>OX327017.1:32877145-35377145 GCA_946800695.1 Geum urbanum
GTTGAAAGTCCCTGAAATTGGGCAAGTTAACGCAACACCTGAGCAATGTAGTGTTTCTCATGCTCATAGTGGGGGTGTAGTGTCGATCAAGATCTACTGATGAGTTCCTGGTAAAAAGGCAAGCCATCAAGGAAAAACCGTTCATCATCAACACATGAGATTATTTCTTACTGCAATTGTGTCTAGAAGTCGACATTGTCAAACACTGGGGGACCCCTTAGAGTCAGTGACGATTTCAATAAACAATGAGATCTCTCCAAGTTAAATAAATGCTAGCGGTATTATGGATGGTTCTTCCAAGTTCGTTGATGATGCATTTAATTATTCCATCACTCAGGGATTGACGATGATGAAGTGAAACCTTGCTTTGTTGTGGATTGTCAATGGTTAATGTATAGCAAATTGACCGATATGGAAAATTACAATCTAGGCTGAACTAGACCCTCTTATAAATGACATGTTTTTGGTATGGTAGTGCTATGACCACCGAATGGTAAGCCGATTACACATAAATGAGTCTTTGTTTGGAATTACAATGAGAACTTATGGCACAAGAATTTTCTCAACGCCCTAGTATTGATTATGAAGAGATGTATTCTTTGGTTATGGGCGTCATTATTTTTCGCTACCTTATCAGCTTGGTAGTACCCGAAAAACTGAGTATGCAGCCAATGGATGTAGCTGTCCCTATGGGGATCTTGATTCAGAGATATACATGAGAGTGCTAATTTGTATGGTTATACCCAATTCAAGTACCTCTAAACCACAGAGTGCTCATGTGTTCAAATTGAGACGTTCATTACTTTAAGTGACTACTTGATTGAGAAAGGATGTAAGAATGATAAGTTATGCCCATGCATGTTCACTACATGAACGAGTTGTTTGAGATGATAGAACTTAGTATGAATCAATTTTATCTTGGTTTTATAGATAGTATATTGAGTTGGCGGAATATTTATTCACCAGTCTACTTATATATAAATTAGGCAATAGACAAAGCACACCCTTTTAGCACACCATTGGTTATTTGTAGTCTGGAACCCAAAATAATCAATTTCATCAGAATGATGATGGTAAGGAACCTTTGGAGTTAAGGTTACATATCTTAGTGCAGTTGAAACTTGGTATATATAACTTGATGCACACATCTAGACATTGCCTTCTCAATCTACGCCAAAGCAAAGTCATTGGAATGTAGTATACATACCTTCTGCACTTGAAGGAAACCATTAATTTGGTCATATTCTTTCCCTACAAAGAAACAAGAGAGAAACTTCAAATTCCAGAAAAATGAATGGTTGAAACGTAGTTTTCTGATTTTGTCCAGTTCGACCCGTCGAACATAGAGCTCGATCCATCAAATGATAGCTTCTAGAATCAGACAGAATGTGTCTCTCCACCCGTCGATATATACTTTCAACTCATCGAAGCTACACAAGCTGCAAGCATTGTACTTACTCAATTTGGTCCCATATTCAGAGACACCTTATGATGTCTTGGTTGGTTTTGTTGATGTTCGGTACCTCTCTCACCCACACAAAGGACGTTCCCAAACTGGCTATGTATTCACCATGGAAAACATGACGATTTTTTGGAGATCTACAATGCAAATCCGTATTGCTACTTCCTCGAATCATTCTTAGATTATAGCTTCACATGAAGCGGTTAATGAGTGTGTCTGGTTTAGGACAACAATACACCACATTCGAGGGTATATGAGATTATCATCTACTGAGACAGCCCCAACTTGCATATTTAAGGATAATGCAATTTGCATTGAAAAAATAAAGTTGGGCTACATTAAGGGTGATCATACTTAAATCTTTTCGCCAAAGTACTTCTACAATCAACAACAGCAGCGATTATTGATTATCCGTATGAACCAAGATTGGTTTGGTGGATAATGTTGTAGACTGTTCACCAAGTCTTTACCAAAATTTACATTTGTAAATCATGTGAGACGCATTAGAATGCGAAGATTGTCTGAACTCCAAGATTACATTACTGATCAACGGGAGTTCATTTTATAGACATCAGAGGGAGTTTACATCACATGTAGTCAAATTTGTAGTTGATGCGTTGTACTCCCTTTCCCTTAGATCAAGCTTTTATTTTTACCCAAGAGGTTTTTTGTTTGATTGACAAGGTTTTTAGTGAGGCAACATGTTATGCATCATATATCAGGATCACGACTCAAGAATGAGTGTTTCATGAGAAATATTTTTGGTATCTCGATGTGTGTCTTGTCCTAATTAGAATAAAAATATATATTATCTCAATCCCTAATTTATAGGGATATTGAATGTATATTGTAATGCATATTTAAGAACATCTATTAATGAATAAAGTACCGTTTAAAATCATATCTTCTGGGTATTTATTTTCTCCTTCAACAAATATAAATTTATAAATATGGATATGTCTGTATGATGTATCTATATTAAGGCAAAATAATATGTGAAATTGGACATCATTTCATACTTTTTAATACTTTCAGTTGCAATTTGTGAGTCGCGAGCTTATATATGCACTACAATGACTACATATGATTTTTTTTTAGAACTGGATAGTTTTATCCCTGCTATATATGCACTACATACGATGTGTGTCCCCGCTGTCAATTATCCAATTATCATCAGAGATACCTTTGCATGCAACATGGAGTTGTTTAATGAATGTTGCGATGTTTGAGAGGGTGGAGTACTTTTACATAGTTTTGGCTACGGGGACATATGTAAATTCTGGGGATATGTTGAGTAAGGCTATGCAAGTGCTTACTGTAGATGAGATGAAGTTGTTTATCATCTTGTTGTGGTTGTGCTGGAAAGAACGTAATGCAACTATGCATGGCGAGTTGCCAATGTTTGGCTTAATTTTTTTAGCAGGTAGTTGTGACTAGAAAATCATAAACTGTCATTTTTAATACGTGGTTGACATGCCACTGTCAATGGCAGAATGTTGATGTGTGTCGCGCCTGATGATCTTGCTTCCTTACAAGCGATTGGAGTGAGGAGAGCACCAACTCCGCTCGATGAGTTCTTCTTGCCTAAGTGTTTCAAGACTTAGATTTCATATCTCGTTGCTGGGCCACGAAAATCGATACTTTATACACCTTATCCAATATAGAGCAGAGCAATTTCCTTGGCGAGTGTTGAGAAAACTAGATAGGTGGTGACTTATTGAACCTCCGGAACATCTGGTGAAAACTCCTTCGATTGTCGTCGTTTGACAAAAGAAAAAATTCGAATCCCCACACCCTATTCGGTGAAAATTTTAAGTTCACTTTCGTCGTTTGTTTCTCATGAGAGAAGGTTTGTTTGCTGAGAACAAATTTGCGTATGTGTGTAGATGTCTTCAATTCATCTTGAATTCATCTATTTATAATGGTTTGATAACCTCCTCATTGAGCAAGGAAAACTTAATCATGGACAAATTATAGCTTCGAGATTCAACTGTTTCTGATCAAAACTTCAAATAGAATAGATGGAATCATTGGCTTCATGTTGTAGTTTTCGGCGTCGAAGATCGTCAGGTTAGTTTTACTGGGTATTCAATAATATTTGTAGGCTTTGTATCTCTCTATTTCGTTTGCCCAATTTTATGTGCTATTAGAAGCCTTGAATTTCTGTACTAGAACAAAACTTAGGCCCAGTATGGGATTGAGTTTTGGGAGAGAAAATAGCTTAATCTTACCATAGTAGGTTGTTAGCCTGATTGGTTAATATTTTATATCTGTGTTTTCCTAAATTTTTGGGCCAATTAACACAAAAATCAAAAGCAGCCAAGGGGTTACTTTTTCTTAACTGTATTTTTCTAACTATTAATTTATTTCACCACTGATTTTCTCACCATACTTAATTACACCTCAATACCAAACTAAGCCTTAGTGAAAAACATAGACGCAAAATGGTTGTACAAAAAGAATCAGGGCATGTTTCATTGCTGAATGACAATAGTTGGCCAAATCTTAGCATGTCAAAAACGACAGGAAAGCGTTCTCAGAAGTTTGCAAGCAATGGTTAAGAGTGGAAGTCATACATCTCTTGTAGTTCATGGACATTAAAGTTTCTGAATCCAAGCTCTCTCCAGGTTCCCAAACTTGGTCACATTCGAAACTAGGAAGCCTATGACCATCAATGATCTTGAGTTCTTGTCCCAAGCTTCTCCTCGGCTTCAAATCACCAACTTCAATTGCCATCAAGAAGATGATGATGATTATAGTGTCATGGATCCGAAAGGTCTCTCGCGCTATGTGGAATAGGTGTCGTGAACTGTCTGAAGTTTTCTTTTTAGGGGATTGGAGGGTTGTGGATTCTGGAGTTGGTGTGCTAGTACTTTTTGTAATATTCCGTCCTAAGAATTTTCTTTTTATAATTTATTTAAAATTAACCGAGGAAGGAGGTAGTTTTTTTATCGTCGGTAAATATTGAGAGTTGTTTTAGTTGACTTTTTATCAGATTGTCAAAGTTGGTTGACTTCAGATGAAAGTCATATAAATTATCGAGACGAGTTTGTAGATGCGAAGAATGCCGAAAACATAGCTACGACAAGAAAGTTATGATCTGTGGAAGTTTATCGGAAGTGTAATAGCCGTAAATGGACGAGTATAAATAGGACTTTCCGAAAATAGAAAGTCAGACTTGTCATTTCGGGCCAACCAGTGTTGACCCACGTTGACTGAGCTTGTCGACTTATAATCTCCGCCAAATCACCGGCTGGCGATGCAACAATGTCGACCACCATTTAGAGCCAATTTCTGGTCAGAATTGGAAGCCCTCGATGCTTGGATCCTTTCCATGCCTTTATTTTGAGGAATTGAAGCCAGAATTGAGAGGAATCGACGAGGTAAGTTTTAGGGTCTCGGATTGATTTCGATGCCATCACCGGCGAGGTTTCGGCGAAGATTCTTATATCAAAGGATTGGATTTTGTGTGTAAATTGTGTTTATGTATTGTTTTGGTGATTTGTAAGTCGAATTGTAGGGATTCGAATCGAACCCGATTCCGTTTTCGTCGCCGTTGTTTGGCGTTTTCGTTATGACAGTTGCTGGCGGTTGTGACCATCATAGATAGAGGGGTTTTGTTCCCGTCTAACTCCTGAATCGATTGGTATATGCCTTGAGCCACGAGGTGGCTTGATGGTAGAGATCGGCGCCAGAGAGATTTTTGAGTCACGGGTTTAGGTCATTTAGGAGAAAGTGTTGGGGTTGACGAGAGGAAGATATTGATGTGTCAAACGCCACCATCGGCGGTGGTCGTCGGTGGCGCGTGGGCGGTATGCGCCGCCGTCTGTGGCGACGCGTCTGGCCGGAAAAAGTTTTCGAATTGTGTCAAATTTTATATCGTTGGATTCGCTTCAACGTTGCTAGTTTATTGGTGAGGATATTAAATGCATTAGACTTAGTTTGGTGTGGGTTTAGAATTAATCGGATATTAATTAAATAATTTTACGATAATATTGATTGGTTGAGTCGATTGTTGGTTCGACCTCGAGCCGCATAAAGTTTGAGAAATGTGTTGCAATATTAAAAAGAATTCAAGGATTAAAATTTAGAATTTAATTAAAACTTGTCATTAGTTCGGAAAGCACGTTATTCGAGAATCCAAAGTTTTTGACAATAATGCTCATTAACTATTAATAATAATTTTTGACGATTAGTTATTAAATAATAATCGTTGTTTTAGGACAGTGTGTTAGCAACCAGTGACAGATGTTTAGAAATGTCATTAGGCGGGCTTTGGCTTGATGAAAATCACGGCACAATACTGTAATTGGACTTTTATTTTTACAGTCGATAGCGAGTTCATATTTTTATGTAGCATATTTTATGTTATGTTTCAGAGCATTTAAATTTGAAGGTTTATTTTGTGATGGTTTTATTTAGTTGCATCGATGCCTTGGTTATTCGGCTGATCACTGGATAGCCAATCAGACCGGGTTATGACAAACACCCTGCCAAATCCAGATCGTCTCAGGTTAGGACAAACACCCTAAACGTTCCATTTACCTTACTTTTCATATATACAATTGTTCTGGGTTAGGGTAAACACTATGAACGATCACCTCCATTTTTATTTCAGTTCTATGATATTTGAACTTACATCAGTCTTAGTAGCAATTGTGGAAAAACATACAGTTATAACAGTTTTACGCATATCATACGATACAATTTTTATCCACTTAGTCTAATGTTTTATGTTTTTATGTATTTCCCAAGCCTTTTGTTTTAAATTGTCCAGATTATAGGTTAGCCAGTTGAAATCGTAACCGTCCAGAGTACGAAGCATGACAATTTACAGCTTCTGTCTTCTCAGTGTAGGTTCTCAAATGAAATTTTTGGGTTACTCGTGTTAGAGTAACTGATACTAATTAGGCGATGCTAGATATTCTAATACGAGTCCTATAAAACTTATCTTGCATTACTATGATAATCTGAGATGAGTCTTGGCAATCGTACTGCTAAGTTAGAAGTGTTTGTACTCAGCGGGTGGGTAATATTCTAATTTCGGACGAGGGCCTCCGAGCAATTGGGTCTCTAGAGTCATTTCTTATATAACTAACACCATTTACTGTTTATTTCACTGTTTAAATGGGGTGTTTTGGTCTTTTTCATCTATTTTTAATAGTTTAAGTTTTTATTTTTATTTTTTACTTATTTATTTATTTCTTTTTACAGTTTTACTTTTTAACAATTTTTACAGTACTATATTTTATTTTTTACTTTACAGTTTTATTTTTTTACTTTGAATTTTATCATTTTTTTTTACAGTTTTTTGTTTTACTTTTATATTTTTAATTTTTTACTATAACTTTCTATCCCTTTTTTTTACAGTTTTATATTTTACTTTTTTATTTTTATGGTTCAATTTTTTACTTTAACTTTTTACCAAACCTTTTTACAATTTTATGTTTTACATTTTAACCATTCTAATTTTACTTTTATTTTTTAATATTCACACATCATTTTCACAATATTATTTTTTAACAATATAATTTTTATTTTTTACTTAAACTTTACAATAAAAAAAATTTATATAGATTTTGCTTAAATTCTCCGCATTAATTTTTTTTGTTTTAACAAGTTTCATCTTTAACAAATTTTTTTGCCTAAATCATAATCTCATTTATGCATTATTTCAGACTCTTTTTAACGTATATTTTCTATCTAAATCCTAATCTCATTTATGTATCATTTTCGACTCTTTTTAACATATATTAGCAATACCGCGCCTTTGGCGTGAGCTATTCAATTATAGATTTTATGTCATAACTATTGAGTTTGGGTTCGATTGGTTAAACAATGGTTATGCTTCTGATTTGAATATGATTATTATTTAGGAGATAAATATGATTCATAAGAATTTATGATTCATAGGTTTCCTCCGTCTCTTTCTAAAATTCAGTGTGATTTCTAGACAAACAAAAGCAGAAATTGTCATATTTAAAGTACTTCTGAAGGAAATAAAATGACATGGAGTTTTCTCTTTTACTAAGAGATTGCTCTATGATGATGATCCTGGCGTTGCAGAAAGCTCTAACGAAACTATGTGCATTCAAGATACTTGCAAAAGACTAATAGTAAGATTAAAAAAATCAATTCATCTTCTTAGAGTCCATAAGGTCCAGATTTGGTTTATGGATAGTGACATTAAAATGCAGGGAAGTGCTATATCGGACTTTATCTTATTAGAGGGGGTGCTAAATGGCGTCATCATTTGATCAGGAAATACAGTCTCCATTTCTTTTAGCGTGCATTCACGGAACAGGTAAAACAATAAAGGTGATCAGAGAGCTTTTTTTTTATATAGTATGTTTCATATATAACTTAGGTAATTAGATATTTATTTGCAGGATGAATATCAGTGAACTAATTTCATTTGAACCTCAGGAGCTCAACCTCGATTTACATATCCCTCATGTCTGGGAAAAAACAAAATTGGAGGTTGGTCTATTATCTTATCCAGGTACTATCTATTTTGTGTGAATTGATCAAACCCAAGTTTTCATATTCCATTTGATGTTGCTGTGTGTTTTTTATATTGCTTTTATAGTTTAGTTTTTGTTTTCATTTTCTATACTTTAATCGGTCAATTATTAATAATTTATCTCTTTCCTGTAGATCAAAGAGCTTTGAGTATGCATGTATGCGAATGACTTTTTTTCTCTGTGAATTGAATTGAAATGAATTTCATTGCTATTGTTCATTGCTTTCTTCTCGATCAGAGGATCTCTCTTAAAATGTAAGCTAAACCCAATAACCAGAATTCTTAAATCTATTTATTGGTGAGTCAAATTAACTAATCAAAATTTACCTTTACGATTTTTTTGAATGTCAAAGAGACTGAAACTGAGTATTAAAGCTTCACAACAACAATGATTGGTAAGCATCTCATCTCTTACACATTACATGACGTTTTGAGCAAAGTTAACTGATATTTTACATTGAAATGCAACTGATATTAAACGTTTTTTTGTTTTTTGTTTTTGTTTTTGCTGTAAGAATAGATTATGAAGATGTCAAAGTGTTATTTGCGCACTGATTATAAGAAGACTTTGTTTTGACATTTCAGAGGAGACTACTTCATACCATCATTTTTTGGAGGTGAATCAGACATGTCATTCATGTTTATATTAGATAACTTGTGTTAAATTACAGTTTTGAAGCTAAAAGATTGTCGCAACATTACGGATCAAGGGATGGTTAGTTGGCACAGGGGGCTATCTCGAAGACCCTGAAGAGATTGGCCATTGTGAGGTGTGAGGGGATCACTGAAGCCTCGTTTATGCTCTTGAGCAGAAAACTGGGTGGATTGGAGCACCTGGAGATTTATCTTGCAAAATATCAAAATTTCACCGATGGTGGTGTGTGGCTATCTCTGCAATTCAAATCCTCAGGACAGTGAGATTGAAAAAGGTCGTTGGGGGATGTGTCACACGTCACCTGGTCTGCTCTTGTGGGCAATTGTCGGAACTTGAAGAACATCGTTTCCTATAAGGGCGAGCGATATATAAAGGGATTGATGGTCATCATTGATGCTGATTTACTCTTATTTCATGTTACAATCGGTTCACTCTGCTATCAAATGCAATGTGTGAAGCACCATTGGGAGGATACACCTATGGCGAAAAATGTTTGTTCATGGTTAACGACTACCATGCAGGCCTTGTGCCACTGTAATGATCTTTTCAACAAACGTAATTACATCTCAGTGTACTTTTTGTTTGCACCTAAAGTTGGTGATGGCAGAGTTCTAGTGAGTTATGTCATTTGGTTTATTTAGGCTTTTGGCTGCAAAGTATCGTCCACTTGGAGTCATTCTGACGCTCAAAGTGTCCTTGTAATCCACAATCTAGCACATCAGGTTTGATGTTTTACAAGTAGAAATGTTCATTTTCTTTATAATCAAGAGTATTATTTTTAAAGCAGGTTTTAAGTTCTAATTATCTAATAACCATATTGTTGTCCTGTTTATGAAAGAGAGTGGAATCAGCAGTTACGTACAAGAATTTGGGGCATTGGAGTGGGTGTTTCCAGAATGGGCAAAGGCTCATGCTCTGGATAGAGATGAAGCTGTAAATATTCTAAAAGGTTCAATTGTGCTTATGGATCAAATATTGAGAGTGTATTATGCTTTATATCGCAAGTCTTATTTTGTTTCAATGAATTCATGTGAAGAGTATAGAAGAAATGTTGATGCTTTACTTTAACATTTGTTTTTGTCTGCGTATTATTTTTTGAGTAGTGTTATGTGACCTTAAATGTAGGTGACATTTATATGTCATTGAAAAAATAAATAATTTATTATTATTATTTATCTTATTTATGTGTCATAAAACCAATATTACCCTTGCAAATTTCTATCAGTTTATACTAAACATCGAAATTGAATCTTCTACACCAGATCTGCAACCTCAGTTCATCTGAAACAATATACCCAGACCTGCAAACCTAAATTGAAGCAATAAATTTCAAGGATCTTCTTATGTTTTAATTGTTGGAATACAATTCGAAGGCAACTGATTGATGGGTAGACATAGAACCCAATCCTTCCTATCCATTTGCATTGAATCAATATGTTATAATCTTCCAAAGTTCCAATTATCTTCTCGATCGGTAAACAAATGAGTGGCAACTAGTACCAAAAATAAATAAATTAGTTTCATATTATTCTCGATCACGGATCAAAGTAGAACGAAGTGAAAGTGAAAGCAAAAAAACACTAGTATCGATCATCATCGTATTATTCTCGAGTTAAACAAAGTGAAAGCATCTCTAAGTCTTGATATCATTGTTTTAATTTTTTCTTTCATCTAATTTGAAGATGTACAAAACTTTTGTTAACCATTAGATTACAAAAGATAAGATAGACATTTATTTATAATGACGTGACACTTATTTATGTGGAATTAACAATATAATGACTTGTAATGCAATATAGATTAAAGGCCACAAAAATGTGGTATTCCTTAAGGTCCAATATCATTTTTCTCATGTTTTCTTACTTAAGGCTATGTATGGAAAATAACAACGTACTGTTGAAGGTGGATACGGTCTGAACGGGCTCTTAAGTAGTAGAAAGAGTTCTTAATGGTACGAAAATCCATTATGTAGCTTCATTTATCCATACTTGATTAAGGAAATAAAGTTATGTGATATTATTCTGTTTCTGTCATTTTCTGTGCAGTAAACAGGGATCACTACTCGCATTGATGTGGTCGAATGGGATCCATCTTCTGATAAGCATATTGCTTCACATTATTCTGCTAATGATCTTTCTGGAAAAGTTGAATGCAGAATTGCTTTACAGAAGGAATTAGGCCGGATTGCCCATTGGTAATAGGTAAGCTTTATTTCTACGGCATCCATTACCAAAATGAACTCCTAAATAACTGATATGAGTCTTATAGATTGGATTTATGGGGCGATTGATCTAATCCAATCAGGAATGCCTGAGCTTATGGCAGATGATGTGCAATTTGTGAGTGTTTCCGATTTTATAGTTGGTTTCCAACTTCAGTAGACCAATGTGTGTTTATATATATATATATATATATTGTGGCAATGATAGAGAATATTTCTAAAGGCATCAAATTGTGTTTTAGATTATGCTGGGTTCTGGGGATGTCAAATTCCCATATTGGATGAGAACTGCCGAAGCAACTTATAGAGATAAATTTTGCGATTGGATTGGATTCAATGTTCCTGTCTCTCATAAAATAAACGGGGGGTAATTTGACATCTTCATTGTTTCAATTAGAAGTGAGATCCAGACGATTTGGTTCGATTTTTGATAGAAATCATAACCAGACCGAACTATTTTTTTCGGTTCGGTTTTTACATTTTCAGTAACAAAAACCGAGCGATTCGGTTAAAAATTTTATTTTTTTTCTTTTCGATTTTTACATCTTCACTTCCCTTGTTACAAATCGTACACTTGATAAACCTGATATGCTGGTAAGGTATTAACAATAGCAAAGCAATTCTAAACCAATACCTTTGAAACTAATACCAGAAATAGCATAGCAATTCCAAACATTCAATTTCAAATTTTCAAGTTACAACATCAATTCAAAGTCTCTTAACACCAAAGAAAACATTCCACAAATAACATGTGGATTAGTTTCAACAGTCCACAAAGCAAACAATCCAAAAATTAAGAAAATAGCAAAACAGCAAATTGCTATGCTAATCAAAAATTAAGAAAACAGCAAACAGCAAATTGATGCAAAAATTTCAGCAAAGTTTCAGCAAAGTTCGAGTAGCAAAAATTTCATATTCGTGTTCCCTCCTCGACCTCTCTTCATCTGCACAGAAAGTGACAAAATCGAATCACAATCACAATCTAGAATAAACTCAATCACAATCACAGTCTCTTCAACAATAAATGGAACTAAATCAATTGAATCCAAACCTTGAGAACTTGATCTTATTGTCAACGAGAGGCTACTAAAATAATGAAATTAACTTCAGAACAACTTGAGCTTGCTGTCAAATCATGGAAATTCGACTAATCAACCAACTATAATCACGAAATCAATTACCCAATCACGAAAAGAGAGAGCTTACCAAAGAACTTGACAGGTCGAAGAGGAAAGGCTGATTCAGAGCCGGGAGTGAGCCTTTGAAAATATTAAACTCGAGGCGGAGGAAGTTGAGCCAGTCCAGACCGACGAGCAGAACTAGGCTAGAGCCAGTGAGGTGGTGGTGGGAGAGATCGACGACGCGGATGCGATGGTGGGTGAGGATAGAGAGAGGGAATGAACCGGAGAAAGAGTTGCAGGAGAGGAAGAGCCGAAGAGGGACTTGTCGACTTGAGATCGGAGAGAGAGGAATGAATAGGGGAGAAAGCTACTCGGCCTGATCCCAAATACAACTCTAATTTTTTCCTTATCGCATCCCTTATATAGTCCAACTAAGTGACAGTCTTGTATTTGACCACCAAAACGACGTCGTTTTGGATATGTTCGGTTTTTTTTTATTTTTCGGTTCGGTTCGGGTTTTTGAAATTCAAAACCGAAACCGACTGAATTTTTTCGGTTTTTCAATTTTTTCGGTTCGGATTTTTTCGGCTACGGTTACGGTTACAGTTTGGCTCAATTTTTTTTTCGATTTTTGGTTCGGAAGTCCCAACCCTAGTTTCAATAGATGTTACCAATACATATCATATTTAACATAACACTAGTGTGTTCTGTAATAGATTTTACCAATACATATCCATACTACCAGCATAAGTACCATAGCCAACGAAAAGAGAGAAAACAAGCTGACGAGTTTTTCTTACTGTCGGCTATACTGTACTTTAGTCGACGGTACAAAATCGTTGTTGGTAAAGAATTTCTACTGTCGGCTATAATACTAAAGTCGATAGTAAATTTTAGATAATCGGTTATAGTAAAAACTCATCGTCGGCTATAGTTATACTATATCCGACGACCGTTTTGGCAAAAAACTGACGATATTGTCAACTATAGCTGACGACCATTTTTTATGTCGTCAACTATAGTTCATTATCTAAATAGATCGGGCAGCAACTCAACCATTCAAAAAAATTGGAGGAGAAAAACTCAAAGCGCTCTCAAATTGTTGGGTGTTGTCGGTAGCTGTCCAAAATAAGTTCATGAAGTTATTTCCCGTTATATAAGTACGTATATATATGAATTTTATAGATTAAGTTGAATTAATTAGATGAAAATATATATATATATATATGTATACATTTTAGAGATTGAGTTGATTTAATTAGATGAAAATATATATGTATGTGTGTTTATATGTTAATTGTTGATAGCTAGTATACATATATATATATGTGTGTGTGTGTCCGTGTGTAACTTTGTAATTATGTAGCTAGCTAGCTAATAGATGATTGAATTAAAGATGTATATATATATATATAAATTAAGTTAAAATTTTCAGGATGGACAAGAGTTGGATTTTGCTTCCAAGATGGGATCGAAATTATAAAATTGGAATGAAGAGTTTTGCGGAATATGTGAAGGCTAATTCTAATGTGAATGATATTCATTATTGCCCGTGTAAACACTGTCAGTGTCGGAGCGATATGTATCGTTTTACCATTGATACAGTATGGGAGCACCTAAAGAAAAATGGGTTTTGGAATAAGTACACGTATTGGATTTATCACGGTGAAACATCATCAACGGGTCAGCATGATCATGGGCAACATCCTCAGATGGCCAGTATATTCAATGATCCAACAATGAGGTTGATCAACGATAAGTTTCCTTATGAGAGCGGTGTATTTGCTTAAGCACTAGATAATGATCCTGCCGTTGGGGGCTTCCGTCATATTAAGCTAGTCCTGAAACATCTTGACATTTCCTACCACTCATTGTAAGGTGTGACATATCCTGAAACATCTTGGCATTTCCTACATCAAAATCCATGCATGCAAATATGATTGCGTTCTCTTCTAGGAGGAATATGCTTATGAGAATGATCTTGAGGGCCTTGATGCATGCTCGGTATGTCACACGGATATATATAAGTTGACTCCTGCAGGGAATAAGAAAGCTGTGAAGATACTTTGATATTTTCTGCTGATTGATAGGCTGAAATGGTTGTTCATATGTGTACACATGGCTGAAGCTATGAGATGGTGGATTGAGAGGAATTTGCTTGATGATGATACCCTTATACACACTGCTGACGGAGAGACTTGGAAGCACATGGTCAGGGAGTTTTCTCATTTTGCATTAGAGGTCCAAAATGTTTGGCTCAGTCTCTCATCTGACGGATTCAATCATTTTGGCAACATGAATCTTCAATACAGTATATGGCCAGTTATTTTGGTACCGTACAACCTTCCTCCATGGATATGCATGAAGAAGGAATACAATATGCTCACTCTGTTAATTCCAGGACCGGGTTATCCAGGAAAGTGTCTCGATGTATATTTAAGACCCTTGATTGAGGAGTTTAAGTACCTGAGTGAATTTGGCCATTCCACTTATGAAAAGTACAAAAACCAGTTGATCCATATGCATGCCATAGTTATTGTCACCATCAGTGATTTTCCTACCCGCGAAATATTGTCGGACAACATTACCAGGGGATACAGGGCTTGTTCAGAGTGCATGACTGTTGAGTGCTGCAAACCTCATTGCAGGAAATTGTCCAGATGCGTCACCGTTGCTACTTTCCACATGATCACCCATGGCAGAAGGATCTCGAGGCTTTTGATGGCGTTGTAGAAATGGGTGTGCAACCCAGGAGATGGACGGGGGATGAAATTTTGGAAGTGCTGAATGAATACGATTTTGGGCAGCTAAGCAATCATCCTGAAATAGTGGTGTCAATACCTGACAAACCCGACATGTATAAATTTTGGACCCACAAAAGCATATTCTGAGAACTCTCGTACTGGCCTAAGTTGTGGATCATGCACTACCAAGATGTGCGCGAAAGTGTGGTGGACACAGTGCTGAATTGGGAGGGAAAAACTAAAGACGGCCTTAAGGCACGCATTGATCTGAAAAGAATGAATTTGCAGAAACATTTGTGGTTGAGAGAAGAGAAGAAAAAAATGCATCAAGTTCCTTACACCATCAAGCCTGACTAGAAGAATGAAATTTTTAGGTGGATGGGTAATGTTAGGTATCCTTCAGGCTATGCAGGCAATATATGACAGTGTGTTAACTTTCGGGACAATAAGATTTACAGATTAAAGAGTCATGACTGCTATATACTGCTTCAACGCCTCTTCCCTATTTTTATTCGAGGGTACCTATCGAAAGAGGTGGCGGAGCTGTTAGTGGCGTTGTCAAGATTCTTTCAGAAGTTATGCACTAGAGAAGTGAAAAAATCAGACCTGAGGGAAATGCAACATGACATCATTTTTATCATGTGCAAATTTGAGAGGATATTTCCTCCAAATTTTTTTGATATCATGCCTCATTTGATGATCCATCTTCCCAAACAATTGTTGCTTACTAGTTCGGTACACTACACTTGGATGTATCCTATGGAAAGGTACGTACGATTCAACATCTGAATTTGTGTTTAATTTTTTTAACATTATTTGGAAATAATCATAATATGCACTTTTAAACTTGATAGACATCTGGTGGACTACAAAAACTATGTGGCTAATAAATCCGTACCTGAAGGATTTATAGCTAAAGGATATCTTGTGCACGAGTGCGTAACGTACACCAAGTTGTATTTGGGAGCATTGAAGGACACTCCACAACATATGCCGATAGATGAACCACAGTTCAAACTTTCTATCATCTCCTATGATGTTGAAGTTGGTGGAAATTTGCCAAAGTCGTACCAGTTAGAACAATATGAGCTAGTCATTGCCCACTGGTGGGTATTGATTAACTGTCCTGAAGTTCAATACTAGAAAGAATTTCATCTATATTGTCCTCAGGTTGGCAGTGATCTTGAGTACCACAATAGGGAGTTTGTAAACAATTTTGGTGGCTTGGTACGTCTATATATATAATTATTGCTATATATAAATTAATACATGACGTTTGTCATCTAACATTAATGGTTGTCGGCTACTATCATGACGTAGAGTATGATGGTCACCCAAAATGGTCCCATGAATTGAGACTTTTGGCGATGAAACTGGTAACTTCAAGAGTGTATCTGATGTGTAAGGTCAATGGCGTGCAATTTATATGTGAACATAGAGACGCTAGACGGAAAACACAGAACTCTGGGGTAATGGTGCATGGTCAGCAAAATGGTATTGACTATTACGGTATTCTCCATTCAATGGTTAAACTAATTTATGGGGGAGGCATGACAGTGCACTTGTTTAAGTGTAGATGGTTTGAACTAGCCCTCGGAACACAAGAATCGATGACAACATAACATTTTCGGTGAATACTGCTACAACATGGTATGAAGATGATCCTTTTTGTTTTTGCCACAACGGTAAAACAAGTGTTTTATCTTGATGATCTTGCGCACAAAAACCTTTTGGAAAGTAGTTAACCATGTTGTTCCTAGAAACATATACAGTGTTGCTACACTTGGTGAGGCAACAGAGATTGAAGAAGTTATTGTATACCAAGAGCCGAACGCAATTGATATTCCTGAATCCTCGATAATTTGCCTTAACAATGTGAGTCCCGATAGTGTGGTTCGACTTCCTCAAGTAGAACTTAACACTGAGACAAAATATCTAATGCGTTCGCTATATCCCAATGGCTGACAAGAAAGCACCCTAACTCACTGTTCACAATCCATATGGGTATAGAAAGTGTGCAGTGAGGGAGCCCCACTTTCTCCTCGGTCCACAGATATAAAATGTAGGATTGGTGCCAATAGTTCATCACGGAAGAAAGGAATCACTGAGCTGAAGTCACCAAATGAAGACAACAAAGACTTCGGTGACGAGGAACGACATATATTACCTGAGATTAACACGGACACTGATTTAGACTCAAGCGATGATTCGGATTATGCGCCTTGATTAGTTATAAATGAATGTGTTAAATTTACGTGTTTGTTGAATGGTGATGATCATAATTTTGTTAACTATTTTCACATTTCTTTATATAACGAGGATTGTGATTATCTTCCAAAATTACTTAAACAGGTTTTTGTGTGAATTGTGTTTTCACATGATCGAGCCTAATTTTTTAAATTATTTTCAGGGTATACCCGACGAGATAACATTTCTTGTCGACTATAGTCACTATACCCGACTCTTTTTAAGATTTCCTGTCGGCTATACTATAGCCGATGATGTTCATACGGCACGTCGTCGGCTATACTATAGCCGACCACTTTTCATTTAAGTCGTTGGCTACAGTATCGTGTTTTAACCCTGAGAACGGAGCAGCCCAAGACATTTATCCAAACCTTAAACCCCAAAATTTCTCTCCGCCGCCGCCACTGCCCCGAATCGATTGCCCGGCCACCTAAACCCTAAGCCTATCCCGCCACCTCTCTGTCTTCTCCTCCTCCAAACCCTTAAAACTCTAAAAACCTTTAAAACCTCCCAAACCACTTCTGTCGCCGCCCAGCCGTCGCCACCCAACCATCTACTTCAGTAACTCTCTCTCTCTCTCTCTCTCTCTCTCTCTCTCTCTCTCTCTCTAGATTAATCTACTGTGAATTAGATAGTGATTGTGAAATTTGTGATTGTGATTGTGATTGTGATTGTTTTATTATGGATTTAGGTGATTGTGAAATTATGATGTAGGTTGTGAAATTATGGGATTATTGTTTGGATGTGTTAAAAGTGATTATTGTTTCATTATGGATTCATAGTGATTATTGTTTAGGTTGTGAAATTATGAGATTGATGTTAGAATGTGTTAATAGGTTATGTGTTTAAAATTATGAATTGGTTAGAATGGTTAATTGATTGATGTTGATGAATGATGATGTTTAAGAAATACGGTAATCGGATGTTTATTGAATTTATTGATGTTTATGATGTTCAAATTATATGAATTTTAGGAATCATGTATTTATTTTCGGGCAGAGGAAAGAATGCGACATCTAAGAATCGAGGAAACGGGTCCAGCGGTGATAGTTGCGGGCCCGGCTTGAACAACCGACATCACCAGCCTTACGATGGCCCATACAACAATCATCACTGGCAACTGCTTGGGGGCACCTAGGAGACGCATGTGCATGATGATGTGGCCGACCCCCAACGACCACAGAGCGCGAGGCAACTTTTGTTCTCCAACAAAAGCCACACGTCGTCTATGCCCAGCTCTACAGGTCCTACCCGTTTTGGTCACTGTATGCCATACATGAGCCACGTGTTGGCTATGCCCAGCTATACGGGTCCAGGTCCTTCGGGTCCTCGTATGCTAAAAACAAACCGGCCAGAGCCAACTCGAGGTCTTTCTCTCGGTCATGCTGGTGGTGCAGGGACATCGTCGTCCGGACAACAAGAATGTGTCTTCCCTTCTCACCTCTATTTCCCCTGGAAGGGTGTACCACGATGTCGATCACGAGGAAAATCCTATTCCATCTCTCGATGACGAGGGAAACCTTATTCAATTCCACCCAAATGAAGCATACGTCTTTCAGCCGTTTAATACACATCTGAAAAGTGTGAGGATAAAAAACGCATCGACGTCAGAATCATCAGGTAAATAGTAAATATATGCATTATTTAATTTTAAACTTTTCAATAATTTTTATATTAAATTGGGTGATCTTGTTTTAATATTTTTTTAACTTTGTCTTATGCGACAGACGTCGGAGGGGAGAAAAAAGTGAGGACCAAAGGCCCTGTTATGGGGAAGCAACTTCTGAAGGATGTCGAGGCCTACGGGCCATTGGTCATAGAGACCGTCGAGCAAGGATCGGTAGAGAGGGAAACCTTTGTAGGAGGTACTCCGACATGGTTGGAAGCATTATCGGAGACAAAGTCCCTGTTTTGTGGTCAGAGTGGTCCTCAGTCTCTCAGTCCGTGAAGGACCAAGTGAACAATGCGATGTCGATGAGTTAGGTATTCATTGTTATGTCTACTTATATTAATTAATTCCTTTAAAATATAAATATATTAACAAAAAATGGGACATTGCATGTGTTGTGCAATGTTCCGAAGGATCTTAAATCCACATGGGCAAATGAGATTCAAGGAGGAAAGTGACGGGAGTTATATATTATATATTTAGATATTAGACGGATCATGTAATGTGTTTCTAACATTTATGTCGCATATATAGGTATAAAGAGTGGAAGAATGAGCTCTGTAAATTTTGGAGGAAGAATGACATGCTCAATGACTGTTCGGGTATTTTCAATGGAGTTTATGCTTAGGGAATACGAGTAGAAGTTGTTTCTAATCCACTTCAATGCCCCATGATTTGAGGTATATATTTAACATCATATGTATTTACTTGTAGATAATTTGGCATTGATAATTTCTAAATCAATTTTTTTTAATATATATTTATGAAACAAGACCATTTCCTCCATAACCGCGAGGAACCGAGCAAAGAACACAGACAACCATCATGCCGGTTCTAGACCTTATGTGTCTTATAGGGAGGAGGCAATGACCCAACACCCTAAAGAAAATCTGTTCGTGTGGATGTATGAAAAAACGCATCCTCTGTCCCACGAACAAGCTGTAAGTATTGTGCCCTTACAACTTTACAAATTGCTTATATATGTATTTTCCTAACTTTTTTTTAATGTATGTTTACTAATATGTTATTTTGTTTTCCTTGTCAATTAGGTTCATTTAAGGGAAACAGTTGATAAGGTGTTGACTCAGATTGCGAGGGAGTTTCCCCATGCCATTTTTTAGATCGATCGATCTGATTTAAGGGTTGGGGCGAGGATCATGGGAAACGTTTTCCCACCACGAAGGAGCAATTACTATTGCAAGGGTTTAGGCGGAAAAGCGAAGGGATATTGAAGAACACGCTCAGTTTCCAACGCAAATTGGGATCTTCCAAGGCCCAGCTAGAGGAGCAACTTTGTAGGCAGACTCAGGAGTATCAGAGCCAGATGGAATAGACTCAGCGATGGATGACCCAGCAGATGGAGGAGATGTGTCAAGAGATGGCCCGACAACAGGCTGAGGAGTTAGCTCGGATGCAAGCTGAAATGACTAGAAATTTTAAAGGCCTGAGCTCAACCCTTCAGGCACAAGGAATAAATGCCCCACATGAGTAGTAGGATCCGCCCGATGATTATGGTAATGGCCCATCTTATCTCTGCAACCTAGACTTTGACAACAATTAGTTTATGTAAATATGTGTTTCAAAATTATACGCTAAATTTTTATAAGTTTGTGTTTAGTGTCGATTGTGAAACTGTTATGTGTTGTTGGCCATTGTGGAAATGATAATATATGTTTGTTGGCTATTTTGAAACTGCAGGTTCAGGGAATAGTAAATCCAGAATCTGCAGTTTTTTTCTTTCAGAAAGTTACATACTGTAGCCGACGACATGTATAAAGGTCGTTGGCTATAGTCTAAAATTTCCGACGAGTGTCAAAACTATACCCGACAGGTTTAATAACTATAACCGACGGGATGAAAAATCTCGTCGTCAGCTATAGTATCCTCTGATCAACAATTTTGACTGATCAGGAAGGTTTTCCTGAAGACATTTTAGTGGAAAGTCGTCGGTTATAGGTACGAACTATAGTCGAAAAGTTTTTTGTTTTCGGTAATAGTTTCGACTATAACCGACGGTGTTCATAAAAGTCGTTGGCTATATTATAGCCGACAATCTTTTCCCGATGGTACTATAGTCGACGAAAGTTTGTCGACTGTACTATGACTGACAACTTTTGGCTAACAAACAGACGACTTTATGGCGTCGACTATAGTACTTATTTTGGTGGTAGGTGTGACATATTGTTGATGCCATCAAGATGAGCCTTGTGGGTTAAATCAATTGGATGCAATGAGATATGGTACTATAGCGGTAGTTCATATCACAGGAGGACTTGGGGTGAGTAAAGACTACAAAACTCTGAGTTGTTTATTCTTGTCTCATTATGTGGCATAATGTCTTATGCCTTCTGTTGCTCCTGTTAGGATACTGTAGTAAATTTAAATCCATATGCTAATGGAGGACAAGGAGATGGAACAATGTATACACTCATCCTACGGCACTTTTGTATAGACATTCTTATGATCGATACATATTTTGTAATTTGTGGGTTCAATTGGCAGGTGGACGGATTTTCCCCATTGTGATTATCCAAAATCTATCAAAGTTTAATAAAAGTAATAATCCACGGGGGCTCAGGCTTCCTATTTGAACTTACAAAGATTAAAGCCTTCTTGGGATGGATTGGTGAAAAGAGGCATGAAGAAGGATTTCACCAGGGAACAATGTTTTAAAACGTTAAACGTAGACGTGACGCAGAAAATTGATAGTTTTATATATGTTAAAAAATATGATGTGAAACGCGTAAGTTTTTTAAATAAAATATATATGCTAAAAATTCAATAAACATAAACATTCTAGTTTCAAAGTCTAAATTTTTTTAAAGTTCAAACATAAAAAATCAAAGTCTCAAGCATAAACATAAATATTAGACCAACTTTATGCTTCAAATTCATCATCTTTATCTAAGCTTGATACAATACTTAGTTGCGAAGCAATATTTATAGTAATATCATTCATAGAATTATCTTTATTTAATTTAAATTTATAAGCCAAACTTTTTTATTTCTTTTAATCGGTAAAATAATGTCATTTTGACAAAAAAAAATACAAAAAGCATCAGATTTTAAAGTTTTTAAAACCTTTTTTGTCCGCATTTTAAGCTTTTTACCCATGATGCATTAATCCAGCGCAATTTTTTTTCAGTCTAGCCTTAACGTAAGCCTTAACACAGAAAACGTGCAACTTTTTAAAACATTATCTGGGAAAGTGCTGCTGCTATTCAATACGAGCATGTCTTTGAACGGGCCTTCATTGACCCACCATATGTTGCTTGAGGCCAAAATACAATTGAAGGAAAATAGAAGTGCAGCAACATAATGAATAACATGCTCACTTTTCGTGTTTACTCTTATGTGCAGGGTATCTAAGATCCTACACACCAGAGCTTTTGGCTAAGTTGTGTCTTTATTGGTGTCAACATGGTAGATATACAGGAGTTTGAGCACTCTATTTTCATTCATCTAGTGAGAACGCAGCAGTTGCGTTTTCACCCTTGTTATGAACGGCCATCGACGCTTTCGAAATCAGTAGTTTAGATATTGTTATTTAACTCCTAACTTGTACAAAGAAATTCGTCTTCTAAATGAATGTATTATCGAATGTCTATTAACAGTTATGTACAATTCTTCAGTGTGTATACTTCAAGATTTGCAGCAGGCATAGCCACGGAAGGAGATGGAAGCTACTTGTTGCACTCTAGGCTGTGTTTGGATGAGGCAAAGAAAGTCAGAATTTCGTTAATACTAGGTTTATAAATGAATTGCGAGAATTCTCACGTTTCGCAACTCAGAAGAAAGAATTGAGAAATAATTTTTCTATTGGGACCTCCTAATTTACTCTTTGACCTCTATTTCTATATTTATACCACTAAAGTGCCACAATTAGCCCCCAGAAAAATAAATAAGATGGTAAAATTTAAAGAAACATAGAAGAAACAATAACCAGACTCAAGGTCAGGTCAATATGCTCCTCCTGGCCGGAGTACCTGACGTTGGCAATGGGGAGAGGATGTCGACCTCGACTCAACACTCATAGTGCTGTATAAATATACTTGGAATCTAGAGTTGATTATAGTGTTGACAGAAATCACAGAACTGATCTGGGTTTGTAACTGATAATCGAAGCATAAGAAGAAACAAGCCTATAATGATATGATCATGAGTTTGATTCCCATTTTTAATCTGAGCTATGTTGGGATTTTATTCTTCATGGTCAATACACATATAGAAAATAAGGAGAAGATCAAAGCTGCTCAGATGCAAGAGATCATACATCAATGTTGAATTGTGTTCCAAACTAGATTCAACATCCCCTTTATATTTATCAATTGAACAATTAATCATGAATGAATGATTGTTTCAATGATTAAAAATCATTGGTGATTTATTCTAAATTTGCAACGATCAGAGTAATGGATGATGCTTAGTCGTGTGAGGTTGAGAAAACTAATGATCGATTTTATCTCAACTTTTTCTTATGAAAGGGTAAATTAGTATTTAGCAAACAATAAATAGTAAAGGAGGTCTCATAAGCAAATGAAGAGGTCCCAATAGAAACTCTCATTGAAAAATGAAGGGAAAGAAAAGTCGGCATTTGAAAAATATTGAGTTCAAGTTCCGCCTAAATGTGACATTTGCTAGTTTCGAGTAACCAATGTTAATTTGGAGGAAAGGTTAGTACACCATCTGAAAGTTTGGAACACAATCTGAAAATATTTTTAGAGAGGAATCCAACGGTAATAGTCATAAGATCCTGTATGGAGTTCTCAAGTCCAGAAATAAAGATGTTTAGCAACTGTCCAGAAATAATTACGTTTGGTATTAAACTCATTTGTACAGATTAATTAGTTAGTAAAACTTAGCCAATGTCATTGAAACTTCCCATATTGATAGTTGAACTTCTAAAAAATTTATTAATATAAAGAACACTAAATTTGGTTAAGAAATGAGTAAGACATGAATATTTCAAGTTAAGAGCAGTTTAAGAGTTTTCGAACAAAATTAAGGAAAATATTAACAAATTTGTTTTAGCCATAACTTCCTCATTACTTAACCTTTTCAAGTGATTCAAAAGCCAAAATTGAATAAATTTTTGTGTAGAATCTAATTAAGTAAAATTATTTGAGTAATTCAAATTTTACCGGAAACAAAATTATTAAGCTACATTAATGCTCATTATTTCCCTTTTATTCTTAGATATGCACTTTGATGTAATCTTACAGATAAAGAAGTATAGGAATGTACTCATGTACTTACTCAAAAATTTCAATAGGTGAACAAGGTGTTTGATTAACTCAAGATGGCCTTGGAGCAAAGAAAGAGTTACTAAAATATGCTTAATAGAAATATTTTTGGTATATGACTTTAGGTGTGTTGCATTACAACTTTGGGAGAGTTTCAATCGATAAAAACTTGATTGCAATGGTGTGTGATCAGATTAAATTAAAGGGGATGTATATATAGCCCTTGAGAGGAGACATGAGAATTTAATTTACAACAATTTCTATTGACTTTCACAAGACAAGTTGGTAATGAATAGTTGGGCTACTTCTAGGGTAAATGTGCACTTATAAAAATAATAGTAATGTTGTTGGAAATCTGATTAAAATGTACACTTGATGCTATAGACATGTGCATAGAGGTATGTGAATGTGATAGAATAAATGGGTGAAGAAAATGTGTAATTTTACTAATAAAGTATAATATAGTGTAAAAATGAAAAACACATAAACCAATAATAATTAGCACCAAATTAGTATCGAATTGATATATAAGCATGACCTCTAAAAGTATGAATTGTAATTTTAAAACACAAAGTTCGATTTGGTGAACAAATACAAACAAGGAGAATTTGGTCATTTCGCTAAAATTTCATTTCCAAAAATCGGCTATTTGGAATTAGGGTTTTCTTACCGTTTCTAGCTCAAGTAAAAATATTTTTATTAGTTTTACTAACCTACAACATGGAATGTTCGTGAATTCAGTTTCGTGATCTCGAACCCAAGACCAGGGAGTACCTGACTTGAACTTGAGTATCCACTAAATCATTTGCTTCACTCCGTTAATGTTTCTCTAAAGTTCGTTTTTATATATTGTCTTCGCTAGACAATTTGTTATCGAATTTGTAATGGCCCTAAGGTTAAACTAAATTATGGTAATTTCTAAGTTAAACGAGGCATATAATAATCTAAATTATTATACTAATTTTCGGGGTATTACATCAAGAGTTGTTGATAACGTGTCGAAGGAGAAATATAGATACGCAAGATGTAGATCTGAAACTGTATAAGTCACGAATTGATAACGTGTTGAAGGAGAAATATATATATGCAAGATATAGATCTGAAACTGTATAAATCACAGATTGAGAGCATATTTACTTATATGCTAATTATGACAAGACACATATCTAGATACCAGAATATTATATCCTTAAACGGTATCTTATTATTTTATTTTTTTTACAAAATATAAAAAAAAGTTTAAGCGATTAACTTCGAGTCTTCGCAACAAAAACTACGAGGCAAAGAATTGTTCGAACTTCTCTATAAACAAATTCTCTCTCTCTCTCTCTCTCTGAACCCTAATTGGGTGAGCAGCGGACATCTTCAGAACCCAATCTTCTTGTCCGGCGGCGGCGGCCTCGTTGAGGCGGGTCTTGACCTAGTCCTTTCAGGGTGAGTTGCTATCGGACAAGGAATTGATGCTCTTGCAGCTTTGAGCCTCAGTTTGAGGCTGGTTTCCTTCCAGGTTTTGCAGCCAGGAATTTGGGTGGTGTCATGGCTTGAGATTAGCGACTAGGAATCAGCGGGGGTTGCTTACATCTCGACATCAGTTTTTTGGGTCGGTTGGATTAACTTTTGCTGGACATAAGAGTTTTGAATTGGTGGGTGGCTGTTTGGGTGGTGGCGGTGCGATGCATTTAGACAGAGGTGGCAGGTCGGGTTGTTGTGTCGCGCGACCTTACTTAGAGGTTACAGGGGAGGTGATGGCGCTGAAGGGTGATAGTGGTCAATCTTTTAGTGGCGGCGTCGCTGTGTTGCTGGTTGTAAACTTAGTTGGGCCAGTCTAGGCTGCGGTCTTAGGCTTGGGCTTTTTAAGGTTTAGCTTTTCTAGTTCAATAAACTCTTAATCTTCTAGCAGGCCTTGATCCGAAATCAATTTGTTTCTAGCGAGATTTGTCCCGAGATCAGTTTGTTTCTAGCGAGATTTGTCCCGAGATCAGTTTGTTTCTAGTGGTTTTAATCCGGGTTTAGGTTTCTAGCTTTCTAGGTGATCCAAATGCATCACTACTTAGTGAAAAGAATTAAACTATGTATTTTTGGATGTATCTGGCTATTAATCTATTGCAATGCAATCCAACAACTTCGTAAAAAAAAAAAAACTACGAGGCAAAACTCTATCGAAAAGAAAAAAGAAACTACGAGGCAAAATAGTCGAGCTTACCGCTCTCTGCATATATTCTCCGGAATCCAAATCTTCTCTGTGAAAGTTGGATACAAAAGAATCCAAATTTTCATTTCAAGCTCAAAGCTTTCATGGCCGATCGCTTTCATCTCTTCCCCAGGTTCACCTCCAATTCCCATTCACTCTATTTTTTTTTAAATTTTGATTGATTGAAATTGATGGAGATCGTTTTCTGCTCTCCGTTTGGTTTCAGTTGAGTTCCGATCCATTTCGGTTTTATAGATTCTTTCGATTGGAGCCCTTAGATTGGTTTTGTAATGCAATCAGTTCATGAGGACAGTAGTAGTAGTAGTATTATTAAGAAGAAGAAATTGAAGTTGACCTGTGAAATGCCGGATTCGAACGCCAACGATGATGATTGTAATGTCGTCTTTCCGATTGAGGACATCGTGCAGCATCCATTGCCGGGATACGTCGCACCGACCTCGATAAGCTTCAGCTCCGACGACAATATCGTCGCTTATCTGTTCAGTCCCGACGAGAGCTTGAACAGGAAGGTCTACGCTTTCGATTTGGGGACTCGGTCGGAGCGGCTGTGGTTTAGTCCGCCGGACGGCGGGCTCGACGAGAGTAATATCTCGTCGGAGGAGAAGTTTCGGCGGGAGAGGCTGAGGGAGCGTGGATTGGGTGTGACGCGCTACGAGTGGGTCAAGACTTTGGGATCGGCGAGGAAAGGGATCATGGTGCCGTTGCCTGCCGGGGTTTGTAATACTTAGCATCCCTTATTGGTTTTTGTTTTGATTGATTCGGTGAGAATTTTAATGTTTTGGTTTTATGTTTGGAACAGATTTATTTCCAGGATTTTTCGTGTTCGGAACCGGAACTGAAGCTTGGGAGCACGCTGGTTTCACCAATTATTGATCCACATTTGTCTCCGGATGGTACAATGCTTGGTTATGTGAAAGACAGTGAGTTGCATGTTCTGGATTTGTTAGGCAATGAATCGAGACAGCTAACGCATGGTGCTAGAGGAGATGTTTTGGTGAGTCTTCTCTGTGTGTGCATTGATTTTATAAAGCACATTGTCTAGCATAGTTGATTGTCAGGCATTTTGGTTTGCTTGGTTGATATGACACTTGTGTATTGCAGACTCATGGCCTTGCAGAATATATAGCTCAGGTGAGAAACTCATTTCATAGTTTAGAAGCAAGGGACAAATTACCAGCTATATCAAATGATGCTATGTTCAGTGAAAAAAGGATTCTTACATTTACTGCATTTTACTGATCGCAGGAAGAAATGGATCGCAAGAATGGATATTGGTGGTCACTAGACAGCAAATTCATTGCGTTCACGGAAGTAGATTCTTCTGAGATTCCTCTCTTCAGAATAATGCATCAAGGTAAAAGTTCTGTTGGTTTAGAAGCTCAAGAAGATCACCCGTATCCCTTTGCAGGAGCCTCAAACGTCAAAGTTCGCCTTGGAGTAGTTTCTTCTGCCGGAGGTCCTTTTAGTTGGATGGACCTTCTTTGTGGAGGATCGGATCAACCAAACACTGAGGAGGAATATCTGGCAAGAGTAAATTGGATGCAAGGAAATGTTCTGATTGCTCAGGTGTTGAACAGGTCTCACAGCAAACTAAAACTCCTTAAATTTGATATTAAAAGTGGGAAGAGGAAAGTATTACTGGTTGAAGAACAAAGCACATGGATCAATTTACATGACTGTTTGACGCCTCTAGACAAAGGACTAACCAAATTTTCGGGGGGATTTATTTGGGCAAGTGAGAAATCAGGATTCAAGCATCTTTACCTGCATGATGCCAGTGGGACTTGCTTAGGCCCTATCACTGAAGGAGAATGGATGGTTGAGCAAATTGCTGGTATAAATGAAGCGGCGGGTCTTGTTTATTTTACTGGAACCTTGGATGGGCCTTTAGAATCACACCTGTATCGCACTAAACTGTTCACAGACGGAAGTCTACCTTTGCAAGCTCCAGTGAAGTTGACTCGCAACAAGGGGAGGCATGTTGTCGTGCTTGATCATCGTATGAGGAATTTTGTTGATATATATGACTCCCTAGATTTTCCTCCCAAGGTTCTACTCTGTGCCTTGCACGATGGGAGTGTGATTATGACTTTGTATGAGCAGGGATTCACAGCTCCAAGATTTGAAAGGCTACAACTTGAGCCTCCAGTGTTGGTTGATTTACGGGCTAATGATGGTTCAACCTTGTATGGTGCACTATACAAGCCTGATGAAAGAAAATTTGGACCTCCACCTTACAAAACAATGATCTACATGTATGGTGGACCATGTGTCCAGCTTGTTTCTGATTCTTGGACAAGTACTGTTGACATGAGAGCTCAGTTTCTGAGAAGCAAAGGCATCTTAGTGTGGAAGGTCAGTTTTCTTTCATGTTACAGCTACAATATTCCATGATTTTGCTATGTTTGTCCAAATTTTTACTCTATGGATGTTACAATGCACTAGTTGATGTACTAGTAAGTCTCAGTAAAGAACTATAATTGCCAATGAAGAAAACGCATATCTTGTTGAATCAAAGCATTGACGTGTTATAAGGATATGGAAGTTGAAACATATGCTAATGTTAAAAGGACTTGATAACTTGAATGGGCTTAAATTATGATTTTAAACTTCAAATGACTAATTTAAACTACTGAGATAGAGATTGTCAAAAACAAAACAGATCCCATGTATATTAAGGCCGACTGTTTTGTCTGTTCCTTCTTGACAGTTGGATAACAGAGGAACTGCTCGACGTGGGATAAAGTTTGAAGGCTCTTTGAAATACAATGCTGGTCGTTTTGATGCTGATGACCAACTGACTGGAGCCCAGTGGCTAATAGAGAAAGGGCTAGCAGAAGCAGGTCACATTGGATTGTATGGTTGGAGCTATGGTGGGTATCTTTCAGCTATGACTTTGGCCAGGTTTCCTGATGTGTTCCGATGTTCTGTGTCTGGTTCTCCTGTAACAGCGTGGGATGGGTATGACACATTCTATACCGAGAAATACATGGGATTTCCTTCCGAGAATGAAGAAGGTTACGAGTATAGCTCATTGATGCACCATGTGTACAAAATGAAGGGAAAGTTGTTACTTGTGCACGGAATGATTGATGAGAATGTACATTTCAGACATACTGCCAGGCTTGTCAATGCACTCATTGCAGCTAGGAAGACTTATGAACTATTGATTTTCCCGGACGAACGGCACATGCCGCGCCGGCATAGTGATCGAGTTTATATGGAAGAAAGAATTTGGGAATTCATAGAAAGAAATTTGTGAAAACAATGTGCATACCTTTGTTGTAAGGATGGGAAGAGAAATTGTTCATCTCTTTCTTTTGTTTCGCTTTTCACGGTTTCTTAGATGAGGAATTAAAAAGATAATAAGACCCTCATGGTTCATTTTTCTCATCAAACTAAGGATGTAAAACTGCACTTTTTTTACAAGCAGCTGCACTGTAATAAAATTGACCGTGGCAACGTCCTGCTGGCTTCCCCAGATTCTGTAAATAGAAACTTAAGAGATGAATCATATGTATGTTGTGCTTATGAGTAACCAAATGCAGTCCTGAAACTATAATCGTCCTTGATACGGCCTACAAAAAACAAAGGGAGTTTTATCGTTCTACATAAGCTATACCTGCAACTTTCTATGCTACAACCTTTTATCTAATAAGTGCATTCGTTTCAGAAGTCAATACAAAGAAAGGCCATTCTGGTTTGAGTGGTGATCGCTGATCCAGTTCAATGTCCTGCAAACCAAACTGAAAGGAACCAAGGAGATCAAATCTGGGCATGGAACATCCTTTTGGCATAAGCCATGTGAGCATATTCGATGGTTGGAGGCACAAAATTGGATGTATGTTACAAAATCACATCAACAACATGAGTGGACTACTAGTCTACTACATTATTCCACCACATGCAGCTGGCCATGCCCCTCGATTAGTCTTGGTCTTGGTTCGTCCATCTTTCTCAACTTTCATTTTTAGGAGGGGACTAAAGACCAAACAAATAAGGAACTTGGTTTGACCTTAAACATAGTGACAAAAACAAGCTGCACAACATAATTCACTGAGTACACGTAGCCAAGTCTGTGAAACAATGGTCTTCTCCGACAGGTGGTTTTCGTGATCAGAATGGACAATAGCAACTTGTTTCAGATTCTAGCATACTTGCTCGTCATTGACTTTATCAACCAGCTCAGCGCAAGCTCACAGTTTTTTTGGATAGATAATTGGAAACAAATTTACATGTAAACACATAGGCAATTGGAAGCTGCAGACTCCATAAGTCCATTGGCCATGTTCTAGTTGCCCTCGTCTTTACTATATAGTTCAATATTGGAGCTACTTCTTGCATTAGCTTTACAGACAATTTCAGGCATACATTTACTTCCAACCATCACGGATTCAAAGCCCACCGACGTTGGCAACTATCAAATCAAATTCAAGGCACAACTTTAAAGCGGAAACGACCACAAGATCCAAGTGAGCCAGAGCCAACACTCGAGTCAGTCGAGTGTGACATATACTGTAGGTTAATGTCCAGCAAATTTAGCTGTATTGCATTAACATCATATATTGAGTTGGGTGAACCATATAAAGAGAAAAATCAGAAGAAGAAAAAACAATGCGACTTATTGTTATACGTACATTGTCAAAAAAATAGGTACAAAGTAGAAAGACTATTCTTACAGTTTACCAAGAAAGTAGAACCTTCACCTAGTTATGGTTTTGGCACAGATTAAATAAGTAGGACGTACTAGCTTGTTTCTCATACTGAAAGGCCACCCAAGAATGCCACTCCGGTGGACGGTAACCATGAGGACCCATATATAAACTCTGCCACGGTGAACTTAGTGGCCTCGACGGTGGATGTAATGACCCGAAATCCGGGCCACTTTACACGTTGACCTACGGCCCCTCCTGGACCGTAGTTCATGTATTCGCCATAGTAGAGTGTGTCAAGAGCAAAAGTTGAATTCCACTCGAGCCATCCTTGTGGATGTACGTGATCGCCCATGTATGACAACATATACACAGCCCTAGAATACAATTTCCATGGACGACCTAAGTACGTGGGATAGCTACCCTTTACGGGCTCAAGATCCGGTGTGGCGAGGATCCGGCAAGCGTGGATCGACATACCCGTGTTCTGATTCGGGTCCTTCCTGTTTTGAGCCGTGATGGTGTTCTTTTGAGAAGGCATTGGCTTGCGGGCAAAGATACTACAATTCTGAAACACCACGGCCGCATTGCCAAAGATGAAGTCCACGGTCCCGTATATGGCACATTCCCGAATAAACTGTCGATTCGAGTGCACGTAGAATGTGTCTTGGTATCCAATAATGTTACACCGGTAGACAACAGCGTGATCTGCCCCGACACGGAGGGCAACGGCTTGGTGCTTGCCAGGACCGGCATAGTTCTCAAACGTTATGTCCCGTGCTATAAAGCCCGCTCCAGTTGCCGCTGTGGTGGACCAAAAACCATAAATCCATTAGTCACGCCCATGGTACCATACACAGTGTCACATACTACTGAACAATAACCATCCCCATTACCTAGAGAAACACTATTAAATTGTCTAACACACCCATAGCCCATTACTAAGTGTCTATGGGTAATTCACCTCATTAACCTATAAACAAATCTATAAACTACATTAGACTGTAAAACACGGGAGTACGTAAGGAAGAGGGGCGTGGAGGCAGAGAAGTCCGACATACATGCATCACCCAGTTTAGAATGACATCTAACAGTTTACACTAGAACAAGCCACGTGCGAGTTGTAACCCATGTCATGCATGATAATGAGCACAAAAGACCCACCACATAATGTTTGGGTGAAACACTTCAATAGTTCAATGATTACAAAATTACGAGACGAAGGGGAAGTCGGAATACCTAATAATTGATGAGTTTGAATTTGAAATTCTAGGAGGGTGTAAGGAATTTTTACCGAAGCTAGCGGTGTGGAATGTGGTCAAGTTCTGGCCGACATTTTTACCGCCGGTAATGGTGGTTAAACCCTTGCCGTCTCCGATGAACATCAAGTTCTGCTTCTTCCTTCCCACCTTGAGATTATCCTCTTCGTACCTGGGTAATAATTTCACGACGACAACATCGTTATCATAGAGAAAAAGGAAAAGACGCGTCACGAAATGCATGCCAGCGAGATCGATAAATTGACCGCATACACATGCCTTGTGTACTTTACATGCAAAAAAAATACTACGCACAGCTTGAAAACGACGTCGTTGGGCATTCTCCCCACTATCATCCACCGACAACAAACCCAAACTTTAATTTTCTTTTATATGCTCCAAAATGGTTCTCTTTTTATTTATTTTATTTATTTATTTATTGTGAATCATCATTGGACAATAGTGTTAGAAAAAAGTTCGAACCAGAAAAAAAAATCGTAGTATTGTTCTCGATCATAATACTAAATCTTTTGAGAGTCTTTTAGTAAATCTTTTTGAGGAAATTATGGCGAAAAAGGCAATTAGCTAAAGCAATAGGAAAATGTTAATTATGTACGTAGAGGATAAAAAGAGCATAACTTTTTCAGTAGTGTAGTAAAATATTTATTTACCTTCCTGCCTTGATGTAAATAACTATCCGGCGTTTACTGTACTCCGGCGCCTTTTTAATCGCCTCGGAGATTGTCTTCACGGTTCCGTTACCGTCTTTAGAGACTATTATATCCGCCTGTATCTGCGCCACCGGCATCGCCAGCAACCTTCTCTCTTTCTTACTCAACCACCTCGGAAAATCTCGCGAGATATCGGCATTATCTCCTCCCATGACATCTCGCTCCATCTTCGTCAGCAACCTCCTCCTCCTCCTGTTCTCTATCGGCACACCCGCGAAATCACCACCGTCACTCTTCGCCGTAAATATCGCCAGACAGTTACTCACCAACTCCGACAAGTCCTTCATCCTCCGCCCCAGCTCCTCCTTCACCGACCCGCTCACGCCGCTTAAACTCTCCTCGCACGTGTCCTGGTTCGTCAGCGCCGAGCTCAGCCACGTCAGCACGTCCTGGGTGGAGGATGAGGTTGATGATGGTGTTGAGGTGGCGGTGAGGGCGCGCGCGAGGGCGTCGACGGAGTCGTCGAGAAGTTCAAGACAGTCGTCGTAGGCGGACTTGGCGCGTGGGGCCATGTGGAGATAGGAGAGTGATAAGGAGAGGTAGAGGGCTTTGCTGAGGTGCTGTAGAGTCATATTGAAGGAAATGTGGACGAGGTCGGACTCGGAGGCGTTGAGAGAGCCAGGGAAATCGAGGAGGGAGTTGACGCAGAGAGAAGGGAACCGCGTATTGGAGCAGGCGTTGGAGATTGCCTGCGTCGGCTTACGGTGGAGTAGCGACTGCGGCGATGATTTAGAAGAGGAGGAAGAGAAAGGCTTTGAGACGAGGAGGACGGCGGAGACTGCGGCCGCGGCGATGAGAGTGATTGAGAGAATGGAGATGAGGACTAGCTTTTTCTTGGACATTGTAGTTTTTCCGGGAGTCGGTGCGAGGGAGCCACCGGGATCGGAGGGTTGGAGACGGCCGTAACCCATTGGAGATTCCGGCGAGTGGAGTTTATTGCAGCTGCAGCTAGCTGGCATGAGATGGGAATTGAGAGAGGGAATAGGGAAAGGTGGGGTTTGGGGGTTTGAAGATAGAAAAGAAGTGAGGTGTTTGTATATTTATATATGTTTGGGATTTAATAATGATAATGTGGATGAAGAAGAAGACGATGTGATCGATCGGAGACAGTGTCTAAGGGTATTTGTATAGTATTTATACGGTGGAGTATACATGGTAGAGCTAGAGAGTGAAGTGGGGATGAAAGTGAGGGAGAGAGAATAAAAGAGGTTGTTGTGAGGTCTGTGGCTTCAGCATGAGCTGGCTGCTACCACCCCTCTTGCTCTCTCTCAGCTCCGAACTTCTTTTTTTGGGTCTAAATCTTAGCTCCAAAGTTGGTCATAGACTATGGATAGAGAAAGCCCTAACTAACTTTTCCATTTTTCCTTCTTCGTATCTGGCGACTGATCGATCGATATGAAGGTTGAACCAGATCAAGAAGAACAAAGTGCTTTGTCTCTCGATCCGGTTAAATTATGTAATGAAGTACGTAACTGTATATGGGTATCTTTTTACTTGATCGAATCACTCTTTAAAATATTTTCCAAACGTTCTAAATCCTTGTACATTTAGCAAGTAACATTGAACTACTTGACACTTCTTCCTCGATTTACTTGGAAGTCGGACTCCGATTTGAATGCACATATGCATTTGATCCCGGAACTATGTATCACATCCAATCTAATATAACCGAATAAGGCCTTCAAAGTATTTTGATTTATTACTTTTGATCCTGGCAGCAAGCCGTTGAGGTAAATTTGCTCGTTCACGAGTATTTGATCTTGTTAATTCCAGTTTTTAGTATGATACAATTGTTACATTCTTAGTTAACTTTCATTTGGCTAGTTTGGATTCTTTTTCGAGATTGATCCACATCCGTATTTTGTATTATTTATTTTCAATTATCTAAAGTGTCAAACTTTTTTCTTAAAAAAAAAAACTACAAAAGAAACGAGATAATATATATATTTATATATTTAGAACCTAGGCAGTGTTTGCCAAATCATGAGGCTACGTCAGAAACCATGTATACGAGTAGAAACAAGTGATCGAGGGAGATCGTGTTCTAGAAAGCAAAATAAGTTCGACGTCAGAATATTAGTTGAAGTTAGAGTGAGCATGCATGGGTTTGATTCTCTATCGATCTTCGCTCTTAAGCTAACGGCCAACCTGCTCATGCTCTCCATTCGTGTTAGTTTAGTTTATTTCAACCCAGAGACGGAGCCAGAATTCTTGGTTAGAGGGGGTCTAAATGAAAAACTTAAAAAATAATTTCGGTTAGGGTAGTCAATTCAATCTTGATCTGTATATTTTGCCAAAACAGTTTCAATGTGTTGTTTTTGATTTGATAAAGCATCACAATTACTCGCAACCTAATTATGAGTAATATTTGATCCTCCAAAATGTGATATTAGCGTTTGTTTCTTCTTCCAATTACTGAATTCATGACCAGCACCAACAAAAGTTTCACCACCGCCTTGTTCTCCAATAGCTGGTTTGAAAAGATAACAACATAAACAAAATACAGCATCCTCTTTAATACTGTACTCTAACCAATATGAAAATTCAATAAACCAATCACGAATAAACTTTCTTTTCTTCGTTTTTTTCTCTAAATTTCGTGAAAGGAAAAGTATGATGTTTAGGTCGACAAGGACCTTGTTGTAGATAATATCTTCGAACTTCTTCTTGAATGTTAGGATGATAACTTGAAACTGACGGGCGTTTAGCGGGATCCGATATATACTTTTCTGTAATATCTTCAACACGAGAGTTTTTCATATTGTTACTATTCTTCTTTTGAATTTTCGTAGGTGGTTGCTCATCTAATGTTGGAGTAGAAGAAGAGGATTTGTTTTTTGAAGTATCTCTCCATATAATAAACTTAATAAAAATGATTGTATTTTAATCTCAAGAACGGTAGAGCTTTTATAAAGAAAAAAATACCATAAAATTCTAAACATGGTATACTACCAGAAATTGACTCATTGCCGTCGACTTTTAAGTCGCCGGCAATGTTTTTGGACATTACCGGCGATTTTTGCCGGAAAAATCGCCGGTAATGTCTTTTTTTTTTTTTACATTACCGACGATTTATGTCGCCGGTAATGTCCATCGCCGGCAATGTCTCGATGGTAATGTAAAAAAAAAGACATTACCGGCGACTTCATTTATGTCGCCGGTAATGTCTTTTTTTTACATTACCGGCGACATAAATGTATGTCGCCGGCAATGTCTTTTTTTTTTTTTTTACATTACCATCGAGACATTGCCGGTGACGGACATTACCGACAACATAAATTGCCGGTAATGTAAAAAAAAAAAAAGACATTACCGGCGATTTTTCCGGCAAAAATCGCCGATAATGTCCAAAAACATTGAGTCGCCGGCAATGAGTCAATTTCTGGTAGTGGGCATGTAAGAGATTAAATCCTAATTGACCTAATATTTGGACTTCATTATTGAAATAATATATAATAATATTTTTACAAAATCGTCAGATTTGAATTAATAATGTACTCATACGCGTCATTGAAATTTAAATATACTTCAAATAAATTATAATATTTATATTATATAATAATAATATATTAATTTGTTTTTTTTCACAAAAATTCAGGGGCCTTGATCCCCACTTGCCTCCGTCAGTGGCTCAACGTAACAATACTACAATTAACATGTTAGACAATTGGAGGGACTTATTAAGGTCTAGTATGTGCCGACCAGGGGTCTTGATACGAGAAGTATTAATATGGCCAATTGTCTCTGAGAATCAACCAAAAATCCAAAATTATTCGGCTAGCTCTCTATAAAACTTTGAAATTTCACTTTATTGAGGCCAATTGTTTTTAGAAAAATTTCTCCACATCAAAACGAATACGCGGGACTATATCGAGAGTCTTGATCCTCTCATTAAGAATAGCTGCAAGAAAAGTTTGGTCAAGGACTCAAGGTCCCCTCCCCATTTTGTAGCTTATATTTATGAATAAGAACAAAGTAGTACGTAGACCTTCTAGTAGAAGTGATTTTACATAATAATGATGGTTATATTAGATGTTGATACGTAAACCGAGACTTCATTAGACTCTTAACAACGAACTATAGTGGCTGTAGCTAGAAAAGTTTGGCTTCATAAAAATCGAAAACAATAACACTAAAAGGTACATGAAGAACGCGATTTCTTTTTTATTTATGAGTGATACCTATTCTTTTTTTGTTTCATTATCGATATTTACATATTGTTAATTATGAATAAAACTGACCAAAGATCCTGCTTGTTGAGGTCATAATGAGATGTTTAAAACTTAAAAAACTTGTCTCTATATCAGCTTAATTGACGCTCTAGCTCAACCTATTAGGTCGATCAAGATATATACTTGGTGGTTAATTAAGGTGCAGTTTGAATTTACACGAACCTTAGTGCTGTATATAGAACTTTGATCATGAATGCAACAGTGAAATTAAATGATGAACTATGCATGCAAATACACAATTAACGTACGTACGTACGTACGGTTGTTTTCTGTAGCCTTCGAGATACAAGAGTATGATAATATAGAGAAAACAACCTCGTGTGACATATAGTTTACCTTTCTATTATTATTAACCGATTTGTTAATAGAAAAAATTATTGGAGCGGTCATTCTTGTTTGACAAATATCGAATTGGTCACTCGTGTTTTTCATTGTCATTCGATTTGGTCACTTTGTCCGTTTTGGATATTATAAAAAATATGCAAGTCAGTTTATAAGTTTGGCAATGATAAAAAACATATTCATTTAAGTAAAACACGTGTGTGCACTTGTATTGTTTTTAACATCGATCCAAAACGGACAAAATAACCAATTTGAATGACAAGGTAAAATGAGTAATAATAAATCTGATATTTGTCAAACTGAGTAATCTCTTTAGCAATTTTTCTTTGTTAATAATATGTGTAGTACATGCAGTACAAATACTTATAGAAAATGCGTTACGAATATTTTGTATGTTCACATTCCAAAAAGTTTCGTTTATACATCCATAGGGCCCTTACGAACCATATATATGAACTATTACTTTCTCCGTCTTTCAAGATGTTTCACATACAAACAACTTAGACCATTATTATTTTCTTTAATGCCCAACTAAATCTATATATATTGTCAACTCCATTTCGTACTAGCTAGTTTTTTTTTTTCTTTCTAAGTAACTAGCTAACTTTTGTTGAAAGCAATTCGGTACCAAAAATTATGTTATGCTCTGATTCGAATTATAAAGACTCATCAAAACTTTGCCAAAAGGAAAATTAAAGGATAAAAGAGGCTAGGCAAACATTTAGAGCCCATGCCAGAAATGTTTATCACCAAACAAAAGGTATGAGCAGCACGTCAGCACAACAAATGAAAGTGCTCTGTAAACTAATCCCAAATGAAAGTGCTCTTTATAAACTTAACTTGGGGAGCTTGTTGAAGAAAGATACATTAGTTCTAAAAGAAAAGAAGCAGATGTACAAAAGGTGATCGATTACCTGATGATGAAGCTAGGCAAAAAAAAAAAAAAAATACCCCCTACTCATGACAAAAAAAAAAGGAAAAAAATCTAGCAAATGGTGGCATAGATCGATTCTTATTTTTTAAGAATAATGTCCATCCTAGGCTAAAACGGCCTTCTGCAAGCTAAACTGAGTGTAATTACATAGTTTCTATTCAGAATCAGATGTGATAGAGCTTTGGACGCGAGTAATATTCTTGTGCATATAAGATATATCGGACGGCTTGTACCTAAATTTAGTATATATACATACATGCTAAAATTAAAATCGTCCTCATTTTGAGAGTTTAAGAAAGCCCTCTCTCTGTGTGTGTGTACACACATATATATATATGTATAGTTTTCATTAAGTGAGAAGTTTCTCACTGAAAGTTCGGTATGAAGTTGCATTTTACATAAAATTGACAACATAATTTCATCATTGAAGTCAATCATCTTTTAGATACCCATGTAAGAATCAGACATGCAAAATTTCGGCCCAATCGAATATCGTTTAACCATTTGATCATATTCAAATTTTGAGCTAAATCAGACAATCTGTGTGCATTGTTAAAAAAAGTCACAATCAAATGGTTAAAACTTCTCCGATTGAGCTGAATTATTCATGTTCGATCATTGCATATGTATCTAAAAGATGATTGACTTCATTGATCAAATTATGTTTTCAATTTTGTGTAAAATGCAACTTCACACCAAAATTTCAGTGTGAAGCTTCACACTTGATAAAAATTATATATATATATATATATATATATACAGATCCTATAAAGAGTGGAGCTCTGCTTTAAAAAAAAGGAGCGAAGTTTCAATTTTCACAGGATTTAAGAAATTATTCAATCATTGAAACTAATCATCCTTTAGATTATCACTAGAGGATCACGCTCGCAAAAAATCAGTCCAATCGGAGATGATTTGACAATTTGATTATCACATTTAACTTTTGATGAATATTGTTCATCTGATATAACTTAAAAATTTGATGTAGTAATCAAATGGTCAAATCATCTCCAATTTGGCTGATTTTTTGTAAGCATGAGCGTCTAATAGTAATCTAAAGAATGAGTGGTTTTAATTGTCTATCAGCGTTATCAATATTGTAAAAATTGAAACTTCACTATGTTTTATCAAAACAGAACTTCGTTCTAAATAGGTACTATATATAAATGATCGATGAAAGAAGTTGAAAATAGCATTAGAATCAGGCTCGATCGACTAGGTCGATGGCTCAGAAGCTTGATTCGCCTCAGACATATATAAATAAAAAGCCTGCATGATTTGCTTGACCAAATCAACACAAACAAATACTAATCCCTTCATTCCCTTGGTTTAACAAACTACATTATTAGTTAAATGACAGTCATTGACCAATATATAATAGATTCTGATTAGGAATTATCAGTTAAAAATACTAATTTACTCATGGAACATATCAAGATAGCCACCAATATATGGATAATTGACCGACTAAATCAATTACAAATTTCAATATGGATCGAATATGTTGGCATGGCCTGACTACGTAAGTTCTTGCCCGATCGAGTCATGGTTTTGACTAATTTTGTGGGTAGAGATCGACTAGAGAGGGACGACAGTAGTCAGTAGTAGGAATTGAATAGGAATATAATGATCGAGAGGACGTACGTACAATTAATAACAATTTTTCCAACTTTGAAATTAATTTTCTCTTACGAAATAACATGCATGTTGTTGTTAATTAATCAAATCATACTGCATAATTCTGAAGGTAAATGATCATAGGTTTGAAATTTTAGCAAAATGATAGAGTAAGAGGTACAATACGACGACACCACACCACGCAGGCACACCAAACCCACACACTACAAAAGTTAACGTGATGATGCAATTCTGCGTTCTTGCTTCGATCACTTGTTACCACAGCAATTCTGATACGTACCATTAATTACGTACTACTGCTTAAATATACAGATCGGTTTAGGGTTCAGGGTTTCGAGTAATGCAGGTACGGCGAGGCGGCTTGTTCGTATCGGACTTAGCTTGTTCCGGTGATGTGCGGCTTGAGAGAATAGATCATCAGTACTTTAGTCCAGAGAGAAAACGAGATCTTTCTTAATTTAGAATGACAAGCATTATGAAAAGAAAGGGAATTGTATATAAAAGTAGAACTGAATACGAACGACCCGGCCAGTTTGCTTACACGAGAAGCTAGTTATAGCAAGCTTCTTATTCTCTCCAGTTCGCATTCAGGTTCACTATGACACATATAGCAGTTCATTTGAGTACGTACAAAAGAGTACGTAGCACACTCGTTGTAACGTACTTGTGTATTATTTGACTGCCGTCATTAGACAAAAAAGTTAATAGTGTAATGCAATTATGCGAACGGCTAATAATATAGACTCGAGAGAGTGTGGTCGATCCTATGCATAGGAATTGATTGACAAGCTAACTCGCTAACAGATTGATGGATCATTTCGATGGATATATGATAAACATGCATGCATGATGCATTTGACTAGTTCCGTGGGAAACATAAGGCCAAACGCCCCTCTTGCTAATCACATGATTTGTTCGAGTTGTTTGGAGCAGATCGTACATGATACATATTAGCCAATACTATTTACACATTTTCGAACCACCACAATGAGAATAATATTCTTCTTTTCGATCTACGCAACCTCAATGATCCACATACACTCTTTCCATCTGATGCAAAACTTCGCCACTGTGTACGCCTAGATTCCATGTTGATTATATATATCAGATATATACACAATTCCGGTCCATACCAAACATTAAGTCAAATTATTAAGAAACAAAGTGACAAAAGAGATTCAAACTTGGGACCACAAAGCGATCGAGCTAGCTAGAGACGTACATTTTGCGTAAGATTTACGATGGATGGATCATCTGAGACATGCATAGACATGGGTGCATTGAGATGGATTGTGCTGTTGTTCATATGCTCCCTCAACGAAAACAACGCAGCAGCCCCAGTTGTTGTGTATAAGAATTATATGCAGATATATCGCAAACAATTGCAAACAATGAAGTGATGAACATATAGGCACGTTCTGGAAAATCTAGCTTGAGTAACAACCAAGCTGAACCATCATCATTCATGAAATAGATAGCTAGTTCGATCGGAGCTTACCTACACTCTGATCAATCACCACGTACCAAATATACATGTTCTATCAACCATATACAAAGATCCATGGCTAGTCATTATCATCTATATACTACTGTCCTTGTGAAAGTAATGTTACGTTGATGCATACATGTAGTCTTCAGAAAATAGCACGTCATTCGTCCATGCCAGAAAGACCTGGAAACTTTTTGATGTTGGCAAAATAATGCAAACCAAGATCGATCGATCACCATCGGTTCGCGAAAGAGCTCAAGCCAGGTGGTCGGGTTTCAAACTATAATCCCAGTTCCACCAGTACTTTTATCAATTTGCGTTATGCAAGCTCCACTTTAACCTCTCCAGCCCAGAAGCTAGAGAGAAAAGCGACCGATGAAAACAACTTCCTATATAGCCAATAATCCTTGGCCGGTTCGTTGGCTGGTAGCTTAAGCCAAACAAATTATATATAGAGATTCTCTCCAAGTTAGTAATTTCAACGTTGTATGACTTGTATCAAATCAATTTATGTAGTGAATCACCATTCCAGAAATTGATCGAAGCGTCGACTTTTTGTAGTCGCTTCAGCACCGGACACGTCGCTTCAATACCTAAACGACGACAAGTCGTCGCTGGATGTCGTCGCTTCATTCTTGTCGCTTAGATTTCAAGCGACGAACATTGAACATATCTTCATCGCATGGATATTTCAAGCAACGGACAAAAAGTTCGTCGCTCTTTAGCTAGCGACAAAGATTGGATCATCGCTTCACTGTTTTTGCGATAAACTTTGGGTTAGTCGCAAACGATTTCTGGCGACAAACTTTGGTTCAAAATTCGTCCCTTAACGTCAGTTTTTAGAGAAGAAAACATGGGATGATAAAATTGAAGCAACGAAGTTTGGTTGTCGCTTAGTTGTTCAAGCGACAAATATTGAACAATCTTCGTCGTTTCATTCTTTTTTACAGAGCATAAAAATAGGTTTGTGGGTCTGGTTTGAACCAATTTCCTTCGCATCCTAATAACACAATCCGCAAGACATTCAAATAACATAACACACACATCCAACATAACACAAACATACTACATTTCACACACACGTAGTTTTAATCTAAAGTTACAATATGTTTCATAACAACATTGTCCATTAATCTAAATACAAGGAAAATGAAGGGTCCTAGTCTTGGTCTTCCTCGGGAATACCTACTGAAGCACATGAGGATTTATTGGCGACAAAGGGAGTTGCTGCGGCGGCACTGTCACCCAGATTGCTTTGGACCGAGATGACATCATTGAGGGAGGCCTCCAACCTTGTCATACGTTGCTTCATCTCTTTTTTCTCCATTTCCGAGGCTTTGCACCGCTCGAAAATTTCTGCTAGTTGCCTCCTCAATTCCTCAACCTCCGCATCGTTGCGGGGCATGCGTGCACCACCTCTTGGTTTCGGTGGGCATCTTAATGCACCCCCTAGACCTTGAAAATTGGTAAAAAAAAATAGTCAAATTAAAAACCATGTGGTATCTAAAAATAAAAACACAACACAAAAAAGTCAAGTGGTTTGTTAAAAGATACACCATAAAAAAAATATACCTCGGACCCTCATCCTCGACTTCCCACCCAGCTCCTGCTCAATTACAGCAATCTGCTCGTCGATGGTAACAGGGTTAGTCACGTGACTCCCGCCCGCTTCATCACTCACTCGACTAGCACACAGCTCATCCATCTTCCTTTTCACCGCTACCTGAAAAAAAAATTGTCCAACAGATTTGTGTTATAATACTTTTTAATTCCAAGTCAAAAACATATTCGCATAAAACAATGTCACTCACCACTTTCTTCTGCGCATTCTGGGATGATTGATAAACATCGCAGACTGTCTGGAGTAAAGGCGCTAGATGCCATTTCTCCTCATTTGCAGCGACTCGGTAGTTGTAGGGAGTGGTGCTAGAATGATGGTTGATTGCATATCCTTTTTCCTTTCCTTTGTTCAGGTTAGCGGCGTTCCGAGTACACATCGCCTGCAAAAACCATTTCGAATACATGTGAACATATTTCATATGAGAATTAAGAAATTTTATGAAATGTAGAAACCGATAATTAAATTTCATTACCTTATAACCGTCTTCCTCAAAGTGATCTTTGAGGTACTCCCACTGCTCAGGTCAGTGGATGAACTCTTCGGGCGTCACTTTTGATACTTCAACGTAATGAGTATGACAATCGTGTTTCCAATCCTTGTAAATCTTTGCGGCAGTCTCGTCGATATATTTCCACATGCCTACCTCGGTGGGAGGGAGGTCATAGAACATCTAGTAAAAAATAATTCAAACAAAATCAAATGAGCCTTTGATTATCATATTTCAAAATAATGTGACTGAAAAATAGTTTTTCGAAATTATTGTAAAACAATGTTTTACCTCCATATAAGTGGTCAATACATCTTGGTGCTCCTCATCCAGCTCAGCAAAAGTAGGCGCAAGCATCAGAACTTTGCTCTGGACGGCGATCCCGATGTCTCGGGACATCAAAGTCCTCAACTTCAATTCATTGGGATCCTTGTGTTCTTCAGCATACTCAACCTTCAGAAGCTGGTTGTTGTTCATACTCTTCAAATACGCAGTCTTTGTGCCCGTTACGATGCCGCGCTTCACAAGGTTCCGCCCATTCACATTCCTCCTCGTTCTCATATCAACCACCTCAGCCGTTTGCTCCTCTGATAACCTGATATTTCCGGTGCTATCCATAATACAGGGCTGAAATAACTACGAAACATAGTTAATATTCCATATTGGGGGATTGGGATCTTCATGTACCTCCAATTGCAGATAAGACTTACAATACCTCACCGACTCCGATGATACGTACATTTCTGCAATACTTCCCTCGAGGTAACGTGTATTACTCATTGACTTTTTATATTCACATAATTACCTATAAAATGTCATATACGATTAGTGCATATATACAATTAGTGTAATTTTAGTTTAACAAAAAGAAGAATATTTGGTTAGTGCACGTACCTTTCCATCAGATACATCCATGTAAAATGTACTGGGCCAGTAAGCATAACTTGTTCGGGAAGGTGAACCATGAGATGAACCATAGAGATAAAAAAATGTGGAGGAAAAATCAACTCCATATTGCAGAGAATCATCACTATCTCAACTTCCATCTGTTGAACATCTGTCTTCTTCAACTCCCTAGCACATAATTTTCGAAATCAATTTGACAATGTTATCAATGGCTTCACGACGTTATTTGGCAAAAACCCTCGGATAACCACTGGAAGAAGATGTTGAAGCAGGACATGGCAATCATGTGTCTTCAATCCATAAAACTTTTTATCGGTTAGTTTGACCTTATTTCTCAAACTCCCCGCATAGCCAAGTGGATACCTAGCATAGCAAAACCATTCAAATACTTCTTCACAATTTTCCTCTTTAACTAAAAATGGTGCATGAGGAACCTTTCCCGTCTTCTTCTCAGCTTCCGATTGATGTTGCCTTTTGTGGATTTTCCTTTTCTCCAACGCTTCACGAGCCCTTGGACTATCCTTGGTCTTCCCTTCAATTGCAAGAATGGTGCCAAGGATAGCGTCACACATGTTTTTTCAATGTGCATGACATCTAAGCAGCGCCTGATTAACAACGAAGACCAATAGGGAAGCAACCAAATTATGCTCTCGTGGGTCCAACATTGTCTGTTATGTGCTGAGTAAGGGACCAGAAAATTTGGATGATGGCTAAGAGTGTCGTAACTGTGTGACCTAATTTCCTCCAAAATTTCATCTCCGTCTTTATGAGCTAGTTTTTTTTCCCACTCTGGCTTCCCATTAAATGCCAAACTTGATCGCATCGAGTTTGTCTCATCGAGCCATTCTCGATGCCCTTCATAAACAATTCTCCCAAAAATATGCTCTATTGTCAGCTCATCTAGACAAATTGGACATGCCTGTACCCTTTCACCGTTGAGCCCGCAAGCAACCTTAAACCAAGAAAGTCACTTATAGTACACATCAACGCTGCCTTCATCGTGAATACATCATTGTCCACATTGTCAAAAGTAGAGACTCCATTTTTCCACAATTCTTTGAGCTCGTCGATCAATGGAAGAATGAGTACACTAAGGCACTTTCCTGGAGATTTAGGGCCAAGAATCAACACGGCCAGAATATTATATTCCTTCCTCATACACATATTAGGGGGTAGATTAAATGACATCACAACCATGGGTCGTGTACTATGCTGGGTTGACATTGTTCCAAATGGACTGAAACCATCAGTTGCCAATCCAAGCCACACATTTCTTCCCTCAATGTCGTCAAAACCTGGAAATGTCCTGTTAAAATGTTCTCATGCTTCTCTATCAGATGGGTGCCGGTGGATACTTTCATCTAGTCACCTCTTCTTATGCCATCACATATGTTTTGCAGTGTGCGGGGACATAAATAGGCGTTTCAACCTAGGAGTGAGGGAAATACCGTATTATCTTTTTTGGAATGTCATCCCTATCTGGCTTATATCTTTCAGCACCACATACTGGACAAGTCCTACGAGTTTTATTTTCAGCTCCCCTGAATAGGTAACAGTTGAACTCACAAACATGAATTTTTTCATATCTAAGGGAAAAGTCCTTGAGGATTTTTTTTAATTCTCGAATAACTCACAGGGAAATTATGCCCTTTAAAAAACATATGCAACCATTCACATAATTTATCAACACTTGTATCTGACCATCCATTTTTAACTTTAATTTCTATTGCATGTAATATGGCACTTAATACAGTTTCTTCACTCCCTTCATACAATGGGGTTTGCGACTCCCTTAGAAGCCTTTCATACTTAGCATAACCATCATCTACTATGTCATTGAAGTGAACTTCAGCATTTTCTTCAACAAAATTATGTGGTGCATCTCCATGGTATCTAGGATAGTATGGAAATACATCTTGTATAATCTCCACAGGCGGGATCCCTAAAGAACCCGCAACACTGGAAGCCTCGACTCTATCTTTAAGCCACTGTCTCCGTCGACTGATCCTTGTCGGTTGACCATAAACTTCCCCGCGTAGGTGCCAAACTGTGTAAGTCAGATTCAAACCACGGTATATGCAGTGATAATAAATCTCTACGATATCCTTATAATAAAGACCATTTTTGCACATTACACATGGGCAAGGGAGATATTGGGTTCCAATAGTGTGAGTCTTCACAAAATTGATGAAGTTAAGTACGCCTGTTATGTAGTCAGGGTGTGTATAATGATGATTCATAAAAGATTTGAAAGGACATCATCCATGTTTCCTGTCATAACATAAACAGACAATATGCATAAGGTTAGCACACAATATTTATGATACAATCAAAACCTGTCCCAACACTTCTTCTCCTTATTCCTCCAGGTTGGGTCCTATCCTCTTCAGGAGAACACAACTTTTGTTAACCCTCTTGCACCCATGTGGTTTCAGCTCCAGTTTAGAAAAATTTCGGCAGCATCTCCCTACAGTTTCCCAAGTGCACACATCTAAATAAATTAATTTGCACTCGAGGAGCATTGTAAGGAGACACTGTCGAAACCATATCCAAAAACTGAAACTGAAACCACATGAATAGAAAAAGGATCAACAAAGTCGTGTTCACCTAAAGTATCCAAAAATTGGACAATTCGAGAATCAACAACTCACCTCGATCAACTGGATGAGTTGTTAATTCTCAAACGGGAGTTCTAAGCTAATAAACACCAAAATTTCTATATTCTAACACTAAAACAACAACAAAACACAAAATTAAACACAACATCATCCAACTTAAATTAACCAAGATAAACAACCATTTAAATTGAATTAATACATAATATGCTCTCAAAGAGAGATAAATAGAAGGAAATTGCGTTAACCTTACTTAAGAATCAAAGAATTGGCAACAAAAGCCTTCCAATCTCACTTTCTTCTAACTTCTCCCTCTTCTCCTCCAAAAACAGATGCAGAACCCGATTGCATCTGTAAACCTAGAATTTTTCCTATATATACAGGTTGCATTTAAGACGAAGTATAAAGGCAGATGAAAAAAAATCTAAGAGACAAAGTTTGACCAATGTTCGTTGCTTCGTTTATACTCGAGCGACGACTTCACTTACCTTTGTAGCTTCAATAATTCTTTAGTGACGAAAATTGAATGTCGTCCCAAAACATGGTTCTGGGATAAACAGAGGCGAAAAACTATGAATATTGGTCGCTTCATTACTTTTGTAAGTGACGAATATTGAGCAATATTTGTCGCTCCCTGTTTTTTAAGCGACGCCATCAATAGTCGTCGCTTAGATTAGTTGAAACGACGAAATTATTTTTTTCTTTTCATTCTTCGTCACTTGAATCAAAATATCCAATAGTGAATAGCTTATATATATATATCACAACATTTGTGTTTTTTTTTATCATCTTTAGATTGCATCCGCGGATGTCACTTAGCTGGTGTGTATCTCAAGTGTGCCAATGCATTTATATATATATATATATATATTTGGTATTAGAGTAAAGAAAGCTAGCTCTTTACAATGGGTTAAGATGACAACTTCTAAATAAATGCAAAGTTACTCTATAGTACGTCCGATACGATTATCGCGTTTTTGAGCATCGGAGTTCCATTAAACTTAGAAACCCTATCCCCGTTGGATTTTGACTAGCCGTAACATCGAAATGATCAAATCATAGCTTGTTTTGTACGTTGGAAAATGCAGGAAGTACAGAGTAGCTGGGTAGCTTCAATTCCTAAATGACCATAAGTCCATAGTGATCGATAGATAAGAGTAAGATTACGGTAGAGAAGATCTACCTTAAATATTTATTTACAATTAGTTGAATAATATTATAATTTTTTGAACTATAAATTACTATATTTATGACAAATTTACAACTATTTTTTTTATCATTTACAGACAATTAAACTAAAATACAACATTGACAATGATTTGTTCTCAAATTTGTAAAAATGTGCTCATTGGAATATTTACAAAAATTTGAACATAATTACTAAAATATTATCTCATTTTACAATAATACTAACAAAATTAGTGAATAAAATTTACGGTAGAGTCATTCTGCCCTAAATTTTTTTGATAGATTGAGGGGTATATAGGTAGAAACCAACATGTTATGGTTGTCTCTTTTAGAAGATGAATCATACCATCATGGTCATTTATTACCAATGGGATAGAATAAAGATGATTGAAGGTTAACTGATGATTTAGGAAAGTATTTGAGCATGCCATTGATTCATTCTAGAATCAACAAGTCCACTTATGATGGTGTGCTTGATAAAGTTCAAAAGAGATTGGCTAGTTGGAAGTGTAAGACTCTAAGCATGGAAGGAAGACTTGCTCTCATTCAGTTTGTCACTGCTGCAATTCCTATTTACCCTATGAGCACTGTCAAATTGCCTATCTCCTTGTGCCAGAATTTGGACAAGTTAAATAGGAATTTTTTGTGGGGAGACACTGATAGTAAGAAGAGAATTCACTTGGTGAACTGTGATGATGTTTGTCAAGCTAAATGCCTTGGTGGATTGGAGTTAAAGAAGACAACTGATATAAATCAGGCTCTTCTTGCTAAAGCTAGCTAGATATTATTCAAGAATGATGGTGGGTTATGAGCCAATATATATCAAGTTAAATATTTGTAGAAAATAAACTTGCTTTCTGATGATGGTACTAATATTGTTGATTGTTCTAGTACCTGGATGAGCATTTATTTTGGTACTGAATTATTCAGAAAATGTCTTATATGGAGCATTAGTGATGGGAAGACTATGAAATTCTAGGTTGATTCAACCCTTGGATATGGATTGTCCTAATAATTTTGCTCTTCCTGGTGTTATTGTGGATCTTACTAGCACTATTTGTGAATTCTGGGATTCTGAGGGATGGAAGCTTGATCTTTTAACTTCTATTCTTCCTATGGAGAAGGTGTCCATGATTTTAAAGATTGTTCTTGGATATGAGGGTTGTAGCCCTGATTCTCAAAGGTGGGCATGAACCTCTAATGGTCACTTTGATGTTAAGTTTGCCTATGCTTCAAAATTTAATACCACTGTGCCTAGCAACTTTAAATGGAATATCATTTGGAAATTCAATATTCTCCTAAAGCATAAGACATTCCTTTGGACTATAATTCACAAGAAGTTGCTCACAAATATACAAACATTGACGAGAAATTTAACTACAAATGACAGGTGTGAGATTTGTAAAAGTGAGATAGAGTCTCAACTTCATTTATTTAGATATTGTAGGCATGCTAAGTCTGTGTGGTGTGATCATAGAATGCTTGATTCTATTGCCAGGACCTTTGCCTTGGATTGGGAAAGTTGAATTATGGCTTAGCTTCACTGTTCTATGATTGTGGTTGGTAACATGAGATGCTGTGATTTGTTTGTGACTACATGCTGGTTTATTTAGAAATGGAGGAATTTTTTTTTTTTGAGGAGGGCTTCTCTAGGCCTTTATCTCTTTGTTTTGTTATTACTTCTGGTGTTTATGAATGGAACACTGCTCAATTAGGTGATGCTATAAAAAAATAAAGTGGTTTATAGCACTATCAAGTTAGCTTGGAACAAGCCCGAGGCTAGTTTTGTTAAATTGAATGTTGATGGTGCTAGACATGTCAGTGGTTCTATTGGTGCTGGAGGAGTCATTAGAGGTGATGTTGGGGAGTGGTTATGTGGTTTTCGAGCCAATATTGGTAATGGAAGTGTTTTGGAGGCTGAAGAATGGGGTCTTATTCGTGGTTTAAAGATGGTTGTTCGGCATAAGTTCCTGAAGCTAATCATTGAATATGATTCTGCTATCCTTGTCTGACTGATCAATGGAGAAGCTGATGATGATCATCCCTTATATCACAACATCTTATGTTGCAAGCAACTTATGAACAAGTTTGATATTGTTCGAGTGCAACATATATATCGTGAGTGCAATATGCATGGTGGCTGATGCTCTTGCCAAAAGTAGCTTATCCCATGATTTTGGTAATGTCCAATTTGATTGTCCCCCTGAGCATGTGATGGAGGTTTATATTAAAGATTGTTCTGGATATGATAGAGCCAGAGATGTTGTAACTGGCCCAGGGCTGGTCGAGTAGGTTTTTGTGCCTTTATTTTGGGTCTTTGACCCCCAATGTAACAAAAAAAAATATGATCGAAGGGGGCTATGTCAATGGTATTTCTAGTGCGTTATTTCCCCAAGCACGCATTCTAAAGCTTGGACCACATTGAAATTGTGACATCCTAAATAATTAGCTACGTATAGTAAAAACTCGATCTAAGAATCACTACCACATTTTGAACCATTGCCGGCGATTTAAAAATCGCCGGCAATGTTTTTTAGACAATGCCGGCAATGTCTTTTTTCTTTTTAACATTGCCGCCGGCAATGTCCCGCCGGTAATAAAAAAAAAAAAAGACATTGCCGGCGACTTAAATGTAAGTCGCCGGCAATGTCTTTTTTTTTTTTTTAACATTGCCGGCGATTTTTCCGGCAAATCGCCGGCAATGTCCCGCCGGTAATAATAAAAAATAAAAAAAAAGACATTGCCGGCGACTTAAATGTAAGTCGCCGGCAATGTCTTTTTTTTTTATTACCGGCGGGACATTGCCGGCGATTTGCCGGAAAAATCGCCGGCAATGTTAAAAAAAAAAAATACATTACCGGCGATTTTTCCCCAAAAATCGCCGGTAATGTCTAAAAAACATTGCCGGCGATTTTTGGTTCAAAATGTGGTAGTGAATACTCTATAAAAGAATAACCTCTTTATAGTGATAAAAAATCTCGATTTTAACTCGGGACCAGTTATAAATAGGAATAACCTCCACATTGTGATAAGTTATAAGATTTGTTGGTCCCATATATAGAGAATTTACCTCCATATAGTAATAATTGTCAATAATAATAATATATAAAATATTATTCAAGAAGAATTACAATATTTATCTATACTAGTTTGAGACAATGATTTATGCTTGATTGTTGCAATCACGTCTTTAAACTTACTAGTCTATAGTAACTCATTGGCATATTCACCTTGTTGTTGAAGCCAAAATGTTTCTAACTTCTCTAGCATGTCAATGGCTTCTTTAGTTGAAACTTTTGGCAGTTCTACACTCTCGTCCTCCGAATTATCTTCTTCTTGTTCTTGTCTAATTGCAGTAATAATTTCCTCTTCCGTTAAAAGGTACACAACTTGTTGCTCATTAGGATGATGATGAAATACGTTGATATTCATTGGATTAGTGTAGTGAAGTTGTTGCATCTGACCATTCAATTCTCTTATTAATCTCTCATGCTCTTGATCCACTTCATTTGTAGTATGCAAGTCATCAAAGTCATCAATAGTCCTAATTTTACAGTGCTTGAAACAATTCGCAATTGTCTCTGGCTTCACATTCATTGACCATGCAGCAACTGCATTGACAATTTTATCAGGGATGCTTATCTTCGATGGTTCCACGACTCGAGCTTTTATTCGTTTCAAAAGTTCACGATTGAACTGTTTACGATAGTAACCTTTGAAATTTATGATTATACCTGCATCATAAGGCTGGAAGTGTTGTTTGGTGGTAGAAATAGGACAGTTGTGTGTATAAGCTGGGGAAGATTTTTTTTTTCATGGGCAGTGCAATTATCCATAATTAGCAAGACATTCATATTTAATCGACTATCAAACTACTTGAGCCACTCCAAAAAATCAAAGATGTCATCCATGCATTTGAATTTGCTCGATACTTGTAGTTAAAATGATCACAATTGACATTCTTAAAGCATATTGGATTCTTAAACTTACCTATGACCAAAAGTGGAACTTTGTCAGAGCAATCACCATTGCAACAAATAACTAATGTAACCCTCTCTTTGTTTTGCTTTCGACCCTCTAATTATTTTGTTGCAAGAGAATTATCGGCTTGCATTTGGTAAAATAAGCCAATTTCATCCATATTATAGGTGTCCATTCAAGCCCACTTGTTTAGTTCTTCTCTTATTGGTGGCATGCTAGCTTCAAGTTTATCCATGTCCATTGAACCACTCTCTCCAAAGCGTCAGTAGGATTGAATAACATAACGTTGTTTGAACTTTCTCAACCATCCATTTGAAAACTCAAATGTGGTAGCTTCAGGATAAAATACTTTTAGGAATAAGTTGTCTTTCTCCTTCAAGATATCTCTATTCATGTCAATAATATCTTGAGTGTACGTTAATCATTCATAGAGAGCAATCTCCATTAAAGGGTACCTTGCTATCTTTACACGTTTTGCATATGGTTTTAATGACAAATTTTCTTGAAGAACATCGGATGATCGCTTAATATAATTTTGTACCATGGGACAACAGAAACTCCGCTAAACCACACCCTTGTATAACGGGCGTTCTACCAATCATGGTAGTCATTGAGGATTGGTATGGAAAAAGATCCACAAACAATTGCCTATTTCACAGAATAGTATGGGTAGTACCACTATCTTCTAGACACTCAATTTTTCCTTGAGACATCTACAAAATCAATATAAATAAGCAAGTTTTTGTACTAAACACCAGACGTACACTTTAAATATATACTTAAAGAGTTGAGTACGGGTGTGACCCTTGTTGAGTGCTGATATGGCATGACATAAACTGATGTATAAACAACACCATTAGTCAAGGAAATAGATGGAAAACTCATCTAAAAATATCACATCCGGGTAAAATCTTCGATGAATCGAAGAAATCCCTCGATGGGTCGAAGAAAACCCAAAATAAAAGTGTGATTTTTCAATACCAGATTTTTGATAGATCAAGTTATTTTTTGATGGATCGAAAAAGTGTCCAGGGCGATTGCTTAGAAGGGTCGAAATTTTTTTTGATGGATCGAAGGAAACCTAAAACGATATAGAATTTATGACATCAAAATTTGATGGGTCGAGAAGAAATTTGATGGGTCAAAATTTGGTACAAAAGCTTTGCTTCGATGAATCGAGTGGAACCTCGATGGATCGAAAACGATCAACAATGGCAATTTTCGTCAGGTCGAAGGAATTTTCGATGGATCGAAACTGTCCTATGATCAAAGTAATCTGCTCCATTTTTATGACGTTTTAAAGGTATCTGTACATCATTTTTCCATATGTGTAAAAACATCGAACCATACCTAAGAATTATATGAAAATGAACATCCTCAACACTTTTATATACCGAAAAAATAAAGAAATATTCATTACGCCAAAAAATAACAATTACATCATGCATGTTCTTATTCGAAAAACTAAGACAATTGTCTTAAAAAATCTTGACCGCAAAGTAAGCCAAAAAAAAAAACTAAAACTTGAAAAATTACAGAGACAATCGTCTTTTACATAGGCTTAATGAAAACCCGGAGTAGCAAGCTCATTCTCCTTGTCTTCTGCAAGAATGAGATTGGTGTCAACCTCAATTTCTAAATCTCCAGCATAGTTTGACTCTTGAGACAAATATTGCTTGTGCCTTTTTGTTGATGTTATGGATTTCTTTACTAGCACGACACTGCTTGTGCATATGCTTGTTTGAACCACATTTAAAACAAATATATCTTCCAGAATGTTAAGACTGTTGCCCATCAGAAGCTGAACCAGCTTGGTTCTTGTTGGCGTTGGCATTCTGATCTCTATGCCAAGTAAAATTTTGGCTGCAGCCTTGCCCACGTTACACCCTCCTCTACCCCCACATGGAGCATGTCCTCCATAAGCATAAGAATCTGAACGAGAAACCTTCTTATTTTTACGGACATTTTTTCCAGTTTGGTAACTCTCAGACTTCTTAGTACCAACCGATCTTGAGTTATTATTTAGGATAATCTCATGATGACTCTCTTTTTTCGCAAGGCTTTTGATGAGATCATTGAAGGTAGTAATTCCGGCCTAGCTGACTCATTCGAACTCATCTACAAAAATACACAGAGATGTTTTATTAGTAACGATCGAAAACTACGATCTCAAAACTTCAAGTTTCAATGAACAAGAACGTGATCCATGATATATGGTCATAAAAATCGAATATAAACAGTGGAAAAAATCACACCCAGCAACCGTTACTAACCATCACATAACATTGATTTTCTTTTTCTTTTATTTTCTTTTCTAAACCCCCCAGGACCGTCACTTATACTCTATAGATATAAGTCCATAGGAACTAGGGCAAACATGCAATTTAAACAACTCATATCACAATTATCATCAACCTAAATCTAGAGTTTTTTCAGAAATTAAGTTTGATCCTAGATCTATAAATTTCGGGTTTAGAAAAGTTTACATCGATGGGTGTTGTGCTCAGTATAACCGGTACACTTGATGAACCATTTGAAGTAAAAGTTCGTCTGAAACGGTTCTTTGGAAGTCGCGCAATCTTGACAACGTAGGAAGATGTGATGAAGCTTGTGCTTGTATGATGATCGGTAGGAACACACAAAAGGGAGGCCGACGGTGGAGATGATGGCCGGTGACGGTTGAGGCTTTCGAGTTTTTTCTTTTTCTTTTGGTGGTGATGGATATCAACCTAGAGAGTTGCTGATAACGTGTTGAAGTAGAATAATATGATAACTGAAAACTAGTACTTTTCTCATTGATAGAATACCTTAAATATAGGCTGATACAATCTGTTACAATACTTGTCCCTATAAAACAGAGATTCTCTGTATCTATCTAAGCTAATTCGTATCTAAGTAGGACAAGACATACACATATTATGGAGAATAAATCTCCTTAAACAAGATTTACTTATAAATTATTTCATAAATATTAGGAAATTAATATATTTGTAATTTAAATAGGAAACTTATATGATTAATAAAGGAAACTAATTTATTTGAATTTTTCCTATTGACATTATATTTCCTAATTGCTCTAAATAATTTTTTGTCTATAAATAAATGTATTGTGTTAGTTGTTAATTAAACTTAATTAAAGTACTTAAGTCATTTCAAGTCAAACATGTCGTCGCGAACACAGTTAACTGAAAAGATACGAATCGAGATGTGCAAGAAGAAATAATCAAACCCCAGCTGGACGTAAAAGGAACTTGCAAATTATTTAGAGAAAGATTATAACATTAAAGTTTCTCAAGCAGCAATATCTAAGATACTTATCCCTGATGCCTTATAAGTGAAAAAGACAAATAAAACCTTGCTAAATTTTAAAGATATATGTGCCAACGGTTTTCACTTGGAACATATTGTGAGAATGAAAAAAAACTATTATGTATCAGCTCTGTTGAATGTGGCCGCAAGCGCATTCTAGAGAAGTTTATGGCTATTCGTAGTAGTTTATACCTCACTATAGTTCAGATCATTGAATCCAAGGCCGTGAATCACACAATTTCGTGTGATTCGGACTCATACAAGCTTTGACATTATCGACTGGAAAATTCAGGTCCTGACATGATGATCAAAATATTAAAAAATTCTCATGGTCATCCATTTTTCAGAGCGCAAAAATATGTGGGAATTCCTATATCTATGGGTTTAGATGGTGAGGATGGGACTACTTTTCCCATTCCTGGCTCAATCTCCAAGACGAGTGCTACACCCTCCCGACAACATACCGCTGAGGCGTTGTGCGTTATTCCACCAGAATTTTATGTTGCAATCTCTGATGCACATCGTTCATTCTGTAAACCTTGTTCTTTAGCAATGTTACAGGCACACCTTTCTTTTTTTGTTGATAATACCAACAATATTCCATTCTTACACATAATCCAAGATGATATTTGTGGACCTATCAAAACTGAATGCGGACCATTTTAATATTTCATGATTTTGATAGATGCATCAACGCGATGGTCACACGTTGCTTTGCTATCCACAAGACGTTTGCCAAACTCCTGGCTTAAATTATTAATCTCCGGGCTCACCACCCGGATCATCCAATCAAGTCTATTCGATTGGATAACGCAGGGGAGTTTACATCAAAATATTTTGATAATTAATGCATGTCTGTTGGGATTGAAGTTAAACATCTTGTTCCTCATGTTCATTCTCAGAACGGTTTAGCAGAGGCTCATATCAAGCGGTTACAGCTTATGTCTAAAGTTTTGGTAATACATACAAATTTACCGGTCTCTGCTTAGAGATATGCAGTGTTACATGCATCTATGATTCTTCATTTTTGACTCGTAGCCCACCAACCATTCAGTGCGCACCAGTTGGTAACAAGATACGAGCCTGATGTTTCACATTTGCGCATTTTTGGTTGCACGATTTATGTGCCAATTGCGCCTCAACAGCGCACTAAAATGGGTCCTCAAAGAAGATTAGGCATTTATGTTGGTTATGAATCTCCAACGATAGTCCGCTATCTTGAACATTCGACAAGAGATCTCTTTACTACTAGATTTACAGATTGTCACTTCGATAAGACATATTTCCTGCTGTTAGGGGGATATAAGAATGGTTCTATTCCAATTGAATGTCAGGAATTGACGTGGTTTAATCTCACTGTGTCTCATCATGATCCTCGCATGTCTCATAGTAAGATGGAAATGCGAAGAATACTTGATCTTCAGCAAGTAGCAGACTTTATGCTAGACTCCTTTACTAATATCGCTAAAGTGAAGAGATCAGATATATCTGATGTAAATATTCTTGCAAGGTTGGAAATTCTGAAGAAGAGATTTGTTAGTGGCAACACTAGGCAATGAGGCGTTTCTCCTGCTCATGTGGAAGGTGTTACGTCAACCTTGGCTCCCACCAAGAAAAGAGGGAGACCAACAAAATCTATAGATGAGCTGCCGGTTAAAAGGCAGGTCATCGAGGCACAAAAAGATCCATTCATCATCAACATTGTGAATTCTTCACATGAAATTGTCTCTGACTACATTTATATCCTTGAATCACAATTGGCATCTCTGGGGGGACACTCTAGAACTCTTCTGATGTTAGAGAATAAAGAAATCTCGCTTAGAACAAATGATGCACGTATTCTTATGGATAGATCTTCCATGTTAGTTGATGATGTGTTTGCTTATTCCATCGCTTTGGAGATTATTGACGACGAAGAAGTGGAACCCTGCTTTGTTGTTGAATGTCAACGTAGAGCAGATTGGCCAAAATAGAAGGTTGCAATCCAAGCTGAACTAGACTCTCTAAATAAAAGGCAAGTTTTCGGTCCGGTAATGCTATGCCCACCAAATGTTAAGACAGTTAGACATAAATGGGTCTTTGTTCGGAAGCGTAATGAGAAGAATGAGGTCTTGCATTATAAAGCTAGGCTTGTAGCGCAGGGTTTCTCTCAGTGCCCTGGAATTGATTATGAGGAGATGTATTCTCTTGTTATGGACATCATCACCTTTCGCTTCCTGATAAGCTTGGTAGTGTCCGAAAAGCTTAACATGCAGCTTATGGATATGGTTACTGCGTATCTCTATGAGAATCTTGATTCAGAGATATATATGAAAGTGCCTGATGACATTGCTATACCCAAATCAAGTAACTCTAAACCACGGAGTGCTCATGTTATCAAATTGAGACGTTCACTATATGGATTGAAGCAATCCGGTAGGATGTGGTATACACGTCTTAGTGACTTCTTGATTGGGAAAGGATATAAGAATAATGACTTATGCTCTTGCGTGTTCATTAAAAGAACAAGTTCAAGATTTCCCATAGTAGTTGTCTATATTGATGATATGAACATCATCGGAACTCTTAATGAGATCAATAAGACTGTTCGCTACTTGAAATCTGAGTTTGAGATAAAAGACCTTGGTAGAACTCAATTTTGTCTCTGATTAGAGCTGCAACATCGAGTTGGCGAAATTCTTATTCACTAGTCTACTTATGTCCAAAAGATGCTCATCGATTTAACATGGACAAAGCACACCATATTAGTACACCAATAGTTGTTCGCTGTCTGGACCCTAAGAATGATCATTTTCGTCTGTTAGATGACGATGAGGAGATCTTGGGAGCTAAAATTACATATCTTAGTGTTACCGGATCTTTGTTATATTTAGCTCAATGCACACGTCCAGATATTGCATTCTCAATGAACTTGTTGGCTAGATTTAGCTCTGCACTTACGCAACGTCATTGGAATGGAGTAAAACAAATCTCCAGGTACTTGAAGGGTTCCATTGACTTGGGCTTATTCTTCCATTACAAAGAATATAGAGAGAAACATGAAATTCCTGGAAAAAGGAATGTTGAATCATAGCACGCAGATTCCAGGTCCTTCGATCCATCGAAGGATGTACCCAGGATGGATCAGAATCACTCCTTCGATCCATCGAAGAAATGGTTTGATGCATCGAAAGATGTGCAAGCAACGATTAGTTTTCATGCTGATGCTGAGTACTTTTCTGACCCACACAAATGTTGTTCACAAACCTGTTATGTTTTCACTATGGGAAACACGACGATCTCTTGGAGATCAACAAAGCAAACCCTTGTTACTACTTCCTCGAATCATTATGAGATTATTGCTTTGCATGAAGCTGTTAGAGAATGTGTCTGGCTTAGGTCAGTCATATGTCATATTCGAGAGTCTAGTGGATTACCATCTACTGTTACGGCTCTCACTTGAATTTTTTAGGATAATGCAGCATGCATTGAACAGACGAAGTTGAGTTTCATTAAGGGTGACAATACAAAACATATATCGTTGAAGTTCTTCTTTAATCAGCAACAACAACAACTGTTGAATATTCAAGTGAACCAGATTGGTTCCGTTGATAATGTTGCAGATTTGTTTGCCAAGTCACTTCCTAAATCTATATTTGTGAAACATGTGAAAAACATTGGTATACGCAGGTTATCTGAACTCTATGACTAAGTTTATAGTCAGGGAGAGTTACATTTCTGTAGACATCAGGGGGAGTCTATATCACATGTAGTAACTTTTTGTAGTTGATGCGTTATACTTTTTTTTTCCTTAGACCAAGCTTTTGTTTTACCCATGAAGTTTTTGTTTGCTTGGCGAGGTTTTTAGTGAGGCAACAAGTTATGCATCATTCTTGAGGCCATCGATACAAGATGGAGTGTTTAAGGAGATTTATTCTCCATAATTTCCGGTGTGTGTGTCTTGTCATACTTAGATACGGATTAGCTTAGATAGATACAGAGAATCTCTGTTTTATAGGTACAGTTATTGTAACAGATTGTATCAGCCTATATTTAAGACATCATATCAATGAGAAAAATAGTAATTTTTAATTATCATATTATTTGACTTCAATAAAACTCTATTTAAGAATAATCTCTATATAAAAATAAATTCTAGTAAATCCAATATTATGACCGTAAAGAATTTTTACCATACGTACAAAACTGACTCCAAAGATACAAACCAACCCACCTAATGATCAATTTATATATATTACTATTTATGATTAGTTCCTATAATTTCATGGTGAATATATGAGTTAATTGGCAAGTATATCTAATATACAGTATACTAATACCATATATATTGACTAATTAACATCGATAATTTTAGTCAAACGAAGGTGTAGCATCCCTTTTCTTCACGTATAGAAGAAATCAAGACCTTCCAATCAATTCAGACGACGAGAGAAGGGAGGAATCGAAACCAGACCCGGCTTGGGTATAAGCCCAGTAGGCACAAGCTTAGAGCCCCAACATTTGAGTCCCCAGATATATATATTTTAATTTTTTTATGTTGTACGAGGAAAAAAGAAAGTTGAATTGTTGTAAAAGAGAACGGTCTCCAGCATACCAGTACGTAGTCAAACATGGTACTCAATTAAGCACGCCCAATTAAATCTATCAATTTAGTTTCCCTAAATTTTAAGAGTCAAGAAGATGAAAAAAATAAATCATTGACGTCACCTCTGCGCGACTGCTCCACTACTCCTCACAGGTCACAACATTTTGTTTCTAGATCCTCTTTAAGCCTCATCTCAGTCATCTCGATCGACATCACCTAATATGCTTCTCATTCTTCAGGTATATTTAAACTTGAATAGTTAAACATGAATATGTTATATATGTTCAAATTTGTATACGATAATAATCACAATATATATGTATCGAAAGAGACTTAGCAGGATGTATTTCACTTTAGAAGACCAAGTACCTGAAGACAACATGGGAAGATACACATTGAGCAGGGATTCTGAGCTAACTTCTCACTGCTAAATATTACACGTACACGACGGAGAATACACACTGCTAGCTAGGAAATTTCCAGCCAGCTTCTGAACCCGGCTAGTGCTACGCAACAATCTGCAGGCGCTTTCAAACCAAAGACGAAGTGAAACTAGCACTCACTATATATGATCTTCAGAGTCAGAAAAAAAACAAAAAAAAACAAACTATCCCAGCAAAACGAGTAACACAGTGCCTAAAAAGGTGGAGGTGCGGGGAATCGAACCCCGTGCCTCTCGCATGCGAAGCGAGCGCTCTACCATATGAGCTACACCCCCAATTGTTATTAGCCCGATAGTTTAAATTATTTAAATAAATTAATATTTAGGCTTCTCTTTTTGGGCCTAGTTCATGACCCAATTTTAACTAAGACGTATGAAAAAGCCCAATATTTTGGTCAACTCTGCCGAACTTGAAACAGCAAATGCCAAGCAGAGAGATTTTGATCAGATTATGTTCTTCACTAGGTGTGGTACCCGCGCTTCGCGCGGGTTATACAATATATTTGCGTACTTTTTTAAAGATATAATTACACACTTACAATTATATTGTGGTTGCATATCACAAATTAATATAGTTTTTGTTTGAATGTAGTTGTTGCATATTTCAAAATTAATGTAGTCGCGAGAATGAAAATCAACATGAGGCAGAGATGATATATAATGATAGAATTCAAGCTATTTAAACATAAAAGAAAACTACATTTGTTCAAATAAATTTGCAATTAATTTATTGCAGAAGGCAAGAAATAGTTTAGAAACTTTAAACATAAGGCTAGAGACAACCATACTAATTTTAAATGTATATCCAATGGTTATTAAAAAAACTCCATTCAGCTTCAACAAAACAATTATGTCACTCTATTCTATTTCAGCATTTCGTTTCGCCAATCACAGTACATATATGAAATTAAGACTTTACTTGAAAATCTCATATATGAATCATATGATTAATTCAACAAAAAGCAAAACGTAAAGCTTATGTCACTTAGACAATTGAGTTTTACTTAATACAAAAGAAGTCTCGAATTGGAATAGATCAATCTGTACCAAGTCACTTGTAAATGAGATAGATACAACTATCACTAAAATTTCACCAAAAGAAATTAAGAGATGAAATAACGGAAGCTGAAGTATCTGGAAAACGATATGATAGATGTCTTTATTCTGGAAAGCAAGCACTCTTGACAAAAGACTGGCTTTTCTGAGAGCTCATGGGTTCGACGAAGGGCCTTAATCAGAGACAGCAAGCGTCGAAGGGTTTAATAGAGTCTCGGCCCAGTCATAATCTAATTCTTCTTCTCGTTGTATGGATACTTTGTATTTTTATTGATACATAGCTAAAATATATATTTTGTATGTATTATCCCGTGTGTTATATATTTGTTATATATTTTGCAATACATCTCTATAGACTATATTTTTCGTATAGTTATTAGGCACATCGTTACCATTTTTTATCATTATCTTAAGACCTTTTTTTGACGTCACTCTCTATAATGCCACGTATAACTGTCCGTGAGTAAAAACTGGTTCCGACAAATATATTCCGACTTGATTTAATGATTGACCTTGGCTCTTATTAATCGTCATTGCATAACATGGTCTAACAGGAAACTGACGTCTTTTAAATGTAAACGGCCATTTAGTTTCAGTTGCTATCAGTACTATTCTTGGAATATGTACTAATTGTCCGACTTTACTCCCAGTAAATATTTTTGCTTCTATTAATCTTTCAAACAATTTCGTCACAATTAATCTCGTGCCATTACACAAACCTCGTATTTGATCTAAATTTCTTAATAACATAATAGGCATACCAATTTTCAATATAAGTTAGTGTGTTGGCAAACCGCTAAACTCAAGCTTATTCAAAAATTCCATGGGATACAAAACATCAATATTATCACTGTTACCTGAATTATATGAGATGAAATCTGAACTAAAATATGATTTATTATTTCCAGGTACTAATTTAATCGCATAATTATTGATTTCATGAACAATTACATTTTTGGGAGTCACAATAGCACGTTCTCTCAAATAATTTGTATCATTGTATTTGGTATTAAAATTGGGATAAGTTGCTTCAAAAATTGATTTTATGGGTTCATCTGTGCCATCAACCAACAAATCTTTCGGTATATTAATCCAACTCACATCGGGATCATCCATAGGCAATTCAGATTCCAAACGACCTTCACCTATTTGTAGCATCCATTCACTAAAATCTTTTAATTCATTTTTTTCAAGAGGAGTTAAATTAATCGTCAACAATCTCATATTTTCAATTAGATGAAATACTGTAATGTTAGGCCACAAATATGAATTATTGAACGATGCTTGAATGACTTGTTCTTTACTACCACCTTGTATCACGGGCAATGTTTGTCTAAAATCTCCACCGAATAAAATTGTCTTTCCTCCAAATGGTTCTTCCTTTTTTGACAAAATATCACGCAGCGTTCTATCCACCGATTCAATACACCATTTATTGCACATAGGAGCTTCATCCCAAAATATCAATTCAGCTTTTTCAATTAAATTAGAAAGATTTGTTTGTTTATTTATATTACAATTTGAATCTTTATCTATAATCGGTTTTATTTTGAAACGTGAATGAGCTGTTCTACCTATTGGAAGTAATAATGAAGCAATGCCTGACGAAGCAACGGCCAAAATAATTTTGCTTTCAGATCTTAATCTTGAAATTATAGTATTCCATAAAAAAGTTTTGCCTGTACCTCCGCTACCATAAACAAAAAATGATCTTGGGTTCTTCTGTTCAACGGCTTTGATCACCTCATCGTATATAATTTTTTGATTATTATTTAGTTTGGCGATCAAGTCAGAATGTTCTTGTTTTACTGCTTCACAATCAAAATCTAATTCTTCTCTGATAAGCCTATTGTCGAGTTGATGTATTTGTTGTGTCTTTGGCATTGGTAATTTATGGTCTTTTAAACTACTGGATGACATGTTAAACAACTTTTCAAGTTCATCTAGAACAACATTCTTTAATTCATCATCATGTATGATAAGATTTGGCATATTAAAATTTAATTTCATTCTGTGTGATATGTCATCAAACATCTTAATCCAATATGCATCAAACAAAGCTCGAGGATCCGAGACATTACAAAATAGAATAATCGTAACAAATAAATAACTAATTTGAGGAGAAGTGGTAGTAAAAGTAGATTCCAACAATGCTTCGAACCATTCTTTATCATCACCTAATAATCCCAAAGCTCGACATGCCTCTTGATAAGTAGAGTATACTATTTCATTGACAGTTCTTATTGCCTCAAAATTTATACATCCTGAACATTCAAAAGCATTCTAAGATAGTACAATTCACCCGCATTTGGTGGCACATGTGCTATTTTACCGAGAACGCGATATTTTTTCCTTGGTGTCCATAATTTTTTATCATCATTCCACACAAATTTTGTAGGAAATTGTGTATATGTTAATTTTTTTGCCTTCTTATGAGTCTTGTTTGCAGCAAACCAAGCAATTAGCATTGTAGTTTCGGTACCTGAATTTTGTAACACGGTTTCAAGAGAATTAGCTTGATGAAAACAAATATTTTGTTCATTAGGTAAATGAATTTTCAAATATTGAACTGCAGGATATCTCGAATGAATGGAAAATTCAAATAAACGCCAAACGGACTCATGAGGAGTTAAATATCGACAATTGAGATAATTTTGGATTTCATCATTTATATTATCACGAACTAATACGCGAGCTCTATCGGGTCCTTTATTTATGTATTTGAATAAATATTTTATCAACATAGACTGAGAACATGATTCAACGTTTATATGAGCATTATACCTCAATAACAAATTAGCATTGTATGGAACAACATAATTATTACCAACATGAATTCCTTTTTTAAGTACAAAACGTGAATCATCATCACGGCGTTTATATTGAGGAGATTTGATTGCTTGGAAAACTGTGTTAGGAATAAATGATTTTGGAAAATGTTTCGTACATAATTTGTCTCACATACACGGAGAAGATGGATTAATTTGACCGCATGGACCGTGAATCATAAATTGGCTAACTATTTCAAATAACTCTGGATTTATATTTTTGTCCGGCAATTCTGCTGAAATTATTGAATCTACATCGTTTGCTGTATAACATTTGTATTTATCTTTAAGCCAAAATAATAAATGAGCATGTGGTAAGCCTCGCTTTTGAAATTCAATTGTACATACATGAGCATAGACTTCTCCAAAGGGTTCTCCATCATTAATGTAAGTAATCATATCATCCACTTTTATTTTAAAAATTCGACATACAATATCAGGACGATCTTCTGGTTTGTAGCAAATCGGGATTACCATATTCTCTACAAATTGCCATTGCATCTTGATAATTATTTATCATATCTCTTGGACTACCCGTATGAGAACCAGGAAGAAAAACTCTTTTTCCGACATCAGAACCTTGTACAATTCCATTCAAAACAAATGTAGATATATTATTCCATGTTTCACACCTTAGCTCTGGTTGATGATGTCTTATATATTCTAAACGATTTTCTTCGACAGTTGCATATGCATCAACTAAATACTGTTGAAATAATCTTCCACCTTTTAACAAAGTACTTGATTGGTTTGCCCTATCATGAATTTGATAACACACAAACCTGTTCATTGTTAATTTTCTATCCTTATTCTCAGTTTTGTTTGCAATTGGTTTTAATTTCATATTAATTTTAAATCCATTCTCTCCATATGGAAACAGAAGTGGATACTGTAATGACATCAATTTAGGATGAATTTTAGATATACGTTTTAATGGCCCTTCGTTTGATCGAATAATTATATCTCTATTAGAATTAAATTCACCTATATCACCCACAATTAATCCACCAATTCCGGAAACTGAAGGTAATTCATATTGTTTACTATCATTTTTCTCACGATCAAGTATAATCACATCAAAAATGGGTAATGATTGATTTTCAAAATCATTTCTCACAGATCGATACACTTTGGTTAATTCATTACATTGATCTAACAATTCCACTAATCCTTTTACAATATCATTATCAATCTTCTTATTTACATTGTTTGGATCAATAGCAATTTTTCGGTTTAAAATCTCATTTTGAGTATCGTATACATATAACTGAGCGTATGTAGGACGTTCTCCTTCCAAAGGTAAAACAGAACCCATCAAATGATGCACTTGTCCACATATTTTAAAGACATAAGGATCTCCTCCATTGTTTATATTATGCTCAATTTTAGCCCCCATAGAAGTAAACGCAAACATAGAATTATAAACTCTAATATTTTCACGAAATAATACACTTTTTCGACCATTATTTGGATCTAGCAATTCATCAAGAAAAATTGGAGTTGGATATGATATTGGAAGTTGGATTTGGCCTTTTTCACAACAATGAGTGTATATATATTGATTTTTCACTTTTCTTTTCAATGCTTCAGCTGGCCAAAACAAAGCAGTGCAATGACTGCATGTGTAAGCGTCATCTCCAGAATCGTTATACTTGGTAACCACACCTACAATTGAAATTATAAAAAACTGTTTTTAGATAATTAATGAAAGGTAATAATTATTATGAATAGAAATTGAAATCTGGCATCACCTGCGCGGGTTCCTTGATAAGATGCTTGTCCAAAAATTGTTCCACGTGGACCTATAATTCATATAAAACACTATGGTTAGTTTGATTCGACATCTGCTAATGAAGAACAAATAATGCATCATATGGAAAAAAGGAAAAAAAAATTACATCAACAAAATGTGAGACAAACTAAATAAGAGACTAAACACAAATCAATCAGCAATTTCTTTCATTAAGCGAAGTCTATTTCAGTAATATGAATGATTGTAAAAACCGATAAAGTATAATCAAAACAGCATTCTTAGATTCAATGTATTGGCAACCATATACTGCAGAAAAAGTTACTATATCAATACGCTACCTGATACAGCTTGATCCACATCTTCATCTTCACTGATGTCCACCTCTGACGTCCCTTGACATACTAGAAAGCAAAAGAAACAAATGCAAGTGAATGATAGAAACTCTGTGCATCACTGAATATGATGTTGATAGAATAGAATGATCATAATCTAGAAAAACCAAATGTATAATGTTACACATTTCATAAATTTGAGTTATACATGTTAAACCAAATAAAATTGATAGAATTAGACTATACACAAAGCTCTAAAATGCTAAGAAAAATCTTCTACTAATGCATCATACGGTTAGGTTACCTGATTGATCATTCTCGACATGGTCAACATTTCGAAATTCTGCGAAAATAGACTTCCTCTTGGTTGATCTCTGCAATGGTTTAGATCTGTGCGAACATTCACCTTCGAAATAGTGCGACTCTACTACTGTCTCATGGGTCGCTAGGCCTTTCTCAAAATTTTCCGCGTTTTCAAAAAATCGCCTTCTCTTACTTTGATCATTTTTTGGCCTCATTACTGGAAAGTGAAAACAAAGATAACATCTAACAGTTAAATAATTATTTATACAAAATTACAAATAATGCACATATTAGCGGATAAATTCTACACACCACACAACAATTTGGTCTTACACATTATATGAAATCGAATGACACAACATTAATAAAGAACAGGTTTAAAACAAAACAAAGCATGGTGCCGTGAAACAAAACTCTTACTATCACAAAAGTGTATTTTTTGATTATTGAGATAACAGGGAAAACATAGATTAAGGAATTCAAATGTTAAAGTGTTGTTTCATCCTTTTAATTGCTTGCAACAACCACATGATGACTAAAATGTCAAAAACGCTTATCAACTACTCCTTGCAAATAAATTTGTCTTATTATTATTCATGGACATAAATATACATACCTGAAAATTTGTAATGATCGATTGTAATAATGCTTGAGAACAGCCACAAAGACAATAATAGAATCGCACAGCTAACAACTTTGAGCATAAAACCTGTATAAATAAATCGAACTTAATATTTTATTATACCAATTCAAATCTACAAAATTGAACTAACTAAAAAACTGATTCTATATTTGTTGAGTCTCAAACAATCATATTACATGAAGGAATGCACCTGAAAAATGCCATCAAATGCAACATTGATACATCACAGTCAATAACTAATTTTCAGCAAGAAATGCAAGACCAGGATTCAAACCATTTACTCAAAATTACAAAAGCCAAATATATTAAATTACACACTCTAGAAGAGTGTAATACACACTGTGATGGGGACTTTATATCCAACAGGAATCATAACAATCCAAACCGTTGAAATCTCAAAATTCTTATGGAATCCAAAATCCTTACCAAGCTCATGCATACATCACTCTCTCATAAGTGATAACAATCTCAAATCAGTTGGTAAACAAAAAAAATATAAGTATCACACTTGTGGCTCATTTCAAACTCCATGAGAAAATCTCAAAAGAGTGAAAACCTCAGCTCAATCAACATCAAGTCTATAAAACCATAAATTTCTTCATTCAGAACGGCTAAAACAATAAGAAATCGAAAACAAAATCAAAATAAAAGCAAAAACTAAATCAAAATCTAGACTGAGAAAGAGAGACAGAGATATCAGTCTGTTGAATAACTATTCTTCAGCAAGAAATGCAATGCAAGATTCAAAGGCATAAACTTATTCTCTCAAATTCATAAAAACTAAACCTGTTAAATTACACACTTAGGAAGAGTGGAATACAAACAATGTGATGTGCACTTTCGATGCAACAGAAACCTAACAATTGAAACCCTTGAAATCTCAAAGTTACTGTGTGATCAGAAGACCTCACTATACTCATCCATAGACCACTTTCATCACAATAATAACGTCCTCAATCACAAAGTTAGTTGTAGTAGTACTGGGAAAAGTGGCCATGATAGTATTGGTGTAGGCATTTAGAGCCATTCGAAATCATGTAGTTGAATGAAATCCAAAGCAGCTATTCTATGTGAAGTCCAAAGCAGCAAAAAGCAACCACTTTATTACCCAAAACCCGGAAAAAAAACAATGTCATAGATCCAACCAATAAGCACGAACATATCAAACCCAGAACCACAGATCCGACGCTGTTTCAGTACAAACAAACACAAACCCACAAACTATTCATCACCAATGCAACACTAATTAAACTAAAGCGAAGAAAATGGTCAAGGAATTTGAGAGCCCCAATAGAAAAAAACAGAGCCAAAAAAGAAAGAAAGTTGTCATACAAAAAATTGAAGAGTAAGAACCCAGCAAAATGAAGAAGAGTAAGAAGCGAATCAAAATGGATCTAAGTTTATACAAATCGATCCAAAAACACATCGATTACATAAATCAAACATAAGAGAAGCTAATAAAAAATGCTAACCTGAAAATGGAAGAATCAATTCACCAACCAAAATAACACGTATGTATTATGCTTCTACGACTTCCTTCTCCTCTACTCTGGGTTGAATTTTGCTCTTACTGGATAGAGAGAGCCAAAACCAAATGTAGTCGGAACTGGTAAGGATCGGTACTGAGGTGGCACGACGGTCGACGAAGATGAAAAGCACGTTCGAGAGATCGGAATCGCTGTGCTATAGGGAGAATCGAAAGATCAAAAAGGTCAACGACGACAACATTAACATAAAAGAGGGAGATTTTCAAGCAAATCGGATGCTGTGTTATAACAAACATAAGGTTTAATACCTGATGATATTATGTTCAATATATTACCATTGTTTGATACAATACTATAGTTATACCTATATGTTGTACATCAGATTTGATATTGTTATCGTGTTTTTCCAGGCTTGGGATAATGACCCAAAAGAAAACCAATAAAGATCTTAAAAAACAATCTATACTAATGGCATGAGCTATAATGATTAGAGCTGTGAAGTCTGTACCTGTGTTTAACGGGCCCTCAACTTTGATTTGGGTGCTCTAGCAGACCCCTATGAACACAGAAAACCAGCAACCTTTTTCTTCTTAACTCTCTGCCTACAGATCATATATAGATTTCCTCAGCTCACTAAGTTAACATAACCAAGACAGATCTAAAACAAAAGCTCAAACCTTTGTAGCAAAACTCAACATAGATAAACAAAATTAAAGCAAAAGTTGGGTATCATCCACAAAAGATAAGCCTTTCAAGAAACAAAGACACTTGATTTTTAAATCCGAAGAAAAACCACGATGCAAAACATATAAAGAAATCGACAACTGAGTAACTGACCTCTTTCTTTTCTGATCGAATAACAAAGAGTCAGGGAGTGAGAGTTATATAAGGTGGGCTATGTGCTCTTGGAGCTGGTCTAATAATGGATGCTGAAGACAGAGAGAGAGAGAGAGCTGATCGAGCAAGTTGACTTGTGTTTGGAGCAGTAGCTTTTGGATAGAGCCAATCGTTGTGCTATAGGAAGAATCGAAAGATCGAAAAAGTCAACAACGACAATATTAACATAAAAGAGGTTGAATTAAAACCAAGTTTAGTCACTTAAACTATTGCTCTTTTAAAACCAAGTTTAAAGAGCTTGAATTCAGTTAAACCTATAAACGAAAATGTGGGTTTCTCATCTCCTTCATATATTTCATCATCAACTAATCAATCAATCAACAGGAAAAACCCAATAATTAAAAAACAAACCAAGCAAGTATACCAAAATCACAAATTCAGCAAAAATTAAATTCAATTATTTGGACTGAAAATACCAAACAATTACATATAAGCTTCAGAAGAAAATGTCGATCTCTAAACTCGTGACTTTCCGCCAATTTGTTTCAATAGTAAACAAAGCTAACACACATATAATTAGCATGACATAATTTTTTTTAACTACAATAATTAAAGCGCAATGAATAAGAATATTAAAAATAGGGCTTTGTATACATCATTATGAACAAAAGCTCAACAAAGTCGAACTAAATAATTTCTTAAAGTTACAACAGCACAGATCATAACTATCAGCTTTTTCTTTACATCATGAGTCAATTACTTTAGATAAATTCTTATTTCAAATTGCAATTCATATGCACACGATTATGACTTCAGTTAAAGCAAACTAAAGCAACAACTGAAAATATAATTCCAATAATTATTGCACATTATTTGTGGTTGAAATATTTAACAGTAATGAAAGAGGCAAACATAGGCAACCCAAATGAGAGTAAATGTATTCTCACAGTAATCAAATTTGACAAAATATAGTATACATTTAAACAGTAAATTACCGAAAATCCATTGGATTATATCTTTGTTAAATTCATTTGCTTGCCTAAAAATCTAAAACAACCACTACCAAAACCACTACAAATCTATTGGCATAATAAGCAAAATTTGAAAATACTTTTATCAAATAAACCATCACACTAACCTCAGTTGATGACAATTGACTCCTTATTGTGGGAGAAAGCCGAGTTTGAAGAGAAAATAGCAGCAACGACTCAATCGAAATCAAACTTGTACTATCCCATTTTTTCTCTGTATAAGTGGTGAAACAGAGGCAAACCATTAACCCCAAAAACTAAAGCCATGACACAAAGGATAAGACCTCGTATAAATGAAAATGCAATAAAATCGAGTTGCAAAATGAGAATCCAAATACTATGGCAAATTGATAATCACAAAACAAAAATATAAAGTTTTGAGATAACAGCTCGCTCATATATTTGTACTATGTCCTGGAAACATTGCAGATAACAGACCTAGCCTAAATGGTCATTAAATGATCATTACAAACACTTAAGCCTAAAGTGTAAGCCTTCATTGTAAGGTTGGAAGGCTATTAGTAATAACAATTAGCAACAACCAATAAATAGCATGTGATTGCAGGGATTAGATATGCAGAATTAGACAGTTGAACATGGCTTGTTGCAGGGATTAGATATGCAAGCTGTATGTAACTTATGTACAAATCTGAAATTATAAAGATTTTCAGTATAGACCAATTGCAACCAAATCAAAGCATTTCGAAACCCTAAAACATGAACACATTTCAACCGGGATGAACAAACAGCTTTGACAGATTATAAGCACACAAAATGGCGGTGTGCTTATGAAAGATTTTACAAAAGTAATTTGATTCACAAATAACTATAGCCATTGATTAAATATATTGCAAAGCTGGCCTTGATAAGGTCCATGAAGCCTCTAATACATACATAATCTACCTAGAAGTCAGGAGTCACAAACTTATATATATTATATACATGAATGCAAATTAGCTAACTAATCTAACATAAGAAAAAACAAATCCCCATAAGATTTCCTTGATAAAGTAATCAGTTGGCCTATAAATTATAGCAATTTGAGTTAAGCTAATCAACATATATATATATATACACACACACACACAATCCAATAATTTAGTTTAGTCATAAAACTATGTCAAATTAAGCAGAATGTTTAAAAGCACATTCCAGTTCCTAATACCACAATCACAGGTCTACAGGTTAGAGCTAAAGCATATTAAGCAATGAAGAAAATAGCTCGATCATCATCATGGGTAGTTCGTTCTTCGCTTTCACTGTCATAAACTCATAGATCCTTCGAAACTAAATTTGAGGTTCTAAATCCCTTTCAACAATTGCAGTATAAATCCCTCCCAACATCCGGTACATCCTTTTCTACCTTTCGAAAGGCAAAAACCCATGAAACAAAGTAAATTTTTCATTGACTCATTAAAAACTCATCATTTGCTTCATACCGCCCATCACTGTACCACTCATGTGACCTCAAATTTAGAGTTTACTTACTTTGTATCGATGATCAAACTACATTATTCGCTTATTGACTTCGACATTTCATTGGTTAAATAAGTTCTCTGAAATCTAGTTGGCCATGAGAGAGTAAGATTGACAATACATGAGGAAGATGATGAACAACGAAAGAAGAAAAATAGAATGGGTATGCCAGCAACACAATAAATCCGTGTTTAACTATTCACCGAAGAAATTGATCACAATCGATATGTCAACACAATTAACAATAAATGAAGCAGAGGTATTTTAAGAGTACTCAAATTATCAAATTAAAAGATGAAGAAATCATCCCGCTCATCTGAATTTTTATGACCATATTTAAATTCATAGGGACATGGGTGAGATTCATAGAAGATATAACTTTAGGAATGTTGCTGTGTAAAATCAATAGCATTTATACCAGCAAAATCCATCGAAAATGAAATAAACCACAACAATATACCACATCCTGGTTATCTGACTTATCTCTTGAAAACCCATCAAATATCAATAGACCACAACGAAACCCATAACCCACATCTTAGCCCGCTACCTCTTAAAAACCCGTTGAATTGAGACAGATCGAGAAATATTACAATACCTAGTCAGGACCGGTGATGATCGTCTGTAGCTACAGAGGTGGAGATCAAAGTCGTGATCGTCAACGAAGATGGAGAACATGATCAAGTGAATCAGTCACTCAATAATTCATCTCCCAATAACACATACAACCAAAATTTACATGAACAAAGATCGACAACCAAATAAGGTATAACCACAGTATTGTTTTCACCAAATCTAAGAAAAAGGAAGTACGACCCATATCCACAATAGCAAAACTACTGAAGGGGACCATGTATGAACTGAATGAGTCACCCACTTCTTAACTGGATATCCAAAATCAACTATAGCAGAATGGGAAAAAAAGAGTTAAACCCAAATAAAGCACGCTATGATCATTTTTAGCACCTAATAAACCTCCCTACAACCCGAACTCATCTGAATATTTATAATTCCACTTTCACAATTTCCAACCAAACCCAAGAAGAGTACTAATGAGATACAAAACTCCCAGAAACAAAAAACAAAACAAAACCATTTGAGTTTTTGTTGAGACAGTAAATGAAGCATCAGAAATAAACCCAGAAACCGAAAAATTAAAATGGCAAGAGCATCGATCATTCAAAGTCTCAAAAACAAAAGAGAGAAGTTTAGTGAGTGAAAGAGAAATATACCTCATCCTTAGCAAAAGACTTCTGGCATCTCTGAATGAATGGATTTACATTTACCTAGTGTTTATTTTGAATTGATAATGTTCTTTGTTTATTGTCACCCTTCTTTATCCTACAGAATTTCTAGGCCGAAGTGCTAACCTGGTAAGGGCTAACTGGCTCATGAGATGGCTGAGTTGGTACATCAAAGGATTCAAAGGCACACAGAATGGCGTTAAAATAAGTAAAAGAGAAGATTATGGGAATAAGGTTCCTTCTTTTATAGCAGCACTATATAACCCACTCAGGAAGCATCCCTTTTTGTTACGAAGGTTCTATTTTTATCCTTGCTTTATGGTAAGGTCCAGGGTCCAGAATGCAAGATAAAGGAGCAGAGCAGTAACTCTAGTCCTGAAGGAAGATCCTTGCTAACTTGCTGTACAATTAGCAGAGCTTCAAAGCAACCTTCTTATACCGAGAAGGGTTGTACTCTATCTGTCTCCAAGATACGACTACCAAATCCCAACCCGAAACCTTAGAAGATTAAAGAGCAAGAGGATACAAAAAAATGAAGTTCTGAAAAGGGCTAAGCAGCCCCGTTGTAATTAACTTGACCCCCAATGAATATTTACAGAGCTGTCAAATAAAGCACGCTATGATCATTTTTAGCACCTAATAAACCTCCCTACAACCCGAACTCATCTGAATATTTATAATTCTACTTTCACAATTTCCAACCAAACCCAAGAAGAGTACTAATGAGATACAAAACTCCCAGAAACAAAAAACAAAACAAAACCATTTGAGTTTTTGTTGAGACAGTAAATGAAGCATCAAAAATAAACCCAGAAACCGAAAAATTAAAATGGCAAGAGCATCGATCATTCAAAGTCTCAAAAACAAAAGAGAGAAGTTTAGTGAGTGAAAGAGAAATATACCTCATAGTTTTGTTCTTGTTGATGATGATGATGAAACCAGAATCCCGATCTTTTGACAAATCCACACCGTAGGAACCCAAAGGATGCAACAAAGATGGAAAGTAGATTGATCCCAAATTTCAGATCGAAAAGTGAGATTGGAACCGGTAGATGATGGGATTAGTGGAATCAGTGAGGAGATAAATTGATCTGTGGAATTGGTGACAAATCGATCAGTGGATGTCAGAGAAAGTGAGCTTGTTGCAGTTGCGATTAGGTTGGAGCTTGAGTGAGGATGAGATAAAGTGAGGCTGAGGCTGAAGTTTTTCCTTCTTCAAGCAATTCGGAAAGCTTAGTTGGAAGAGATTTTCAAGTAGAAGACTTTCGCCGGAGATGAGAGCTATGGTTGATTAGAAATCGGAAGATGAGGTTGAGGTCAGAAATATGTGGTGAGGGAGAGTGTTTTCGTGTTCTGTGGTGAGGAAGAGATTTCTGGTCCTAAAAGTTGGTCAAGAGAGGGTTGAAAGAAAGCTCACACAGCTCACACACCTCGCACGCCGAGGAATAGTGAACAGTGTTCTTAGTTACAGTTGTTTGAAGAATGTTATATAGGTAATGTCTTTATAGAAGTTACCAGAGAAATTTTGAAAAATGCCCTTATTTAGGTGATCAAAATGGTTTTTGACCTAACCAGGAAAGCAAGGCATCCCCATTTCCCCATCACAAAAAAGACTCGTATATGGAGCAAAAATTAGGTAAGCAGCATATATACTACTCAACTTTGATGAGGCAGAGATGGGGAACATGATCATGAGAAGCAGCAGCAGCAGCCAATACCTCTAAGCCCAGTTGCCCGTCTGTTTCACTCACAACAATTTATCTGTTACATTCTCGTAAGAATGGGCTGCAACACCACTATCAATCCTCAGGTTATCAAAGCCGGCTTCAAGCAAAACTTCAATCTTCCTCGCTTCGTTAGAAAAATGGTAGACGCAAAATACTACTTCTACAGTTCTAGTATTCTTTTTCTTTCTCAGAATATATCTATCTGCCTTCTGTTTCATTACAAGCAGTACAGTATTATTTTCTCAACTCTGTGTACGTATGGAAAGCCTGTTATAACATGTTAGTTAAGAAAAGGAATATGAGTTTCTGTTATGCAATGTCATTCACTATTGCTGTGTGTCTACTGACATCTTAGATAAGCTTTCCTGAACGATTGGCATAGAGTAGGAAATGAAGCTTCACATTTCCTTTTTATTTTCACTTTTCTTACTAGAATGTTTGGTAGATACCAAAGTATATTCCAAACCAGGGAATACAATGTACTCTTAGTGTTTGTATAACATGAGTTGTCCGATTAATATACTTATCCGCTTAAGCAGGAAAGCAACACCTACCCGACCGCCCGCAAGACCACCAAGGAGGCTCCAACTCCACCCGCAAGACCGGCCCCATCCGAGCGCGCACGCGCCCGTGGAACGCACGCCCGAATGCACGGATCACGCACCAGCAGAACCAAACCAGTCCCACATCGAAGAGCACAAGTGAGCACCAATCTCAACCACCTATATAGGTAAGGTAGTTATGGCAGGTAAAGACATTCAATTCACTCCACCCGAACACTATTCACACGCACGTTCGCTTGACTGTTATATCCAATACATCATCTGACTTAGGCATCGGAGCATTGAAGGCGGGCCACCCCGTCTCGACCCCTGACCGCCTGTTTGTAGTTGTATTCTTCTAACAGCCGCATGCGAACACGCACACCCGATCACCCGAGAGAAGAGGAAGCGCCCGAAGGAATAGTCGACCGTCAGAAGAGAGAGCCCGTACGCTCGAAGAGAGAGAAGAGCGTCCGACCATCCGAGCAGCCCGAGCGTTCGGACGAAGGAGAAGGAGAAGGAAGGATTACTCGTACTGTTTTGCCAGATTACGTCCCGCGCGTAATTCGGTAGAAACAGTTGACGCCGTCTGTGGGAAACTTACAAATTGTAAACCTCGTAACACCACAAAAACCAAAAGTCCACATGCTCAACCCGGTGACTAACGACAGCACCACGCTCGTCAGGGAGACGCCGCCAGACACACAGGAGCAGCAGGTACTAGGGCTCGCAGGAAACAGCAGCGATGAACGCATCAGCAGTCTGGTCCAGGAACTACGGGAGGCGGCGCTCGAGAGAGCGGAGGAGCGCCAGATCCGCCAGAAGCTGGAGGAGCGGCTGGATGCGCTCGTCAGCCAGTAGCTGGGGCAGCACGAGGGGACCCAGGAGATCACCGGCGAGGAGCGATACCCATTCGGCGGGACCAGCGCACGGGCGACCCGAGCATTCTCACCCGTGGAAGAATCGGCGCCCCCGACGAACAATGCTCTGATCCTCCTCAGGATAGAGGAGCTGGTGGAAGAGGTCTCGCGCTTACGCAAGGACAAGCTGGCTGGTCAGGGCGGGACATTCGCCCCCGGGTCAGCCCATTCTCGGCACGTATATTGGAGAGGGGAAGGGACCCCCATGCAAAGACAACGAAGATAGCTCGGTTCGACGGGAGAGGAGATCCACGCGCGCACGTGGACGAGTTTCGATCCACCACGGACGGAACCAGATATTCGGACCCAACCTTATGTTTTCTGTTTCAGGAAACGCTGGCGGAAGAAGCGCGGAGCTGGTTCTACGAGATCCCGCCGGGGTCCATCCATTCATTCCTCGAACTGGCGGAGAGCTTTCAGAAGCGCTATCGGCTCTAGGGCAAGTACAACACCACGGGCATCCTCCTCAAAGTCCGCCAGGGGATGGACGAGAGCCTGTCGAGCTACATCAATCGATGGAGGACGCTCGCAAGCACATGCAGGGACCTTGACAAGCGAGTGGCCAAGGTGGCCCTGATGGATAACCTACTCGCCACCCCATTCGTAGAGAAACAAGTAAGGAAGGAGCATCTCGACTACGACGAGATCATGGACCTGGTCGTACAGAAGGCGTTAGTGGAGACGCAGGTGTACGGGTCCGCCTCCGAGTCTAGCATCAACAGACCGGAGGAAAACGCTCAGCCTCGACGGCCCTCGGACGACGGAGGGGCTCCAACCAGAGGGCACAAGAGGTACCGGGACGCACCAAGACAGAATAATCAAAAGCCGTTCTTCCGCAGCAACCAGAGCAGCTGCAACAACTCGCCGAGGGGACCGGCGCAGCAGGGTACCCGCTTACCGCCAGCACCACGCTATCGACCGGCGGGACAAGAGGTCTTTGCGGTCGACCAGCAGTCGCCCGAGCAGCTTCTCCGCCTACACCGACGCCGGCTTCCACCCCCAAATAACATGACGGCAGCAGCGGCCCCGGTCGGCCGAATGCCGAGCATCTGGTGTGAATTCCACAACGCCGCCACCCACCACACCAACGAATGCCTCATGCTAAAAAAAGGCCCTCGAGGATATGAGGAAGAACGATCAGACCACTCCTTCCAGGGCGGAGGGACAACAGCGCCAGGCGAACGCCGGGACCCGTGGGACTATCAGCACGATATCCGGGGGTAAGCGCAAGGAGGGAACATCGGCGCCCGATCGATCGAGCAGAGAGGTGTTGACAATCGGGGCAGGAAGAGCGCCCAAGGCAGGAAGGAAGGAGACGCCCTCCATTAGCTTCACAGCGGAGGATGAGGAGAGGAGCCCGAAGGATAGCACCCTGCCGTTCGTGATCGACGCGATCATCGACCGATTCCTAGTGAATAGGGTGCTGATCGACAGTGGGGCGTCCGTGAACGTGATCTACTTCGACGCGTACATGGCGCTCGGTAGGCCCGCGCACAAGATGACGCAGGATCATGAGTGCGTTGCCAGCTTCACGGACAAGACATCGTACCCGATCGGGAGTGACAGCCTCCGGGTCGAAATTGGCGCACCCGACTCCCCGCACAGCGAGGTCTGGACGGACTTCATTGTCATGGACACCCCCTCCCCCTACAACGCCATAATCGGGAGGCCAGAGATCTGCAAGTTGAAGATGATCATCGCAGGACACATGCTCTTGGGACGCTTCCCAACCGAGCACGGAGTCAGATGTGTCCGGGGATGCAGCAGCGAGGAGGCAGCAAAACCCCGGGACAAGCATGAGGTCCTCACCCTGGAACCCACGCCAGGATCAGAAGTACCGGACGACCCGCGCGACGGGCTGATGGCCGTGTCGCCCGTACCCGAGCGTGAAGAGCTGAGGACGATCCAGCTATCCTCTGAACACCCGGAGAGAACGGTCCAGATCGGAGCATCGTTGGCTCCCGCGATAGCCGAGCGGCTGATCGCGCTGCTGAAGGAGAAGCAGGAGGTGTTCGCTTGGTCGTATAAAGACATGCCCGGGATCAGCACGAGCATCATATCCCATAGGCTGAGCGTCAGCGCCAGCGCCCGGGCAGTGAAGCAGAAGAGGCGGGCGTACAAGGCGGAGCATTACGCGGCCATGCATGGGGAGGTGGACCGATTACTGGGCATCGGGTTCATCCGGAAGGTGGATTATCCTAAGTGGATTTCCAACGCTGTAATGGTGCAGAAGAGAAACAAAAAGTAGAGAATGTGCATCGATTACAGTGATCTCAACAAGGCGTGCCCGAAGGACGGCTTCCCGCTGCAGAGGATCGACCAGTTAGTGGACGCGACAGTGGGGCACGAGCTCCTATCGATGATGGACGCATACTCGGGCTACAATCAGATCTTCATGGACCCCAAAGACCAGGAGGCGACAACGTTTGTCATGGACAAAGGCCTCTATTGCTACGTCATCATGCCATTCGGGTTGAAGAACGCTGGCTCCACGTACCAGAGGCTCATGAACGCGATGTTTCATGGCCTGATCGGCAACATCGTGGACGTGTACGTGGATGACATACTGGGAAAGAGAGTCCAGGCGGCTGACCACGTCCAGGACTTGGGGACTGTGCTCGACGTCCTCATCAAGAACGGTATGAGGCTGAACCCCGCCAAGTGTACATTCGGCGTCACCAACAGCAAATTTTGGGGGTATATTGTCAGCCAGCGGGGGATCGAGGCCGCGCCCGCCAAGGTCAAGGCGATCATCGACATGAAGCCGCCCGTCAAGAGGGTGGACCTACAGAGCCTTACGGGGAAGCTCGCGTCCCTAAATCGATTCATCTCCCGGTACTCGGACAGATGTGCCCCGTTCTTCAAGGCCCTACGAACGACGAACAAGCGCGAGGTTGTGTGGACGCCCGAGTGTGAGGAATCTTTCCTTCAGATCAAGGAGTACTTGGCGTCCATCCCGCTCCTCTCAAGGCCCGTCCGAGGGGAGGTTTTGTACATCTACCTGGCTGCCTCTCTCACAGCCGTTAGTTCTGCCCTCGTCCGCAGGGAGGACTGCACGGAGTTGCCCGTCTTCTTCTCAGGGAAGGGCATGACGGGCGCAGAGACACGATATCTGACAATCGAGAAGATGGCGCTCGCACTTGTAACCGCTGCCCGACGGTTAAGGCCATACTTCCAGGCGCACAGCATCCATGTCCTCACCAATGTACCTTTGCTCCAAATACTCCAATCGCCCGACCACAGCGGCCGCCTGGCGAAGTGGGCCATCGAACTTAGCGAGTTCGACCTCGAGTACAAACCCCGCACGGCAATCAAGGGACAGGCCGTGGCGGACTTTATCGCCGAGTACACAGAGGCAGAAGGGGCGCCGATCTAAATACCCGATGGTCCGACGGTTGAGGCATCTGACAATCCAGAGGTCAAGGAACGACCGTTGTCGGAGTGGAACCTCTACGTCGATGGGTCCTGCACGAAGAAGGTGAGCGGCGCCGGTATAATCTTAACCGGGCCAGGAGGGGTAAACGCAGAGTACGCCCTCGAGTTCGAATTCAAGGCGACAAACAACGAGGCCGAGTACGAGGCGCTCATCGCGGGCCTGCAACTGGCCAAGAATTCAGAGGCGCCCAACCTCAACATATTTAGCGACTGACAGTTGGTGGTGAGCCAGGTCGGAGGAGAATTCTAGGCAAAAGAGGAATCCATGATCGCCTATCTGAAGCATGTACGGGCGCTGATCAAAGGATTCAAATACGTCAACATCAACCACATCCGCCGGGGATTCAACGCAAAAGCAGACAAATTGGCCCGATTGGCCACGGGGCCCGTACACACGAGGCCAGGACAGCGCATCGTCGAGGTGTTGCGACGACCGAGCATCTTAGGAACGGAGCAGGTTCTGGCAATCGAGCCGCACGAGCATAACTACATGGACGCGCTCATCGCTTACAAGACAAGGGGAGAACTACCAGGGGATAAGCGAGAGGCCAGAACCATCGTCGCATGGGCAGCCAACTTCAGTGTGCGGGATGGAGCACTTTACCGACAATGGAGGACTTGGGCGAGCCTCAAGTGCGTCACTCCGACGAAGGGCAACTCAATCTTGAAGGAAATCCACTCGGGCACGTGCAGCCATCATGCGGGCGCCAGATCAATCGCGCAAAAGGCCCTTCGGCATGGTTTCTGGTGGCCCACCATCTATGCGGATGCCACGGCACTGACGAGCAAGTGTCACCAGTGCCAGCTGCACGCACATCACCACCGTGCGCCCGCCGTCCCACTGTCCATCCTCCTATCACCCGTTCCATTCGCACAGTGGGGACTGGATCTTATCGGAGAACTTTCGAAGTCGAAGGGGCAGTATAGATATCTGATCGTCATCATCGACTACCACACGAAGTTCATCGAAGCCCAGCCCATGGCAAAGGTCACCACGGAGAAGGTGGAATGTTTCCTCTGGCGTTTCCTCTTCTGTCGCTATGGGACGCCGATCAGCATCATCACGGACAACGGGCCACAATTCAACAACCCCAGGCTCATAAATTTCTCCAAGCGCCAGGGAACGGACCTCATTTTCGCGTCGCCAGCGCACCCCCAGACAAACGGACAAGTGGAAGCAGCGAACAAAATCATCAAGTCTGGAATAAAGAGAAAGATCGAAGACATCGAACCCGGGGATGCGGGGTACGGACGCTGGCCTGAGGTTATTCCAGAAATTCTATGGTCCATCCGAACGACCGCCAACGCAGCTACAGGCGAAACCCCGTTCAGCCTGACGTTCAGGACGGAAGCTGTGTTACCCCTGGAGATTACCCATCAGAGCCCACGGATCGAGGGGTACGATCCACGCACGAACAGTGAGGGGCTGCGGCTCAACAACGACCTGTTGGAGGAATGAAGAGATACGGCGCATCTCCACAACGCCGCCAATAAGCAAAGGATCGCCCGATTATATAATCAGCGTATACGGGCTCGCCCAATCCAACTGGGGGACTGGGTGATGAAGGCGATCAAACAGAAGGTGAAGGCGCTTCGCCCGTTGTGGGAAGGCCCGTACGTCGTTGATGAGGTGATAAGCGACAGCACTTTCTACCTCAGGGACATGCAGGGTCAACGACTGCGCCTTCCGTGGAACATCCAACACTTAAGGAAGTACTTTCATTAAACTTGCTATGTTATACTTACATTTTCTTAAGTGTAATTATTGTTGCGTTCGTTTGTCCTTACCCCGCCCGCCCACGTACTCGGGGGACTGGGGATAGGCTACTTGCAAAGATTGTAACACTTGGTCAGATTCTAGTTAAAGTACAAATGCGCGTTCGCATGAAAAAAAAAGATGCCAAAAAAAAGAAGAAATCGTCGGGTACAAGGCACACAAACGGAAAGAAAAAGAAACTTCATTCATTCGCCCGATTACAAAAAACAACTGGCGAGAATCAAAGGCACGAAGGCCCGATTACAAAATTCACTACTCTATTACAAAAAGAAAGAAGAAAAAGAGAAAAGCTACTCTACTGCCCTACTGGCGCCTGCCCCATCCGCTCCGCCCACCACCGGCTCCTCGCTCGGCTGAACGGACGCCCCGCCCGCCTGCCCCTCCAGAAAGGCGTTGTACTTCTCCAAGTCCAGGAAGGGCGCTACCACCTCCTGGAACTGAGCTACCTGGACATCGGCCTCAGCGGCCACCAATTCCTTGAACTCCAAAGAATTCTTGAAGCAGGCGACTGCCTCCGCTCGCTCCTTCTGAACCTGAGCTTGCGCCTCAGCCATCAGGCGGGACTCCACCTCCGCCACCTTGTTGGTTGCCTCCGCCTTTGCCTCTTCCAGGTAAGCTAGGGCTGTATCACGTTCGGCCTTGTGCAGTGCCTCCCGCTCACCCGCCTCCTGGACTCGCCCCGTCGCCGCCCGGACTTCGCCTCGGAGACGATCCGCCAACTCTTCGTACTTGGCCAGATCATACTTATGCTTCTTGTTGGCCTCAGTGAGCTTGCGTATCTCCCCCTGCGCCTCCTCTGCATAGCGTCTGTTGGTGAAGCGCTCGCGCGCCAGGTACATCTTGTATTGCATCACCATGCAGAGATTGAAGGCCCTATCCATCTCATCTCTACCGCCAACCAGCACCTCCGGTGCCAACCCATTGACATATTTCACGCCCAGCTCGATGGCCTGCGTCAGCGGCGTGCAGAAGGCGAACGGATTGGCGGACAGATCGGCGGACAGATTGGCAGCCGGATTATCCGTCTTAGGACGCTTCGAGGGAGGCTCACTAGCTCCTCCCTGCTCCGATACCCGTGGGGGACTGGGCGGACGAGCGAACGCTTGAGGCGTAGTGGAGGTACGAGCGGTTGTCTGGGGCGTGCGAGGTGTCTCCCGCCTGTCTCATTGATCATCCCGGTCCTGCCGGCGTTGGTCGCGACTGCCCTGGCGTTTCTCCCTATGCTGCTCAGCACGCTGGTCAGCACGATCGGCCTTGGCCTGCGCCTTCGAACCACCAGCATTGCTTGGGGGCGGGCGAGGGGCATCCGCCCGGATAGCTGGGGCAAAGTCAGCCACATTGGGAATAGGGAGCTTTTGTTGTGTGGTCTCCCCCAGCACAAGACCGCCTTTCCCGTCATCCGCCACCTTTCGGACCTTGGCGGCAGTGTCTCGAAGAGCAGCCAGGCGGCGCTTGAGCGCCTCATCCATATCGTTTGCCTTGGACTTCGACATCTTAACTGCAAAGACACACAAGCGGAAGGTTAGCGACAAAAGAAAAGTTAAAACAAAAAATCTACTCCTACTCTTAGGCAACAAACTACAAGACCCACGTACGCGGCGTCTTGGCGAGGTGCGTTTGTTCGATGAGATCCCAGTGGCAGGCGGCAAAGAAAAATCTAGACTCGGGCGCTGGGTCGAACACGAACTTCAGGCGGGCGATCCTGGCCTCTTCAATAGGCGTAAGAGGATACTCGTTCGTATCAAGTTGGCGGAAGGATTGGGGGACTCGATCAATCAGGTTGGCGTTGGCGGCATACTCGGACGGGAAGGCGCCCAACTCCCAATCACCACCCACCAGGAAGTTGATCGTGCGCCAGGAAGTTGAAGAGCTCGGTGGGTCCACCAACCACCACTTCACACGAGGCTCTACCGTGAAAGTCCCCGAGTCCCTCTGACGCGTGGAGTAGCGAAGACGGAAGAAGTGGAGGAACTCCGCCCGCGTAGGTTGGTCCATGCCGCTCACCCGGAATATGTTGAACATTGCTACGAGTGTACGGGTGAGCGTGGGCCCACATTGCCCAAGGGAGATCCTCAGCATCGCCAGCATGTACTGGAAGAACGAATGGAGTGGCAGTTTGATCCCCGCCTTGAGATGAAACTCGCTCAGGCATACGTGGCCTCGCGGTGGGCGGGTGAACGTTTCCCCCTTGCCAGGTATTCGCAGATGCACAAAGTTGGGGATATGGTAGTTTCTCGCCCATCTGGCTATCTCCGAGACGGATGGCGCGCGCTCCGGCTCCTAGACCAGCGTCCCATCAGGGAACACCCAGTTGACGGGTCCACATTCGGCAAACTGAGGGATGGAGTCCTCCCCCTGCGCCCTCTCCTTTCCCCATGGGTCAGAACCGCCCGACGACCCAGACGAACTCTCCAGTCCTGCGTTAGCGCACGCTTGCCTAGAATCCATTGACTGCACGGGAGAGGTATCAGGCATAATACATTGCAGAGGCGTGACACTCAAAACAGACTCGTACGACGACGTAGACGACATACTCGACCCGCCCGACCCACAACTAATCCACCCCACCCCTTCTATGTAGATCCGCTCACATGACTGTTTGCTCGATATCTCTATTGGCTCCATCCTAAAACGCACGCACGCGCAAACCCACACTTAGCAAAAAATTCCTTCCCGAAATAGAAACACCAAAACCCACGACAAAGCTACCCAAAGACAGATCAAACCCACCCGACTCAAGAACACGCCCTGTTCTTGAGTTCGAAGCCCAGAAAAATACAACACAGAAACAAAAAAACCCAAAACGGAGGAAGAAGAAACGGGACAAAGAGCCTCACAAGAGTAAAGATTTGTAGGGCTGAGGAGTGCACGTCGAGCACGAATTCCGGTAACGGAGGGTACGAACAGAGAAATTCAGGGAAGCAGATTGCAGAGAAGATTTCGGCAGCGTTTCTGAAAGCTTGAGAGTGATGAAGAAGACAAAGGCCAGGGGAGCCCTATTTATATTACTCGGACGAACACGCGAACGAACGCCGGCCGTCCGTTTTTCGCGTGCCCACCGTCGGATCTTGACACGTAGCCAGGGCGGTTTACTTACCCTCCTAAGTAACCGCGCCAACTCTTCAACTTCCCGCCTCGATTTCAAACCCTAGCACGGCCTCCAACAGCCTGACACGTGGCCCTCATGCACCACTCCCACGCCCTCACGCGCGTGACGCCTGCCCTTCAAGCAGTTATGACGACACCAGCATTTAATACCAGGGCACGCCAGCATTAATGACAACGGCTACACTTCTGAAAAATGGTTCCCCAGGAGAAGTCAAAAGGAATGTCACTTCAAAGAACACCTTGTCAGACTGGATCACCCAACCCAAGGCAGGACGCGTCACGCCCCCCGGGCTGGCACTCTTACGCACCCACACGTCCACACGCCCGCAAAGGTAACATCAGGTTAGTACAACACCATTCGGGCGCTTCGAAAAGAGGATGAACGCCTGAGTTCCCTTTTCGGACGCGCGCCGAATGAAGAACTTACGCCGTACGCGCATGGGGTTCTTCCTCTCCGTACACGTAAACGTTAGACTGCAAGCCGGGTCAGGCGGCAGAGGCATGGGGTCAGCCCCCTCTTTGCGCGCGCTGAGACCAATGGGCGGCACAGGTGTGGGGTCCGTCCTCTCAGTGAGCGCAACGCTAACGATCGAAAAGCCGACTCGCCATGGCTTGGGCGTGCGGTCCGTCCCCCCTTGATCGTGCCGAGACCGAGGAATGTCGCGGGCATGGGTCCCGGACGATAAAGGCAAGCCGGATTAGGCGACAAATGCATGCGGTCTGTCCCCTCTTTGCGCGCGCTAAGACCGATGGGCGGCACGGGTGTGGGGTCCGTCCTCTCCGTGAGCGCAACGTTAACGATCCATATGCCGACTCGGATGGCTTGGGCGCGGGTCCGTCCCCCCTTGATCGTACTGAGCACGATGAGCGACGCGGGCATTGGTCCCGCCCTCCCCGTGCGCTGAAGGCAAGCCGGATTAGGCGGTAAAGGCATGCGGTCCTCCCCTCTTTACGCGCACTAAGACCGATGAACGGTGCGGGCATGGGGCACTTCTCCTCCGTAGGCGTTTTGTACGTCGCGGTCTTGATCACTCCGTTGACGCTACACCGTACGCGACGGTCTCCCCGTTGACGTACGCGGTGCACAGCGGCATCCCAACGCTTGTGTCACGAAAAACATTCGCATACATTCATATCATACCATACATTCACAGGTTTTGCATAAACTGTCTATGATTGTCCCTATTCGTACTTTACCAAGGCAACATTCCACGGGCGCGCGGCTCCAAAATAGCAAGTCTTGTTTGGACGCCGGGCCCACAGGTACACGCTCGGACGCCCAGGTACCCACTCTGTCATGCGAGCCCTTCCTTGACCGGAGAGTTGGGGGACTTGGGGGGTTACAGGACCACGCACCACTGCTGAATCAGATAAGTATTTTGTATTAATCGCACGAACCCTTTTTTCAACTCCCCAGTCAAGAAAGTTCTCCTTGACTTGGGGACTTGGGGGACTTGTTTGTATAGCATGAGTTGTCCGATTAATATACTTATCCGCTTAAGCAGGAAAGCAACACCTACCCGACCGCCCGCAAGACCACCAAGGAGGCTCCAACTCCACTCGCAAGACCGGCCCCATCCGAGCGTGCACGCGCCCGTGGAACGCACGCCCGAATGCACGGATCACACACCAGAAGAACCACACCAGTCTCACATCGAAGAGCACAAGTGAGCACCAATCTCAACCACCTATATAGGTAATGTAGTTATGGCAGGTAAAGACATTCAATTCACTCCACCCGAACACTATTCACACGCACGTTCGCTTGACTGCTATATCCAATACATCATCTGACTTAGGCATCGGAGCGTTGAAGGCGGGCCACCCCGTCTCGACCCCTGACCGCCTGTTTGTAGTTGTATTCTTCTAACAGCCGCACGCGAACACGCACACCCGATCACCCGAGAGAAGAGGAAGCGCCCGAAGGAAGAGTTGACCGTCGGATGAGAGAGCCCGTACGCCCGAAGAGAGAGAAGAGCGTCCGACCATCCGAGCAGCCCGAGCGTTCGGACGAAGGAGAAGGAGAATGAAGGATTACTCGTACTGTTTTGCCAGATTACGTCCCGCGCGTAATTCGGTAAAAACACTTAGGATTTACCAGGATTGAATCACCTTTATCATGCATACCAAACATCACATGGTTGAAGCCATGGATTTTAGAAGAAGGTTAATTGGAAAACAGAAAAGGCCCACTGGTAATGGAAATGATGATGATTTATTCACCAATGAAGATCATCAGCTAAGTTTAAGCCCGGTTGCACGTTTGTTTCACTCACCAAAGTTCAGGTGTTATGTTATTGTAAGAATAGGCATCAAGACTGGAATCAATCCGGAAGTTGTTAGAGCCGACTTGAAAGAAAATTATTCTAACCATCCTCTCTTCTCTAGCAAATTGGTATTACAAATTATGCCGGATTTGTTTTCAGTACATGTACTTTGTTCATAGACTTTACTCTATTTCACGGATATAATTCTGCAGAACAACTCTAGAGTACAATTAACATAACTCGTTTTGTGGCTGTTTTTGTTGTTTTGAATCTGAAGTACACTGTAATAAAACTTTTGTATTATGTGAAAGATGACAGAGTGCTATTTGGAAAGTAGAGATGGGTTCCAGTGTCGGTAAATATTGAAGACCATGTCATTGTGCCAAACTTGGACAGGGAAATGGAGCATGCTGACGAGTTTGTTGAACACTACACTTCCAACATTATCACAACCCCTCTTGACCTCTCCAAGCCACTATGGGAAGTCCATATTCTCAATGTCAAAACCTCCAATGCAGAAGCCGTGGCAGTCATTCGGATTCACCACTCATTGGGGGATGGTGCATCCCTCATGTCACTTCTACTATCTTGTACCAGAAGGACATCTGACCCGAATGCACTGCCTAGTGTACCAACCAAGAGGAAACGGGAGGAGGGTAGTTCTGCGAGTGATTCAGGCGTGTTCTGGTGGTTGTTGTTGTCTATTTCGTCAGCAATGACATTGATACGGAACACTATTGTTGATCTTGTTCTATTTATAGCTACTATGCTGGTTTTGAAAAATACAGAGACTCCTATGAAAGGTCCACCTGGGGTTGAGCTCACTACCAAGCGCTTCTTGCACCGAGCAGTTGGTATGGATCATATCAAGCAAGTGAAGAACGCTATGAACATGGTATGTTAGTAGCTTAATGTTGGTAGATGTCTAGAACTTTTATTGTGAAAAAAAAAAACCTATTTCGTTGACTATACACTAGTATACTTCTTCTTTTTTTGTCAAAAAGAAGTTGAGGGTTGATTTTGGCAGGCATTTCATTACTTTCAGAATTAACTGAAAGTACTCTATATATATTTTTTATTTAGAGCAGAGTTCCGCTTTGAAAAAACGGAGTGAATTTTCGATTATCAAAATATTGAAAAAATTATTAGATCATTGAAACCAATATCATTCTTTAGATTATCACTACAGGATCAAACTTGCAAAAAATTAGTCCAATCAAAGATGATTTGGCCATTTGATCATCACTTTCAACTTTTGATGAATACAGTTAATCCAATATAGATTAAAAATTTGATGTAGTAATCAAATGGTCAAATCATTTTCGATTGGACTGATATTTTGTAAGCATGATTGCCTAATAGTGATATAAAGAACGAGTGATTTCAATCGTCGAGCAACTTTATCAATCTTGTGAAAATTGAAACTTCGCTCCGTTTTTTCAAAGCGAAGCTCTGTTCTAGATAAGGATTGTGTGTGTATATATATATATATATATTTGTATATATATATATACAGTTTTCATCAAGTGTGAAGTTTCGCATTGAAATTTCGGTGTAAAATTACATTTTACACAAAATTGAAAACATAATTCGATCATCGAAATCAATCATTTTTTAGATACCCATGCAAGGATTGGCATGTAAAATTTCAGCCCAATCGAAGATGTTTTAACCATTTGATCGTGACATTATTTAACAATGCACACAGATTGTCCAATTTAGCTCAAAACTTGAATGTGGTGATCAAATGGTTAAATGATCTCCAATTTGGCTGAAATTTTACATGCTTAATCCTTGTATAAGTATTCAAAAGTTAATTGACTTCAATGATTGAATTACGAAAATTTTGTGTAAAATGTAACTTCACACTAAAGTTTCAGTGCGAAGCTTCGCACTTGAAGAAAATTATATATATATATATATATATATACAGTCCTTATCTAGAGCAGAGCTCCGCTTTGAAAATACAGAGCGAAGCTTCGATTTTCAAGATTGACAAAGTTGTTTGGTGATTGAAACCATTCGATGTGTAGATTACTATTCAAGGATCACGCATATAAAAAATCATCCAAATCGGTGAAGATTTAACTATTTGATCGTCACGCTCAATTTTTAAGCTATATCGGATGAGTTATATAAACCAAAAGTTTAATGTGTTGATCAAATGGTCAAATCATCTCCGATTGAGCTGGGTTTTTTGTAAGCACGATCATTGAATTGTAATCTGCACATTGAATGGTTATAAAGGTCGAGCAACTTTGTTAATTTTGTAAAAAATCGTAGCTCTGCTCCGTTTTTTCAAAGCAGAGCTCCACTCTAGATAAGAACTGTGTGTGTGTGCACACAGAGGCCGGTTCTAACGTGGGCGTCCATAAGTTTTCAAAAGTGGGGACCAAATTATTGTCGGTCGTTGATTTCTTTAAACAAGATCCAACGACTAAACATAAGTTTCTAATCTATGCGGGTCCCACCACTACTGCATTTACTTTATTGTTTTCCATTTTCTCAGAAATCCTTCTTCTTCCCTATCACTTGCAAAGGAGAAATCTTCTAACACTGTTTCTGCCTTTGATTCTAAACTTCCGATTCATTTAAATTAACTTTCCAATTACTCATACCTCATACCTCGTATCTCATGATTTTTGCAATCCGATCTCTCTTTCTTTCCTATCACAAAATTGCAATCGTTTTGGGTATTGCTCTATTGATTTTGACATTTTGTACAACATTGCAATCATCTTAGGAGACTTTGGAATCGACTTCCTTTTCTGACATTTTGATATTCATTTACAAAATTATGGCATTCTTTTTTTTCTTTGTTCTTTCGATTTTCTTTTGCTTGAAGAAGATGCAAAAATCTCGTCCAAGAATTAGATGCTGCCAAAGTACTTGTTACTCCAATATGTTTTGAATCACCAGCTATAGACTTTCTTCAAAGATAAATAGTCAAACTCAGAAATCAATTTCAATACAATGTGTTTTAAATTGGTATTAAAATCGAGCAAACCCAGAAATCGAATTAGTGACTTCCATCAGTTTCATGTATTCATTCAAATTAGATAGAACCCAATTATGATCCAGAACTCAATTATGATCCCTAGCCGCTAAAACTCCTAATTATGACTATTTCACGTCTTGAACTATATGACACGAGCGATCCTTTCTAATATGGTGGAAATAACATAAGAACAAAGAACGATGGACGTACAAGTTCGACGACATCGTCGAGGGTGGGGAGATCAAAACAGAGAGAAGAGATTTCGAGATTAAGGCAACCAGTGAGGAGCTATTTGGTTTTCTCTTGGCACTCGAGAGGGAGATTTGAGTCGACGTCGGCGCCACCGTGAATCTCTTTTTGCAAAGAATGAGAAGAACACTAACAAACTGCGCAGTGGGTAGGACCCTGAAGGACACTGACTTTTGTTTCTTGATCTGTTAGATGTCCACTTGAGTAATGGACGGTCGTGCTTGCTCGATCCGCACTTTTGAAAACTTATAGGCATTCGTTTTAGAACGGATTTGTATATCAGGCCCGTTCTAACGCGGGCGTCCGTAAGTTTTCAAAAGTGCGGATCAATTTATTGTTAGTCGTTGATTTCTTCAAACAAGTTCCAACGACTAAACATAAGTTTTTAATCTATGCGGGTTCCACCACTACTGCATTTACTTTATTGTTTTTCATTTTGTCAGAAATCCTTCTTCTTCTCTATCACTTGCAAAGGAGAAATCTTTTAACCCAGAAAACAGGTTTCTGCCTTTGATTCTAAACTTCTGATTCATTTCATTTAACTTTCCAATTACTTGTACTTCATACCTCGTATCTCATGATTTTTTCAATCGATATCTTTTTTGACGGGTTGAAATTTTGACATTTTGGAGACAGAAGCTATCCTTCGATGGGTCAAGATAAGTCTTCGACGTGTCGAAGGTGTAAAATATGTAACCTAATGACTATATTCAACGACGCGAATGAAAACCAGTCAAAATTTTAGACAGGTCAAAAAATGCCAAAAATCGATCCAGAGTGTGCCATTCAACGGGTCGAGAGAATATCTCGATGGGTCGAAAGCTGCACATGATCAAAACCATCCTCTCTTTGTCTCGTTTTTATGATATTTTGGTTTTATAATGCCATAGAATTTCGTAGAAATTGAACCCTGTAAGCAATATGAATTTTAATAACCATTTTTAACACTTTCAAATTCCGAAAGGAAGAAATTTTATTACTTTACCAACATAAAAATTTACATCAAAGACATGAGAGAAAGTGATCGAAGAGAGAAAGACATCGAAAGGATTTAGCAAGTTGTTTGATGTCTTCAATTGTGGTACGGAGTCTCCATGAGGTCTCACACTTGCCGTTTTAATTTATTATGAGAAGGGAGTCACCCGTAACAGTAATATCCTGAAAACCCACAATTCTAGCTCTCTGTAAACTATCTCTCAAGGCTAAGGCTAAGGCAATAAGAACTGAAGTGTTGCCAAAACCCTTAGCACTAGCATCTTTGATGCAACCACTGTTGTCCCTTACAACAAAACCACCAGCAACACTAAGAGGATTCGAACTCCTTACAGACCCATCAAAATTGATTTTATGGATTTTGTCTGAATGAGGCTTCCATCTGATGATAGGAAAGGTTCTACCAGCCTGCCTCCTCTGTTCTGCTTCCCTTATTCTTCATCCATTTATACTTCTAACATTATCAATGTGGTGGTTGATTTGTGGTACTTGTGCCTTTTGTTATTTAGGTGAAGAAACATGGACATGTTTGAGAAATAAAACTAGATGGACTCGGACTGGAGTTGGACATGACAATAGGCTTTTTGTACTTTTGTTATCCCAATTACGTTAATGCAATTTAATTTCTCAAGATAAAAGAAAGAAAAAAAACTTGATCCATCTCTCCGTTTTAGAAATCATAGAAGTAGTGAAAATATGAACTCACTGTTTCTCAATAATAACTACACGCATGACCTACATATTTGTGAATTCAAACTTAATTGGCTCTTAAAATAAAATTGAGAGATGATATGATCAAACCTCAATTGGCTCCTGGTGGTAGCCTAGGAACTGGTGTCGGCCATTCCATATCAGTAGTTGATGGGAAGAAGTAACGGTTGTTCCTAGCGAAGCTTGGCAAATCTGCAAGCCATTTAAGTTGCCCGAGAGAGTTACAAGACACCCTTATCTGCAGGGTCAAAATTCATCAGTTTCCCGTACAATTCAAATTTTTCTTTTCTCGAAAACAATTTTTCAGCTCCGTCGGCTGCAACGATCACATCTTCTTCTTCCTGTTTTAACTCCCACATTAATGCATGAGAGTTCCTGTCTAAGACGCTTATCTGTAGACACCCTGATGCAACAAGACCTTGCATCTGACACCTACGAGTCTACGACCATTGGGGTTGAACCATAACAGTAATTCAGCTTGTTCATTCACTAGTAATTCAATGAAACGACCTTCCTAGTAACATTCATGAATATTGATGTCAAACTTCGACGGATCTATCCCAATTAGAAAGTTAGTATTAGTGAAGCCAAATTTGCTCGGCCAATACCACATTTTGTTGTGAGCAAAGTGAATACTCGAGTTGATTGAATCGCATCTGAATTCTCGTGGGAACGATACGACTGCTTCTCTCCATTCACCAAGCTCGAAAGAGAAGATCTCGACTTTGATTGGAGCAAAGCTGATCAACAGCCGTCGACTCGTCATATGGCATAAGTCTCGCAACATTGCACCTATATTCCGGGTTTAATACACCTACGTGACCTCTGCCTTCGTCGATGATGGTACATTTGCTGCTAGTATTTATTCTCTTGGTCGACCACTAGTCCAATAGAGATTACATATGAACCTGACAGGTACCTGATGAGGGAAGACTCGAGAGGGAGGAAGAGCAACCCATTGTGCAGTGCAGGGGTTACATATGAAGTAATCACTTTGAAGTGACTCGGTTGCGCAACACAAAATTAGGTCATGGCATGCCCCTGCCACAATTGGATCATATTCCAAACCAAGTGAAGAACAAGTCACCATTCTTTTGTACAGCCGAGTTATAAATTCTTGTGTACACAAAGGTTGAAAAGGGAAGCTATTCCCTTCTGCGTTTATTTGAACGGAATATTGTCGTCGCCACCGATTTGCTGGATGACGACGTCAGAGAAGATAGCGACCAATGAAGTAGGGATCAGACATGATATTTCTCCAACGTTTGCACACGAATCTTGTTTTGCAGATGGAGCAATAGTTAGTCAATGAAAGACAGAGTATGTTGATCAATAAACTGTCAGGGAGATCATCAATCGTGGATCTTCTTCTACTACTGTAACCCATGGCGATATACTCCTATAATTTGTGAACGTATAGCTAGGTGGGGATTGGATGTTATATATACTTTTATAGTTATATAGCCCAAGGCCCCAGCCTTATCAGTTAGTATTCCTATTGCATATGGGAAAGGGTAATTAGATCGAATACAGTTTGGATCATGATTACTTTCATCTCGCTAATTTCACACCTTTAACCAAATTGAAGATGGTTCTCTCTTCGTTTTGCTTACAACTTTCTTGTGTCTTGCTCCACCATTCTGTTAGGATCACCCCGGATCGTTACCAGAAATCGTCATCGGAAAAGTAAAGATATACGGAAAGTAAAGAGATAAAAGTGAGATTTGATGTATTCTTTGATGCCCTCTTTTCTAATCTGGTCATAAGAGCTCATTACGATAATACTTCATATGTCAATGAATATTACACCGTTCGTATCCGACACCGATATGGATTTCGGATACTGAACAAGAAGACTGGATGTAATGGAAACGATAACAACTATATCACTGGTGTTATTCTTGGATTGATATCGCTGTCGGTGTATATTTCTTTGATCCCGTTGTCGCTCTATCGATTCGTGAGTATTTGTCGTTGTTGGTCGTTTCGTTTTCAATATCGCTCTACAGTTACTCTGATCCAGATCGCTCCCGCTGCTAAGATCAATAACTGTTAAAGAGAGACGGGAGTGACCCGCCTTCAATCCTCTGATGCCTAACTCAGAAACGAGATGTGAGTTTTGTAGAGTAACAGCGAGATTGAATATTGAATGTGTATCATTAATGCTGAGCTAACCGATATATATAGGTGGTTGGGACTTGGGATCTTACCATTTCTTCGATGTGGGATCAGTGTGCATATCCTTTTTGCAGAGGTGCTCTCTGACCGGTTCTTCGCTCGGCACGTGGACGCTATCCTTATCAATATGGGGGTCGGGTTGATCATTGAAGTTGAAGCTATCTTGTCGGTGGCTGCTGTCACGCTAGCGGTGAAATACAATTATAACTATAATTAAGCCGTTAAGTACACACCAAATGGGATGATAAGCTAGGTATATGTACATACACTAAGTCATTAATATGGTCGGTCCTAAAACATTCCTTTTCTTTATATATAGTTTAGGACTCCTACCTCCACCATTTCCTTCAATTTATGTATAGTCTAGGACTCCTGCCTTATCACAGTCTCTATCTCCTTAGAATATGGTTCTGTATAATATAAGGGTGGACACGAATCCTACAAATTATGAACCCGACCTGATCCAGTCCCGAGCGGGGGACAAAAAATAAAAAATTTATTATTCTGTCCCTTCCCACTTTTTAGGGGTGGGATGGGGTCTTGATTTTAAAATTCTGATAGAAAAAATGGTTGATTAACTAACTAAATGCAATTATGAGGTAAAATAAAATAAAATAAAACAAAACAAAACAATATAAATATTTGGCCAGCTAGATGTTGCCACTAGCCAACTCAATGTATCAACAATTTTCAAGTTATGAGTTTTAGTCTAGTTTACATGCTCAAACGTCTTTTGGATCATAAGAACAAATCATTTCATTGTTCAAATCATGCCCTCTCGAGTCACGCTTGGTTATGGACCGAAACTCCTAGGTCTTTTGAAATTCTAGAAGGTTTTGGTCCATCCATGAAGCACAAAGTAAACTAAGATTAGGAGCTAGACTTTTGGTGCTAGACTCTTAATGTATTTCATGCGTAATGAGCTTGATTGGAAATACATGTGAAGATTATAGATGGATTCCCTCCCCTAGCCTCTTTTAGAGTACTTAGAAGTGAGTTCTAATGAAACCTCCCAACTCTCACGTATTGGGTTACTAGTCGAAAGAATCAACAATAGCTACGAAGCCTCTCGGTTCAATGTAAGCTTAACCAAAAACTCTCGAGTCACTTGGATCTCAAAAGTGTTTTGATTCATGCTCAAGCATAATGAAACTAAATCTTAAGCTTAACCTTTTAAGTCTAAACCTAAGTCATGTTACATGTTTATCTTCCTTAGGTGAGTGACTAGTTCACTTAGATTCATTTATAGTTCCCCTATACATATCTCAACTCAGTCATGGCTAAGACATAAATATTAAAACATTGAATCAAGCTCAAACATACCACAATCATATCATACCCACAACAAACTCATTCAATAACATGTAGTACACCAAAACAAATCCAATTTCATAACTCAAAGCATCATTGTATGTACATCAAATTGGCTAGGACTAAACCCTAACCTTCCAAAAGGTAATTATTCATTAAGCATAACTAGAACAAAGTTTAGATACATGTTTATAACTATAAGAGATAACCGAAGAGTCTCCTTAGCCAAAGCTCCACCAAATGACTCCAAGACTTCTAGCTCCGCATCTTAACTTCTAGCTAGCACCCAACTTCAAGAGGAGGTAAGGGTAGCTCTTAAGATTCCAAGAAGCCAAGGGGAAGAGAGATTACTTCCCACTCCTTTAAACTCTAAGAACCAAACCAAACTCTAGAGGCAAAGATGAGAGGATAAACACCCAAACTATACCTAAATGATGGTGTGGTGGTGGAGAAGTTCGGTTCTTTCCTTGAAGGAGGAGCTAGGTTTCTTTTTGTGATAGAGAGGTGGTAGTGTCAGTCTAGTAAGGGTAGGAGAGAGGAAAAAGAGCTTGAGAGGGTTAAAGGAGAAAACTAGAGAGAAAAAACTAACTAAAACTTGGAAATGTGTAAAATGAAGTGTGTTTTTGTGTTGGGAGAGGGGAGCTCGAACTTTGCTGCCTTGGGAGGCTAATTTTCAGCCCTTAGATGGTAGAAAATGAGGAGTTGAAAGATCTAAAGGTTGGCTTTGAATCAAGGGAACCATGATCCACTATTTTAGGCTCTGTAAGGCTAAAGTCTGAAATAAGTGACATCATGTGGTCAATCTTTTTTCTCTTCTCTTCAAATCAGATTGGCATGCATAATTGGGTGGATTAGACCTCCATTGGGCTGTACTTAATGTGTTTGGGAAGGCAAGAGTGGTCCGGCCGGCTGTGGTGAATTTCGGCGGATTCCTAGCAACTTCTGGCGAAGCTATTTTGTTATTTTTTCAAAGTTGCTCCAAATTCTTTCATGACTTCGAAAACGTATATATCTTTCTCTAAAAAGTGTGTAATTCTTCTCCTTTAATGCATTTCCGAGTCAAACCATGATTTCCTAATAAGAACGAGAAACATCATAAGAACAATGCTTTATTTATGAAAAACAAGCAATAAACCTAAAGTTAGTAGCATATTATGCACATAATTAAGGTCCTAACACCCTGCACCTATTCGCTTTGTTTCCTAATTCATCCTTCCTCACCGTCAGCGGAATGTTCCCCTTTTGGAAAGGTATTTCAGCCTGGCAGACGTGTCGACAATCAGGTCACTTCCCTTGAGCAGTTGTTCCGGACCAGATCATCTTATCTAGCACTATACCTCAAAATGAGAGTATGAGGTGAGCTCGAGATATATTGTTGCCAGATTCTTACTAGTTTTACCCCAACAGAGTGCCCCAATACCTCAAGCTCAAGCAGACTTTTACAAGAAGTTTTGGTCGGCTACCGTTGCTCCAACGGCTAAAGTTTGTGCATGGAAAGCTTAGAAATGTTTTCTCCCCGTCTGTACACGTTTACAATCTCATGTGGTGGATGTGAGTTCAGAATGTCTCTTATGTGGCATAGCGGCAGAAACTGAACTCCATCTCTTCTGGGACTGTATTTTCATGAGTCCCCTGATTCACTCAATTACTTCTGGGGTGGGGAACACTACAAACTCTTTTCCGGACTGATTCTTGCTTGCCAGAGGAGCCTCACAAAGGCTCAATTTGCCAGGTTTATAGCGATGATGTGGTTCCTATGGAAGGCTCAGAATGACAAAGCCTGAAATCAAGTTGCATTCATTGGTGACACAGTAGGTATCCAAACTTTATCTTGACATGAACACTACCTCTTTGTGAATCAGAAACCACCTAAGCTACTGCGACAACCCCAACAATGGAAGATGCCACCAACAAGACGTTTTGTGTCAGTATGGATGGTGCTTTTGATCGAGCTTCAACTAGAAAAGGGATTGGTATAATTGTTTGGGATTGGTTCGACCGATTTATCATGGCTCTAGGCCGACGTATAGATGGGCAATACTTTCCGTTGTCAGTGGAAGTTGAGGATGCCTATGAAGCTTGTCAGCTCAATAGGTTGCATAATTTCCATCCAGTCTGATTCAATTCTGATTCACTTATAGTTGTGAAAGTAATCCATGATGTTTCTTCTATTACGGTGGAGTTCCAAGATTCGATGGAGGATGTCCAGGAGCTTCTTGCGCAAAATCCGAATTCGATCTTTGTACACTATCCACGTGAATGTAATAGGGTCACACATGTCCTAGCTAGGTGGGCGCTATTGAATGCAATAAATCTCACAGTTTTCTTTGATTCCCCGACCTTCCTTGAAGGAGTGCTATTAGATGATGTCACTTAATTTTATTCAATCAAATTTACGCATTCCTCAAAAAAAATATAATTCAATAAAAAGAAAATTACTCTAGAACGATCAAAGTATTATACTACTTGTAATATGAATTAAATGTATCAATTAAACATGAAATAAAATTGCTTGTAGTTTTACTTCTTTTAATTAAACATTAAATAAAACGGTATTACTTTGTGTAGTTGTAGACTTCTAAGTCTTATTAAGCTATGTTTATCTTATATTGAGCCGCGAAATTTAATTCGTCTCGTCTCATTCAGATTTTTATTGTTAAATACTATACTAAATGTTTATTCCAAAATTAGACCCGACTCGTCCCATTCGGGTTTCAGGACGATTATGACAGACTTTTAAAATACTCTATCCCATCCCGTTCGGAATAAGGATAGGAATGACCAAAAATTGACCCAACCTGTCTCGAGTCCACCCCTAGTATAATACCAAACAGAAAGGTATGGCATTGCCAGCAGACAAAGCATCTCAATTCAAAAAAAAAAACCAACTACCATTCTTTCCAAAAACTTGGACATAGTCAAAACCATTGTACATCAAACGATTGACTTACATGTATAATCTCTTAGTACAAAGCTCTAGTGTTGCTATGTAACGAAAAAATGAGTTTGAAATGACACATCTCTACAAAGGTGGATGCTCTATACACTTATTTGTGTCTACCGATGGTTTAGGGAACCAGTAGCTGAAGATAAACTCAAGAATGCTCTCAGCTCTGCTTCACGGGTTCTTCATAGACTGAAGATGTCATTTATAATGTGAGTAGCAAGTAGCTTCATTGAAACATTATTCGAAACAAACACCAGCTTGGCACATGAAACTGTTAATAACTTCTTCAAGTGATCCTCTCACACTTCTGAATCTTCGACTTCAGAACTCATCACAAAGCTAGGAAAAGCTAATGTTATATCCCTGAAGAAACAAGAGTGCACAAACATTATTTATTTAAGTAGAATCTTCAGCTTCAAGTTTTGCATCTAATGATTGGCAACTTCATGTAGAATATCATTACTTACTTTAAATATGGTAGAGTCATATTCTTTATCAAAGTCGGATGCTTCAAAACAAATTCCTTCCACTCCTGATGATCGATCCTTCCGTCACCTTTTTGATCTGCATCCTTAAATGTCTGCAGAAAGAGATGGAGAACTTTAGAATATCGAGCTGATCTGAGCACAGAAAGTTGGGTTCTATTTGTATCAACACACACCTTATCCACAATCGCTTCAATGACATCATCTGAAAGTACTAAATCCGATTCATGCAATAGTGCCAGCACCATCTCCTTCAGCTGTTATAAAAGATTTACCGTGAGTTGTGAAAGAAGTTGCTTGTAACATAATTTGAGAACACTCATGTTTGCTCAACTTCATAGGATACATTCAATAATTCATAAGAGAAAAGAAGGGAAAAAAGAGACATAAGCCTGTGCAATACTGACCTCCTCTCGTTCAATGAACCCTGTTTGTCTCAGATCATACAGTCTAAATGCAACTGCCAAGGGAAACATAGATTTAGTAGGATGTCTTCAAGTATGATCTTTCAGTTTCAGAAAAAAAAATGACTACTCTTGAAGGACAATGCATTTCGACACTGTTAAGGGGTGACGAGAACTTACATATTATTTTGTCTTCTACAGGTGCATTAGGGTGAAAGACTCCCAGCGAGCGAACAAATTCTCCAAACTCGATAACCCCATTGCGCTTGACATCAAATACGTCGAAAATCTATATGCAACACCCAAAGATGAACTAATGTGGACAGAACGAGCTACTAGTGCTTACATATCATCTAAAATACACAAGATGTTCCATAAGTAGAACATCACTCTGCCCTTATAATCAGAATCCTTTAAACATGTTACTGATAACAGACTTTGAGAAGTAGAGTGGGAGACACACACCCTGTCTGCAAAAAGATTTCTCATATTCTGGTTCCTGAAGAGCGCTAGCTGAAACTCTTCCTGTTAAAAAAGATGGACAAATACAGTCGGTTACGGAACAAAAGAACACAGTTGAAGATCAAAATGAGGTTATAAACTACTTTGAAAGTAGCAAGCCTACCTTGTGGATAAGCCCATCATCATAAATAGAACTGCTCAATTTCTTAAATAGCTCATACAAGGCTTCTACTTCACTCACTGTAACTGCAACAAAGAAAAACCCGTTCAATCTTCCAAACGTCAATTTTGGCTCAAAATGCAATCTGCAACTAAGAAGTATAGAGGTGTTCATAGTGTGCACCATTAATTGGAACGAATACGCTATGGTTTTCTGCACATAGCCAGGACTTTGGTCGGTTTCTTTTCAAACAATAATGCTTACATGATTCATATGACATGCTTCTTGTGAAATTTCTGTCATGTTCTTCTTATTTGACGTTTCAAGCCCTAAACTTTAAAGTTAAGACCACACCACCACAGTAGAACATTTTGTTGTCTTACTTGTGTATGTATATATATGCATCATAGCACACTGAAGAAGGACAAGGTAATATCTATATGCCTTGACTGCTTGACATATGTTGTTTACCAGTTGATTTCATATTGATCATTCATCAAAACAAAGTGCTATCTAAGGAAGAGAATGCTAAAACTAGTCATGGCTTCTAAGGTATTCCACTATTCCATGACAGATATGAGTTCGATGCAAATAAGCAAGGTGCAGCAGAGGACAAAGGTGATAAGAATGCTTACATGGTGTTTCAGCTGCAAGAACTGTAGGGTCCTCATAGCCCGGAGTTTTTTTCGTCTTTGAAGAATAGCAGCCCATCAACAAACCGACATAATTTCCTTGCACAAATCCTGAAAAATCAGAAAGGACGATGTTGAATGCCCCTAGGCCTCCATATGTAGTAGCACAATCTAATATAAAATGGAAGTATGAATATGCTATCGGGAAAAGACGGCATCACAATTCCTGTAAAACACATCAAGTGACATACTTGATAGTCGAAACTCGAAACACACTCGATTTCATCTTCTTTTTTGTTCTGATTTTCAATGGCCGTAGGACCAAGCAAGCATTCAATATTTTAACGAGTAAATACAAAGTTGTTGTGGAAATTTCAGTATCTTCCAAGGGCCCTATTATTAACCACAACTATACCAGTGAGCTTATGGTTAGCACATTTGACCTCCCTTGTTAATTTTCAAACCAATGCCTATACAGTTTCGAAGGACACAAAGCTGTCAGTACAAGTTGAATATATATACAGTGACAGGCTTCTATTTTGGACCACCAAACAATCATATTCTGGGAACCAAAGCACAAAAAGACATAACATCCGACATTGCACTTCACGTCTCTCTCTCAAGTTGCCAGGGATGGGTGAATGGGTTCGATGAATCTAAACGTCAAAAGACTTGTACGGTAACGAACACAAAAAGAAGAGCCTTGCTTTCAGTTCTGACACTCAAAGATATCATCTTGATCGTTTCCTCAGCAACCGAAATAATTGGTACATCCCTATATAAATAGAAAGATGTAATTCGACCAAGTCCAAATAAAACCAATGCAATTCCAAAAGTGAGCCAAACCCACTTGCATTCACTACACAAATGCCTCAAAGATCGGAACTTTACAGTTAAAAATCGAAAATTTACATGAACACAAATCAAACTCTCAGGAAGGGAGAACTGACCTGGGTTTGATATATTACTCTGAGTAATGAGCCCTTTTGTGTTTGTTTGTAGTCCAAATCGTTTGGCTAAGAGAGTGCAGAAAACCTTGGTATTCTCAGCTTCCCTCAATATCTTTTTCTTTATGAACTTGGAACAAGAGGCGCTGTTTAGATTTCAAACGTTGGCTTTCGGCAAAAAACCCAATTGGGGCTGCTTCTACTTGTACACGAACGCTTTTTGCTGTTCAAGTCTTCAACTTTACCTGATCCCGTTGCATCACGTACAGGTACTCATAAATAATAATAGCATCTCCGATTATTAAAATTTTATATTTTATTATTAAGTCTTGAAATTTTATTATTTATTTTAAATTTTTTCATTTTCGATAACATAGTTGGGAAGTTGGTCAATTTGTAATGATGCGCTATTATAGTCGCGTTATCTTTCCATTATTGTGTCACCACAATATTAAAACAAATGGAATAACTGATGTTACACTCTCTACTAATCGATGCGTGTTTAAATACATAAGAAGTATGAGTTGTCTTGTGATTATCTAAGATATTTTGTTGTATTTATTGTAATACAGAGTTTAGGTCTTATGTCCCCCTAAGTATGTATTTAACTGTTTCATTAATAAAGACTTAAAAATTGTCACATTGTCATTTTTCAAAAAAAAAACACTTTTTTTTCTTATTAAATTTATGCTATGTTTATATATAAAAAAAACAATAACAAAAAATAAAATAAAAAATTGACCGACATTTGTCGGGTCAACCCGATTTTTAACTAACTTCCCAAAATTGACCAATTCTAAAAATCACTAGTGGGCCGACTTTTTTGACTTTTCCAACACTGTATGTAACTGTCTTCTGCCGCAAACACTAAAAGTTGGCAGCTAAATTTTAACGAAGAAGTGATCCGAATCCTACTAATTATGTACGTGGATGTGTTCTTGATCAATCATATAAAGTCAAGACACTTATGGCGGGATTGACCATATATATATGGCCTTTCCTGTTTCCCCTGGCAAATGTAATAGTGAAATACCAACCCCGGCTTAATCAATTACGAACGTATACATCGTGTAGTAACCCATGAAATGAAAAGAAAAGAACGTTGCTCACATAAATAATTGATGATTTATACCAACTATGCTACCCAAATGCAGGCTGTTTGCCTGTTTCGGTGTTTCTGATAGTAACATCAACATGATGTTGTCCGTTCAACAAACAAGTACCACTCATTCTCAGTGAAGATTAAGAGGCTAAGCTAAAGCTATATATTCGTCTTCCAACTTTTCGACATGATTCATAACCGAAGCCAATCTTTTTTTTCGGGTCAAGTCAGATTGGTAGTTAAATTTTCATTGGTCTCACATAAATTATCGGTAAAAAAATTGACGTCCACAAGCTTATTCAATTTGATGACGTTCCATCGTCACCAGAGATCTCAAGAGCCTTGCGACGTCCATCGCTGTGTGGATACTTGGTCGTGAGATGAGTGAGAATTTCAAAGACGAGAGACTCCAAAGATAAGTGAGAAGAGAGAGACAAGGGTTTGAGAAACTAGTAAAGTGGGATTCCGCAATCGGTCCGTGTCTGGTCGAATTCGAATTATATCGGGTCGATTTACAAGCATATGTTTAATGTCTTCTTGTTATTATTTTGTTTTTCGAACATAAATATATATATATATTTTTTGGTTTAATAAATTCTTTTTTAAATTGAACAACAATTTTAGTACATGATGAAATTTCTACTCACGAGACATATAAAATGTGATATAGAATGTGGCTACAGTTTATTGTATTAGTGTTGTGGATTACCATTAGTGACAAACACCAAGATCGATCAACCTGAATCACGTGAGTGACTTTGAGTGACCTACTGTTCCAATATCTTAATGGCAACTACTCAACTAGTAGCAATCAAAATGCAAGCTGTTCGATTGTAACAGGAAACTGACCCTGTTTATAAACTAATCAAGAAGATTTCCATTTAAATTCGTATGTCGGTCTGTTTTTGAACAGACAAAATAAAAGTACATTAAAATATCTGGATGTAAACAAGAGAACTCTACAACTCCCTAAAAAACGTCTAGACTCTACGGTGTTAACTAGTTCTGGGCTTGTGGGTCGAGAAAACTCTCAAACAAGTACCCAGTACAACCCGCAAAAAGGCCCAGCCCAATAACTGGCAATGTCTCCTTGCATTACCCTAATTAAACAGCTAAACCCTCACAGAAGCCAAAAACATGGCTCTCTCCAAACCCACCTTCCTCTCCCACCTCAAAACCCTAACCACCACCATTCCCCACCGCCGTCACCTCCCTCCTCCCTCCTCCATCTCCCTCCGCTTCCTCTCCTTCGCCACACCCGAAGACGCCGCCGCCGATCGCCGCCGCCGCAAACGCCGCCTCCGCATCGAACCCCCACCCATCTCCCGCCAATCCCAACCTTCCCAAACCCCTCAAAAACCGCAAAACCCTAACTCCCCCAAGCTCCCGGAGCCCGTCTCCGCCCTCACCGGCCCTCGCCTCGCTCTCCACAACAAGATCCTAACCCTGATCCGCCATAACGACCTCGACGAAGCCGCGCTCTACACCCGCCACTCGATCTACTCCAACTGCAGGCCCACCATCTACACCGCCAACGCCGTCCTCGCCGCGCAGCTCCGCCAGTCCAAATACTCCGACCTCCTCTCCCTCCACCGCTTCATAACTCAGGCCGGCGTCGCACCCAACATCGTCACTCACAACGTCATCTTCCAGACCTACCTCGACTGCCGCAAACCCGACACCGCCATGGAGCACTACAAGCAGGTCATAAACGACGCGCCGTTCAACCCTTCTCCGACGACGTATCGTATTTTAATCAGAGGATTAGTTGATAACAACAAGCTGGGCAGAGCAATGGAGCTTAAGGAGGAGATTGATGTAAAAGGATTCGACCCGGACCCAGTTGTGTACCATTATCTGATGTCGGGTTGTGTCAAGAACTCGGACGCCGATGGGGTTTTTTGCCTCTACGAGGAGCTGAAGGAGAAATTAGGAGGCGAAAATAAAAGCGGAGAGGAAGTCGGGATTGTGTGTGGGAGTTTGATGAAAGGGTACTTCATGAAGGGGGAAGAGAAAGAGGCCATGGAGTTGTACGAGGAGGGTTTGAAGATGAAGATGAATGCGGTGGCATATAATTCGGTGTTGGAGGCTTTGTGCAAGAATGGGAAGTTTGACGAGGCGGTGAAGCTGTTTGAGAGGATGAAGAGCGAGCATTCGCCGCCAAAGAGGTTTACAGTGAATTTGGGGAGCTTTAATGTGATGGCGGACGGGTATTGTGAGCAGGGGAGGTTTGAGGAGGCGGTGGAGGTTTTCGGGAAGATGGGAGAGTATAGGTGTGATCCGGATACGCTATCGTTTAATAATCTGATGCAGCATTTGTGTAGTAATGGGAGGCTGAGTGTGGCCGAGGAGGTTTATGGTGAGATGGAAGGGAAGAATGTGATCCCCGATGAGTATACTTATTCGTTGTTGATGGATAGTTGTTTCGTGGAGAATAGACCTGATGATGCAGCTGAGTATTTTAGGAATATGGTTGATGCTAAGCTGAGGCCGAACTTGGCTGTTTATAATAGGCTGGCTGATGGGTTGGTTAAAGTAGGAAAGGTTGATGAGGCGAAGTCGTTTTTTGATCTGATGGGGAGGAAGCTCAAGATGGATGTCGCGAGCTATCAGTTTATAATAAAGGCATTGAGTGATGCAGGGAAGTTTGATGAGATAATGAATGTGGTGGATACATTGTTGGATGATGATTGGATTGAACTGGATGACGAGTTGAAGGAGTTTATCAAAGGGGAGCTGAGAAAGGATGGGAGAGAGGACGAATTGGAAAGGCTAAAAGAGGAGAAAGAAAGACTCAAGGCTGAAGCTAAGGCAAAGGAGATTGAGGAAGCCGAAGCAGCAAAGAGAAGTAGAAGTGCCGCTGTGTCCTCCTTGCTTCCTTCTAGCTTGTTTGGGAAGAAAGGAACTGAGGCAGGATCTACGGAGGCCACTGAAGAAGTTGGTGAAGCTATATCAGCTTCTGTGGAGGCGGCTCCAGCTTCTGACAATAATTTGCCAGATGAAAGTTCAACCGAGACAGAATCCAAAAGTGAGGGCTTGAATGAGCAGCTTGTTGCATAAATGTTACAAATCTTGTGGAAAACAAGAGAAGGGGATGATCTGTTTTATGTTATCTGCTTCCCTATTTGGTCTAGTCTAGTGTAATCAGGCTTTTGAAACTATTGGATTATTTTTGTACTTGTGGCCTGAAATTGGCATATGCTTCCCAACTGATGTTTCAGTCTCGGTGCCTAACCATAAAATGAGCTAGATGAGATCCAAGATTACAAGATATGCTGTTCAGTATTCAGTACTTACAAAGTGTTGGAATGAAGTACTGACCAGCTAACACTAGCCAATTCAACAGCGTGCTGGGAACTTGATCATAATTTTAGTAGTTTACCAAAAATGGAAAGGAAAGAAAGCCTGCTTATTATACAATTTACTTCCAAACCTCAAGAGTTCATCCATCACAACATACCACGAACCAGGTCGGTACGGCTACATTGTACTGACAAGTCGACACAAGTACAACATAACGAGAACAAGTCGGCACAGGTACATGATACAACATTGCAGCAACAAGCTGCAAGAAGTAGAATACAAAAGCAGTGTCTGTCTCAAACAACAAAATGTAAATTTCCAAAATCATTCTGTTCTTAGCTACAAAGGTTTGGTATGCACACTCCAGCATCTGGGTTTTGCTGTTCTTTCCATATCCTCCCAGTGACTCTCAGCTTAAGTTCCTTCCTATCTCCTCCAGAGAAAAATAAAGCCATGTTTCGTTGGATAATGAGACCATCATGGCTGTCCCTAACTTTCCGATGGCTATCACGGACACTTCTTGGGGTTCCCTCCCATATTAGTTTCCTGCCATTAGCTCCAACCTCGAGGCTGTAGCTGTAGTTCCGAGCCTCATTCTCATCGCCCATAAAACGCAAAAAGGCCATATAAACAGGAGCCATGCCAAGTTGGAAAGCTTCAAAATGAAGGCAAAAGTATTGACCAAAACAATGGAAGACCTAATGGGAAAGCAAATGAAGTCATAATTCAGGTATAAATCAGTTGAGAAAAGGAAACATGCATCATAATATGCAGGCATTCCAATACAAAAACACCTCAACAGAATGTAAGATTGGTGGGATATATTGATGGTGATTCAACTACTTTCTCCAACAAACTACTGAGTACTGACCAAGAATAGAGTGATCAACTCCATGAGCCCTTTCAAATAGTAAAAAAAACGCTAGCTTGATGAACAACACCATGAATAAAGACCGTTGATTTCCATAATTAGTGGTTTTGACATGTATTGTGATCAGTATACTACATTCTAGGTTTTCCTGTCAGCTAATCAAGATGAATAGCTACGTGTATGAATCAGAAAATTTCACAAACCAGGTACTTGAACTTTATCCTTAATGTTTTCTTTACAGATAAAATAACCCCATTTAGAGAACAATGTGGAGTATCAGTAAACGTAGAAGAGAGACATCCTTAGTTGCAAAATTCAATCAAAAGATACTTACCGTGAGCATCCAAGTGGCGTTCTCTACTTCCCGGGGATTTGACTTTACATACCGATGATTGAATGTGCATCCTGTGTGCATATCTACTTTGTGATCATCTCTAAGATGGGTAACCAGGAAAGGTATATCACCAACAACAGAGCACTCCGACCCAGCATATGGGCAATTATAAGGTCTGAAATTGCACACTGATTCATGCTTTAGTTTGCTGTAGTATGGAAAAATCTCTGGGCATCCCAGAGAGTAATACTTGCAGGGTAATTCCAGAGACTCGGCCACCTTTTCCAACGCTAAACACCTAATATCTCCAAGCTCCTGCCTACAAGTCGGGCAGCGATTGTGCACCCTTGTTTTACAGGTGGAACAAAGTGTGTGTCCATTGTGGCACTGCAAAAAGGCAAAATTGGATTAAGAAATGAATTCAAGTACAAAGAATTTGATTTAGCTTCAACAAATCAGTAGAATATGCACATTCATCTATATGCAAGAAACCTATGGTTGAGGTCATATGAAATGAAGATAGGCATGCAGCTAGCTAGCTACTTCAATCCTCAACTAAAGCTAGGACCTCCATATGTACCGAAAGACTTGCATTGAACAAAGATACTTTAACTGTTCCTGGTTCCACCAACACAATCAATGACTTCAAATACTCAAGCAGCATTGCTAAAATCATCTAAAATCACACCGAAAATGAAGAGCACAATCTCTAAACTCCATCCACAAACATTCCTAAACCCAATTCTCGACTGGAACCCCCATTTCTACAACTCCATCAAACGCTTATTCTTAATCAAAAACTGAAGAAACCACATCTATTTCAAATCAATCAATAATTGGGTCACCAAAACTTGAACAAAAAATTTAACATAACAAATTACACAATGCAATTCGAGATAACTACCTGATGGATTGGTGGGTACATGGAATTCGTGCAGACCGGACATTCGAGCAGCTCGTGGACGCTGGTGGCCGGAGCAATGGCGGTGGATCCCAGAGCGGCGGCGGCGGCGTTGATGTTGTTGTTGGTGTTGTTTCTACTGGGCTTATTATTGGAAAAGTCATGGTGATGTTGATGAGGATGATGAGAAGGATGAAGGGTACTACTACTATGGTGTTGGTGGATCTCATCCAAACCATCAGACGATGAAATGCACTCAATGCTCTCCAAGTCCATCTCTTTATATATATATATATTTATTTATTTATTTTTCTAGCTCTCCACACAAAAAGAAAGACGACCCTTTTTCAAAAACCCAGAATCAAAATGTTGAAAATTTTGAAATACCCAGGTGGGTCAAAATCCCATAGGAATCGAAATTGAAGAACGGGGTCTTGCTCTTCCTTGTCTTAATTTTTCTGGGTCGAAAATTTTCAGAGCCAAAAAAAGAGGGAGGGATTGGATTGATGGGGGGGTTCTCCCAACCCTCTTTCCTCTCTATGTTTTGGAAAGAAAGAAAGAGAGGTTCTTTTCTTCTTTCTGGGTCTTCTGTTCTCTCTCTCTTTCAAAGAAGGGAGAGAGAGAGAGAGATCGAGAGAGAGAGAGAGAGAGAGAGATAAGGGTAGCCGTCGATTTGGACAATCAAACAGAAGGAAGGATTGGAATCAGACGGCAATTAAGATTTTTGCGTTTGTTTGTTTTTCTCTTTCAAAATTATGCAAGTTTGGTGCTCTTTTGGTTATAGGACATTTAGTTTTAGGATTAAAGTGCATTAACACGTGATTAATTTGGTCAGTGTGATGTATCATTTATATATACTTAACCACCTGCAAGTTTGAGATACCTATGGTTAATTTGAGATAACTAGTGAAAACTTGTGGGATCAATTCTGTAGAGAAGTAGAATTTTTTCAAGATTGGGGCAAGAGAGACAGAATTGGAGCCAAACCTTGTGAGTTGTGACTTTACACAACGCTTTATATATGATTTATTAAACAAATGTCTAATATGTACAAGGTTGTGATACAAATCAATTTCAACATAAAGTTACATGCTAGCAACAACAGAAGAAACCTCAGCTTCCCCTTCCGGCTCTACATCAGATCCATCTGTAGTTGCAATCTGCAAGAACAGAATTGAGCATTATTGTCACTTACATTACATATCTATAGGAAGCAATTTGAAACAAAAATTAGTTCACGAGACATATGGGGATGAGTGATCCAGCATACCTCATCTTCCTTTTGTTTATTTTGAGAAAGATAGTGATCCAATGCACCCTTGCCGTAAAGGATTTTAGCTCCACAACCCTGGCCGTCAACACCAACAGCCTCTTCATCAATTACAACTGCATCTATAATGTCATCACCAGTTCTAACGTCGGGAATCTGCAAAGATCAATAAAGAATCATATTAGCTCATATTATCCGTTCCGAACCAAATAATAGAAAGAAAGAACTCGTTACAATCCTATACTAGTAACTTTAACATATGATCACATCTTCAAGTAATGTATATTGGCAAGTCACACAATCCCTTCCACTTATTAACAGGTTGAAAATGCAAAAAGAAACAGAAATGACCTTACCTCATACATGGAGTCCATCAATATAGTTTCTAAAATCGCTCGTAAGCCACGAGCCCCAGTGTTCTTCGATATTGCTTTCTTAGCAATTAGCCTCAAGGCACTCTCCGTAAAATGCAGTTTGACCTGAGAGAAGTAAAGCATAATGTAAGTACAGATGATCATGCTTGCAGAACCGGAAGAGACATAGCAAAGACAGCATTCAATAACAATGGCTTTTACTTTAAATTCACTATGATATAGCAGCCAAAAAAGATATACTTACGTCATTCATTTGGAACATCTTTTTGTATTGCTTTCCTAAGGCATTTTTGGGCTCCGTGAGGACCTAGAGAACATTATGTCAGTAAGAAACTCGTGAAAATGTGCTAGATAAATACATATGAAAGACTCCAAAATAGGAAAAAGAAGAATAGGGAGAGGAGGTTCTTGCTTTGAGCAATCAGAAAGAAGCAAAACTAAATGGAGTTATCACATCGAAAAATATCAAACACATCTCCTTTCAAAGGAGAGAACAGCTCAAATCCCTGGACTTCGAATAACAATGTAACTTGTTCAAAAGAACATGAGTGCATAGAATAACAAGAAGGAAAAGAATGCAACATACCTGAACTAATTGATCTTCAGTCAGTGCGGATAAGCTGACAAGAATGGGAAACCGCCCAACAAATTCGGGTATTAAACCATATCGAATAAGATCACTACTTTCAACCTGTCAGAAAAGATAGGATACCATAGAGTATAATTTATGAAGTTTCCAAACATGAATCATCATTTCTCAAGCAGAAAAAGATATTTCTTGTCAGATGATGTAAACAGCTATAAGTTGTTACAATTCAAGACTTACAGTCTCCAATAAGGACGATGTAACTGCAGCATCTGTAACACCACCAGTTCTCATGTTTGCCCTAACTGGAGCACCGAATCCGATAGAGGAATCTTGGTGTCTGTAGGGAAGCAAAAAGAGAAATGAGCACATCAGCAAAAGAAATGGTTTTCTCAAAGTCAAAATAGGCACCCCCACATAGATATGAGTGTTGGGATATGAGTGTCAGGATGGGAGACCTTTCTGAAATGGTTTTCTCTAAGTCAATAAAGGCACCCCCACATATGAAAAGAATGTCCTTTGTGTCAATCTGAAGTTTAAAGAAACAGGAAAACAAGAAATTAGTAAGATGATGAACTAATTTCAAGCATCTTCCCTACAATCACAACTACATAACCAGCACAATTATTGCTTGGCTAAGATTATGCTGATCAAGATATGATTGGTATCCATGAAATACTAAAAAGCACTTCTACTAGACTATGGAGTTTGCCAAGGAATATAAATTCTAAAGCACTGCTCGTACCTGAATATTTTCACCTCTCGGATGCTTACGAGCTCCCTTTTCAGGGACATTGACAATCTAATCATAAGGAACACATATCAGAACACAATCAATGACATTATTCCCATATCGTTTTATAATTAGTCACCAACTAAGTCCCGATACTGCCTGGAGTAACATGCAATCTCCATGAAGCTGGCAAGGACAAAAATCAAGAAATTTTGCATGTGCACTTACTGTCCCTTCCAGCATCTTTAGTAATGCCTGTTGAACGCCCTCTCCAGACACATCTCTGCTGATATTTAAGCTCTCCGCCTGCAAAATAGGAGCTAATGTGGGCAGATACAAAGGAACGGTAAACTTCTCCACAGCGGAAAGGAGTTTTGATACTTTGGATGATAAATACATTAATCCTACTGTAGAGGTACCTTTTTGGTGATCTTGTCGACTTCATCAATATAAACAATTCCCTGTTGCGCAGCTGCCACATTATAATCAGCAACCTGGCATAGAATCCAGATGCATAAGCCGAGTCCACAATAAGTATATAATTGAATGTTACAAAACACTCTTAAATGATAAGCAGGAAGTCATTTAAATCAATATAGTAACAGCAGAAGGAGGTTCAAAAAACTTTAAGTTTATCTAAGAACTTAAATTGAAATTAAACAAGATAAAACGAATTAGTTATTGAAAACAAGCTCACAAATACATACCGAAAGTAGTTTGTATAGAATCGACTCCACATCTTCCCCTACGTATCCTGCCTGCATGTGACAACAGGATTTCAAGGCCGTGTCAGATTGACCGAAAATATGCATGTAGAAACTGAGACGTAACGCATGACGAAATATACAGGCGTGTAACTAAAATATTTTCTTTTAGAGACCATGAAGGCCAATGTGTGCAACAGAGATTGTAGGACTGGGCTTAAAAAATATCAAAAATGAAGAAATAACAGCTACTTCAATCAGTTAAATGGCCCCCAATTACATAAAAACAATTGAGGAACAAAACTTTCCTGAGTTAATGTTGTCGCATCTGCAATGGCAAAGGGAACATTCACAAATCGTGCCAAGGTTTTAGCAAGTAGTGTCTTCCCTGTCCTTGAAAGATCATTGAAGAACAAGTGAGACATCCCAACCCAGAAAAGCAATGAAGACATAAGACTATTACATAATACATGAAACTGAGACATGATATTTCTCTTTTCTTGGATGTCACTGACACTGAAACCTTTTGCAAGTCTAAACTTGGACGCATGGATAATCTTGCATATCATTCAACAACCCAACACAGTGGAAAACTCTTTGCATGATTTAAGACAAGGATAATACTAAATTACCTGATCCTGTTGGCCCCATCACAAGTATATTACTTTTCTCAAGCTCCACTCTATCATCATTCATGGCATCTGCCTTGTTACCTGAATCTCCAGCAGACCTACCATACAACAACACCATGTCAAAAACTCAAATCACAATAACAAAACTAAATATTCAACAGCACCGGCAGGCAAGAGAGCATAGCTCAAGTACAACTACACTAAGACTAACATTTAAAGCCTTGAATCAACTCTTCGAAATTAGATAAATGTACATGGGAGCTGACCATTTGTGCTGAGACTCATGATGTATCCTCTTATAGTGATTGTAAACCGCCACAGACAATACCTACAATACATCAAAACACTCAACATTTCACAACTACACTAAAAACATCAAACTTTTTCAGTAAAAAAACTCCGAAAACACAATGAAGCTAAAAAAAAGCCTTCACCTTCTTGGCCCTCTCTTGCCCAATCACAAACTTATCAAGCCCTTTACAAATCTCCTTGGGCGTCGGAAAATTACTCCCCAAATTAGACCCACCCCAACTCCCATCCTTATTATTCGAATCAAACCCACCTCCACCACCTGGACTCGGCCCACCACCGCCACCGCGGACCAAACTAGACCCCGGCCCGGCCCGAATCACGATTCCTTCGCCGGACCACACCTCCGGCGGGTCACCATAAGTAGACATCATAACACTATTACACCCATTAGTATTGAATTTCCGGCCCCCATTCCTATCGCCGCTGCTCCGATGCTCCTTGTGGGCCCCTAAGTTGCCGGAGAGCGAGACGGGCTTGAACGACGTGTAGTGATAAGGAGCGTTGACGAAAACGTCGTCGTTTTTGGTGGGGCGGTAGACGCAGTGAGAGTTGGCGACTCGGCTTGTGTGAATGTAGTTGACGACGAAGTATCGGAACTGAGAGACCACCACCGTGTCTCTCGAGCGTTTCGACCGGAGCGCCGCCGCGGCAGCCATCTGGATTTTCCCGCGAAAAAAAAAATAGAGGAGATTGGTTATCGGAAGATTTGATGGGTTCATATAAAGATTGAATCTTTGCGAGGAAAGCGAGTGTGAATTGAATTGGGTTGGTGTTGGATTTTGGGAATTGAACAGTTATGGTAAGGAAATTTGATGATTGAGAAATGAAGAACAAAAGAGTACAAAAGAAGTGGGAAGATATTTGAGAAAGATGGTAAGAAGTTTTACAACGAAGAGAAAATGACGACAGATATCTAATATTTTTGCAGAAGAGGGCTTAAGATTTCGTGAATAAGCACCACGTCTTTAATAACTTTTGTCACTTTAGTCATAGTTTCCCACATAAAACACCAGTGTACTCCAATTTAGTGCACACTTCTGACATTGGACTTCATGTGGTTAGTTACTGACTGAAGAATTCGTGCTGAAATTGCACTCTACTATAATCAGTCATGCTGATAGATGAGCAGAGCACATTGACTTGCAGAGATCAACACATTGCCTCAAGCAAAGCTTGGTTATGCATCAGCTTAAGGTTACAAGTGTGACCAAGGAAAAGTAATTCAGAATAAGAGCTGTTTGATATTGCAAAATAGGCTTTGTTTTTGTACAACGCAGCAAAATAGGCTACAACAACAGAAACATATGCCTGCTGCCAAGTAAAACACAAAATGGCAATGATGAACAAAAATGTAGATCTGTACTCTAGGAGAATTTGGTTATGAGGAGATTTACCAAAACTGCAGCCTAACATGTAAACAAAATCCCCCAGAGTACAGATCTACAACGAGACATCTCCTTCAACTGGCATTGTCATCCATTAGGAATAGCTGCTCCACAGCTTTCCATCTCTTTTAATGAACTGCACGGTAAATGTAAAGCATCAGATCTGCAATTGACATAATGTTTGTTCGCAGATGCAAAATCACTCTTACCTGTCTCTTGACTTCAGCGTCATAACTTCACTTATAGCCTCACAGGCTGCGTACAATGCCATCTTCTTCACCTGAATACAGAAAATTTCTAAGTTCAATAAACATAATGCCAATGGCAAGTACCAGACAATAAGTCCTTAGCATTTTCAGAGGAGCACGTAATTATTCTAAGAGATGTATAATAAATCTTCAGGAAATTTGCTGTATAAACAGTCCAAAATAACACGTACCTCCAGTTTATCTTCCCTAGATCTATGGTTCTCTGGAAGCAAGCGAAACTCCTCCGTTAACCGAATGCATTCTTCAACATTTTCAGGGGAAACAAAGTCGACGGCCACCTTAATGCATGACTGAAATGAAAACAAGAATAGTGTCAAATTTGACTACATAAGGCAAGTACTTTAGTTTTTGGAAGTGCGGTGGAATGTCATGTTTTAAAGAATGAGCAAGTAAGCCTTATGTTCCCTGAACTCAACAGATTTTGATTCGTAAGCTTAATTAGCATTGGTTTCCTAGCAATAGTAATATTAGGGAAAAGCTAAGTGAACTACAACCATAGATGGGGAAGAAACCTCACTTGTCTATTTCTCACTTGATGTGGGCATCCAGCAGGAATGAAAACAGCCTCACCAAGGTGTTGCTCGAATGTCCAAGGTTCAACACCTGAATATAATCAACATTGACGATTATAATTTCTGTTCAACAAGATGAAATGCTACATATAGTTCTGTTCATGTCTTACCAAACTCTTCCTTGAGCTTTTTTTTATGCTTCTCGTTTAGATAGAGAGTCTGGTCATGAATAGGATGAATAACCTGAAGCATATCCAAATGCAGACATCAGCTTAAATTGACTCAACTTAAAATATACATTTGATAATGTTGATGGAATTGACACGCACTGATTTCACAGGAAGATTACTGATGTGGCGAAATTCTTTCTGATGCCTCAGAAGGTACTCTTTTAACTTGGGTACATCTTGCCGACGGAAAATGTCCCAGACGGCACCCCCATATACGACCTCTGATTTATCATGTCTTCGGTTACTTCTATGTGATTTTGAATGAGACTCCTCAAAGTCAAACTTTGCGTCTTCTGTCGCATTAGACGGCTCAAATTGTTCATCATTGCATGAAGTCCTTTCAATTAATTCATCTTCAGCTTCATGTTCCTTCTGTAACCTGTCAATGATTTTATGTTGCTCTGATGGAATCTTTACTTCGGTCGCATGTGTCAGAATATTAACCTACAGACAATTTATACAAAACAATATGACTTCATGAGTCGAGGTAACATAAGAACATAGAAAATCTGGGAACAGGAGAGAAACATTGCTAACAAACAGAAAATCTAAAATTGATAAAAATAGACGATGCAAAAGTAATGTGTACCGCATCAGAGATGTCACAGTGCAGTTTCGTTACTGAATCGCCTCTACCAAGCTCCTCCATAGTTCCATACGCAATGTAAGTTTTAGGTCCCAAGTCTGGCTTTAAAGCAATAGGAAGCCTTGTTGCAAGATTTAGAACACCTGCCTTGGGATGTGTATAGTCACTAAAGGGAAGCATGGCCATATACTCAGCCCCATGCCTAGGCAAACACTCTTCAAAAAGATTTGATGGAGGCCAATCCTTCAGCTTCAGCATCTCAGGCCACCCATTATTGTACTTACGACCCTCTATATATCCTTTAAAGAACTGAAAAATATTAATCTCCACCTGCAGCAGCATCAAAACGGAAGAAATTTAATAACATCTGGATGATACTCTAATTTCAAATAACCCAGTAAAGTATCAGACAGGACTCAGAATGAAACAATTAGTAATCCATACCGAGTTTTAAAAATAAATAAAAAACATCCGGCAAAAGCAAATAAAAAATCTAAACACTAGAGCAGATAGGAAAGGTAAAATGAACATTCAACCTGTTGAAATTGTACACGTACCTCACACCAATCAAGGCAATCAATGGCTTTCACCCTGACTGCCTCCTCTTTCAATACTTTTTTTGCCCCAATAAAAGCCCTCCACATGACCATTGGTTCCCAGCTAAGGCCAGCAGCCTTTTCATGTACGTTTTTAACTACAAGAGGTTCGCCTCTCCTCCAGTGCAATTGAAAATGCTCAATGTCATTGTTTTGCAAATGAATAGCATCGGGGCAGTAGATGGAGTTATCAAGACACTTCTCTCTATTAGCTGCATGCCTTACTTCAGAAGTTGTTACACCATTGCTAGCAGAAATGACAGAATGACACGCAGAACATCCTTGAGAAAGATCAACTTCTGATGGCTGATAATGAGCAGTGAGGTCTTCGGAGCTGAAAAGTAGTTTTTCCACCCAATCAGCTTCAAATATACGTCTGAGTTCAAGTGACTGGGTACCACAACCTCCCAGTGATTTTGGTGGACAAGGAATTCTACCATCAACTTCTGCTCTCCAACAAGGAAGCTCTGAAGGAGTATCATTTGCATACTCATTTACTGGTACATCATGTGATGTAACTCCATTAACATTATCAGGATTTTGGTCATCTGAGACTGTAACTTTACCATGTACTCCTTCAGAAAACAGTTGAGAAGAAGATTCTGCTTCGGTGCTTCCAAACTGACATTTTTTCCTCAATTCCGAACAACAAGTGAGACAGAGATCGTAAGAACAATCAGGATTGGGGCAGCTTCTGTGGAAATTGACAATGGATGTATTGCATTTGTCACTGTTGAATTTTTACATGGTCACAAACTTGTGGAAATTATAAATACATGAGAATAAAACATTGGTAGAAAAGAATTCACATTGTTACAGATCTAATGCATGCTTAGAGTAAAACCAACACCAGTAATCATTCCATTGGAGATTTTATAATCAATGAAGATCTGAACGCAAAAGACAAAACCAACAGTGTTATAGCTGATTGGAAAACCCTAACCAAAGAAATCTTGGAGGTTATGACTAGTTTCCAGTTTTCACCTGAAGAGTTTTCTGAGGCAACAGAAAAGTAGTACCAAGCACAGATTATAGGAGTACATGAGATTTGCAATTACTATGCAATTATTCAAATTTATTGTACATAGCTCTCAGTCACTGATTCTGAAACGTCCTAATGAATTACACTCTTCCCAAGTAACTATGCAGGTATGTACCCATAACAGAGACTAACAGGGATTGTCAGAAAAGTTTACCAATGTCAGCATAGCCCTTATACACACATTTGAAAGGTGGAGAACTACTGATTTAATATTAATCATTAGTAAGAGTTGAGAAGATACCAATACACTCGATCATCATCCTCTAGTATAGACAACGTGAGATCCTCTTCTGTCAATTGGATACCTGTGAAACAAGAAGAAAAGTTGCCATTAAGCATTTTCATTTTTGATATTGTAGCAGAAAATGTGCAAGGTCAAAAAGAGGATATCAGATTACAATACCTCGTATACGGATTTCTGCATCTAATTCAGATCTCTGCTCCTGTTGAATATGCCCAAGAAGAGGCAGAGTTTTGTGCAGCAAGTAAAGCAACTTTCCCAATCTAATATCTGTATCTGTTTCTTCATGCTCAGCCTGCAGTGCAAATACAGGTTGGCGCAAAAAGAAAAAGAAAATGGCATAACCAGGACAAGAGCAATGGTAAATTAAAATCATGCACCTACCATCACAACCAAATCCTCCTTAAGGCATATTCTGCAGTTGCAATTACCACGACAATAAGGACAAGCACTCTCTATGTCTTCTTTTGTCTTCTCGGGGTACCTATTTCATTTATTTCATAATATTCCATCATCAGAACCACTAGATGTGCTTCATTTATTTCAGTACTATTAAGATTATGATATAAATTGATACTTCTGAACACAACTGCCAACCCTTCGGAGTTCAAAGTTACAAAGCATCTATTTTGGGACAGCAAATAATGTCAAAACATAGTAAATTAAGTGATGATTACATATACTTAATTACTTATATAGCTACTGACATTGAGATGAAAGGTTCTGGGAAAAAATTATAGGTTATCTTCATTTATTGACAGAAATGCAGTTTGAGATCTCATTACCACTTTGCAAGGCAGCCATAGCAATAGCGTTTCCTTTTGCAATATAAACATATGACAACACCATCATTGTCACTCCGTAAGCACTGGTGGCAGAATAAACCTTCTTTTCTCTCCTAAAACAGAACAGCATAAAAAGTTAGATTGACAAAAGTTTGACTCAACAGTTGTACAAGTTTAGTATTTGAATGAGAATATAGCATTCATCACAGAAGTTGGGGTAAATGAAATACAAGTACGAAGCGGCTCGTTAACCCCCTAACAAGGATGATCTCAATCAAAAGAATATAGAATAACTCACATGGTCAGGGGGATGTGCCTGTAGGTTGTTAAACTTCCGGGGTCTTCCTCTTGGCCTCTTGTGGATTATTTGCTCATTATGTTCAGAGTTCATTGATTGTTGAGTACGGAAGTCACTATGATTCATTTGCTGGGTGTTAAACTTCCTGGGCCTCCCTCTGGGTCTCCCTCTAGACCTCTTCTGAGAATTTTTGTCAGTATCTTCAGAGTTTTTCAATTGCTGCGTACTGAACTCACTGTGATCCAATTCGTGGCTGTTGATCTTCCTCGGTCTCCCTCTAGGCTTCTTGTGCAATTTTTTATCATTATGTTTGGAGTTGCTTAATTTCTCCACAGGTAAACTCGAGTCCTCCTTCAAATAATTTCGATGCATCAATACTGTAATCTTACTCAGAACTTTAGGACGAATTATTCGTCTCTTCTTCTTAGGCCGGCCTCTCTTACTCTTTAAGATTTCATCTCCACCATCATCCTTTTCCACATTTTCTCCTCTGTGACTTTGATCTACTCCGACAGAAGCAATTGATCTCTTGTTTGTTTTACGGTTAGGTTGGGCATGCAATCCGTTGTCTTCATCACCCACATGAATAGGCCTCTCATTCTCCAAACCCACCAGAGGTGCATCTTTATCATCACCATCAGTATTGACAACCATTTTATCAAGATTTTCTCGAATTTCTTTTAGTTGGCTATGCTCATCCTCTGTTTGAATGTCGTTCCCACTGGTTTCACTAATCATTCCCACAGCTTGCTCTCCTGCCAGTTTAGTCTTCTCTTTCACAGAAAGATTTTTCTTCTTAGTCACAGACCCCTTCGGCCTACCACGCTTCTTCACTTGAACACTATCATTTGCTGCAACAGGGGCTTCCACAGGCATTCCACCATGTTTCTTGTCAGTGTGAAGAGACCTCCCATTTCCAGCAGACAAACACGTAACAAGTTCATTTTCGGCATTCATACCACCCTTCATTTCACCTGGCACTTCCCTTGTATCATCACCAGAAACACTTTTCTTCTTTGTCTTTGAGCCCTTTGGTCGACCACGTTTACGCTTTGGCTGACCAATTTCAGAAATATCCTTCTTACACATTTCTATATCTTTCTCACTTGTGAGAACTGTTCTACTAGAACCATCATTAGAAACCACATTACTCCGAGGAATATCCTGTTTTTCTATTTCCGTATGGACTAACTCATTTCTGTATACGGAAGCACCAGGCACCAAGTTATCTTCCTTGCTTCCAAGAACTGTACTCTCACTCTCCAAACCACCCGAGAGGATCACCATTTGTCCACCAGTGCAATTTCTGGCAACAATTTCATTTGGCATTGCACTAGCTGCTCCATCAACCTTCTTGGGCCGACCAAGCCCTTTCTTCAACTGCAGTACCTCATCTCCAACTCCATGACCACCAGACTCACCATCTACCATTTTCCCACTGAGCTCAACTGGAAGCTTTTCTTTCTTCAATCCAGATACATCAATGCCATCAGCAACATCCCCTGTACGTCTTCGCTTGGTTTTCGAACCTTTTGGTTGACCAACCTTTCTCTTTGGCTCAACACTCTCATTCCCAACTTCATCACCGGTGCCCCCATTTTCATCATCTGCAGGCTTTTTCTTCTTGTTCTTAGATCCCTTTGGTCGACCTAGCTTTCTCTTTGGCTTTACACTCTCATCACCATGCACATTGGCACCGACCATACTTCTACTCAACTCTACATTACCCTCATCAGCTCCGATAATCTGCTTTTTGGTCTTGGAACCTTTCGGCCTCCCACGCTTACCTTTTGACACTTTAGCACCACTTCCATCTCCACCTTCAGCATTTCCAACCGGACTCTCCCCAACTTTATCTTTACTTCTTCCATCTGCATGTACACTCAAACTACCCTCAACTCCTTGGCTACCAACATTACCGGAACCCCCACCGCCCCAAAACTGACCACTCACGCCAAACAACCCATGCAATCCTTCACCGCCACGAAAATCAAAGCCACCGCCTTCATTCCCCCATAACTGAGTCCCTCCCCCACCTCCGCCAAATTGAAATTTCTCACCAAAGCCATCTACAATTTCCTCAAGACCGAAACCTCTGCCGCCACTGCCACCGCCCCATAAGCCCACACCTCCACCGCTGCCGCCTTCACCAAAAAGGCGCGAAATTTCATCCCCAACACTGACTCCGCCATTTCCGCCACCGAACCACTCCTCCCCATCAATACCCAGATCCCCATTTCCTCCAATCCCATTCCTACTACTACTTCCACCATTGATGACGTCACTTGAACCATTTTTCCCTTTCTCCATTTACCCTCACTAAAACCCCAACTCAAAGCTCTCTCCTTTCGCTCATTAGACACTCACTACTACTCACCAAAGAGCTCTCACTCATTTGAGTCAATTCTAAAATGCAAAACACAAACAACAAAGCATTTCTGAAATCTAACTAAAGCACACACAAACGAGAATGAAACAGACACACCTTTGGAGACAGAGACAGACGGCTACCTCTTGAAATTGTCAAATAAAAAAGAGTGCAGCTAATAATGGAGAGGTTGGGGTTTTAATGGAAATCGGTAAATAGTTAGCTGGGCCGAAATTGAGAAGTGTAGTAATGGAAAAAACGGTGGGTTTTGAAATTTCAGCGGCAGAAGTAATTAAAGTGGTTTGTGTGTTTACGAGAGAGTGATGTCAACCGAGGGTCGACAAAGCACATGTATGTGAGAGAGTGACAATGACGCACTTGGTGAAGCGTCATTTCCTTTGAGTGAAAGATTCCATCTTATTTGAATGTCAGTTAGAACACCGAGGGATTGTCCAAGGAGGAGGGTGTTAGGATTCGTGTTCTGATGTCAAGCCTGTTTGTTTCATATGAACTATGAACCCGTCTGTCTAGTTAACTAGCTAAGCAACAGATCACAGATCACGACACATTTGGGTCAAAGATAAATTTAGAGAATATGGTTCACAATTTCACATCATGTCAGAATTGGAGCAAGGTGAGTTGGAACGTAAATATGGTGTGGGAGATGGATCTTAAATGATGAACGAGGGGATACACTGTCTTGGACACTCGTTCAATGCCCGTTCATTTTTCAATATTCTCAACTTCCGTCTATCAAAACTAGAAAAACTCACCCGCTACAAAACTCACACCCGTGACGGGTGAGGCGGGACTACTTGGAAAAAATGGTGTGTACTGTGGAGGTTAATTTTCTATTTTAATTATTTTTTTCTGAAATTTCTTCTATTAGTCTTTTTCTTTACCAAATGGAATAATTTAAAAGTATAAAACTTGGTACGATGACACCAAAAAGGACTTTCTAGTCATAAGATAAAATCAGTCGCTCCTTTTGATACATAGAATCAGTTGTTAATTGATACTCTTTCCCCACTTAGAATCTGTGACCGATGTATAATATTATTAATCGTTGAGATGCTAGCAACAGGGAGCTCTATGGTCTAGAGGTCAGGACATCGGACTCTAATTCCAGTAACCCGAGTTCAAATCTCGATAGAACTATCTTTTATTCTTTTTTGGACTTTGCAACTGCTTAAGTTGCTCTTTCTAAAAATAAGCCTGGTTGCAACATAACGCAGGGATGGTGAGAACTTGGGTTTCAGCTTAAAGTAACAGCAACGTGGCGTACACGATCTGGTTTTGAAACATATCTTGGAGTAGTCATTGCAAACATGGACTTCAACATATAGTAGTATTATCAAGGCTTGCCCTTGTCTTCTTCCTTCATCTTCTTCTCCCATCTGCGCTTCTTGTACTGAAGCAACATGTCCGGCATCTTCTCCATTAACCTGGCGGTGTTCTCCCGTTTCTCAGCTGCTATCCTGTCAACCTTGTGCCCCTTCCTCTTTGTTCTCATCTCCTTCCTTTCGGGATCATATGGCCAATCCTGTCCCGCGAGGAGGACTTCCTTTCTGAGTCTAGCTCGATGACGAGCACTAATTCCGGATGACTTCCAGGCCCCTAGATGCCAATATCCCCACACGCCCTTGGATAGGTCAGTCTTGTATTTCACCAACTTCTCGCGCCATGGGTACTGGTACTCCCCAATTGCCTTTGCCACAGACTTAGCAGCTTGGCCTGCCATTGGTTCACAATCTACACCAAACCACACAACGAGAACACCACAATGAATATAGTTGTAACCAAACTCTTAAATTCACAACATCAAATGAAAGCTAAACATCAAGTAAGAATTGAAAACATATCAAATGATGGAACTATACCACCATAATCCCTTCATATTCTTATAGAGCCAAAAAGATCAAGGTGCACAAAAAGACCAATTCTTTCATGATGGATAGTGCAAACGCTATAACGAGCAAACAAACAAACCCACAAGCAATTCGCTGAATCGTACATGAAAACCACATAAATTACCCAACAAATTCCAAACTTCACTCCTAAAAAATGATGCAATTCGCTGAATCGTACATGAAAACCACATAAATTACCCAACAAATTCCAAACTTCACTCCTAAAAAATGATGTAACTATAACCTTCCCCTCTAAATTCCTCAAAATAAGAAAAGCAAAGAGCCCATTCAAAACTAAATACAATCCAAACACAACCCAATCATTTTCTCTATCATGTAAATGGGTTTATGGGTTTTAGATTAAACCCTCTACTATAAATCTCAGGAACACGAAACACCCCCCCAAAAAACAGTTCATAATTGAGTTCTCATCAAATTAAACTAGACCCTAAATCTCTAATTATCAAATTACAATAAACAGAGCAGCTTTATACAATTACAACATCTCACACAGAAACCCAGCAGCACTAATCTAACTTTCCACTGTGTTTTAATTCATAGAAATTTTGTGTTCATATCCAAACAGAGCTCTATAGTTTAATTAAATTCGAAACGGGTACGATCAGAAACGAAAGAATCAGAGAGATTGTTACTTACTTTATTAAAGGAGAGAATGCGGCCAACTCTGACCCTGCCGATTTGCTTCACCGAGAAACGACGAGAATGACTGAGAGTGGTGAAGACTGAGATGCTTAACTGGGTTTGTAGGTGGGCTCAGAATGAATAATGGGCTTTCAAAAGAGGAGTATAGTCCCAACTAGGCCCAAATGACATTTCGGGTTTAGGGCTGAGCCCAATACAGTTGCAATATCACCAGTTCACCACAATGAGGAATGAAAGCCTCTTAGGCCCACTTTAAGATAGCTGAAGCAATTTTTAAATAAAAAGTACTTTACAAATTCTGACCTTCTGAAATAAACTGTACCTGAACTTTGATCCCAAAATCTCAAGAATTACTTTATAATTAAATATGTAAAGTACCATGTTTTCGACAGAAAAGCTAATGAAATTTGACGATGGGTACTATCTACTATTTAGGATGAGTTCAAAAAGTTGAGGTATGAAAAGTAAAATTCATCTTGGATCATTTCTAGAATGAAAACTACAAAGTTTCCATGGTAGAATGACGCATACAACTTATAAACAGAAGTCCAGGAAAATTTGAGGACCAAGCCACCTAATATGCTGAATCGAACTACTTCTAGCCTAGGATGAAAGAAACTAGTCCTCTCACTCCACAAAATAGAGTAGACACACTTCTGAAGACTGTCCCTTTCCCAATGGTTCAGTGGTGGCCTTGTTTCTTCAATGTACTTGTTAGCTTGAGGCCAATCTATTATGCGTTCCCACAAATTGATGCTGTCATTACATAGATTTTGCCGTTAGGACTTCATTCACTAAGCAGGAAAATAAAAACAAAGCTAGACATTGAAATGGTAAGGCACAAAAATCAAACTATAATTATCCCACTCGTCCTGGAGTACTATGGATAAGAGCACATTGATAGTTGCAAAGAGCCATGAGAAACATAGAAGTCACAGAATTTAGCATCAACTAACCAAACTAGTGCAAATTTTCTGTTGGTGTCTGCTTACTGTTAAAACTTAAATGATGTGTCAAGAGTTTACCTGAGTTGCCTGAGTTGCATACGATGAACTATCAGCTAGGAACTTGACAAACTCCTTTTTCTTTCTCTCAAAATTAAACTTTGCATTGTCCCGCAACGCCTGTTCTCTCTTCAAATCTTCTGCCAATTCTTCTTTTCTACATTTAAATTCATTGATTTGTCTTTCTGTTTCTAGATAACTTTCGGGTAGGCTTGATGCTGCTGAGAGTTTAGGAAATTTCACATCTACGCCTTCCCTAACACCAAAAATGTTCAATAACTCAGATATAGTAGCAAAGAAATCCATAATACTATTAATTCTACATCCATCTGGTTCAAAATTAATCCCTCTTACTTTTCAAATATTTACGACACAGTAAATATAATAACATAACATTCCACTTACATATAGAAAAATACATTGTCAAAGAAGACGCATTGCATTGCCAGAATACAGTTAGCATATACTCTTGCACAAATGTAAAAAGTCATAATTTGAATTTTGAAAAATAAGGTGTAAAACCTTTTCCTTCTGCTTGTAACAATTAGTTAGATTAATTTCAACACTGTGTTTGCTATTTGAAAATCATATATATTCAGAATAAAATTTCCCTCCTATAATCCTATTTTTCAGCAGAGCTCCTTACCGGTTGCCAAGGGAAAACACACCAGTTCTCCGAATTATCCCACCATCTAAAGAAATGGCACCATCAGTTATACAAGGAAGAGCAGGTACCATATCAGCTCTTGTTTTGTACACTTGCAAACGAGAAAAGAGGCTATAAAACAGAGTCTCCCTGAGACCGTATCCCCTGGAGGTGAGACAAAATAAATTTTTGCTATCCACAGTGATCATATTTACAGCATAGCCAAGAAAACCAGGTGGACACTCCCCATTAGGCATCCTTGGCTTTAAAATATCAAGCCTCCTCTGCTGGTCATTATGTACAAATTCACCAGCATATGTTCTGCAGAAGGCAGAAAAATCTGTTAAATACACAGATCAATACTTGTATGGAGTCTGCCTGACCGTTGACTGCATATAGGAGACGTACCTCAAATGATCAAGGCAAATGACCAGAAACCGACCTTCCATTGTCTTCCCAATGGACAAACCGAGCCCATGAAGACCGGAATTTGTGTTTATGCAGCCTTCACGGTCATAAGATTCTAGAGCTTTGACACCATCATAAGTCTTGCAGACAATTGCCAACATAGTCTCCAGTCCCAGGTACTCTGACAAAAGACTGCATGCCAGATAAATCATATGAATAACATGTCCATGTTAGTTATAGGATTGGTTAAATAAAGTGGGGACGTGGAGAGCTGAAAAGGTTGGAGAACATATTCATGACTAGGCAATATCAATGTGTTTATTCCTTATTCCCCTTGGAATTAATGTGTCCTATTTTTGCCTAGTAAGTGAAAATTCAGTGTATATTATTCATACACCCCCAACCTTCGCAATAGTATGTCTCCTCAATGCACAACTTATTATTCAAAGCCTCGTAGTGTGGAAAATAACTATGGACATCCACATGCACACAATGCTCATGTTCAGCTAATTTTAAGGTCGTGGTGAATGCACAGTTCCACCACACCTGTATAATTGTGCAATACATATGATATCTGACTTCTGACCTGCTAAGATTATCATCATCCACTTTGCCAAGCAGAGCAACGATGCCCACAACATCCTTGGTCAGGGGAAGATCCACAGCCTGATTACCATGACGACTGTTCAGCTGGCATAAGATGCTTGCAGCTGACTTTTGCTGAAGAATCTTTTGAGTAGTTTCCTCCTGGCTTTGATCACCATTCACAGTAGACACAGTAGTTGAGGAGTGATACTTGCCTAAAGTAACTGAAAGTGTAACGCTTCAGTGGAAAAAGAACTCAGGAACCAATTTAAAAGGCAGCCATTTATTGAGAAAAGATAAAATACCTTGCAGATCAAGAATGGAATCTTCTAATTTGTTTTTCTGAGACTTCAGAAGTTTCATGTTGTCTTCATGCTGTTTAAATTTCGAACCCATCACAAGCAAATCATCTTGAAGTCTCTGTTTAGATTAGTTTAGAGAAGAGTTAATTTCTTATACTACAATGACTATAATGTGAATAAATAGGAGGATATATCATACTACTTCACTTTTTTTTTCCAAATCATTACATCAATAGGTAATGTTTAGTGAATGAACTACTTCATTATCAGCAACCATAGTAACACATATATAGGATCTCTCTAATAGTTTCCTACACAACCTTAGTGTAGTAAATGATAGATTCTGCTTGTGCAAATCCTTCGTTCGGCTGCATCCCATTATTCACAACCTCACTAGTTTCTTTATTATCCACTTGCATCGCCGCTGGAGAATCTTGAACAACTAATGACTTAACCGGAACCTGCAAAACGATTATTAAATGGCATCGGTACAAATTCCAAAACCAGTACACAGAACTTTCCTATTCTTCTCGACTATTTTACTAAATACATCATTGAAGAACACTTCAAATACATTCCTAGAAAGAGCAAAGACTTCCAAAATTATTCTCTTCCCTTCACAACGGGGTTTCATACTGAAACAGAATAGCAAGCAACGCAAAAGCTCTCCACCCAGGAGATATCTAGTCAACTTAGCAAATTTAAACACAATAATGCCTCAAATCCCCAAAAGAAGCACGAAATTCAACACCTACCTCAAATGCAAGAATCAACCAGAAACTTCTAAAACTGACTAAACCGTTTTCTCAATACTTTTTCTGACAACAAAACACATAATCACGCGTGCTCGAAAACCATAGTCCAAATTCCAAACCTCACCCTTTGGCTTCCTCACTACCGATACAGAAAACACACTCTTGCATTTTGGGCTTTTATTTTCTGTTGTTTTTTCTTCAATTATCAAAATGCTAATCATGTCTCTCAAATTACGAAAGAATAAACTTACACAGCTGAAAAGAACCAAACTTAACAAAACCCAGTTACACAACAAGTCACATAAATCCACAAAATGGACAACAGATTTCAACGATTGATTACGAGAAATTCAAGTTCCTCTCCCGCGAAATTCGATAACGACGAGATCAATGACATGCAATTCCGAATTAACCAAAACCATAAATTGCAGTAGCGGAAAAAAAAACTGAAAATTGAGCAAATTATATAACCTAGTTCTTCTCTCTCTCATTTTTTCTCAGCAGCCCAAAAACATCGAATAAATTATAGAAATTGGAGAGCGAGTGAGACTGACCGGGTTGCTGGGTTGACTGAACATTTTGTTCTTCCGAGTTGACTCAGTTCGTTTTCTCCAGGCTCACCCCAACCGAAACTTTTAGCTCCTAGCTAAACTGAGCCCAGTCATCATTATATATAAAGGACGAAAGTCTTAAAATGTTGTTTATGCCCCCGCGGTTTTCCAGAAATAACGTAAAAGACCATAACGGAGGTGAAATCAAACATGGGACCCACCGTTGAATGACATGGCTACAAATCTAAGCTCGCTACAAAATACTGAAGAAACGAAGTTTATCTATGCTAACTTTGAGCAGCATAATATAATGTTTATGGTGCTTGAAAGCTGTTAGCCTGTAGGAGATGTCTTCCTTGTTGACTAGGAGACTCTTCTTGGCTGGACTTGATGGTCTCCAAAAGCTTGTGCCCCAACTTCTTCATCTTCTTGAAATTCTTCAACTGTTTCCGATGGGTCTTGGTCTGCTTTCGTACAGCGTAATTGATTTTCGATAACCAGGACTTCTTCTCTTCGATTTGCTTCTCAAGTTCGACAACATCAGCTTGTGACAAAATTGGCTCACTTTGAGCTACTGGGAAACAAATCTCAGGTTTCCTGAAGAACAAATCATCATCAAACTAAGTCACCAACTAGAATGCGCATTTCTACATAATGCTAAACCGAAAAGCATGGCACTTTAAACTAAAAGAACTACAGTAAGAAGGAATTGAAGAGAGATACCCGACTCCAAAAGAAAATATTCCATTCTGCTTTAGAATTCCACCCTCCAGAGATACAGCGCCGTGTTTAATACAAGCTCGAGCAGCCAGCATAGCTTCCCTAGTGTTATACACTTGGAGCTCACTGAAAAGACAGTAGAACAGTGTTTCCCTTAGACCATGGCCTGCAGAGGCCACTGTGTGTAAATGATGGATATCTATCTCAATCATATTGACTGCGTATCCTAAGAAACCATCAGGTGATGTTCCATTTGGCAAGAACAGATTTCGCAATGCCAATATCCTGCACAAAGAATAATATACAAAAATAAAAATAGGGGACATTATGAATACTATGTCTTAACTTGATGGAGGGAAAGTAAAGAAAGATCAAGAGGGCACCGATCTGCTAAGATTACTAGTACTGACCGTACCAAGTAGAGCAACCAGTCCAATCACATCTCCCAGAAATACTAGGTCTTGGGATGAAACTTCTCTAGATAGATTACAGATAATAGCAGCTGGAGTGTTACTCAAGCTTTCTATCTGGCTTAACAGTTCCTCTTTGTAAGGTTCAACAGACCCTGGGTAGGAAATACCAACATTCAGAACCATTTTAGTCAAGTACTTGAGAAGTTAAGTTTTACAAGGGAAAATATCAGAGCTCGACAACCTTAATAGAGTTTTAGATTAAGAGATGATTCGATTGATGGACTCTACAAAATGAGTGACAAAATAGGCAAAGAGCAAACTAAGGTAAGCAAAACAATGCATTGTTTAGTAGAGACAAATATCCATTAACTGGGAAGGTGTCATACACATATGCCCCAACAAAAGAAGAAAATGCAGATAAATCCCACAGGTAAATAACCTTGTAAATCAGAAAGTTCTTGCTTGGTTTCGGCCTTTTTTTTTTAAGAATGTCCAAGGTTTCCTCCAATTTTCCAATGTGCACTCCAATTTCCAGAATTTTTTCCTCATGTTTCTGCAGTTCCTGCAGGGTGAAGCAGCAACATATCAAGGATAGTCTGTATTAATTTAAGTAAGATTTTACAACAATGCTTGATTAATGCAATAAGGAGAAATAACAAGTTGGAGTATCCTAGTGAAGAACTCTATACAATAAAGTAGGCTAGAAAGATCTGTTCATTGCTATCTACCTACAACTGTTCTGGTCACATATCATGAACTAAGAGGATGATCCATTCACTGAAGATATATAACTTGAAATCAATAAGCAGTAAGCTTGTATAGTTTCGTTGTACATTTTTTTCCAATTGATACCTTAAGATCATCTAATTGCAGAAGGCAAGGTGGTTCTGGAAAAAGTGAAACGTTTGCACTTGGACATGGAGATTGAAACTCATGATGCTCCACTTTTGGAACTTGAACACGAAAATAGTAACATCCACCATTTAAAGGTGGTCAATGGAAAATATAAATTTCATGTATCAACGAGAAACTTAAAGCAACTTTTCCTTTCTTTGTTTTTCTATCTTCTAACAGGTCACAAGAGATACCGTTAAGTTTCCTAGTTTCTGCGGTGACTCTTGGAGCGGCAAAACTTCAAGCGCAAACTGAGTTTCATCGTACTCTTTCATGGGAAAATTGTCGTGTTTCGCTTTTGGAGCTTGCACTACAGGAACCTGAATTGATAGATTAACAATGACCATTATAATTTATGCAAGTTGAATAAAGAAAAGTTTCTGAATATCTGGCCCAACCTTGATATTCAAATGCAGTTCTGGATAAGAAGAATGAACAGCTACAAAGCAAAAACTCTCCTCAATTTCGGGAACAGGAATAGCAGGAACAGTACAACGGCCGTGCTTGAATATGAATTGAAGGGATTCCTCCATATATGAACCCGCTCTTATTGTCAGCATATGTAATTGGTTACTTTTCTCATCATGGTGAGTAGTATCATCGACAACATCATCAGAGTTGACAATTTCAAAAATCAAATTTTCTAGTTGAGTACCAGCCATACAAATCTCAGGAACCTAACATCATGTTAAATGCTTTAGAGTGAGTACGGGAAATCGAAACATCTCGTTAAATTTCAAATCCTGAAATTCACAAGGCATTACCAACCTTCGATGAAATCTTCAACACCCTGTTCTCAGTTTGAGACTGAAGTTTCAGTAAAACATCATCGTTGGAGCAGAGAGAAACTGATACTGCAATGAGGGTTGAAAGAATGACATCATTAGACACCCATTCATAACTTCATAAAAATAAAAAGCTGGTTCTGAACTATCAGTAAAATACAATTTTCAGAGACCAAATCGAATCTTCACATTGATTCTCAAGTTCAGTAATATTTATAAGCACTAGTAGCGATCTAACATTTTCAGCATTAAACAAGTCTAAGGATTGAGTTAACAATTATAGAAGTCATTGTGAAGTTGTGAACAAAATGTTGATTATTTGTTATTAACCTCTGCAGTCGAGTCCGTCTTAGGAGTCCAAAAGATTAGACCGAGCTATACTCAGGCTCTCAGAGAGCAGCAACCACACTATTAGCAACTATTAGGTCCTCTAGCCCTCCCAACCTTTCTTGACATGCTTACAGCACATTAGTTCTTGAGGTGAGATGATACTTCATAGACCAGTTGAGATTAAATTACAAGAATGAGCAGGAGAATTTCAGAAAGAAATTGAGTAAGGGGCTGTACTTGTCAGCTAATTACTACCATTTTTCTACTACTTGAATGTTAAAAATGTGTAATGGGTGTGGACTGACCATACGCCAACTACTCCTATTGTTTAATTTCTTTTCCATACATGTTGTCAAGTAGAACTGCATACCATTTTTCCCATATCCCGTGGTTACTTTCAGCACGCCACCATGATCAATGTGCCCAAGACGATCAGCCTACTTATCCAACAACAAAAAAGAAAAAGATGATCAACCTACATTGAAGGAGGTATGAAAGAATACAGAGCTTTGGCTTTTCAAGTATAAAGCAATGTGATCAATGAAAATAGAAGTGCCAAGACATAATGCAAGAAATGTGGTGGCATCAGTGCTATTGCTTGTGGGACGAGAAGCCAATACAGAACATCCGGACCAAAGAAATGACCGATGGAGAAAGTATATCACCATTTGCACTGTGCCTAGTCGATCTTGTATTAAGAACCCCTCCACATTCAATTGTACTTCAGTACCTTCTAATACATGATTGCCATATTGATCAAACATCTGTAGAAAAATTCACAATTTATTGTTAGCAAAAATTGACTGAAACTGGCAAAATTGACTGAAACTGAATTCTGTTTAGTGCAAACTTTCTAGTGTCAACATTAATAAATTAGCCTGGGTTTAGCCATGAAAACAATGGAAAATTTATTTTATACCTCTAACATAAAGTCCTGAATAGACCCGGAAGCACTTGCTTTTCCAAACTAGGAGAAAAGCCTTAAACAATCTTTAAAGGTCCAGGATTAACTAAAACAATAAAATCAATACAGAATTAGAATGATATCAATACATTGACCAAAGAAAAATGAAAGCAGCATAAATTGACTGAAACTGAATTCTGATGCTTATTATAGAGTAAATACCTTTGCATGGAACGGAAACTGAAAATAGTCCATCTTCTGTACCTACAACTAAAGCAGCTTCATTTCTTGGACGAAGTTTGTCTAGCTCACTGCTCTCGATCAGCATGTCCTTCAATTTGGAAAGAAGAAAAGAGAAAAAAGAAGTCAGCAAAATGCTAGCTTCCCCGTAGATGTGAGTATAAAAGTAGATAAGATAAATAAATATATATATGTGTGTGTGTGTATATATATACAGACACCCTCTATGTCAAAGATTGACAGTGTACATGCATAAGATACCTTAATCTTCAAAGTCATTTGACAGGTTGAAAGCTCTTTCTTGAGTTTCTTTACACGGAAAACCACATCCCCATCTGTCTCAACTTTTGCCACTACGTTCATAGTAGATTCGAATGGGATTTTATTGTCACATACATCATAACATATTATGGAAAGAGGTGGAGAAATTGAACCAACCCTGTTTGACAAGATAACTGATTTGAGTATAGATGAATCATTTTACTGTAAGAGAAACGAAACACATATAAACAAGTGAACAAATCTCTGGCAAAGACAATATAGCCAAATTATGAAGTACTCAACACACTAACTATAACAAAGGTTAGGACAGAAGATACTAACTAGAAGATATTATTTCACTAAGTGATCTTCATGCTAACCCAGTGACCATGTGGGGAGATGGACATACCTTACTTGTAGAGGCTGATCACCACTTCGAAGTTCCCACTTTCCAACCTTGGAAGAGGGCTTGATACGCACTTTTCTCTCAACACTCTTACAATCTGAGTCATTATTGTAAACAAATGAACAGATCATGTGATCAGAAATCAATAGATAACAACTACTAAGGAAAGAAAGAGAATCATAAAATATAACTTACAACAAGAAATGAGAATGTATAGACACCAGCCTTTTGAAACAGACCCGGGACCTTGCTTTTAACTGGAAATATATATAACCCCTGAATGCCCTTGAGTGACTTGGGTCCTATGCGCTCTGAAATGACATGTTGAACTTTTGGAAGATCCTTGGCATCACCTCGGAATTTTATTTCCATACACATTTCTAAATTATTTTTAACGATGTACTTCTGGTCCAAGGTTTTTGAAGAACTAGACTCAACATAATTTCCAGGTCGTAAGACAGCCACAATTTCTTCTGGGGGACCCTGACCAGCTCGAGCATCTGTAGGTAATGCCTGAAAGGATGTAATAGAATATTGAATTAAGCGAGGGTGGAGTGAAACATACACGAAACTTTAATACATCCTACTAAGAGAGAATCAAACATTTACTCTTATATCAGAAATGAATATACCGTAAATCTTATCGCAGGCATTGGACTTAGTCAACTAATTGGCTTTCATTGTACAGCCTTAAATCAGAAGATATGTACTAAACCCATGAGCCTCTAACTCTGAGCATTGTTCTGCACCAAGAAGTTCAATTGTAGAAGGAGATTTCTGGCATAGTCTCTCTATATGGTTATCCCATTCAGTCCTTTTAACAGCTACACACTGAAGTCAAAGGCTTGGTATTACCATAACAGTAGGCTAAATTCCAAACAAAAAAATTAAAAAAATCTTCCATTTCCAAAGGTACAAAACATAAAGCTGTGATGCAGAAATTAAATTAATATAAGCAGCAGACCAGCCAGACCTTTCCAGTATTAATCACATTGAGAGGTATAGGCAAGGATTCACCAATATCCAAGTTAGTATCCCATCATTGACCAAAAGGATGCATCCCTTTTCATCTGATAGTTTTAAGGGCCTTTTGAAATAAATATACCCATCGCATATCAGTCAAGCCGGAAAACAAAAAGAACAATGAATAATAATAGATGAATATAGCAGACAAAATTACAAAAAATGGATCGAGCACAATTTGCACAAGAAAGCACACCTGCATATAATTTGAGCTTCACCTGTTTTGAAAGAAATTAAAATGTGAAAAGAAAGAGAGAAAAGATTGTCAGTACATGAAATTAATCTTTTGATATGATTTCAATGTTGAAGAATGTCAAACAGATCTAATTATTTGTATGATGCAATCATATAAAACTTGTCATGTGATTTGCATTCACATTCAAACCTACATGAGGATATATACAAATTAGACTCAAGCTTCATGCCTTCCTATGTCATGAAGATGATTACTTACCACCAGATTCATCTTGGAGACCTCCAAGTAAAAAGTAATCAATTGTTGCATGGACATTGTTACTGTTAATGCCAACACATGCTCCCTTGAGAATTTTAATGTTTTGACCATGCTTCCACGTCGCTCCATTCCTCATGATAGATTCATGCACCCTTAGAACTACAAATTAAATAGACAGTGATTAACAAGAATGAGTAAATACATTAAGTAACAGAAAGATTCAATAAGAAACTGGTGTGAGAATGAAACAATTTAATGTTATTAATTAGAAAAACCAAGCTTCTTATCCAGTTACACCTACCTTCTGATGATATGCGGAGTGCCTTTTTCTTTGCTGGACTTGGACTGACAACAAAAACTGGTTGGTCTTGACCACAGTCCGCTTCATCATCATATCGCTCATGCATTTGAAGAATCCACTCCTTATAGTCCCTCTTCAGTTGAGAAAGATTGTATGGGTTTCCATCTTTATGAATCTGTACATGGATGTCTACAAAAAATGAAAAATATAAGACTCAAGAATACAAAACAAGTTATCGAGATGGTTATGTTCTTTATGGAACAAAAGTAGAACTATACCTTGCTCGTTCTCAAAAGGCTTATTGCCAAAGTTCCTTAATGCTTCTGTAAAAGGATTATGGGTAGCTAGATCGGTCTGATTAACAAAGCAAGTGATCAGTATTTTTATATAAAGACTGAACCAGGTAACCAAGAGAGAGTACTTTGTATTTACTTTTCCAGCTCCCAGAGTTTAGAATTATTATGTTGGCACACAAATAATAATGCCCAACTGTCTTTTGTGGAAGTATACGTAAACAGAGTGCCTTCAAAATTCAAGCATTTTTTACCTTTGATGGTGTTGGATTGAAACCGGCATCCGTATCTGCAACCACATTTTGTTTATTCATGAATAAATAGATAATGGAAGAGCTAATAAAAAAACTTCAGAAGCAAACATTGCAAGCTCTCATGAACATGACTACCCTACATATAAAGCATTTAACTCTCATGCAACATCTTTTAAGCAAATCAGCTGTTTCTCCTCTCTTGTGCTTGAGATCCATGAAAGGAAGACAACGCTGTGATACACCAAATAAAAGAGAAACCATCAAAACAAACAGCATGTTCTTGAATCATAGACCATTCTTACAAATTATGTGTTCAAAAAGAATCAAATGATTAAACAGTTTGGATGATAGTCTGCCAGGGATGTGAATATTGTCAACATTTTTCATTTAAATCTCTTCGATTTAATATATATATATATATTGAAACATTGTACAAGAATGTAACCCTGGCATGATACAAGACTGCCCCATCTTTATGAGCTTGTTTGCAATATAGGGACAATGATTCCCTCAAAAGTGAGCACCACAAAGACACCAGTGGCGGCTAAACCATCTTTTACTATGTCTCAAAAAATCATACATTTATATTCTTCGACGTAGTGAAAGTTTATCATACTTCAGATAAGACTGAAATTTAGTATCCCTTGCTGATTATTAAACAACATATTTCTAATGCACTTCAAAAAAATAATTAAGGAAAACTGACTACTGACCCAACAGGCATCTGGAAGGAGACGACCAAGCCTCCGAATAGAGACAGGACTAAATGTCTCAAAATTTTCTCAGGTCCTGCCTCCCTCAGACTTTAATTCCTTCAAAATTGTGTCAATCTTCCCTTTTCCCTGTGATAACCAACTTGATAAGTTTCAAATGTTGTAAATACTGGTTTTCTACAATAAGGGGTAGCATAGAAAGATGAGAGTTCAATGTGATTGGGGTCTAAGATGAGAAACAAAAGCATGGAGATATAAATGAGTGGCTCAGTCCAAAGAGAAACAATATAGAGTACAAGAAAGTTTTGAGGCTGAAATGAGTGGCATATTTCAATGTATACCATCAATAGTATACTAATATATCACCTAAGTGGCTGAAGAATAGATCTGGCACTTCATACAGCTTCATATAGTATGTAACTATCTCTATATATATATATATATATACATATATATCCAGAGCCTTATATACAATTAATGCAGCAGATACCATCTTTTGCAACATCGATTGAACAAAGAGTGTTCATAAAAGCATCGATTAAAACGAACAAAGAGTGTTCATAAAAGCATCGATTAAAACGAACAAAGAGAGTTCGTAAGACCATATACATCAAAGTGAAGGTCTAATCCAAATATTATATTGGAAAACAAATTAGTTGTCGAGGAAGTCTCTAACGACTGCGAAACTAATACATCTTATGTTTTCTCATGGTGTTTGATATGCAAAAGTGCATTGACACCATGCTCCTGGATCTAAAAGAGAAGTGGACTAGCATGTGGTTTTCCGACTTCAAGCAAATTGCATCAATCAACTATGAGATGCTTAAGCTTAGATCCATGCTCCAATTATGCGGAAAGCAATTGTAGAGCAAAATTTGATCGAGAAAATCCTCTACATAATCATAATTCAAGGCAAGTTGGAACTAAGAGTGTTCACTATGCGAATTATGAAAGCGCATCAAGAGAATAGCGCAAGGGGCGGAACCCTTAAGTTAAGGGAATCTTGATGAGACAGTTTTTTGGTCTCCACCACCGCCCACACAAGGAAGGACGCCATAAGTTGGCGCATGAAGGTCATGATCAATGACCATGATAGAGGAAGCGCCGGCCATAGAGGCCGTGGTGACCAAGGAAGCCATGGAGGCTGAGGTACCAATGCTAAGAGAGGCTAAGATAAGACGCATGATGTTTCTCGAATCTACTTGATCCTTGAACACATCAGTTTTCGGAACTGTTTTCTGCATACTATTGTACAAATTATTCGACCTAGCTACAGGTCTCGAAAAATTACGAAAATTTGCAGAAGTGTTCATGTACGTGTCTAGTTTGGGTATGCAAAATTTAGTTGCATTCCGACACACCAATAATTCGGAAGAAAATCAACAAGCAAGTGTGCTCAGATTTTACTAATTTTAAGGATCAAAGAAACAACGAAGCAGAAGATAGAGATGGACCAGAGGCTAATCTCATTAAGGCAAACTTCAAAATTGGCAGAGACTCAATTACTGAGATACCAGATTTTGATTAGAGCTTTATGTTTTCCATTAATAAAGGCATGTGGCCTAAGTCTTATCATTGACATTGTAATTCGTCAAATTTCTGGATTAGTAAACTTTGATGTAACTCGTTGGCATTATTAATAAAGGCATTGTTTTGGCTTATTAATAATAGGCTTGTCTACATTTTCTGTGTAATATACATGTTTTGTGGTTGCTACAAACCTATCGTCTACTAGGGCTCACCTTAGTAACTTGTGATGTCTAGGACAAGAGGTTTCGATAAAGGTATTTGAGCGGACTTTATGTCTCACCTACATTGATCTCTCTTCACCTGGTCATAAGTGAAAAGAGCTACCCAAACGACTTTAGATGTCCTAGCAAACTTACAAATTCGTCCATGTATCTATTGGGATAGCTAAGAGTGCTATAAATCCCCAAAATCGCAGAAAACAGAATCTGCTGCACTATCAGCCAGCTTCGACAACGAACTGGAAATTTTCCAGAAATATTCAGCATATGAGTGGCATATGGCTGAAAAGGTACGGATGTCTAGTTTTCAGAACTACCTCCGGATTGTCGATAGCTAATTTCTAGAAAAAGTTATACCTGTTTTACTAGACAAAGGTCAGAAACAGGGCACAACAGAATCTGCTCTGCAGATCAGTTGACATCGACGACAAACTGGAATTTTTCCAGAATAAACCAACATATGGATGGAATATGGCTGAAAATATATGGACTTCTAGTTTTTAGAACTATGTCCATCTCGTCGATATCTATTTTCTAGAAAAAGTTATGCCCGTTTTACTAGACAGAGGTCTGAAACTGACATAACGTATTTGGCTGTGCAGATTGCTTAGCTTTGACATGAATCTGGGATTGATTCAAAATGATCCAGCATATGAGTATTATATTCTCGGAAAGCTACGGATATCTAGTTTCTAGAACTTCATCCGGAACGTCAAAAGCTATTTTCTAGACAAAGTTATGCCTATTTAAGTACTCGGAGGTCAGTTTGCCCGAGGAAGGCCAAAACCTGAGGAAAACCCGAGGGGGGTGCTTCGATGGGTAGAAGGCATATCCCTAGAAAAAATTTTGAGTTAATTTTTCGATCTTTCCTCATACAAGACTTGTTTTCTTGTAGGTATGTTTCCAGGAGAGCTTGAATGCCTCATTGATAGCGGAACCACACATACCATTCTTCGTCACAGACAACTCTTCATCGACTTTATGCCTTGTCGAACATCTCTAACCACAATGATGGGTGGGTCTTCGGATTTGATCCAAGGGCGAGGGAAAGCCCAACTTTTGTTGCCAAATGGAACAAAACTCATCATTGATAATGCTCTCTATGCTCCTAGGGCTCCCAGGACCCTACTGAGTAGTCGAGACATCCGAGCCAACGGATTTCATATCAATACTCATTGTGAGAATGGAATGGAATATATATGCATTACTTCTAGTGATTCTGGCAGAAACCGAATACTAGAGAAGCTCATGTGTCAGCCAAATGGGCTATGTATTACAACTATGAGAGTTGTAGAGTCACACCATGTCATAAGAGATGACTTATGGGACTCAGACACATATATGCTTTGGCACGACAGGCTGGGACACCCAGGTCGTGATATGATGATCCGAATTTTGAAGAATTCAAACGGACATCCATTCTTTCGAGCGAAAGAAAGCAAGAACCAAAGAGCGGTTCACACAAACATGGAGGTGGGCACCAAGAGGGGTGGCGCCACCATCCATGGTCGGCCTCATACCGACGCCTCCTCACCCAAGAGGAGACGACTTGACACCAAGATTGGTGCTCTCGTCCCCTATAATGCTTCCCAAGTCCATGGAGACCTTGAGCAAACGCCAGCATCCTCATTGGTGATGTCTAATGCTCATCGCTCGTTCTGCAAAGCATGCTCTTTAGCCAAGGTAGGAGCGAGACCCTCTTACGCTAAAGACACCAAAGAAAATATTTCATTCTTACAACGTATCCAAGGTGATATTTGTGGACCCATCCACCCATCATGCGGACCATTCAGATACTTTATGGTATTGGTGGATGCTTCGACACGCTGGTCACATGTCGCATTATTGTCCACAAGAAATGCTGCATATGCTAAACTCCTTACCCAGATTATTCGTTTGAGGGCTCACCACCCCGATCATCCTATAAAGTCGATCCGTCTCGACAATGCTGGGGAGTTTACATCGCAAACATTCGATGATTATTGAATGTCCATCGGGATTGATGTCGAGCACTCAGTTCCCCATGTACACACCCAAAATGGTCTCGCAGAAGCCACCATTAAAAGACTTCATTAAAAGCCACCAAAGCCCTATGGTTGGACGGGCTTTGGTCATGCGTACCAACCTACCCGCTTCTGCTTGGGCTTATGCAATATTACATGCAGCAATGCTTATTCGTTTTAGACCCGCTGCTAGACAACCATTTTCTGCGTACCAGTTGGTTACTGGATATGAGCCGAATATTTCGCACATACGCATATTTGGTTGTGCAGTCTATGTGCCAATTGCACCACCTTTACGCAATAAAATGGGTCCTCAGAGACGAATGGGCATATATGTTGGTTTTGTTTCACCAACTATAATCCGCTACTTAGAACCCTTGACAGGCGATCTATTTACCGCAAGATTTGCGGATTGTCACTTTGATGAGACAAACTTCTCGTCGTTAGGGGGAGGAAGGACACATGAACGACAGGAATTGTCATGGTCAGTCCCTAACTTGTCTCATCTTGATCCCCGCTCTTCACTAGCAGATAGTGAAGTAAGGAGAATTATAGAGCTTGGTAACGTAGCATATTCGATGCCTGATACGTTTGTTGACCTTGCTAAAGTGACAAGATCACATATACCTGCTGCAAATGTGCCTGCAAGGATTGACATCCCACAGGGAGGATGTCATGCCGCCACCCCTATGATGGGAGAGAGCAGCGCCGCCACACATGGTGGACGTGTGGTGGCTGAGGCCACGGTTCCCCAAAGGAAGAGGGGGAGACCTGTAGGTTCGATGGATACTCACCCTAGGAAGAGGGGGAGATCGGCACAACAAGATCCATTGTTCATCAACTCTCAGAATCCATCTCATGAAATTATTCCTGACTACAGTTATGTCCTTGAGACAACCAATTTGGAGGGAGTTCCAACGGTTGATCTTAGTTCAGTGAATAAAGAAATTTCGATGAATTATGCTAGCATACATGAGATTTTGGAGAGAGAATCTATGATCATTGACGATGCATTTGCATTCTCAGTTGCACATGAACTCATAGAACATGATGACATCGAACCTCGATCTGTTGAAGAGTGTCAACATAGATCAGATTGGCCCAAATGGAAAGATGCAATCCAGGCTGAAATAGATTCACTAACAAAGAGACAGGTGTTTGGCCCGGTAGTGCTAACCCCGCCAAGTGTAAAACCTGTAGGACATAAATGGGTCTTTGTTAGAAAGCGTAATGAGAATAATGAGGTTGTAAGATACAAAGCTCGCCTTGTGGCGCAAGGTTTCTCACAACGCCCTGGTATTGACTACGAGGAGACGTATTCTCCCGTAATGGATGTCATAACATTCCGCTACCTTGTCAGTTTGGTAGTTTCCGAAAAACTGGACATGCAGCTAATTGATGTGGTTACTGCATATCTCTATGGGGATCTAGATTCAAAGATATACATGAGAGTCCCTGATGGGTTCGAATTACCCAAGTCAAGTAGCTCTAAACCACGGAGCGCATTCTCTATAAGATTGAGAAGGTCACTGTATGGATTGAAGCAATCCGGGCGTATGTGGTACAACCGCCTAAGTGAATACTTGATTGGGAAGGGATATGTGAATAACGAGCTATGCCCTTGCGTGTTCATTAAAAGAACAAGTTCCGGATTTGCAATAGTAGCAGTCTATGTCGATGATATGAATCTCATCGGAACCCTTGATGAATTAAGGGATACTGCAAAGTACTTGAAATCCGAGTTTGAGATGAAGGACCTTGGGAAGACACGGTTTTGTCTAGGCCTTGAGCTAGAACACCGTAGTAGTGGAATATTAGTCCACCAGGCTGCTTATGTCCGCAAGATGTTGAGAAGGTTCAACATGGACAAGGCACATCCTGCTAGCACCCCCATGGTAGTCCGCAGCCTAGATCCAGAAAAGGATCCATTCCGTCCAAGGGATGAGGACGAGGAACTGTTAGGGGCTGAAGTGCCTTATCTAAGTGCAGTAGGTGCATTACTGTACTTAGCTTAATGCACAAGACCGGACATCTCATTTGCTGTGAACTTGTTAGCTAGATTTAGCTCAGCGCCCATGCAACGTCATTGGACAAGCATTAAGAATATCTTTAGGTACTTGAAGGGTACGATAGATATGGGCTTGTTTTATCCCTACAGAGAGACAAGAAGGAAAGCCACCGTATCGAAAGGACGTGCCATTGAAGATGGTGACGCCATTCCCTTTACCCCCTATACCAACAATCCTTGTGATGTGTTGACGGGTTTTGCTGATGCTGGATTTCTCTCTGATCCACATAAAGGTCGTTCCCAAACAGGATATGTCTTTACTATGGGAAACACCACGATATCTTGGAGGTCTACAAAGCAGACCCTAGTCGCTACATCCACGAATCATTCTGAGATTATTGCTCTTCATGAGGCAATTAAGGAGTGTATATGGCTGAGGTCCATTATTACACATATTCGTGAGACTTGTGGATTGGGATCCATTACTGATGAACCTACATGCATTTATGAGGATAATGCGGCCTGCATTGAGCAGATGAAACAAGGTTACATCAAAGGCGACAATACCAAGCATATATCGCCTAAGTATTTTTATAATCAGCAACAACAAGAGTTTCTCAAGATCCAGATTAACCAAGTTCGATCTGAGAACAATGTGGCAGATTTATTTACCAAGTCATTGCCCAAATCCACATTCCAGAAGCATGTGAAGAGCATAGGGTTACTCAGCTTGTCTAAGCTGCCTTGATTATTGGTATCAAGGATAGATGCAGACATCAGGGGGAGTCTAGCATACACATGAGCGTTTCTGAATGTGAAGGACACGTTGCACTCTTTTTCCTTGACTAAGGTTGTTTTTATCCCACTAGGTTTTTATTACTTAGCAAGTTTTTAATGAGGCAACATAGCTATGTGTCATATCATTGTCTACGACGATCTGCACTCTTTTTACTTGGCAAGACCGATTTTTCTCCTGCAAAGGTTTTTGGCTCGACAAGGTTTTTGATGAGGCACCAATGAAGCAAATGAAGAGGCATCACCACCATACACCGTCACAAGGGGGAGTGTTGTAGGATATTTGATGTTCCTAGTTATGGTGGAGATTACAGGATATGGCAAGTATAACTTATCCAGTATTGTAATAAGATTACTTTCCTGATTGTACCTCTTGTACTCTCCTATATATAGGAGTTGCTCATTCATTAATAAAGTTACACAATTCATTGCTTCATACTATTCTCTCCATATTCTTATTTCCTAAAACAATATATACCATTTCCATACCTTATTGTTAGGGAAATAGACGCATTTCAGGCAAGCATTAGCTTTGGTATATGCTTTTGAATCTACATGAAGTACATAGTCACTCAAAATAGACATTTTGCTAAAGGTTACAGAATGAAAAATGTACAAATACATTAACAAAGTATACAATCTACTTAATTGCATAAATTATGCATATAGAGAGAAAAATTGGCTGCAGACCTGGAGACTTAGTAGTATTATTTTGCTCAGAGCAGAACTGGAGCTGTAGAACAAAATTGGGACCGTTGCAGGAATGCGAGTTAGTAATTGCAATTTCACCACCCAGAACCTCAGCTAAATCAACGCCATTGACCTGAGATATTAGAAAGGCATGATTCCTTAATTCTTGCAGCTGAAGGTGCCATAGTTAATACATGCATATATGACCAGCAAGTCAGCAACAGATGGATATACAAAATAAAGTTTCAGAAAAACTATTAATTATAATTCATTGACGAAGAAAATGTATTCCTTTGGACAAACCAAATTCCATCTTTATTTGGAATGGTCCATGTCGGAGTAGTTGATAATTACATACAAGTGATACAACATATACATATTACTTGCAGAGGTATAAATGAATAAAACAACAGAATTGGTAGCATGTTACATTGTTAACTATATCCAGACTCCAGAGACAAGAAAAAAAATACTATATACCTCAAACTTGACAGGCATTATGGTTTTCCCTGATTTTGAATCTTCATCATACCGCAGAAAAATCAATTAATGCCTAATAATGAGCATAAGATACTATGGTTGAGCACAGCAGGTAATACAAAAATCCAAGAAATATCCCTCGCAGAACTCATAAATATTCGATCAAAAGTAAATTCAAAATATAGAAACCGAGACAATCACAATCATCGATCATTTTGCAAGAACGATCAGGTTTCTGTTTCTTTCTTTGTATTATACTTATGTTCTCCCTTAATCATGCTGTTTTTGTTTCTTAATTATAAGTTCGAAGAATTTATGTTGTTTATGCAAACGTTTTAAGCTAGTATGAGAAGGTATACTGGTGTCAGGTTATTAAACATGTTCCGTGTGTGATGTGAAATTACCCTAAAGTGTTGGCTCCAGCTTGTCTAACTTCAAATCGACACAGGAAATCTGAATGATAAGCTAACTACTAAGTAAAATCATGCCTGAATGTATGGGAAATATATATCCTTTAACTTGCACTGGAGTTGAGATATGTCAAATTTAAATTTAGGTTCAAAAATTTCAACCTGTCAAGTAGATCAAAAGTTTACAATTCAATATATGAAACAATATAGTCCAATTACTTGAAGGAAACAAATAATATTGGATACACAAACTCCTTGAACAGGTAACGGAAATCTGTAGTGGCCAATCGCACATGCAAAATAGAGGTAAAAACATCACTCTTTCAAAAAACCAGTCATAAGAATCAGTAATAACCAAACCTTGGTAAAGCTGCCATGTGGTGTTCTGGTCATTTCTTCTTCTTCAGGATCCCTCATGCTTCCACCAGTCTAAAGTGAAAGATGCAGTTATACTGATCAATTAAAGTTTCAATGACAAACAAGAGAAGTGTCATGCGAGAAAGTATTGCCTTCTGAAAAGGAATTTTACAGGGCTGTTTTTACCTTCCAATTTGTCTCTTTCATAAAGCCTCTCTATCGAGTTTTAAGGTATAAACTTTCTTTGAATCCTTTGTCTTGGAAGATACCAAAGCATGCCTATAACAAGAATATGAAATGATCAATCATCCAAATCAGCTTGAGCAAACAAAACTCAAATTGAGGAGAAAAATATGACTTTCAGAGAAATCATACCTGCCCAATTGCATAAAGGCTGCAGATCCACCACATCCAAACAGACCAAAATACGGCTGCATAAATTTGAAAAACATGTCACAAATTATGATAATACAAGAGTAGCGAGTTATTACTGAATTTAATGCAAACACAGCACTAAGATTCCATAATCATATACCGGTAGTAGCTGCATAAGAGAAAAACTCTCACCCAAAGAGGACAGACAAAATGTAAACTCAAGAGATATTCTGAAGTTATTTTTTACCATTAGGTACGGAGGTTTTCCCCCTATTCCACGTTCTATCTCAGATCTGTGATCTGAAGCCCCCATCTTTCCCCTACATAGAATGCAAACCTCATTCTTACCATAGAAATCAAACACCTAAACCTCACATTTAAGACCAATTATGTGAAACTTGTTTACATACACATAAAAGGCTATATTTTCAGGTGATTGATTCAAGAAAAGAAAATTTATACCATTTTGCTATAGAGTTTCCATCACTTCCATCCATTCCTGGGCCAGTATCATATATTGAGATCATGTTATCTGCAATATCCACTCTGCAAGCAATGGAGTGAAAGGAAAAATTGTAAGATGATGGTAAGTGTAAAGAACTATAGATGGAGTCAGAAATTGATATGGGCACAGAAAACAGAGTAGGTATATAAACATTAAACAATGGATCATATGACATGTACATTGAGCTTCCTGGATGTATAAATTAAGTAATAGGCCAGATAATGATGTGAATACATTAACCAAAACAAACAAGAGCACTCTGTAATTGTAGAATCTACAAAAGACATACCTTATTTGTTTAACATCTTTTCGTTCATTTGACCACACAGCCTGAAGACAATTATCCTGATGATAAATAAAAAGCGGAATGTAACCACTATATACACATGTACAGAAGTGAATCACCAATACATTTTCCAAGATATATATGTGTCAAAGAAACTTACAATCAAGTCTGCTAAAGCAGTCTCAAATGTATACTCTTCTGGTAGCACCTTTAGTAATTGAGTATCAGGAGTTAAATCCCACATGTTCTCAAAACACAATCAAGTTTCACAGCGAGTCAGTGGCATCCTTTGAAACAATAGCCTTTCCAATGGAGTAAGATGCCTCTTCAATATTTAAATTTTGTTACTACAGATATGCAAACAAATGTATAAAAATATGCAACTAACCTCATAAGTACTAGCGCTCTCCAGGAGACCATTCTACACAGCAAGAAGGAAAATATTACAATTTGTTATTTCCATGTTCGTCCACAACAACACATCAATGCTTGCAACAACAACAGTAAAACCATACAAGTCACTAACAGGTCTAAATTTAGTTGACGTATCCAATTTCCCATACCACCAAAGAACTAAAGCATCCAATGTCAAAATCGTTCCAATATATAAGAAACCATCAACTCAATCCTGCATCTCGTCTGACCTGAAGTTTAAGAATGTTACACTGATGTGGCTTGAAATTCTTGAAAGTCCACCATGTTTCTAATCTTCGTGTCATCCTTATCAGCAAGACAAATGCCGCGTTCTTTCCAGCTAATCTCCTGTTTCCGCTTCAGTGAGCCTGATTTTAGACACATCTGGATATGCTCCCCTTCCACCCTTTGCATAAAATCTTCAAAAGGCATTCTAGATTGCGAATTCTGCCATTTGAAATCAACAGTTGTGGCATCTGGCAATAGGATCTTGAACTTATATCCACTGTCCATGTTACCAAATGCCTCAGACACTTCCGCTTCTCTTTGTGTCTAGTACAAATTTGCTGCATCCATTTTCAAAAACAATAAATGTCTTACTAACGTTGCACAATAGACTTGTAATTTCTAGTATGCAAGATAAATTGTCTCAATCCACATAAGGCATTCAAAGTAAATAGTGCAATACAAACAGATGAGAAATTGCCCATTTTGATAGCAACTTCCAAACTGACAGAGACTTAAATTTATTTCAAGTCCATTATTCAAACAGATTGAGCAAAGTTTATCTAATGATACAGAAAATTATGACTTTCAGGACCCACTTTCGAGACAAAATTTCAAGTAATAAAGAGCCAAAATCTGCTCAATACTCAAAGCCTCAAACTTCTTATGCATAAAACCACAAATCACACAATAAAACCAGAAACACACAAAACTACAAAAAGAAAACCGAAATATTAAACAAGGTCAGAAATGTGTGACTCACTTTACTCTACAAGCTCAAAATCGCTGAGGAACCACTTCCACAATCACCACAGCACAAAATTTCACCTGTAAAAGACAAAAACAAAACAGAGAAAGAGTTAGAACTTAAACCACTCTAAAAGCTTCTTCCTTTTCTTCATTAACAAACCAGAGAAGCCAAAATCTGTATGAAAAATCATATCTTTCGTACATTACAGACACTAACAACGTCAAACCATAGAAACTCCTACATTAATTTCAGCCTGTGCTTGAGTAAATCAGTAAATGTGCGTTGTGTGAATCAAACTCGTAAAGGTGAAAACTTTATTACCCGTTAGAATGTTAGAAGCCAAAATCTGTATGAAAAAAAAAATCATATCTTTCATACATTTACAGACACTACCAACGTAAAATCCAATGAAACTCGTACAGTAATAAGAGCTGTGATTGTGTAAATACGCGTTGGTGTGAATCAAACTATGTAAAGATGAAAACTTTATCACCTTTGGAGAAATGTGAGACTCAAAGTTGAAGACTTTAAACAGGGTTTTTCCCAAACAGCAAAACCATGGAAGAGAAGAGGCTGACTCTACTGGGTTTGGTTTTTGGCGTTTGAGTTTTTGGGGAAGAGAAAGAGACGTAATAAGAATAGGAACGGGAAATGCACACGTCATGGACTCTGTGGGTCTGGTGTGGCGCACGATACGCACCCACAGTGAAGCGTAAGAGGATTGTTCGCTAAGATGCGCTGAATGAGGCAAAGGCGCGAAACTTGCGTAAGGTGAGTGGTGGGTCCCACAAGTGAGTGTTGGGCCGGGTCTTGTGGGGACCCGGTAACAGTTAATTGGATTTGGTCCGGTCTCTTTTTTTAATCATTTTAGGTCCAGTCTAGCATAACATTTTTTTCCCAAAAAAAACTATATATACATATATAAATCATAAACAGCTCTATAACCGAGTTTCATATCATGTGAAGCATATTAATCAAAAATATATATCATTGTTCCAATAACTATACAGTTCGATAATTAGAGAAAGAGACGGTTAGATTAATTCTCCAATCTCATTCATTCTCAAATGAGATTTAAGAATTTTAAGCGGTTGTTCCCAATCATTGAAGCTGTATATATAGTTATTGGAACAATTATATATATATATATATATTTAATTAATATGACGATGCACTTTATGATTTAGACATAATGCACGGCCAAATCTCTGAGATTAAAACAACACTTTGCTTCGTTTATAAAGAGAAAAACAAATGCTTTGGGATACTATGTGTAAACCAAAGTTGTTGGGTGGCTTGGAGTTGAAGAAAATTGTCAGTACGTATGAATCAAGCTATGTTGGTAAAATCTAGTTAAAGGTTATTCAGAAAATATAAAGGGCTTTGGGCTGATATTTATAGGAGGAAGTATATTAATAAGTCTGATTTTTTTTTCTGCTTACTATCAACCTCCTAGTGATACTTCTAGTTATTGCAGGAAGGTTTTGGTATGACACTTGGTTATTGCAGGAAGGGTTATATCAGCATAGAATTTTTTATGACTGCATGTGTTGAGGTGGATATATACTAAAGTTTGTGATTTTTGGAGTGAGGATGGCTGGAATCATGAAGTTTTTTGTTTTGTTGTAGTTCCTGAGATTGTTGATCAAATCATGAGTACTCTTACTGGTTTTGCTGATGGTGATGAGGATCTGCAAATTTGGAGTGTTAATGCTAATGGTGAGTTCTCTGTCAAATCTGCTTATAATTCCAAGTTTGATTTAAGAATCTTAACCCTATCTGGAGGTTGGTTTGGAAGCTTAAGGTGCCCCCTGAGTTAAGAACTATTTGGCGGAGTGTTCTGCATAAAAAGATTTTAATTAATCTTCAAAAAATGAAATGGAACATGGCAAACAATGGCTTATGTTCTATCTGCATAAATGATGAGGAGTCTCTTGTTCATTTATTTTGTGATTGTACTACTATTGTGGATGTTTGGAGTTCTATTCATATATCAGCTTGTGTCAGTCAGACGTTTAGTCTCCCTTGGGATGATTGGGTTTATGCTCATTTAACTTGTCATGTTCATGTGTTGGATGAGATCAGATGGTGTGATATCTTTGTTATAATGTGATGGTTTGAATGGAAATGGAGGAACAAGGAGATTTTTTATTTAAATTTTCATAGACCTGTAATTTCAGCTGGTGTGATTTATCATACTGCGAGTGAATGGAAAGCAACTCAAGGCAACCCTAAGGTGCAAAGTCATTGTACTTCTTTTTTGCATTGGAGTGCACCATCTCTTGGATGGGTTAAGTTAAATGTGGATGGTGCTAAAAACAGGTTGGGTCAAATTGGAGCAGGTGGTACTATTAGAGAATTCCAGATTAACTTCGGAGTTGGTGAAGTGTTGCAGGCTGAGGTTTGGGACCTCTTTTATGGTGTGAAAATGATTATGCAGTTGCAGTGTCAGCAGGTTAAAATTGAGACTGACTCAGTTATTTTGGTTATTTTGATTCAGAAAGAGGATCTAGCTATGTATCCTTTAGGTTCACGGCTTAAAGGTTGTCTTGTTAAGTTTAATTATGTGGAAGAGTTTATAATTAGACATATTTACAAAGAAGGGAACATGACTGTTAATTCTTTGTCCAAGGACGGTTTACATCATGAGTCAGGTCTAATCTGGTTTCAGTCTCCTGTGCATAGCTTCCAAAGCTATTTTAAAGATTTGAAGGACACTTCATTTCCTAAGAGACATAAGAATGTTCTTGTGTGTTAGTCTTTTTAGTTAGGTCCGTTGGGCCTCTTTCTGTAACAAAAAAAAAAACAAATGCTAGGAGGATGGTATCATTATCCTCACGTTCGGTTTTCACTTTAGGATCTTCACATGCTTGAAGTTGGCTGTTCGATTGGAAAACAAGAAGCTTATCACGAGTCAAGATTTAAAGACATTGGATTTGTCGTACCAGATCTTTAATTAGATGTAAAGGAATCTAAATACATCATTATAACAATAACTAGTTGTTGGCATTTCTTAGTTTCTGGTAGCTGAACCACAATCAATCATTCATTAGTCATTACCCTTCGACGAACCCATAATATCCCCTTATGTAGGTAGCTAGGTCAAAGTTTTGCTTGTAATCCACATTAACAATCCTAGTCCTTACAATCAATCATTTCATTAGTCATTACCTTTCGACGAACCCATAATATCCCTTATGTAGGTAGCTAGGTCAAAGTTTTGCTTTGTAATCCACATTAACAATCCTAGCCAAAGTTATATATCTATGACAGAAATTATTGCATGTGTACCTCCCTAAATTATTACATTAACAATGTTTTTGAGTTTGTTGTTACATGAGTTATTTTTGGAAGAGCGCTTACAACTTTTCGTTTCTGATACGGTAAACTACAGTTGTACTGTGATATCAAAAATTTATCTGTGTCGTTAATGAATGGTTTCCAATTTCATCAACTAAAGCAACTTGAACGGATGTCTTATAATTTATTTTTAGTCAAAATATAAGCATATTTCCTATCTCATTAGTTACAATAGGAAATTCTTATATTTTATGTATCCATCTCCTATTTATATACCGAAAACATGAATTATAGGTAATGTAAAAATTAACATATTGTCATTAAATCATTTACTTCTAGATTGCAAAACCAATAAATCTCTCGCTAAATTAATTATTTATTTTTTATCAACCAATCAAATTAATCATACGTTTAATATAGCTAAATTGTAAGTAACATTGTTTGAGCAAAATTTTGAAAATATGTAACTAATATAAAACAAGTTTCGACTATATATTTGAATAAAATTAAATTAAATTAAGTGACATTGTTGGAGTTGTAAGTAATGACAAAATAAGAGTCTAAATCTACAATTTTTCTTCACATGATTGTACGTACATGCATAATCGGGACGCAGAGATATGGAAAAAGTTGAGAGCTCTGTTTTCCCGGGAGCACCCGCAAACCCTAGCATCACTAGATTTGTTGTGCGGCGCCGATCTTCAGCGACCGCTTTATTGAGAGATACTATTGAGATTTGGATGCGGCGGAGGAGCCTCCTATTGAGTTTTCTAGCCTTTTTCCTTGCTAGTTTGGGCAGAGGGAGGCGAAGACTGAGGAGGTGCGAAGGTCGACGAGTTCAACACTGGTCACGCAATGGTGGAAGAAAGGAGCAGCCAAAACGGAGACGCCTCAAGGCAAGGAGGAGGGTCAGATCTTATGCCAATGGACCTTGGCAGAGGCAGCGGGTGCAGCTCGGGAGGATAAGTTCCACCGTGGGTGAGTTTGTACCGACGAAAACTAGGTCGGGGTAGTGGCTCCTTGTTCAAGCCATTGGCGAAACTGAGCTGCCAGCGAATGGGACACGGAGGCGAAGGGCGGTTTTGATCCTAACCGGAGAACTTGTATCAAATGTCCCAGTCGGCGGTCATGTGTCGGCGACAAACAGTAGGTACCGACTGTAGATATCTGTTGGCCGTACCAGCGGTTTGCAGATTGAGCTGTTGGTTGTAGGGCTCCCCCCACGTCGAGCGAGATTTAGAGTCGGGCGACCTAAATATTTCATTGGCAATCCTGGGCTGACGGAGTCTAGACGATGGATGCAGACAGTCTCTGGCACTGCCAACGGTTCTTTGCCGGCGTGAATCAAATGGAGCAGGAGGTGTGCTTTTGCTGCCAAAAATTATGAGTGTGAGCCCCAGGTTATTTGGGCTTATCTATATGTGGGCTACTCTTACTTTCATGGGTTGGTGGGCTTTTTTCTCTGTGCTTTGTGGTTTATGGGCTTAGGAACCGGACATCATCCAATTAAGATTTCAGTAGCACCCTGTGCAAGAAAATATAGTTGCACTTGCGAAGACAAAAGTTGAGGAGTGCCGGATTGTAATGTTGTAGTTTTTTGGGGTACGGTGGCATAACTAAATAGGGCATAGGGCCACCAATTTTTTAGTAGTTTATGTTCTCCCTCTAGACCGCCGGCCGTCTAGTTATGTTATAGGTACCATATTGAATTTTATAGTGTAGGTTACTCTAGAGGTTTTTGTCTATCGTATCGTTGACCCTGACAGACTCCTTCTAACTTACCAGCTCCTTAATTATTCTATCGATTTACCTAAAAAAATATAGTCTAAATCTAGTACATAATGATCTCGGAGAAAAATGAAAGATGATACTTATTTGGTTTCTGTATATATACATTGTCAATGAAACATTTGCATGAACCCTAGCTGACGATTCAAAATGGTCACAAACACGTACTCGAATTGTATCGAAGAAGCTAGATGAGCGAGATCTACTGATCCAGTACAGTAACATGATCGATTAAGCATCAACATTATGAAAGGTGCTCATCACCTACCCATATTTAAGTCCTCCTCGTGAAAAGGCCAACAGGCCACAACAGAAAAAAGTGATCAGAATTAACGAGAGGGTGTGAGATGACCACTGCATGCCCCTTGATCTCGGCCTAGCTTGCTAATGATCGAAGCAGCTAGCAATCGGACCTTTCAAGCCTTTAGGTGCAAGCAAGAGGGCGATCTATCTACCTTAGTTAAAACGATGTTATGCGTCCAACTTAAGTCTCAACCATTATACAGATTAAAGTGCATGTGTGTCTAGTATAACTTCCCAGCTCAGCAAGGAATTGGCGTTTATTTGAAAGGGATTCATTTTGTTTGACACAAAAATCTCTTAGCAGACTCGAGAGACATTGTAAACTGTCTATTTTTCTCGATTGTGCTTCGTACGCTGGCGTGCCACCGTCTCACGACAGAATGTAGAATTGTAGGCTAGCGGCTACTGACTTCTTAGTAAGCGATTTAGACGAGGAGGGCACCAACCTCGCCTGAATGGATCATTCTTGCCTAGTGACCTAGGACTTGCTATTTTTGTGTCTCTAGTTGAGCCGCGGAAATTGATACTCTACACTCCTTTTGGTGTAAACCAGAGCAATCTCCTTGACGCGGTGTTGAGACACAAGGGTGTTGCGTTCTTGAACCTCAAAACTCTCACTATTTCTGGTGACAAGCCTCTTGATCGCCGGTTGCAGATTTTTGCGTCCTTGAATCGCAAGAATCTCACGCTCTTCAGGTGACAACTCTCTTGATCTCTGGTTACAAAAGTTTTCTCGTGATGAGAAAGATAGTTTGCTGGGAACAAAATATGTATTTGATCGAGGATCTCTTCCAACTCGCCCTTCAACTCTTTATATAGAAGATTGTAGTCGTATTCCGTTTCACTTGAAACTCTTTGATATCGGTAGTTAGACTCACAAACCAACTCTAAGTAATCAATAAAGCTCATCCGATACTCATTAATAACTCTCATAACAGAGTCCTAACCACTATAGGAAATGTTAGATAAAAACAAGCCGCATGGATAAGCTTTTAACATTATTTCCTTGAACCCCATTACGATCTAGACTTGCACACTCCATTCGAACCGCTCGCCTAATCCAGCCCTCAAAGTCCAATAAGAGATATTTTATTTCGGGCCCAAACATTACCCCTCAAGCCTTGAGATTAAATTCAATGCAAACGAAAAAGCTTGTTTTACCAAACGGCATACCGATAATACCAAACGGTAACTTTATACACAAGCGCCATGTCGTCTCTTCTCTTCTGAAAAGTTATGTCACTTTGGCCGACGTCATATAAAAATGCACGTTCGCGTCAGTTCTCACTTCCAACACAAACTCTTCATTTCATTCAAACTTTAAGCTTCCCTCAAGAGCCAACGTTTCTGTCTCTCCGCCATCGTCAATTTCCTACTATTCAACATGCCTCCTCACAAAGAAATATTCTCAGATCTCACCCAAACCGAGGCAAACCGTCTTGCTGCCGATATCTGCACTGTTACGGCTCGCAGACAACCGGGTGCTACTCTCACTCTTAGAGGCACTTCCAAAGGCACCAGCCGCCTAGGCCCCTTCCTCAAAACAATAATAAACCCAGAGCTCTTCCCCGTGCTCCGTCGCCCTTATTGCAACTCAACATTGATTTTTCAAGACAACCTGAAAGCTAACCTCGAGAGATGGACTAAGAAGGACACATTTTGCTCAATTGGCAAATGGCCCAACACCGCTGAGAAAGGACGTGCTTGGTACATCAACCGCTGGGAACTGGACTTAATTCGATGGCAAGCGGCTGACGTTGATCAACTTCTTGACCTCTGTTTCGCACTCCCCAGTGGTGGAAATCTCGCTCGTTTCACCACCGCCATGTGTTTTTGGGACTCAGCTTGCAACTGCTTCCGCCTTCCTTGTGGCGATGTAAGTATTACTCTCCTAGATCTTTATGTGATATTTGGCGTTCATATAGCCAACCCCATTTGGAAACAAGGCGATCACATCAAATTCACCATTCACGTTGATTCTCATCTCCCCGCTTCATACTTCGCCTAGACCAACACCTTCATCAACAACCAAACCGATCAAGGAGGGATAACTTTCCTTGAATTCTGGTTATCCAAATATATTTTCTGCCCTTCTTCGCAGAAGGTCAATAAATGTTAGACCAACCTGGCCGAGCGTCTCTTTGAGGGAACAAAATTGGGTCTTGCACAGTCTATTCTCACCAACATCTACCGCAGCCTAAGGTGGATTGTGCTCTCGCGACTCGACTTCAACCAACCAGGACCACTCTGGATGGTAAAGTTATGGCTTCGAATGTACTTCCTCATTTTCCGTCATCCCAAAATCCTACCATTCGAGAGAGACGTAATTATGGGGAAAACTCTGGCGACCACCAACTCTTTTGACTGGTAGACTTACCAAACATGTTTCGTTGCCTTTTGCTCGCATTCAGAGTTTCCTGATGTTACAGTAGATATCATTTTGAGCCGCAAATTTCCTCAAGACCTAGACACTGGCTTTCTTCCCTCATGAAAAGAAGATAACCAGGCGAAGGTCATTTTCCTTCAAAGCAACACCTGTGCTGACCTATTCGTTCTTGATCCTTCCACACCTGGGCATGAACTATACGCCCTGAACCATTTCGCCAGGCAACTTGGGCTATCTCAATGTGCCCCTATGCCTCTCGTGTGCTCGGTGAACCACTACAACATTTGGCAAGCCACCTCTCGCCCAGATCCCACTGACTAGATTGATGGTCACTACGGCTTTCCTCTGGTCATGCTTCTTCAACAGGATATCGAGCATCCTATTGCACCATCCCTTTGCATGACTGCCAACTATCTAGCTTAGAAATCCCAATTCTGAGACGGGATCAGACGCAAGCTACCACTAGCCGCCGTAACTTCAAAAAGAAATTTATGGACGAATCTGATCGGCAACTACTACACATGGTCCTTAAAGATACTGATGACATCCCTTGGCCAGTGGCATGTAACTATACTTACTTATTTTCCTTGCTAAACTTTTTTCATAGATGTTGGCGGTATTTCTACATTATTTTAATTCACTTTTCCTTTGCTGGACCTAAATATTACACTAAAGAACCTGGAACCCAAGATGCAGCTGTTGATGGGGAGCCTTGCCAGAGGATGGAAAAAGAACAAGAAGAACTCCCACGAGCTGTAAGTATTCCATTCTCCGAAGGCCTCACCATTTTAAGCCTTCAAATAATATAACTATCCTACTCTATTCCAACGGTCTCACAAGCAGACTCGAACCGACTTAATAGCCGATGGTTCTAGAAAACTCAAATGACGCCGCCATGAGGTCACCATTGATGATGACTCGGAGGAACAAGTAGTGCAAAATGAACCTCCTCGCTAAACCACAACTGAGCCTACCCCCTCTGTGGTAACAATAACTCTCTCGCTATCACCAGAGACTCAATCTACCACGGTCGTTCCGTCCCCACAGACTGATGACGTCTCTGTCGAGCAACCACATGAGCTGGTTGAAGTCAACCCCTCACCTTCTATCAAGGTAAGATAACTCAATCTTTTAACATCTTATGCAACATTTAGTTACACTATTACACTTATAATTGTTCATTACCTTTAGGATCTACTCACCGCTACTGAAGAGAGCACCGCCCTTAACACTGAAGTTGTCATTATCGAGAACACTCTTGATCTTCCGATGAACACTTCTGACTCGCTCATCTCTGAACCTGCTCTAGATGCCAGACTGCCCGAATGCCAATATTTCCTGGATTTTGCTAACGAGTCTAAGGAAAAAGACGCCACAAATGAAGACAGTGCCACTTCCTTCTCTTATCATTCCCTACATTATACTCTGGAGGAATAACAAGCCATGTCGGAAGGGTGCGTAGTACCTATCTCTCATCCAAAACCCTTGAATGAGCCTAACACATCTCTGGAGCAAAGAGTACTTGATATCTTGCGTTCGCCTGAATCACATATGCTTGGCGAGCCTAAGGTATGCTTACTATAACAATATCTTCTTCCTTTTATAGATTGCATCACCCCTTATTCTGAATCAAATATTTTTAACAGAAATCATGGCCTCAGACTTCTTCTACTACTTCCGGTGCTCAGTGTGCTTTACCATAATGCTCAACTCCTATCGCTATTGTTAAAGCATCTCCTAGCAACCAAGAAGGGTCTTCATGGGCCTCGTCATTTTCATGCCCCGCCAGCCGAGTAACCGCTCTTCAAGACCAAGCTCTGATTTTGGAGGAACTTTCTGCCAAACTCGATGTTTTGAGTCCAATTCCGGCTGACATTGCTCTCTCTTGAGCCGCACTCAAAGAACTCTCTTTGGCCAAGCTATACTCGTTCGAAAGCATCAATAGTTCCCTTGATAAAGTCAAAGATTTGAAGAAAAATGATCTTCTGTTATAGTTTTTGGGCCTCTAGTATTAAGCCTAACTTCTATATTTTATGAACCCAAAACAAAAATTTAACTATCTTGGTACTATTACGATCCACTTAGATTCTGAATATATTAATGAGCCTCAAATATAGGCCTGCTAAAAACAATCCAACAATAACCAGCATGCTAAGGAAATTACCTGCCCTCTTACTGTTGTTGCTCAACTTTAATGGCCTTTAATCTCAAACTTGAAGTTCGGAACATGTTGTCCCATCCATCAAATCTTCATACGTTTAACTGCTAAAAAATCTCTAAGTATGGCACCTTTATCTCGGGATAGATAGACCTTCTCGTTTCTCAATCCCCCATAGACACGCGTCCTTCAACAACGGTTGCGTTTTATCCCGAGAATCTTTACCGCTCTATTTAGATGCAAAGGTTCAATATTTACTTCTCTATATAGGTCATTCTCATTCTTTGCATCTATGCATCCCTTCACAACCTTCTCGTTCGATGAACTCCATTTCGCTGTATTTACTCTGGTTCTCGCTTCAAAAGAAACCTTCAGATATAATCCTCCCACACTATAGACCTTAGATAATGATATCCATGTCCAAATCTGGGCTAGATAGTGATATCTATGTCTAGATGATTCCTTGGCAAAATCACCCATAAGTATCTACAAGGTGACAAAGTCTAAATGTCAGGGATGACTTTGCACTAGTTTCCTTGCTAGCAACCGATTTGTTTTTTGTGCATAGAGACTGCAGGTCCTATGAACACGGTCATTCTGGAGAGGAAAGACAGGGAATTCAACCTAGGGAAGGGAAACACATGCCAACTTGCTTCCAGCACTCTTTTTGGGCTGCTGAAATGGCTTCCTTGACGCTTCAACTCCTTATTCTTTTGTCTCTTGAGGTCTAAGCTCCATGTATGTATATTTGATACGCGTGCTCATAGACTAGTTATCAACTGTTTGAGGATTTGGGGGAATAGACACCATTTTTTTCCTTTTTTTTTTCTTGTCAATCGTAGCCTACCTTCCTATGGTATCAGAGCTTAAGGCCGCAAAGTCTTTGTAATCTGTTGTTTTAATGTAATCTATTTGTGTTTTAAAAAAAGAGTTTCTCTCTACAAAACATTGTTCGTATTGATAAACTCAAGCACTGTTTGTGTATGAAAGGTACACTTATGAATTTTGCCACAGAAGTTGGCGAGTACAGATTAATAGCTAAATATTGACAAAAGACTTAGCCATAGACATTGTCTGTAAAAATATTAGAAATTTGTAATAAAATTCCACTACAAAAATTAGCCACAGAAATTGGCCTTGTAGCTAGAGGAGTCTCTACGTTATGCCCATTCAGTCCATTCAGGCGAGGAGTTTCCTTAAAGCTTGTATGGACTGAATTACTCTGTTGATGGCGGGTCGTCGTACTCCCAGACTGGCTGCAAATATGACTTGAGGAAACAACCATTGATGGGGTTAGTATGAATTTTATCATCTCGATCACGCAAACGCACTCGCCTTTTCCTTGAATACAATATATGATGTATGGACCTTCCCACTTTTCAGACCATTTGCCTCGACCGTCAATCTTCTCGCCAATTGGAAGTATCACTCTCTAGACTAAGTCTCCTTATGCAAAGTTTTTTCCCCTTGTGCACCTATCATAAGCACGCGATACTCTTCGTTTCTTAGCACATAGGTGGTCATAAGCCTCCAATTGTTTGGCATCTAAATCATCAAGCTCCTGCCACATTGTTTGCACATAATCCTCGCCAATCAAATCATGTTGTTCCATAACCCTCATGGGCTGAACATTGATTTCTAGTTGTAGAACTGCATCGTGGCTGAACATTAATGCATAAGGAGTCGTTCCGGTGGAGCTTCGTTTACTTTTACGATATGCCCATAATGTATTAAATAAATCTTTATGCCATAAACGGGCATTGTTGGCAAGCATTCTCTTCAGGATATGGAGGATTATCTTATTACTTGCCTCAGCTTGACCGTTGGATTGAGCATAATACGGGGTATAATGAAGAAAATATATCCCCAAGGCTTTCGTTAGCTCACCTACCTCGCCAGACATGAAAGATGCCCCTCTGTCTGACACAAAACATTTTGAAATGCCAAATCTACAGATGACATCTTCAAAAAAAACTGGAAAATGGTTTTCGCATAGGCCACTTTTAAAGACCTAGCTTCCACCCATTTAGTGAAAAATTCAGTCGCAACGATGATGAACTTATGTCCTTCCGATGAATGAGGATGAATCATCTCGATTAAATCCAAAGCTCATCCTCATGCTGGCCAAGGCTTGATGATTGGTTGTAAATGGATATTGGGCATATGGTTGATTGGACCATGTGCTTGACACTCTTCATAGCCTTTGGCGAATGTATTATAATCTTTGAGAATTCTCGGCCAGTAATAACCATAACGCCGTAATAACCATCTCAACTTTGGACCAGCTTAGTGTGTTGTTGCTGCCCCTAAGTGAACTTCTCTCATTATCCGCTTAGTGTCACGCCCATCGACGCATCGTAGTAAAAAACCATCTTCTCTTCACTGGTATAGCGCATCATCTTTGAGCACATAGTTAAGGGCCAAAAACTGGATCCGCTTATCTGCCAGTTCATTAGGATTATGGAGATACGAGACGATGGGCTGTCTCCAATCTATGTCAATATGATCGAGTGTTGCGACGTACAATTCATTGTTTGTTTCTTGGCGAGCAAAGAAAGAAGGAAGTATGTGTCGTTCAACTTTTAAAATCCACTCGCGTACTCCATCTTGAAGGCTCATTTCCGTTGCTAACTCTGCTAACTCGTTTGCTGCATAATTTTCCTCACGAGGAATATGACTCAATTCTACTTCAGTAAAAAACTTGAGTAAATCACAAGCTCGCTTGGCATACGGCTCTAACATTAGCCCGGTCTTATACTTTATCTCAAGTTATCTAATCACCAACAGGGAATCCCCATATATGTGCACATCGGTAACTTCCATATCCGGCAAAAGCTCCAATCCTATGATAAATGCCTCATACCCCGCTTGGTTATTCGTACACTGGAATTCCAACCTAAAATAATATGAAAAAGTGTGGCTACATGGAGTAACTAAGGCGACTCTCGCTCCGGTCATGGTACTAGTACTTGAGCCATCGAAGTATAAACACCATGGGGCAAGATCAATATGAGCTAAGTCCAGTTCTGGACCTTCAAGAGCATCAATCATTGATGATGGGCAAGAAAATCAGCCATTGCCTGGCCTTTTACCACCTTTTGTGGTACATACTGTAGTAAAAATTCAGAAAACGCCAAGATCCACTTCCCAATTCTACCACTTAGTATGGGTCGTGATAACATATACTTCTCCAGATCAGTCTGTGTAATTACGCAAGTAGTGAAGGATAGCATATAGTGCCTCAACTTGAATCCTAAGAAATACTAAGCCAAACACGATTTTTTTTCATTGGCGAGTATTGCGTTTCATAAACTGTTAAAGTACGGCTAAGATAGAAAATAGCACGCTTGACCCTTGCCTTATCGTCTTGAGCCAATAGACTCTCAATGAAATTGTCTGTAGCTGATATATATAGCTTAAAAGGGACCTCTGGCCGTGGTGGAACCAAAATCGGTGGGTTCGTCAGATATGCTTTGATGGTATCAAAAGCCTCTTGATGAACATGCTCCCATACAAAGTCTTTTTGACTTTGCAGCTTAAGTAAATGCGAGAATGGCTATGTTTTCCAGGTTACATTTGTAATAAATTGCCTGAGGAAATTTATTTTCCCCAATAGTCACTGTAACTTTTTCTTACTCTTTGGTGGGATGGCATTTATGACTGTTTTCTTATCATCTGGAACCTCGATTCCCCTTTGATGGACCAAGAAACCCAAAAAATCTCTCGCTTGTACTCCAAAAACGCACTTGGCTGGGTTCATCTTTAACCGATGCTGTCTCATTCGAACGAACTTGCCTCAGGTCTTCAGTATGGTCGGTGTTATGCTTTGTCTTGATTACCACGTCATCGATATAAAATTCCATGGACTTTCTTATGAGGTTCGTGAAATATTAGATTCATAGCACGGTGATAGGTGGTCAATGCGTTCTTGAGTTTAAATGGCATATCTATGTACTCAAATACCCCTGCAAAACCTGGGCACCGGAACGCTGTTTTATGCCTATCTGTTTCTGCCACTGGGATTTGATGATATCCAGCTGCCCCGTCCATGAATGATAACATCTCATGGTATGCGACTGAGTCCACTAATAAATCTGCTACTGGCATAGGGTATGCATATTTCGGAGTTGCATTGTTAAGGTCTCGGTAATCAACACAAACTCTCATCTTGTCATTCTTCTTCTTTATCGGGACTTTGTTTGAAAGCCACTTGTTGTATTTGGCTACTCTAATATTGTCTTATTTAAGCATTTTTTAGATCTATTCCTTGCCTAGAATTGTTGTTTCTGTGTTCATACGATGCGTCCCTTGTTTCACAGGTTTCTTACCTTTTAAGATAGGTAAGTTATGGCACACTCGGTTCGGCGACAGGCCTGGCATGTCTTCATACTTTTATGCAAAACAATCTGCATATTCCTTCAACAATTAAGATAGGTAAGTTATGGCACACTAGGTCTGGCGACAGGCCTGGCATGTCTTCATACTTTTATGCAAAACAATCTGCATATTCCTTCAACAATTAAATGAGCTGTTGTCGTTCTTTAGGTTCCAGGAAAGTACTTATAGTCACAGTCATTGGCTCTTCCGAAGTCCCAAGATTAATCTTTTCGATGGGATCTTTAACCTTATGAGGTGTATCATCTAAAGCTGCTGGAGCTAATTGAATTTCCTCATCTTCATCTAACTCGTGTAGTATGTCATCATCCACGTATTCCAATGCTGTAATCATCGAAATACTTTCGAGGGCTTGACTTTTCATTAGAAAATTGTGGAATTATTCATAAAGGGAGAAGCAAGCCTCGATCTCTATACTTGATAGAGACTCTATCATTGGAATGATTTTGGTGGTAGTTCAATGGTATAGGGTTGGTGACCGTCCTCACCTACCTGGATGATACCTTATTGAGCTAATTCAGAGGCCGTTACACCAACTGGGCGGCCCTTATTATCGACGCCACACACTTCTAGTGGTCGGAGGTCACTGTTCTAATAGCTGGCGTCCAAAGCATTGGCAGATACGGAGTAAGAACGAGGATCGACATCAATAACTTCTACCTCGCCTGACTCCATATTCCATAGCACCATATGTTGATGAAAAGAAGAGGGTACACAATAACTTTTGTGAATCCAATCTCATCACAGGGTTGTGTTATATGGTGTTGTACATTTTTCCACAAAGATGTGTATGTGCCTGCGGCTGGTCCTCCTTGCACATGTAAGAAGACAATTCCCAAATTCTTGGAGATGTTGCCTCGGAAGTTTCAAACATTCAAGGCTGTTTCTTGGATAGCGGACTTGGGAATACCTAGTAGTGCCACTGCCTTGACAGTTATAATGTTGGCGGCTACCCCTGAATCCACCAAAATTTTATTGATTTGGATACCTTGGACCTTTCCTGTGATGAATAATGACCGCATGTGCATGGCCATGTTCAGGGTAGGTTTCGCGAACATCATATATGCCTTCTTCAATGACACGTCTACCTCCGATTACTTGGCGAGCAACTGCTAAACGAATGATATAGTGTCCTCTTTTGTGGTCACAAAGTTATTCACATTTTTTACTGGGTTAACGTCGACTTCTGTCACTTTAGTTGAAGGTCCTGCAAATTTGGATGGTAAGACGAACACCATATTAACATTAATATCTATCTCATCCTCGTATTCTTGCGTGTCTTTCTCCTCGTCTTCACCGTAGTCTACCAGTTCCTCGCTGTCGTTGCCCACGACACCTCCTTGAGTCTTCTCAGCATCCATGTTTGTGTCGTCAGTGATATCTAAGGTGGCAACGTGTTGTTCTTGAACCTCACGTATAGGTTCTAATGTAGTTGGTTGAAACAAACCGAAACTTTTCTTTTCAGAAGTAAGAAAAGACTTGTCCAAGCTAGCATTTTTCTTCTTTTCTTCCTCAATCAGAGGCTTTGGCCTCCAACGGAAACCCTTTGTTTCGCTCATTGTAACGTGCCATCACGCAATCTCCTTGGTTCGCTGAGGGCTCTTCATTATTCGTGTTGCTTCCTTATCAAAGTGGAGACGTTGTCTGGCCGTTCTGTGTTTCCTTGGGTCGCGGGGAACCTCGGGTACAAATTCTAGTGTCTTCTGTCTGACCCATAACTCTGGGTTACGATAAAAAAAACTTGACCTGGCTGCTCGAACTTTGGGTTCGCGAGATTTCTTTCTAAAAATAACCAGGGGGTTAGTGGCCAAGGCATTCAGATGCCTCTGCAACTGTTCTTGGGTGTATTTCAACTATTCTTCCTGCACCATACCCATCTCTAATGCTTCCAGAGCTCTCTTAGCTTCTCCAAAGAGCCCTTGTAAGTTACGTCTCCTGCTCGGAGTTACTTCCACTATCTTACCTTCTCCTTCACATACCGTACATTCTCCTGAGTGATGTTTCTTGAAGCGGGTGAAATATATGGTTTGGCAAGTGTGTCGACTGCGGCTGCTTCAAATTTCTCTGATCTGCCAGACTTCTCCATAGCTTTTCTTCGCTTGAAATCTTGGGAAGTCCTTTGACTTAGCTCCCTTAGGCTACTTGGCTGATAGTGTTCAGGTGTTGAGATCAATTCTAGACAGACTTTAACTGCTTCTTTTAATTCCTCATATGTGATCTTCAACCCACAATGGAATTTACAACGTGAACACAAAGCCACTGGCGAATTCCTTCGGGTCGACCTTCTCCTTTCCTTTTAATGTATTATCTTGTGTTCTTCTTAAAGCACCTTCACTACTGGTTTGAAGGTCGAGGGTTGGTTTCCTTTTGTTTGGGTTGCCCTTTGACAGCTCTATCATTCCAATCATCAACGCCTCTTAGATTGCAAGATTTGGTGAGGGTGCTGCAATATGCACTTCTCCCTCGTCTATCCACTGCTGAATTTTATACATTAAGTTAATGAATTTGTTAGTGGAGTAACTCCTCCATTTGTTATGGTATTGGCAGTGAGGTAGATCTTTTACATCTTCGGGATTTGGGTTTGGAATCCCCAAATTATCGAGAACCACTATTATCCCTGTTTGGAGTAGCTCTTCAAAAATCTCTACTCACCTAGATGCATCATATGTAATCTCGACTCGCCTGGGTTGGACAAATGCGATATTGCGCTTGGGCTTAGGCTTTCGCCTTGATCTTCTTCATCTTTGTGCTCACCAAAATGCATTGAGAGATGAGGAAGTTTCTGGAATTGTCATGGAAGGCGGTGGTGTCTTAGGATGCCATTCTACCACCCCTTCTTGGCTAATTATGATCACTTCCCAGTTAATCAAACCCTAAATTTTGTCCTTCAAGGCAGAACACACTACTGTTCGATGTCCAAATGTGTTGTAGAACCTGCAAAAATGCTCGTCTGGCCATTTATAATTTAGATGTCTTATCTTGAATACTGGCCAGTAGACGATAAGCTTCATCTCTTGCAACCCATCTAGGATTTCTTCCACCTTATCTTGTGAAAAAGTATAATGTGGGTGAATTGGTGCATTTTCTTCCTTAGCTCTTACTGCAAAGCTAACGGTTGGCGACCAACCGACATTTACCATGTTAACCTGAGGTGCCGGGAATGGTTGAGAATCGACTAGCGAGGCTGTTTTGGAAGCTCCTTCTAAAGCTAACTGACCTTCATTAATCCACTTCTGGATCTGATCTTTGAGCTTGATGTAGTCTTTAGTCATATGATTCCATACACTATGAAACTTATAGTACTTCTTCCCTTTTAATTGTTCTGTGCTAGGTAATGGGCCGAAGTCTGTCTTGGTTGCTTGCATACTGAAAAGCTCGTCAAGTATCTCATAAGCCATGTTGGCGTCATTATTATACGTCTCGAATTCTGGCTTTGTAAAAGCCACTGTCGAGAGCTTTATTGGCCCTTTGTTCTTCTGAAGCTTGCGGGGTTTCAATACTTAGTTTATTGCTAACTCGACAGCACCCACTTGTTATTCTTCAGAGTCTGATTCCTGTTCAACTGGCTCCTCTATATAAGCCATAGATCTTGGCTTGTGTCTATCATAAGACCTTGATGCATATGTCCTCTTTGATGAGTTGCACTTGTTATCACATTCTTACATGGCATTATAAGCCTTTGTCACAGCCGTAATAAGCTCATTTAAGGTAAAATATTTGTTATTGAAAAATAAATTATAGTACTGGTTTTCCAAGCCATTTATGGCCATTTCAACAACTGCATCTTTACCTAACGGGATTCTGCATAGGTAATACTTAAATCGGAAACGGTGAAGGAAAGGTAATGGTGTTTCTGTTGATGATTAACTCATGGCCGCTAGCTTGTCGATGCTGGTTTCTGGTCTCGTAGTCCCGAAATGGTCTATGAACAATGCTTACATCGTCGCCCACTCCATGATGGACCTCTTCTCCAAACTTGTATACCAAACGAGGGCCGATCCAGATATAGATGAACCAAAAGTTCTCAATTTGAGCTCCTCGTCATCAGCAAATTGCCCTAGCTGTAGGGTGAAGTATGCCAAATGTGTTGCTGCATTGGCATCATCATCCCCTGTAAAGGTCTGGAAATTGATCTGTTTGTAATGTCTTGGCCACTGCCAAGCCTTGGTGACACCTTTTTGGACAGGCATAAAAGGAGTTTCATACAGCTCGTGTGCTTTGGTGATGTGAATGTCACATTCATTCATAAATCTTTGTAAGTGCTCTTCCCATGCATCCGGGAAAGCCTATGCTTGCCGTGTTCTCCTGGTGAGATCGGAGACAGACTTGGTAAGGGCTGAGATGTCTCTCTCCATTCTCTGAAATTGTGTGGCCACTGCTTTGGCCTGCTTTGTGAGGTTTGCATCTAGGGTATGCATGATCTCCGCATACATCCTTTCTTGATCCTCCGCAAGGGTTTTTATTTGAACCTTCAACAGCTCTTGGTCTTCCAAGCCCTTATTATGTTCTAGCCTTAGAGATTTGATTTCGGCTATTGTCGTGTCTGTCTTTTCACTATTGGAAGCGAGCAGGTCTGCTTGTTCTTCAAACCTTCGCTCAATTGATTCAAAGTAACCTCTGAGCTGTACATTCAGCCTAGCGGCGTACGCTCGATACTCTTCGTAACTTAGGTGATTAATGTCACTCTCACTCAAGAAGTTAACGTCCATACTCGAATGATGTTTTGTTCTTAAGATGATGTCAACCGCCTTCTCGGATAATGAATGGCACTTAGAAGAAGTGTGTTCCCGGTACTTCGGTTGTGGGTGTTTACGACACTGAGTGTATTCTTTTTTATAGGGATCCCCAATTGTCGCTTAGAGACACTAAAAACTTGTCCCACTGGGCGTGCCAAAATGTTTGACACAAAAATCTCCTAGCGGACTCGAGAGATATTGCAAACTGTCTCTTTTCCTCGATTTTGCTTCATGCGCTGACGTACCACCGTCTCACGACGAAATGTAGAATTGTAAGCTAATGGCTACTGACTTCTTAGTAAGCGATTTAGACGGGGAGAGCACCAACCTCGCCTGAATGGATCATTCTTCCCTAGTGACCTAGGACTTGCTATTTTCGTGTCTCTAGCTGAGCCATGGAAATCGATACTCTACCCTCCTTCTGGTGTAAAGCAGAGCAATCTCCTTGACGCGGTGTAGAGAACACAAGGGTGTTGCGTCCTTGAACCTCGAAACTCTCACTCTTCCTGGTGACAATCCTCTTGATCGCCAGTTGCAGGTTTTTGCATCCTTGAATCGCAAGAATCTCACGCTTTTCGGGTGACAACTCTCTTGATCGCTGGTTGCAAGGGTTTTCTTGTGATGAGAATGATAGTTTGTTGGGAGCAAAATATGTATTTGATCGAGGATTTCTTCCAAATCGCTCTTCAACTCTTTATATAGAAGATTATAGCCATATTCCACTTCACTTGGAACTCTTTGGTATCGGTAGTTAGACTCACAACTCAACTCTAAGTAATCAATAAAGCTCATTTGATACTCATTAATAACTCTCATAACAGAGTCCTGACCACTATAGAAAAAGTTAGATAAAAACAAGCCGCATGGATCAACTTTTAACATTATTTCCTTCAAGTCCATTACGACCTGGACTTGCACACTCCATTCGGGTCGCTCGCCTAATTCAGCCCTCAAAATTCAATAAAAAATATTTTATTTCGAATCCAAACACATTTTTGCGGTGAAAACCATATCGCCCCCGCTATAGGTTTCTTTGATATAAAACAGACAAATAAGTATCTGGACTGGCTTTGACATTATAAGACGAGCTACGTTTAGTACTTGTCATCTCTGTATATTTCACATGCCCATGCATGATACCACATGGAAGTACCTTCTGTATTCATTCATATCATCATATCGTTCCCAAGTTGTAAACAAGATTAATGAATTTTTTCGCTTACTAGACAAAATGATCGTACATATGTTGTTAAGTTTAATTAACAAGATAGTTACGATGTGAGATAGGTGATCTCTCGAAAATGAGGTGAATATGTATAAACTAAGGTACTAATTAATATGAAGCGCTTAAATTTGAAGTGCTATGGTTGGGGGAGGTTAAGTAAACAGTACGTGATGGCGACTTGGTAAGACTCATGCATCTTTAAGTGGACTGCGCGCAGTGGGAAGATAGTAGGATACAAAAATGGACAGGCGGATATTGAATGCTTCCTTAGGACAAAAACAAAATTAGAACTAAAGCCTTTCATAACAAGTTAATCACGATCCTGATGAACAAATACTCGTCTCATGTTAACAAAAGAACAATGTAACCTTGAAAAGATTGAAACTAACCGATAGATAATGTGATTGACACGAATGTTCGGTTAGGTTTAAGCAATTAAATGCACAACAATGGAGCGTATGATCGATCCATGCATCCTGATCAAACAGCCACAGCACGAGCATCTTATGATCCACAAAAGAAACGGCGTTTCGATTTCACAAAATATACGACATAAATATCAGATTTCGACTAATCTACCGCTTTGATTGTAGTTTAATTAACCCTTAAAGGATATGTGATGACATGTCAAAAAGCTGGCCTATGAGGTAGCCACTAGCCACAGCTTCAAGAAGCACTGCGTATACACAAGAGCATAAGACAAAGGGTCTGTGTACTCTGTAGACTTAGAGAGAGAGAGTGATCGATTCACACGTGAAATGGTTAAATATAAACGGCGAATTGCGGGGGACTTGCAGTTATCATTACCCTCACCAGACTACTCTCTCACTCTCTGTTCTCTGCTAGTACAAAATTGTTTTCTCTCTCCCTGGCAATGCATGTTCTTACTCTTCCTCACCCTGTCCCAGATCTTCGTTAGCCTCTCATAACTGATCACTGATCGCCGGTGTGGTTATATCTGATGAATGATACAGCACTACGATTTACTAGGTTTGTTTTCGGTTTTTGACATACACATATATATGGAGTTGTAGCGTATTCAAGGACTGTAGATTTCCGGCCGTGTTGACAGAAATGAGGTGAAAAAGCCGGCCGGATCGGTCTTTTAATTCGGTCGACGGAGAATATATTGGTCGATGGGAAAGAAAGGAAGCGGCTGGTTTTCGTCTGTCAAGAAGGTTTTCAAACATTCTTCCAAGGACTCGCCGGACAAGAAGGTATGTTCATCATCGATCACTTCTTAATTTCATTGGTTTTCATATGTTTCAATATATCATTCTCGCTAGTTATATTCTCGCATGTCCACTAATTATTTCTTAGCTCGTCGGAATCGGCTGGCTAGGCTCTTTGTTGGGTTTCTGACCCCTGTATGGGAAAAGATTGAGCTTCGATAATCTTTGTGATCTTTTTTTTTTGTATAAATCGAAAATGTATTCTCATGATACTTCAGTAATTACAATGGATGAGATCAGACTTTGGTCAGAGCAACTCTTACGACTTCCTCGTATTTGAGTTTTTTAAGAAAATAAAGAATATCAAATCTATAAAATAGAAAATTTATTAGAGTTGAAATATAAAATACATCGTAAAATATATTTTTTATTCCCTTATATTAAAAATAAATATAAAAAAATTGTTAAAAGATGCTCTTAGTCTTCGACTACTTGTTCTGTACAAAGGCTTTGCTAACTAACGTACTTTAATGTCTGAATGCTTGATATAGGTAGATAACTAGATATTGTATTCATCATGGTTTCTAATATGTTTAACTAAATTAATCAATTCATAGCAACATTATTAGTAATTTGTCTAAAATTGTGCCTCTTTTGATGAAGCACGTTACAATATCAGAGAGTGATATGATTTTTGCCTTGGCAATAAGTGGAACCACACTTAAAGATAAGCTAGCTCTACTCTTTGGTACTGGGCCATTGCCATGTTTAGGACCATGGACTTGAAAAGAAGGTGCCCTTTCATGGTACCTACCAACATGCATACATATGTGACCATGATCTAGGCCTCATCATTTGGTTCGTGAGCTTTGGAGGTCCGCAAGGTATGAGAAATTCAAATTCGGTCTGGCCTAAAAAAAGTCCGCAATAAGTCCTGCCCGTTAGCCCGTGGGCCGAGCGTGGACTTAGTGTCTCAAGTCTGATCCGGCCCGAAAGTCCGTTTTGTATTTTAATTTCTAATATTTAATATATATGTTATAATTTAGACCTATATAAAAAAAATTACAATAAAAAAAATAATGTTGTAATCTCTTTACTAGTTCAATCTTCTCTTTATATAAGAAAACAAGACTAAGAAAATAAAACTACGATAAATTATTAGTTTAATCTTTTCTTTATATGTAGATACTCTTTAAAGTGAAAACAAACTCTAGTGTTTATTTTTTTTTTTATATTACACTTTTCTTGTCTATTTAGATAGTTGAATTTGCTCTTACATTCTCAACTTGCCTACTTGACCTTAATTAATAAATTTAGTTTTATATATATAAAAAATATTTTATTCTTTATTTTGAAAATACTATATGAGCTTTGATTTAATGTTTGAGTATCGATAAAATATTTGCGACTAGTGCATTGAAAACTTATTTTTTATGTAGAGAAAATTAGACCCAGTTCGGCCCGAATTTTATAGAGATACATGATCCGCAAAGCCTAATTCTAAGGACCGAACTTGGGATTCACAATTTTGCTTAAAGCCTGCCCGACCCTGCCCGTTGATGACTCCTACCATGATCGATGTACCAAAGCCACCTAGCCCCCGTCGGTGATGACTTATAATTGTCATGCCACCTAAGATGTCACATCGTCCCCAAACAAACATCATCGTTAAGTTCTTAATTCCGCATTGTTAATTTACGTGATATAGTTGCTTTTGTGTTAAAAAGGAAATTGCGGAGAAATGGCAGCAACACGATGCTCCGGAGGTGGTATCATTTGAGCATTTTCCGGCAGAGAGCTCTCCGGACAGAACGAACGAAGAGAGCACTGCTTCAACTCCTGCAAACAATGAAGATAGAGACCACGCCATTGCAGTTGCAATTGCGACTGCTGCTGCTGCGGATGCAGCGGTGGCAGCAGCTCAAGCGGCCGCCAAAGTTGTTAGATTGGCCGGTTATGGGCGTCAGTACTCTGTTGAAGAAAGGGCTGCAATTCTAATACAATCACATTACAGAGGCTACCTAGTAATACACTCAAACAACTCCAGTTTGCCTAAATGTATACACGCATTTTGTTTTTAAACACCAATATTTTTGTTGAAGGCTCGACGAGCTCTGGGTGCGTTGAAGGGATTGGTAAGGCTACAAGCATTGGTGAGAGGCCATAACGTGCGGAAGCAAGCACAGATGACAATGCGATGCATGCAGGCCTTAGTTCGCGTACAAGCAAGAGTTCGAGCGCGACGATTCCAACTAACTCATGACAAGCAGAAGATTAATAAACACAAGGATGACGGTGATGAATTTGAAGAAGAAAGATTAAGAGCGTTGGTTGAGCTGGAGAAAGAAGAGCTTAAGCTAGGAAGTCTGGTGAAGAAGCATGAGACGCAAACTAGACACCAAAGACATGAAAGCTATTTCAAGGAGAATGCCTCGAGGAAACATGATGCCGTGGTCAAAAGGGAGAGAGCTCTTGCTTACGCTTATAGTTACCAGGTCAGTCTGTCTCTGTTTCTAATTTTTCAGTGATGTCATTCTTTTTCCCCCTTTTTTTGAACAGCTAGTAATGTTCTTACACACCATAGTTAGAATAATACACATGCATTAGCTATTCCTACATATCGTTTTTGGGTGAACAAATATCTACTCCTGTCCATATTAAGAGTTAATTTTTTGGGGGGCACAATCACAGCAACAACAACAGCTTCTAGAATCCGTTCAAGATGGTAACGATTTTGGACTCCAAGCCAACCAGAATGAAAAGGGTCAATGGGGATGGAATTGGCTCGAGGGTTGGAAGTCGTCGCAACGCCAACATGCCCGCCACTCAGGGGCGCGAGAGACCTCTTTTATGACACCGGCCACTACAACATCTACAGGTGACAACATCTCCGAGAAGACGGTGGAAATGGACACCGTCGCATTTGCACACTCGAGTTTGAGGGCTCAACTCCATCAAGACAACAACATGACTAATAACTCGGACTTGTACTCGGCTAGACACCAACGCCAATCGAGTCCGGACAACAATGTACCTAGCTACATGGCACCTACTCAATCTGCCAAGGCCAAGGTACTAGGAGGCCAAGGCTTGGTCAATAAGCACCGAAGTCCACCCACTCCCCAATGGAACCCTTCCACAAAGAAAGGGACAGTAATGGGCTCGGGTTGTGATTCGTCGAGTTCGGGCGGAGGAACCGCGGGCTACTTGATCCAAAGGAGCCCAAGCCCAAAAAGTAATGGGACACGCGGGCAGGGTAGGGTGTCCATTGGAGATGATTGGGGTCTGCCTCTTACTGTTCACGCTTGGACACATGAGTTCGGTCAGCCCTGATTTGATCACCAAATATGACTGCATTTCCTAGCATGAAAGGGAAGTAAAAAAAAGAAGACAAATCTGGTTTGTTTTTGTAATGAATATGCTATATTGTATTAATTATATTGTATTATGGACTACCACGAGGTTTGTATCAAGTTATGTATCTTTCTGTGAAAAATTAATTATATATATATATACAAAATGGTGGCAGTAGTCCATTATGTATCATCGTGTACGTGTACGTGTACGTGTACGTGATATGTATCGATCATCATATGTGCAGGATATATAGGGCATCAAACTCGATCAGATGTTGCAAAACGATCTGAAAATTTGCGTAAACATGAAGCGCACACCCTCTGAGATTTCTAGCTAGCTATTTTGCCTAACTAAATTGTCTAAACACCTATTTTCCGTCAAATCAAATTTTTGCAAGTGTCATATCTTGCTCCATCCTCAACGCATCTATCTCATATCTCCGAGAGGCCTGCATAGAACAGTGTGTCCAAAGCTAGTTAACAAAATAAAATCTGATTCCAAAGATAGATATATGTACCTCATGTGAGTGAGGTCAATGCTTCTAGTCCCAAAGCCTCATTCTTCTTCTCTAAACTTGATTTTTTCATTTGAAGTCGGGCGATTCTTGCCGTGCTCCCCATGCTATCACTCAGATCCAAAAGTGAAGATCGAAGTAGTATAATATAGCAAACCTAGAGAGACATGCAACACAATCATCATTGTCACATTTAGCACTACCATGCACCAATCATGCTTGACGCCCTAATCTAACCTCAGCCGCCGGAGGAAAAGATCCCTTGCTGAAACGTCATCGTTTCATATAAGTTCGTCTCCGTCACCTCCGCATGAAAGCCTGATCGAATCTATATGGTCTAAAACAGAGAAGCTTAGCCCCCCAAAAAAGAAAAAGAAAATAAAAAGGGAAAATTTTAGAATGCATCTACTTGGTCTTTTTAGTCTTGTGTCACGTGTCACAAACTGATCGATTGTTTTAGTCAAAAAATTTAACGTTGACTGAGCCGAGTATAAGCTCAGCCCATATGATCTCATTTTTTAGCCAAAGAACATCCTCCCTCCGCCGTTGTGAAATGGACGCTGGCAGCGGGAAACTCTCTCTCTCTCTCTCTAGTAGCACCGCGAGCTTCAAACTCGGCCTCCACCTCCCCGTTGGCGTCGAATCTCCGCGTCCCGTCTTTGGAGTCCTCTACCTATGCCGCCGCTTCTGATTCCGTCATCTACCCCTCGATTTGGGCCGAGTCAGTTTCTACTCCGAAGTACGCGTCGAGCATGAGGTCGGTGGGCTCTGTGGTGAGCATCTCCTCGGTCTGGTTATTCGAAGTCAGTCGAGGAATCCATTGAGCGAATAGAGGGAGAAGGAGGAGTAGAAGCCGCGAGAGAGAAGGAGAGATTTCGCGGTGGGTTTTGATGAGTTTTGAGGGAGCAGCGAGAGAGATTCGGCGGAGTTCGTCGCTGCCAACAACGGGGGTGTCCAAAAATTGACGGTGGAGAAATTTGGGACGTGTTCCGATGGACTGAGCTTATCAAGTTCAGTCAAATCTGAAAAAAATTAAATAAATCAAACCAATTATTATATTGTGACACGTATCAGAAGAAAAAAAATTAGTCCCAAGGCTGTTTAGCCCCGGGTGCACAGGGTTCAACTTGTTTCCACGCTTGAAATTTTCACACTTAGAAAAATTGGTGGGCCCACACACATCAATAGCGATGTTGTTGCGGTGGCACATAACGTCGGACTAAACAATCGTCCTCTACTGACAGGTAATCTATAATATTTCACTCAGAAGGTACTTGTGGTATATCTAACAAAACCGTCAATACCACTTCGTCCAACTATGTTCCATGCACTGCACATTCACGTGCATTACCTATAAGACACCCAAGTTTATTCCATGCACTGCAATCTTTCCCTAAACCCTATGAATGTGGGAAGAGTGATATGAAGGGGAAAAAAAATTAAATTCGAGGGAAACAATCCAGTTCTCTTCTGGATGGTCATGGTTGATGAAAGACCATTAATAGTTAACTCCAAATGTGAAAGGGAAGTTCGTCTTAGTTACTTAGTAGTTTCATCACTTTCATGTTCATGTGGTCCATCACATTTATTAATATTTATGCGTTGTGTAGCCTAAAATAAATTGTGTATTATTATGCGACCTAACTAGTACCATAGTTGTGATGTGTTGCATTCTACAAGTTTAGTAACTGGATTGTTGTTGTTTATTGGATGATAAACTTGTCAACAATCATGACTCCGACCTGGCTTAGCCTCGAAGTCGAGTTGTCCTCTTTTGAAGTCGACCTGGCTTAGCTTCGAAGTCGATCTGTCCGGGAGCCGACCGATCGAAATGAAACCACACCGGCCCTCTTCTAAAAACCCTAGCTGAAACTGAAGACCCGACTGATCGAACTCCGGCTTGGCCTGGTCTCCGACTTGGCTTAGCCTCCAATTCGAGCTCTCCCCCTCTATTCCTTTTAGATTTCCGTCAAACTCGAATCTCAATCCACGAACTCAGTCATTTAACTCCCTCGATTTGCTCCACGAACTCTCTCGATCTTCTATACGAATCTCACAAATTTGGGATTAAGGTGAGTTTATTACTGTAAAGGTTTGAAATTTAGGGTTTACAGCTTAGTGGATATCAAAGGTTTAATATAGACCTCAAATGCATACATATATCAAATGGTTGATATATTGTTGATATGTTTGCTAATTTTGTATTGAGGACCTCCCGTTGGGTTACCCAAGCGTCACCAAAGACAATTTCGTCGACGTCAACGACGACTACCACGACCTCAAGATCGATCCGTATCGAGGTAACGGTTCCAAATCTCGATTTGATGTGAATTTTTAATTCGAGAATGTTAAGTTTTCGATGGAATTGAGTTATGATATTCATTTGATTTGTTAGGGCTTGTCGATTTGATTCGGAAGAGACGAAGCTGTTTTTGCAGAAGCAAGTGAAGTTGTTTCAGTCGGTGCTACCCAATTATGCATTCATCATCGTGCTTAGTTCTGTGTGATGAACAAGTACATTGCTTTGGTTCCGGGTTATGGAGATCAAAGACATGCATTCAGTACGGCCAATTTGATGAATTGGAAGAACACAAGAGTGGAACCTTCAATGACTTTGACGAGGGAGATAGGCATTCTTATTCACACATAATAGTTGACTTAAGGGATTAGGCTATAACCTAATGTACTACAAGTTACTTGATCATAGGAACCTTACATCATATAGCATCACATATATGCTCAAACAAACATAAATACAACGTCATTATCCATAATCGATCCAACCATCTCACTTTTTTTTGAGAATTGTAGATAGTACAACAAAAATTTTAGGTTTAGCTATTACAAACCTCAATCTCCGCCCTGCCTTGCATTATAGTCGTAAGGGCATTAGGGTCAAAAATGGTTGGACTCATGGATTGAAGTCGAATTCAAGTAAAAAATTCTAAATTTTTTACAATGTGCTTATATTAATCTGATCATCACATCCTACGGTCGGTTTCGCAAAATAATTTGTCATTTGCGATTTGGTATCGCAAAGGTTTGCCTTTTCACGTAACTAACAAACAAAGTAAACAATATTAGCAGTCTTGTGGTGACTTTCAAACATATGAGAAATTAAAATAGCTTAAACAAAAAATTAGCTCATACTCATACATCCACCTTGTTGTAATACGCATTTTGTGAAAAAATTAGCATTGTCGGAGTTCGTTTAAAGCTCGATCAATGAGGTCAAATATTTTATTGAGATTAGTTAAATGCTCATTTATGTATTTTGTTCATTCTCCTATGGGGAGAGTACCTAAGTTTATTTTTCTTGTCAATTATTTTGACATGGTCATGTAGATATGAACCCCACGAAAACGTGTGTATGTGCATTGGTCTCAAATTATTTTTTTTACGGAGTGCTACTCGCATTATAGTGTTAAGGGCATTAGGGTCAAAAATGGTTCGACTCATGGATCGAAGTCGAAATTAAGTAAAAAAATTCTAATTTTTTTTTACAGCGTGCTTATATTAATCTGATCATCACATCCTACGGTCGGTATCACAAAATACTTTGTCATTTGTGATCTAGTATCGCAAAGGTTTGCATTTTCATGTAACTAACAAACAAAGGAAAGAACATTAGTAGTCTTGTGGTGACTTTCAAACATATGAGAAATTAAAACAGTCTAACAAAAAATTAGCTCATACTCATGCATCCACCTTTTTGTAATATGCATTTTGTGAAAAAATTAGTGTTGTCGGAGTTCGTTTAAAGCTCGGTCAATGAGGTCAAACATTTTATTGAGAAATTATTTAAATGCCTATTTATGTATTTTGTTCATTCTCCTATGGGGAGAGTGCCTAAATTATTTTTTTGTCAATTATTTTGACATGGTCAGGTAGATATGAACCCCACGACAACGTGTGTATGCGCGTTGGTTTCAAATTATTTTTTTACGGAGTGCTACTCGCATTATAGTTGTAAGGGCATTAGGGTCAAAAACGGTTGGACTCATGGATCGAAGTTGCATTCAAGTCAAAAAATACTAAATTTTTTATAGCGTGCTTATATTAATCTGATCATCACATCATACGGTCAGTTTCGTAAAATAATTTAATTTGTCATTTGCGATTTAGTATCGCAAAGGTTTGTATTTTCATGTAACTAACAAACAAAGTAAACAACATTAGTAGTCTTGTGGTGATTTTCAAACATATGAGAAATTAAAATAGTCTAACAAAAAAATAGCTCATACTCATGCATCCACCTTATTGTAATATGCATTTTGTGAAAGAATTAGTGTTGTCGGAGTTCGTTTAGAGCTCGGTCAAGGAGGTCAAACATTTTATCGAGAAATTACTTAAATGTCCATTTATGTAGTTTGTTCATTCTCCTATGTGGACAGTACCTAAGTTGATTTTTGTTGTCAATTATTTTGACATGGTCAGGTAGGTATGAACCCCACGACAATGTGTGTATGTGTGTTGGTCTCTAATTATTTTTTTACGGAATGCTACTCGCATTATAGTCGTAAGGGCATTAAGGTCAAAAACGGTTGGACTCATGGATCGAAGTCACATTCAAGTCAAAAAATTCTAAATTTTTTACAACGTGCTTATATTAATCTGATCATCACATCATATGGTCGGTTTCACAAAATAATTTGTCATTTACAATTCAGTATCGCAAAGGTTTGCATTTTCATGTAACTAGCAAACAAAGTAAACACCATTAGTAGTCTTGTGGTAACTTTCAAACATATGAGAAATTAAAAAGGTACGGTCTAACAAAAAATTAGCTCATACTCATGCACTCACCTTGTTGTAATATGCATTTTGTGAAAAAATTAGCGTTGTCGGAGTTCGTTTAGAGCTTGGTCAATGAGGTCAAACATTTTATTGAGAAATTACTTAAATGTCTATTTATGTATTTTGTTCATTCTCCTACGGGGAGAGTACCTAAGTTGATTTTTCTTGTCAATTATTTTGACATGGTCAGGTAGATATGAACTCCACGACAATGTGTGTATGTGAGTTGGTATCAAATTATTTTTTACAGAGTGCTACTTGCATTATAGTCATAAGGGCATTAGGGTAAAAAATGGTTGGACGCATGGATCGATGTCGATTTCAATTCAAAATAAACAACATTAGTAGTGTTGTGATGAAAATGCATGATAATTTGCCATATTCAAATATTCAATACTAATCATAATCGTAATGCAAACAAGATCAAATCAACCACAACTCATTCCATAGACACCTTATTACTCTAAACACGACATAAGATCTCACATTACATATCGAAATTCACAATATATTTAGTTCAGAATCTCACTAGATGACCTAGTTAACTTTACTAACACTACCTAGAGAGCCAAAAGAGAGATTAAACACATCATGTGAGTATCTGCGATTCTAACTTATCAAGCTCGGTCAACACCTCTTTGCCCGGTTTGTGAATCAGATGCCATATCTCTGTCATCAAAATTAACAAGTCATCAAAATGCATTCATAACCATTCATAATACTGGTTTGTCATCCCATAATGCGTTTCTATTTTTTGCCAAAGAAATATTTAAGTCTGCTCAACCTCTTTCTCCAGTGATCTGAGTTCTAGCATTACTTTAGTTATTTTTTTTTGTTGAAATAGTTTTATGCTCAGTCAAATATATGAATTTTACTGAAACTTACACATCTTAGGGAAAATGAATGTATAAGTAACACATGAGGTTGATGGAAAGTTAGCTTCCAAGAAAAATTAAACTACCTGGAGTGTACCACCCCCTCTGATACTTTCACAATCATCAGAAACGCTTACAACTGTGAATTGTCCACTTATCAGATGCATTCCAATGGAAATCAACAACATTGTCCCTGACATGCATAAGCCATAGAGTACAATATATTACGGTAGTGTAAAGCAAACTAGGGTGTCCCTAGGTAATCAATCTTGTTATACATAAGAAGAAACACTAGTAATAACGAACATATCTGACTACACAGCTTATCACGCATCCAATTTACCACCATATCAGCATAAGAACTGCATTGCATTTGGTGAATCAGAGATAGAGCGGAGAGGCAAGTAGTCCAATAGATGGAGAAACAACAGATAAATGTCATATCTCGATATGATAACACGAAAGTGATTTACTGGTTATAAGACATAAATAAGACAAACGAAGTTACTAAAGTATAGAACTAGCTTTATCTTATTAAAACTAGATTTTCTGCACACGCATATGCGTGTGCGTATTGTCGATGTACGTATTGAGATGGTGCGATTATACTATATTTTGAAATATATAATTCAACCACTCTTTTTTTTTTGTTCCCAATCATGACTCAATTGTATGAAAAATGTACCGAAAAACAGACAGATGTAAAATGCACTTAAATTGTATACAAAAAATATTATTCAATTTGTAATTATTCATTGTCAAATATTCTCTGTGTTTTTTTTTTTTGTAAAATGCACCAAAACCACATCTAATAGAAGCTATTAAAAGAAGAATGTAAGAAAAAATAAATTATGGTTTAAGCTCACGTTAGCCATCACACGAAGGCCATCAATATGTGATGTTTTTTAGGTTACAATAGGTGATGTTATTGTCGTAACGGCTTTGTCCATTGCTACACTTTAAGTATTTTGGCGAGCGGACAAAATACATAGTTGACATCAAATCAACACATGCATCAACTATGTATAAGTACCTCACACGTGTGAAAAAGAGTGTTTGATTGTTTGTGATTATTTTTATCAATAGAGGGCAAAATATTTGGCAAAATGTGCACAACATAGTATCTTTCTTCATAAGAGAAATTAGAGAAAAGGGAGCTAGCTCACCGGTATTATGTAATTGCAATGGTAGGTTTAAAGTTGAAACTCAGCCTAAATAATTGTATTGCAAAACATAAGACATGTCAAATTTAAACACTATAACTTATAAACAATTAAACATTCAAGCCAAAAAGTTGGAAACTCTGTATTCTTTCCTCTGTTCCCAAAACATAAAAATGCATAATCTACAAATATAGGTCTGTACAGTACTTTCATTTCTGGTCCACTGGAAACATAAAGTTGAGTGAAAACACCATTGAAGCCACTCTGTAATAGATAGCTACATAAAATTAACTTGAGGATCACTAAGAATAGATACGCGAGGGAAGTCTTAAATCTTAGTTCCCTTAGTATTTAATTTTTATCCTACTCTACGACACCCCTTAGAAACAAAACATATAAGTGATAACATACCGGTATTGCGGGTCATTGAAGTTGAGTTGTACCCAATCCGACACAAATTTCTTCATTTCTTCCTTCTTTCTAATTGTTATGGTCTCAATCGTGCACCCAAAAAAAATATCTAGACATGCTTACCTCACCACCGCTCTCATCATCATCACCCTGGTCGTTCCCTTCCAACTTGGATTTGTCAGACTCATCCTAACCATGAAATGGAACTCAAAATAATAACACTTCCTGCTTTGGCTGGGTATAAATAGTATTTTTTTTTGATATATAACACAACTAAATCATACATATTCGGGAAATACCAAATCAGAAGCAATGAACAACAAAATGAACTGATTTACTTACCACATCAGACATCAATTCCCATTTTGACCACCAGCCGACCTGCTCAAAAGCCCAACAACATTTTACACCATAAATTGAGCATGCAAATCTGAGAATTGAAGATAACTCAGGCAAACATATTAAACGATTCAGACTTTTCAGAGTGAGATTGATAAAGAAGAAGGTAAACGAAAGAAAGAATTACCTGTACCCAATTCCACAACCTTCCACACTTAAATTGATAACTTTAGAATCTGAACCCTTCTCAACTGCAACTGATCAGTTTTGTTAATAGAGATTAAAAATACTGCCTTGCTTCTTCAATCTATTTGCATTTTATTGATTAGAAGTGATGGTATACAATCAATATATAAGAGATTGGCAGAAAGAATAATACTCCCGAACAATAAATCAAAGTTTGAAAACAAAAACATGAATACAAAATTATGAAATTTCCAGACTCTCAAAACCAAAACACGAACATTATATGCATATATAGGAAACACCTACCTTCTGAGTTTCAAATCCAATATCACATAGAAATCCAATTTCAATCAGACTCAATTTCAAACCTCTGAGCTTCGAGCTCTTATCATAATCTCTTGAAATCAAATCTCCCTCCGATGATTCCAATCCTTTTCCTACCCAGAGATCAAAGTGACCAAACCACTTCCTACTGCTTCGCTTCTCCATCGAACCAATTGCATTCTACTCCCGAATTTAGTGAAGAAGTTTCCCTTCGAGAGAGAGAAGAGAAGTTCCTGGTTGAGAGAGAAGTTTTGCAAAAAGAAGATAAATGGTTTGGTGAGAGAAACTGTCCGTGAGAAGTTTGAACCAGTTTATCAGGTTTTCAGATATCTTCTTCCATTTTTATCCTCAGGTTATTTAATTTTGAGTAGATAGACTTATTTTTTAGAAGGGGTATTTTAGGGGATTATCAATATTCTACCTTTAGTAACCGACGTAAGGATAATTACTTTAATTAATAGAGATGGAAGGGGTATTTTGCTGATTCAAAATTATAGAGTGGTGTCACTAATGCTGAAGAGGTTGGCAAACACAACTTTAATTTGTAATAACCCTAACTTCCATATATCTAGAGCACATCCAGTCCCAAACACATACCTATATGACCCAGTTTCAAAATGAAGTCTCATCTTCACTTAAGCAGCACCCAAATTTATCAAATATTCAGTCATTAGTATACAACTCAAATAACTACAAGGGAAAAAATTTAAGCTGTCAGCAGCGTAAAAGGATACGCGTATGCAAATTGAGTCATGCTAATCATGACACCCAGTAGTGCTTGTATTTGTTTTACATGGAAGTTCTTCAAGTACCGTCACAACAACACACATAACATATCATAAGAATATTGTAAATTCCTTAAAACTATAAATTAAAGCTGACTCTTCAATCTCAACAAGTATACTAAAAAATACTAAATAATCAATATGTGCTATTTTAGAAGAAACGGTTGTAATACCTGAGAGAAAGCTACACACAGAATAAGCATCGGGATGCCAATTTGGCAATTTCCACACTGTTCCCAACCTGGAATCATCAATGTAGGGAATCAGGGTAATGGAACTGAACAAATTCAGTACAAAACCCGTGTTAGACTACATAAGTTAATCTCAATTGTAGTTAGACAACTTAAGTAAGTAAATCTCAATTGTAGTTAGACAACTTACAGATTGTACACAGGTTTAGGTTCTTACTCAACTAAACCTGTGCAATCCAATGATGATGATGATTATACAAAGTTGTGTGCTTAAAACTGAATTGTACAAAACACACGAAGGTGGTGCTATAGTTCTTGCTGCTTTTGTTTGAGGTTTACACCACCTAGCATTGTTATCACACAGACTCGTGCTACACCTTTAAAAAATTTACACCAAACTGTCAAAGGAATTGCAGATTTTACATGTTAAAGCAATTGCAGGAATTGCAGATTGATAAAGGATCCAAGCAAAACAAATGACAAGCTGAACTAAAAAGAGCCAAAAAAGAGTAAGATTCTTCTACTTCTACGTACATATTATTACTTCCAAGTTTTACCTAAAGACCAGGATGGTAACCAAGAGGCACATTCTGCAGACTGGTATTCACCCTTGGTGCGTCCACCCTTTGCAGAACTCTCCTTGAACTGTAATCATGGCAGAACGCCAAGGCAAGTTGCAGTGCAGTTCCGAGTCCAAGAACCACGTACAATAACACTACTTATATATGTCAGTAATTTGTATATAAAAATGAATAAAGTGATATCATATTCACATTATTAACAACTAGAAACTTACCGATGATAATGTTTACGGGAACTGTAGAGATGCCAAGGATGCATATATTAGTATGTCCAACAGAAGACCACCTATGAGTATCGAAAAAGCCACCCAAAGTGGGATCATACAGCCTTGCAAGAAAGAACAATATTAGAATAGCCATAAACATGTATAGTGTCCTGATAAGTCAGAGTACAGTGTCCAAGAAAACTGACCAAGTGCTTATGCCTTAGCTTTGTCAAGGCATCTACATGCTGCGCTAAGTTTTGGGGATTATGTTTCTGCTTAATTTTCACACATCTGATTAGTACTGCTGCACCATCTCTCACCCAACCTTTGTACACCTGTTAATATTGCAAAAACTAAGTAACACAAATTCAAAGCCAACAAATATTTCAAAGAATATGCAATACTAATTAGTACATGTTCCTCAGATTCTTCCCCCATTAGGTTTCCAGTATTTATGTTGTTGGTTGCATCCTTAATTTCTTCCAATGTGAAAACACGATACGGTGTGAGTCTGGTTCGGCAACGGAGGATTTTCAAGGCTTCGAGTCTTCGAGATTTTTTGGAGGAGGGATTTGAGGGCGGTGATTGCGTCGGAGTTAGGCCGATTCGTCGGCCCGGACGAGGAGGAGGTTGGAGGATTTGTGGAAGGCAGTGACGATGAAGGCGATGAGGACGAAAGTTTTGACATATTGTTTGGCGGTTTGGAGGAGTTTGGGGTGGTGGGAGTTGTTGGCGGTGGAGGGACGGTGAGGATAATTTGAGAAGAACGGAGTAAAGAATGGTGGGCGGGTTTGAAGTGGAAGAGAGAAGAGGAGGAAGAGGGTAGTTACCGTTTTTTTTTACGCTAGACGGAGTAACAGGTAGTTGTTAAAGGCTGTTACCAAGTTTTTTAAAATTGGACATGTGTTGACATACAATGGACCGACACAGGGTGTGAAGAAGTACAGCCGTGGATTCTAGCCAACCCCGGTGCATAGCTGATCCAAGAAAAAAATGTCGCGGAAAGAACACAATTTCATGCGAGTCTCGAGAGTCATCATGGACTCTCTGCAAGAAAAAGCTGCGGTCACTTGCTTCTCCAGATGTCATCCCTCTAAAACTGCCACCTTACGCTACACGACAAAACAATCCCCTGGGGACAATGTCGGACGCCCAAAACAAAACTCTCTCGTCAACTTCACCTCCAGTCCTCCACGCTTCCCTCCACGTGGACACCCCCCCCCCCAGTGATGGGACAGCACTTCAGAAATGCGTGATTCGTAGCAGCCGATCAGTATCATTGGTGGTTTGGCGCTTTTTCTGGATCTCACCCCTCATCCCCACAGGTGTACGTACCTTCCTTTGTTTCTAAAAACTTCGTTGGTTTTGCTTCTCTCTATCAAAAAACAGGTTACATAGCTATATTAAATACCTCCTTTCTTCATATTCTAGAGACTAAACCCCCAAGTCTCTCTCTTTTCTTTTGTTGGAAAAAAAAAACCAAAAAGAAAAAAATATGGTGTCTCTAAAACTCACTAGCCTAATTCCATGCAAGGTTAAATCTTCCGTGAATTTAGTGCGGCCTAAATTGAGATTTGGCCCTTGTTTGTGGAAGGTCACAAGTAAACTTGAGTCGTCATCGTCGTCATTGAGGCTCAGAGCGTCGGCTTCTGGCGATGGATCTTCCGTCGTTGAAGATCATACAGAGAAAGAAGAAAAGTTTTTGGGTGCCGAGAGAGATTCTTCCGGAGCCGTTATCGGGTTTAATCTGATGCCTCCAAATGGTGAGTCTTGCAAATTTTGATTCTTGAAGTTTAGTCAGATTTCAATTTAGAGTAGATATTTTAGTGGCACGGAGATATTATGGAATATGAAATTATAAATCATTTGTCTTTTTCTCTGCGGAGGGCGGTGTCTTTTAATTGTGGTCGTTGATGTGAGCTGAGGGCCCCCATTCTCTGATATTTTTGTTGACTTCAGGTGACATTGTGATAGAGGAAGATGTAATTTCTGATGGGGTGGAAGAAGTGGTGGAGAATGTGGGTGGGAAAGAGAGGCAGAAAGCGAAAGTGATAAGGAATGTTGTGTTTGTTACTGCCGAGGCAGCGCCGTATTCGAAAACTGGTGGTTTGGGAGATGTGTGTGGTTCTTTGCCGATTGTGCTAGCGGCACGGGGCCACCGTGTTATGGTTGTGTCGCCGAGGTATCAAAATGGTTCTCCCGCGGACAAGAATTTTTCGGGTGCGGTGGATGTAGGTCACACCAATGTAGTTTGCTTCGGTGGAGAGCATGAGGTTGCATTCTTCCATGAGTACCGGGATGGCGTTGATTGGGTAGGATTCTCTCTAGTATTTCATGACTCTTGATTTTCATTGAAAGTAGATCGACAATTTGACATAAGGAGCTCTTTTGTTTTTTTATTGAAAGGTGTTTGTGGATCACCCGTCATTCCATAGACCCGGAAATCCATATGGGGATAGTTTTGGAGCATTTGGTGACAATCAGGTATGGTTTTTCAGATTATGAATGCTCTAGTCATTTAACTAGCATTGGCGTTTTTTTTTCAAGTGTACTGCTGATTTACTCTTATTTCGTGATACAGTTTCGGTTCACTTTGCTATCCCATGCAGCGTGTGAGGCACCATTGGTGCTTCCATTGGGAGGATACACGTATGGCGAGAAATGTTTGTTCATGGTTAACGACTGGCATGCTGGCCTTGTGCCACTGTAATGATCTTTTCACAAACTTAATTACATCTCAGTTTACTTTCTGTTTGTGTCTAAAGTTGGCGATCACAGAGTTCTAATCGATTTATGTCATTTGATTTATTTAGTCTTTTGGCTGCAAAGTATCATCCACATGGAGTCTATACTGATGCCCGAAGTGTTCTTGTAATCCACAATCTTGCACATCAGGTTCAATGTTTTACAAGAAATCTTCATTTTCTGTATAATTAAGTGATTAGCAGGTTTTACGATGTAATTTTCTATTAAACGTATTGTTATCCTGCTTATGAAAGGGAGTGGAATCAGCAGTTACGTACAAGAATTTGGGGCTGCCTGCTGAGTGGTATGGAGCATTGGAGTGGGTGTTTCCAGAATGGGCAAGGGCTCATGCTCTTGATAGAGGTGAAGCTGTAAACATTCTTAAAGGTTCAATTGTGACAACAGATCGAATATTGACAGTTAGCGAGGTATGCTTTATATCGCTAGTCTTATTTTGTTTCAATGAGTTCTTGTGAAGACTTTACATGAAATGTTAATGCATTTCCTTAACATTTGTTTTCATGTACCTATAGGGCTATGCATGGGAAATAACAACTTTTGAAGGTGGATATGGCCTAAACGGGCTCTTGAGTAGTAGAAAGAGCGTTCTTAATGGTACAGAAATTTATTATGTCGCTTTGTATATCCATTTTTGATTAAGAAAATAAAGGCATGTGATACTATTCTGATTTTGCAATTTTTGAGCAATAAACAGGGATCACTAATGGCATTGATGTGGTTGAATGGGATCCATCTTCTGATAACCATATTGCTGCACATTATTCTGCTAATGATCTTTCTGGAAAAGTTGAATGCAAAATTGCTTTACAGAAGGAATTAGGCCTTCCAATTAGACCGGACTGCCCATTGGTAAGAGACTAATCTTTATTCATACGGCATCGAGTACCAAAATGAACTCCTAAATAACTGATATGTCTTATAGATTGGATTTATTGGGCGATTGGACAACCAAAAAGGCATTGACCTAATCCAATCAGGAATACCTGAGCTTATGGCAGATGATGTGCAATTTGTGAGTATTTTAAGTTTTTCAGTAGTTGGTTTCCAGCTTCAGTAGAGAATATTTCTAAAGGCATCAAATTGTGTTTTAGGTCATGCTGGGTTCTGGGGATGTCAAATGCCAAGATTGGATGAGAACAGCAGAAGCAACTTATACAGATAAATTTCGCGGTTGGGTTGGATTCAATGTTCCTGTCTCTCATAGAATAACCGCAGGGTAATTTTACATCTTTGCGGTTTCAATAGAGGTTACTGATACATTAACATATATAACATAACAGTAGCGTGTTCTGCAATTTTCAGTTGTGACATCCTGTTGATGCCATCAAGATTTGAACCGTGTGGGCTAAATCAATTGTATGCAATGAGATATGGAACTATACCGGTAGTTCATAGCACGGGAGGACTTAGAGTGAGTGAAGACTACAAAACACTAAGTTGTTTATTCTTGTCTCGTCATGTGGGATAATGTCTTATGCTTCTGTTGCTTCTGTTAGGATACAGTAGTGAATTTCAATCCATATGCTAATGGAGGCCAAGGAGAAGGAACAGGGTAATACACTCATCCTTTAGCTCTTTTGTACAGGCATACTTATGATCGACACTTACTTTGTCATTGTGGATTAAAATGGCAGGTGGACGTTTTCTCCACTGACGAAAGAGAGCATGTTGGCGGTAAGCCAATTCCTTATTCTTACATTCTACCTCATTGTGTCCACAAAAACTATCAAATTTTAATAAATGCAATGATTCACAGGCGCTAAGGCTTGCTATTCAAACTTACAAAGAGTATAAGCCCTCTTGGGATGGATTGGTGAAAAGAGGCATGGAGAAGGACTTCACCTGGGAAAGCGCTGCAATTCAGTACGAGCAGGTCTTCGAATGGGTCTTCATTGACCCGCCATATGTTGCTTGAGGCTGAAATACAATAGAAGAAAATAGAAGTGCAGCAACATAATGAATAACATGCTAAATTTATTGGTGTCACTTATGTATAGGGTCTCTAAGATCCTACACACCAGAACTTCTGGCGTAGTCGTCTTCGTTGGTGTCGACATGGTAGGTTTACAGGAGTTTGAGCACTCTAGTTCCATTCATCTAGTGAGAAGGCGGCAGTTAAACTGCGTTTGCACCCCTTGTTATAAAGGGCAATCGACGCTTTTGAAATCAGTAGTTTAGATATTGTTATATAATATTGTACTCTTAACTTGTACAAATGAAATCGGAATATTTTGCCTTCTAAATAAATGTATCATGCAAGGTCTATTAACATTCTTCGGTGTGTCTACCTTAGAAGTTGCAGTGGATACATTAAAATTGGATTCCTCTAACTAGATGATCCAGGCTATCTATCTTCAACCTTGCTTGCTGAACTATGCTTATTAGAAATATATAGTTGTCTCCTACCAGCTCACTAGGCACCGCCCAAGAAGCAAATGTATGGATGGTTATGGATCCATAAAGACTAACATGCATGTGCTTACTCCTCACATCTGTAAGAGCATTTTCACAGATTTCTTATTTTACAATTTTCTCTAAATATATAGAGAATGTTGTTAATATAGAGAATGTTATTTTCTCTCTCCTCAAATTCTCTAAAATGAGAAATGTGTTAAGGAAATCTGTTAGAGTAAAACAACCAAAAATTTCCCTAAAATGAAGAAAAACTCAAATATGGAGAAGCTGTTGGAGTTGCTCTAAGCATGAACATCGAAGGCAGATTCTTGAAACTTGAAACTTGAAACAAGCATCTTGTGCCCTCCTCCTCACTCCTAGTCTCCTAGATGTCACATTGTCACTGAAAATCAAATTAGCGACATTTTAAAGATATTATCTATCAATAACAGCTCACTGGCTCGGCCTGGTTATTTTTCTACTTAGAGTAAAGTTTTCCGGTGAGCACTAAATTATACTTGTATTATATCTTTATCGACCTCATTTGTCATCCGAATTAGACACTTGAAAATATAGTATGTGTTTAAGGAGATTAATTCTCCATAATTCTTGGTGTGTGTCTTGTCCTACGTAGATACAGATATTAATTAGATATAGATACAGAGAATCCCTGTTATGTTGGGAGAGTTATTGTAACAAATTGTATCAGCCTATATTTAAGGCATTGTATCAATGAAAGAGTTACAGTTTTACAGTTTTACAGTCTACATACTTTTCTCCTACAACACGTTATCAGCATCCTCTCTAGGTTAATAGTCATCACCACCAAAGAAAGAAAGAAAACCCTAACCCCTAAAATATAAACTCCACTGCCGGCAGCCCCTCCTTCATTGCCGATTACCACCAATCCTCATGGAATCCCTGACTTTCTGGCCTAACTCGAGCATGTTCAGAATAGACAATTTTGACAGAGGATTGCGAGTAGATCAGAACGAACCAAAGGACTATATTCATATGAACGGAAAGCTCCATATGTCTTGTTTCCAGAATATCCAGAAAATTTTAATTCGGATGTGTCTAGTGAAAGTTATGACTCATTTAGTGCACAAAGGTCAGTCTACCCGAAAAGAAGAAAAGAAGAAGACATCCTCCATCTGTTGGAAGTTTGGTGGACATGTTTCCTCTCTTCAAACTTCTTTCACAATGAAGTTTTCATACTGAGCATAACACCCTCGATGTCAATTTTTCTAAACCCTGAATCCATAGATCTAGGATCAAACTTACTTACCGCAAAGTCCTATATCTAAGTTGATGATAATTGCGATATGAGTTGTTTATATTGCATGTTTGCCCTAGTTCCTATGGACCAATATCCATAGAGTATAAGTGGCAGTCCTGAAGGAGTCACGGTTTAGAAAATAAAAGAAAATAAATGAAAATCGATATTATGTGACGGTTTTGTCATGGTTGCTGTGTGTGATTTTGAACCACTGTTTATAAATCGATTTTTGTGACCATACATCATGGATCACGTTCTTATTCCTTACACTTGATATTAGTGATCGTGATTTTTCGATCGTTAAACTGATTATATCTCGTGTCTCGCTTGTGGATGACATCAATTGAGCCGGAATGGTTTGAGTTTGATATCATTGATCCTCAAGAAGTAGAATACTATTGTTGAGTGTCAGACGTTGAGAACACACTTCTCAGTATGAATCTGATAGATATAATCTAATCACCACCGCCACCTGGTACTGAGCCACCAACTCTAGCTCATAAAGATCAAGTCCTCATGTTTTTGAGGTGGGATATACATCCAGTTCTAAAGAAAAGTATTTGCTAAAGAATGACCCTGCATTTTTGTGGGTGACTTTACAAGACATGTTCAATAATGTGTATAATGCATAACTTCATGAATTGAGAGAAGGATGTGATTTCATCCGGTTATTGGATTATCCAAATATTTATGCTTGTAATCAAGCTATGTTAGAGCTTCAATCTGAGTTGCGTGTATGTGGCATTATTAAGACTGATCTGGCTATGATCGAGAAGTCTTTAAGCACATTCCTACCTCCATGAACATCCTTGCGCACAAATACTGCATAGATTATGTGTAAGGACAACTCAGATCCGTGATCTCACAAGTGTGTTGGCTAAGTGTTGGAAGATTTATACCCTCATACTTAGTAAGCTATTGGCTAACTCATAAGTGCAAGAACGATCTTCACCCGCAAGTATATGGGGACACGTAATAGTATAGAAAAGGAAATCGAGTGTCGAACCCACGAGGATTAAGCACTTAGATTCCTTAGCTCGAAGTGGAAAGCACTTAGACTACGGACAACTAGACACTAACTTGACTCAAAAACTAAAAGAAAATATGGAAGTGTATCTCACACTACCCAGTCCTTTGGATACTTGGAATTGCAAGGGATGATGCAATTACGGTGAGTGATTATATGAGTTGATTGGTTGATTAACTAACTAAATAAAGTAAAGCAAATCAAAGGAAATGTTTGGTCGGCTAGAGATATCGCTACTAGCCAACTCAATGTACCAACAATGTCCAAGTTATGAGTTTAGTCCAATTCACATGCTTGTCCAATTTGTGATCTTTAGGAATCACCATTGGTTGTGAACTGAGTCTCCTAGGCCATGAGAGCACTAGAAGTGTTCGGCCCAACATTCAAATATAAAGCAAACCTAAACTAGAATGCAAATCAATTACGAATCATATCCTAATCATACCACATACCTAATGAGTTCAATATGTGTTTATTTATGATGAATGTGAATGGTTTTCCTTCCAAAGTCCATATTAGAGGACATGAAAGTATGTTCTAATGACTTTCCTAATCCACACATTTTAGAACATGAATTAGAAGAAGTAACGAGTAACTACAAAGCCCATTCGAGTCAATGTAAGCTTGACCGAAGCTCCTTAAATCATTCGGATTTCAAGAAGGCTTCCGTCCATACTCAAGACCAATGAAAACTAAACCTTAAGCTTATCCTCTTAAGTGTAGACCTAAGTTATGCTTACATACTTATCTTCCTTAGGTGAGTGACTAATTCACTTAGGTTCATTTTTAGGTTCCTTAAACACATCTCAACTTAGTCATGGCCAAGACATGAATATGAAAACATTGAATGAAGCCCAAATATATAAACATACCATAATCACATCACAAGCTATCAAACTCATTCACAACATGTAATAAACTAAACCAAATTCAAATACATAACTCAAAACATAGTTGTATGTACATCAAATTGGCTAGGGATAAGCCCTAACCTTCCAAAACACAACTACTCACTACCCATAGCTAAGATAGAGTATAGATACATAAATTAGAGACAAATAGGAGAAGAGATAACCAAAGAGTCCTAAAATCTCCAAGATCTTCTAGCTCTCCTTCCCTCCTTGCTCCAAAAATGCTTTTATGCTCCAAGAACTTGAGTCACCCACCTTAGGTTTAGGAGAAGATGGTGTAAATGGAAGTATGGTGGTGGTGATGGAGGTTTTCAAGCCTTTTGGTGGTACTAATGGGTGTTTGAGAGGTGGAGGAAATGACTATTGGGTATAGATATGGATGGAGGCTATTTCTAGAGACTAAAACTATGAAAACTAATAAATGAGGTGAGTTGTATGTGGGTGCCCATGGGAGCTCGAATTGGGCTAAATGGGGAGGTAAATATGGATCCTTAGATGATAAGAAATGGTGAGATAGAAGATCTAAATGTTAACTTTGAATTAAGGAGACCATGATCCACTATTTTAGGCTATAGAAGACTAAGCTCCAAAATGGTGACATCATGCGGTCCAACTTCTTCTCTTTCTCTCCAAATTAGATTGGTAAGCATAGATGAACTCAATGGGCCTCCATTGTGTTGGACTCCAAATGATTGGGCCGGCTGTGGAAAATTTCGGCCGGTTCCAGGCAACTTCCGGCGACCTCCGGTGAAGCTATTTCGTCATTTTTCCAATGTTGCTCCAAATTCTCTCTTGACCTCGAAAATGTATACGTATTTTCTAATAAGTATCTAATTCTTCATATTTAATACATTTCTGAGCCAACTCCACGTTTCCTAGTGAGAACAGGAAACGTCATAAGAACAATGTTTTATTCATAGAAAACAAGCTATAAGCATAAAGTTAGGAGCGTAATATGCACATAATTATGGTATTAAAACTAAGAATGAGCGAATTCACGAGATTTTTCTCATCAATAATGCTCGGCCAGCCATTACTAAAAATATCCATGAGTCGTACAATACTGGTGGGAAGGCATGTAAGGATAGGAGGAACGATCGTTCTAAGCCTTACAAGAACCATGGTGGACATGAAGGACGTGGCAATGGTCATGGTAGAGGAAAGCATAGTCGAAATTTGGATTGGACTCACCATGACAACATTTACTACAACTCCAATAAGAATCATTCCAATTCCGGTTCTAGGAATGGTGGGAATTTTTCACATTCTAGTTCTACTTTGTGCTTGTCATCTTGCTATAAGTGTCGTTCTACTAAGCACATGCACAAGTAATAACATGCCTACAAGAAGTGCAAGAAATTTCTGGCATATGAGACTTAACTTCACTGAAGTTCTTGAGATAGAAGATTGCGGTGAAGCAAATATGATAATAGCAGACAATACAAAAGCAAGTCTGGAGACTGCGATTTTTAAGTAGTATATTTATTAGGCTCATGTCTTTGCTATGTGATCAAGTTTTGTTTTTCCTTTTGACTTGGTTTTAGTCATGTTTTAAGACTTTATTTTTAGTCGATATGGAATAAGACATCTATGATGTAACTTTTACTTGTTGGCGAGTAATGAATATTTCTCTATTTTTTGGTATATGAAAATATTGAGAATGTTCTATTTTCCTACAATTCTTATGTATGGTTCGATGTTTACAATTGTATATGAGATAATGACACAATGATACAGTAAAGACGAGACACGAAAAAAGAAGTTTTTTTTTATCTCAGGACATTTTTTGACCCATCGAGATTTTCCTTGACCCGTCGAATGTTCCACTGTGGATTGATTTTTCACATTTTTTGACCCATCGAGTTTTTCCTCGACCCGTCGAATGTTTGCTTCTGCCTTGGACTATATCCAGTTTTGACCCGTCAAAAATTTAGCTCGACCGGTCGAATGTTTGCTTTTGTCTCCGACTTTGTCCAACTTTGACCTATCGAAAATTGATCTCGACCCGTCGAAAATAGATATCAAAAAATCGATATCGGTTTTAGGTTTTTTTCGACCCGTCAAATGTATGCCCCTGAACACTATTTCAACCCGTCGAAAATATCACTCAACCCGTTGAAAATCGGTATCGGAAAATCGACATCCTATTTTGGATTTTCTTTGACCCGTCGAGTATTTCCCTCGACCCGTCGAAGATGTTACCCAGATGTGGTGTTTTTAGATGTGTTTATACATCGGTTTTATTGAAAAACTGTTGAAAAAATTTCGATCAACCTAGATTTCAACACCAGATATGTTTTTACATCAGTTTATGTCATGCCATGGAACTTAAAATACAACGGTCTTTTCGATCGGTTTGATGTTGTTATACATCAGTTGTATTTAGGTATTATCATACCATATCAGCACTCAACATGACACCCGTTGAAATCTTTAAGTATTCACTTAAAGTGTTCGCCATGTCTTGGATTCAAAGACGGTTTGATTGACATCGTTTTGTTAATATATGACGGCGAGATTGAGTGTTACTATCCGAACCTTTCTCAAATTTGAACACATTTGTGCCAACGTTTCTCACTTAGACATAACATTGTGAGAATGGAAGAGAGTTTTGTGTCTAATTCTCCGTAGAATGCTGCCAACAACGCAATATGGAGAAGTTTATGAGGATTTGTAGTAGTTTATATCTTACTATGGTTTGGATCATTGTATCTAATGCAGTCACTTATATTACTATGCATGACTTAGCCTCATATAAACTTTTGCACTTTGATGACCAACCTATTGAGAAATTATCATGGTCATCTATTCTTAAGAGCAAAGAAGCATGTGGGAATGTTCAAAGCCATCGGTTTAAATGGGGGAATTGAGATTGCTCCACTCGGTTCAGGCTCAGTCTCCAAGACGAGTGCAACACCATCCCGACAACATATCGCTAAGGCGTTGTGCGTTATTCCACAAGATTTATATGTTGTAATCTTTGATGCACATTGCTCGTTTTCCAAAGCTTATTTATGTCTGTAATGTTGTAATGCTATTTACATGCATGACAATCTTTTGTTGAATATACATATTTCTTTCTCTATAGATTCCAAAAATCTTTTTGTGGATAAATCAAACCGATATGCGGAATATTTATATATGGTTCTGATTGTTGCATCGATGCATCGGTCACACGTCTTTGCTATCCATATGCTACGCTGCATTTCAAAACTCCTAGCACATATTATTGTGTTTCGGGCTCACCAGCCGAACAATTCAATCCGGTCATTTGGATTGATTTTATACAGGAGAGTTTTACATTGAAATATTTTGTTGATTATTGTATATTGATTGTGATTGTTGTTGAATATCCCGGTTCCCCATGTTATTTCATTGAACGGTTTTAGCAGAGGAAAAAATCAAGCGGTTAAATCTTGTGGCCAGAACTATGGTAATGTATATTAATTTACCGGTATATTCTTAGGGGTATGCAATATTACATGCAGCTATGCTTATTCGCTCAATATCTATAAACCGCCAATCATTTAGTGCGTACCAGTTGGTAACTAGATATGAGCATGATATCTCACATACGCATCTTTGGTTGCACAGTACATGTGCCTACTATGCTTCCACTACATAGAAATATAGGTCATCAATGACGATTAAGCATCTATGTTGGTTCTCCAATGATTGTCCGCTATTCAGAACCTTTGACAGGAGATCTCTTTACTGCTAATTTTGCAGATAGTCACTGTGATGAGACACACTTCCCACCGTTAGGGGGAGATATGAATGATTTCATTTTGGATTAACATCGGAAATTGACGTGGTATATCCTCACTATGTCTCATCATGATCTTCGCACATTTCAGTTTGAGATTGAAGTGCAATGTATTCTTGATCTTTAGAAAGTAGCAGACTTTATGCCTGCCTTCTTTACTGATATCATGAGAGTGACGAGATCGTTTATACATGCTGCAAATCCTACAAGGTTGAAATCCCTTGATATTTAGGCAAGTTAAACCGAACACCTGGGCAAGGTAGTGTTTTCTCTTGCTTACAGTGGGGGTGTAACATTGGTCAAAATTTACTGATGAGTTGCCGGTGAAAAAGCAAACCATCAAGGCACAATCATTCATCATCAACACATGAGATTATTTCTAACTGCAATTGTGTCTAAAGTCGACATTGACAAATATTGGGGGACGCCTTAGAATTAATGACGAGGTCAGTAAACAAAGAAGTCTCACCAAGTGAAACAAATGCTAGCGTTATTATGGATAGTTCTTCCATGTTCGTTGATGATGTGTTTACTTATTCCGTCGCTCAGGGATTAACAAAGATGAAGTGGAACATTGCTTTGTTGCAGATTGTCAACAGTTAATATATAGCAAATTGATCGATATGGAAACTTGTAATCTAGGATGAGCTAAACTTTCTTACAAATGATAAGTTTTTGATATGGTAGTGATATGACCATCGAATGGTATGCCGGTTAGACACAAATGAGTCTTGTTTGGGAGCACAATGAGAAGAACTTGTGGCGCAAGGATTCTTTCAATGCCTTAGTATTGATTATAAGGAGATGTATTATCTGGTCATGGACACAGGACACCATTGCTTTCCGCTACCTTATCAGTTTGGTAGTGTCCAAAATACTGAGTATGTAGGTTATAGATGTGGTTATAATATATCTCTATGGGGATCTTAATTCAGAGATATAAATGATAGTGCTGAATGACATAGTTCTACCCAAATCAAGTAACTCTAAACCACGGAGTGCTCATGTGATTAGAATGAGACGTTCACTATATGGATTGGAATAATCTAGTAGAATGTGATATACACATCTTAGTGACTATTTGATTGGGAAGGGATATAAGAATGATGACTTATGCTCTTGCGTGTTCATTAAAAGAACAAGTTCAGGTTTTGCTATAGTAGCAGTCTATGTTGATGATATGAACATCATCGGAACTCTTAATGAGATCAATGAGACGGTTAGCTACTTGAAATATGTATTTGAGATAATAGATCTTGGTAGGACTCGATTAAGTCTTAGTTTAGAGATGGCACATTGAGTTGGTTGAATTCTTATTCACCAATTTGTTTATGTCTAATCAGGCAATAGACAAAGCATACCCTATTAATACACCAATTATTGTTTGCAATTTGGAAATCAAAAGGATCCATTTCATCTGAAAAGACGATGATGTGGAACTTTTGGAGCTGAGATTCTATATTTTAGCGCGATTAGGGCTTGGTTGAATTTAACTTAGTACATACATCCAAACATTGCCTTCTCATTATGCTCCTACGCAAAGTCATTGGAATGGAGTAAAACAAATCTTCAGGTACTTAAAGTGATCTATTCACTTGAGCCTATTCTTCCCTCACGAAGAATACAAATAGAAGCTTGAAAATCCCGGTAAAGGGATAGTTGAATCGCAGCATTCAAGTTCTGGGCATTTCGACCCGTCGAGAAATGGCTTCGACCCGTCCAAGCTGATGTCTTGGATCAGACAGAACCATCTGTTCGACCTGTCGAGTGAGAATTTTGACCCGTCGAATTCCTCTCTTGCTGTGAGCAGTTTTTCATGCAATCCCTTATTATGAAACACTGGTTGATGTGTTGATTGAATTTGTTGATATTGGGTACTTCTCTGACCCATATACAGGATGTTTCCATATAGGTTATTCATCATGGGAAACATGACAATTTCTTGGAGAACAACAAAGTAAACACTTGTTGCCACTTCCTCGAACTAATCTAAATATTAAAGCTTCCTATGAAGTTATTGATGGGTGTATCTGGTTTAGGACAATAATACACCACATTCGAGGGTCTAGTGGATGATTATCTACTATGACAACACAAACTCGCCTCTTTGAGGAGAATGTGGTTTGCATTGAACATATGAAGTTGGTTTACATTAAGGGTGCCATACTTAACTCTTTTCTCCAAAGTACTCCTATAATCAGCAATAACAACGGTTATTGATTATCCAAGTGAATCACGTTGGTTCCGTTGATAATGCTGCGGACTTGTTTACCAAGTCATTACCTAAATCTACATTTGTGAAACATGTGAGACGCGTTGATATGCGCAAGTTATCTGAACTCCATGACTGAGTTTACCGTCAAGGGGAGTTACATTTATGTAGACATCAGGGGGAGTCTACGTTACATGTAGTAGCTTTTGTAGATGATGCGTTTTACTCTTTTTTCTTTAGACCAAGCTTTTGTTTTACTTATGAGGTTTTTATTTGCTTGGCGAGATTTTTAGTGAGGCAACAAGTTATGTATCATTCTTTATGCCATCGACACAAGTAGGAGTGTTTAAGGAGATTAATTCTCCATAATTCTCGGTGTGTGTCTTGTCTTACTTAGATATAGATATTAATTAGATATAGATACAAGAAATCCTTGTTATATTGGGATAATTATTATAACATATTGTATCAGATTATATTTAAGACATTTTATAAATGAAAGAATTGCAATATTACATTCTATATATTTTCTCCCGAAACAAAACGAGAATTAATTAATTATTCTACAAAAGATATCTTCACCAGTGAAGATGAGTCATGTATCCGACCAACCTTGCTGGCTGCTTCGTCCCCAAGGGTACTTACGTAATAAAATAATAAACACGAGGGCATTTCCACACAGACAAGCTATTCCGTTCTCTCTTTCTCTTTGCTTCCGATGAACCCACTGTTTTCGATTCCTCCTTTCCTCGGGAGAGAGAGAGAGAGAGAGCGCGCAATCCAAAACCCCGACCCGACCCGACCCGATCCGCCGACGAAATGATCTCGAATCCGAATCTGATATACTACGTCTGCATTGCCCACAGGGACACAATTCTCGGCGAGATTTCAAAAGAGCCCGGAATCGGAGCCCTAGCTCACAAATGCATAACCAAAGCGCCGCCGCACCATTCTCTCTACACCCACACCGTCCGAAAACGGACCTACACTTTCTCCATCGCCTCCCCTTTTATCTACTTCGCCATCTCCGATCAAGACCTCGACCAATCCGAAGCCCTCTCCTTCCTCTCCCGCCTCCGATTCGATTTCGAGAAGCTCGACGCCGTCGCCAACGGCGGCGATTATGTCTCTCATGAATTCCAGGCGGAGTTCGATTCGATCGTGAGGGAGATACTTGATTCGGATTTGGACGTTTCGAATTCGCCGGCGGCCAGCCGGAATCTGAGCATGGATTCGACGACGACGAGCTGCGGCTCGTCCTCGAAAGGAGGAGGGAATAGGATGGTGCTGGCGCCGCTGCTGGGGCTGAAGAAGAAGAAGAGACTCTCCGGGGAGGTCAATGGAGAGATGTGTAGGGATGCAATGATCGCGTTGGAAAAGAAGGTAGATGTGGCGGGAGGCGGCGACGATGCGTTCGGTATGGCGGCTGCGGCGGCGGCGCAGAAGAGCTGTCTGGGGCCGCCGTGGGAGCGACAGAAGGTGAAACAGGTGTGGAGGAGGCATGTTTGGGTGGTGTTGATGCTCGATTTGTTCGTATGCGCTGTGTTGTTTGGGGTTTGGTTGTGGGTTTGCAGAGGATTCAAGTGCATTGACAGTTGAAGAAAATTGGTGGTGTAACATTATAGTGTGACTTGACAAACAAGCAATTTGGGGTCGAAACGGAGAGGTTACTCAACCTCAATCTGGATTAATGGTAACTTTCTGCCATTGTGAACTTGGTGTATGAAATGAATGATGAATCTTTACTCGTTTACTGGTGTATACGGTTTTGTTTAGGTGAAACCTTTTTTTAAAGTGATGCGTATCGAATTGTGTATAGCTAGCTATAGATTTCCAATGTGATCTTAGCACTGTGTTTTTATTCTGCTTGTGTTGTTTTCAGTTGATGTTGTGTAATTGCTGAAATGTCTCTTGACATTTGGCTTTGGCAATAGAAACTGTTTCTTTGCTTCGATGAAAGTTGCATTTTTATTTCGATTTGGCAGTCGCTGTTTTTATTTCCCATTCTGCAGAGTCATTAACCAGTCGAACTTTTATGTTCAGAGTTTACTTTTCATAGAATCTTAGAAAAAAATACAAAGGGGAGGACTTGGCAGTATTGGCCGAGTTTCGACAATTTCTCTCTAAATTTAAGGTTTGGAAGAGTACGTCTTAGATTCCTAGTAAAGAATAAGTTTTGCTATGGGATAGTTCTGTCAATCACAATCAATAGTGTGGAATCTCAAACATTTTTTGTTACACATTTAGGCAACAGGAGCTTCATAGATGAGGTTGACATGGATATTACATATATTTATGTCCTCGGGCAATTCTTGTTCCGGGTTGTGTGGAATCATAACACCGGAGAGAAAACCTTTGTTGTCCATGTTAGGGATTTTGAACTTCAAAAGTTATCTTGTGCTTGACGTTTTAGCAAATTGGATATGTTTGGATGGATTTGTGCCTGACAATATAAGCTCACTAACGTAACCAATAACCATATGCAGTGTGGTCTCTGTGCATAATATGGTCACGAAAGTGTACAATGGACAAAACTAATTCAACTTTGCATGACTGATATATTGGTTGGAACTGATCTTATATGCATGAAGGGCACATATTTATCTCTACATAATCATCAAGGGTTTTAAGGGTCAGTTTGGGAGGGTGGTGATTATGGGATTATGAGATTATTTCATAAGCTAAGCTAGTTTGGGTGTTGGTAAACCAACAACTTCTAGCTTAATTGGAAATCTCACATAATCCAATGCAGATTAGGGAAGTTGGTGTTACCACGCTTTCATAAGCTGTGGTTCTTAAAAGTTGGGATTTCTACCTATTTTGTCCTCATAGCCAATATATATTCATATTATCATACATACATCAGCTTATATGTCTTGGCATCTGTTGTCGCAGAAATTTATTCTCTCGTTCTAGATTTTTGTAGTCCTTGATTGTCATGCTTAATTAACTTCCTATTGACTACAACTCCAATCATATCGACCTAAGAATTAGACGAACAACAAGTTATATATGATAACTAGGGCTGTTATTTGTGGTACGGTGTTGTAAGATATATTTGTTACATATACCAGTATTTACATTATACAGTGAATAACCTAATAGCAAGATCATTTTTAATTTACATATATATTTGTGGCTATTTTGGTCATTTTATCTGCTGATTGCACTTTTATGGTTAAATACTTAAATTTATCAAATACCTAACACTATCGATTAAACTCACTAACACTTTTACAAATTTAATTATCAAACACTCAACAACTTATTTTCACAACTTATTATTCTCACAACATAATTAAAGCTGATTATTCTCACAGTAGAACCCTCCCAAACTAGGCCTAAATGTTGGATTGTAACAGTACTGCTTAACCACTAATGTGGATCTATATTGTACCAAAAATCATTTCAAAACATAAATCGGAGATAATTAATCCATTCAGAATTTAGAACGTGAAGGGAATGGTAATTTGGGACTAGGAGCCAATTAAGCATTAGAAATTAGGCCTCCTATGATATAAGTTGAAATTAAAGTTGTAAGCATGGATAATCTGGTAAAAGAGTGTAATTATTGCTAGAAAATGTGTAATAATTGCTTGGAACGAGAGAGGGAATTCGGGGTTGGGAAGGAGCGAAACACTTCCTTTGGGAATTGAGTTGCCTTCCTTGTTCATCCCAAACGTGACCAATAACCATATGAAAGTTCACAATGTACCCATCAATCCTTAACAAGAAGATAGCTGGGCCCAAAATCAGGAGACAAAATGCAACGCCCTAAACCCTAAGCCACGGAACTTCCAAACCCTCTCTCTCTCTCTCTCTTCCTCTCTCGATCAGCCGCATTAGGTGAACTCTCAGATCTTCCTATATATACAGTAGTAGTAATTAGTAACTAGGGATTTCAGTTCGATCAGACTAGCAACTTGTATGTCTGAGATCGAGATGGTGCGGGCAAACAGGGTTGCATGCAGAAAAAAATATGCCTCGTTGCTGTGCGACAATACAGCTGGCCTGATTCTAAGCAAGCTAGACAAGACACAAGACAGAAAATCCCTCCGAGGTCTGCAAAGATTGGTTAAGAATTGAAGGTCAAAGCCGATCATCACTTAGGGTAATCTGTGATACAGTCCCCTGTTTATTCTCGTTTGCTGCCTTATCTAGGTTCCCAAATTTAGTCCATCTGGAATTCCTCTACTACCACTATAATGTCATAACTTTCGACGCCACGCGCCTATCCGCTTTGGAGAATGCGTGCCCAAATTGTGCCGGGTTAAGATTGGAGGGCCAAATGGGGATTCTGGGGTTGTTGCCATTTTACATGCAGCAAGCACATAACCTCACGGCTTTAGTTTTTGTCAGAAATTGGGCCATTTCGGATAAATCCCTGCGAGAAATCGCGCCGACAAGTTCCGTCGGCAGTTTGGAGTTAAAAGAACGTTGTAAGAGCATCTGCACCGGTGGGGTGGATTGATAGTTGTATAAATGTGCAACGTATCTATGTTAATTCAATCTGATATTTAGTTTTATTATTATATTTTCGATTTATTTATTAATGTTTATTTATTTTGTAAGTTTTTAGAGAAAATAAAGAAAAAGAGAATTAATTGGGCTCTCCTATTGTCATAAGGATTAAATTGATGGATTAATTAAAGGAGAAGTTCATGTACATTTTGGAAAAGAGCACGTAGCCCTTAATTGATGGGCTAGAACAAAGAAGCGGTCCACATGCTTGTGGAATTATGGTGGTGCACGTGAGTTGGAGCTGGGTTAATTAACCTAGCTCTAGCTAAATAAGGAGATATATATAGCTAGTGAGATGAAGAGAAGAGAAGGCGTATAAACTGGGAGAAGAAGACGAACGGAAAACAAGAGCAAGGAGACTGCAAGCTCCTCCATCTGATTGTATCAATTTTCATGAATTACTTTGTTTTAGTTTTCTATTTCATGAGTAGCTAAATTATTTTTTGTCAGAGGCTAATCGAAGTCCTAGATATGTTTCGATTTTGAACCTCTTGTGATTTATACAATTTTGAATGAGTTTTGCTTCACTGTTTAATCATTGATGATTTCTTTTATATGTTTCTTTGGTGGCAAACTTAGATGCATGTGGTAGGATCTATTTGCTTTGAATATGTACATGACCATTTTATCATTGCATGTTCTAGAGAGGTAAAATCAACACGATTAGTTGTGTGAAGTGATTTCTAGGTGATGCAAGAGCACCCATCTTAGTAGCTCTAGAAGCCTTGTTGTTTCTCAAACACTCTATGGATCGTAATGACTTAGCTTAGGTAGATTTAGACCCATCTTAGTATCATATCTTCTAGTTTAAGATCGCGTTAAGCCAGATAATCAATCTGGATAACATGTCAAGTAAGAGAATGTAATATGTATGTGACTTAATCATAGCTCATGCATGGAAAACATTCATTCATTGTTGTGTGAATTGGTTTTGGGGTAGATCAGAATTATCTAGGGTGAAAAGAAGTGCCTAACGTTTTAATCCATTTGATTTCTTATAACTTAGATTTCTTGTTTTCATTTTGTATTATGTGTTTAATAATTTATTTAGATAACCAAACCATCTTCGAATCTATTACAAAGTTACGTGGTAGTCCACCACTGAGTCTTCTGTGTTTTTGTGTTTTTGTGTATTTTTAGGTCAATTCTAGATATTTTATTAAATTAATTCTCTACTATGTGGTCGAGTCTGTCAGTTTTCTGACATTCGCGTCTGTTTGCGTCTAAAATACTTAGTCTCATCTTTCTTCAGCGGGTAATGACCCTTACTTCCATTCTACTATATCAACAAATCTTGTGTAATAAATAGGATATTTTTGTGAGGTGTAAAATTCCAACCATGGATAGCACGAGCAGTGGCCGGCCCAGGGCAAAAATAGGACGAGCATGCCAAAAAATAGATGCAACGGTGATTTTAAGCGTAGGCGACCGCTCGTTGACCGGTTGCTTGTGTGAAAGGACGAGCAGGTGGAGGAGCCCACTTACATGCATCAAGCCATTTCTCTTCTCACCAGATCTCTTGCTCCCTCCCCAACCAAAACATCGACTGTCGATGGCCGATGACATAAAAATACAAAAATTATCAAACATTATCGAATTCAAAAACCCATTATACCAGCATGTATGGCGTGAACTGTAGATCAAGAATCATACCTCATGCAGAGCAACTCGGCGCCGGAGTTGCCGAAAAGATCAGATTAAGCATCGGAGCTTGTGGCCTTCAATTACGTTTCCTCGATCAACAAATCTGTAAAATGATGGTAGAGAGAAAACCGCAGTGAGAAAACGAAGAAAATGGGACTGATTGACCGCCTCATCATGTCTAGACGACAAAATTCAGGTCAGGTCTGACCGTGGGTTGTCAGGTCTCCAATATGGCCGCACAATCTCAAAGCTTATGGAGCTTTCTAACATTGATCTCCTCATTATATAGTTGATATCAATGGCTCAGATTATACAATGAAAAAAGCCAACGATCTTGATTGCACAACCAACGGCTAAAGTTGTTAATAAAACATTTTACTCGGAAACTTCTCAAATTCATTAAAAATAGGTCAAACTTTCGAAACATCCAATAAAAATACACTCAAGTTCATATTAATGTCCTCTACAAGTTTCATGAAGAAAGCGAGTCCAAAATCACAACTTAAAAAATGTTGATTTTGAATCGTGTAAAAATAATCAATTTTAAAAGCTCGTATTTACAACAAATTTGTCATCAACACTATTCGCGTAACGACGAACTAACAAACACGTGTCATCTAATTATTGATCGAATATCTTACCAAGAGTTAAAAAATCAAATCAAATCAAATCAAATTGATGAATAATAATAGAATGTGCTATTTTTTGCCCCCACAAAAATCAGGAATTGCACTTCATATTCGACAAAGTAGAGGAGAAACGAGCTTAATGCATTGGCCAACATGTCTACGACAGTTTACCTTTATGTCTCTTATGATACTGTATATCTAGTCTCTTTTTTTTGGAAGTGACTATATCTAATCCAAGTGCGTTGAACATTTACATTTAGGTTTTCCATATCAAATCCAAATTTCATTTTCAAGTTCTTACATGGATGTTTACAGAAGAACATACCACCGTAGGTTTTATCACATTGTAAGAGCACCTCCATGGGTCGCTTTAACTTTCTTGTTAATGCGTTAGAAACTATTACTGATGCAGTACATGAGCAAATAAGTCTCGATTAAGTGCGTGCTGTTGCCAAGGTTTGAGCTGCAAGACAAAGTAACATATTATGGTACAGTACAAAGGATGACAAAAACCAGGGAATCATCGTATTCATGAGTAAATGACTTGCCGGTATTCATGAGTAAATGACTTGCCGGTTCCACAAAATAACATCGCTTGGCCACCACAGTAATGAAATACAAAAAGTGCACAAATTTTACGAATTCTTTTTTTATTCAAAAATTAATTAATTTACACGAGTTTAATCTAGACATCAAGTAATCAAACACAATAATTTAGATGAAAAACTACACCTGCATCTGTAAGCCATTATTGATGGGCAGACTTCTATCCACAGGGGGTGAGCTTCTTATTGCCGGAACCCCTAGGATTGTCATCTTTCCAGTCATCCCATGCCCTCGCCCTGTCTTGAGCGGCATCATCATCTTCATCATCTTCTGGGGGTGGTCCTGGTGGTTTCCCGCTATCATTGTACCACGAGGAAGTTGCTTCTTCCATGAGCTTAACATTCCTCTCTTGCCAATTGTTCATTATCTCCATCTCCTTCATCCCAGCCTCCTCGATGCTCATGGTGGGTAGCCTGGCACAAGAGCTCATTTTAACATCTCAAAACTATGAAAGGCAACAATAAAAAAATAGACTGACCACATTTCATTAGGTTATATTAGTGATAAGTTAGAGTTGCCATATCAAATAACAGATTACATTATAGTCTATTTCCAGTTTGTATTTTTGTACAAAGGTACCTGTGACTAGGCTGAAAAACCTGAGCAGCCATCCTTTCCCTCTCACTTGTTATGCTGCCTCCAACAAGACTTGCTGGTCCAAAGATCAGCGGCTGGTGTTTTTGCTCATGCATCTGTGACACACTTGCTCTTCCTTCTAGAACATCTTGCGCGAAAGTCGCACACATGATAGGTGGTGCTGGTTTTGTGTACTGCACTTGAGCTGCAGAATCACGATGCCAAGCTTCAGCCCTCTGAGCACGATCATCAAGAACTTCTTGATAAAATTCTTTCCCCCCCTCCTGAAATGCAAGGTCACACCAAATCATTTAGAGCAGTGTTCTTTTACTCAATATTAAATGTTTATAGAATAACCAATCACTAACATAATAGACTGCCATGTATTTCCAGCCTTCTGCTCAAACATAATGGCATTGCCTTAGTAGTCTTTCAATATGCATGGTCGGAACAAAATCTTAATAACCTGTGTTCTTAACTTAACATTCAAATGTTTACCCAACTAATAAAGAGTAGTCCAATACTGTTAAGTGCTGAATGACTTGGAGCTTTCTACTAAAAAACAGTCGAGAAAATACCTTTGATTGCCTTTCCTTAAAGGCCACCAACATCTCTTCCTCTTTCTTTAGCATTTCCAAAAGATCATAATCCTGGACACGAACACATGACAGCAGGGCATGAGTCCAGAGCACTGTATACAATTTAACAAACAACATTCCTTAACACAAAAAACCAACCTTACAGAGTGCTAATGAGATAGCAGTAAACCAGGCCTGTCAAATAAGAAGAATAAGAGTATTCATTAATTTAACAGAACAGATTAAGGGAAAGTGGGGAACCAAACAGCACCATTGCTAAGGTCAATGCTATTTGGATCCAAATACAGCTCTATACATTTCTGTCCTGGCACCAAAACTGACCAGATTATGCAAATGAAGAGAACACTAACCTCTCGTTCCTCCTCTCCAGCATCATCCAGTGCATCTTCATCTCCTGCATCAATAGGGGTTGACAAGGCAGATGCTCTAGTGGAACGCTCTCTCCGCTCTTTCCGCTCCTTAATCTCTAGCAACCTCGATTCTGCGGCTCTTTGGCGTTTGAATCGAGCAATCTGGATAGAGACAAGTATAATAAGTAGCACATTACTAAAACAAGCTTCCACTTTATTAAATTTCCAGTCAACACCACAATGACACAACCAATCATGAGTCTTCAGAAACATTGGGTCATAACATCATAGACAACCACATGTTTCAAACAAACACGACAACAATAAAACCAACCTTCTGAGCCCTTCGATCAGCCATCAAATTCGACTTTGAACCGTCTTGTGTAGCTCTTTCCAACTCCTCTTCCGGCACAAGTTCCATTACCTCACAAAACGAGACAAACTCCTATAGAATCACCCACATATACTCAGAAAACTCAACCCAAATCCAAATATTAAAATGCCACAAAACTATTCAAAATAACCTCCACCTTTAGCTTAGCCTGGGAAGCCTTAACAATCTGTACCCTATCATCATGTTCAACCTTTTCGGTCAACTCACCGAGATAATATGGCACCTGATAAATAAATCAAATCCCACCAAATCAAATAAAGCTCAAAACTTTCGCACACCAATATCAACAAAAATGTGAAGTTACCATAAGATACTTGAGATTAGTAGTGCTTATATCCTCCTTGGTCTCATTAGTTGAGAACAAACCAAGCTGGCTTATCATTTCATCACACTTCTCCAAAGTTCTGCATCCTTTCTTCAACTCATCCTAAAATACCCATCACTCCAAAAATCAATCACCCATTTACACAAATAAACCCTAGAAATCGAAACCCAACTAGCTTACGGTGTGGATAAGCTTACCTGATCGACGCCGTCGCCGGACTCCGTCGCCGCCAGATGGACTTTCCGAGCTTGCTCGAACAGCGCTGGTAGAGACATGTCGTCCATGTTCAGCTCACCCATCACGTGATTTTCTCAGCTTCTGAATCGCAGTGGTGTAGTAAAGAAGTGAGCTTTTTGGGATCGGAGAGAATTTTTGAAATTAGGGTTTTCAGATTTGGGAAATTTCGATTTGGGAGGAAGCGTTCGGAAGTTTCGGGAAACTAGAGGGCGGGGGTTTATATATAAGGTAGTTCTGTGTGGAACAGTATAGGGTCGTTTGTGGTGCACCTCTGCCCCCACGTTGCCACGTGGATTGAAATGGTTGAATGGGCTAGCATGGTTTAATAGCCCATTGTGAGCTATTGGGTTTTTGACCCAAATATATCATTCACACGAACATATTCAGAGATAATCGTTTATTCATGTTCACATGGATTTAAATTTGAATATCGTTTTTCATTAACAATCTTGTAGACATTTGTGTTTGCTTTTAACCGTTATTATCGAAAATTTATGTGTCGGCATTTTGTTTTAATTAAGTTTTCTTTAATCTTAATCGAGTAACATTATCATAATAATTGAGTTATACGCTTAGGACTTTCGTTCGCCAAAATTCTGAATTATACAACTCTTTTGATTTAGAAGTGTGAATGGTATGAATGTGTGAGCTACTCAATTATTTCGTTATGCCAAGAATGGAGAGTGATTGATACAAATTCTAACAGACAAACAAACTCTAGGGAAAAGGTGAAGCACACATGACTAAACAGAAGTAACAAAAATGGAAACAAAATTGATAGGTTTTTTTTTCCCGAGAAAAACAACCTTCTGGAGGAGCCGGGGATCATTTTATTAAATAAATACGACTAAGGTCATAATTGATAGCATCCAAAACATGTTCTAGAGTTGAGGTGAACCATTCATAATGAATGTCACAATCATAGGTAAATGTATGTGCTACGTTGTTACAAACATTAGCACTAGTTTTTAAAGCCATAAAGCTTGAAAAATGTATGCTCACATGCATCTCTTCGGGATCACGAGAATCAACGATTAATAGAAATAAACATACCATTGAGCACGCAATTGTGATAGGCATGTCTATCTCAATGAAACTCGTAATCCGAATGAGATGAGTATAAGCAATAAACCTTAAAACCATGAGTATTACCCACTCAACACCAATAATAGGTCCAAAAAAAAGATTCACCTGGTTCCTAGGCCCAAGTAGGCCACTGAAACTCTAGCATGTTCAGCCCAACAGTGCCAGGCCTAACAACCGGCTCAACATGGAGGGAATGAGCTGTCTCATCACCATCTCCACCAGAAAGGCAAAAACTGGTCTGCACCACCGCCACCAATAAAAAAATTCGGCACCCTAAATCGCCGCCACTATAGAACTTTGGCCACTGCTATTTGATGACTCAAAGTCATCCACGAACCCAAGGCATCGTTACATGGTGGCTACTCTAAGCCAACAAGCCCTTGCATCAGAAGGAAACAAGCACCGCCTACACGTCGGTATCGCTTGCCTTGGACTGTTTACCGCCTCTGCACAAACAAGAGTCATCGCCGCCCTCGAAAACTCCTTCAGCCTAGCTCGTGTTAACCGTATGCAAAGGTTCAAACCCCAATCGAACTCAGACCGAGAGATATCTCGGAGAGAACCCACTGTTGCTATAAGCCATCCATGATGAGAGGAGGAGGGGAGACCGATGCCAAGCAGGGACGCCCTAGAGGAAACGCCAGAGAGGAGCAACGTTACATAGAGATCGTGATGAGGACACGATATAGCCGCCGCTGTAGATCGAAGAAAACCCAACATAACCATGTTTGCCCCACATATGTTGTTTGCAGGCCAACACACATAAGTAGATAAGGGATTTGTTGTGTGAATGGTGACCACATCCCCTCTAGATTCCGATTTTCACCAGTACCCATTTTTAATGAAGAACCAAAATGAAGTAGAAAAATGGTAACAATGTTGTTCAACAACTGGAAGTTGTTATATTAACTCCATTACTATTTTAAAGTGGACCCGAAAAAGACTCCAATAATTTATTACAGAGCCATGTTGGGAACATGGGGTATGATCGCAAATATCCAAACTTGACTGTGACACTAGTACATTCTGCTTCTTCTTTAATTATTTTTCAGAAAATGCTTATGCAAGATTTGCTTGGTGATAATCAAATTATGAGTCCAGCCAGCATCACCAACCCCAGATTCCAAGGGCAGATCAAAGCAGAACTTGAACAAAGAAAAACTTAGGTGCTTAGTACCAGGGTACTTTCTCCTTCTATTATATAAGAACCACTCAAGTGAGGATATACAGCTTTTTATAAGTTCAATGTATTTTCTCTTAGCTATTGATGAACAAGTTGTTTTTGCTGCTTTGCAGGTCTCTAAGCCAAGAGAGAAACTCCAGAAGAAGCCTATCTCTCTGGACCCATGACCCATTTGGTCTTTCTCTCATCTTTTGGATGTTTCACTGGTAAATTACATGTGTTCTTAGTTCATATATATGGTTTTATATTGGGTTTTTGATGCTGAAGTAGCTGCTATCAATAATGGGTTTCTGATTCTGAACTCAGGTATTTTGTTTTGTGAGGAAGATTAGAGTAGTAGAAAAAGGAAACACAGAGAACCTGAAAAAGCATATTGTATTTTGTAGTTTTTTGGGGGATTACTTTTGTGACACTTTTTAAAACTATTATATGGAGTGGAATTTTCTACAAGTAAGCAAAGACACTCTGGAAATATGTAAATGTTTATTCTGGGATTGTTTTGATTGTGATATGTTTATTGTTTTCCTGGAGTCCACTCTATCCAGTAATGGTGACAAACAACCAGGAATCTAGTGCTTTTTGCTTCCAATATCAGTTATGACTCCTGAGCAGTGCAGCTGAAGAAAATGAAGAAAATGTGGGGTTGAGCTGTTAAGGTCAGTCTTTTCACTCATAATCCAGAGGGAGCTGAAAAGCATCTTCATTTCTCTTTTTAACAGAATTTGCAGTATCAAACATGAGTAACACCACCACCACCATGGCTGTTGCAGACTCTAGCCTTTAAAGTACAGATACAACTTACAAGTTCGATTTCATCTTCTCAATAAGCTTTGTGTGGTTTTGAGCTACAAGAATCAGAAGCCTCTTCTTTCTGCAAGTTCTCTGTGCAAGCAAGATACTTTAAATCTGTATTGTTTCTGGTCTTTGTGATGGTTATCTTTCTATTTGGTACTCTAGTGCAACACTAAATTTTAATTTTTGCAATTTAAAGTTCCATGCTTTATGTGGAAGTACTGAAGCTCTCGAATTAAAGTTCTGACATTTAATTGTACTACATTTGACGTTGTTTTTCAAAGGAAAGGAAGTAAAGCTCGTGACTTGTGAGTAATGGAAGAGGAAATGGTGAGAAATCCATATTTGACTATGTCTGAAGATGTGAGTGATAGCTTGTGTTCAATATTTTGGTGTTTCTTGTGCATTCTTTGCTCTGCAACTTTTGTCAATATCTGATGTGCAAGATGAGAGATTGTTCGAAGTGCCCGACAAGATGCTCTGTTGGGATTGTTGTTGTTAGAGTGAGTCACATTCCTTGTATAATTAGAAGATGTATATTCTGTAATTAAGTAGGATTCAATGTTTGATTTAGTTTCCTTTTAGGAATGTAAGTACCTATGTATATGTACCCCAATTTGGGATTGATCAATATATCAAAAAAATTTCATAAACCTTGACTTGGTATCAGAGCCAATCTGATCTGACCTGATTTCCGTTGCCTGACTTGAATCTGAAACCTGATCTGAATTCTGATCCTTGTTCGACCCGTCGAAAAAATCCTTCGACCGGTCGACATTTGACATCTGAGAATTCCTGCCTTGAATTATGAATTTGATCTTCTGACCTTGACTTACTTTTTTGCAATGAATCTTGCAATCGTTGAGCAACCTGAGATCTCTCGTGACCAAATGATGGCTCTTCAAACTAGGCACCTAGGATATGGAGTACAATTGGATGGCAACAACTATCAGTTGTGGAGACGATTGATGAGGATGCATCTTGGCGGTGTTGGAAAGTGATCATATGTGGCCGGAACTCTATCACGACCTGCAAACATTGGTAAAGAACAAACTTTGTGGAATACTATGAATTTCAATACAATGATAACTCTCCTGAAATCCATGACGAGACTGGTGATGATATTATTCTCTGGCTACTCATCTCCAAAAGCTATCTGGGATGTTGTAGCAACCACCTATTATGATGGGAATGATTTTGCTCGGGTCATGAGTTGACATGTCAAGCCTTTACCACTACTCAGAACGGCCAACCTTTAGCAGAATACTACGCAAATCTAAAGGATATCTGAAAAGAACTAGATGAACGGGATCTGAATACTATGGTGTGTGACATTGATACTGCTACTCACAATAGGACCACCGACAAGATGTGAGTTCATATCTTTTTGAAAGAGTTAAGATTCGCTACTGCAAAAGAAGAACTGCTGAGACAAGCTACACCACCGACTCTGGAACAAGCATATGCCTATATCCATAAAGAAGAGTCGAATCAGCCCAAGGAACTCCATAATGCTGTGTCAAGTCTAGCAGTACAATCAAAACCACAACAAGGGTGGAAGCCAAGGACCCAAGATACTCAGCTCCGAATTCAACCTGCTCATAGCCCAAATCTAAGCTAGGTGCAATGTTTCTACTGCAAAGAATTTGGCCACTACAAAATCTCGTGTCCTCAGAAACCAATCCAAGGTCCTACCCATGACAAGAATCGTAGTAGCAAGGCGGCCGTACAACTGGTCCCAGCACTTTACTTCTATGGAATAGGGGGCCAAGATCTGACAAAAAGTATTTATACTCATGAGAAAAGAGGTAAAATTGGTATTGCACTCAAAAATTTTGACTTTACTGGTAGTAATACATGGATAATTTATTCTGGTACGTCTGATCATATGACATTTGATAAAACCTTATTTTTAAGTTTGTCTTCATCTCCCATATCTGAAGTATCTAATGCAAATAATGTGTCTTTTCTTGTTATAGGTATAGAGTCAGTCCAAGTTACTCCCACCATCATGTTACATAATGTTCTCTATCGAGATCAAAGGAAGCAACACAACTGGAAGATTGAAGGGCTTGTCACATATAGAGTGAGAGTTTGGATATCCAAGGAAACAAAACCCCATTGTTCTCAACACACCGTCAAAGAAGTTGCTCTGCTTTGCACTTAAAAAGGAAGTGTGAGGTATCGATTTCTGTGGCTCTGCTAGAGACGCGAAAACCCAAAGTCCTAAGATACTACACCAGAAGGACCTATTCATGCGAGGTTAGTGCTCTCCCCGTCTTAATCGCTTAATCAATAAGTCAAGCAACGCAGCATAAATTCATATTCCGTCTTGAGACGGTGGCACACCAGCACACGAAGCACAACAAGATAAACCGACACCTGCGGTTATACTGTCTGAAATCTATAAAAGAGACAGTTTACAAGAAACTCTCTACGCACTCCTCACCAGAGAGATTTTGGTGTCAAACACCCCTAATCTCTGATCTCACACAATCTGTAGTACCTACTAGTAATTAGCAAAACTAACTCTCTCTTACATATATATAATATATAACTTATCCATGACATGACTTCTCCTATAGCCGTTAATAGGAGAACAAGACAGTTAATAGTCGTTATCCATCCCTACCTCACCACTTTGACCCACAAAAGGGTATTATAGTTATTTCCAAAAAAAACTCTGTTCGAGGGAAAAACTGTGACTACTATGTATAAGAGCATATGCAGCGTTGAGGGACGGCGAGGAAGTTCTCCGGCGGGACCCGCTGTTTGAGAACGTTCTCCGGCAAAACGACGTGCAGCGGGGAGGGAAGGAAGACGCGACCGATCGTTGACCGGAGGGACGTCCTCGACGGCGTCCTCCGTTGAGGAAGAAAGAGGGAACGTCCGTCTGGCGGGCCCCACGCACGTGGGTGACGCCAGGCTGACGCAATTTATTTTTTTCTACCAGGCGCACCGGTGAAAAAGTAAAAAAAAAATTACGAGCGAATGGGAAGGAGACACGTGGCAACTCCTGGACCACGGACAGATCAACGGCTAAGTTGATCTGGGTCGTCCATTTCAAACTGATCAAAGCAATCCGACGGCTGAGAAAAATTGATCATTTGTAATATTTTAAATAAATTATTTACTCTGAAACTTAAAAAAAATCATAATAAATAGCTCAGACTTCCAAAAAATTCAATAAAAATACGGACGAGTTCATATTAATGTCCTCTATAACTTTCGTAAAGAAAATGAGTCAAAAATCATAACTTAAAAAAATATTAATTTTGAATCGCGACGAAATAAAAAATCATAATAAACACGTTGTTATAACGAATGTATGCCCAACAAAAAACCTAAGTCCAATATGACTCGGATTACATTTAGCTCCGAGGGCGTTGTCCCCGAGCCCCCACTAGGGCGCGTCGCCCTTGGACCCCGACTCGTTGACCAAGCAGCGAGGCCCCCGTATGCTACCGGCATACAAAATTGATTCAAAGCATATTAACGCGTGTCTAAATATGACTTCTTATTACCCAGAAATTTGTTGAAAATATTACCCAAAAATTAAAAATTAAAATTTTAAATAATAATGAATAGTAATAAAAAATCCTATTTTTGACACCGCTACACGAAAAACAGGAATATAACTGAGAAATTCCTCAAATGTATGAGGAAATTCCTCTCTATTTTACCGCTGCATATCTTTACGGGTAGTTCCTCGTGAAGAAGAAGCGTCAGGAGCGTTTTAGGCTCTGTTATGAGTCCATTCACATTTCACATTCACCAACTCTCTCTATCTCTCTCTCTCTCTCTCTCTCTCTAAAAACACAACGCACCCACCTCGAACACTAAACTGACTTAGAAGAGAAAACACCAAACAGAGTCTCTGTTTTTTTTTCGATCGAGAGAGAGGAAATGTTGGTGGCCGAAGACATAAGCCCAGGACCGAAGCAGCAGCAGTTGTGTTTGTTCTCGCTGGCGAGCCAGCCAGCAGAGCCACCGGGGATGCTGACACCGCCGCTGCTGACGTCAGTCTCGGTTTCGTTCCAGTGGGAGGAGGCGCCGGGAAAGCCGCGGCACTCCGATCACAATAAGGCGAAGAAGTGCGTTAGATCCTTGGAGCTACCTCCGAGGTGGTTGGTGTCTACTGAAGTCAAAACCACCGACACGCTCTCGCCCACGACTGTGCTGGATGGGCCTGAAGTGGGCCGGACACTGTCCTTTTCGTACTCGCTGAGGAGGAGCTCGAGTACTAAGGGCGGTGGTGGGTTTGGGTCTATGAGGTGGACCAGGTTTAAGAAGAACAAGGATGCCGGCGAGGGTAAGTTGGACTTTTCGCCTGCTGGGATGTGGCGGTGATCCGACCAAGGTGAAGGTGAAGATCACTAGGGTTAAGAGGAAGGCTAGCTTCTTTCATGGCTCTCCTAACTCAAGCTCACATATGTGGGTAAGTATCTGTCCTCCTAGGCTGTTTTTTGGTCTGTTATTTCAAGTTGGATTTGATTCATGCTTATTTACAAAGTAACATTCGAACATTCGACCCAAAAGTATAGTTATTTTAGCATTTAGCATAAGATGAACATCTTAGATGAACTTGAATAAGGCCATGACTTTCTACTGTGTTATACTAGGAAGTATTTTTAAGCATTTCCATCATTCTAGTTTTCTATAAATGACAAGCAAAAAGAATAAACAAGTTATTCTTTCATAAGGATGTAATCTCAGATGATTCCATGAATCTGTTCATCTATTTTGTATGGCCCAAGAGTTGTAATTTTAATTTTGAAAATGGGCATGGAGGTCCAAATTGTGTGCACCAACTTCCCATTTTGGTTTGACCTCTCTCTTGATAAAGAATGTGATTATGTTGTTGAATAATTTAACTTTCTCTTGTCAATTAGTTTAATTAATCTTACATATTATAAAATGCAGGCCAGCATATATGAAAGCTTGAAGCAGGTGGTTCCATGGAGACGCAGACAAGAAAAGGCTGAGAAAATCTGCTACTGTTGGATATGAACCTCAAGTCCCTGCTCATCCAATTCCCGCTTGCTGATCAATTTGTGTAAATGTAGCATATATAAGTAATAGTAGTCCTAAACTTAAGACTTAAATACATATATAATCTAAAGGCTTCATCTTCACGTAATGAAGCACCTACTCCCATATCAGCCATCCTACCATTCAAATCATTTATAAAGTTTCACACTAGTTCCTCCAACCTGTTTCCGGCCATCCTTACCAAGAAAAACTGTTTCCGGCAATTTCATGATAAATGTGCATGTATCTACTACTATGTGTCCTTATCATAGATATCGAATGAAATATATGTATGAATATGATTGAACACGTGATAGTTGCATATTTATGCAATTTTTTTTGTGCTTTATCATGTAAATTTATTTCGCTCATTTATTTAGTTTTCGATATTTATTAATGTTTTTATTTATTCAGGTGATATGGAAAAATTACAACAACAAAAACAATAAAAAGGGAAATTCTAAAATAATTGGATCAAGAAGTCAAGAGTCCACATGGAAAGAAATCTAAGCCTTGTTTGGAAAGGAAAATGTCTAAGAAATCAACCCTATATAAAGAAATTTTCAGAAAATAAATAGGGTTAGAGATTTTAGAGAGAAAAACACTCAAAAGAGACTAGGAGCCAGAAGAAGAGGAGCAACTGTTTGATATTCGATCCATCGAAGATCTGGTATTCGATCTATCGAAAGCACCATGCTGAGTTTTCTATGTTTTTTCGGTTCTTCTTCCTTTCCCATCATGTTTTGCTATGATGTTATTACGACTATGAGTAGCTAAATTTCCTTAGTTAGGGGTTGATTGAAGCTCTAGATATGCTTACGATAATGAACCCTTTTTTATTCTATTAGCTATTTGGATGAGTTTTGTTTCATTGTTCTTATCACTTAAATGAAACAAATGATTTCTATGTTCATGTTTCTTTGAGTGCACACTTAAATGCATGACTTAAGATTTAGAGTCTTGATTGTGTACATTATCACCTTATCATTGCATATTCATTAGAGACAAACATGTATTTGTGTGAAACAATCCTTAGTGATGTAAGAGTGACCACCTTATCAACCCTTGAAGCTTTGTTATTCTTCAACCCTTGACTTCAGTTCTCTAGACTTACATCATCATATGTATAAGTCGGTTAATTAAGGATCAAGATCAAGCGGATTGTCCTTCCCTCTTTCATGCCAAATAAAAGAGTGTAATACACAAGATGACTTAACCAAAGCTCTTGTGTGGGGAATATTCATCCATGGTTAGTTCAATTATATTGGGGAGGTCGTAAGTATGTTTATGGTGGAGAGAAGTTCTTAACATTCATATCTCATTAATTCTCTTCAACAATTTACTTTCTGCAATTTACTAATTTTTGAAATATCTGAAGCTTAGCCAATTTATTTCGGCAACCAAAATAACTCAGAATACCCTCAAATTTTTTTGTAGTCCGCCACTGTGTCTAGTATATTGTGTTAAATTTTAGTGTCATTTGAGTCTATTTAGAGTAGGGTCATAGTGTTATTGGTGTACTGTAGTTGAGTTTGTCAGCATTTTAATTTCGTGTTAGGATTTAGTGTCACCAATTTCTCATGTTTGATAACCCTTATTTATCTTACTACATTGATATATCCAAGTTAAGAATATGGTATCTTTGCATAGGTGTTTACCCGCCTATCAACACACATAAGTAAGCCTGTCAATGGGGCGGATTCATTTAGAGAGAGAAAAAATTAGACTCGCCCCACCCCGTTTATCTAGCGGATCTTTAATAATCAAACCAGGATTGATCCGGCGGATCAACGAACCAACGAAGCGGATCCGGACCCGTTTATCAATATGCTAATTACTAAATTTATTTCTTTTATCAATATGTTAATTATTACTAATATGTCATATAATCTCTTTACATAAACAAAATATTTCATTAAAACAAACTAGAGAGACAAAAAAAAAACTTCATTTACATCGAGAAACTTGACAAGAAATAAATTATTTTGGATTTTTAATCTTTTAATTTATTATTAATTTTATATAACTTTACTAAAGATATATATTTTATTTTTTAAAAAGAGTTTTGGATTAAAAATATTTCATATATGTAAATAAAAGAAAATTATATAATAAGTTTAAAAAATATAAACAAGGCGAATCATAAACGGATCGAATCTCTTGTGATCCGGATCCGATCCATTAAATAAACGGGTCAACGGATCCGGGTCACAAACGGATCAACGAGTCTAAAAATCAGATCTAAATCTGCCTAATATGTACGGATATGGAGCAAGTTCGGATCAAAATCCGCTTTATTGACAGGCTTAAGCATAAGTATAGTGCAAAGCCTTTGAGTCAAAAGAAATTGAAATGAAATAGCTGGCTTAATAGCTAGACAAAAGCAATATGATCTGATGATTCATTCCTACATGAAAGAAAGGAAATTAAGCTAGCAAGAGAGTTGCTAGAATATGAAAGATGTTGAAATATTTCAAAGCATAATTCCATAACTTGGTCAATAAGCAACAGAGCTTGAAGAAAAAATATTGCGTAATAGGCTTGAGATTATACCTTGACAGTTTCAATTAGAGAGTTCAAACTCCTAATCTTTATGTGAGGCCACCTCAAGATATTGAGCTCCCTGCACCTCCTCTTCAACAAAGTCACTCCCACCTTCAACTCCTTGGCTGCTTTTGTTATGGGGGTGTCAAAGTGCTTCTTAATCTCCTCCAACTCCAAATTACAAAACTTGATCTTCATCTGTTGTGGCATGCATCTCCCAGTACTACTGCTACTCCTACTAGTCCCTCTTTTGCGACTAATGTGCGATATGTCCCAACTATGAGACTCCCTTGCCGAAACTTCATTGCGTCCCAAATCAGTTGTGTCAACATTGTTGGAGTAGCCGAAAGACTCCACCATTGTTGACAAGGGAATATCACATTGAGATGATGAAAATGCAGAGCTTCCAATCATGTTTGAAACTTCATCATGGCCCAAATCAGGTGCAAGATCGTTGGAGTGATCAGAAGACTCCACCATTGTTGAAATGGGCATTTCACCAAGAGCCACAGAATAACAAGGAGATGATGAAAAGCCAGAGCTTTCAATCATTAGTGAAACTTCATGGTGTCCCAAGATCTCCATGTCACTTATGTCCAAATGGCCACAGGACTCCTCCACCATTGCTGTAGTTACAAGGTTCTCTTCATCAAAAGCCACAGAATCAAAACTAGAAGATGAAAAGGCAGAGCTTTCCATCATCAGTGAAGCTTCAAAGGGACCCAAGTCACTTGAGTGAGTTGAGTCAACCCATTCTTGATTAGGCTTTTCATCGAACACCACAGAATCACAATGAGTCGAAGAAAAACCAGAACTTTCAACCTTCAATAGTGAAGCCTCATTAGGACACAAATCACTTGGCTCATCACTAAAATCTCCGAAAGACTCCAACACTGTGGAGGAGGGTTTTCATGATAACCACAATGAGGTGGTGTTGTAAAAGTAGTGAAGTCCCAGTTGCTAATATCTTCTAGTCCCTGAAACCCTATTCGGGGAACGATCCGGTAGTAATCTTCTGGTAATGCCAAAGCTTGTGAATTGAGTTCATGATGATCAAGGAAATCTTCAAGCATGGAAATCGTATCAGTAGTACTCATGCTACACAAACAAAACAACACACCCATTAACAACATTATTCAGAGAGCACAAAAAGCCTAGCTTAGACAATGTGACCAAAATCAAGAAATGAATTTTGTGCAAGATTAAAAGAGATAGAAGCTTCTTACTTTGGAAATGGGTTTCCATAATCAAAGTCAAATGGGTTTTCTTCAATCTTTGGAACAACAAGTTGATGGGTAGAGTACTCCATTGCAGAGAGAGAGAGAGAGAGAGAGAGAGAAGGGTTTAATCAGTGATCGTGTCACATAGGGGGGTTACTATTTCGGCGTTGCTTAGTAATTGTGGCATTTAATGGGTGAACGATTACCAATCACATAAGGGAGGCGCATCTATTAATTGCTGTATTGCAACCATCATTAGTACGTAAATTCATGTATGTGATGTTGCCATGTAAAATGGGCAGGACAAAGATAGTAACCTATAGTAACTTTTGAATGGTAACTAATCACTATGAGACTAGGGGTTAAAAGTTCATCTTGGTCTTGCTTGCTTGCTTAGTTTAGAGGTATATGTATGATAAATTGGTAATTAGTTTGTTGTGGCTAAAATTTGGATTATGAACTTTAAGTACATATGAAATGGAGAGAGGCATGGCAAGAAATAAAAATGATGGAAGGAGGTTACTCTGGTGGACTGGTACGTTTAACGAGTTCGAGGGCATAAATTCCAATAAGAATATCTTTAATTACGCCTAGTATAAATACCAGTGTAAATCATATCTTTACCCTCGCCATTAATCATTTCGGGTTCTGTGAATTATGCACGACTTGTAGTTAATCATTTCGCTAATAGCAGTCATAACCAAAATACAGCTTAACCGTTGGCTGTTTCACACTTACACTGTTAATTCATCTTTATTACGTTGATAAATCTACAAGACATTAGCTTCAAAGAGGGTCATCAAGATTTTTCCCCATGACTTTAAACCGAAATGATAATGACAGTAGGAGTAGTGTTTGTGTCAATGTTTGATGAACAGTTAAAATATTTTGGCTATAGTAAATCCAGTCTCAATCTGAACATGTATTTTGTAGAACCAGAAGAAGAATCAGAGGCATTGACCATATACAAAAATATACTTTACAGGCATCGTACACTTGGACAAACTAGTTCTGGCTTTCTATCAATCTGCTTTTGGATTTCTCTTGATTTTTTCGGTCAGATAGTTTCTGGTCGCATTTGGCACAACAAAACCAAGCTTATCAAATGAAGCCTATCTACCTACATATACCTATTGTTCTTCAGCAGTAAAATCAGGCTCTGCTGGCTTCTGAAGTAACATAGGTGGTAATCTATCTGGCACCCTTCCCTTTCTTGTACCACTACGACGCAACCGGACAGCACGAAGTACATTAGCAGCGAACCGTGAGGCGTAAATGGTGGCACCAAGACTTGGTGAGCTAGTCTCGGCCTTTGCAAGTGCATCTTGCAGCCTATTTTCCTCTTCTCGTAGAGACTCTTCAAGCTTCTTCTTACTGTAACGACGCCATGCTGCTTGTATGAAGCAAGCCGCCCAAGTCCTCCACTGTTGTGAGTAGAGCCTGAATGTGTGGCGGAGCTGCTTGCTGTGAAGTCGTCGAAACTGGGATGCCACAAACCTCAAGTCATCTGCTTTCAAAGCAAAGGCTTCAACTTCACTAAGAGCTTGGACAGTTCTAGTCGAAATGGGAAGATTAGAAGATGTGTGCGGATCAAGAGCCCATGTGAGGAGCTCTTCACCACAGAAGTCACCAGCCTTCAGATATTCGGAGTTGAAGAACCCAGTCCTTCCACCATTCGTGGTCATAGTCAATAGCTTCCCTCGCATGATGAAGAGCATTTCATCCACTGGGTCTCCTTCCCGAACAATGTAACTGTCCTCGGTATAGAGTACTGGCTTGAGACGGTCACACATAGCATCCAGCAATTGTTCATCCATTTTCTCAAACATTGGAACCTTAAAATCATTCAAATAAATTCCTCAGAAAAAAATCATTCAAAGAAATATTAACAAGTTACTGAATGAATATATGAGCAATAAGCCACATGCAGGTAAAGCACTCAATAATTGATCATATTCATATTGAGTCATGGACAAACTCACCCTCATTAGTAGAGCCAAGCAGAGATGGCGCTTTATGTCCCTTCTAAGGTCCTTTGGAAGATTACAGATCAATTTCTCTTCATCGACACCTCTGGTTTCTTGCCATCTGTATTGTTCATACCGCCTTATCCGCTCTCTCAAATTCTCAGGGAGCAAACGGTGGGACATCCATTGTTCTGCATCTCTCCTTTTCACTCTCATCTCCTCCAATCGTGTAGTTGTAGACTGCAGATATGTCTGATTCAAGGAAAAACTAGCTCATCAGTTCATTGTACCCAAAAGCCAAAGGATATGTAGTCAACTACAGGCAGATAGATATCAACTAGAAACAAAACAAAACAAAACAAAAAGTTCTAAAACATTAACATTATTACATGACTAAAGAGCTTCAATATTTTTACCAACCTGCATATTCCCTATAAGAAATGAAAACAACACCAAGCCCCCAATAGATATGAAGACTGCAAAGCAGATTTCCCAAACATAAGTACTTGTTTCGAGGTTTTGACCAAGAGAACTGCAAAATGAAAAGCAGTCTACGTAAGTAAACAAAAACTAACTTTGAGAGTCAACCCTACTGAGCCAAGATGTATAAGCATACCTCAAATTCCGTAATCCCCACCAAAAGCAGTAAAACAACTTTCGAGGAAAGTCTGTGCTTGACTCAACAATACCAGATTGAAGACCATCAAGGAATATTCCAAAATCAAATAAAGTTTTATCCTCATCTAGTATTGGGCATGAAGAATTTAAGTATGTTGTCATTGCTGTCTTATTAAACTGCCTTCCCCCAGTATCACAGTACAGATCCTTTCTAGAGCATAGGGTTGTATTCTTATCACAATAATGTTTCCAGCATGTGGTTTCTCGTTCTATACAAACCAAGTACCAAAATGCTCCAAGTACCTACAAGCCATTTAATCACTTAATATTAGAACATCTAAGATAGATGTTTACTACACCGTAAACATAATAGCAACTGAAGTCATTTCAAATGTCTACATGATGTATCAGACTGGGAATGGTTATGCATCGAGTTTAGCACAAAACTTTCTAGAGCACTCATTCATGTGCATATATATCAGTGAAACGTGACTAAAATACACAATATTATAGTAGGAAATGCACAGTTTTAAACAAATATTGTTATCAAAACTTACATGACTAGCAAGCATGTAAAGGAAAAGATTAAAAGCAGCGCCTGCCCATGCAGTTTCCGTAAGTATGCCAGAAGCCCTTGTTACTTCTCTATACAAGGGATATACACGAATAACTCTTGGCACGTATTGGAACAAAACAACAAACTTCAACAAATTCTTCGTATTCAATGATTGTGAGCCGCTCAATCTCGGAATAAGTAAAATAACTACCTGAAAACTTTCTCAGTATTAGGTTTCCAAAGAAAAACCAGAACATAAATGTGAATTTAAACGAGATACTGGCAACGACCAAGGGTAATAGTGTACCTGTGGGAGTGGAAGGACTGCAAGAATGTCAATCAGAAAGTATGAGGATAGATACCTCTTTGCAATAGCCCAAGCATCTTCGACTAGAACGCCTCTTCCAAAGACTCGAGAAGGAGGAGCAATAAAACCAGTACGAAACTGAAAGATTATATGAACTATATAAAATATGTCAGTGAATGAGCGCAGAACGCTAGCTGTTATCTCCATCTTTCTGTCCCTGGCAAGACACTTGTTGTCATCATCAATCACAGGGACGTAAAAGAACAAAGGATCGAGGGAGACAGCGATCACACATACAAATACAAATATTTTATTCCACTTTTGGAGAAATTGCCCCTGCGGATCGAGAACTATAGAACCAAAGCTTTTACCAACAACCCCGTCAATCGAATAAGACTTCCAAGACTTCTTGATCCTCTCAGAACCAGATTCCAAACTTCTTTGAAACTTAGAGGAAACCAAGCTAAATCTTCTTCTGAACTTTCCTCCGTGTAAGTTATCATTCGGAGAATATGGTGGATCAATAGGTTTCTCATGATTCCAATCCTGAAACCTAGAAAATAAGATTACTGATGTCAAGACTCAAGAGTTATACAAATAAGAACCTATTAATACCCTATTATACCACAATAGTAGATAAGATCATACTGAGACCGAACGATAATTGCAATAGTCCTGGTACATTATTATCATCAAATTACCACTCTGATTTCAAATTTTAACACACTACAAGCTTCTGACATGTTCTACAAGGTAGCAACAAGCCGCTACGCAACCAGCAAGTATCAACATCAATGGTTTCGTCAAACTAACCTGACTATCTTCTCTTGCTGGAAATTCATGACTGTAAACTTAAACAGAACCTCCTAACATGAAGAATCAATCAAAGAGCTTCTTCATGTAACCACCAATTTCCAGAAGTCCCTAAGCAAAACAAAAAAAAAAAATGAAGTAAATACATCATCAATTCCAAAAAGCAAACATCGCAACAAAAGGCCAAAATCTTTGGGATCAAGAGGCCAAAATCTTTGGAATCAAAGTGGCCAATAGCAACAATTCCAAAAAGCAAACATCGCACTGCACCAACTAATCCACACTAAAATATCTGCCAAAAACAAAACAAAAAAAAAGCAAAATCCCACTACAGAAAACAATCATACATGATCAGATAAGTATACAACAACACAAGACACAATATAAACAAAAACCCAAATCAAACCAGCAACAAAAATCAAGACCATAGATTACAACACATAAAAATCCAATCTTTGACCAAAAAGATCGAAGCTTTAAACTGAAACAAGCCCAACAAAGCGTAGTTCATCGAGTCGGAACTTCAAAAAAGACATACCGAGAAACCAAGACAGAGAGACTAAGACTCGAAATGAAGAGACTCCAGGGCTTGGGTGCTATCAAATCAAAGAAGACCCAGATAGCTGTCTGAAGAAAGTTCGAGGAAAATGCGTACAGGGCACCACACAATCTGATGAGAGAGAGAGAGTCGCTCGTGATTTTATTAGTTTAGTTTAGTTTATACAGACAGGAGAAAATGGAGGACGAGTCCAACCAAAGTGCATTGGCCATTGTGAATACAAACTTCTCCCTTAACGTGGGTCCCAACTGAAAATCAATATATATAGTTTTTTGTGTACAGAGCATCAAGGCAATGCTTTCTCTCTCTTTATCCCTCTGCGGTTATTTTTTTCGTTCCGTTGAGAGTGAAGTGGTCCGAGGAGGAACAGTTAAACTCGTACCCGCGTACTTCCCGGAGTAGGAATATCTGTTCGATCCGCGATTATTATTTTTTATTATTATTATTTAAAAATCGGAGTCAGGTTTTTTATTTTTATATTTTTTTCTTTTGTTTTACACAAAATGATTATTATTTTTTTATTATTATTATTTAAAAATCGGAGTCAGGTTTTTTATTTTTATATTTTTTTCTTTTGATTTACACAAAATGATTGAACTTTGGAAAAATGTTGGAATAGCATCTTAGGTCTAATTTCTTAATGTGACACATGTTGATATTTTATTGGTTCATTTTTCAACTTTTGACTGAGCTTAAATAAGTTCAATGTATGTAATCGTCATCTTTATTTAGAGATAAATGTCACCAGAAATTCCTCTCATGTCGCCTCTCTCTCTCCGATCGCTGTCAACCTCAAATACGCCTCCCTCTTCCTTTCTCCTTCGATTGGGTTACGCACATGGTACACAGAAGCTAATTTTATTGTGAATCTCATCACCACTGTTATAAAGGAACAAACTTTATTAGCTCTCCATTGTGAATCAAATTGATTGGAAACTTGTGGAGCTTGAGTTGAATTTCTCATGTACCAGTTGGTTATCGGCATATTAACTATGCTCGAATGTATAACAACGACCGCGAGAAAGAGGTGTGTAGAGTAATTGTAGGTATCTAGATTTGAGGAGGAGATACGAAGGAAGGTCGTCACTCTTAAACTATTCTTGGAAACACTACCACTCTTCCGCATATAAATGATTTCTTCATCCTCTGGCTTTTTAACTTATGCTTATGAGCTTATGCTTGTTGAGATGATGATGATCTTAGCTATGGTGGCGACTGGTGAGGGTTACGGGCGACGACATTCTGAAAGCGACATATTTGGCGGTTGTGGGCAAAGTTATCACACTTATCGTAAGCTCAATCAAATATTGTAAAAGTTGAAAACATCAGCCTATTAAATTCCAACTCGTGTCAAAAGTAAAAAATTAGCCCTAGGGTGCTTGACCCTGGGGTGTATAGCAGTATGATCCTTTACTTTGCCCACTTGCTAATTCTGCCTAATTGTATAGACCAAGAGCAGCCAACCTTCTTTCCTTTGGACTCTACTAGACTATAGTCAAAGCGCCAAAAATACCGACCTCTACTATTTATCCGTTGGTACAATCTCTAACTTTTGACTCGGTTACTTGTGACTTTTTATGTAGTTTGGGAGTTTGGGGGAGTGGACTTCACAAGCTAAACGTGAAACACAATAAGAGCATCTGAAAAGCGGTCGGCTGCTCGAGCAAGTAGAGGGACCCGCAAGAGCTGCTTGAGCAAGACGTTTTTTGGTGATGCACTGGGGAGGAAACAAGGCGAGCAGCTCATCGGTCAACGAACTCGAGCTGTTCTGGGTTGAGATGCTAATTGAGCGACTGGTGGAGCCTACGCTCACGTGGGTGACGCCAGCTGCTATCATTTTTTTAACCCAGGCGCGTGTATTACACGCGCCGGTAATAAGTAAAAAAACAAAAACAAAATATGCGCCAATAAGAGGACGACACGTGGTGCACCGGTTGAAAAAAAAATCACTGGTTATGCAATACATAATCCCAGCATAATATGCCAATTGATTTTGAACCTAAAATCTGATCCAACGGCAGAAAACCTAATCCCAGCATGATACGGATTACAAATTAGCTTCGGAGGCGTTGCCCCCAACCCCCCACCAAGATGCTTTGCCCCTGGACCCCGACTCGCTGACCGGTCAGCGAGACCCTCGTATGCTGGTGGCATATAAACCTGATTCAAGGCATAATCTAACAATTAAAATTGAAACACATCATATTTATCACACACATACTGAATTTGAAACACACTACATGAAATTTAAACACACATAGTAACAATTTAAACATACATAATTATAGTCTTTCTCCAATCTTAAGCATCCAATTCAACTTCACCATGTCCTTCTGAAGCTCCTTATGGATATAAATAGATTCGAGATTGGCAACACGATCATGAAACCATGACATATTATGCCCATCTCTACTCATTGGCTCATTCGAGATCGGCAACACGATCATGAAGCTCTCCATGGACTTTAAATATGGCGGTTGGGTTTCTTCCGTCAAGGACTTCAACAAACATATCTGATTTGTGGAGCACATTAATGTCGTTTTGAGTGCCTGGAATCCCGAAAAAATTATGTCATATCCATGTATCATACGAGGTCACCGCCTCTAAGATAATGGTGGGGTGACCCTTTCGCCTCGAGTATGCCCCTTGATGAGCTGTTGGAAATATCTTCCATTCCCAGTGCATGCAGTCGATGCTTCCAATCATACCTGAAAAGCCTCGTTGTTGGCCCTTAATTAGAAGGCGTAAGAGGTCCTGTTCGTTATCCGGAGATGACACGTGTCACATCCTCATTGGTCAGAAATCTCACCGACAATCGGCTTCAATTATTTTGTCGATATCGTTATCCGGAGATGACACATGTCACATCCTCATTGGTCGGAAATCTCATCGACAATTGGCTTCAATTATTTTGTCGATATCGTTAACCAGAGATGACACGTGTCACGTCCTCATTAGGGCACTGAATAGTAACTGCTCAAGCAGTTTGTAAACTGCTGCATTCTGTTTTACTCTTGCTCAAGCTATTTGGGGAATTGCTTGAGCAATTACTCAAGCAATGAGTGCATTTGCTCTAATATAGTCTTGTTTACGTAATTAATCAATGAACCTGTCAATTTTTTGAAATTGTGTTAAAAACAAAACAAAAAAATTAATTGGAGAGGATTCCCTTTCTATATGGTCGATGTATAATATATATATATGCATAATTATGATAATATTGTTAGTAAATCGTAAACTAGGGATAAAAACTCACACCATGATCACATGATCATTAAGATTACTGTATAAATCATAAGATTATTGTATAAATCACGAATCATGTCATGAAGCATTAATATAGTCATCTGATAAAAATAAATAAACAAATAATGGTCATGTGGCTCATCAGCCTCATCACTCATGCTTTTTTTATGAAATGATGACATTAATCTATTGATGAGATTGATAAGTTACAAAATTTTCATCGGCCTAATTAAAAGAACCTCTTAAAGCAATATACACTAGACAATTTTTTCAAATACCTAAATATAATTGAACAGACTAGGTGGAAAACAATACAATTTTTTTTTTGGCTTCGCATCCTATTCAACTATGCCACTTAGGTTACATTAACATTTGGGCTATCCCACAAAATCCAAGCCCAATTAACAAAACTCTAACCAGCAAACGACGCAAAACGACCCTAGAGGACAGTTGACAGCCATATTGCCGTCCACAAATTTGCGCGGATTCCACAGCTGCGATGTCACCTCCACTTGGTCGGGATTCCACAACCACGTTGTTGTCACTACCCAAAGATCCATGTCGACTCAAGTGCGGCACATTCGTCTCAAAGAGTCGTCAAAAGCGTACCTCTTCTCCGAGTTGGCTAACGTTGTCACTCCGAATGACTTCGCCACATCCACTTGTCATTGAACAACTCGGTCGAGAGTGTTGGCCTTGGTCCGACCACGAACCAATTTTGCAACTCGCTTCAACTCCGTCAGTTTATCACCACCATCCATTGACGACTTTATCGCCAAAACATAAAATCAGAGAAATATGTCGTCTCTGACGACGAGGACACCGCGATCGATCGATCCCTAGGTTTCACAGGCAGCGTGCTGCTTTTCTTTCAGTCATCTAGCATAAAAAGCCCCAAGACAAAATATCGTAGACTACAAAATATAGACCACTATTTTTTTTAAATGATATAAGATTTATGTCACTCATGTTAGGATCAGCCAATTGGACAATTGCTGTATGGTCGTCTGCGAGTTGGAGACAGGCCCAATTGTGTAAAAGCACCTAAGAGGCTAAGACCCAAATAAAAAGCCTAATCAACATAGAGAGTTGAAATCTCGAAACTGCATGAGCACGTGTCAGCCGAGGATCATCAATCCAGAAACCGAGCGCATGCAGCTGCGCGTGCAGACGATTCCCTTCTCCCTCTAAACCGCCACGTGGCTACCTACATCTCTCTACTCATCGTTCTCGGTGCGCCAGAAGTAGAAGCAAAACACACAAAATCAAAACCACCACCACCACCATTATCAATCAACCAATCAAATTCTTCTCTCTCTTCTCCCTCTTCTCCCTCTCTCTCTCAAATTATTCACCACCTCGGCAAATCTCTCGCTCTCTCTAGAGTTTCACCTTATCTCTGGTTTCTATTAGATTCGGATCCCGACCCGAATCGCTTTTACTTTGACGCCGACCATCGGAGATTTCCGCCTGCAAATATGCTACCGTCAGCGTAAGTTTCCGATCAAATCTCGTTTTGTTCAAGTTTCTAATCTAATTATGACTGACTGTGATTGATTTGAGGTATATTTTAGGTCAATGACACTGAGTTAAATGCTTTTGATAAGGTTTATAAAGGTGGGTGGGTTGAATAGGCCATTCACAACTTTTTCCTTTTAAGTTTGTTCTTGGAGATAGTCACCCAGTGAACTATTTTGAATAATAGATTAATATAAATAAATCAAAAGGATAAGTAAATAGATGACTCTAACTCTTAAACGTCAAACTTTTTTACTATGTGAAAAACACTTTCTTACAAGACTTTTGTACTCTGAGCATACATAACTTTTATGCTATCATCACTAACCTTTCTACTAGTCTAACAGAGTTACACTCTCTTTTGTCTCTAAGTGTTTACACATAAAAGATTATCAGAAGTTTAATCTAAGAACTTAGTTATTTGTAAACTGATTCTTCATGAAATGCTTCTTGGGTGCTGCACAACCATACCAATCTCAATGATAAAACGTTTTGTACTAGACTCTAAGACTTACACACAAGAGAAAGAAATGCTTAGAGATAACAAAAGAACACAACAAATAACTTCTTAGACTTTGAAATGAAAGCTCACACAACCAAGTTGCAAAGAGTGATTTGCTCTCCTTTTATAGCTGATGAGATCTACTAAAGAGCAGCCATATAGGCACAAGGATCAAACTCGTTTTGGACTTTTGTAAGTTGGCTAGTTACTATGATGTGACATATGAAAGTCAGAGCCAAACAGAAAGGACAAACACGAGCTTGCCTTAAGCAGATTTGATTTCAAAAACAAGCCAAAAGGTTTTTCCAACTTGTTCTAGATAGAGTCAAAAGGTTGATAGAGAAAAAATACTTTTCCAGAAAACAAGAAATTCAGCTGATATATTGGTTTGTGTATCACAAACTTAGCTTGTACATTTTCACACCTCCCAAGTAACAAGGTCACGGGTTGCAAAAAAAAACTTTCTATAAAAAAATCTTCTTGGGCACCAAGTCAAACAAGTCCAGTAAAATAATAAGATTTTCGAATATTTGAACCCTAGACTTTATCTTCAAGTATAAGATACTTTAGACAAAAGAAGGCCAACACAGACTAACTCAGAATAGGATGCTAGATAGCTAAGACTAACTCAGGATAGGATGCTAGACAGCCATCCTCAATGAAAAACCATGATATGTAAATGCATGTTTTACCTGATTACCAATGAGATCAGTAGGTTCTTCACTTGTTCTTCTTGCTTGATCTTCACATAGACCTACTAAGGTTGTGTTTTGTTCCTTGGGAGGATTGCCAACAAAGTCTATACCTACAGTTTAGTCTGGTGGAAATTTGCTTTTGCACGGAGACCTTTGTTAGATTTAAGCAAAAAGTATGTGTATTTATTTGTATGGATCTTATCTCTGAATAGATTTCATAGAATGATAATCTCTTTGTTTCGGCTAGGAATAGAAGTAAACTAAGGATTTGATAATCGTCTCATTGTTAAGTCCAAGAATCTGGAAAAAAAATGTTTGAGTTGTATATTTTATTTATTCTCATTTGTTTTGTTGAATGTAATTATGGCAGACGAAGGAGGGGGCCAGCCTGGTTGATTTAGATGTTATGCAAAAGTGCGATAAGGAGTGTGATTATTCAAGCTGGGAGTATATCAAGGTTGACAAAAGTAAGGGCGCATTTGAGCAACATTGGGAGAGTTTGTATGCAGGCATCTACGGGAAACTGCGAATTTAAAAGGAATTTAAGGATGATGATTGATGCTAAACAGGGAACTGTTGGTGATGGGTTATCGGAGAAAGATGATGAGTGTGGATATATCAGTGGAGGCTGGAAAAGGTTTATATGAATCTTGTTGAAAATAATTATGCCTTTAGAGCTGTAAGTAGAACCATTCTGACCTTGATGCTCCTTGTTTTCTGATTGACAGTGAAGGCGGAAAGTTCAGCTGTGGCTATTCAAGCTTCAGGGGGAAAAGAGCCACCATGGAGGACTTTTATGATATTAAAACTTCCAAGATTGATGGACAAACAGTCTGCCTCTTTGGAATTTTTGATGGTGAGATATTCTTTTTTATCTTCTTACCTTATGTGCAGTTATTCTGATTACATGAACATAAGGCTTCCTAGCATTCCATATTTGGTGTAGGAAATTCTCTCCACTAGAAAGAGAAGGTTTCATAAAGAAGCTTATGTATTACAAAATCACTAGGTTCTCCTGGTTCATTGTTTGAACATGAAATGAACTTAGGATTTCAAATATAATTATTGCCAATCTGTAGCTCATTGTTTGACCTTACCACTTTAATGCAGTTTGTGATTATTGTCAGCAGATGTAACTTACTCTTATTAATAATTTCATCACGGAGAAGAATATGTTTTTACGAAACAGATTTAAATTTATCCTAGCATTTGTCTATGGTGTCCTTACAGGTCATGGTGGCTCTCGTGCTGCTGAATATCTGAAGGAGCATCTATTTGAGAATCTCATGAAGCATCCGAAATTTATTACAGATACCAAGTTAGCTATTAGTGAGTGCAGATTAATTGTGCCTCAAGTTTCTATTAGCGTTTTCTTTTTAGTATAAGGGTGATATGCTTGTAGCATATCCTTTGTACTGGTGCAGGATCCCACACAAGTATATATACAATTTCGTATCTTACACAGACATGTGGGAAGAGATAATGGTATTGTTCTGACAATTCATGAAGGTGTGGGATCCTGTATCAAACACTTTTGCACCCTGTGTCACCAATTTTTTTGTTTCTGCTGGGTAATTTGGGTGAGCCTGCAGGTGAATCATATCAACAAACAGATGCAGCTTTTTTGGATTCTGGAAGGGATACATACCGTGATGATGGTTCTACTGCTTCAACAGCAGTTTTAGTGGGTAATCATCTGTACGTCGCTAATGTTGGAGATTCACGAACAGTAATATCAAAGGCAGGCAAAGGTAAATTGACTACACTTATTTTCAGCATCTTTGATGTCTGTTTATTTTTCTACTATGTATTGGTATTACAAATTATTGAGATGTAGTTTGGATTCTAATAAAACATTTGTTCCCCCCTTTTGAACAGCAATTCCTCTATCTGAGGATCATAAACCGAATCGAAGTGATGAGAGGAAGAGAATTGAAAATGCTGGAGGCATTGTAATGTGGGCAGGTAAAACCTTTACAAAGCCTCTTTGAATAGCATAGTTTCTAAGAATTTCTCGGGTGTCACTTATTTCTCGACTTGGGCTTAGGTGCTGCATATCTCTTTCTTTTACTTTATGAGAGATCTTGTTCACTTGTGTTAAGTCTTCAGGAACTTGGAGGGTAGGAGGTGTGTTGGCAATGTCTCGGGCTTTTGGAAACCGCATGTTGAAACAATTTGTTGTGGCAGAACCTGAGATCCAGGTAGTTATATATAATGCTCTTTCGGATTGGATGCTATATGTTGGCTTAGGATTGAATCTAATGCTATGGTGAATCTCTATATTTCCTGTCTCTGTAGCATATGACATTGAATATAGTGTAAAATCCCAGTAATTAATTGTCAGTTGGTAATTGTTGTCTCTCTCTAATCCTACTAGATACCAAGAGTCAAGGAGGGGTAAATCAAGAATGGTAATTTTAGAAGGCCTGTTTAATAACATCACATTATGCTTTGTTTACTGGGGTGGTTTTTTTTGCGCATGTGCTTGAGTTTGGTGCCGATTTAAGTGAATCTTTGAGCATCACATGGTGCACGTTAAAAGTTGGAGCTGTTTGTTTAACTGTATGAGATTGTGATGTGCAACTAATGATGTAGTGTAATGTTAACATCTTGAGCTGGGAAGAGCTGGATATGATGGTTATGTAATTGTGGGTATCTGCGAAAGTGGGCTTCAATATGTGTAATCGGTGATTATATACATGAGTTTGTGCATGCAGGTCTGTACAAGTATACTGTTTAGATTTCAAGCTAAGGATATAATGTATCTGCATTTATCTGTCACAGGACCAAGTGATGGACGAAGAATTTGAATTGCTGGTGCTTGCTAGTGATGGTTTATGGGATGTGGTACCGAATGAGGTAAATCTGACCTGACCCCAATCTTATATTTCATCAATGTCTCTGGAACCATGTCCTCGAGCTTACATTTATCTGCATTGTCAATCAGGATGCCATGTCACTTGCCCGGACAGAAGAAGAACCAGAGGCAGCAGCTCGGAAGTTAACTGGCACGGCTTTTGCTCGTGGTAGTGCAGACAATATAACATCTATCGTGGTGAGGTTTCACCACGACAAAACAGAGTCCGCCGATCTGCATGTGTAGAAAATTTATGTGTGGATTCATTACGATTGTTAAGGAATTGATTAAATTAAAATTGATGATGCAATGCAAATATCTGAATGTGCACATAGAATGAAGGAAATTGAATTATTCATCAGTTTTGTTTCCGATTATGCGGTTGTACCCAGAAGATGAAGATTAATGATTTATCTTTTCTATTCTGGTTTCTTACATTTGTGTTCTATGCAGATGCTTGTCCTATAGATGATTCTGTGGGATACCAAATTCACTTGGGGCTTCTCCAATGGAATGGTTCTATCACAAGGAGATTTTTATCTAACAATACCTTTCCAATTCCAATTCCTACTTCCACGAGGTTGTGATGCCCGAAATTTTTGTTTCAGACTTGAGAATGCAGAAACTAGCTCATGATCAAGATAGCTTTATCAAAGATATTCTCCTTCGGGTTGATATTACACCGGAACAAATCAGACTAAAAACTATCTTGAAAACAAACATGTTCCTAGCGAGATGAGGTAATCATGATCCAAACTCTATTCGATCTAATTGCCCTTTCCCATGTGCAATAGGAATACCGACTGATAAGGCTGGGGGCCTGGGGCTATATAACTATACAAGTATATATAACATCCAATCCCGACCTTTACGTTCACAAAGGAGTCTATAGCCATGGGTAACACTCCAGATAGAGAAACAGGTTACAATACTAGGCAGACACTAAAAAGAAAAGGTTACAATACTAGAAGAATGTCCACGATTGATGATCTCCCTGACAGTTTATTGATCAACATACTCTGTCTTTCATTGACTAACTATTACTTCATCTGCGAAACAAAATCCGTGTGCAAGCGTTGGAGAAATATCATGTCCGACCACTACTTCATTGGTCGCTATCTTCTCCGACGTCCTCCTCTGCCAAATCGGCTGCGACGACAGTATTCCGTTCTGATAAACGCGGAAGGGAATAGCTTTCCTTGTGTACACCAAAATTTATAACTCCTCGGCTATACAAAAGAATGGTGACTTCACTTGGTTTGGAATATGACCTAATTCTGTGTTGCGCAACCGAGTCTCTTCAAAGTGATTACTTCATATGTAACCCCTATGCAGCACAATGCGTTGCTCTTCCATCCTCTCGAGTCTTCCCTCGTCAGGTACCTGTCGGATTCATATGTGATCCCTATTGGACTGGTGGTCGACCAAGAGAATAACAAACTAGCAGCGAATGTATCATCATCGACGAAGGCAGAGGTCACGTAGGTACATTAAACCCGGAATATAGGTGCAATGTTGCGAGACTTATGCCATATGACGAGTGGACGGCTGTTGATCAGCTTTGCTCCAAAGTCAAAGTCGGGATCTTCTCTTTCGAGCTTGGTGAATGGAGAGAAGCAGTCGTATCGTTCCACGAGAATTCAGATATGATTCAATCAACTCGGATATTCACTTTGCTCACAACGGAATGTTGTATTGGTCGAGCAAATGTGGCTTCACTAATACCGACTTTCTGATTGGGATAGATCCGTCGGCGTTTGTGATCAGTTCTAATAATATTCATGAATATTACTAAGAAGGTCGTTTCATTGAATTACTAGCGAATGAGTTACTAGTTGAACAAGCTGAAAACCCGTTAATGTACAACCCCGATGGTCATCGCTTTCAGATGCAAGGCCTTGTCGTATCAGGTTGTTTACAAATATGCGTCTTAGACAACTTCGACTATCATGCATTGACGTGGGAATTAAAACACAAAGACGATGTGATCTTTGCGGCCGACGGAGTTGGAAAATTGTTTTCGAGAAGAGAGAAATTGGTACTCAACTTTGCGCGTGAAGTGACGCTGACGAATTTTGACCCTGTGCATATGGGTATCTTGTACGTAAATTGTGTCAAATCGGACATTCATACTGGTAAATATCTTGGGGAATTAGAGCTTGGAGAAATGCCTAGCATAATTAGCGACAACCGTTACTTCTTCCACTCAACTACCGATATGCAATGGCCGACACCAGTTCCCAGGCTACCACCAGGGCTAGATCGAGGCGAGAACAAGCTAGAGCCAGTTTGCGTTTGATCTTGGGTAACATTTTATTTTCGTGAAACGCATCATGTAGACAATGAGTCTATAATAGTAATATTCTTACAAAAATAATCGAAACACATATAGGAGTCGAAAAAATGACGTTGATTTGTTCGTCCTACATGATTTCTCAACGAATAACAGGCACTCCTTCTCGACAACTTGGTGAAAATGAGGGATGTACCTTTACAGATACTCTAACGCTCAAATCAGAAAGAATTTCGTAAGCAAGAGCTGAAGCTTGAGCGCCAAGTTTGGAGATTGAGCATCGAGTGCCCGAAGGTGTGCCTCGATCCTCAACCAACTCCCCTATTCTTACACCTCGAGTCCACTTCCTAATCAATTTGTCGACTCTAGCGCATATTGACCAAGTCCCATTTCCAACCTCTTTAGGCTTTATATAACTCCAGCCCATGATATTCCTTGCCCAATTCACATTTGACCAATATTTTTTACTTCACTCCCACAACACACCATAAATATTACAATCCTGTCCACTCATGGACACTCGGCCAGTCTTGGCCTCCTTATAAATTAACAAATCACACCCATTTTCCTCATTTTTCCCCCGATTCTCAAATTTCTGAGTCGGAAATTCCAACTCTGGACCATTGTTTGCCAGATAGGTCACTCTTGATGGTCCTCTCTGATTCAAACTTGTCCCACCCAGACTTCCGTTTCTGACCACTTGGGTAATTCTCATTTTCTGCTGTAAAGTTTCATGCTTTATCTGGTTTTCTGTTTTCAATTCCATTCCTATAGAGCTAGGGTTACTGAAATTTGAATGTTAAGAGCTCTGCTAATATGAATCATTGTGGAATTTACTGTAAATGTTAGGTCTTTACAGTCGGTGAATTTTATCATTGTTGTCTTCAGCTTTTTTGTCTGCATATTGTTGTGGTTGTAGGATCATGTTGAAGAGTTTTTACAAGACAAAGATTGCATCTTTGAATTGGAGTTTTGACTTCAAACATTAACCAATATGTGTCTGATAAGATATATTTGAATCCATAATAACATTTGCATTCGTGGAAGCTAGTCAGGGTACTCAGCTGTGGCACTTGTGTGCATTTATGTATCAAAAAAACTTCGGAGCTAATCATTTATTGTTATGAAAATTTAATGCAGTTTCATGTGACAAGGTTTGAACGTCTAGTGCTGTAGTTGCATAGAGTTGATTTCCAAGACTTATTGTTGCAATTCGACATGATTCAAAGGTGATTTATTTGCCCTTCTCTTTTCTCTCTGTATCAGGTATTTGACATCTCTGGTGACAAGTGTGAAGGAAGTTGCTTTTGTTTGTGGGATTTGACACTTAATTTATAGACTACGCTCGATGGTGGTGCTGAGAAAGGAAGAAGCAAACTTCTAAGGAATTATGGATGTCCGTAAAGCTGAGGCAGCCAGAGCTAAGGAACTTGCGGAGAAGAAGCTCATAGGAAGAGATTATGCTAGTGCAAAGAAGATTGCTTTGGCGGCTCAAAAGCTGTATCCTCAGCTTGAGGGTCTTTCTCAACTGTTGACAATAATAGATATTCATATCTGTGGAGAAAACAAAACTATTGGAGAAGCGGATTGGTATGGAATACTTGGTGTGGCTCCTTTTGACAAGTATGAATCAATTAAGATGCAGTATAGAAAATTGGCGTTCATGCTTCATCCTGATAAGAACAAGTCTCCTGGTGCAGAAGGTGCATTTAGGTTGGTTTCAGATGCATGGAATTTTTTATCGGATAAGTCTAAGAGAGCAACCTATGAGAAGCTTACATTTTACCACAGTCAGAATTTGGAAGGAGTTCAGGGTAAAGTTCCAACCCATTCTGACGGTCACCAACACAGTTCGAATGCTTTTCGAAATGTCACAGAAAGAGTAACTTCACATGCTAGGGCCGAGCATGGTCCCACTCTCGTATATGAACCTACTACTTTCTGGACAATTTGCATTTGGTGCAGTATCTATTTTCAGTATGTCAGGGCTCATCTAAATCAGACTCTCAGGTGCACCGAATGCAAGAGGGCGTTTACTGCTATAGAAAAGGTTCCACCTTCCGCTGTTTTGGAGTCATCTAGTAGTTCTTCTCACCAGAAGGTTCACACTAAAAGACACCATGGTGCTAGTAGAAAATCATTTAATGCTGGAAAAAACAATGCTGCTGCTCGAAACTTGGGAACTGAGGGGTATTTGGCTCATCAATCAGTGATTAAGTCAACCTTCCAACATAATATTTTTTCCACTGTGACTAGTTGTGTTAGCACTGTTGTATCAGGTAATTCTGCAGCTGTGATGGTGGCTCATGCAGACGAGAGAGTGAAGAGAGAGAGAGAGGGAGAGGAGAGACAGTCAATCGCTGAATGGGAGAGGAGTCAACAGTTGATGGGAAATCCAATTTTCAAAAAGAAAAGAATTCATGATAACCATCTGAATGGTTCAGAAGGATGCATGGCCAATAAGATCGCCATTGGAAATGATGGAGCTGATTTAGAAGATGGATCTGAATCAAATACAGGCAATGTCGGTACAAAAAGAATCTATGGTGTCTCTACTATAGATAATACACCGAGTAGCAAGAGAGAGTTATCCTACCTTGAAGCACAAAGTTTTATGATGGAAAGGGCACGTCGTGAGATTTCAAAGAGGCTCAAGGAACAGAGCTTAGCTACTGAATCGATGAACTCAAACAAAGAGCAAGAGAAGGTAGGAGATAATAAACAGAAGACTGCAGTACATGTTAAGACAGAGAAACATAGCGATAAGAACAATGATGCCATATTATCTATGTCAACTATAGTTCCTGATCCTGATTTTCATAATTTTGACTTGGATCGAACGGAAAGCTCCTTTAAAGATGAACAAGTCTGGGCAGCATATGATGGTGAAGGGATGCCTCGTTATTATGCTCGTATTCAGAAAGTGATCTCCAGGAAGCCATTTAAAGTTTGCATCAGTTGGCTTAATGCAAGAAGCAATGCCGAATTGGGTTCATTGGACTGGATTGGTTCTGGTTTCACTAAAACATGTGGGGATTTTAGGCCTGGAAAACGTGAAACAACTAAGAATTTAAATGCCTTCTCAATGAAGGTAGATTGGAGAAAAGTAGCGTATGGAATGATTCGTGTATTTCCTGGAAAGATGGAAGTCTGGGCTTTATATAGAAATTGGTCTCCTGATTGGAATCAGCATACCCCAGATGAAGTGGTAAACAAATATGACATGGTGGAAGTGGTGAATGACTTTACTGAGGAAGACGGTGTGTTTGTTGCTCCACTAGCTAAGGTTGCTGGTTTCAGAACAGTGTTTCAAAAGCATTTGGACCCTAAGGCAGTCAGGAGGATTCCTAAAGAAGAAATGTTTCGGTTCTCGCATATTGTTCCCAGTCACTTGCTTACTGGTGAAGAAGCTCATACAGCTCCCAAAGGTTGCTTAGAGCTGGATCCAGCAGCTCTCCCATTAGAACTCCTCGAAGTAACAGAAGCTAATCAGCCGACTGTGGCAGGAAATGTCGCAAAAGCAAAGCAACAGGTGTTTCAAAGTGTCTCAACAACAGAAGATGCAGAGATGAAAGAAGAGAGAACTCAGACAGTGGAGAACCAACCAATGGTGGTTGGCGATGGTTCATACCTAGTTGGCCAAGGAAACGGATGCGCTATTTGCAAACACCAGTTAATGATGTAGATCGCATCTAGATAGTTTTTGCTCTTTGCTTATGCCAAGCCCTTTTTGCAAATGTACATGTTGCTTCTTTTACGCCGCAATAATAGTTTAGCTGTTAGCTGGCAGGCCGATGTTGATTTTTGACGTTCTGAGAACTCTAAAAACTTTGGTATTGAGACCAATTATCATGGCCTGGAAAATGAAGTAATGAAGCGAAGATTCCGTGTCCTTAGTTTTGCCTAATGCTTGGTTCACAGATTTTTCTTATTCTTTTTTATCTAAATTTCTTTGCTTCGATCTCAGTGTGCTGACTTTACTCGTGTTAGTTTCCAAAATCCAAAAACAATGTTAGAGATGTTCGGCTGGAGAGACCACCATGCCATAACGCTACAACACAACAGCAGTGTTAAAAATAAAATAAAAAGAGCCTATACAGCCGATTAATCTATAAACTCTAAGAAAACGAGTCGATTCGGGCCTGAACATCTTAGTACATGGCCAAATCGGTCTGATTTTTTTTTATAGTTGAAAAATCAAAACTGAAAATCTGAAAACCAAAAAATTCACAACCTAATGCTTCTCTTCTTGCACAATAAAGAGAAGATAGAGGTCTTGGTAATAATGAATTTATTTTCGAAGATGACACCAAACTTGATGAGGATGCATTTGGAAAGTTTGGCAATATGAAGTGAATTTCTTATTTGAAAGAATTTTATTATGCTTATATTTGAGTGTTGAACTATGTGCTTAATTATTTTGATCGTTTTCATAATATTTTCTTTTGACTTCATCTTTTTATCTTTTAATGAATGATATTTTATATTATTATATATATATATTAAAAAAATTCTAAGGAAATTTTGTTCTATATATTAATAATTATAATATTATTTTATATAAAAAAATATCATTTCCGATTACTCCCAATTATTTACCAATTAATCGATGCCAAAACAATTCACGGCCGATTATCCTTTTTTTAAACCTTGCACTGAAAATTTGAAATAGACGAATTTCATCTCGATCATTTCTCATATAATCTTCTCTCTGTGAGTTCGATCTCCCCAGGGACGGCATTGCTTTTGAACTTAATTATCCAACCTAGGAGTCTCCGAAAAATTAACAAAGGTGTCGATCGAAAGTGACTCCAATATTTTTACCAGCAACACTATAACTATTGAATGTGAATGAAAAAAACTTTTACATTGAAAATGAGGGGTTTTGCTAGTGGGTTATAAAGATTTGGACTACTCCTATCATTGCCAATTGATTTTAGTATGGAACCCCAAATTATTTTATAGCGGTATCAAAGCGGGTCTCCCACGTGTGTTGTCGAATGCAGATCACACGTGCCGTCACCCATATATATTGTCTACGTGTTTGGTTTAAGATGTCGCCACACGTGCATAGATATGTTGAGAATATAAATGAAGAAAGACTCCCACATTAAAAATAAAAAATATGTTGCTAATGAATTACAAGAATTTAAATTACTTTTATCATTCCCACTTAATTTTAGTATGAAAGCCGGATTACTTTATCCACAACAACTTCTTTCACTTCTTCCGAGTATTTTCAATGCAATTTCGTGTCGATGTAGTTTGTAACCAAAAAATACAAATGATGAAGTCAACTTCACGGTATTGTTAAAAGAATCCATATATGCATGTGAGAGAAGACCAATCAAATATTCTAGACGATGAGCTCGATCATACGTGTCTTCATATATGAAAAACATTCATGCACTTAATTGCAGAGTCAGTTCCCGGCATCAAATTAACGTCGTTGGATAATCTTATGGGAGAAGAAGGAGGAAACTACGTACAAGTTTGTTTATACATGGTGTCATGTGTCTCGGAAGACCATCCTTAATTATATTTTTACATGCGCAATTACCTCCACAAGTCTTGTGAAGTTTCATAGATAGGCAAATTCCACGACCATTTATATTTTATATGGTTCCAATTTCAATTGCCTTCTAGAACACTTCAACACTTTTGTGCAATTGTTAGAATCCTGCATGCGGGGTAGCTTGTGTGCTTAATATCTAAGTTAACGTGGATACCAGTCATATTACTATATGAATGTGTCGACATGCTAATAAGCCAAAGTCAACCAAGTCATATATATTGTAAATTTCGCCTTTGGATCCGTGTTTTGTTTTAGATCTAGAATAAAGATGGTATAATATAGGACTATTGTGTCGCACTATCTTGGTTTTGTTTTATCAATGATTTTGGGATTCATAGATGAGTTAGAAACTTAGAATTAGGATATAATTGAAAACAATCTCCACAAATGATCGAGACGATCTATTAAAAAACTTCTATTTGGAACCCCTATACTCGAGCTTGAACTTCGTTGATTGATTGAAGCTAAGTTATGTTTACATTTATTTTTAGTACCAAACGATGAACACATATAGACCTAATTAACAAGCTTTGGAGTTTGGAGGATAACATAATATAGAAAAATGTATCAAATAGGATTAGAGATACTATTGATACCAATTTAGAGTAGGGACAGGCAGGTCAATGGTGCGTAGTGAGTAACTAGTGGCACATTAATTCCTTAGCTTGCGTAAAACTAATTATGTTTCACACGGAAACGTCTAGATTAAGCCCAATGTTATGTTTCTCTCCTTGAATCCTCTACAAAACCGTTTAAAAATTTATATGCATGTGTTATTTTTATCCATTTTATGGGTATTATACGTTTGTACTTGTTTTTTATACACACAAATTATATATCGTGTTAATAAGATATTCTCACCACGTGTTAAATTAAATGCGTAACACGTGACTGCATAAGATCAAATTAATTAAAAAGATATATATTTTATTTGAAAGTACAAAATTTAGCGTTTCCGATCAAATATGTAACCACAATCAACTATAATCATGCATGACGTTATCAATTTATTGCACCGATCACACATTTATGTTATGAAAATAAATATTGAAAGAGTCGATCTTGAATTATTGAAAATCATAGGACGTCTAACCAAACGATCAGATTTTAATGTTTTAGAATCTCACAACCGGCCTTCTCCAAACTTCTCTCATATACCAAAATCCGTCCACATTATCTTCCCCCCTCAATTGATAAGTCGGATTAGACAAGACTACTTAAGGTCGAGCCGCCTAACTAAACACGTTCAACATTTCTACTATAATTTCTACTATAATACAAGGAAACCATTGACATACCAAATTTTGAACTTTCCTAAAAATTCACTACAGTGAAACAAAGTCACCGTGAGAAGATGATAGACATGAGGACAAAAGTGTAACAACAAAAGAAAAAAAGAAAGCTGTCAGATATATATGTGCGATCAGTTTGGAGACTAAAGAAACTATGTGAGCAGTTTTCATCCCATAGATAGACAACCAGTGCGAACTGTCATGACGCATCAATTGACGACATGAGAGTTGGATTGGAATGTATATATTTATATCGACTAACCCTTTTTTAATTTTCAATTCACACACAAAAAACGAACTGCACACTGAAATAGGAGAATTTCGAAATCAAAACCACTCGGAGTTTGTAGATCCACATTATTTTCAATTTTTACTTTTTGTATTTTCTTATCAAATGGTTTTGTGTTTTTAAGATACTACTTTGCATTGCTTATAGGATAGAAGAGGCAAATTTCCAGGAAATCGTAAAAGAGGAAAGTCGATAGCAAGCAAATTGGGTTCAATATTTAGAGATGTTTTGGGACCGTTGAATATTTTGGGTTTTATAGAAAGAAGACGAAGAAAAAGATGATCATGCATATATGTAATTCTCGGCAAGAAGATTTGGTTCCTTCTTGCTGGTTGAGAATTGAATGGTCCAATTGAATGTATTCAATAGTATAATGTTTGTTGTGATATGGCAGGGAAGAGGATAAACAAAAAGGAGAAAGAAGATAGATTTCTTTGGATTATTAGAAGTTGAGTCGATGTATTCGTATAAAGTTACGAAGCGTTTAGAAAAGATAAAAAAAAAAGTAACCCTTTGCATGTTTGAGTACGGTAGTTTATCTTCCAATCAAGTAGTTGTGGCTAGGAGGCAAATGGGGTGGGTGGGCCCGGGTTCTTTTTGAATTTTTGTGAAAAAATAATAATAATATATTATTATTATATAATATAAATATTATAATTTATTTGAAGTATATTTAAACTTTAATGACGCGTATGAGTACATAATTAATTCAAATCTAAAGACTTTGTAAGAATATTATTATATATTATTTCAATAATGAAGTCTAAATATTATGTCAATTAGGATTTTAATCTCTTACTAGGTTTCTGAGATTTAAATACAATTTTTATTAAGTTTATTAGATATGGAGAGATACTTAGAAAAATAAATCATCTTCTTCTACTCCAACATCAGACGAGCAACTACCTACAAAAATTCAAAAGAAGAATAGTAACAATATGAAAAAGTCTTGTGCTGAAGATATTACAGAAAAATATTCATCAGATTCCGCTAAACTCCTGCCAATTTCAAGTTATCATCCTAATATTCAAGAAGAAGTTCGAAGATATTATCTACAACAAGGCCCTTGTTGACCTAAACATCATACTTTTCCTTTCACGAAATTTAGAGAAAAAAACGAAGAAAAGAAGGTTTACTCGTGATTGGTTTAATTAATTTTCATATTGGTTAGAGTACAGTATTAAAGAGGATGCTGTATTTTGTTTATGTTGTTATCTTTTCAAACCAACTATTGGAGAATAAAGCGGTGGTGAAACTTTTGTTGATGCTGGTCATGGATTCAGTAATCGGTTGAAGAAGCAAACGCTAATATCACATTTTGGAGGATCAAATATTACTCATAATCAGGCTGCGAGTAATTGTGATGCTTTATCAAACCAAAAACAATACATTGAGACTGTTTTGGCAAAATATACAGATCAATATCAAATTGATTACCCTAACCGAGACTATTTTTTAAGTTTTTTATTTAGACCCTCCTTAATCGAGAATCCTGACTCCGTCCTTGGTTGTGGCATAGAAAATTATACATTCCTACATTGTGAATACCATGAATTTGATAACATGGATACCATATTAATATAGTAGAATAGATAAGTGACATAAACGGTAAGATGATCATTAAGGTTCCTATACTAATACATGTATTTATTTGGTACGAATGATGCACACATTAAGTGGGATGATCAAGTAGAACCGCTATGATGTAAACAAATAACAAAACAGAATATGGTCCGCATGTGTGAGCGCAACAATTTTGCACTAAAAAAGTATCGACGATACACATGTGCAAGCGTAACACACTTCCGCATGTATGTGCGGAAAAGCTAGTACTTGTTATGGCAACCAACTTGGGGCCTAATTTGGTCCATACAGTTAACAAAGTCACGACAAGATTCCAAGAATTCTGAAGGCCACTTTAGTAAAATTAATGAGAATTTTTTGTTAATTTTCCAAATATTATTTTTTTGAAAATAAAAATTAAAACCAGGGCAATGGCAAGTGGCAACCATCCAAGCCTAAAACCTCTCTATAAATAAACCTCCCATCTCCTCCTCCATCTTCTCCCTCTCTTCCAGACTCTCCGTCACATTACATACAAGCTCTCTCTCTCTCTCTCTCTCTCTCTCTCTCTCTCTCGATCTCTCGATCGAAGCGTAGCTCTCTCACTGACTAGAGCCACCGCGAAATCGTCACCTTCCATTCCGTCGGTTAGTTGTCGTCTCCTATTCCTGTTCCCAATTACAGTTTAATATTATTGCCTTGTTATAATATTATTTCTGTTCACAATCACAGCTTCTCTGCATGTTGTTACCTGCAAACTCCGTTTGTTCTGTTTTCTATTTTATTTTAATTCTGGCACATTGATTTTGTTTTTCTCCGGTTAAATTTTTGTATTCGTGAAGAAGAAGTGTAACGGCGGTTGGCGGTCGTTTCTTTATAGCAGTTGAAGAGGGGGGACGACAAACTGTGGGCGGTGGGACGTGTGCCCCACGCGCCGCCTTTTCCTCAAGTTGTCGAACCGCTCAGCGGTTTTGACTCCGAAAGAAGCACGCGTGTTTACGTGAGGGAGGGGGGGAGGGGCCCACATGGGGTTGACTGGGCCTGGGGCCCACCTGACCCGTAGACTTATAAAATTCCTAGGCTCACGGTTTTCGGAGATCCAGGGGGAGAGGAGAGAGTTAGCTGCCAGATCTATGTCGGTGTTCGTTTGACACGTGGACGGTGAAAATTATGGAGTCCACCGACTCGTAAGTGGGACCCTGTTTGAGTGTTGAGGTCGTTTAATTCTTTTCTTCGTAAAATTGACTGGTACCTGAAAGGCAGTTAAGTCACCGTTAATAAATTATTTGGTCCTCAATATTTTATTTCATTTAGTATTTGATTTAGAACTAAAAGTACAGAAGAGTAGACATTGCGATCTTGTTCTGAGTCTAATTACTGGATCCAATTCATAGCTGTTTTTTTTTTTTTTGAGATGGTTTATAGTCTCTTAGAATGATGTGATATATGGATTTTTTATAATAAAAACGATAAATTCACACAACAAATGGATCTATACATCAATGAGTTATGTGACAGTCTTAAGAGTAGTAAGTAACTAACTATGAAAGGTATAGAAGAGCTCCATCCACGAATGGAGTTGTCTAGTGTACATAGAACTAGTGATTGCATTCAACTATTTGATCAGTTCAGGAAACTAACGAATTTATACAATTCGTTGGATTGTGTATTTAATTTGTTACTCCTTTTCCTCTTATAATTTAGCTGGTTTATATCAAAGCAAGATAATTGTCACAATTGATTTCATTTCTGAGGTGCCTTCGTTCGAGTTTGACAGTTTGTCCTATGCAACATATCGCTTCTAGCCTCCCTAACCTTTAGACCAAAAGGAAAATGTTTAGACGTGTCCTCTTTACAGACCCAAATGGCCCTAGCCTGGTCAATTTTCCACTTCCATAACTGACACGTTTGCTCTTTTGTACTTTTATCTTTAGTGTTTTTCACATGAGTTGTCATGAAACAACCATAGCATAATCCTTTCGAGTGTGTCTGTCTCCATCCATTCTTGTTAACAAGAGAGCTCCAATACCGAGTTTTCTGGGTAAGAAAAGTCCAAGAGTCACAGTAGTTTTTATTAGTATTGAGAGGACTGGTCAGTTTCTTGTGGCAATTTTTAGGATACACCTGTGTGTTTCCATTGGATCTGCTAGTTATTTTCCTAGTGATATTTAATCCTCTGTTTGTGGTTTTCATGTGCTCGCAATCATCCAACAACAACCTCTGTCTGCTTTTCGACAAAGACCTTTGGCTCAAAGAACCATCTGTGTTTTGTTTAGTCACTTTAGGCATCAAATGTGTGGGTGTAACTGCATAAGATGTTTCATGTTTTTAAAACTCTTATGTGATGAATATGTTTCTGTGATATTATTTTTCTTCTTCTTAAAGCAATCCCTATAACTATATTTCATAGATGATATATCCCATCCTTAACAATTTAGCCACGCATGCATATGCATGTTCTTTCACGTGTATTCATAGGTTGGGGGAACACATATATATACCTATATTATCAGTCACATTCGACAATAGTATAGCATATTTTCCTGATATATGAATTGGTTTAATTAGGTAAAATCACTAATTATTTTCCTATTTTCCCAACGGAACAATGGCTACCCTCTCGAATGCATGAGTACACAATGCCTGTACGTATCGAGGACTCGGCCTTACATATTTTAGTTCTTTATTTACTAATCAGTGCTGTATTTGTTAAAATTTAAAAACAAGATAAATTACTTTATTTCAATCAAAAGATTACTGATTATGTTGTAGCTGGTGAGTTGGAAATTGGAATGAAGCTAGATAGTGGTGTAGTAATTCCAAAAGAGCCAACCATAAATACATTACATATGAGTTTGATGTATGTTTGTTTTATATGATCTGCCTTTGTCCTTCTGAATCAGCTTTGATTGATGAATCCCTTGTTAGACAAAGCCCTTCTGGATTTTACATGTAATGTCTAGTCATCAAATCCAATTAACTAATCTGAAAACTAATCAAACTGGCCCTGCTGCTCTTTTATCAATTTGTTATTGATATCCTAGCTCTGGTATCAAAGTCTCTATGTGAAAATCTGTGTTCTATCTGGAAAAGACGTTATCTCTTATAAAATTTATAACATTCTTTTCCTACAGAACATCAGTTTCCTTTTAATTTCTGTAAATGTTATATCCACGTCACCATGAGCTACAGCTCTGCTTGTTGCAACACCTGTTACTTTTTTTGTTAATCAATCGTTCAAAGTGGTTGTAGTCTAGCTAATAATGATTATCATATTCCATCGGGTTGAATTTATAGTCGAGCTAAGTTGTTAAGAGTATAGTTTGGATCCAAAGGTCAACATGAACTCATTGAACTAACAATAATTCTGTTTTCTTAAAACGTAGTTTTATAGTACCAACTTATTGACTACAGAGGAAAATGAATTTTGTTTTGAGACTTATTTGTAGCATGGTGTACTGCCGACGTCTCTTGAGATTTTAGTTTCATCATCAACACGTACTACCCTTTTCCAATATGTACTACAGAACTGAATACTGACTACACATGTGGTATTTGTTGTTTATAATTGTGTGATAATAGATTGACGACCATGACGAACTTTGCTAAGCTGAACCAAACAATGGGATTCCGGAGATCATTGACATCTGATAAGCAAAGGGTGCAACTGATTGGTTCAAAAGCTGTAAAGAACGATGAGAACAGTGGTGACCTTACCTTAGCATCATTAGCCTCAAACCTGAATGATATCCCTGCCATTTCTAATGCACCTGCACCCACATCAGATTTAGCTTATAATTCCTGGCTGGTACGTCCAACTTCTTGCTTCCCAGGCTTTATATAAAATAGAGATTTTTTTTTATTTGGCCACTACTTGGTTGATACCAGAAAAGCTATATTGTACTAGAAATTTGTCTGCAGTAGTTTGGACTGAGCTCTCTTACAGTCCTATTTAGAATGTTTTAACTTTTAATTCTTGAAAATTGATGAATTGTTTGGTTGGATACAAATGTAATCAGGTGGATCACCCTTCTGCACTGGGCTCATTTGATAGGATGATGAAAACTGCTAAAGGGAAGAGGATTGTTGTCTTTCTAGACTATGATGGAACCCTTTCGCCCATTGTTGATAATCCAGATCACGCTTTCATGTCCAATGAGGTGAATATATGTTTATTAGTTTTTTCTTTTTGTAATGGTGTAGTTAGAGCATCTCCAACAGCTCTTGTAAAAGCACAAGAATTGCTATTTTATTGAAAAAGTACATCTTTGGCTCCAACAGCTCTTGTAAACTGTCTTGTATCCTATAGAAAATGGATAAAGATGAGAGAGAATCCCTATATCTATAGAAAACTCAAAATTTGTATAACCATTTAAAAATCTCTAAAATTTATTGCTCACCTACACAATTTAACCTTCTCTCCTCAAAATATAAACAAAAACACATCAATTTTTCTCTCTCTCCTACAATTTATTGACTTGATTTGAGAAATATTATTATACTCATTAAATTATAGAGATTAGTATTTATTTTTTAAGAATAGAATAGAAGAGCTGTTGGAGTTGATCCCAAACAATTATAAATTTTTTGTGTTTTAGTCTTGTATAATAGAGATTTTATACAAGAGTTGTTGAAGATGCTCTTAGATACTAACTATACCCTCCTGGAATTATCTATATTGACTATCCTTTAATATGGTAGATGCGAGCAGCAGTACGCGAAGTTGCCAAATACTTTCCAACAGCAGTAATCAGTGGGAGGAGTAGAGACAAGGTAATGAGTCCATGACTAATACCAAGTAGTCTAGCTTCTAAAAAATGAGGTTAGACTTTATTTTGGTTTTCCAATTAGTACCATGTGAGGCTCTAATTTATAATTTTCTCAATTGGCCATGATCAGGTGAAAGGATTTGTACAGTTAAATAATTTATATTATGCCGGAAGCCATGGGATGGACATCATGGTTCCTCCAAAGCCTCTAAAGCCCTGTGATGCCAAGAACCAGGCCACAGCCTCTACAGTGGATAAGAAGGTCCGTGTCATAAATATTAAGGCTAAAATTTATATGGAAATTCCTAAACAAATAAAGGTTTTTTTTTTTTTTTCATTACCAACAATGACAATGCAATGCTGTTAATCTTGCAGGGGAGTGACATGCTCTTTCAACCTGCCAAAAGATTTCTGCCTTCTATTCAAGAGGTGCAAATGAGTTGACCACATATGGAACTATTAGTCCCTTGAAATTGCAATAATTTTTCACACATTAATAAAACTTAATGTATGTGTTTTTGGGATGGCAGATATGCATAGTGTTGGAGGAAATAGCAAAAAAGATAGAGGGTGCAAGAGTTGAGGACAATAGGTTCTGCATCTCTGTACATTACAGGAATGTCCTGGAAGAGGTAATATACCTGGCATTGTTTTTCTACATGATTATTTTCATCTCATGATTCTGTTATACGTAGGTTAAAACTTTCCACTGTACTATGAAAAGTAACTGAAATATTTTTTTTGATTGAATCTGCAGGATTATGGCTTGTTAGAAGAAAAGGTCAAGTCGGTGCTTGAAAACTATCCTCGGTTTCACCTTACTCGGGGTAAAAAGGTAGGAAGAATGAAACATAAAGTTGATTTCACCTTGTAAGGAGTATACCTATAAGATGTGTTAACATTAATTTCATGTGTGATCATACCAGGTTCTGGAGGTGCAACCATCTATAGAATGGAACAAAGGCCATGCTCTAGAATACTTACTCGACACTCTCGGATTCAGCAATTCGGGAGACGTCCTCCCATTGTACATTGGGGACGATCGAACAGATGAAGATGCCTTCAAGGTCATACAAGCCAGAGGACAAGGATTTCCAATAATTGTGTCCTCCACCCCTAAGGACACCAAAGCTGCTTATTCTCTGCATGATCCATCAGAAGTGTTAACTTTTTTGTTGCGCCTTGCAAGGTGGAGAAAAGCCTCTTCTTCGAGCAGGTCACTTGCTCAAATATGGGGTATAGGGAATTCACGTAAGACCAACTAACTAGGTGTGTGTACATAAATTAAGTTTCCAGCAGTATTAGGAAGAATGAAGAGGCTAGCTGAGTTTTGTTATAGCTAGCTTATAGATAAGAAGTATAGCTATAGATGAAGCAAATGAAAAGACAAAAAAAGGAGCCACACACAGTTTCACTGTTGTTTTAGTAGGTCAGTGAAACTGCTATGCGCCCCATCCATGCATATGCTTTCAGTTTTATTGCAGACTATAGATGCAAGATGTTTTAGAAAGTTTGTTTGAGCTTCCATATATAATGATGTTTCGTTTTGGGTTTTCATCACAACTTTCTAAACCGATTCTATTTCTTTGGGGCTTGGGCTTTTTCATCTCCAAAGTGAGCCTTTCTTGATCCCCAACGCGAGGTAAGCTACACACACACACTAGTGTTGACATAAGCTAGTATGCAGTATGCATAAGGGTGAGGTTACCTAATCACAATGCAATTTTGAATGTGAATCAAGAATACATATATATCTGGCAAGAGTAGGAGAAAAGAGAACTTAGTTTCTTTTTGTTTAAACTACAAAAGATTCATTTATATTGATTCTGATGCGGAGAAAAATCGGAGAATGGTTGTGAGTTAGATTACTTAGTATGATCCATTTGGGGTTCGGGTAAACTGTAAAATGTAAATAACCCTAATTGTATGCTTATGGGCTTATGGCAAGACTCATGTGGGCTTTCCCTTCGGCCCATTTTCTTTAACATTTTTCGGATGGTGACAAAATTGATGTAAAATAGTGAGAGAGAGCGAAAATAAAGAGCAAGCAAAATTGATACCAAGTAAAACATGTCTAAATAACCTAAACGAAAACAAATTTCTAGATCGATCATTCCATCAGCAATAACTGGTGACTGATTCAAAAACGTTTCTTACAGTTGTTGCATTAGAAATGATTGTCTTATGACATTGCAAAAATGCTCATGAAATATATGTTTATATATAGATGATCAGCTAGTCAACTCACAAAACAAAATTCATTGTGAGCGAGATGCTAATTTTGAAAGATATATATTTTGAGGTACTGAAATGTTGGAGGAAATTAACAAGTCTGTACAACAATAAAGTTCAATTGGTATGCATAGCGTTAAACATTTCAGTTTCTTCTCATAGAAACAAGTCTATTCCTATCTTAAAATTACATTAAAAACATATACATGATGTAAAAGTTTATGTAAATAGCAATGGCGGCTCAGTGTGTATCTTCAATCATCTTGCATTTGTTATTCTAAGACCTGAGCCGCCAGTGAAGTCAAAGCACGAGAACCCAATAAGAGGAAGGCATATGAGCTTGAGTTATCCATTTCAACTATACGACAAAATTTACGTTTTGCCAAATTATTTTGTTCAGGAGTGTGAGGACATAAAATACGGTGATAAATATTATATGAGCTTGAGTTATCCATTTTAATTATATGACAAAATTTACGTTTTGCCAAATTATTTTGTTCAGGAATGTGAGGACATAAAATACGGTGATAAATATCATAGTTACGTAAATAATTTGTGAAAGCATGAGAAATGTATTTACCACCGTCATCAGATTGAAAACTTTTAATTTGGATAAAAGGTAAATTCTCAACATAAAGTTTGAATTTAACAAATAAATCAAAAACTTCATGCTTATGATGCATAGGGAGCAATCATGTGTAACCAGAATAATCATCAACAAAGACCAAATAATAATTATAATCATGTAGAGAGAGAATGGGAGAACTCCATACATCAGAGTGTACAAGTTGCAAAGGAAAAGATGACACAAACTCAGATGATTTGATTGGGAGCTTGGAACTTTTACCTAATGGGCACGAATGACAAAAGAACAATGCATCAGAGCCTTCAACAGGAAGCTTTATTAGAAAATAAATTACTCAAGACTACACTAGAGGGATGACCGAGTCTCCAATGCCAAATGAGAGCTGAAACACGCACACCGACATGAGCAAATTTATTTAACACTGAGAATGAGATAACGACTGCAGAGAGACTCGATAGAGACCATTGCTACTCATCCCGGACAAAAGCGTTCTCCCCAATTTTTTATCCTTAACATAAAAGAAATTAGGGTAAAAAAAAATAACAATCATTATCAGTAGCAAATTTGTTAACATCATAGCAGATAAAGTGGATGCTGTGGAGCAATGTAGAACATCATTGAGAGGAAATTTATTGGTGGAAGAAGATAAAGTGGCTGAGCCAACATGATTAATAGGCAACCTGTATCACCAACACAGTCAACACGATATGGACCATGATACTCATGAGTTTGATTAAGAACACCAACATCAATAGTAATATGAGAATTAGCGCCGATATCAGTTAACCAAGTAGATGGGTGCAAAGAGAGACCAACCACCATAGTAGACAAGCGTTTGGTGGGAACACGTCCTTCATATGACATATTCATTCGATTGAAGCAATCAATGGTCTTATGACCCATAAGATCACAAATCTAACATTGAATATAAGTGGGTCCGGTAGAAGACACACCGCGAGTAACACCAGTAGCATTGTTGAAAGGATGTGAAGCAGAGTTAGGAAAAGAAACACCGCGCCTAGACGCACCCCCACGAGACACACCACCGCGAGAGAAACCACTACCTCAATTAAAATTACCTCGAAGACGAGCAACAACAAGAGCAGTAGCCTCCGAATCAAGACTATGAGCAGTGTGAGTCGACAAACAACATTCATCGCGAAGTAGCAAGGCCTCCAAAGAATCATATGTAAGTGGTGTTTCACGAGCTTGAGCGGAGCTCACTGACATCTCATACGCAGGGCCAACATTGTTCATTATTATAGACACCTAATATGGATCACTATAGGACTGCTAGATAAAGTAAGATTGTCAGCTCTAACATTTTTTTTATCCAAAAAATATGAGATGGAGAGATCCCCCCAGGTTGTACGTAGTAGCTCACTACGTAATTGCAAAATCCTATTTTGCTAAGGAGAGTCATATCGCTTGGCAAGAGCAACCCACGTAGCATGAGATGAGATAGAGGATGGATGGCGTGAGAGGATCATTAATCCAACCTAGAATCATTTTACCATCTTGAATCCAGGCTTTATATTGTGGATTCGCTTCATCAGTAAACTTCCCCGCATCATCTATTTCGAAGCGAGGAGGACATGTGGAGGAGCCGCCCACATATTTCATGAGCTTCCGACTTTTAAGAGCAAGAAGAATTTGAGCAAGCCAAAGAGGATAGTTTGTGCGATCAAGTTTTATAGTAAGGAATGTAGAAACGGAAAAATTGGAGTTGGAGTTGGTGGTGGTAGTGGTAGTGGTGGTGGAGGAGGAAGACACATTGAAAACAAAAAATCGTTGCATTGTGGTAGCTCTGCTACCATGAACGAGTACACAGATTTGAGAGTGTAAAGCTAAAGCACACTCAGGCTTTGGCATTCTAATCTATTGATATATATAGGCTGTACAACAAAGGTAATTAAGTTTACATCAAACACCAACTCTAAATTGTAAAGGAGGGAAAATTGAAATTCAAACCTATAAGCTAATCATTATCTATTATCCGTTAGTTATACAAACTAGAGTACAAGAGCCTAAAATGAGGTGAACCACATCAAGTTGGCTGTGGTCGTTCATTAGAGATAAAGACGATTTGTTTTTTGAACTCTACTTAAATTTTAGTTATTGAAATGAAAAGGTTTGTTTTAGTGCAAAAGTTTGTTAATGAGATGTTTGGAAAAGTTAATTTGCTCAAATCTCAACACAGCTTAATAGTTAAATCCAATTGATCTCTCTTCAATATTGTGACATTGCCGTCACTTCTCATTTGGAAAATGGAAAGCAAGGGTTGTGATCCGATGGTTAAAAAACCATGTGGAATGTCCATGTCGAGGTCTATCTAGCCAAGAACGTAGCTTCGATTCCAAGTATATATGATCGGTAAGGGATCTATGACTTAATTAGCAGTATTAATAGAATGAATTATGGCATATGGTTATAATGCCAATGCAGTTAATCGGAATAATCGAGTATGCATAATGTTGAAGATCGATGATGAATATTACACACTACCTAGCTAGGGAGCCAACTAAATGAAAGAAAAATCAAAGCATGGTGTAGAAGAGACTCGATTGCCGTGCAAGTGAGGATTTAGATTTCCTCTTCTGTCTCCATCTTTCCTATTTTGGGATACACACACCAAACCGACTAAAGTAGTAGCTAAAGCCATCGTCCCCATTGGATATGATTAAGGGGTCACAGAAATATGATGAATCTTACCATCTACATGCACCTTTCTAAAGAAGCTCAAAAAAGTGATCTCGAACCATTTTTTTCGCGAGTACATATATTATTTTTCTTACGATCCACTTATATAAGTCATCTTTTGAGATATCTAACGAGTAAAAAATATGAGTAAAATTTAACCTCGCTCTATCGTCGATTTAACACATGTAACAAAAACAAAAGTAGCTCAAATCTGTGTACAACAATTTGAGTCCTAATTTGAAGAGATATGGTGGTGGATTGTTGCCCATGCTTGTCGCCGTTGTCGGTAGATAGGTTTTGGTTAATACTTAATACTAATGTTTGACAGGTCACTCCAGAACTTATTCAAGCAGAAAAATATCTTGCAATATTAAAACTTGGATCATCAAACAGATTAACAAAGTGCAATTGCAACTTTTCGATCTCGTGAATCTGATTAGATATAAAGTTTGATGCAACAATGAAATCTCTGGACCAATCCGCCATTAGTGCAGATTAAACTAAACCCTAGGCACTTTGCACCAGTCGATCTGCATATTTTATGGCTTTCAGTGGGAGCCTTCGCGCACTTGTGGTCGCTAGCTAGCTACTGAACCATGCTCTTCTTAATGGCTTGTTTTCTAGGCTATAAATCGTACCAATAATTCCTCATTACAAATTTGTTATCAAACTTTAGAATTGATATTCTAACTTTTGTGGAAGTACGGATCACATTCAGCGCACATGATTTTTCTGAAATGTGCGATTGTGTTTAGAAAACAATGCACTTTTAAACGTACGAATATAAATGAATCACGAAGAATACCATATTTCATTCAAAATTATAAACTCAAATTCAAAATTAAAAACAATGCAACATACAACAATAAATAAAATTTATAATCGACAACAATTGAAAAAACTTAATTTGATTTCAAAAATGAATCCAAATTCAGAAATATACCTACATAATTTTTACTTAATAACTAAAAGTACGATTAAATTAGACGATCAAGTAATTTCATTCCAGATAATCGAAACATGTTCATACTTTTATTGTTTAATGGTAGTATGGTACTTTGCATTACAAACGATGTATTATTCATTAGAGGCCATGTGACCCTAACTCTCTAGGCCACTAGAAAGAGAGAAGCAAGTCTGTGACCCAACCAAATCTGAAGAGTTGAGCAATCCAAGCTTAACTTGATGGGAAGGAAGATATGGGGACTTCAAATGTCAACATACAGATTTGTCCTTAGTAAAGACGACATCAAATATTATCTTAGTTGCCAAACATATGGTTTGATCTCAAAAGTTCATAATGCAGTTGGTCGAGTGGAAGCATGCCAGGGTACAAGCAGAAGGGACGTTATAGAGGTTCTTTTGATAATAGAAGTCTCTGGCTCACACCCTTGCGCAAAAAATTTCTTGAAAATAAATGACAGTAAAATTGTTCCCGGCTCTAAAGTAATATTCTCACTCGGTCATCATTTTGTGTAACAAAAAATGAGTGTCACCCAGTTATACCAAATTGTAACATACTGGATTCTATCCAGAATGACATATATCTTCCACGTGAATAAAACTAAAAAGATGCATGGATATAATGAAATAAATAAAAGAAAAATAATGATGACCGAGTGAGATTATTTATAAATAAATAATAAATAAACTGAATGACATATATCTTCCATTTTGTTTTATTTATTTTTATATCTTCCACTTTCTTTTATATCTTCCATCAAACTGCATAAATAAAACGTAGAGACATTTTGACAATTTATTAATGAAATAAAAGAAATGGTGAGAAAGACAGACAAATAATGGCATGTCTGTAATTACGCTGTGATAGTAAGGACATTAGAGACATTAAATATTACACAAGTTGCGGATTAATTAAGAGTTGTTGTTTGATTATTAATAATAATGTATTAAAGGCGAGAGAGGGAGAGAGACGGGGCGGAGCAAAAATGTTGAGTTTTAAAGAACGTTAGTTCACTTCGTCTCTCTAAGAATAAAGACCGAAGAAATTAAGGACTCTAAAATTAGGAAATTTTGGTACTTGGGAGTGCCCTAGATTTTTCGCCTATCATCCCCCATCACCACTTGTCACTCAGGCTTCGATGGCGATGACTCTCATCTCACACAGTAAGAACTTCTTCTTCTTCTTCAACTCTCTCCTCAAGCACTCTTAAAGTCTCTCACTTTCACAAGCTCTGACCAACTCAAACTGAGTTGACTCACTCAATTCTCTCTGTTTGTTGTTGCTGCTGCTGCAGTGTTGTGATCGCAGAGCTGAAGAGTAAGAACATGTGTTTGGAGATCGGTCTCTTTCGTTTCTGTCTGTTTTGTTACGCAGTTTCACGTAGAACATTGTGTTTCTGGTTTTTTTGTTTTGCAGAGAAAACTTAGAAGAAGGAAAAATGAACGGGAATAATACTAAGAATGGTGGGGGAATGATGGCAAATGACTACATTAGGAGGCACCGTAGGCACGATCTCAAAGACCATCAGTGTACCTCTACGCTAGTCAGACACATCAAAGCCCCTGTTCATCTTGTAAACTCTCTCTCTCTCTCTGTGCTTGTATGGTTTTCTTCTCCAGTTTGAAGAGGATTGAGAATCTAGCTGTTGTGATTCATTTTCTCTGATCTAAGTGTAGTTTAATCTAGCTTTTATATTTGTGAAATGGGTTCGAGCTTGGGGAGGCTTTTGTTAACTTGAAGGTTTGTTTACTAGGACTCTAGGAGATTAAGATGCATTGGTAACAAGAATAACTGATAAATTTTGGTCGAAATTTGGCAACTACGTGTTGTGTGGTTTGGTGATGTGGAACATTCATTGTGTTACAGGTTTGGTCATTGGTAAGGCGGTTTGATGAGCCACAAAAGTATAAGCCATTTGTTAGCAGGTGTGTTGTGCAAGGGAATCTTGAGATTGGAAGTCTTAGAGAAGTTGGTGTTAAGTCTGGGCTTCCTGCCACCACAAGTACTGAGAGATTGGAACTTCTTGACGATGACGAGCATCTTCTTAGCATCAAGATAATCGGTGGTGATCACAGACTTAGGGTATGGAGACTCTTCCTTGTTTTGTTCCAGCCATTTAAGCTGTCAATTTCCTTAGAATTTTGAAACTAAGTTTATGATCATTGTTGTCTGGAGTTTTTTCATCGTAATGTGAAGGTTTTTTTTAGCGTGTTGAACCTAGCAAGTCAAGTTCGTCAGGAAACCAAATATTCATTTTCCCTATTTTGAAATAGCTTCAGAAGGTTATTGAATTGAATCTTGATTGATACAAGCCTCTTATTTAATCAGGCTGTTATCACCCTTCACGGCTTCACCTTACTCTTGGCATCATGGTCAGCTATGCTACTTTTGGCACTATGTTCACCAAACACTATATTAACAATATCTTGCTCCAATATAGTATTGTTAATAAGCTGATTTCTAACTTAAACCAGCTAAAGTGGTGTCTTTAATCTTAAGTCTATACAGGAGCAGTGTTAGATAAGTTGGAATTTGAGCGTAGTTTCTGTCTGTTAATCGCGTTGTAAGTCTACTTTTGGCTGTGCTTTTGAGTTCTCGTATATTTTTTTTGTTCCAGAACTACTCGTCAATCATCTCCGTTCATCCAGAAATCATCGATGGAAGACCAGGAACTGTGGTGGTCGAGTCATTTGTAGTTGATGTGCCTGAAGGGAACACCAAGGATGAAACCTGCTTCTTTGTTGAAGCTCTAATTCAGTGCAATCTTAAATCGCTTTGTGATGTCTCAGAGAGACTTGCAGTGCAGGACCACACCGAACCAATTGATCGGCTCTAAAAAATTGAAGCCGAGGATGACATATGATGGAAGTGTGAAGCTGCCCATGGATGACGCTTCCGAGTCTTTCGAATCTTGGAAGTTTTGGAGACGGACAGGCAGTCTACCATTTGACAGACGCGAACACTTGTTCATGTCTCATATTGTTTGCTTTGACTTTCTGCTATTTACCAGTCTGAAGTCTAAGACTACTGTTTCGAAGTTGTAAGACCGCAGTTGTCATAATAGTCTGTAAACCCCCTTGAATGAAAATTTATGGGGAAAGGAAAGAATGGGGTTGTACTCTCCCTGCATTCCTGAGTTTTGTTCCAGTTGATATGCTCTATAGCTCAAGTATATTTCTAGTTACAACGCACATTTTGTCGTATAGGGAAATGCGTCAGTGACCGCACTCTTTTATATCTTCTGTGCAGGCCTTTACCATATATTTCTGCTGCATATATTTCTAGTTTTGGTAATATTGATTCTATTCACAGTTGTCCATTCACTTGTGGAAAGAGAAAACGTCAAGGAAAAGGAAGGACTAGTAACCACCAAAACAGAAGTATAAATTACAATATCTGAGAAGTGCCATTGGTAGTCAACACAAGGGAGGTACAAAGTACTTGGTTCTCACTATCAAAATTTCAAAGGGAGGTTGGCACTGTTCCCCTATTAGGTAACTTCTAGACACACTTCCTCTTTCAGATGTTTCATTTTCAAAATCAGAGGCCAGTTCCATCGCACATAGACCTGACAATTTTGATAGTGGAATCCCTGATAAGATAAACCAGAGATGCGCTATTGCACATGACCATGGTAATATGGAGGCATATGTGGCTGGTGTGGACCACCCTGCATCACGCCGGGACCCATTTCGGAAGGTATTGTTCCTGATGGCATGTAAGGTTGATTATGCATCGGCACGGGGTGAGGAGCAGCTGGAACTGCAGGTCCCCAACCTGCTGAATGTTGAGGCATAATACCCTGACTGGTAGGAGCATACTGCGCGCCACTATATTGAGGAGCAGCCGGACTCATCATGTGAGCTGGCTGTTGGCCCAGCAGTGAGGGTTGCGAGTTCACCATTGCAATGTTAGGAATAGTATAGTCTCTGCTCCTATCATTGTTAACCTGACATTAGCATTTAAACCACAGAGCATTAGGGAGGAAGACTCATGGTGGAAACTGGAAAGCAAATGGTAAAGACCCTAGAGAAGTGGAATTTAATCTGTTCTAATGAAAGTGGTAATGACTAATGAATCTGTAATAAATTACAGATCCTCGAACTATAGATGTCACTAACCTTTATGCTAAGGTCAGTATGACGTGAATATGAGATGTGGAGTTTGCAAAATCCTCCATCATAAATGCAATGCCCTTCCAAGGCTTCCTTGGCAACAACAGCTGTCTGAACATCTACAAACCATTACACAATTAGTACATTTACCTAATAAAGTTGAATAATTAATGTGCAGTCAATGATCTAGGCAACACGGAAGGTACCAGGATACTGAATTAAAGCCTGAACCCCTCCGTTCTTATCAAACATGGCGATCTTTTGGATAGGGCCAAAAGCAGAAAAGACCTAGTAGCAAGAACGAAAGAAATTACAATCAGGTTCCAAACATGATCAATTAAGAAAGGAGTCGATTACTGAAAGTGGTCGACTATACCATGTGGAGAACGTCCAAGGTGACAGCATACTGCATGTTTTCAATTGACGCAAGGAGGACATTACTTTCTTGTTCTTGCTTTTTACCATCCAAGCCCACAGTTATCTGTAGATATAGATTTAGATTCTATTCACAAGCAGAATGATACATGTCTTAACATCACTGCCATGCACAAGTCCACTCTCCATTGCATACTAGAATAGCATCATTCCTTAAACCTCTCAATAAATACAAACACCTAACTTGAACACTATAATTTGACATGCATGATGCATCCATATAGGTGGATATTATTTAAATGAAGACAATAGACTTTTCCAGACCTATTAAGAATAATGCAAACACTAACTACTTTTATTTTCCTAGTATAACACTTGTGTATATACTTTACATTTGTGTTGATAGGATAAGAAATTAAGAATCAATGAAAGAAAATCTTATTAACATAATATTGCCCTTGCACAAATGTTGCACAAGTGTTGGCCTTCCATTTCTTACCTGACCATTTCCATCGATGGCTGATGAAGCAACTGGAAGGTAGGGATTGGTGTAGTCCCTGAAAGAGCCAAAAGTGTATCAAGTTAAGTAAAAACATCAATCGTTAGATCTTTCCGTAAAGTTACCTGAGACAGGTAATAAATAAGTGTCAAAACAACGCAGCACTATGCAAGCTAACATTACGTATACTTCCCAAAGAATCGCCAACAATGAAGAAAACATGTGAATACCTGCTCCGGTGACTCTGAAACTTCACACTCAAATCCGTATGTCCAGAATATGTTATCCTGAGACTACATGGTCCCACATGATCAGGGAGCAAATAGCTACATCAAATGCAACTGAAGTCAGTTTACTATTACACATACAGATCTGCTCCACAACTATGAAGTACACAACCCCAAAAGTTTGTGCAATTGTGATCAACCATGTCAAAAGAAACTGTTACCTGGGAATGTTTCTTCCATCTAGTGAATTTTTTGCCTCTGTGGCAATTTGTGCATCTGAAAATTGCACTAGTGCCTGACAAGAAGAGTACAAAATGAGGTTCTCTTACAAGGCCTATGGAAGTTTGCCGGAAACTAATACGAGTAATCAATGATTATACCTGGAATCCCGCTGTCTTCTCAAAAGTAGTTATCTTGTGAACAAACCCAAAAGCTGAAAATACCTGCATCACTAAATCACATTCAGAATGGTAAACAGGAGCTAATATTTCACATACTTAAAAAACATAAAGGTATGGGTGAAGGACTACAGTCATAAGCAAATAATGTGATATGTATTTTCCCAAAAAGAAAGCAAAGTTAAAACAATATTACGGCAAACAAATTCGTGCGTGCCACGAAACAATCTACAAATTGAGATACAAGCCATTAATGTTGAAGTTTTCATTTTGCACTTAAATGACCATGCCATTATCTTCAATTTGACATCATTAAAGCATTCATCAAGCGTTCTATAACAAGTTACAATTATCCATGCCGGTAGTTATTTACACGTGGAGTAAATAAGACTTGAAATAGTACAGCACATAACTGTAAGACCCTTATACCTGACGCAATAAAGAGACAGGACAAATGCTAGCAAACAGCTAAGAAGAAATAAAGGGATGAGGAAGATGCACAAGAGAAGAAATGAAAAAAGTCTCAAGTATTAGAGTCGTAGGATAAGGATCGTGAGGAGGAAGAGTAGGGAAGAAAGAGGTAGTGGTAAGGAAAGGAGAAAGGAGACAAACACACATGTGCTCTTTCTCCCGATGCACTAAGCTGCCATTGAAGATTTTTCCTTGAAATTGGCCTGCCGATCCATTCACATTCATGTCAAACAAAAGCATCCCAGAACCGGACAAATAACAACCCTAACCAATAGCTTGATTCTTCATTTTACTGATATGTTTACCTCCTTGACCATACAAGAAATCAGAGAAATTATTTACCAGGTGTAGAACATCTATACTAACAAGTCGTGCATCATCGCCTTCAATTGTTACCAACAGCACATTTCCAGCAACATCAGCAGCAGTTTTGTTGTTCACTATTTCTTGCCTATTGGAGTACTGTAGGTAGACAGTTTTCCCTCTAACTTGAGCAGGTTCTGACGATGAGGCATAGTATGATATCATCGTAATAGCTTGATTTAACTCTGCCTAATAACATTAAAGAATAATTATAGAACATGATAGCCATTAAATAAAAAGGATACTAGGAAATGTTTGTCAAAGAAATAATCACTCACAAATTCAATGAAAGCCTGATTGCGGTTTGCTCCAACATTGCACTTTGTGTTCACAACTTGACCAAATGGCTTTCCCAGTTCAATCAGTTCCTCCTCTGTACACTCCCACGGCAAATTCCTCAAATGGAGCACTTTCGATGGTGGCTGAGTGTAGCGGAACTGTGGCTGACTGGACACGGAAGCCATCGCATAAACTGACAGTCACCTGCAGAACAACTGACAGATACTCAATCCCCCTGACCATCACATTCGGCTCATTTCAAACTAGATTCGTACACACCAGATAACAATACATGAACAAGTGACATACACCAGTAGTCTGTTAGGCTTATATTGATAAACAGTTTCATCTCCTCTTCACAAACACGTCTTTGTATTAAATATATCTATTCAGCCATATATGCATAGGTAAAACTCGATTCTTACATAAATTCAATGATTTTCCTTTTAAGAAGCGGAAACACAACTAGATTGGGTCTGGTTCTTTAGGTAATAAGACAACGATCAGATTCTTTGAACAGTAAAGTTGTGACTTTGACGCCAGAAAAGGAGGGAAAGATTGAGCTCTCTCAAAGTCAGACAATGAAATTTGACAAGGAACAAGAAAATTCTCACTATCACTTCTAATGGGCACTAGTACAAACTTTCATCTAGTTCAGCCACTAGTTACAAAATTGTCTTTGAGAAGAGCAAGGGCTCTCCAGCCAATATCCCTGCGGTAAAACCCTCCTGGCCAATTAATTTCTTCAACACCTTGATAGGCCCGTTCGCGTGCCTCTTTAAGATCTCTTCCCTTGGCAGTCACCCCAAGAACGCGCCCCCCAGTAGCAATCAACTGTCCATCTGAATCTAATGCAGTTCCAGCATGAAATACAACGACAGATCGAGCAACTTTCTCTGCTTCATCAAGGTTCTTAATCACACTTCCCTTCTCGTATGGCCCTGGATACCCTTTACTTGCCATTACCACCACCATTGCTGACCCAGCTGACCACTTCAGAGACACATCACTTAGTTGTCCCCTGCAAGCAGCAAGTAGAACTCGTGCCAGATCAGACTCCAATCGAACCATCAAAACCTGACACTCTGGATCCCCAAAGCGCACATTGTACTCGATTAACTTAGGTAAGCCAGACTTCTTCTCAATCATGAGCCCAGCATATAAAACCCCAACAAACTTGCACCCCTCTGCAGACATTCCTTTCACTGTGGGAAGAATGATGGACTTCATGACATAATCTTGAAGCTCTTTTGTTAGGATGGGGGCTGGTGAGTATGCACCCATTCCACCTGTATTAGGACCTGTATCACCATCCCCAACGCGTTTATGGTCCTGAGCAGACTCCAGAGGTATAGCATTCTCCCCATCAACCAATGCAAAGAAAGACACTTCTTCTCCTTCCAAATATTCCTCAATAACTACACGACAACCTGCAGAGCCAAAAGCATCGTTTACAAGCATTGAATCTACAGCTTCAAGAGCCTCATCCAAAGTCATTGCAACAATAACTCCTTTTCCAGCTGCCAACCCATCTGCTTTAACAACAATAGGCACCCCTTGTTCTCGTATGTATTCCTTTGCAGTAGATGGGTCTGTAAATGTTCGATACTTAGCTGTAGGTATTCCATACTTGTCGCACAAAGTTTTCATAAAGTTCTTGGACCCTTCCAAAGCAGCAGCCTCAGATGATGGCCCAAAAGCATGTATTCCAGCCTCAAGCAGATCATTCACAAGACCCGCAACAAGCGGCGCCTCAGGTCCAACAACAACAAGCCCTACACTCCACTTCCGGCAAAAGGAAATCACCGCTGCGCTATCAAAGATGTCCAGGTCTGCAATACAAGTAGCAACCCCAGAGTTTGAAATTCCAACATTGCCAGGAGCACAGAAAATAGAATCACATGTCGGAGACCGCTTCAACGCATAACAAAGTGCGTGTTCCCTCCCCCCTCCACCAATCACCAAAACACTAACCCTCTCTTCCACATAATCAGCACCGCCAGTTCTCGCAGAGACAGAAAAACACAGGCGCGGCTTATACACACGACACGTGACAGGGCCAAACGCTGTACCGTTGAGAGCCCTAGAGCGGACGGAAGGCAGCGGCCGCCGAACGAGGGACAGGAACGGCTTTTGAGAGCTAATACTGTTAAGCTTCAGCAGAGAAGCAGCTCCGGCCAGGTTCAACGTAGCGCAACCCATTAACCACTCCCTGGCGTTTTAACCATGAATCATTTTTACACTGGTGTATGTATTATCTCTCAGCACACACACACACACACACACACACACACACACACACACACACACACACACAAAAACTAGGGCAACAATACTCAGATTACCTCCAAATATCTCAACAACAATCATATCAACAATACAAAAACCTATGCGCTGTGAAAATATGAGATCGAAACGCAGCACAGAAATTACGAAAATATATTTGGTGAATTTAGACAGCAGAATCGAAGCGAATGAGGGAAAAGAAAATTATGTATACCTGAATAAAATCGGAAGGAGCTGAGAGGTGTGGTGGATACTAGGGTTCTTACAAGATCAAAACGCAGGGTGTTGTCGCCGTTTTGGTTGAGAAGCTTGATAGGAGGAGACTGGTATATAACGAACGAGAGTGGAGCTGTGTGACTAGGATAGTATGAACCCGTTTTGGGTTCGGATCGAGTGGAAATAACCCGAATAAAATTTTATGGCCCTAGGGCAAGACTTGACTGGGCTTTCACTTTATCCCGATCTCTCCTTTTGGAGTTTCGCCGTACAATAAGACTTATCCAAGTGTAGGCTCCAACGTACAACGCCCAAACTCATTGAATTATATTTGGATTTTGTATTTTACTAGTAAAATACAAAATCCAATTATACTGTTGTTGTAGTTTTGGTGGCAGAAATATAAAAAAAAAAAAATCAACTTCTTACAATAGTAAGTGATAGAAGAATGAAATGTTTTATTGATTTATTTTAGAGATTAATTGACTACTTATAATAGTGGGCATCAAAGTTGGCTGGGAGCCTAAGACAATTTACAGGTTATACATTTGAGTTTGTATTAATTATGTTTGCTTGCATATATAGCCGTTGTTCCTTCATTGGGCTCACTCCATCTCTACCATTCTTGTTTGACGTAAATCAACAAGGACTTCTCTTCTTGTTTTGGTTGAAAGTGAGCTCTTCTCTTCTGTCATCGATATAGTTCAAATTCTATGCGAGTACAGACCTGCTTATCTCGTAGATATATTAGTATATCTGCAAAATAAAAAGTTTGTTACGTGAATTGGATGAGCAATGTCAGCAAAGACCAGGGTAGTGAACCTAAAGCTATGAGGATCGTATAGATATCTCATTAACACAACATAGGTCAATGAAAGGATCTCGAAGACCCACTAAAGTATGAAAGCTAGGATATTTCAGAAAATGGACTCGTGTTTAAAGAGTGTACAACCGCATAGATAAGCTCACACTAATAATCAAAAGAACGAATTGGAATAAAGTGAATGAGGAATCACTTGTTTGAGAATCTAAACGTAAACAACTGAAGCATGAATGATCTGGTCTCTAAGGCGTTTATCACCTTGGATTGGTGTGCGCTCTTAATCTATCTCTACAATATTGACCTCATTAATATAATTAAGTATAAGCAAAGCTCTCTACATAGACTACGTCTAAAAATTTAAAATCCAAGATTTAATGAAAAATGCAACTACATAAAACACATCAACATAATTGGAAAGAAGATAATTCCATTCCATTTACTGAGGCCATCTTCAGTAAGGGAGGGCCAAACTAGTCCCAGGGCAATAATATAGCCCAAAAAATATTACTTTTTTATTAAAAATTTGGTGACCATCTCCAACAAGACAGGACCAAATTTAACCCTTTCGAATATATTATTATTTAAATTTTCTTTTTAGTTTTATGATGTTACGTATCTTTTACAAGCAATATTAAATTTGTCATGTATCTTTTACAAGCAAATTATGAATAAAATTTTAGTTTTATGATGTTATTCTATTATGATAATATTCTAATTTAGACAAAACTAGTTTTTGAAATAATTTAATTTTTCGTGTGTATGTTCGATTGAGAAATTATGATACATGTGAATCTTGCCGATATTTTTTTTATATAGAAAATTTACCACGTATATTTTACAAGCAAATTATGAATAAATTTGCCACGTACATTTTTTAAAAATTTCAAATCCAATATTATAAAGTTGACATAAAAATTATAAAGTTCATCAATTTTTGAATAATATCTATTATACACATTTATTAATTAATTAAAATATGACAGTTGTCTTTATCTTGGTCTACTTTAAACCACCAATATGTATTTTTAATTTAATAAGTGGTACCCAAATATTTGGCCTGGCTAGCCAAAGGACTATATTTAGCTATTTGGCTTGACCCTTATTTCTTGTTGGAATTCAAAAAAGAATTATAATTTAACCTATAGGGCTATAGACCTTTCTTACTGAAGATAACCTAATGTTGTTATGTTAGATTGGACCTTAATCAACACAAATCAATCATATATGTGTCCAGTAATTCATATCAGGTTGTTGCACTCAAAGAATTCTACCAGTCTACTTGCTCTTAAACCATAATTCTGATTCTCATCTTAGTAGGTGTAATTGCTTATATATGTTATACATTGTCCAATTCAGCATGACCAAAAAAACCTCCACGAATTTAACTATTGGATTCGTTCTTCATTTCTGCATATATTTTACTATGCAGGTGCAAGTGGGTTTGAACTTCAACAACATCAAAACTTCACCAATCCGTCAAACAATTCTATAACTGAAATGAAACCTCACCAATCCGTCCAACAATTCTATAATCCAAAATGTATCAAATCCCAAATCAAATGAAGCAACATTGATTTCCCCAGCTTAATAAAAAATCAAACAGAAAATCAAATTGAAATATAATTGAAATATAATTGAATCGAAATCTCATAGAATCAAAAGTGAAAACCATAAGCTAAGTTATGAGCCCCAGCTACCCGCCGAGGGAGGCACTGACGATGACGAAGGCAATGCATGATAATAGAGAAAGCGATTGGATCTAAACGAAAGAGATGATCTACATGATCTTCGCTAAAGCATATTGGTGTGTGATGAGACCATTTGTGGGAGATGGAGAGAGGCGAGGCGAGGATGATAGTTACACAGAAGTGGCTCGACTCGGAGCCGCACTATTCATCGGCGCGAAATGAACAGTATCACCACAATTATGATATAGTAAATTTCAATTATTATACACACATATATGTTTCTTCTTCTAGTGTAATTTATTTACCAAATCGATACCTATTAATTAATCATGGCTTTTCACATTGAAATCTAACTCAATCACATATACTTTCCCTCATGCATGAATGATTGTTTCATGTCATTACAACTTTCCATGAAATTTATCTTTATTTGTGCAAGTTCCATTCACAAATCCATGAAATCTATATGTGCCAAGTGTGTGAATTCAAAATAGAAAATTCACAATAGTGATGTATATATTTTTTTCTAAAGAGTTGTTAAGTTGGTGATATGTTGGAGGAGGCTAATAAATTTATACAACACAAAGTGAAGGTGATAGTTCAAAAGAAACGAAGGCTGAAAATGAATGAAGTGGAGGATGATCAATCAATGGTACATAATCGGTTTTAACTTGTTTGTGGTTTGTGGTTCTTCAACCGGTGCCTACAGAAGATAATTTCCTAGGCATTGACTAATTTCCTACACACAAATAACATAATACAGATCTTCATCGATCAGAAGCATGGTTAATTACGTCAAATATTTGTACGACAGTTTCTTAATTAACTTCTCAATTAGGTTGGACTGAATTCTCATGAAAACCCATATACACAAATAACACAATACATTATTATGTGTTTAATCTTCATCAAAAACATGGGCAAATTAAGACCCCATATATCATCAATCTACTTTGTTTCACTCAATCAACTTTGACCAACAAGAACATCTTTATAAGGAGTGGGCTGTGGTACTGCAATGTTTATAGTTGGCTCCTGCTGCCGTTGCTGTTGGGTTAGTTGTCTGTTTCTCCTCCTTTGCTCCTCAAGAATCAGAGGAACCTGGCCTTCCCTTTCATGAACCAATCGCTCTTGTGCCCCTCCCTTCAATTTCTCGAGTCTTAGGATGGCAGCATCATCCATCTGTTGCATCTTGAACACTGTCACCACATACATTAGCCAATCCTCCAACAAGTAGCACTACGCTGCGAACAATTCCCAGCCATATCCAAGTTCCACCCTGCACGTCACAACAGAACAGTTAATGATCCATCCAACAGTGCTTGTGTAAGTATTCACAGGAAAGACTATAGGCCTCATTTACATTTTGGGGGCAAATACTGGTAAACAGTATACAAATGCACGAACTCGATCAGAGTATATTGAAATAAGCATTTATAAGTGAAGAACACTATTAGTAACTGCTGCCAAACACGACCAAAGCATATTCAAGCATGTCTTAGCACTTCCGGAAGTGAATTCTCGAGATAATTAACTTACCAGAAGCTGTAGGCCATGATACACTACTTCATCTCGTTCAAGAATATTAAGAACTGCGCCTACTGTAAACAATACACTAGCAAAGAGAAATGGAATATGTACACTGTTGCAAGATTTGAACATGTCCATCAGATCTCTCGTAGATTTGGCATGCGTTGTGGATCGAACCAACCAACCATAAAACAGAACCAGCTCACTACTAGAAACATATAAAAATGTGTTCCTTTAGAGGGTCAAAGGCAACACAAAATTGTCTCCAAACACCAATATGGACAGTGCGAGAATAATTAGGATGAGTGCTTATATTGTTGGAGTTGCCATTACTCATTGGAGACCAAAGACCAAATGTCCCAGTCTATTTTCCATGTATTCATTCATAAAGGCATGTATTGATAAAGTGTATAAGTAATGACAAGTGATACATAACAAAATTAATAAATAAAAATCATTCCACCTACTCCGCAAACTACTGTACTATGGTTGTACTACATCTCATCCCCCCCCATGCATGGCCTTTCAATTCAAATTGTTTTCTCTTCAATTTGGGTGGTTTGAATCTGTCGTGAACATGAATTGTTATCAAAGGGTCAAATACATACATACAAACAAAACAAAAACACAATAAAAATACCAAACAACTTAAATAGATCAATTATCAATAGTTAAATAACTGTCATTTGTGCAAGAACACCAATGATGAACAATCTTAAAACAAAAAATAAAACTGAACCAGAATTCATTGAAATATTAATAACCGGGGGCCCAATACTTTCTAAATGAACTGTTTTTGTTTAATGCTTACAATTTCTTTTGAAAAAGATTATCAATAACAATCTAGACCTCAAAAGAAACAAATATTTAGAGTTTTTAAAAATCAAACACAAATACAACCTACAAGGCTGAGCTAACACCGATGTTGAAATTACTCATCTAAAAATATTATTATATTTATAAAAAGGAAAGACAATCAATAGAAAGCCAACATCCAAATCATAAAATCCAGGATTAAATGCAAACTGTAAACAAAAACTCAGCCGTTATGATTTGCTGAAAAATCAAACACAGATACAACCTACAAGGTTGAGCTAACACCGATGTTGAAATTACTCATCTAAAAATATTATTATATTTGCAAAAAGGAAAGACAATCAATAGAAAGCCAACACCCAAATCATAAAATCCAGGATTAAATGCAAACTGTAAACAAAAACTCAGCCGTTATGATTTGTCGATGTGATTGGAATAAGAAACTGCAAATATTCTAGATCGACAACAGAAACCATTGATGCCAGCTGGTTTAGTATTTGCTCAACAAATCTAGTTATTTGATCTGTTTAATTTTCTGAGTGATTAGAAAACATGTTGGATAAATATGAGAACGAGCATATATATCTAGCTACCCCATAAATAAACCAAAGAGATATACATCAACTGATAGCACTAAAAGTCTAGCACTATATATATACATAGATATACATACATCAGTTGATATGCATCATATCTAACCTGATATACAGATGATCAAATTATCAAACTTCAAACAGAAGATGAAGCATGATATTCTTAAACTACGACATATTGCATAATTAAACTAATTTCAACTTCAGTAGAGTGTAATTATCATAAACGATTGGCACAATTGACTCAAACCCACTCCCACTTGCCTCTTCCCAGTTTTCAGTTGCAATCTGATCTACACAAAGACTCCATCTTTCTTCTTTCAAAAGCTAAAAGCTTTAATATTTGATCCCAAGAGCGAGCTCTCCCAAAACCCACTTCTCAACTCAAAGGTAAAGTCTCTTCCTTTATGTTGAATTCTCCCTAAGAATGCACAACGCATATATTATCTAGAGCATATACCTCTTCAAAACCAAAGGGTTTGTTTACAATGACTATTCTTACATGTCAAATGATAGATTTGACAGAAACCCAATTTGTGCATCATCTTTATTGACATCAACACCATGTTGTTCTGCTTGTTGTGCAATTACAATACATAGATATAGATTAGTGCCCATAAACCCTTGTTACCTACATGGGTTGAGGAAGTCATATTACATAATTAAACTAATTTCAACTGATTAGCAACAAGGTATACAAATCACCCGAAGAACTACAGTAACATAAACGACAATATAACAAAGGACTTACCATTTTCGATCAGATCTGGTCATCAGAGTTAGGACAATCTCTTGACCAAATCTGGTCATCGAAGCCATCCATCTCGCATATGGCTTACCAGTCGTGGTGGAGGACTTTGACAACTACCAAGATCTAATTTGACCCGTACAAAACCCAAGCTTCATCTCCCACGCGGGAACGAGAATGAACTGCTCACGGAAAGTAAATTAAGAGAGAGAGAGAGAGAGAGAGAGAGAGAGAGAGAGAGAGAGAGAGAGAGAGAGAGAGAGAGAGAGAGAGAGAGAGAGAGAGAGAGATGGAGTTGGTAGGTTACCCAAAAAAAGAGAAAACACATGAGAACGATAACTCACCTCGTTCTGATACAGCTGATGTGTAAGGCTTCAAATTTTCTAGGTTGTGAACTTTGTTCTTGTAGTCGATTCCACTGTTCCATAAACACAAAGTGCAGTGGGAGAGAGAGTGAGACTGTTGCATCGAATAAGAGCGGCGAAAAGCGAAATAGAGTGAAAGGTTAAGAGTGTTAGACTGATTGGGAGAGACATCAATGGTAGAGATTGATCGAATAAGCCATTAGGAACACACATCTAAGAGTCTCCAACCAGTTGCAGAGAATACGTATAGAGCACATGCATTGGCAACAAATACATAAGGGTCCCCAACCAGTTGTATAATATACTACTTTTGACTGAAGTATGGAGTATCCGAAAACTACATGTTTGGGCTATATGTCTGGGCTTTATGTAGAAACTTATAATACTGATATAGAACAGATAACAGTAAATATTGAAGAGGAGTTTGCTCACAGGAAAGGCAAAACTGATAAAATACAGGTATGGAAAACGATGTCCGATTTGGGCATATAATACATTTCTAGAAAGGGAACAACGAAATATCCGGGTAGGCTGCGAGAATTTTGTGTCCAAGAAGTTGGTGAAGAATTTTGTTCCATGGAGACCATGCTTCGTTTCACGATCTGAGGTCTTTTAGGCCACGAAAAACGTATTTTGGGACCTTTTTAGGATTTTATTTATTTTAGATTTTATTTTATTTTTGACTCATGGATTTGAGTAGGCCTTTTGTTAGCGCCCTAGAGTTTTATTTCAGTATTTAAGCACTTCTTTGTGGCTGCTAGACATATCTTTTCATATTATTAATCAAAAATGAGAGTTTTTCTCAAAATCTGGTGGATTCCAGTCTTTCTTGGTTTTTCTTAGGTTTAATGCTTGTTAACCTATATACTCCGCTGCGTCAGGTGGTATTAGAGGAAAGTTTAGAAAGAGTCAATTTGATACTTTAGCGGATGTTGTTGGCTCCTAAAGAAGAAGGACAGTGGCATAGTATCTTCAAATCCTTTTGTACAGTGACGAATAAGGTGTGCAACCTTATAGTAGATAATGGAAGCTGCGAGAATTTTGTGTCCAAGAAGTTGGTGGAGCATTTACAGTTGCCTACAGAAGCTCACAACACTCCTTATTCACTAGGATGGATGAAGAAATGACATTGTGAAAGAGTAACAGAAGTGTGCAAAGTACCTCTTTCGATCGGTAAACATTATTCTGGTGAGGTACGTTGTGATGTGCTTGATATGGATGCGTGTCATATTTTGCTCTTATGGCAGTGGGATGTTGATGCAACTAATAAGGGTAGAGACAATGTGGTGATGTTTATGTGGAAGACCCATAAAATTGCATTAGCACCTACAGGTAGCACTGCAGGGCTAAAGAATAGCTTCCTGATAGTTAGTAGCAATGAATCAGACATGGAGACATACATGAAGGAGGCTGAGATGGTGTTTCTGATTATGGTGAAAAGGTTAATGACTAGTGCAAAAAGGAAGAAATCGAGATCTCTTGGGAGGTACAGAAGATATTAAAGGGGTTTCAAGATTTGGTGTCAGAAGAGCTTCCTAATGAACTTCCACCAATGCGAGATATATAACATCAAATTGATTTGGTGCCGGGAGCTAGTATACCAATTCTGCCTCATCATCACATGAGCCTGAAGGAGTGTGAAATTTTGCGGGAACAAATTGAAGATTTATTAAAGAAGGGGTTCATTCGTGAAAGTATGAGTTCATGTGCAGTTCCTGTTTTGTTAGTCCCAAAGAAGAATAAGCAGTGGCAAATGTGTGTCGATAGCAGGGTCATCAACAAAATTACTATCAAATACAGGTTTCTCATTCCTCATTTGGAGGACATGTTGGAAGGTTCTAAAATATTTTCAAAGATTGATCTTCGCAGTGGATACCACCAGATTTGTATTAAGCCTAGGGATGAGTGGAAGATAACATTCAAGAGTAAGGATGGGTTGTATCAGTGGTTGGTCATGTCATTCAGGTTGTCTAATGCTCCAAGTACTTTCATGAAGCTAATGAATCAGGTGCTTTATCCTTTTATTGGTTCTTTTGTAGTGGTTTATTTTGATGACATTATGATCTATAATCAAACAAAAGAAGAGCATTTACTGCATCTTCGTCAAGTCTTGGCATTTTTACAAGAGAACAAGTTGTACTTCAATCTGCAAAAATGTACTTTCTGCACTACCAAACCGCTATTTCTGGTATTTGTGGTTGGTAAAAACGGAATTCAGGTGGATGAGGAGAAAGTGCGAGCAATCAGAGAATTGCCAGCTCCTAAAACTGTTTCTGAGGTACGTAGATTTCATGGCTTAGCTACGTTTTATAAGAGGTTTGTGCAGAATTTTAGTACTATTACTGCTCCTATTACTGAATGCATGAAGAAGGAAAAATTTCAATGGGGTGATGAGCAAGAAAAGAGATTTGCTTTGATTAAGGAGAAATTATGCACCGCACCAGTTTTGGCTCTTCCAAATTTTGAAAAGAATTTTGAAGTTGAATGTGATGCAAGTGGTGTTGGAATAGAAGTTGTTCTATCACAAGAGAAGTGGCTTGTAATATTTATGAGTGAAAATCTTAGTGAAGCTCGACAAAGGTGGAGTACTTATGATCAAGAATTTTATGTTGTGGTCCGCGAATTGAAGTAATGGGAGCACTACCTCGTTCAAAAGGAGTTCATCTTGTTTACAGATCATGAGGCCCTAAAATTCATAAATAGACAGAAGAGTGTTAGCAACATGCATGCACGATTGGTGAGTTTTCTGCAAAAATTTTCTTTTGTCATTCATCATAAATCTGGTGTTCAAAATCGGGTGGCATATGCTTTGAGTAGGAGGGCTTCTTTGCTGGTCACATTGGCTCAAGAAGTAATCAATTTTGAGTTCTTAAAGAAATTGTATGCGGATGATAGGGATCTCAAGGATATTTGGGAGAACTGCAAAGAGCACTCAACTGGTGAATTCTTCATCAGTGACAACTACTTATTCAAAGGTAATCAGTTGTGTATTCCAAGGACTTCTCTACGAGAGAAATTGATTCGAGATTTGCATGGATGAGGCCTCAGTGGACACTTGGGTCATGATAAGACTATTACTAGTCTTGAGGAATGCTATTATTGGTCATAACTCAAGAGGGATGCTAAAGCCATTATTATAAGTTGTTATATGATAGTCGCATATTTATGTGTCTATTCGGTATCTAATTTGTTCCTTATATTTAGTTTATTGTTATTAATTGAGTGAATTAATTATGTTTATTTGTTTTTAGGTATTTTGGAGATTAATGAAGAAAATGAGCCGAAATAATATATTTTGGGAGTTATTGTGGAAGAGGAGGACTTACGAGGTGAATGAATCTTAATTTGAGAAGAATACTAGTTACCCACGTGACCTTGGCGAGGAGAGAGTTTAAGAAAAAAACATGTATATATGTTACTTTGATGAGAAACAGCTTGACGAGGTACATATATAGATATATATGTAAATATATAACTGAAGAAAGTTCTTGGCAAGGGAATGCTTCTTAGCGAGGTGATTAATTAATGGCAGCTTGGCAAGGAACAGAGAAGATGTGATATATTGATAGCTAGAAACAAGAGCTGGGCTTAATATTGCATATTGGAATCATAATCCAATAAGGAGACATGACATGGTGCAAGTGAGTTAATTGGGCAAGGTTAATTAGCTTACGCTAATCAAGCTATATATAAATAGCTGGCTTGGAACATGAGAGGGGGGCTGGACTTTGGACAAAGAGATTAAGAAGAAACAAGAAGAAAGGAGAGAAGTTCTCATGCATGAGACTTAGTTCAATCTCGACGTCGCCAAGAGTTCATTCTTCTCCATAATTTAATCTATCTTTTATGGATTATTTGTTATTCTTATCTAAGACTATTAGTAGCTAAATACTTTGTTAATGGATTGTTTTGAAGCCCCGTACATGAAGTTTAGATAATATATACACTTTGACCTAATTTTGTTATGTTTTTGGATGAGGTTTCTTTGTTAATTTTATATTGATGATTTCTATCTTGTATGCTTTGAGTGCACGCTTAGTATGCATATTTAGGGATCTAAATCTATGAGAATTTGATGCTTGTTGATTGTATTTGATCTTCCTCAATTTCTCTTGAGTAGAAACCGAGCTTTTCGGTTATAAGAAACCCTAAGTCTAGCAAGGCATGCTCTTAGTGTACTTATGATACTTTGTAGATTCTCACATCTTTTCTAGATCATAATACTTCTCTCTTCGTAAATCTGAGTTCGTGACTTTTGGGTTCTTTGAGAGATAGTCACCAGGGATAAGCGAACCTTCACCGGTATAATCATAAGGATTAGGTAATAGGTTGTGTTCTAAGCGTAATTGAATCTTCCTGAAAACTTTCATCCATTGGCATAGCATTGGTAGGTTGAGCATATACTGTCTAGATGAAGTGACGATGGTGGAGAACATTCCCCTAAACTCTTTTGTTTATTGATTTTCGTCACTTTTTCTAAAGCTGATTTCCTGCATTAATCTATTTTGTTTATTTTTGTTAGCATAGTAAATGAACTCTGAATCTATTGAAATTTTACTTGGTAGTCCGTCACTGTGTCTAGTATGTCCAGTATTATTTTCGTAAGTTTTAGTTGAGTTTAGATTAGGTAATTAATTAGATTTGAGTCTATAGATCGAGTATGTCAAGAAACTGATTTTAGTGTTTGTTTGTGTCTAACACTTAGTTTCATCAATTTTCAGCAGGTAATGACCCATATTTTTCATACTACTACATTGATAAACATTGAATAAGAATATCTTTGAGGGTGTTAAAAGTCGTATCATTATATCCACTAGACTTTTAAAGGTCAGTCCCAGAATACTCTCTTTATTTATTTTTACCAGTTCCTAATGGTATTTGGCAAGATTTGTCTATGGACTTTGTTTTGGGGCTGCTTCGAACACAGAGAGGAATAGATTCAGTGTTTGTAGTGGTTGACAGATTTTTGAAGATGGTGCATTCTATAGCCTGCAAGAAGATAGCAGACACTTCCAACATAGCTAAACTATTTTTCAGGGAGGTGGTGCGTCTACATGGGGTTCCCAAAATCATCACGCCAGATAAGGATGTGAAAATTTTGAGCCATTTTTGGACGACTCTGTGAAGGATATTTGAGACTGTTCTGAACCTTAATAGCACTGCTCACCCACAATCTGATGGTCAGACAGAGGTGACAAATCAAACTTTAAGGAATATGGTGCATAGTGTTTGTGGAGATAAGCCTAAACAGTGGGATTATGGTTTGCCATAGTTGGAATTTTCTTATAACAGTGCGGTTCATAGTGCCACTGGGAGGTCACATTTGTCTATTGTTTATACTGATGTTCTTAAGCATGTGGTTGATTTAGTGAAGCTTCCTAAGATTCCAGGTGCTAGTGTTGCTGCTAAAAGCATGGCCAAGGATGTCCAAGCTGTTCGAGAGGAGGTGAAAACAAGGTTGGAGATGATTAATGCCAAGAACAAGGTTGTTGTTGACAAGCATCGTAGGCTTAAAGTATTCAAGGAACGTGATGTTGTCATAGTTTTTCTACTCAATGAGAAGTATCCAGTTGGTACTTACAACAAGTTGAAACCTCAAAAGTATGAGCCGTACCAGATTCTTAAGAAGATTAATGACAATGCTTATGTTGTGACATTACCAAGTAGCCAGAGAATTTTCAATATTTTCAATGTTGCTGATTTGCATGAGTTTCGTGGTGAAGAGTCTCTTTATCCAGATGATGACAACTCGGGGTCGAGTTCCTTCCAAGAAGAGGAGACTGATGTAGAACAGATGGTAGAAAAGATTGAAGAGGAGCTTGCTCACTGGAAAGCAAAATCGGTAAAATACAGGTCTAAAAAATGGTGTTCGATTTAGGTCCCGATGGAGCATGCTCCGTTTTGTAATCTGAGGTCGTTTAGGCCTCGAAAAACGTGTTTTGGACATTTTTAGGATTTTATTTATTTTAGATTTTATTTTATTTTTGACCCATGGATTTGAGTAGGTCTTTTGTTAGCGCCCTAGGGTTTTGTTTGAGTATTCAAGCGCCTCTTTGTGGCTACTAGACGTATATTTTCATATTATTAAACAAAAACGAGAGTTTTTCTCAAAATCTGGTGGATTCCGGTCTTTCTTGGTTCTTCCTAGGTTTAACGCTTATTAACCTATATACTCCGCTGCGTCAAATACATATAAAAAGAAATGAGAAAAGTAATGACTGCCTATACACCCCCAACCATATTGTAACTTTTACTCAGAATACCTAAAAAATACATATTGGGATTTGTCAAGATACATTTAAAAAAGGTTAGGTACACACCAGAGTCCTTTACTGTGAAAGAAACTGTTCTATTACTACATTACAATCGTTTTAGAGGACTCCTCATTATATTCTTGGCTGTTTAGAAAAAAGAAGAAAGATATTAGGTAGAGTTTTAGAGCGAGTGACGAATAAATGTCCCTATCCACAATAAAATTACAAAACAAAAAATACAAAATAATGAATTCATTTCCTTTGGGACTTATGAACATCCCAACTATATATTATGGACTTAAAAGTATATCCTCTCATATTTTTTTTTCAATATCAGGACATAGATCAGTGTCTATAGAAGAAAGAAAGAGACATATATTGGTCTCAAAGGTTTTTTTTTCTAGTAGTGGCTACAAGCATGTTCACGGCATGTTTCTAGTAATAGACATGACCTTTTACCTCCTGCATATCATTTATGAAAACTAGTATAACCAACTGAATAAAGTTTGTAGTAAGTAAGAAAACGATAAATAAAACATGAACGATTTTTACCCACAAAAATTTTGCATTCAGGGATAAAAATTGTGTGACCCTTACTCTTGAAGGCCAAACTTTTCACTATGTAAAACCACTCTTTTACAAGATAATAATTTTAGGGATAGCAAGACGGTAAGCTATCTTTACTAGTATACGCACGACTAGTCGAATATTTGTTTTCCATCTTGTCTAGAACAAGTATTTATACAATACATGAAATGAAGTTTCTTTCCAGGACTTAACTATCACGCAACTAATTTTCTGTGAACACTTCTGATAAGCTTGCATAATCAAATCGACCTCATGATATACAATCTGTTATGAGTATGAGTTTGATGCTTAAACAGAGATATGAAATCACTATAAGAAGACTTTGAAAAGAACACTTGGCACATGTAAGAGTTATAAGATATAGGAAAAGTTTTGTTGAAAAAGAACATCTGCATTTTTCACAACTATTGAACACAAGATATCTTGGTTCTTTATATAGGCCAACGAAGTAGCCTAAGATGAGGACAAAGCTATCTTGGTCGTTTAGTCTAGATTGCTACAGAGCCATGATCTAATCGACTGTTAAGGGGGATAACAAGTTGCTGCTTTGTCATAAAAAATGGGAGAGCCAGCTGTTCAATGTCTTCCTTTACTTACAGGAGAAGTAAATTAAGGTTTAACATATGCTTAGGACTAAAACAGTTTATGTCAAAACAAAAACTTTTTTAGTTTCTTCTAAAATAATGCTTTAAATATCACGAGACTATGCATAACGTAATAACGTATTATTTTAGACCTGGAAACAGAAGGATATCAATCCTGTTGAAAATCCTTGTAGGACATATAATGAATGAAAAATGATATGATATGCATCTGCAATGTTTTACTTTTTTCATGAGGTTAACTTATTTTGAGACTTCAATTTTAACTTGAGAATCATAGATTACATTTTGTTTAGCTAAGAGAGACATGCGAATAATCTCTATACCAATAAGACCGGCGTTTATGTACTCCGCCCGGTTCCGGCTCAGCCGCGACCCGTACAATGGAGCCTCGTGCGCCGATGTAAGTAAGCAAGCAGCTCCAAACTTGTTTTCTTCTTCTTCTGAGTTTCGTGACCGGAAGGAATTAGTAAATAAGTAGACAACTGTGCAAATCTGAAACGAATAGGCTTGGGTACGTGGCTACGTGCATGAAGGGCGTTTGTATGCTACCTTTATAACAATAGATCACTGACGCGTGGCATCGCAGCTGACTTTCATATTTCATGGAGACTTCAACCCACTCCACCATCGTTCCCGCCCTAAAAATGTTGGCATTCCGAACATTAATAAAGCTCAAGTCTCGGAAACAAACCCTCGAACAATCAGCAAAAACTGAATCCGCCACCACCCAACATTTTCATCCACAGTCACTGCGAAAACGGCCACCTCCACATTGCTCGCAAAGTGTTCGACGAAATGCCAAAGAGAACCGTAGTCACGTGGAACACCATAATTTCCGGATACGCAAAATCAGGGAGATATGAAGAAGCTCTCGCTTTAGTTTCCGCTATGCATTTTGGAAAGGGAAATGTGGGCCCCCTAAATGATTCCACCCTCACGACCACGCTCGGCGCGTGCGGGGAGGTTGAAGGAGGGAAAATAGCTGCATTGCTTGGCCGTGAAGTCAGGGTACATCAAAAGGTTCGAGCTTTTGGCGAGTGCGTTTCTGCATTGCTACGCGGCTTGTTTGAAGATCGAGGATGCGGAGAGGGTTTTCCAGGAAGGGATGCATTGTGGGATTGAGAAGCTGTGGGGGTCGATGGTGGTGGGTTACGTGAGGTGTGACATGATGGACAGTGCGGTGGCGTTGTTTGAGGAAATGCCGAAGAAGGACGTTGCGGCGTGGACTAGTTTGATGTCGGAGTACGCGAAGAAGGGCGAGGAGGGCGGCGGGTGTGAGAGGGCGTTGGAGTTGTTTGGTTTGATGAGGCGGAGTGGCAAGGTGACGCCAAATGAGCACTTTCGATTGCGTTATAAGGGCTTGTGGGAAGCTGGGAGCTTTTCGGGTAGGGATGTCAGTACATGGCCTTTCAATGAAATGTGGTATTGAATTTGATCTAGCTGTGAATGGTGCTTTAGTAGAATTCTATTGTGATTGTGGAACTGTTGAGTGTGCTACGACAGTTTATGAGGGAATAGAGAACCCTGGATTAAATGCTTCCAACTCGTATATTGGGGGGCTTATATCGATGGATAGTATTGAAGATGCAGAGAGAGTATTCGGTGGACTAAAAGAGAAGAATTCAGTTTCGTTTAATCTGATGATCAAAGGTTATGCCATGAGGGATCGAGTGGATGAGGCCAAGAGGTTATATGAGACTATGAAGTCTAGAACTATAACTTCTTCTAATACAATGATTTCTGTGTACTCTAGGAACGGTGAGATTGATGAGGCTTTGGAGCTTTTTGAAGAAACCAAAGGGAAGAGATCATGTGACATGGAATGCCATGATGTCCGGGTATATTCATAATCAGCGGCATGAGGAGGCTGTGAACCTATACGAGACAATGTGCCGATTGTAAGTAGACCGTACAAGAGCGACATTTGCTACTTTATTTTATGCATGTTCATGCCTTTGGTTCTCATCAGTTGGGACAAGTACTGCACGCTCAGTTGATCAAGACACCATTTTGAATTGAATGTCTATGTTGGAACTTCCTTGATCGATATGTACTCAAAATGTGGGAGCATCACTGATGCAAAAACATCATTTAGCAGCATTGCTTCACCCAATGTGGCAGCTTGGACAGCTCTCATTAACGAGTATGCACAAAATGGGCTTCGCTCTGAGGCAATTTTGCTGTTTGAGAACATGTTAAAGCGAGGAGTCATCCCTAATGGTGCTATTATGTCTGGTGTTCTCTCTGCCTGCAGTCATGCTGGTCTAGTCGACACAGGGAGGCAAATTTATAGCATAATGGTAACTAGTTATGGGATAAAGCCAAGTTTGGAACACTATGCATGTATAGTGGATCTTCTTGGTCGGTCTGGCTGTCTACAAGAAGCTATGGATTTTATTGAGGAGATGATTGAACCTGACGGGGTTATCTGGGGAGCTCTGCTAAATGCTTGTTGGTTGTGGATGGACATAGAACTTGGTGAGCGGGTGGCTGAGAAAATGTTTAGTTTAGATCCCAAGACAGCATCTGCTCATATAATCTTTTCGAATATATATGCTGTACAGGGGAAATTTAGCAAGAAGATCAATGCAAGAAGCAGATTAAAAAAATTGAAAGTGGAAAAAGATCCTGGATGCAGTTGGATTTGGCTGAATTTCCAAATTCATCAGTTCACTGTCCAAAATGATGACCATCCTGATTGTAGTACGATTTATGAAACTTCGGAGCATCTGACAGCCAATATGAACTCTATTATTGAATTTTGTTCTGTTTATATGCCAACCGAGAACTCTTGTTCTATCAATTCTACATACTCTCACTAACCAGAATCGCTGCTGTTATTCTCTAAATCCTCCATGATATTTATGGTTTGATTTTCTTCAGTTTTTAGCTTGGTATAGGATACATCTCTTGTTTAAATTACATGGTTGTCCTTAACTGGGTAGTGTGATCTAACCTGCTTGTACATGTAAATGCTGAATAGGTTCAGAGGAAACATTAGATGTGAAGTCGAATCTTAATGCTCAGGAGAGTGAGTTGGGGTGTTTGGTTGTTCCTGTTCCTTATTATGCTGGTGCCACGATTGCTGTTTTCGTCACTTTGGCAATGACAATGAGTCTGTAATTTATCATTTAGTGAGATAATGTCAACTCTCTCTTCAGAAACTAGTATGACTGTTATTGCAGAAGCTTGGGGTTTATATTATGGAGTTTATTTGGTTCAGAAGAACCATATTCCTTTACTTGAGGTGGAATCAGACTGCTATATTGGTGCAACTCCTGATGGAGGACTTTGGTGATCACCCTCTTGGATCTCTTCTCAATGGATGCTTGAAGCTGTTAAGATCCAGAGATCAGTTTTCAGTCTCCCACATTTTTCGTGAGTGTAATAGGACAGCAGATGCCCTTGCCAAGGCCAGTTTGGAGCATGATCTGGGTTTAGTCACTTTCTTAGAGCCTCCTTTGTACTCCTTACAGTCCTATTTTGCTGACCTTGCTGGAGATGCTATTCCTAGGCGCCCTAGAGGTGGTGCTGTAGCTTAGCGGGTCTGCTTTTGGTTAGGCCTGTTAGGCATCGTTTGTAACCAAAAAATGAAACTAGTATGACTGTTAAGGGATACATGAGAACATGAACTACTTTCTACTTTTTGAAGATACAACATTATATATCTGAAATTCCATTACAACAGAGCTCCTTATTTACAACTTAGCTGCTTTCACTTTTCTCTCTGAGAGTGCAGGTGAGGCGATATACTAGTACTGTAGTTAACCGTACTAATATAGCTCTTATCCTTAAAGTCTTAAACACACAAAAAAAAGGATGGAGGATTAATCTTATTGAACCTCAGTAAACTTTAGTTAAATTTTCTCATTTGTATTTTCACTAATCACAATCTGCAGCCGTTTGGATTTCTCATCATTCTCTTCAAGATCCCATTTGTTTGGTGACTCCACAGTTTCCATTACTCTATTCCTGTACTTGCAGTAGAGCAGTAGTTGAAATATGCCTAATGGGCTTCCAACCAGATTAGGGGACTGCAAAGTCAATAAATTGAAGTGTTATTTACTTTTCATACTTGCACTTTCAAACATAAATTAAGCTGGTTTCGATTAATGCTAAACAAACCGCAAGAAAGAGATCATGGCTCAGTAGTCCGTATGCCATCCAGAGTGAACTAGAGAGGAAGGAGAAGAAAGACAAGTAGAATGGCATGAACTCCACACTCTTTGTTTTGAATACTTGCTTCTGCAATTGTTATTTAAAATTTAAATAACCAGGTTGAGTGGGATTTGGACAAGAAAGAAATTGAAAACAAGCATTTACGCAGATTTTGTTTCTTGAGAAAGATAACTTACCACAGCCACCAGAGGAGAAGCATACATTGTTACAGACGCCACAATCCCTAAGCTGCCGATAAAAACCTTTCGATGATGGTGGTCATGGAAAACAAAGGCTGAGATGCTCGCGATGATGCAGAACATGATGATAACAGGTATGGCAATCACAGTTATCTTTATCTGCAATCAATGGTTCATACGTTCTGATCATTATTTATGCTTGCCTACATATTTGGTCAGTGATTTCATGCACCAGGATGGTGATGTATCTCCAATTATAATTGCACACAGGCAATAGAAAGTCCAATATGTACACCAAAAAATTTGACTCGCCTTTCTTGTAGGTGAAGCAAACCAAATGTATATGAGAATGAACACGAACTCGAGAAGAACCCCTAGAGCATTGATGCTAACCACTGGTAAGTTCTCCCACCCACAACTTACAACAGGCAATCCATACCAAGTATAGAGGAGACAGTTGAGCAGTGCGGTGATGTAAGGTACACACGAAAACTCCTCCGTACTTTTCTTCCTTACGATTCTTGACATAGTTATTCTGCAAAGTGCAAACAAAGTGATCCAAATAAATCATGAGATTTCTCTATATTAATGAAATCAATCAGTTGAAGTAAATAAGAAGATGAAGACCAAATTACATGGGAGTGGAATAAAGCAACAGAGAAGCAGCATTTCCTGCATGAAACAAACAACATGCAAATAAACATGGTTTAGTAACAGGTAACTCATCCAAATAGCCACATTAGGTATGCGTATTTATTAAGATTTCTAGCTTGGTAGCTCATAATTATATTAAAACAAAGTGGTAACTAAGTACCCATCACTCCTGTTGCCAATCGAAGCATCTCTCCCATGATTTTTGTGCTAGGAAAACTGTTAATATTCACACAAAAATCCCAACAGAAGGCACACATAATTAAGCCGGCTGGATATGTATATATAGACGGATAAGAGGAGAATAAAACTGGCAAGGTGTAGTACATACTAGAACTGCTGTACGTCTTTCTATACCTGTGGATGAAAACAACTAGCATTTAGTCTGGAGCTTTCTCATTGTTACCCTTGATCCCTGTAGATTTTTTTTTTTTAATAATGTTGAAATGGATTAGGGAACAACACATGAGTTGGGTAGCTAGTTGTTTTGGCTTCTCTAGTCACTAGCAGATTGTGTCGATCAGCTTATGATCCACATTTTAGGAGTTATTTGATGATTCATGTCATATGTTATATTTGCTTAAAGCAAAGTTGAGTGGCTTCTGCCTTTTTTTCATTATTTTAAATCGTGCATACTATTTTGTGATCAATAGAAATGCTAGTTGTAATAATTGAGCACATACCAATTGAATTGGTATTAAGTTATTAACGCCTTCTTTTGCTGGTGCGGCTTCCATTTTACTGCAAGTATGGACTGATCCCAACCTAACTATTACTTACAGAGTGGTAGCTGGTATTTTTTTAACAGGGATGATTCATGCAACTTGCTTTTTAAGTTTCCAAAAAAATAAATAAGAAAGTGACTATAATGATCTTGTTGACTATGAACTTTTCCAGCGTAAAGGTTGATAATTTACCACAACAAGATTGTAGTGCATATTTATCACTTGACAGAATATATATGGGAAGTCATTCAGCATTATATTCACAGAATCACACATCATATTGGTGCTAACTAGAACAAACTAGGCAAAGAACAAGATTTCTTATGGAATCCAAACTATTCCATGAAATGTTTGGATTGAGTGCTTTCCTGAGAGGACAAGATCCATGTTTGGAATCCAATCAATATATATTATAAATGAAATGTGAAGTGTGTTGTGTATATCATTGTTCCCAGAGCATAAAATCTATGGGATGGACAATTTCCTTTAAGGGGAATGAAATTCTTCCCAGTCAAACAAATTAGGCTTATTATATCCTTTCTTCCTCCCACATTGGTTCATTTTTTCTCTTTCTCATTGAGTGATGAAGGACACCATTTTAGGGGTATTATTTGGTGGAGTTGGATAAACTGGTTTAGAGGATGATGAGCTAAGCCAAGCATGCTTTTTGAGTGTCCACCATTAACAGTTTATTTTTCCTTAAACAATAATGTTAGTTAAATCTAATCTATTTGCTAATAGAAAACATTGGGTTTTGGACTTTTGGGTATCAGGTGCAGTTGGCTTTCATACCCATGGATGTACATGTTATAATAGGATAAAGTGAAAACTGCTAGTAAGTGTTGGTTTGGATCCCCATTTGCTGATAAGTGCTGATAGACTGGTGAGGATGAGGTGGATAGGTCACTGGAATCAGGTTTATGCAAATGCAAGTTCCATGATCTCCAACCAAAGTTTTTGTTCTCACGTTTGATCGATTGGTAGTTTTAGTTGTAAAATTTGTGGTTTCCAGCAATTGGTGAATCTATTATCAGTTGAGAATGCAGAATATATTCTATACTGAAAAGAAACATGATCAAATACAGTTTGTTGGTGTTGTTAAGCATATAGAGATATATCCTTTTCATTCATGTATAAATGGACCTTTGAAAAGCCAGATGAACTTTGGTAACAAATTACAGATATTCTGGCAACGTTCTTTCTATTCATGTCTGACTAGTTAATTTTGACTCATGGAAATCTCAACCTTAACTTAACTTTGCCGTTATGTTTAATCAGCTAATGGCATATACTATTCTTGGTAATTATCATTTAGCATCTATTTCACTACATTACTGTCCAAGATATTTAAGAATTGGAAAACAAGAAGATGCCTCATTAAGCAGGAGAATTTGACATTCTGGCCAATAATCTTTATGTTTTGTTCTCTGCTCTTCTTTTCCAGGAGAATAAGTGTTGGTGTCCAAGATAAGGGGTTAGGTATCAAAAATGAAGAGAGGGATATGACAGATCCAAAATGGCCTGCCTATGCAAAGCCACAATCAGAGGTAATCCTAGCTAGCTGCTTAATATGATCATCTAATCATATAACATTTTATGTGGCTTGTCTATGATTCTAGAAAATTAAGCTCTAATTAAATCAACTATGTTGGGACTGGCATGGAAATGAGTGTGTCACTCTTTAAATAGAAAAGATATATGCTCCAGAGAAAACAGAGAGTGAGTGTGAATCAAGCTGGCATGAAGAGACAAAAGCTATTGAAATAATTGAATCTACCTTTCGTTAATGTGAAGAAAATAGAGAGAGGACTTGCGAGTTTGTTATAGTTACTCATATTTCCGCAGTTCTTAGGTTTCTACTGAGCAGACTTGTTGCAAGTAGTAAGTAGTAACCATCCATTTCACCTCTATGGTTAAATAGTAATAAATTTTGTCTACCTTGTGTTCGCTGAAGGAGTAATCACCATTCACACATACATATGTATGCATTTGAAATGAAAAATATGCACATCAGTGTCTCCCAACTTAACCCAAAAGCCAAATATCTTCCCTCAAGAAAAAAGTAAGCTTATTTCTTCTACAGTTCTACTCGGTCGCTTGATCGGGTTCATGATCGATTTCTTGATGTTTACTTGCCGGCGTTTTAAATTTTAATGTGTTTAGGCTGAGAAGTGATCAAGTGAATTTTGCTGTAGAAGTAGCAGAAGCTAATTCTCAGGAATCCTTTGTTTCTTTGTGGTGTCTAAATTTCTAATAAATATCCATTTTCCCATCAAACTAGAGCTGGGCTCGGGTCAGATCGGTTCGGGATTGGGCCTGATCCGAAACCGAAACCAAAATAATAATCGGTTCGGTTTGGTTCTAGTTATTTGGACCGAATGGATCCGAACCGAAAAGTTTCGGTTCGGTTTGGCCCAATTCGGTACGGATCCGTTTACAAAATGGTCTAAATCTGTTATTTGGCTTATTTCATATTTCAGGTACACCAAGCCTAATTAGAGTTTTTACATTTCAAAATCAAGTACACCTAAACCAAGTACATTTCAGGTTCAAATATGCGGATCTAAATACAATTAAAACCAAGTACAGTTCATGTTGAATTCAGAACTAACTACAGATACTAACAGTCCAAACAGATACTAATTACAGATACTAACAGTCCAAACAGTCCCAGATATTACAGTCCAAACAATCCCAAATATTACAGTCAAACAGTCCCAGATGCAGTTCATAGAATTACAGTCCAAAATGCAAAAAATGGAATTACAGTCAAATTTAGCATAAATACAGTCCCAAATTCAACTAGAGCATTCATCTCCAGCCTCTTCATCTTCACTGTCATCAGAATCTTCAATGAGCTCCACAGTTTCAGAAACTCTATTAGCACTGGCACTGGCTCCAAGTCCAATTTCTGTGGTACTTCCCAGTTGTGTAATGTGCTCTGCAAATTGACAAGCATCAACTTATATACTGATATACATTTGATAATCAAATTGCCACAGTTCACAGATGCAGACAGATTCAAAATGCAAGCTCACAAATGCAGACAGAATCAAAATGCAGTTCATAAATGCAGAAACAAAATGCAAGTCACAAATGCAGACATAATCAAAATGCAAGTAAATGCAGACAAAATCAAAATGGCACAGTTTCACAAAAGCAGTTAAATCAATTAACCTTTTTCACAGGCCTCATATATCTCAGTAGCCATAATGCTTGGAATATCATCATCATTATCATCTACTTCATTTCTCCTAAGCCAACTTTGAAGACAGATCAATCCCTCTACAGACTTAGGATTCAATGAGCTCCTAAAATTATCGATGACTCTCCCACCCGTGCTAAAAGCACTCTCAGAAGCCATTGTGCTCACTTGTATAGCTAGCACATCCCTAGAAATTCTTGCCACCACTGCATATTTGACACCATTCACCCTCCACCAATCCAGAATTGGATACTGCTCACCATTCTCACATACCGGCTCAAGATCATCATCCAAATATCTGTCTACTTCATGGATAGGCTCGGACTCATTTGTCGAAGACACCATCTCCTTCCATTTACCAATAAGAAGGATCTGAAACCAGTGGGGGCTGCCCTGCTGCTAGTAGTTGCCCTTAGCAGATTAGCCTTGCTCACAGTTGCTTGAATGTATGCTGGCTCCACATATTGTGCATATAAATCCATGAAGAACTTCTTTGCCTTCTTTGTGTCTGCATCAATCTCCACCTCATCTTTCCCATCAATTTGAAACAGATGCACCAACTGAACAAGCTTGAATCTCGGATCAAGAATCAAACCTAGATGGATGAAAGGATTCACCTCAGCCTTTGATCCAAAATACTTGTTAAGCTTCTTCAGCATGTCACCAGCCATATCATTCATCACCCTATCTACGGCAGTAGCACCTTGCATCATTTCATGTTCCAAAATAAGCTTGTTGATCTCCGCATCGATGGCCATCACATCATGGTAGGTGGAGTGCACTATAGGGTGTGTAGATGCACTAACTCTCATTGTCACCTCATAAAAAACCTTGAGAAACACCCTGAACTCCTCCGCATTATCCCAATCTTCATCACAAGGAGGCCCACATTAGGTATGTGGAGTTCCACCTTGTCGGAACATCCATCACAACCAGCCATCTACAAGGTATATTTTCTTTTGCTATGCTACTTTTGAAGATATCTAACCTATGGGCAGAGGACCTAACAAACTTAACAGCATTTCTAATTCTTAAGACACCCTTATTTAACTTCTTTAAACTAGTTCCGACAATCAAGTTGCATATGTGGGCAGCACACCTAACATGCATATGTTTACCATCTAAGATAGCTTGAGAATCCTTAATCCTATTCAATCTAGCCCTAACATACTCAATAGCACACTTATTAGTAGCTGTATTATCCACAGTTATGGTGAGAACCTTAGTAATACCTCACTTAAGTAAGCATTCCTCAATCAGGTTTCCTATTGAACTCCCATCATGATTATGGATAGTGATAAAATTAATGATCCTCTTATGCATTACCCACTTCTTATCAATAAAATGTGCAGTAAGCACCATGTAATTAATTTTTTGAACACTTGTCCAAGTATCGGTGGTTAGACAAACTCTATACTTGAGTAAACTCTTATTAAGGTCTTTCCTCTTACTTTCACACAGATTTAAAAAAATCCTATGGAGAGTTCTTCTACATGGAACTGTAAAATCAGGAACATCAACTCTACAAAACCCCCTAAAACCCAACTTCTCAACAAAGCTAAAAGGCAATTCATCAACAACAACCATTTCAACACAGGCTTGCATAACTTCTTTAGGGTTAAAAATATGAGTCTTCAGCCTATTACCCTTAATTTTATCCCCAACCAGTCTTCTATTTTTTATCAACATTCTGTCTTCCTTTATAATACCTACATCTCTCTTTTATGTGTTTATTCATCCCTCTAGTTCCATTCTTTGTACTATTCGCAGCAAAATCTCCTAAACTACCCTTAGGACAATATTTGCATTTAGCTCTCTTTTCAGATATGGTTTGATCAGGTTTCCCTTTATACTTAACAACCCTAATAGCATTATACTCTGTGAAATGATCCCACACTAAACTACGTTTCTTAGATTCCAAACAGTCTGGACTTACAACATATGCAACAGCCTCAGTTTCAACTACTAGAGCTGGAGTGGTTCCAATTGACGAAGCATTCCCACTGGGAGCATGAACCTTATTGGTTTCAAGGACTCCTCCTCTTTTCTTCTTAATATTTTTCAACTGTGACAGAAAAGAAAACTAGTTAAGAACCTAAAATTACAAATTGGAGATCATATGTTACATAATAAAATAAACACAATGTCACTTCACATGAAAAAACTTACACTGATCTTAGTCATAGTTCAAAACTTCCCTTGGGCCAGTCTCTTAGCTTGTGATAGTCCTACCTGTACAGAAAAAAAAAAATAAGTCAGTAGGTTATAAAAAAGACAAGGCCTACATGTTTATTAACAGTTCAAAACTATCATTCCATTTTCAGTTCAAAACAATCACAAAGTACAACCAAAGCAAAAAAATGAAAAATTAACAGTGTTTGACACTGTACCTTCAGGGTTCAGGCCACTTGAATTGCTTCACTGGCTTCAAAGCCTACTTCTTCTACAAATCCAGTTATCCAGGGCCTATTTTCCATGTCTCGCAAAAGTAAACAACTAGGATCAATTTACAACCTTTTCAGTTCAATTCAATCATACCATGCAACTCAATTAATTGAATTAAATATTAAACTTTCAGATTTTCAGTTCATTTTAATAAAAATCTAAGCTTGGTACAGGAGCAGAGGACAATCGATGTGCAATGGTAGCTTCATGCATGCCTAGCCGGGTGTATGCTTTATCCAATATACCAAGCTATACCTAATTAGTTTTGCTTCAATTCCAATTCACTTATTAAGAAAGAATCATTTTAGTTCAGTTCCACTTATAACATGCAACATGCAACTCAATTAACACAAACCATTTCAGATTTTCAGTTCATTTAAAAAAAAACTAATCTTGGTACGGGAGTAGGGACAATCGGTGTGCAATGACAGCCTCATGCATGCCTGGCCAGGTGTATGCTTAATCCAATATACCAAGAAACTTAGAAACATGCATCACATCTCACAAGTTTCAAAACATACATCACAAATTCACAGTTTCAAAACATGCTTATTCAGTTCAAAACTACCATTCAATTTATTCCATTTTCAGTTCAAAACGATCACAAAGTACAACCAAAGCAAAAAAATAAAAAATTAACAGTGTTTGACATTGTACCTTCAGGGTTCATGCCACTTGAATTGCTTTACTTACTTCACAGCCTTCTTCTTCTACAAATCCAGTTATCCAGGGCCAATTTTTCATGCCTCGCAAAAGTAAACAACAAGGATCAGTTTACAACCTTTTCAGTTCAATTTAATCACAACATGAAACTCAATTAATTGAATTAAAAATTAAACATTCAGATTTTCAGTTCATTTTAACAAAAATCTAAGCTTGGTACGGGAGCAGAGGACAATCGGTGTGCAATGGCAGCCTCATGCATGTCTGGCCGGGTGTATCCTTTATCCAATATACCAAGCTATACCTAATTAGTTTTGCTTCAAGTTTCAAAACAAAAAAAAATGAAAACTCCATTTTCAGTTCAAAACAACCAAGGCAGTGAGAAGTGAAATTCCATTTTCAAAGCAAAAAAATGAAAACTAATTAAAAATAAAATTTTAGAGAGACAATGAGTCTGTGAGAGAGAGACAGAGCCTACCCTTGAAGATCAGATCGGTGAGGCTAGCAGATCGGAGATGACATGCAATTGTGATAGAGAAAAGATTGGAGATCAGTGAGGCTAGCAGATCGGAGATGACATGCAACTGCTATCGAGAAGAGATCGGAGATCGATGAGGCTAACAGATCGGAGATCGATGAGGCTAGCAGATCAGAGATCAATGAGGCTGTGAGGGTTTGGCCGAGAGGCGATCGGAGATCGGTGAGGCCGTGAGGGTCAACATCTCAACAACGTCGATTGAGGTGGCGGCGACGCTCATTTGAGGTTGTGCGTCATCGATTGAGGATGTGTGTGACTGAATCTCGACCTAGGGTTTGAGGCAGAGAAAAATCGGAGGCAGCAACGTCGATTGAAGTGGTACGTCGTCGATTGGGTTGTGTGCCGTCGTCTGGGCTATTAGGATTTCTTTGCTGTATTTTGGACTGAGTCTGAGAGAGAGAGAGAGAGAGAGAGAGAGAGAGAGAGAGAGAGAGAGAGAGAGAGAGAGAGAGAGAGAGAGAGAGAGGAGGCGAGAACGAGAGGGTGAGGCCGTGAGGGTGTGATTAGGTTAGGGTATCAGGTTTTCGTTTCAGCTTATATACTTGGATCAAGTGGGAGAAATTCAGTAAGGGAAGGTGTAGGTTTTGTAATGTGGATATCGAGTTCAGGCCGGTAGATGGGAGACACGTAATCATTTCGGTTTTGATTAATTTTCGGTTCGGTTTCTGTACGGTACCGAACCGTACCGAAATAAAGCCATTCGGTTTCGGGCCGAGATTTGGGCTGATCCGTTCGGTTCGGGCTTCGGTTTTCGGCCCATTCAGTTCGATTTTTCGGTTTGGAAGCCCAATCCTACATCAAACTGTGAACAAGTACTGTAGGGTTCAATTTTGTTGCAGAACTAGGTGGCGACCCGCCCCTTGGGGCGGTGTGTCATGATAAATTGAACTAAATTATTACAAATGTATTATGCGACAAAAGAGTGACAACAATCGAATGTTGATATATGCATATGAATAATATAAAAATCTGGACATGAAAAACATCAATTACATAGATAGATATCATCTTATGTTACATTCAACATCCAAAATATTTGCCTAACCCCAATATCCTAATTACATACACATTGGTGTGTCGTGAAAATATACTACGTACAAAAGATTTCTCCATTACTTGCCATGTATAAAAGATCATTTTATGCGCTAAACATTAAACCCTATCACAAACTTTGAAGTCAATTAGATAGTACTTGTTCTCTTTCATTTTCAAGCATCTTATACACAAAAAATTAAATGCAATTGCTTAAGCTCAATGACGTGGTTAAAACAATGAATAATATAGGATGGTCTATATACCCAAAATGTCCTGAAATTGACATAAAAGACACATTGTCATAATAAAATTAGGTTCATTAATATTCGATTCTTTTTCGTCACAACTTATAACACATGAAAAAGTCTAATGAGGTACCTGAACACCAATATCAGCAACCAGCATCCAGATGGAGGAGCTTATTCCATTGGATAGAGCCTCGACATACCTCTACATATTAAATCCATGTGCATGGCTCATAGGATCCATGTGTCTGTCTTTGTTTCTATAAACACAATATGAAGGCATATTATATACATCTGCCAACTATATCGTATTGTATTGAAAACTAAACTAAAAGACTATGCCCTGAACGTAAAATAAGAAGAGATGAAAAAGATATAAAACAGAATTGTGAGGGTGTGTTTGACTAATTATAATGTTCTTCAAGTCAAAAATAATTTTAGTAACCTTTTTTCTCTATGTCCGCCTTTCTTGTTGCTGCTTCAAGATCTGCTCATCAAGATCTGAAAAGGAAAGGGGAGAGTCTAATGATTCAGTACTCAAGAAAATCTGAAACCTGAAGGTTATTTATTTATTCGAAGAACTCCTGATATGACTACTTATTTATTCAAGATGAAAGAGATTAAATGAATCATGGATCAAGAAGAAATAAATAGTTTAACAACCAATCTCATAGTGTAATAAACAAACATTTCTCACATTATTTCTTACCCAAAAATAGAATCAGAATTTAAAACTTCAAATTGAAATGGTATAACTGTATAACATTGATGATTGCTATAAAAAAGTAGTAAATGAAATCCTTTGGAGGCCATCTATGCAAATTGAGCAATCCGGATGAAGTTAAAAAACTACCATGCCAAACATGATTGAAATAAAATTGGAGAAAATACATAAACATAATCAAACTACTTTTAACTATGGATTTGGATTTCAATTAAAACAACACGTTCCACTCTGATCGTCGAAACAATAAACATGGAAAACAATCAAATCATCAAACCAAAAGAGTATACTTGGGTTTGGGAGAGAGAAGTGAGACCGATCGGGAGAACAATCAGAGAAATGATCCAGGAAAGATTAAGCAGGGTCTACAGGGAACACAAATGGAGATTAGAGGAACAGTAAGAAACTAAAACCATATCAAATGAACAGAGATGAACAAAAACTGCACACAGGTACTTCCACCAAGTAATTGAAGTGATATCGAGCAATCAAGGATATTCCAGTCTTTATTATAACCCATTACACAGAAAAGGTTTCTATTAGTGCCATCCATTTTCTAAGAACATCTTACTACCACACAACTTGCCCATGGCAATAGGTGAAGGTGTGTAAAGACAAATAAAACTCATACTATATCTAGAGACAAAGCCAAGCTCTAGCACTATATTATTATCTCATCATGCAATAAAATAATTTTTACATCAAAAGAAGAAGAGACATTCAGAAGGACAAATACAAATGCATTCATCTAAGGGAGTTGATCAATTTTAGATGTGAGATCACGAAATTCAACTTCTTACTATAATCAAATTTAACTGCAGTCCCAATGTAAAAGAGAGAATCTGACTCAAATCAGTGAAGGTTACATAAATCAGTTCTTTACTGAGTTTACTCAACTTCTTTAATGATTTCATTAAAATCATATAAAGAAAACCCCATATTTTGGATGAAGATAGAGGAAGTAAGCATTGAAAACAACCAGAGGAAGCTCAAGTCAAGCTGCTAGAATACAACAATAATTAGCAAGCTCACCTCTTTCAGATTGCTGACCATAATTAGCTAGACACGAAATTAGAACTTTAAATCTTAAGACTCAATAAAACCGAAGCCTCATCCAAAATTTTGCAACTTGAATCAATCCCCATATTATTTCTACTACTAATACATACTGAATAAAAATAAAGGGGTGAGAGCATATGCACCATGTAATCATGTTAGTAAGAAAAATGATAATTACACTACAGAGTGATTTGTTTTCTTTTCGAGAAGAGAGAAGATAACATCAATACTGATTGCTTTTGTTCAAATGCAACTCAACCTAAATGCTTGCAGGAGTTGCAACACAATCATAAATTTTCTCATAAAAAGATAAAGTACATAGCCATTACAGCTAAAACTGATGATATATATATAAGTGAGACTATTAACAAAAACTAAAATAGGAAAAGTAAGATAACAACCATCTTAGCATACACTATAGTTTAATATACACTATAGGCTCATATTTTAAGGATACACCTCAACAAACTAAGTTTGAAACTATACAAAGGGGCAGACACCTGGTTAACAATGTAAGTTGACAAAAAAAGGCTATATCAATAGTATATGCACCAACGAACAACATCCAGACAGATTTCTTCACACAAAGCAAGCACCAATTGAAATATAAAAAAACTTCGGCAAACTAATGCACAAAGATTTGAAAGATACTAAAATCATAAAGCATGATAAAACAGAGCAAAATTAACATATCTTCATGGTAATCATGCATTTTCTTGTTTAATTTCTATAATTTGAGTGCCAATTAATTTATCAGAGCAGTCGGAAGACTCTTCAAAAGTCACAGTAAACTACCACTTTTATTTTATCCAGTCATAACTATCAATGAATGAAAACCACTAAATCCACCATCTGAAAATGATCTGTCAAGCGACCAAGCTCAAGCAATGCAGATACCGAAGCCCATCTAAAATTTTGCAATCTTAATCAAAAGTGTGCCGATCTAATGAATGAAAGTGGTTACATGTGTTTATTTTAATTTACTGATGTTATCAAATACAACCCAACCTTTACATATATAGTCCATTCAGAGTGTACATAGCATATAAACTATCATTCACTTAATCGACTTGATTCTAATGTACATAGCCGTTCACTTTTAAAGTACATAGCCATTTTGCTTCACCTCTTTCTCATATGATGCTTTTGAACAACATAATGTGCTCCGTTCACTTTTAAAGATTGAACATATGTACATTTTCTTCGCATTGAGGGAGCAAACTATTTTAATGCTTATTAATTCGATTCCTTGTATGTATTCGAATGCCTTTTAAACTAACATCATAGCTTCATAGAATTTTTTTGTATAATTATTGGGTTCTCCATTATGGCAGCAACCTACAGGCTCCATTACTGAATCTACTATAAATTTATCATTAAAAAAAGCATTAGAATGGACGATGATAATCAATTCAGGTTGAAGTGCTGTGGAGGATGTTTCTGACCTCATTCCTTTTTGTGGAAATACCACACAGTCCCCCATATGGTGTAAATCTGTACATCACCAGGTTGCAAACATAAGTTCTTTGCGACAACTACTTTCCCAACAATAACCACAGATTGATCGCACGCCGAGAAATAGTGAACAATGCTAGCTACAGTTGTTTCACATCTGTTATATAGGAAATACTCACCGCTGGAGACGACGACGAAGAAGACTTGGTCTGAGCTTGGCTTTTTGGCAATAAGGATGCGATGAGAGTGAGGCTGAGCGTAAGTAAGAGAACAAATGAGCGAGGATAAGATGAAAACAACAAAAGAGATCAATCGTTCGAAAACCCTAATCTTCAAACTGCAATCCAAGAGAGAGAGCAGCGCAGCTGTTAGAGAAACAATATGTGTTGATCAGCAAAACCAATCAATAGGATCAGAGAGAGAGGCAACAGGAATGGGTCTTCTTAGAACAGAGGATCTTATATGAGCGGACGTCGGAGGAAGGGTCGGTCTACCTTGGAGGAAGGGATCGGTCTTTATAGATCAGATTAGGCTTGCAATAGTGTGGGAATGAGGGATGACTTTAAGAGGAGAGGAGAGCCGCACGCCTCGCACGGGCTAGAGAGAAAAAGACCAAAAGGGCAATATGCAACAGTAATCGTGAACAGTACATATGAACAGTGCTGAGGCTGCACCAAAATTGTTATATAGTAAACTTGAGATTGGAAATTAGATTTATTAGCACAGTAAATTATGTTTGCAGATTAGCTTGAAATATAATAGTTAGTCGATAACGACTATCATATTAACTTCATGTAGGTGCAATTCTAATCTTTGAGTCTAAATGATACACAAAGTCGTCTTATTACATAGATATCGATAGTCCCAATCTCAAACCCAGATGACCCGTTTATGATAATCCTTTGGTCAAACCATAATCATTTGAGATCTTCTTAGACCAAAAATCCAATTCGATATGAGTGTGGATTATAAAATAGTCTCTATATTGAGAAAAAAAATTGCAACCTAGTCTTTGACCAAACGATTAGGTTTCTGAGCAGAGGTATTAGATTAAAACAATAAGAAATGATAGGAGAGTGATTTGATATATATATATATATATATCATCATCACCAAAAGTTTAAATATTGCCAAATCCTTAGAAACCCATATTATCTGATATATAGAAAATGTATTAAATTCAGTATACTGCGTATCCCTAATCTATATATCAAACAAATATGTGAGATTGGGTTTCTAAAAAAAATTGCTTTCAGCATATGAGTGTTAAAAAATAGAGAATATATATATTTGTTTGAAACCAAAGGGTAATTAGAGAACAAATATATATGTATACAAACTGTTTATTGGAAAGATTTAGTAGTCTATCAAACTAATTGGTTCCTGACAATCGATATTGAAGTGAGAAAGTCGGCAACATGGATCTATCACTTGCAACCCTTTCCAATCAAACAAATATACATGCTTCCTGACAATCTATATGAGTGTAAATTATTTAAACCCATAGACCATAATCACAATCATTTTGATTTAAACCCATAGACCATAATCACAATCATTCTGAAAATCGTTTGCTTTACAATACCAAAACCCCATCTCAATCCGAAACCCAGAACAATTGAAACCATATATTTGTAGAGAGAAAGAATTTACCTTCTGCAGAATTTCAGAACACCACGCTCCCGATCCTGATTGAATTCAAAGTGAAGAAACTCGGCAACATGGATCTATCACTTGCAACCCTTTCCAATCAAACAAATATACATGCTTCCTGACAATCTATATGAGTGTAAATTATTTAAACCCATAGACCATAATCACAATCATTTTGATTTAAACCCATATACCATAATCACAATCATTTTGAAAATCGTTTGCTTTACAATACCAAAACCCCATCTCAATCCGAAACCCAGAACAATTGAAACCATATATTTTTAGAGAGAAAGAATTTACCTTCTGCAGAATTTCAGAACACCACGCTCCCGATCCCGATTGAATTCAAAGTGAAGAATCAGGGAAAGTTATAGGAGCTGAAGATTTTGTGATGAGATTGGTGATAATCGGAAAGTTGTACGATGAAAGGAGAAGGTGAGAATTTGGGCGGTGTTGAGATACGGATTGGAAAGTGGGTATTTCTCAAACTTACATCTAATATAGATTAGAATCATTAGATAGTCGATGGAGATGGAAACGGGCCGGAACGGCAGTCGAAACACGATCAAGCAAGCTAGTCAACACCCAAACAATGATCGATCGATATCTATCCAAAACAGTGATTAAAGTATGCAGCTATTAACAGCTCCACACCGAGAGAAATAGAGAGAGAGGAAGGCACGCTTGGCACGGGGGAGGAAAATTACCAAAAGGGCAGTTTGCAACAGGAATATGAACAGGACACGTGAACAGTGTACCGACTGCACCAAAATTGTTATATAGTAAATTTCCCTGTGATACTAGGCCTACTCTGTACGAATTGGGCTCTAACCCGGTAGTAATATAAGAAAGGGATGACATATACAATGGTGTGCAGAATGGATTCTATCTGTGGTAAATGGGATCACTTGCAATCTGCCAATCTCATCGACATCACCAAATGGTAATCCTTTATTATTTTTGACAAAATTCTCTGAGAGAAAGAGACTGTTTGAAGCAGGTTCTGTGCATGCTTGTATTCAGTGGGGAATTTTGAACTACCAGAGTGCCAGTACTAAGTTTGTGGTCCAGATTTTGTTTTCTCACATTTACGTCCTGTTTTTACATACTTCCAAAGCATTATAATTGTAAAAAATTGGCGAAGAAGACAGTGCAGTACGTTTTACTTGCTCTGGTTTTCGACGTGCATGCATCTAACTACTATAACCGAATCAAAATGATGCATTACTTCTGTCATCAGCGAGCTTCTTAACTTGATCCGAGAGTGGTTTAACTACCTAGTGTATCAAGATTCTTAAGAGTAGTGTAAGTAGAGACTTATCAGTTTCTTAATGAGTAATCATTCAAACTTCACGGGAAAGTACCTCTCTCTGTGTCTAACACTCTAAATTATTGAAGAAGATTGCATGTGAGCTATTATTGCAAGGCATAGAACACAAACAGGACTAGCTAGTTATTATATCTGTACCTTCATACCAACATGTCAAAGCATCTTGATGGACAGAAAACCACATATTAAAGATACTTTACTTTGTACCTAATGATGTCAATTGTAGTTCAGGGAAGTAAGGATCATTTCTCGCAGAGGCCTGATGAGACTAATCACTTTAAAAGACTCGATTACACTAATATTAGAAATCTGACATATTCGACTTAGAGACGAAGAATCAATATATTACAATACCTAGACTCGTTCTAAAATCATAAAAAAAAAACACTACAAATAGACTCAGGTGGCGGACAATCACGTAAATCTACACATCTACATAATATTTGGGTTTATTTTGGATGTTGAAATAAATTGTACAAAACATAGCAATAAACAAAAACAGAAAATAACAAAATAAAACAAGTGAAAGATCTAATGGAGAATAAAGCTAGGAATCTATCTCCACCTTAAATAGTTTCGATTTACCTCAACCCTAATCTAAATAACAATAGATGAATGTTTCCCACGTATGTACTATGATTAAGTCACCAAGGTATTACGCTATCTTATTTGACATGTTATCCGGATTGATTACCTGGTTTAACGTGATCTTTAACTAAAAGACTTGTAACTATGAAGGATCCAAATCACCAAAGTCATTAAGATTTGTAGAGTGTTTAAGAAACAACAAGGTTTCTAGAGATACTATGATGGATGCTCTTGCATCACCTAAGAATTACTTCACACAAGTTGTCACAATGAGTTCAAAAATTGAAATATATCTAGGGATTCGATTAACCCCTAACTATAGAAAAAACTAACCAAACATAACAAAAAAAATGAAGAAGAAGAGAACTAGAAGAAGAGAGGAGAGGAGAGATGAAGAGATGTTTCATAGAGTTTTTATATTGCTTCTTGAATCATCTTTCCTTGTAAGTTTGCAACTCTTTGTCTTGGAAGAAAAGTCATATTCTTTATTCTCTTACTGGTTCTTGACTTTTTTGATTTATTTTCACTAGTCACATCCCTATTAAATAGGTTTGGGCATTTTAAACTGAGAACCGCGAACCTGACCGATCCAAATCAAAACCGGCCGGTTCGATTCCATTTTTGTAAAACAAATTCAAAATTTTAAAAAACCGAACCGTTCTAAGTTAGTGTGTGGCACTATATTGAGTACAACTGAGAATACACATGTCACATGTATATGGGTTGATTTTCGAGCTTATAATTGATATCCTACACCTTAGCACACTGAATCTTCAATATATACAATAAAAAATATTTAAAAACCTAATCGATTCCCCTCAGTCCCTCACCTCCCTCATTTTCTCCAGACTCGACCTCACTTTCTCCCTCGTCTGCTCGTCGCACCTGGGTTCTCTCCAACCACGTCTTCTCTGTAAACATCACTCCATCATTCTGCTCTCTTGACCTCTTCAACTCACTTCGCCCACTCTTCACCAATATTCGCCCAAGTTTCATTTTTCAAAACCCCTAACCTAATCCCAATCTTCACCTAAAACCTTGTAAATCCCTAAATTTCCAATTTTCAATGTTCCAAGAAGGTTTATGTTATGGTTTTGAGTATTTGTATTGATTTTTTTCTTCTCGTTTTCAGGCCACTTGTCGGTCGTTCTACATAAAACTTCGGTTCTTTTTCGAACCCGAAGATCTTACCCGAAGTGGTCGGTCCGGTTTTGATTCGGTTCTGACCTCCAAAATGATGAACCCAAACCAAAAAACATTCATTCGGTTGGCTCTCGGTTATCAACTTTTGAGTGCAAAATCGATCCGAGCCCATGCCTATTATTAACTGGGAATATCAAGCACAAATTCGTCATCGGATTTCTCGGTGAAATTTGTACCTCAAAACATAAATTCTCGTCAAAAATCACATTTTTAAGCATATAAAGATCATAATTTGGTTCGTCCTGAGCTGCTCTCAGTTCTCTATCAAAGTTGACTGATCTGCACAGACGCGGCAAATTCTCAATTTTAGCTTAATATCTCTCCTCTTTTTCTTTCTTTCTTATTCACTCAAAAATACTTATAAAATTATAAACAAAATTAATGTTGCTGAGATCAAGACAATCAAACTAAATAATGAGAATAATTAAGCACAATAAAATTACAGCAACTATCACACCTGCTCAATTTTGGCGAGACAATATATAATCGGTGGCCCTTCATGATAAGAATATCGAAATTGCAGTCATATACAATTATGTATTTATTTTTCTAATGGTATGTCGGAGCTAATTACGTTTCGAAACAGTTGTGTTGTCTTGTTTAGATACTAGCAAAGGCATGCAGCACATAAATTGCATATTTACCTCATCTGATGGCAGAGAGCAGATGATGATCATAGTAAAGAGTGATTTCCATTCTTCTCTTCTCCAGACTGGAATGAGAACTTCATCTATCGTGACCGAACAAGAAAGACCATTGTCAATGCATCTTTCCTAAGGAGGAGAGCCAAGAAAGCTTGTTCCATTTTATAGGAGATCTACCGGTGGCTAGTAATCTGGAGGACACGAGGACGGGGGAACCAACCCAATAGAAATGAGGTTCAGAACGAGCATAGCATTAAATAACCTCTTAAAGTCAAGGTTTCAAGGAATTTATTTACAAAGGGAAACAGTTAATTTATTGGGTTAAAAAGTAAGAAAAATGCATGTATGGTACATAATTTTTGTCTGTCCTATAAATTTAAGATTCAACTTTTCAAAATTATTAACATGATACCCAATTTCTCAAAAGAGGAGGATCAAAGTGGTAATTCTATAACATTTTTCGTCCTTTGCACCGTTGTTTGATTACCTGACTCAAATTTTCAAAAATTTTGGCTTGAAAAGACCATAATATCCCTTCTCTCTACTACTCTCATCCAAAACGCCGTCGTTTTCTTCATCACTCACCCCGAACCATATTCACCACTCCCGTCCTCAATTTCGCAGAAAAGTTGGGGCTCGTGAAATTCAAGATTCCTTGAATCGGTTTATGCGAAATTGAAGAAACTGAAGCGGCGATTATATAAACATTGGTAAAAACGTTTGAATCTTAGATGATTTGAGTTGGTTTTTCAATTTGAATTTGAAGCAAATTTAACTGTGGTTGATGATGGTGGTTTATGTGTGTGTAATAGGTTGGGTCAAAGAAAGTTATAACAAGAGAAGAGTGGGAGAATAAGTTTAATGATGTGAAGATTAAGAACATGAATAAGTTGATGTTGATGTTGATGTTGCCGAGAAGTTCCAAAAGGAATCAGGGACTGAAGATATCCTTTTTCGGGTTTAGTGATTGATGCAATGTTGTTTGCAAGTTGGTTCTTTTTTAGTAATAGGCGTTGTTCTTGATGTTTTGTATGGTGTTGTAACCCGAAACTAACGAATCAAATCGGCCACAGTGAGCTCCGAGACCAACCAAGAACAAAATCCTTGGCCGGAATCATATGTGAGTAATAACTTTGTTCATCATCGATCCATTTAATCATATGTGAGTAATGTGACCCTTAAATTAGTTCTTGTTTGATTTATTTATAGTACCTTCTTGGATACTGACATGATTTACCGTCCGGCTGTTGGCATGCAGAGGTTATCAGCAACGAATGGGAGTTCATACGTATGAGTGAGCAAGAAGAAGATCTCATATATAGAATGTATAGGCTCGTTGGAGAAAGGTAAATCTCCAAGGCTATAGCTGCTGCATTTTTGTGTTTTTCCTTTCATTTTGGTCAAACCTACCTGATCAACTCAATTAATTAGTTAAAAAAAAGAAGCTGTAACATCTTCTAATAAGGTAATAAGACGTCAAAGTTTAAGCTTAGTTGCAAATAAGAGATCTATTGCAAGGAACTTAGTTGCATAGCTTCCACATTTTCGTTATCATGCATGGTGATCTGAATGCATGCCATTTTGATGAACTGAGATGTATATTGTTCATCTAAAATTACATTTCACAGTTTAATGCAATCTTGAATAGTTAGAATTCGGGAGCCTAGTTTGGTAAACATTCGGAGCTAACCTGTAATAGTTGATCTGTACTAATTAAGCAAGTAGCCCGACTGTCCTTTCCCCATGATAATCTGAAGTACAAGCTGCCCTCTTGGAACCATGTCAAACTATATGACATGAATAGAGATTCGTACAATACTAGAGTTATCGTAGCACAGTTCTTCCTGTCTGCTTTGTTTTTGGAGCTCGTGAGTTCAAAACATTAAACATCGATGTGATCTGTTGTTATCAATTTCAGGTGGGATTTAATAGCCGGCCGGATTTCAGATTGAACAGCAGAAGAAGTAGAGAGGTTTTGGATCATGAGACACTGTGATGTGTTTGCTAAAAAAAGAAATGAGCAAAAGAAAGACAGCTCGAAAACTGTTTCACATCGAATTTCCAATGGATTTAAGTAGCTGTATTCTCTTTCATGGTTTTCTGTAGCCTTCTTGTTTTTCCAGTTATTTAGTTCTCATTGTTGTTCTCCTTGGGAAGCTGTTTCCTTGGTCTTAAAAGAATGAAAAAAGAACGACTAAATGGCAAAGGTTATATGCTCAGGTTCATATTGATGGTGTAGGAAGTCACAACCGTCATATGTTCATGTTCTACCTGTGTGGAATATAGTCATATAAATGAACTATAAATATTACATTTCACCATTTCATGTATTATATACGTGGGTATATATGTGGAATCTCAACGCTGCAACTTTGATGGTATGAAAGTTTCTATATGGACTGTGTCGTGGAAATGACTAGTATACAGCACCATTGACATGGCGACTAAATTTGTACCGAAGTTGGAAAACGGTCAAGGAGATCAAACCGGTATCAAGCCCTCAAAATTCCTCTGACCACCTTACACTATGTATCTGCGAAGATAATCTACTCGAGCTGGATGTTTGAGCTTCATGAGTGCCTTAACTTCATGTTTTCGGACCATTTCTCTTGAAATGTTCAAGTTCCCTGCAATCTCCCCTAAAGTTCTGTCTCCCTTCCCATCGAGGCCGTATCTCTGTCTGATCACCAAGCTTTCTTTTGGCTTCAGGGAATCAAGCTGGCAGACAATATTGAGAAAAACTGATTTAGTTACCACACAAATGGGATAGTCCAGACTATGATGCACGGATTGCAAGGGACAGTGAAATCTCAAAAACGGATAGGACTGTTTTTGAACCTAAAGTTCCTATCAGTAATGATCATCTTAACTACAGGTTTGTGTAAAATAAGACCGAATAGTCCTATACATGTATAGCAACTAATAGATGAACAGTAAGCAGTGCAACAGTAATGTGAGTGCAAGGAAGCACATTTGAACTCTGATAATTCCAGAAGCTTATAGACGCCAACACCAAAAGAAAAACATGGTTCAAGTAATAGCGAAGCCTAATAATTCTAAACATTTTGAGCAATCAAGTTTAAGCAGTGCAATACTAATTTGTGGATAATGAAGCTAGAGGTAAAGGTAGTTACCACATCATCAATCGCAAGCCTGAGAAGAGCAGGTTTTCGCCGGTTATCACCTTCGACACCATCAACATCAGTAATACCATTGATTAATTCCTCTTGAGTGACAGAATGCCTTGAATGAAGCGAGAACACAGGTTTTGAGGCCCTCATTACTTCATGATACCTTTCGGGGGATATTCCTATCTTTTCAATGATCTCATCCTCTGTTGGCATTCTTTTAAGCTGCACCAACATTTCAAGCTTGGCTTTCTGGATTTCCGCCCTAACCTGAATAGGAAACCAGGTCGCCATATCAAATCATATTTCTTGTTACAATTACTATTGAGGGGACTATTTCAACCACTATGGTACTGCCAACATGAACAGGAGTAACCTAGCTTAGGGATAAAGAATGCTTACTGACTCAAGTCCAAAGGAGACACGAGTAAAGCTCGAGAGTGTCATGGAACGTATGATGGCATGTCTGATCCAGAAAAGACCATATGTGGAAAGCCGGAATCTTCTTTGTGGTTCAAAGCGATCAATTGCCGTAATAAGTCCCTTTACTCCTGCCTGGCAAAGGTCTTGAAATCTTGGACCGTTTGCAAAATCTTGAAAGTACTTATTAATAACAAACATCACAAGTCGAAGATTATGCTGCAATAGGCAACACTCACAATTAAAAAAATTCTTCCAACACATTTAGAGCCACAATTTTAATTAGTTAAAGCAATATGTGAGAACATAAAGCACTACCTTGATGAGTTTGCTTCTTGCAGCTCGACCAACCTCCAAGTGCTTTTTCACTTGAACCACACTCATATTTGTCACCTCAGCTAGTTCACCCTTATCTGGTTCTCTCCCCAAATCCTTTTGCAACTTCTCTTTCACTTCATGAAGACCCTGAACCATGAAAAACACACATGTCAGCAGAAAAATAGACACAAACACATGACCAATTTTCAGAATCACATTCTCAACATTGAGAAGGCTCACCTTCATAGGTTGCATTAGCTTAAACAGCCAAGTATGCTCAGAAGAAGTAAGAACCGGAGGAATCCTCATCTTTTTCCAGTCTAAACTGACAAGATCAGTTGAAGCTGAATACTCCCTTACAAGGTCCTCAATCTTCTCATTCTCACTTTTATGATCTTTTCTCTTTTGGACTACTGAAGCAGCCACTTTCTCATCCTTATTCCATTTCAAGGCAACCCTTTTATCAAGATTCAGTCTCTTAACCTTCTTTGACGTGCTCCTAACCACATGGCCGACATCACTTGTTCTCTTCTCTACCTCGTCATCAACTTCACCAATCTTCTTCCTCTTTTTCCGGCCTCTCTTGATCATCAAGCCATCTAAATTTTCCACATCCGAAACTTCAGTCTCGGGGCTATGCTTATATAATTTTTCCAGCTTGGCAGCAGCTTCATTGTAATCCAGATCCAATGTACACGTAGGAGCTTCCTCAGTCAATGTCGATTTCACTCTCTTGGGCAGCTTCCTAGCTTTCCCTAGCACTCTCTTTTGGTGCTTCTTTCGTGGCTCTATTGGCAAAGGTATCTTTTCCTGGGGTGCAACCAATGCGTTCTTATTCGGCTTATCTGTTCTAAAAGCAACAACCAACGGCTTTCGCAATGATGATCTATCACTCGATACCAATTTTGTGCGCAATCCTAATGAAGTCCTAGAAGCTGAGCTAGAAACTGTCACAACTCCCATGCCAACTCCCACAGAAAAAAAAAAAAATCTAATTGATAATTAAAACGTCTATCTGTACACACAAATTCTGCAAAAGAACATAAAACACAAAGCACCCATTTTAGCTCATTCATTTTCACACAACACCATCACTGCTTCCAAGTATTCAACTTTACAACTATGATCCTCATGAACCCAATATCAAATTCATGTGCTTCAATCAGAACCCTCATAATCTGTTAGTATGATATTTAATTTAGACCCATCAAAATGCAACTAAGCAAGAACATAACAAACTACTCTAGTCTTCATTGGAACACAAAACAATGAGAAACATAAGTACTGATCAAGAACGTCTCCTCAAACATACAAATGAGTTGAGTTGCAGACAATCTTACCTCAACTGCAGAACAATGTGTTCTGGTCAGACGCCACGAAAATCTCGGACTTGAGAAAAACAAAGTTCGAATCTTTTTTGTTTCTGGTTCGTGAAAAAAGTAGGAGACTTTTAATACAGGGCACGTAAATACGGGAATTACGGTGTCCACAATAAACACTTCTGGGAATATGTACGGCCTGGAGTGTTGGTATTCCAATCGGACGGAGGGGGAACTGACCACGTCGACTCTGGAAGACTGGTGTGGGGGTATGATAGGATGACGTGGGGGGTTCCTGGAACAGAGAGAGGCACTAACGTGGAGGGTTTTTAGTGGATGAGAAGATATTTGAGGAAGGAGTGGATTTGTGGGACCTAGCTGATTGTGGTGGCTTGTGAGATCTGAACGTTGCTCAACAACAGCCCCAGAAAAGGAGAGAGAGAAAAACTCTAGACAAAACAAATACGAACTGTGAGTCTGTGACTCTGAAAGGAAAATTTTGGTGTGCACCGAACGTCTATGCACATTAAGAATTTTTTTTCTAAATTTACACGTAGCAAAATCTGAACCTTTGATTCTTTTGACTATTTCAGAGTTTGACTCAGCTGATGCTAAACATAGTGTATGCGATTTATTATTTCCCTGAATATCAACCGCCTGGAAATTCACTCCGTCATCGGGAACCGCCCCCGGCAATCAACTTATGCATCGCAGATTATATGCAGATTATAAGCATGGAAGTGTGTTGGAGAAAGCTACCAAACCAATACACATATGATTAATGTATTTAACTGTATGATATTTTATATATGCCATATTGTTCTATATTAAAACACAAATTTAATGTGTTCAGTTGTTCAATGTCACATATTATTTTCACTTTTCATTTGTTACAGATAAATACATCACATGAATTGTTTTCATGTTGACATTTCAATGATTTTATTCATGTATACAGAACATGGATGGTGCTTTGAATCTAACAACCGGACAAGAACTTGTACCTCATTCACCAACAGCTGCAAATCCAACTGCTCAAGTCAACCATGTTGATGCAAATTCATCTGCTCCAGCCAACCCTGTTGATGCAAATGCAACTGCTCAAGAAAACCCAGTTAATACAAACCCAGCTGATGCAGCACTACTTTCTAACAAGAGGAAGAACCAATCTTCCGTGTGGTTATACTTCCCAAAGCTACATAATCCTAATGGTTCATTGGTTGTCCCTCACCAAGCGAAATACAACTACTGCAATAAAGTTTACCATTGACTATAAGCCTGTTGGCACTTCCCCTTTGAAGACTCACAATAAGTATCAATGCATCAAGTGCCATGCATATAAGCATAGCAAGAAAACAATGATAATTTCTTTTGAGCTTAATGATGATGGAAATGCTAAAGTGGTGAGCATTCAATTCGATAAAGGTGTTAGTCGAGTATATTGCATTAGAATGATTATCCGTGATGAGCTGCCATTTAGTCATGTAGAGGGTCATGGGTACATTGATTTTATGAGGGTGACACAACCGAAGTTTATTCCTCCATCTCGTGGGACTGTTGCTAAATGTGTCATGGCATTTTATGATGAGGAGAAACTTAGGATGAACAGTTTAATCGACCGTAGGGTATTTATCACTACCGACACAGGGACTAGCATTCAGAATGTCAATTACATGGTTGTGACTGCCCATTTCATTGATGATACCTGAAAACTACATTTTTCTTTGTTATTTTTCTGCTTGACATTATGTTCATACTTTATCACTTTATGTTTACATTTTTATCTTGAATTTGAAGGTACTCCTGATCCTATTGATGTCTAGATAATTGAAGATCATGACTGTGTTGTATTCTGCCTAGTTAGGTACTCAGTCTTTTTTCCATACTAAATTGAAAGAATGTATCTGTGATATTGCTGTAATTATGTATGAATAGTATATGCACTGAACATGTAGGATGCATTTATGTAATCTGCCTAGTTTGCTTAATTGCATTGAACTTGCAGGATGCAATGTGCATCAATTATCTGCCTAGTTTGCTTAGTTACAAACTCTGCAGTTACTTAGTCATTGTATGTGCATCAACAATCTGCCTAGTTTGCTTAATTGTTATACTAAATCTGCCTAGTTTACTTAATTGCAGGATGTGCTGATGCAATCTTGTATTTTCGTTGTTTGGAATTTGTTGGTTGCTAATTACAGGATGCATTGATTCAGTCATGAAGAATAAAGGTCTCAGGCTCTTCAGGATGGGCATTGGGATAATCAACTTATATTTTATTGGAGTTATTATTATTATTGTGAGACTTTCAGAATTTGAGAGTCATTCCATTATCATTTTATAGGGATTGATTTATGTTTCAGTTTGTATTTCCATTTTAATGTTTATGAGATTGTTTTTCGATTTAACTCCCTGAGCTTGAATGCTCGATGAATTGATGTTTAAGTACTGCTATTTTGCTTCTAAACTTGATTTTTCTTCTTCTTCTACACTCTTAAGTTTCAGCCCAAACCCATAAAAATCTAACTCGCAACCGACCCGGCTCAAGCCGAAAGAATCGGTAGGCCAGATTTTCGGCAACCCCCCCCCCCCCCCCCCCCCCCCCCCCCCAAAAAAAAAATCAGTTTCCGGTTTGATTTTATGGCAACCCATTCAGTGGGGGCAGGTTCCGGGTTGGGCCTTAACCCGATCCGAACCGACCCGTGCCCAGTCCTAGCCGCCGCCGCAGCCGTGGAAATCATTTTCTCTCTCTTTCTCGCTCAAAACCTTGTTCCCCATCGCCTCCTCGACGGGCGCTCAATCTCATCTTGACCGCTGGCTGTGAGATCGATGTCGCCGGTAACCTGACTCATCGGCCGACTGTGAGATTTATGTTGTCGGTGGTCCGACAAGTCGTCTGGCCAATTAAGCAATAAATTGCGCGGGTCACCAGATAAATCTACCTCCTCAAGCGGTCGTGTACGAGAGAGAAGGGAGCAGAGATCTTCTTGCTCATTCTCGGACGCAGCGTCGGTCGTGGTGGTGTGTGAGATCGATGCATTTCATGGCGAGGCAGTGTGTGATATCGGCACGATCGAGGCTGTAGCTCCGGGTGGCCATAGTTAATTTTGGGTGTCCAGACCAGACGACTAAGTAGAGCAGGGCGACTGGGAAGGGGATGAACCGATGAGGAGGAGGAGGAGGTTTTTGTTGTTGTTGTTGTTGTCGATGACGACGATAATCCTGGCGAGGGAGGTGTTTCGCGGCGGTTGATTCCTGAGCAAATAGTAGGATTACGTACACTGAGTTTACCATAAACTCAGTCAATATTTAAAAAGTTAGAAATATCGACGATTGAAAATATGCCACATGAGGGAGAAATTGTACCCCAAATCGAAAAGTCGAAAAGTGAGAAAGGATTAGATAGAAAATTAATACTAACAGGACTGGTTGATTAATTCGATTATTAATTTTTATCTCTGATAAGAAAAAAGAAAAGATGAATATTCTTCTCTGATCAATATCTCTCCGTTACTCAACATGATACTGTCGTTCGGCTCATCGTCAGAGTTGTCCGGACGATAATTTAATTAACGAATCAGTACGTCTTTATGTGATATGACGGTGAGACTGATGCCGATGCTGATGCATGGTGAACTCAGTTAACCCATGTCGGCTGTCTGTCGTACCCAAAGGAAACATGAAACGAAGCTTCCCTACTCGGCTACTCCTAATCTAACTAGTCATTCATTCAATCAATTAATGCAAGTTCGTAACGTAGTAATGCAATTTAATGGCTAGCTATACATTGTCAAATATATCCCGGCGGGCCAGTTCCTCGTAAATAAGAAATCCTACGTTTGATTTGGTCGGAGTCTGAGATATACAGTGAAGGACTGAAGAAGTCAGGGTGGTGAACTGGTGATCGATCAAATTAACTTAACAGTGATATATATGTTTGAGTCTGAAATAAATATTTATTTATTGGGCTTGAAAAGCTGACATCTTGACGAGCGGCCCGGTTATGAATGAAGCTTGGCGAGCGATCAAGTGGAATAATAGAGTTCATTTTCAAATCAACTTAGGACTGTGGATTTATGATAACTGATTCATGCGGCTTAGTGTGTATCATACCTTTTCTATTTTCAATTAGGGTTCATTCGCTGAAGGAGTTATGATAGCATTAGAACTGTATAAAGAAAAGACCCGTGTGCTGGAAGGTGTTAGAGTTATATTGAGATTTAAAGAGAAAGGAGGTTCAAGAGAATTGAAAGACAACTGATGGGCATTATATAAGGAGAGTAAGGGCATTTGAGAAAGGGTCCCCGATCAAATAAAAATATTTGCTATATGCAAGTACACCTAGACATCTCGTCAAGAGATTCTATCTTTGCAACCAGACGATCAAAGTGCTTGTCACCTATCGAGTGAGAGTATCACGATCAAATGAAGCAATGCGACTGGAAGGTTGAATGGCTTGTCACATATCGAGTGAGAGTTCTGATATCCAAGGAAACAATGTTCTCAACACATCGTCAAAGAAGTTGCTCTGCTTTGCACTTGTAAAGGGTAGTGTGAGGTATCGATTTTTAAGGCTCTGCTAGAGACACAAAAACCCCAAGTCCTAGGTTACTAGACGAGAAAGACCCATTCAACCAAGGTTGGTACTCTCATTGTCTTAATTGCTTATTAAAAAGTCAGGCAGCTTTACATTTCATATTCCGTTGAGAGACGGTGGCACGCCAGCACACGAAACACGTACAGGATAAACCGACAACTGCGGTCAAACTATCCGAAATCAATAAAAAAACGGTTTACGAAAGGATCTCTCGTCAAAAGATATTTTAAGCTCAAACAATATAAGGTGGTGCTAATGCTTCAACGCGCTTGGTCAACCGCCGTGGACATTATATCATCTAGAAGATAGTTTAATTGCATACATTTTGCCTAGAATATTCTCTCCATTTTCGACAAAAAGGTTCATGATCGAGTGGTAGCTGACCATGCACTTTTAATCCCAAACATGGAATATATTTTTGAACTGGTCTAGCCTAATTTCTTTTCGTATTATAAAGTTTAATAAGACCGAGCTTTCTATTCCCAACTAAGAGTATGGTCAATCAGCAACATTTTAGTTTCGATCATAAGACCGATCGATCTATGTTGGTTATGCTTGTCCCCATCAAATGTGGAAAAATCCAGACGCTAAAGTGGATTATTCAGCGATTATGTCACACTCAGAATGTATCTTAATGTAAAATTAAACCTTAATTGGATCTTTAACTACCCGAATGAAAATGTCAAATATTGTTATCAAACGAATCATATATACTTGCTCTCTAAGCACCGCCTTGAATCAGCCAATGACTGAACTTGAGACGTTAAGCACATCGATCTGCGTCTTGAAATTCTCAAGTTACATTAAGATATATTCAAACTAAGACATTAAAGCTAGCCATACATAGTCGTGTTATCTTCCATACTATGTCGCCACAGTAGTACGTAAAGAAGATAAAAATAGTTAAATAGCTAATACGGCACTCTACTAATTATTGCAGAATGCATAGAAGTTAAGAATGTTACTGTGATAGTCAAATAATATTTTCAAGGAGTTAAAAGTTAGATATATAGCTAGTGAAATCTCTCTTGTGTATGCCTGAATCAGACCAATAAAAATATAAAATGAAAAGATCCCACACGTACAGCCGGAACAGGGACGTATACACAACAGATGAACAGAATCTAGCTACCGGGTCTCTCCTTTTTCTTTCTTTTTTGGCTTGATAGCTACCAGGTCTTTGTTAATTGAACTCGATCCACGATCCCACGAGTCTAGTTCTAGCATGCAAAAGTTAATTATATACTTTCCCAAATATGCATAAACAAAATGAGTACTTTTGTTTGTTGTGGATTCTGAAATGGCGAATCAAAATGGAACCATGCATGCACGGCTCGATCTCAGTTCTTTCCCACTTCCAAGTTTCCACACGCCAAATAACATCTTCCGTCACTTTATAAAATTATTATTCAATATAAAACATTTTTATTTTTAATTATTAATATTTCATATTTCATTTTGATATGAATCTTCTCATCTCCAATCATAAGGTTCTATATTTTATATCTTAAAACTCATAATATTTATTATATATATTTTTTAATATTAAAATATACATATTGTATTCTATAATAATTTATAAACTATTTTAATTTACAATAATTTATATTATAATAATTTTTCAATAAAAATTATTAATTAGTGTCATGTGACTTTATCTTATTTTGGATGTGATTTTATTGGCCACATGTCGATTCATATGAGTATAATCAGATTGCCGTATATATGATATCTAATCGATGATTCGGATGTAATTTTTTGGATAATGTGTCATACTATGATTGGTCGCCGATATTGCACCGTATGCCTTATCTGCTACATGTCGATTCCTGAACCATTTATCATAAGAAAACAATAAAATACTCTTTATTAAAATTTAGAACAAGTTACAACATCACATTAATTAAGCAACACAACACATTAATTAAAATAAGCAACAACATAATAAAAGCAACAACACATTAACTAAAATTTAACTAATGACTCTTCAACATTATTTCATAATCATTATGTATCTTAAACTGGCGTGTAGATGGACAAATTTGTATCATTTACATCATTGATTGAAAATGATTGAGGATGATATGGTTGGGTGGTAGGACTCTCATTGACCATTTTCTCTTCGTCAAGTATCTTTTTTTGCCTCATCTCCCAATAACCTCTTTTGTTAAGAGCGTATATACTCGGATCCACTGCCATTGTGTGATCATCGACTTCAAATTTCTCCGCTGCCTTAGCTTCTTCAAGGAGTTGTTGATTATGTGCAAACTCAGGCTCATACAAGTCGTTCAATCTTTTCATTTGATCATGAATGCTCTCTCCAAGATCTTCACTCTTCTTTTTTTTCGCCGCCTTGGCCACTTTATTTCTCATTGGGCGAGATTCTTTAGGTCGAGTTTACTTAGGTGATGCATTTGGAGTTGCTCCATGGGTGTGTTGTCGTAATCATCCAAGTCGATAGGTGGCTCAAAATCGGAACTAAAAGTCATATTGGGAGGATTCATAAAGTTTTGATGCGTCTTCAATATTTCCCAACAATGAAAAAAAGAAGAAGAATATCTCCCCTTTTGACAATTTGTAATTTTTTTTTAGCAGTTACAAGCTACATAATCAATCAAAAAAATTAAATTAGTGGTTAATAATTTCTAAGCACTTGAAAATATAGTAACTATATTTATATGCACAATTTAAATGTATACTTACTTGGTCGGCTTTGTTTTCATTAATACCATGAGTTTTGTTTGCACGGTTGAGAGATGAACGCCATCTCATACATGTGGAAAAAATCTTTTTCCAATGAGCCATACAACTCATTCCGGATCGAGAATATGCTCTGGTTGACTTTGTGGCTTCATACGCCGCACTAATACGCTCCTACAATACTTTAACGGTTTGGTTAGTACCTGTGATTGGATCCTCATTAGTATTCATAGTGGCTTGACACAACACTTCTTCTTTATCTTTTTTCCAATTTGTTTGTCTTGGATCCCTAGGCACCTTTGGTAGCATGATGCTACAAATTAAAAATAAATTAAAAGCTAGAGGATATAAGTTTAGGGAGAAAATTTGCTCTTGAAGAAGTAACAAAATTTGGTGTAGAAACAATGAGATCTAGTGTTGGTATTTATAAAGATACAAAAAATTACTGTTGCAACAAACATATTTTTTTTAGTGTTTTTTCTTTTAATATAAGGAGGAATGACCATTAAATATATGCATGTAATAAAAAATATGGCTGTTGTAGAAATATTTGTCGTTGGGCTCAAACGAGCAAAACAACACACGCCTCACCCTGGGCGCCACCTCACATGCAACGCCAGTCACTTCCCTTCCTTCACGCGGTACACTCGCCCAACTTTGCATTTTTTCTTCTCTCTCTCCATGCGTCTCTTCTCTCTCGCTCATACTCGAGTGTTGCAAATTTCTCCATCTCTTTCTTCTCTCTCTCCATGCGTCTTTTCTCTATCTTTTGGGTCCACCAAAATCTCTAAGGTCCTAGATCTCATATTAAGTTCTATTTTAAAAAATAGAATATGAGACTAAATTTTAAGGTATAAAATATAACACATTCATTGTTGGAGATGACCTCACCAAACCTCATGTCACAAGTCTCAACGCGTCGGAATAATGTGCTATAGTACTACTATCTCTTTGCATGTACTGACCAAAAAAAACCTTTTTCTTCTTTTCTAGAAAGACTATATGAACTAAAAAAAAATATACACATCCACGTTTCGATCAAGACTCAACATTCGACAAAATACTATTAAATAGGATATGATAACATCGGTTTGCCAATCAGAAAAATGACTATAAGCGAACATGTGATTGATTTAACATACGCTCAAACCAATCCATTCCCAAGTATGTACAGTATTTATTATCAAAATAAAAAACATGTACAGTATTACGAGTTATGTTCCGTTAAAGACCCTTGTCACTAGGGAGTACTAATAGTTCTGTTAATGTGCATAAATCTAACCTATAAATCTATAATACACTATTTGATTACTATAAGAAAAACGCATTTAATTGATGCAGTCATAAAAGTGTTGTCAGTTTACTGTCATTTAGTCGACAGCACAAACATTACGTCGTCTAGATGTTACTTACCCGACGCAAATTCTTTGCGTCGTCTATCTATTTACTTATCCGACGCAAACTCTTTGCGTCGTGTAAATAAAGTGTTAGACGACACAAAGTCAAGGTTGCGTCGTTTAACTGAACATTACAACAACGTTTAAAGTTGTGTCGTTGTAGTTTGTGTTAAACGACGCACCGAGAGTTGTTAAACGACACATCTGAAACCCTAACCCTAAGCTCATTTCCCTAAATCATGAATTCTTGGACGACATAGGCATCGGGTTGTTTCGTCTAAGTAGAGTTTTACAATCTATAAGAGCACGACCATGTGTACCATCTTAAAATACATAATTTTTTCGTCGAGGGCATAGAGTAAACAATTCTTGGACTATGAGAGTCGACAGTTCAAAAATCGGAGTTACAAAGATTCGTGTATCAACGTTTCTGTTTTGTTGACATTTTGATTTTATGGTTGACAACGCCGATCAAACCCTTAACGAACTTCGTATTTACTGAAAATTCATTCACTTACATAATATGTTATGATGAATATATCCAACGGTTGTTTTGTTCAAATTCAATTTATTTAATATTGATGTGGAGTAAACACAGAGATACGAACACTCAAGTTATACAACATTAATAGATATATAACAAGTTAGTTGACTTAAATTAATTTTTAATTAATTTGTATCTAGTTGTTAAATGAAGTATTTACGAAAATACAAACACCTGTAATTTCAAAAACGGTTTTACGAATTATTTTTTACAATCGTTTCCGTCTTTTAACTATTTTTCGATAATCACTAAATTCATTCGATCGAATACTAAACTAATTTGAATTGGGTTATTTTTTTCCTACAATATTGTATAAATGTAATGGTTACATCTGATGGTTGATTTTTGATAATTTTTAAGCAACCACCGAAAATTAATTTTCAGATATTTATAAGAAAATAAATAAACTTAGGCGACAAAAACAGTCATTTGCGTCGTCCAAGTGTAATTTTCATTTTTTTTCTCAAAATTAATTTTTCAAAACTAATTTTCAGAAATTTATAACAAAATAAATAAATTTAGGCGATGAAAAAAGTCATTTGCGTCGTCCGAGTGTAATTTTAATTTTTTTTCAATATTAATTTTCCAGATATTTTTATAAAAAATTTAATTTATACACTTAGACAACGCAAAGGTCGTGGTTGCGTTGTGTAAGTCCAAAATTTGGCGGTTTTTAAAAAAATTGAAATGAATTGGACGACGGAATTTACTGTTTTTGTCATCTAAGTCGAAATTTTTTGCGATATTTCAAAAAATTGAAATTACTTAAGCAACGGAATTGACTGTTTCCGTCATCTAAGTTGAAATTTTTGGCAATTTTTTTTGTGCCAAATTTTTTCGGTAAAATATCAAAACACTTAGGTGACGCAAATTGTTGGTTTCGTCGCCTAAGTGAATGCCTATAAAATTAAATTTAGCCACCATTTTTCACAATCTCTACACACTCTCTCTCAAACCTTATTCTCTTCATCACCACACACACCACCACCACCACGGCGCCGCCACCATCCCCACACCACGGCGCTGCCACCACCCTCACGACACCACCAACACCACACCACGCCGCCGCTATCACCACCTCGGCGACCACACCACACTACAACATTTTAGGGTGGCCTTTCTTTTTAAGTCGCCGGTAATACTCTTGCCGGAAATTTGGCGCCGGTGAAAGTATTACCGGCGACTTATTTTTCAAGTCGCCGGCAATGTTGCTCCGCCGTGGCTGGAAAATGAGGGGTATTGCTGGCGACTTTGGTCCAAGTCGCTGGCAATACCCGGACAAATTTGTCAAAAAAAAGCCGGTTCTGGATTGGGCCCAATTCCAGAACCTGCACTGAAAAACAGAAACCGTACAAATACAAGTTCAACAGTACACACATAATTGTTCAACGTACAGTACAAACAGCAACAATACGAAAATAAACTGCAACTACACTAAGGGTCGAGGAAATCCATGTGGACGTAATCATTTGAACTCCGGTGGCTACCCTGGTCTTGCTGTGGCGGTGACTGCTGCGGTGGTGGATCAGTGTGGAACACAGGGGCCGTGGGAGGTGTGGGGAGCGGTTGCCCAGTAGTCTGGCACGCGTACATCGTCTGCATCCATGTGAACATTAGTGTCTGCTGCTGGACCATAAGTCGGTGTTGCTCGGCCATCACCCGGTACTCGACATCTCTGACTGCCTGCTGCTCGGCCAATTGCTGCATCTCCTCCATTTGCCTCCTTTGCTCCTCCAACTCCCTCTGCGTCCTCTGAAGCTCCGCTGCTAAGTTAGAGTTCCTAGAAGTTGAAGTTCTTGACCCGGTAGAGTATTCCGAAGTGTTCTTCAATACTCCTTCGCCCGCCGAGCCCATTCCCCTGCAGTAGTAGGTATTCTTTCCAGTCCCGCACGCTTTTGCCATGATCTGAGCCGCTATAGGGCGATCAAGCGGATTGATCTGAGAGGCATACTGGGTCACTTCTTCCTCCGAGCAGTCATGATGGTTGTTTCGAGCTATATTCATGGTGACTTCTGTGATCGCATCCTCCACTCTCGCCTAATTGAAAAGCGAATATGAATAACGTATTATTAAACAAAATAAATTAATAGAGAAAAATAGTTTTATTAACACATGCATATGTCAATTACAAAATAATGAGGCTAAAGACTTACCGCTTCTTCAGGGCACTGCGGATAGAACTTCTGATGAACAAACACCAACGGGTTGACTTCTTGTTGTTGCTGCGCCTTACTCGACCAACCCAAATAGTTGAGTGAACCTGCATGATGGGCCTTGGTGTTTTTCAATCTGTTCTCCCTGTTCGTCTTGGAAATCGCCTTGTTTAATAAACATATGTAAAAAAATTAGTAACTAACTATTTCAATGTGATACGATACATTAGGGTTGTAAAATATATTCAGGATGCATACCTTCGCTTTGGGGTGCTCGAAGTGGGCTACCAGCCACAGCCACTCGTACTCCCTAAACCGGAATTCGCTAGGGGTAGAACCTCGGCCTAGCTCCTTGTATTGTGTGTAATGTTTTGAAAGCTCGTTCTTCCACTCTTTATACCTATATTAACACCAGAAAAAAAAGTTAGAGATATTAAAACACTTGATAAACAAAAATTTAACTCGATATATACTCAAATAACTCGAATCACATCACCTGATATGTAGTTGACGCTCTACCCATGTGTGAATAAGGCATTCATCCACGTCAAACCACACCTGCAAGATGAATATATAAACGGTAAAATTATATATTTATTCGGACTTAATTAATAAATGTAAAATCTACGTAATGAAAATACGATTTAACTCATACTCAGTGGATTATGCACTTACATCTTCACGTAGAGAGGCACAGATTCCCAATTTGACCACAGCATTGGGACCTTGTCCCGCACGACGGCCCCGGCCATGCTGGCATACTTTCGCGTGGTGTCAAATGTCTCGATCACCTCACCATGCTCATTGGCCCTAATGAGCGTTTTCCTTCCCCCGGTGGCCTGCTCAAGATTCTTCCCGGTGCAGGGGCCTCTAGTCTTTCGTTTTCCAGTGCCATTAACGAAATTGCCTAATAATACAATGTCAACAAATTGATATCATTAATTGAACATATCGTAAGTCTTAAGTAATAATTAAGTAATCAATCTTGTTAAATAAAATTTACCTGCATCGTCCGTTTGCTGGTTGTTGCACCTCGCACTCCAAAGATACACGGGGTCGAATGGGATGAAGTTGTACCACGCTCAGGAACTCCGGCCGTCCTTCAATATAAATAGGCCTCCCCCTATCATCGAATTCAGGGATCACAGGAATCTCGTCAGGCAGGAAGAGACCGGACAACGGAGATAGACGAGGCCTGGACGATGAGGCGCCAGCACCATCTGCCTCAGATGATTCCCGTGAAACGGGAGTAGGCACCGGGCCAATAGGGGGCATTCGGATGGAGGGAGTTTCTGATGCCCCCGTTTACTGTCGCTCGTCTGTGGGTCTGCTGACTGAGCGTCTGCTGACTGAGGCTCGAGGCTGGACTGGAGGTTGCACGGATCCGGATCGTGCAGCTTCCTCCTCTCCTCGCGCAGCTAGCAACATTTGTGTGCGAGCATTCATAATTGGGCCACTGCGCGTGTTGCTGAATGCGGCTGAGGAACCTTGACTGCTGCTCCCTCCACTGTTTCTAGTCCCTCTCCGTTTGATGCCTCCAAGCCAATTTGCCGTGAAACCTCCTATCGGTTCCAACAATTAGTCCTGGATTCGGTTCTATGAAAATTAAGGAACCGGAACCGTAAGGAACCGGAACCGTTTGGAACCGGAACCGTTCGGAACCGGAACCGTTTGGAACCGATTACCGCTAGAACTGGAACCGGAACTGAACGGTTCCGGTTCCAAATGGTTCCGGTTCCAAACGGTTCCGGTTTTTCATATAACCGAAACCAGGACTAATTGTTGGAACCGATAACCGTTTGGAAATTAACCGGAACCGTTTTGAACCGGAACCGTTTTGAACTGGAACCGTTCGGAACCGGAACTGTTTGGAACCGTTTGCATCATATCAAATATTAAATTAAATTTCATAGGCCAAATGCTTATGATATCATATAAAACATTAAATTAAATTGCATCATATCATATCGATCATTACGAATATAATTATCAAAATATCAATTAAATATTACCCAAATGCTTATTTAACCAATTAATTAAGTTAACAAATATATCTTAAATTATCAACTATATCAATTAATCCAAATCACCTTAATTTGCCCAACACCTTAAATTACCTTAAATTACCTATATCAATTAATCCAAATCACCTTAATTTGCCCATGCAACACCTTAAAAATACAATATAATTATCAACTATATCAATTAATCCAATTAAATCACCTTAAATTACCTAAATATTTTCTACATATATACATACATACACTTGCCTAATAATTATCAAAAATTAACTCAAAACCCAAAACTTAATTAATCAATTTAATTAAATCAAATATAATTAAAATGCATATATATATACACATAATTATAAAAAACAAAAATAGAGAGAGAGAGAGAGAGAGAGAGAGAGAGAGAGAGAGAGAGAGAGAGAGAGAGAGAGAGAGAGAGAGAGAGAGAGAGAGAGAGAGAGAGAGAGAGAGAGAGAGAGAGAGAGGACCTGTCATGGTCGAGATCGGATTCCGGCGGCGGAGGTGAGGGGAGGAGGTAGAGGAGGAGGGGAGGAGGAGAGGAGGAGGGGAGGATAGGTAGGGGAGATTTGGGATTTTTGGGTTTAGGTATTTTTGTGTGGAGAGGGGAGAGGGGAGAGGGGAGGAGGGGAGGGGAAGAGAGGAAGAGAGGTTTGAGGAGAGGGCGGCGAGCTAGGTGAGGAAGAGATGGGGTTTTAGGGTTTTCAAGGAAGAGATGGGGTGAAGAAATGAGGCAGCTCAAGCTGCCTCTCCTGAGAAATAACGAAGTATTGCCGGCAAGTTACGAGTTAACTCGTGGGAAATACTATTACCAACGAGTTAACTCGTTGGTAATAGTATTGCCCACGAGTTGATAAGCAACTCGTTGGTACTGATAGTGATTCCCGACCAATTCCGACCAATTTACGGCCAATTTCCGACCAATTCCGGGCCAATTTCCGACTCTAATTTCCGACGTACTATAAATACGACTAGAATTTCTGACTATAATTTACGACTATATATAATTTCTGACTATAATGTACGACTATAATTTTCGATTAGAATTTCAGACTATACTTTACGACTAGAATTTCTGACTATAATTTACGACGTACTATAATTTTCGACTAGACTTTCCGACTACAATTTCCGACGTACTATAATTTTCGACTAGACTTTCCGACTATAATTTTCGACTAGAATTTCCAACTAGAATTTCCGACTATATATAATTTCCGACTATGTATAATTTACGACTATAATTTTCGACTAGAATTTTCAACTAGAATTTCCGACTATATATAATTTCCGACTATAATTTCCGACTAGAATTTCCGACTATGTATAATTTACGACTATAATTTTTGACTAGAATTTCCGACTATAATTTCCGACAATAATTTTCGACTAGAATTTTCGACTATAATTTACGACGTACTATAATTTTCGACTAGAATTTGCGACTATAATTTGCGACTAGAATTTTCCACTATAATTTACGACTAGAATTTACCTCCAAGCCAATTTACGACTATAAATACGTACATCATTAACGTACTAAGAATGATAATCATAATCATCTTCATCACTTGAGTCTGACTCGGTTTCATAAGTAACCTCTGGCAATATGTGCCGCTCCTCGTCATCTGAATCAGCGTCAACGTCATTTGGATTAACATCGAGAAGTTCTGCTCCAGTAATTCGAACCACACTCCCAGATCTCACATTATTATGGCGAATCGTAGAGGATTTCGGAATGTCAAAAGCGTTCGGCTCTTGGTATGCAGTAACTTCTTCATCATCTGCGGTCTCACCAAGTGTGGCAGCACTGTATATGTTTCTATGAGCAACATGGTTAACCACCTTCCATGGGACTTTGTTCAGAAGATCGTCAAGGTAAAACACTTGTTTTACTGATGTGGCAAGAACGAAAGGGTCTTCTTTATACCAGCTTGTAGCAGTATTCACCGAAAATATTCCGTACTGATCGGTCATTGTGTTCTCCGGGCTAGTATCAAACCATCTACACTTGAACAAGTGCACTTTCATGCGGTTTCCATAAATTAGGTCAACAACTGAATAAAGGACACCGTAATAGTCAACGCCATTGTGCCCACTATGGACCATCACCCCACAATTCTGTGTTTTCAGTCGGTCGTCTCGATTTTCACATATAAATTTCACACCATTGACCTGACACATCGAGTAAACTTTTGAAGCTATCGGTTTCATCGCCAAGACCCTCAATTCGTTTGACCACTCTGGGCAACCATCATTTGCTACATGGTTCATCTGAAAATGATAAGAAACCAGGTACACCATAAATTATGAACATAGAAAAAGAAAACCACGTACACACATGCTATATAAGGAGCTAAAAAATAGATATATACACATATACCCTTACCCATTGACCAAAGTAGTTTGCAAACGTCCTGTTGTGGTAATCAACATTTCCGGCAATAGCAGGGCAGTGAAGATGATAGTTTTTCTAATATTGTACTTCTGGACAGTTAATCAGTACCGACCAGTGGGCAATGGCTACCTCATTTCCATCCAACTTGTATGACTTTGGCAAGCTTCCATGTACTACCACGTCATTGGAGATGATAGAAAGGTTGAACTGGGGTTCATCTATCGGCATCTGTTGTTGGGGGTCCTCCAACGCTCCCAAATACAAGTTGGTGTACGTTACACACTCGTGCGCAATATATACTTCAGGGATACACCCTTCAGGTGCATATTTATTCTTCACATAGTCCTTGTAGGCTCCCAATTGTCTACAAGTTAACAAGTGCATGTTATGATACTTAAAAAATAAGAATTTACATATAAAAACAGAGGCAAACCAAATGTATGAATCATTTGTACCTTTCCATGGGATACATCCAAGTGTAGTGTACGGGACCGGTAAGCAACAATTGTTCGGGAAGATGGATCATCAGGTGAGGCATGATGTCGAAAAAATTTGGGGGAAATATCCTCTCAAGCTTGCACATGATAAAAATGATGTCATCTTGCATCTCCCTGAGATCTGATTTTTTAACTTCCCTGGAGCATAACTTCTGAAAGAATCTTGACAAGGCCACCAACGGCTCCACCACCTCTTTGGGCAGGTACCCTCGAATGAAAATAGGGAAAATGCGTTGAAGCAGTACATGGCAGTCATGACTATTTAATCCGTACATCTTATTGTCCCGGAAGTTAACACACCTGCTTATATTTCCTGCATAGCCATAAGGATACCTGCATATATAGCCATAAGCAACAATTATATTTCTTGCATATAACCATATATTAGTACAAATTATATTAATTTCCTCCATAGCCATAAGAATATATACCTGACATTACTCAGCCACCCAAAAATTTCATGCTTCGGCTTGACGGTGTAAGAATTATGCTTCGGCTTGACGGTGTAAGGAGCTTGCGGCATTTTTTTTACCATCTCTTAACCACAAATGTTTCTGCAGTCCCATAGCTTTCAGATCAATGCGTGCCTTAGGGATGTCTTTTGTTTTCCCCTCCAAATTAAGAACTGTGCACACCACACTTTCACACACATTCTTCTCTATGTGCATGACATCTAGGTAGTGTCTGATAGGCAACCTGGGCCAGTAGGGGAGTTCCTAGAATATGCTCTTGTGTGTCCAAAACTTATACCTTTCGGGCTTGTCTGGAATTGACGCCACTATCTCAGGATGATTGCTCAGCTGGCCAAAATCATATTCATTCAACACTTCCAAAATTTCATCTCCTGTCCATCGCTTGGGTGTCATACCTGTTTCCACAGTCCCATCAAAAGCGTCTTGATCCTGCCTAAATGGGTGATCATATGGAAGCCAACAACGGTGACGCATCTGAACAATTTTACTGCAATGAGGACTGCAACAATCAACAGTCATGCACTCTGAACAAGCCCTGTAACCCCTGGTAACATTGTCCGACAACATACCACGGGCTGGAAAATCACTGATGGTGCCAACAAGCATGACATGCATCTAGAACATCTCATTTTTGAACCTATCGTAACTGGGGTGGCCACACTCACTCAGGTACTTAAGCTCCTCAATTAAAGGTCTCAAATACACATCGAGACACTTTCCTGGATAACCCGGGCCCGGAATTAACAGAGTCAGCATATTGTATTCCTTCTTCATGCACATCCATGGTGGAAGGTTGTACGGTACCAAAATAACTGGCCATATACTGTATTGAAGACTCATGTTGCCAAAAGGGTTGAATCCGTCAGATGAGAGCCATAGCCAAACATTTCGGACCTCTGCTGCAAAATGATTAAACTCCCTGACCATGTGCTTCCAAGCCTCTCCGTCGGAAGGGTGCATAAGGGTGTCATCGTCAGGCAAATTCCTCTCAGCCCACCATCTCATAGCTTCGGTCGTGAAAGCACACATGAACAACCGCTCCAGCCTATCAATAAGCAGGAAATATCGAAGTATCTTCACAGCTTTCTTGTTGCCTGCAGGAGTCAACTTATACCTTTCTGTAAAACATACCGGGCAGGCGTCAAGGTCTTCAAGATCTTTTCCCCAGAAGAGAATACAATCATATCTGCATGCATGGATTTTGATGTAGGAAAGCCCAAGATCTTTCAGGATATGTCGCACCTTATGATGAGTGGTAGGAAGATGATGACCGGGTGGCAGTAGCGAAGCAGTCCACTTCAGCCAAGAATCAACAGTTTTGACAGACATTTTGTTCTCCATTTTGAGCTGCATCACTCCCATGACACTTTCAAGAACAGTCTTACTACAACCGTCGTACAACGGAGTCTGTTGCAATGCAATCAGGTTGTTGTACTTGTCCATACCACTTGTGTTGACATGAGCTCCAGGTAATGGCTCGACTGGCTCAATATGGGGGAAACCCTGCACGACGGAAGGGACATTTGGTGCTTGATCAGCAAATACACCGCTCTCATGAGGAAACATATCATTGATTAACATCGATGTTTGATCATAAGATGGACTGGCCCTCTCAGCAAAATTTCCATGATCATAGGATGGACTGGCCCTCTCACCAAATTGTCCACGATCATGCGGACCCGCTAACGATGTTTCACCGTGATAAATCCAACTAGTGTACTTATCCCAAAACCCGTATTTACTCAGGTGCTTCTGGACTTTATCAATGGGAAAACGAAATCGATCGATGCGACACTTACATTCTTTACACGGGCAATAATGAAGTGTAGTGTCTCCACAATTAGCCTTCACAAAATCCACAAAACTCCTAATTCCATGGTGATATCTCACATCCCATCTTTCGAGGCTCATCCAACTCTTGTCCATCCTGAAAATTCTAACATTACGTACTATAAATAAATATATATATATATATACACATTCATTACTAATTAATTAATAAATCATCATTAATTACATTCGAATTCATCCGATTAATTAACAAAAGTTGACCCATGCATGCATATAAATTAAAATATATATATACCAACAATTCACAATTACAAATTAACATGCCTGTATATATATATAGACATATTAACAATTAATATACCATCAATAATTTTATATACATACATATATATATATACAAAAATTAACATATTTTCATCAAAATAATCTCAAATCAACTCAAAATCAACAGTCAATCACTCGAAATCAACAATATATCCACTCTATTTGCATATCAAACCAATAATCGATATCTCAACTCTAAATCAACACATGCATGCATATATATATATATATATCGATCTAATTAAATCAACACACACACATATATATACATACGTATATACGTACCTATATACAGCTACGTATATAGCTTCCCGAGCGGGTTTTCGACGCCTTTTCACAATACCCAAGGATTTCAGAGTGTTTTCCTTCTTTCAATTTCACCGGATTTTTCTATATCCAAATGAATGAGATGCTGCGATCTGGATCTGATATAAGAGGTATTGTCGGCGATTCATTAAATCGCCGGCAATGGAGTTATTGCCGGCGAAATTCCGGCCAAAAATTGCCAGAATTGTGGAAACTAATTTTTCACCATTGCCGGCGATATTTGGGCCGGAATATCGCTGGCAATCGTGGAGAGATTATTACCGGCGACGGAGAAGGTCGCCGGCAATACTTTGGACCATTTCCGGCGACTTTTGGAACTCATTGCCGACGATGGTCCATATCCCCGGCAATGCTCATTATTGCCGGCGACTTGCTCCATCGCCGGTTTTTTTTCCCTTGTCGCCGGCAATAGTAGTAAATGTGGTAGTGCCACCACACCACCACCACCAATATATATAATTAGTTTAGGTTAATTTAATTTATTAACTAATTATATAGTGATTTTTTTATTTAAATACAAAATAATTTAAATAATTTTTATATTAATGATTTTTATAATAATTGGAATTTTATTATACAAAAAAGTAAATAATTAATTAGTATTTAATGAATTTTTTTTTAACAAAATCAACCACTTAGACGACGGAAAACTATAATTCCATCGTCTAATTTGCTAAACCTTAAACGACACAATATATTTGCTTAGGGGTATAGTACTACAACTACATTTTTTTTTGCGTCGGTCAGCCTCACTATTTGCGTCGTCAAAATAGTTAGACGACACAAACATATTGTGTCGTTGTAGTGTGAACTACAGCTACAACGTGCTACTTTTGTGTCGGTTAAGTAGTTTCTCGACGGCAATAATCCGACGGATCTACATCGACGCCATTACTGTCAAGGAAGTACTTAGCCGACACAAAAAATCACTTAACTGACGTTATTGGTGTGCTGGCTAAGTGAACTTTTCTGGTAATATTACCAAATATGATCATGATCTCGGTTTTGGGGTTCTGGTTTTATACTAAGTTTCTGTCTCCTTCACACATATATAGGAAAGATTCAGTCCAAAAAAAACACATAGGAAAGATCCAACACAAAGTTTCTATCCACAGTCAGAACGTAAGCAAAGGTTTAGGCGTGACGTCATCACCTTTCCTTTCTCCCCCAAAAGATTTGGTAGAGGGGACAGTAACACAGTAAGTAAGTAACACAGTAAGTAAGTAGTAACAACGCGGAACTGGGTTCGAAGATTCTCCCTTAGCGTGCAATAATATGTCGCTGACTTTCTTCATTTGTTTTTGCTTCAAAATCAAAAAAGCGAGGTAGAGATGCTTGCTTGGTGTTGTTGATCTTAATCTTAATTTGTATACATGTGCATCCGTGTAGGGTAGCTCTTTCATTGGAGGAGCTCTAGTTCTTTAACTTCTTTTTGAGACACAGAGAGGTTGAATTGGTCAGCAATTGGACCTGTTTGAAATCTCCCAGCCGTTCCAATTCCTATGACCAAAGACTGGTCTACCACGAAGACAATCAACTCCACTTGGATTTTTTCATTAGATTTGATTTTTCTCCCTCGGTCAAACTTCATGTCTCTCCCTCACTTTCCGTACATTCGACTACTAGCTTATGCCTTCCCTTAAATCCCCATAACCAGCTCTCCCTTCCTTCCTCAAAATTTCACCTAGCTTCTCATAAACCTGTTCTGTTTAACAACTTCTTTGCTGGGTTAATTACTTTTAAGTTCCTAAAGATTGTAACTTCCGCAAAACCCAGTTCGAGTTTTGGCCAAATTCCCATGCTTTAATTTCTCTTGATCTCTTGGCTAGCTAAGCTAATTCTCAACTCTTTCTTTATCTGTTGCTCTGTTAAGTTTGCGGCTTGTTTATGTTAGCGAAGCTCAACCTTAACATAATTCAATGGAGAAGTACTACAACATGGGAGTGACTTGCGAGCAAAAGACTAGTCTTGTAAATGAGCTAAAACAGGGCAGGGAGTTAGCTAGGCAACTACGGATGCGTCTCAGTGCTTCAAATCCCTCCGAGAACTCTCAAACAGCGTTAGCACGCGGCTTGCTGATCCAAAAGATCATAGCTTCATACGAAAAGGCGCTTTCCATGCTCAAATCGATCTCACAACCTCTGGCTGTGGCACCAGAACAACAACATAACGACCAACAACATACATTGACCGTAGCTGCTGCCACGGGTGTTGTTAGCATTCGAATGGCTGACTCTCCACCTTCGCTCAATGCGAGTCCTCGGAGTGAAGACTCCGACGACCACAGAGACACCACTAGAAAAAGGTTAGTACTTGGATACATAACGGCTTTGCGTACATGTTTAATTTGAATGAATACAATGCTAACTTGAATGTAAGTTATTGAATGGATGCAGAAAAGGTATGGTGAGGTGGACAAAGCAAGTGAATGTTACATCAGGTATGACGCTTGAAGGGCCTCTTGATGATGGTTTTAGTTGGAGAAAGTATGGCCAAAAAGACATTCTTGGAGCCAAATATCCAAGGTACCTATACTTTAGGCATGTCGCATGAAACTAATTGATGAAGGCCATATATGTTTCTTGCCATGACATTAGATTGTGTTCTGTATTTTGATGCAGAGGCTATTACAGATGCACTCATCGAAATGTTCAAGGTTGTTTGGCTACAAAGCAAGTGCAACGCTCCGATGAGGATCCAATGATTTTCGAAATTACTTACCGAGGAAGGCACACATGTACTCAAGCAGCCTCCACCACCATAACTATTCCTCCACCAAAACCAGTATCACCAGTAGTGCCTGATCCAACACCAGAACCACCACATATGAAGCCTCAATCATCACAAAATAACATGCTCTTGAGCCTCCCTGAAGGCCTCAGGGTCATAACCGAAGGCTTAAGCGCTAGTCATGATAACCATGACGAATTACCCTTTCCCACATTTGACAACAACCAATATATGGAAAATACTTCTCCTTCGTTAACCATGCCCCCAACATCAACTTCTGGTACAAACTATTTCTCTCTACTGTCTCAGCAGGGCTTTGATGGCAACCAAAATCTGCATCATGAGATGATCTCAGCTGCTGCTGCTTCGGCTACCAACTCTCCAACTGTTGGTTTGGATTTTCCATTTGCGGAGGCTGATCATCAAATCTTTTACCCCAACTTCAGTTTTGACGATCCCAGATTTTTTCCCTAGTATCCTACACTTAGCGTCCTGTCCTAACATAGAAATGAGCTTAAAGTTAGCTTGTACAAGCATACTGGAAGTACTCTTGTTTACTGTAAAATGCAGATTTTACATGAGCAGAACCGTTAGGACTACCAAATGTGCCTAATTTGTTGAGGAAAGACTCTTCAATCAATTCCCCAAGAATGTAGTTGCGGTAATGTTGTGACAAGGATTACTAAATTAGTAGATATGTTTAACACTTTCCCTACGTTCCTCAGATAATCAAATTGAATTGTTTTGTTTCTGGTATATATAGTGGAGTGTACGTACATGCTGTAGATACAGATAGACACGAGAAATTAGTGTTCTTGTTTCAGTTTTATCTCTCCTCATAAAATCATCATGCACATTACTGTAGTTGCACACTACAAATTTTTTCCTATAAAGACAACTATTTTCGCATATTGGCCTATGGCGTAGTAGTTTATCATAAACGTACGTATCTTTCAATTTTATATATTACTAACAGTATGCACACGCATACGCGCTTGAGATTTTTATGTATAGTAATTTTTATGCACGTGATTTGTACATAGTGCAATTATAGTTTACTTTTTTGTCATTAAACAGATCAATTGATAATTAAAAATATATTAATTATCCAGGGACAATTGAGAAATTTTTAAAAATTTAACCATAAGCACTTTTTGCTTAATTAATTAAGATGATAGAAAAAGCAAAAAAAAAAGAATAGGCCTTTCTATTACATGAATTGTTATGGGCCATACCTTAAGAAAGAAACACAAGCCTTTTTTCACACATACTCGAATTCAAGGATTTGGTCTATCATATTGGGCCGAACACCATTATAGGCCCAATTGAGATGGTACCAGCCCGAAGAAATTAACCTCCAACAATTTCATAGCAGCCTTTGCCTTTTGGTAAATGGGAATTGGTGGTCGAGAGTGGAGGAGTTTGAAGCCCATCATCTTTGGATTGTAAGGGCATGAAGCACCGGCAGAAGTAGGAAGCACACTGTTGAAACTCAACATGGCATTGCCAAGCGAAGACGTGTGAGGATTCACATTGACATGTTGAGTTTCAACAGTGTGCTTCCTACTTGTTGAGTTTCAACGGGTGGGATTGGCATGTTGAGTTTCAGAAATGGTGATCTCCGATTAAAGGTGATCGGAGCAACGGGTGGGATTTTGATAGGCTTCGGCAACGGAGGAGGAGGGTTCCGCCAACGTGGAAATGGAGGGTCGGCGATAAGAAGTGTACGAAGCAATGGACATGCTTTACTCACAGCCTGCATGAGTTTCCCTATCTCGGGTAAAATCATGCCCTTAGCAAGATTGTCAAGTGTTTGAGAAGCTAGGTCAGTTTGGGTTTGGTTGTCATAGTAACACTACTAGTCCCCAATTGTTGTACCACATTAGGCTGCTTGGCATTCACAAATCCCATGTAGCTTGAGTCGGCCATGTTGATGCTCGGAAACTCTGGCGAAGAAACTGCATGATCAAAGAAGCAGGAATCAACAGAAGAGGGACTGTTGGATCCAATTAAGCTTAAGTTTTCTTTTGTACTTGTGGGCGTTAGGACTGGGGGACTAACAGGTTGGAGTACAGGAGTGGATAATTGATCAATTGGAGCAGGATCTTGTCGAATATCTTCTTTAATTGTTCCCTGGCTTCATCTCTCTCTTGATATATATGCAGACTCTAAAAGATTGAGCAAGTTTGTCACATTTTCTTGACTCTCAGTTACTTTGCATTTGACTGATTCTAGTTCAAGACTGGAGTACATAAGCTTCTTCTTCAACTCATCAGTGCTCTGCATGCATGGAATACACACATAATGGTTAGATCCAGAAGCAAGTATGCATGCATAAAATTGATGAAAAATGAACAGATCGGCCATGCCATGCCAATGATCCTGAAGAGGGTCTTGGAGAACATTTTATTTATGTCAGAATTTGACATTCACAAAACCCTAGCTCTCATGGAGATCAATGCCAAAAAATTGTAAATTCTTCGAAGTTGAAAACAAAAACATAAATTCCTTAATTAGTATAAAATAAAATTGATAAGGGAGAAACTGAATCTTACATAAGAAAACCGCTAGCTGGTGTTGGAACGGTTTGATCGATATGGAAGATCTATCAATGAAAAACATCTACTACTCGCTCTCACATTAAGGAACTGAAATATTAATTGAAGAACAATGAAGATATATAATCCAAGAAAACATATAATATTGAATATTGAGCGTGACATATCTTGAAGAAGAATTGAAACTAAACAAGAAAGGAGAAATGTCGCTTGGATCTTAAGAATGTATAAAGAGAGCCTCACCTCTTGAAAAGCAGAAAGAGACATATATGTTTTTGTTTAATGAGAGTATTTAAAATGTTTGAAAATAGTAAAATTTTGTATACCCACATTTTGAGTTTGAGTATAACATTCCCAATATACATATTTATTGTTAATAATCTACTATATATTTGATACTTATTTTTTTATTGGTTCATAGTTATTCTTTTTAGATGAAATTATGTCCGTTTTTGTTAACTATATATAATTGTGTATTATCTGAATTTTGAGTAAGTTATCGAGATGAGCAAAAAAAATCGCTCCACCTAACAGAAATTCCTAGCGCTCTGCAGCTGCTTGAATTGATTATGTACGTGTTTTACTGAAAGTTGATTATCAACATTTTCATTGTATCAACAAAAATAAACCAATCTGATTCTTAGTTATAAAGCAAGAAAAGTATATGGATAAAACGACGGAAAGATGAGAGAAAGATAGAAAAATAAGGACTATCAATGATATATGATTCCAATATGATTCTAATAACATTCCACTGTTGAAGAACAAGTAAGAGCTGCAGCTGAGCACAAACTGGGAGTTGCTAATCAGAGCATCACTGCTATTTTCTTTGACAACAATACAAGTGCGGAAGATCGAAGAGAATATTTGGAGTCACTTTTGCGTGAGAATAAGAAAGAGGAAGCTGCACCTGTATTGGATGATGATGCTTTGAATGACCTCCTAGTTCGCAGTGAGTCAGAAATTGATGTTTTTGAATCAGTTGACTAAAGAAGGCGAGAAGAAGAGATGGCATCATGGAGGAATTTAGCATGTTAGAGCTAATATCACATCTCTGTAGCAGCTGCCTCGCTTCTATGAAACTCGAATTTCGTAGCTTTCTTGTGAATTATTATGGTTTGTTCTGTCTGGTTAATTTGAAATAGTATCTGTACGTTAATCTGTTGTGTTCGTACTTCTTTGCAAATTTTATGTATGTTGGGCGATGAGCAATTTTTTTATGTATTAGATCGGGGTTGGGACTGATACCAGCTGGAACTGGCCCCCCCAAAGATTTTATGTATGTTTCCAACACATTTGCCAAAAATTAAGAGAAAAAAGGGTGCCAATTCACTCCCCTGAGAAAATAGTTCTTTGTTGTACATATATTTTCATTACATAACGATGCATGCACCCACGCTCCGCACTCCCGAGATGTACTGTAGATAACTTCTACCCAACTAACTAGTCTAGCTAGTGTAGAAGTTAGGCGATCTCTTATAAAGTTCATTTTGAATATATACATGATGACAGAACAAGATGAAGTGGAGTAGTAAGATCACTGAGGATCGATCTGAAAGAGATTTTCGGTTGAGGGCAAACCGCGGTCCATCTATGTGTCCTAGGGTCAAACATGTCGCCCAATTGATCAACACGAATGTAGGAAAGCTAGGTAGAATTATAGGTGTGTAAAAATTTGTATGTCTAATGTCTGTTCTTAGAGCTTGATATCTCTAGCTATGAATTATAGGTCATCATGATCGAGCTGGCTAGGTTATAGCAGGGGGATATACGTAAAAGTCTTCCCACCAATCGTCGCATTTACTTTAGAAACTACCCAATAATTGTAGGAAACTATTGGGTCCAAACAACTAAAACAATTCCCTCGTTACCCACATAATTGTTTGCCCCAAGCTATTTAGACCGTAGCTAGACATTGTAGGATCAATATGTCGATGAATGAGATATAGGATTTGGACGTTTCTGATGAATTAATTAACAAATTGGTCAATAAGGAACATTTTGATCGTTCATGCAAAGGCATGATTAGGAAATTTTTAGTATCTGTTGACGTATGACATAAGTTAACTTATAAATCAGTCTTAATAGTAACAATCAACGATCTTGTTATAACTTTAAGAACATTTTATTGTTAAAGTTGTAATTTTAATTTAAGTATCGTAGTTTTGAAGTCATTCTCGGTCCAAAAAGTTGTAACTTGACGTGTAACATGTTAATCTATCCAAGAGGAGATACGATAATTAAGTAAGGGTTATAATGATTTAACCCATGACATCTATCAAGTTGTAAATTAATTGGTCCTTAAAAAGCTGTAAGATGATTTTTTTTCTCCTTTTAATTTAGTCCATTAGCAGCAATTAATTATGGATTGACAAAAGTGTAGTTACACACGAGGTGGGTTATATTCCCCCTTAAATTTTGAAAAAACATTATTTGTAACTTCATTTTTAGTATAAAATTTCAAGTTTTGAAACTTACCCCATCCCCCCTTAATTTATACATCTAACTCCTAAACCATTAGTAAACTTACTTATCTGAGAAAAATTTAACCCCTGTCATTATAAAATTCTAACTCCATCCTTGTGAATTGAAATACTTATTTCACAATTTTGAGTACCAATTTACAAATTGATGCATGTCATATACGTATTAAATCATACTAAAATTTATTTCCGTAATAGTTATCAAAAGAAAAGAAAAAAACATTCACACTCCAGAGGTACAAAAATAATAGTCAGGGTCTGAGGATCAGAGCTGTGGAAAATTCATATATATGCATGCATACATCAAATTAACTAGATTATATTGGAGAATGCTGATGAAATTACTTAGGGGTTACCCTAGCTAGCTAGCTAGCTAAAACTAGTTATGACTCATGACTGATCACTGATCTACAATTACAATTGTACGTTATAGGTACTAATAAGAATATGATAAACTAATGCATGCCTAGCTAAATTAAATCCCACATCTTCTTTTATTAGCAGCACCAGTACATACTTCAGAGATTGAGATTTGAGTACGTTGTTGTTAGGGTTATAATGCTTCCTCAACCCCAATGCAATTAGCAGAACGTTTGCTGGATTTGGTGAGCGAGTTCCTCAACACTTAGTTGGCATTCAATTCCAATCTAGCAAGAAAAAGAAAAGGCAAAGAATTACCAATCATTAGCAAGAAGCCAAGAACAAGCCCGATTCAGTAATAATTTCTGAGTTGATCGATTGATATATTACAGTTCAATATATGTCTATGTAGTTGCTATCAATGTCTGCAGAGTTAGATACCCTAGTTTTCAGCAATTTACAGAGCTTTCAGAGACCCTAGCATTTACATTCACCCGTCCTCATCAGTCCAGTACATATATAGCAAGAACTCAAACCTATTTTAACTGGGAGTACTGAAATTACTGCAAAAAAGAGAGTAATTGATCATACCCTTCACAACAATTTTAAAATTTCCTCCCAATTTTCACTGTTTAAACCAGTAAATGTAAACAGTGAAAGTTTTTCTAGATACGTCGACGGTACTATGTGCATGTCTGACAGAAACAAAACTGTGTACCCAGTTTATGATTGTAATAGAGTTTTAAAAACATGCACTGTGTACTGGGCCATTACGATGAATTAATGATTAAAATGGATTTATTCACGAACTTGTTCTATAGTTTATTAAGTATATGAAGTTGACAAATGAAAACTAAAGATTGAAACAATTAGATTAACTTAATTAAGTACCTTGATGGTGACGGAATTAAACATTTTTTCGTCTTCGGTTTTGATTTCGACGTGGAGGATTTCGAGGGAGAGATCTTCGAGAGCCGAAATGATTTTGAGAGCTTGTCCGGGTATCCGAGGAGACACCGTGTTTATAAGAACGTTAGTACCGGAAAACTTCACCTCCACATCCGCCACGGCGGACTTAGAGTTAGCAAAAAGTTCATTGAGGTTGTCAATGATATTATTAACAGAGGAGGAATAATTTGTAGTCGACGAATTGGAAGGAGATGATTCGAGTAGCGATGAGGTAGGAGAAGCCATGGTTGGACTAGAGAGGTAAGCAGGTTGCTGCAACTGTTGTAGCGACGACGTAGTTCTGGGAGGCTTGTAAGGGCTGGTTGGCTGTGGGGTTCTTGGACTAATTGGCAAGCTGCTGCAGCTAATTCTTGGACTAGCTAAAGGGCTTAATGGAGGTTTCCTAGGGCTAAGTACCAGTGGTGATGAAGGTAATCTCGGACTACTTGAGACTGGGAGCCTAGGGCTCAAGACTTCACTGTATGCCTTTCGTTGCTTCTTGGCCTCCAATGATTGAAGAACTTGCTGCAGTTCATTGATATAGTCAACCACCCCTCCTATAATTGAGGCCTGATCACCCTGATTAATTAAAAAAAATTCAATGCAATTAGTACACATTCTAAAAAAAGAAGAACAAAACCTAAAGAAAGCTTGAGTATGATGTTCATCGATCTATGAGTAGCTACTAAGAACATACAACTCCTTACTTGTGAACTGTGAAGTACAAATTTTCGTAAGCATCGAATACATGTTAATTAGCATATATATTTGGAACTACAAAAGTTTGAGTTACTTACTCTTTTGACATAGAAGCAAGGCATGAGAGAGCGCAAGACTGTCAAGTGCTCGTTCATTTGCTTCCTCCGGTTGCGCTCCACCGTTATGTGCGACATCCTTTGCAGTCCATCCTCGGAAATAGAACCTGTTCCGGCCGGGGAAGCCTCGGCGGAGAGCTTCGCTCTCTTGGATGATTTCGGCGAAGTTTCGAGCTCTTTTGATGAGCTAAACAGAAACTCATTGCAGGGCGTTGGCGGAGAAAAACTATTCATGAGTGCTCCTGCATCTAAGCTCTCCAACATGCTAAAGAGATCGTCACCACCGGGAGTGGCGTCGCCGCTGCTGTAGTGGTGGTTGTGATCTTCGAAAAACTGGGAGAAAAGTTGCTCCTCCATGGCGGCGAGGATTTGTTGAGAGGAAAAGGATTGAAGGAGCACGAAAAGTTAGGGAGATATAACGTTGTCAAGATCAAGAAAAGTGTATTGAGATGGATACGAGTAAGGAGTAAATAAAAGGAGCTCAGGTGAAAGGGACTAAACCATCACCATCAACTATTTGTGATGAACATTGTTGGTTGGTTTTAATTTAGCCGTTGGATTTTATAATTGTCTCCGGGATCTTCCCTGTATAGGAATCAGAGAGGCAGCTCTGGAGCACACAGTCCCAAGAAAATACAAAAAGAAAATAGAGAGCCGTTTGTGTGTGTGATCAGTTTAGAGATAAGAGTTAAGGAGCTAGAGAATATATACGAGAGAGAGAGAGGAGTTAGGCTGCTATGCACGCCCTCTCTCCCTATGCTCCTCTCGTATTATTTTTTTAAATCTCAGCCGTTTATCTTCAAATCAAAACTAAGCTTACGATGAGGTTGGGCCAACATATGAAAACTTTGTACATGAAATCGCCACCATCTCCGCCACCAGACTCCTCTTTTGATATCTGGAAGTATACAGTCGACTTCTTCACCAATAGAGCATCAATTTTGATCAATTGTTGATTGCCAAGGCGTGAAGCTGGTGCACGACACTCATACTCCCATTCACAAGCCTCGAAGATTCCTCCTTCGTCCACCCCTTGACGTCGTCGTCATTTTCGAAGTTTTAGGTGGCTTCGGGGATAGGGGATAGTACAACGCCGTTTTGGGAGGCGAAAACGACGTCAGATTATGAGGTGGTTGCGCGAAGGATTTTGAAGCGGGTTTCGAAGGGGATGGGTTGAGAATCAGAAGCGACAACGAGGACAACATAGAGGAAGTCGCAAAGCTTGTGGTCGGCCAACAACGTTGTTTCGTCGTCGTCGTTCATTGAATTGATTTGGGGGAATAGAAAATTTTGATTATAGGGACATCATCGAGATTGATAAGGAATTTGGATTGGGTTTGTGAAATTTAGGGTTGAATCAAATTAAGAGAGGAGAAGGATGGAGGAGTTCGACGCAGAGGAGAGAAAATTTGGCCGAGGACGATAGAGAGAATGAGAAGAAAGCCAAAAAAGAGAAAGGAGAAAGAGAGAGTGGCAGCGAGGGTTCCAAGGAGGATTTTTGATAGCAGAGAGCGGTTGTCGGCGGTTGAGAGAGGCTGAAAAATCTAGACAAGGACGATAATTTGGTACCCCGAGCTTATTGTAAGCTCGTTCATTATTGACTTTATTAACCTATCATATCATGACACGTACGTGGCAATTTTTGAAAAAAAAGCGTAGGGAGAGGGGATGTGCATAGCAGCCTAACGAGAGAGGGAGAGAGAGAGAGAGAGAGAGAGAGAGAGAGAGAGGATTGTTTGGGGTGGGACATTGTAACCAAAAAAAATTTGAGTCGAAACTGAGTTGCGGCTGAGAAAAACCAAAACCGATACAAATCAAAACCGAAAAAAAAAATATTTGGTTTAGTTTCGATTTTTAATTTATAAAAACTGAACTAAACCAAAAATATCAAAGTATACAAAAAACGATATCATTTTGGGTATTTTGTAATATTTTATATAAATATATGCAAAATAAAAATCTTAAAATTCTAAAATTTTAATTTCCTTATGCACAATCTCTGTCAAGTTCTCTCATAGAGACGAATCAAAATGTTAAGCGACTCAAAAAATATATTTTATAGGGAAATTTTTATGGGGCAGGCTATGGTATCTAAGAGGTATGCCATACTTTTATTTATCACTTTGAGAACCAAATTACAATATACATGAGCAAAAATTTACAACATTTAGGACAATATTATCACAATGACCACATTTTTTTATAATTATTTATAACATTTACAACTAATTAGATCAAATTTACAATTTTGAGAACAACTAGTTCAAAAGTTGTAACTAAGTCTCTAAATAAAGTAATTATCTCAAATACAACTAAGTAGCCTAAAAAATAATTCATATTATCACAATGACCACCAAATTTATTTTCAAGTGATAAAATAAAATTATCATACCCCTTGGGTACTTAAGAATGATCTAACTTTTTATTTAGATTTTTTAAAATGTTGGTTTTTATGCATTATGTAAAAATTCGGAAAAAAAAAATCAAACCGAATAGTTACAAATTTTTTTTAAAAAAAATGAAAAATTAAATTGAATCGAACTGAAAAAATATTACGGTTTAATTTTTATTTTTACCAAAAACTAAACCAAACCGCCCGAATACCACCCTAGGAATTGTGACCTTTGGACAAAAGTTGCACGTTTTTTTCTTTTTACTTTCACCATCGACTCTTCACTATTTTTCAGTATTTTGTATTTGGTGAGAATCAACCTCGAAAGAAATAAAAGAAAGGAGACATTTTTGGGTGTCCTATAGATATGTCATACATTTATTTACCACTTGAGAACCAAGATTACAATATATTTGAGCAAGAATTTACAACATTTAAGACAATATTACCACAATAACCACATATTTTTATGATATTTATGATGTTTACAACTAATTGAATCAAATTTACAAATTTCAAAACATTTTTTCAAAAGCTGTAATTGAGTTTCCAAGTAAAGTAATTATTCCAAATACGACTATAATACAAAGTTTAGCTCAAATTACTATAATGATCACCAAATTTATTCTCGATCAATTGGTAAATTAAAATTGTCATACCCCTTGGATACCTAAAAATTATCCAATAAAAGTACTATAAATTAAATTTTCGTAAAGAAGTCTTGTCATATAAGGGAGAGTTTTACTATTTGTTAATATATAATATACATCAACTTATCGGTATATATATATAACGACAAATTAATTTGTCTACAACTCAATCACGATTGGTTATATATGATCGTCACTAGATATATCAGTATCTAAGTAGATATTTAATTAATTTTTTTTGTCGTATATGATCATCACTAAATTTATCTACAATTAGTTGAACAAAATTATAAATTTTTGAATTAGAAATTACTACATTTACTATATAACAACCGTGGAGCAGCACTGTTCCACTGTTCATAGCCTGTTAATGGGGGCAATTTCGTCAAAAGAATATGACCGTGCGAACCGTGCGAAGCTCTGTCCATTTCCTCTCCTTGCGGCTCAGTATTCTGGATCAGATTCTCACCCTTTTCAGCCCTCCATTTCCTATCCCCCAAGTTTAAGAGAGCTATTATGTTTCACTATTCTGGATCGATCTCTCATCTCGATCTCACTCTCTCCCTCCAAAATCTGGCATCGTCAACCTCTGGCCGGCAAGCCGAGGCTAAGCCCGGGCAGTGATGAGGGCCAAGTCGCCTAGGCTAGGCGAATTGGTGGCGTCGAGCTTAAAAAAAATCTGATGAGGGCTCCGAAGATGTCAATCCACACCATGTCGACATGGGAGCAATTTGATCACTTTTCTTTTCTCTCACCGATAACATCCAAGTTTCATCGTCTTCTGCCACCGTCGATATTAATTTCAAGGCTAGGTTTCAGAAACGGCGCTGAGACCAATGGCGTCAAACCTATGCAAGTAGACGCGGAGGAGCTAATTAGGCTTGAGAGCAATGATATCAAACCTGTAAGTTTGGGATTTGGATTCGTAGACATTCGAGTTTCAATTCGATCGATTTCAAGTTAATAGCAATGTAGTTCAGATTATTGATTTTGTGTCGTTCTTATTAGCCGAATTTGAGATAGAAATTGGGCTTGAAAGAGAGGTATGTATGAGAATTTGAAATTTTTTTTGCATAATGTAATTGTTGTTCATTTTGGATTGTATAGATTAAAGTTATGCTACGAGAAGGAAGGGCAGTGACTATCACATGTTTTGTGGGAGAAGACCTGGTCTGTTACTCTTGGCTTAGACATCTAACAAGCTGTCATTAGCTGCTTCAATGGTTTCGCCATGGATATCTTCTGCGCTGAGGTACTATTACTACTTCCAGTCGTCGTTTTCCTTTACAAAAACACACCATTAATATTTTGCTTAAACTATTCCGGTTACACATTGTATAAAGGGAAGTGGAATGCACTCTAGAGTATGATTCTAAGATGTTGAAAGTTGAAATTAAGGTAATTTCCTTTATAACAGATGTCGTGCCACTGTTCCTACTTGAGTTGGGCTTTTAGTTCTCCAGCTGTGATCAATTTTGGCTTCAAACTTTTTGGGGGATTCGATATGTCTGGGTGACTTGGTTGTAATCAATATGTAGCAAAGAACTTTGGGTACTGCATTTTTTGTGTATCAAATGTAATCGATATGTGTGGGTGACTGAGTTGGTTGGGAATGAACTTGATGAGTAGCAAAGACCTTTTTGGGTGCTGGATTTTTTATCAAGTTGAATCAATTGAACAAGTTGGGTTGGAATGCATTTTGTATGTTTCTTATTTGGGTGCTTGATGGAACGATCTTGAATAATTCATATTCCCATATATCATGTTGGGTTTTTTTTTTCCTATTCGTTTTTTTTGGAGAATCACTATCGATCTTGGCTGTTTGAAGTTTTTGGGGGTATCAATCTTAGGTTAATATTAGACCTTTATTTCAAATTTGGTGGGTGCTTTCAATTTGTGTTTTCATCTTGATTGGTTTAAGAATTCATACCGGTGTTGGGTTTCGACTTCATCACTAGATTATGATTGTAGATGGGCTGACCTTTCTCATCCAAAGCATTAAGATACATGTTTATCCATGACATCTTGACATCTCTAAAAAACTAGACTGCTTCTAGCTAATACCATCTCTAAACAAAACAGTGATCAACAAAACAGTGATCTTATTTTCTAGCCTACTCAATTAACTTCTCTATTTCCCACCCTGAATTAAGAAATGAGTTTTGAAGTTTTGCAAATTTATAAGGTACTACCTTCATAAGACTGTGAAGAACCCCATTACCATAAACGACACTAACCAGCAACATATTTGTTTGCTTTGACCATTGGTGAATCCATGTCTTAGGTTAGGTTACTGGGTTATGTTTTTTGGTGCTTAGCTTATTTACGGTTTCTAAGTCATATATATATTACGGTAGTTATATAGTATAATAAGGCTCATGTCATGTTGTCGTCATTCAAATTTCTGGGTCATGATCTGATGTAGAGCCATATTATGAATTTTTTTTTCTTTGTTTGTTTTATTTGAATTTAGTTATAGCCTTCAGATTTGGCATGTATATGATCATGATTATAACTACTGATTAAAAGTGCTGAAGTAGCAAACCATTTACGACTGAAAAAATATGCCTATCTCATTCATAAGTACGTACTTGCAGACTAAAATTGCAGAGTATAAGTACCTGAAAAAAAATCTAGAGAGAATTGATAGGCCCTCCTACAAGGTAGTGGGGGGCTTAGCAATTGCAGTGGAATTGAGCTTCCCCAGTATCTACAACTCTCTTTATATTCAAAAGCTTGAAGCTTAGTACTTGGTGAACTCAACTTTTCAAGATGGCAAGTACCACTCTTCTGGCTGTTCTTAAAAGTTCTCATGACTTTGATCTTTGCTTCTTGGGTTGCTCTCTAGATTCTCAAGCCAACTCAGTTTTGGACAAAACTATGAAAAATAGCTAAAGATAGAGCAAGGCCCACTGTGTTTGAATATTACGGTACACGATTGCGGTTTCATTTTGGGAGAGGTGAGCACTTAAAAATGTAATAAACTAATGTGGATTAATCTCTCTGCAGGTCTGAATTATGTTGTATATACATTCCCTATTATTGCTCTGGTCATTGTTGGATCTATCTACTGGAATCTGAAGCCCAGAGAACCAATTAAGCGGTACTACATGATATTATGTTTATGCAATTGTGTTATGATTCCCATATTTATGCAAATTGGATTTAGTAAATATGTGCTTAATTTGTATGCAACAGAAAAGGGAAGAAAGTAGTTTCTGTCAAATCCGTTGGTGGTGAATGGTCTTTTGGGAATTTTATTATGTACTGAAATTATAGTAGTCAATCCTCTTTATGCTCTTCCTAGCCCATGTCTCCAAAAGGAAAAGGGATAGCAACGATCACAATCTTCAAGAGGCCTGACACGCAGGGAAAAGAGGGAAGTTGGCATATATATCAAAGAAGTTGATCTCACCAAGAAGACTGAGGCGAAAGAGGTTCGTCTTATAATATAACTATTGATTTTTTGTATATACTACACTATATATGTCAGAGCTGAGTAAATAATATATTCTCTCTCTCTCTCTCTCTCTCTCTCTCTCTCTCTCTCTCTCTCTCTTGATCGATCTCTTGATTGATATCTCATGCCCTTTCATTCTTCATATTCCTGATTTGTGAATACGCTCATTCTTTCTTTGAGAAAATGATATATTCCTGAACAAAAAAAAAATATCATTAGCAGCGCCCTTCTATTTGAATAATTTCCCTTCGATTACTATGGTCAAGTAAAATTTTAGAGTCAAAAACGTAGTGTCTTAGTTTAATCAGGAAAGCAAATATTTTCATCATTGCCCTGACCACCATTTGCAATCTGTTCTATTAAACATGGATTTGCAGCAGTAGTGTATCGCAACACTGTTATTTTCACATATTATATTCACTTTTAATTTTCATAAGTTTTTATTCATTTTGGACTCGGTTTGCATCCAGTTTTGCTTTTCATAAGTTATTTATTTGCAATCTGTTCTACGGAGCCCAAATTTTGACAGCTGTAGCTATTTTCACAGATTCAGTTCATTTTTCCTTTTCAGTTTGTATTCAGTTTTGATTTTGATAAGTTATTAATTACATATGCTTTATTTCACAGGAAAAGCCGAGAAGATGCTCCTGTGGCACCAGCCCCTGCAACACCGGTAGCAAAGAAAAATCCGGGTTGGCTAGCAGGAAACCAAATCTTGGTTGGCCAGCAGAAAAGCCAAGGAAGTTGTTGGTCAAGAAGAAGGCAAAAAAAGGGTTTGAATTTTTCCTAAATATCTTCCTCTTGCTTCGTTATTCTTTTTTGGGTGTGTTTGATGTGATTGTTGCTTTCGATTTAAATGTTAACTAACTCAGAGTAATATATTGCCAACCGTTATTATATTGCTTTCAATCTAAATGCTTAGGAAGATTGATCCGATTGGTCTCGATCTAAATGCTTGAGAAGATTGATCTGATCGGTTTGGGATTTTTATTCACTTTGGGATTAAAGATTGTTTTCTATAGATATATAGATATATGATTTATGTGTCCGTATAGCTGCATAAGTGCTAAGATATATATATATATATATATGCATGAAATCAAAATTTTAAGATTGAATCTCGATCATATATGCCATGTAGTAATTTATATAGCTTCTAGGCCCCTTACATTTACATTAGTGTTTCAATGTTTTGTTGAGACAATTTACTAATAGACTGACATGAAGGATTTCTATTTCTGTGAATGAGGACCATTTGATTTCAGTGCATTTATTTATTTGCATTCAAACTTTTAATCATAGAATATGAAAATTGATGTAGTAATTGTTTGAATTGACAATTACTTTAGTCAAACTGAGCTTCAAGTTTAACAGACAACCCGTGCCTCGGCGCGGGGACCCACCTAGTGTAGAACAATTTACAATCACTTTTTATCATTTACAAACAATTAAACAAAAATACAACACTGACAACGATTTGTTCTCAAATTTGTAAAAGTGTGTTCATTGGAATATTTACAAATTGAACGAAAATACTAAAAAAATCATCTCATTTTACAATAATAACAACAAAATTAATGAATAAAATCTACGGTATAGTCACTCCACCCTAGAATTTTCCAAAATTTCTTTGTGGTTGTATTGTAGTTAATTATTAGATTTGTCCCATGTGCGTTAGGCTTTCACTTCTCTCTTGTGTATGATTGTAAAGGGATATATATATATATATATATATATATATATATATATAGTCCTTCAACTAAGGTATACATTTTTTTGCTCATTTTCAGGTATAGAGCATTACATATACTTTTCGATCATATTTTATCATCTTCACCGTCCAGATTTTAAGTCCTAATGTATAGATCAGCTTGTAAATTTTCAGCTAAAACGGTGATTGTTAAGGTATTCAAGACTGCTGTTGACTGCTGTTGAACTTTATAAGTATGAACGGTTCAGGTTTGACAGATTTGGTCCGTCCCTTGACTTAATCTAGTTCGATTCCTTAATGATCACTATTTTGACTGAAAATTTATATGAATGATTTACTCATATAGAATTAATAATTAAATTGTGGAGATGAAAAAATATGTGTAATGCAATATACTCAAAATGAACAAAAAAAAATGTACACTTTAGTGGAATGCTCCTATATATATTTGCGCAGATTGACCTCAGTATATAATGAAGTACGTTGAACAGAATACACAAGTGACATCAGTAGGAAAACTCTGAAAAAGTGATCGAGAGGAATATATTAAGGGCCTCCACTTTTACAGAGCCAGGAGAGTGAAGCACTCACTACACGCAATTAAACATGCATGAATGCCATAGATGTTAACTCTCTAACTACTAGTAGTTAATATGTATGATCTAGCAATGCTCGCCATGACTACTTCTGGGAGTTCTGGGGAATGTTCCTCGATCTGGTAAATAATATCTGTACCAAAACCAGCAGTACGTAGTACGTCCCTCTCCTCTACTCTAATCAAATCACTGTTAATTTGTAGAGAGGGGTAAAAACATATAAGCATTGATCATGTCTGCAGGTCGATACTCCATGTCGTAACAGAACCTATGTATTTGAATACTGTTAGTGATGGGACGGTCGAACGGGTTCTTAAAATCGTTTCCGACGTACGTACTGTTGGTATCATTAGCCAGAAAAACTAGCTACCCAGCACCCACAGCATTAAACACAGCTAATTAATAGTCTCAATCTATTTCTACGTGTTTTTTAATTATATTAACTAATTTAGGTATGCAGATGAGCCATAGATATTAAATTAATTAGTAATAGAACCACATGCAGTATACTCATGGCTACACTGCAACCCTAGCTCCCCCATTTAAGAAAGTGTGAGAGAGGGCCAGGACGAACACGAAGGACACTAGCATATAAAAATTTATTATTAGCAGAATAATAACATGATAGGAGATCAGTGATAATATATGGGTATATGTTAAGTTATTGAAGAAAGACGTGTTTGAGCTATGAAGGAGGATCGAGCTGCAGAGGTGAGTGAATGAGATAGCAGGAGACAGGGGTCCATGGAGTTTTCAGATGAAGATGATGACGACGGCCGGTAGGTCACTACTTACTCAGATTCTGCAACTTGGTTCCCCCTTATTTATGATATATTTACGACTATTAATCGTTAAATATACGAAAATAATGAAAGGTAAGCTTTCAATGTGCAGGTCCACGGCATCTCCGTGCCTACAATGAAATCAATCTCTAAGTTAATAGATAAAGACTCGAGGATCCTCTCTCTATCTCTATCCCTATCTCTCTCTTCGATCGATCTCTATGAATTAGTGAAGCAGCTAGATGCTGCAAATTGCAATGCAAAGGGGTGGCTGGCTTTGGCAAATGGTGGAATATTAATCGAGTGACAAAGAGTACGTAGGGGGAGTAATGGCAAAACATATGTTCTAGTTTTGGCTTAGCTAGCAAAAGCATGGGAGTGTGCGCGTTTCATTTAAGGGAAGGCTGTGCTTTGTGTACCATATAATACATACATATATACATGCTTTTTTTATCACATTTACTATCCTCCATATCAGTCCAATTCTAGGTTATCACACATCAATTTTCATATTTACCACCCTCAACAACCTCCTTCTCTCTCTCTCTCATCAATTATATTATGATCACTATTCACTACAAATGCTTCATAAATATCTTTCGAAATTGACAATCAAAACAATATACTCGATCTTATTATGATATATCACATATGCATATGCATGATCATTGATGCTAGTTTTTGTATAAGAGCATTTCCTAAGAACAACTTCAACAACTTTTCCATATTTGAGTTTTTTTCTATTTTAAGAAATATTTTGGTTCTTTAAACACATTCCCTAAAATAAAGAATGTGATAAGAGAGAAAACAACATTCCTTATTTTTACAACAATTTTTATATTTTTAAGGAAGAAAATGTGAAAGAATAATTAAATCTGCAAAATAAAAAAGTTGTTAGAGTTGGAGTTGAAAATATATCGAACACCGTGTTTTTTGTTTTCCTATGATAAAAAAATTATAGATAAATTGTTGAAGATACTGATAATGCATGTTGGTATATTAAGAACCGTACCTTTCCTCAATTTCAGTATAAGGATCAGTATGATTAAAGACTTAAAGGAAAGGAACAAACCGCCTCTAATCATATGTGGTGCTAATTAACAAGTCCTTTGTATTATGCACAATTTTTCAGTATTATTTGACCTAACTTTCACCCACTTCTCAGTCTAGGCCTCCAATAATGATCCATGAAAGACTGAATCGAAATTCCTATATGCACGACACTATCTAGCTACTTCCTTCCAGGCTAGATGCTAGCTAGAATCTACATAAGTTTACTGCATGCCTACACAGCTGCTGCGTTCTGGTCTTCTGGACTGGTCTACCTTGCACAAATTCGTATATAACTAGCTGCTTAGCTTAGCCGGCCACAAATAATTCAACCATTATGCATGTGTTACTTCTTTGCTTCGATCAATTTTCTCGAAAGAAACCCTTCTGCTATAAATAAATTGGGGTCGATATTTATCTTCGAAGCACCATAAGTGAAACATACATATAGTGATATAGCTAGGCACAGCCATTAGAGGAAGGACTATACTCTATCGCATGCATATATATACTTGTTTTCTCAGTTCTTTGGGAGGCAACAACCTATTTTTTTTCTTTCTTCTGGGTAGGTATCATATAGATTTTAGCCAGATCTAAATATAGAAAAACTGTGCGCGCAGTTTTCAATTTGTTTGTACACAAGTATATAAATTGAAATGAATATGAACATGTTGGAGCATAGACAATTACAGTTCTCTACGACTGTTTTAAGTTTTTAGAGCCCCTCCTCTCCTAGCAGATCAATGAATGAGAATCGATGTGGGACAAAATTTGTATAAAGTAAATGAATATTGCTAGCTAGCTAAGAGTAAATACCATGGGACCTGGCTCGCTCATCTCTCTTCTTCTTCTCAAACTCGATTCACTCCCAAATCTGAAAAACTCATTCAATTCCACCCACGAAATGTCTGAGACAGACTTTATTACAGCTCCATCAAGCTTATTTATTTTGCTCTTCGATCCTCGATCTCTTCCATTTTTATGTTCGATCCTGTGTGATATACTGTGCTTCCATCACTTCCATGCATTCATATGATTTCAGAGCCGGCATCGTCGTCATCATAACCCCCCATTATCTCCGTCGGCAACTACGCCGGAAAGAGTGCTGCAATGTTATAACAAGGTCGATCGGGATCTCCGGGAGTAACAGTACGTAGTAGTAGAAGTAGTACTGTTGGGACGGACACGGACTACGTTGCTGATCGATCGTGGGTCAGCATCCCTTAGATTTATGTTACGTATTGAGACGTAGAGAGTGGGACCTTTTAAGTTAATCGATTATTAAGTTCTGGTTCCATGCAATGAAATTGCGATGATATATGGCATTAGATTTGGTGTGTCCCATTCCCTTATATTTTTGAGATGTTGTGTCCCCGTCTCTGACCCATTAGCGTTGGGAGCCAAAATTTGGTGCAGCTCCCCCAGCTCTTGCCATGACATGCCAACCCTTAGTTGATCGAACTTACTAGGTTAATTTCCACATGCACAACGTAATCATTTATGTATAAACAAAAAATTGATTGTACCATATAAATTTATGTATATATATAAAAAAATCAGTGTTTACAAATGCCTGCTACGTAGTAAGTATTTTGATTCGGGATCGACTGATGGAGAAGGCCAAGTCTTGAAGATGATATTACGTATACGTACAGGCATCTATCACAGAGCTAGAATTGTCAGTTTGTCACATAAGTCTTTGAAGAGTAGAGCTTTTAATATATATGATTAATTAATTTGTACCTACATGGCAACCAACTCGAGCTCTCAACCATCCGTGACGGATAAGAATCGAAGTTTTGCTCAACTATTTCAACTTATCTCAGTATCAATATCTCTCCCAAACATTTAAATTGCAAATATATACGGTCATTATGTGGCCGCGCTGGATGTACCAGTATCTCATGTCATGACACCAGTTGGTGTCTTTATTTTGTCTGTAGGAGTTTCGGGTTTAGCCGTACGAGGTGGTGAGATGCAAGTTAGGGTTTCTGGGCCGGCAGTTTGGGCTCCGGAGTCATCAGGGCTTGTTGCAGGTGTGATGCCCGGAGCTCCAAGGACATTAGCTGGAAGAGACGCTGGGGCTGTTCCGGTTTCCTTTTTTCGTTCGAAAACGGTAATGCTTATGGGGAGTGACGCTCCGTGCAGGTTGGGGCTACTCTCGATGCTCTATCAAGAGGGACGAGACGCAACCGTCTAACTATGGAGAAGAAGGATCAACTGAAAGTGGGACATGTTCGTCGGATAAACAAGAGGGGGATGCTCAAATGGAAGGTTGATAGGCTGCAGGCGACTGTGACTGCGTAGAGATGGTACCTAGACGTTAACATGCACAAAACTGTGCTTCACAATAATGATACTATAGGGTTTTGTTTTATCAGGCCGGACAATCTGGTGAAGCTCTATATTGTCATTATCTTTTAATGAAAATTATCGTCATCTTAAAGGGCCATTAGGTTTGGTCTTACTAGAGTTTTGCTAGTATCTATTATGAAAGTTAGAAGACCTAATTTTTATGATTCAATTCGCGCTTTAATTTGCAGCTCCTTTCATAAATTGTAACTACCGATAGATTACTAATTTTATTGAGGAAAAAAAAAAATGCTCGAAGACCTTGATTAATACCAGTGTTTTAAAAAACGGCCACCTAGGCCGTCTAGGCGCCGACTAATCGGAAAAAACCATGTTATGGCCTAATTTTGGTCCTGGGTGGGGTAGTTAGACGGGAACCGATTAATCGGCAATTAGGCGGGCGACTAACGACTAATCGGCAATTAGGCGCCGCCTAGGCGGGTTTTTTTTTTTTTTTTTTTTTTTTTAAATTAAGAGGTATAGCGCAAATGAAGGAATTCTAAATAGAAAATCTAATCCATTTTCTTTTGTGAAACATCGTCTCTCTCCCTCTGAAAACGCCGCGACTTGGACACCGCTCGCCGAACACCGCCGACGCCGTCACTTGTCGTCCACAGCCGTTGTGCCTGCTCGCCGTCCACCTTCGAGAATTTTCTCTTCTCACTTCTCTCCCTTATAATCCCCTCTTCCTCTGAATCCTTTCTTAAACATCAATTTGTACGTTTCGAGACAGACCTGAGTTGGGAAACAGGATTCATCCTTGTTTGTTATATATTGATAATTTGATATGATTAAATGTGGGTAAGAGCATAGTGTCGGCGGGTTTGAAAATGGGTGGTTATGGTGGTGTTAATGAATTATCGGCTTCGAAATAGATGATTTCATATTTCTGGGATTCCAGTTTATGCGCATGTATTTCAAAAAATTGAGATGGATGGTTAATTGGATTTATTTATAAACTTAGTTTAGAATTTTTATGATATTTCTTTATAATTTTTACTTTATGTTTCAAATCACAATATACCATATAAATATATAATTAATTAAATATATATAAAAAATGATCCGCCTAATTACCGCTTAATTACCGATTAAACTCCGCCTAAACGCCTAGGCATTAGGCAGTAGCTCCACCGCCTAATTCCGCCTAGCGCCTTTTAGAACCTTGATTAATACAGTATCTGAAATCGATGTGAGAAGCCGTATCTTAGTTTAGCAGCCAATTTTGAAATTCTTAGCATTATTGATACAATTCTTAGCCATCGTCATCTTATTGCTCCATGCAAACAGACACGTACTTAAGAATTAATGAACACTGTATTGATGATTTTGAGACAAACCAATTTATAACGAAGCTGCAATTGCAACCAACTCGATCCGATCCGATCCCAGTACATGTACACACATTGAAAAATTATTAGGGGGCAACAATGTTATCGATCTGTAGAGGGGGTCGGCCGGAGTTAGGGTAGAGCTGTAGGACCCGAGACAACTATTCAGGCCAACAAGGTGCCATAGCTAGCTCGCTAGCTGTGAGATTAAGAAAGCCTACATTCTTTTATTTTGTTTGCAATTTGCAAATTGATTCTACGATCGACCTATCATTGCCTTCATTATCTCTTGTGACCTGATCATGAGGCAGAAACCTAAGAATTTTACGAGAAGATTAATTCGTGACCAAAATGTGATCGATGTCCTACATTTCTATCGTTTGGGACATCGATCTATATATATGATCCTGTTGATAGAAGCCCTAGTTAACTAATTAATTATATTTTCCATCATAACTTCTCTAATCGAAACCCTAATTTTTCGCCCTCTAATGTCTTGATCGGACGGTGAAAACCCTAGCTAGCTAAGTTAAATTTACCAATGACAAAAACATCTAATTAAAAAGGTGAAAACTAATTAAGAATATGGAGAGAATATATGTATGTAAAAATGAAGATTCATATTTGAAAACCTTTGGTACGTACGTATGGCTAACAAAACTTGAGGGTGACATGAGATATTGATGGAGGACATGTGGGGATTCCTCCATTGGTACGGTGTTAAACATGTATGAAACCCTAAAAGGAAGGTGAGCCTTGAATGCCATTGTTGGCTTGCTGCCTCTGTTCCTCTCTATACAAAACAAAATTTGAACCATGACCTATCTAGTGTTACATTAGATGGCGACGAGTGAGAAGGAGAGATATACATATTGTAGGTCACACTTGATGCCGACTTTAGCCGCATGCATATGGCTCCAAACTGTTCTACCAGAATGTCTCAGACAACCACTGTTAGCCTTCTACTTAATTTCCAGCATATCTAATTAATACGCGCGATAACTCACCAAGTACTGATTTTTTTTTTCCTCCCTAAAGCTCTAATCACAAAAATCGGTTTTATGTATCGAGTACTATATATCCTTGTTAATAAGTATTTTACTTCAAATAAATCATTAGCTAGTGTTTCTCTATCTTTTTCGACAGGGCCGGAGTTCCGATCGGGTTGACGGAATGGGAAATTTAGGAGTTACATGAGCTTTGTATATGTATAGAGAGTTTCTTACCACCCCAACAGCTAGCTAAACTTATGTGGATCAGTGGATACTTTCTCCATGATGATGCATACAATACGTACTGGAGCTCTGGATGTTCATTAAGTTGCTGAAATTAAGAGTTTGGATACAGAATACACAGATGGATCAGAGGAACTCGCGGCCCATATGTATTAAAGTGAAAAATAAAGCATATAAGCCAAATGCAGAGTCGCATCCTTTCCGGCAAAAACAGTTAGAATTGGGGGCATACAAATTGGGTTCAAGAAATAATATGAGTGTGAAGCCCGTAGGAATTACCCACATTTCATGAACTTTGAAGGATTTGAAAGGGTGGTCCTTTTTCCCGGTGGCTATCATTGACTCATTGTGCTTGGAATGAAGAAAAATAATGCAGAATTGATTCAAGAGTAAAATTAGCCCGGTTTAAAGTCTCATGCTTTGCTCAGTTTGCTGCAGAAGTAAATTTTGGGCCTGAGAAAGTTAACAAGATGGAGTGAATAACTCGAGTTGAAGAAAATGTGGTCCTCCTGTGGCAATGATTTTGCATGCCATCGACGTAAGCAATGCATATAAGTCGAGCAAACTAGTAAGAAAACGGAAAAAAACCATTAATCGAACTTGAGTTTTACTGAGCTACACGAAAAACGGAGTTCAATCCTGGAGGCTAGCAAATGTAGATGAAACTATATGTAGAGAACCGGTAATTACAGTTATACATGACTGTTGTTCCGTAGATGTTCCTCTGAGAATCTGGTTTGTAATCGTCATGGAATCCTGAAACGAAGGGATAGCAGCTAATAAAGGTCTCTTTTCCTGGGTGATTAAGCAAACTAGTTGATCCATCGACAAGTCTTGATATTCTTTCATTCCATCATGAATAATATCTAGGCCCAATTCTTTGGCAGCTTGGATCCAGCAGTTTCTTAGGACAGAGGCTGCAGTTGTCCGAGATTTCCCTCCTGCAATGTTAGCTTCGGTACAAAGCACAGCCTCTACATGCCCACCTGAAAATGGTCAAGCCAGTTAGAAGGCGTATGCTTTCCCAAAATCTACATATGAAGGTATAATCTTTCTGACTCTCCAAGAGCGAACACTACAACAAAAGGGAAGTATTAACAAATAACTGAGTATTGACTGGACCTGAAAGAAACTCTCTTGCAAATCCTAGATGGTCTTTGTCGCTTGCCATTGCTACCACAAGAGTCAATCGTGCCTTTGGAAATGTCATCCTTATAGTGTCCATCAGGGCTTTAGCAGAATCTTTTGTGTGGGCTGATTAGCAATTAAGGGAAGTATTAGCTGTTATTTTATGTTGGTATACATGGAGCTGTAAACCTAGAGATCCACAATAAGTCAATAACAGAGATTTGGAATAACCATTTATGTTAAAATTCCTTCAGCAATACCTAAAATCTTTTAAATATGTACAGTAAATAAATTATCGATGCCAATGATAATGTACAGTAACATTCGTGAAAACAGACCTCCATCAATTAATACTTTTGCTCCAGACAGTCCCAATGCATGAGCTTCTTTTGTTGTTAGAAATTGACTTCTTCCAAGCAGGTGTGTCTGCTGTAAACCAGCTCTAATGGATCCATCTGAAATTCTCCATCCTGAAGTATCCATAAAGCATAAAGAATAACTTAAACATATGCCAACGAGAAAAAGAAAAGGTTGAAAAGGAATTCGAGTAAATTATGTACAATAAAGGTGAGGTGACCCTGAACTCAGGTTACATGAGAGACATATAACAAGCTGAAAGAATGTTGGAGTTTAACACTTGTAGAATCTGATTCGTCTTGTCTTAATCAGAAAAAAAATTAAAAATACTCATCTAACAAACTAACCATTCTAAGTAAGACACAAAGCAGGAGCCCGAGGTTTGACTTCATTTAACGCTTGACATTACATGATAAAAACAACATTAAGTCACTAACCTAAGTTTCGGAGACATAGTGCTGCACAAGTAGCAGTGGCAGCATTCTGAAGTTGATGACTTCCAAGCATGTATAGTTTTAGATCCGACAGTTCAATTGACTGAAGAGAATACAAAAATCATAAATGTTCAGAAAATCACAAAGACTGAAGTTAACAACCAGTTAAAACACAATCCAGTATGACAATGAAAGATTCAATTATCCTAAAATTATGCCTCATATGCATACCAGCTTCAAGTCACTTTCATCTTGTATCACAATATCACAAGATTGAAAGAGTCTACCATCGAGCATGCTAAACCCATTTATCTTGCATCTGTTTCTAGCATCAGATGCTAAAACTACAGGTGAATTCATTGACTGTGCTTTATCACGGAGAATGCACTCAATATGTGGAAGAAATGGACCTCCCAAAATCACCTGAAATACATGCCAACGACAAAGTCAAAACGATACAAATCTCAACATGATAAAAAATGGAGTATAAATACTGTTGGCATCATCCGTCCGACAGTCTAATAACAAATAAGCAACTATCTAAATATGAGAACAATGATACAAAAAACAGGCAGCCTATGACCATTATCAGTCTATAAGACCAATGAATAATAAACTGGAAACTTCTGCAACAACAATGTATGTAGAAGGAAAGGGATAAAAGTAGGTTAAATGGGACAATGCAGAAATAGTGTTAGCTAATAAATGATGAGGCTTGAAAATGAAAACAACTAGTAACTCCTAAGGCAGAACCACCTAACTGGGCGGCCATGTTTCATGATTCCAGACTTCGCCAGTGCAATGCTTTCCAAAGAACCTCCAAGTGCAGCCAAATGTTCCTCACTTATGGTCGTAATGACTGAAGTGGCAAGCTCAGCGCTAGAAATGACATTAGTTGCATCTCTTGCACCACCCAATCCAGCCTGTTCATTAGAAATCGACTAAATTATTACAATCATTCCAGCTCCTTAGTACATACTATAAGTCCTCTGTCCTCTCTATCAATTTGATAGAACAGTGTGTCAGAAGGAAAGTGATTCACCTCAATAACAGCAATGTCGATCTTCTCTTTAGCAAACAGCGTAAATCCCAGAGAAGTAAGAACCTACAAAAGTCCAATTAGTTAGTACCTATACAACACGTCTGCATATACTGGAGCTAGATCACACTGTAGCTTATAACATCAATAAAGAGTCTTTAAAATAACATGATGTTCCATTGTTCACCCACCTAGAGTATCAAAGTTTATCAAATACCTCAAAGTGACTTAAATATCCATTCTCAACTTCGATGGCACGATCCAGACTTTTCTTAGTCTCTTGAAAAAGAGAACTCAAAGCAGCTGCTGACACCGGCTCACCAGACCTTCCCAACGTGATCCGCTCCCTGATAGTCCGAATATGAGGGCTGCATACACATGGATCCTTTCAGAATATCACCAAACATAGAACAGCATTAACAACACATCTATAGTGAAGCAAGCCACACCTAGTATAACAGCCAACATTGTACCCTTCTTCCCTCAGAATATTGCACAGAAACGCCGACGTCGATCCTTTCCCTTTGGTCCCGGCAATGTGAACCGCCTATAATCGCTGTCATTGCTAGTTAACTACACATACTTAACCAAAATCCAAAACACAAACAAAAACTTTTCCAACCAAACCATATCATCCACAAAATCCTTGCATCCTAATCCCATTTCGCATTGCTTTTGAAACTGCTTTTAGGGGAAGCCATTCAAAAGCTGCTTCTGGAGAAAGCCACTGTCAAATACATTCCCAAAAGCAGTAGCCTTCGAAACGGCTTTTTTCAGCAGCAATTTTTTTGCCAAACTGGGCCTTCCAACACCAAACAGCCAACATGCAAAAGACTAATACTTTATGCAAAACTTAACTAGTATTGGAGTTAAAGTTCGAACCTTGAACTTAGAATGAGGACTACCCAGAAGCTCCATTAGCCTTCTCATCCGACCCAGATCGAACCCGTCATCGGAATCCGTACCCGCTCCGACCGGCACCCCGAATTTCTCGTAGTTCTTCAGCGAATCCATGTACTCCATAAACTCCGTCATCTCCGTATCATCCGTCCGCGTACAAAAGCCTCTCCGGGACCCACATTCGACCCGAATCCGAATCGGAGAAATTAGACCCGTCCGCCTCAAAAGCTCGACGAGTCCTTTCATTCTGTGCGAGAGTTTCCGATAAAAAAACCAAAACTGAAGAAGACGCAAGTCTTTAGCTTTAAAAGTCGCTGAAGTAACTTTTAAAAAAAGTCACTGAAGGGTTTGTGTTTAATTGTGCACGTGGGTGGGCTCGATGATTGACACGTGGCGAACTTGGCGGGTAAGGCTTGTATGTAACACTAAACATGGTATGAGACAATCACCGGAGTCAGCAGGATCAGAGAAATAGGGAATCCCTAAACATATGGAACGACGGCGTTTTGGTGCTGCACTTGAATTTCTCTGTTGTAAGATACAACCTTCGTGAACTATTTGTGATAAAGTCTGAATCTTTAAGTGTTTTTAGGAATTGGATATGACTGTATGAGACTGTCTGATGTTAAGAGTTGATTTTTTAGGTTAGAGAAATATGGAGGTGGTGGAAGATTGTGGGTAGGGTGAAATAGAAAACAAGAGGATAAAGAGAGCTGAAGAGATGTGTGTGGAGTTGGAATTGGAGATTGTGAAGGAGAAAAGTGAGTATGAAACTCTTGAGATGAGGTTTAAGGCTTTGGAAGCCGAAAAATTCGCAATGGAGGAAGAGATTAGGGCTTTGAAGAGAAGAGGAGATGATAGTGGGAAGGGGAACGAGACTAATGTGATTGTTGATTTGAATGAGGACATTGCGGAGGAAGATGAGGTTTTTCGGCTTATGCTTGAGAATAGAGTGCTGGAGTGTGAGAAGAAGAATGCTGAGAGTGAGGCTAAGTCTTGGAAGGGTAAGTTTGAAGAATTAGAATCGCGGGTGTTGAAGTTGGACAAGGATTTAGTGTCGAAAGGCGGAGAGGTTTCTTGGCTAATGCTTGAGAATAAAGTGCTGGAGTGTGAGAAGAAGAATGCTTAGAGTGAGGTCGAGTCTTGGAAGCATAAGTTTGAAGAGTTAGAATTGTGGGTGTTGAAGTTGGATACGGATTTAGCCTTGAGAGGCGGGGAGTTTCCGTTGATGTTAAGTGGCCATGCACAAGACGTGACAGGAGAGCAAAACGGAATGATAGGAATGAACTCGAGGACAGATTGAACGTCGGAGCTGGCAGGGTATATTCAAGGGACAGAGGTAGAGACGTGGATCTGGTAGACAGAGGCTCCAAAAATCTGCCCCCTGACAACGGGATTTCCTTTAACTCAGTGGCAGGCATATACTATGTTGCTTACCGCTGTACTGGTTTACTCTAATATCTCATGAAATGGTTTAGAAAATGCATCATTGTCGAAGCACTAGAGTTCGATGAAATGTTTCATATGCAAATTTATGTTATTATTAAATTTTGGACACGGGTTTATGACACTGTTGATTATTGAAAATTTTGATACCTGTTATCTTTTTATCTTTCGGTTTTTTGTGTTCTTCTTTGGATAATCTGTGTCTTTTGATTAGTCATTACTTTTTATATGTACAGTCTTGAGGCATAGAGTCAAAATCCCAGTAAAAATCTTAAGTGTATAACAATATGTATGTGCCGACAAATGTTTTGTTCCTTAACAGTTGTTCCCGTAGCCATGGTTTTGACAGGTACACCTCCCAAGGACATTCCTCATAAGCATCACAATGGTAATAAAGAAGAGAAGAATTCTGATGTGGAATATGGGTATGTTAGCGAGCAAGAAGTCATGCATCTGGAATTCAAAGAAGAGAGGAGTCCTTGTAATAAGATGGCTCCCCCACTCCAGATGGGGGCAGACCTGTTTTTGTCAGTGTGATTGATATAACTGATAGTAATGATGAACTGTCAATGGCCGAGAACCTAAAACTAGTGCCTACTGACAATCAGAGAAGCGGAAATATTAGCATTCCATCGGATCTTATATTAAGAGATGTGGAAAAAATGTGATGACCAAAACTTTAGTGAAGCAGACAAATATTGTCCAAAATAATAAGGAAGATATAGATGATCAAAATGAGGCATTACTGTTTTCAACACCTAAAAGAAAACAAGCTTCTAATGTTGTGACTAGTGACTTTGAGAGCAGTGATAGATAATGTTCCCATCTGTACATATAGGAGAAGGCATACTAAAAGAATACAAGATGAAGTCGAATCTGATATGAGTCGAAACCTAAGATCAGCTAACGCAACTGGGCTTGAACATGATATTGTTACCTCTCCAAGGAGGCGTCTAGTCAGGTTGAGAAAATGTGAGAGAACAGGTAGGTGGCAAAGGAAAGCGAGTCAGACTAGTGAAACTGAAAAGGATCAAGTGAAAGACATGGATGTTGATGATAATGAACCCATAGAGGTTGAATCAGAAAGTGAAGGTGAAAGCTTGGGTGGATTCATTGTGGATAGCTCTGATATTTCTGAAAGTAATGATGCTTCTAGAGAGTCAAATAGTCTTTCAGATGATGATGTGAAATTTGATGGGACTCTATCAACATTTCAAAGGACAAAAGATCCCAAAACTAAGTGGGAGTTTGAGGGAGATATGCTTGCGGCCTTCGGCAAGGATCCAAGGCTGTACATGAAAGCTGTATGCACTCTTTATAGACAGCAAACTTCTGAGGAGAATTTTTTTTAAGGGATCATTGTTGTACAATTCTCCTAGCTTTGGCAAGTTGGATGCTTTCAGGTAAGAATTTGAATGCATACTTTACCAAAACATTTATCATTTATATATTTTTTAAATGAGATTTGGGATAAACCTTAACATTCTATGACTTTCTCAAATCATGTTGTTGATCATGCTGGTTCTCCATTTTTTCAGGGGATCCAACTTGGCTGAGTTTCTCACTGATGGTGACCCAAACAGTGACATGAATAAAACTGTAGAGGAGTTGGAGAAGCACGACCCCAAAGCCATTCAAACGTGCAGAAAATTTGCAATTCACTACTCTAAGCAAATTTTTGAGATCTACAATAACAAAGAAGATCCTTTCTTTCTGCCAAACTGAAGGTGCAAGCAAAACACCAACTTATGTCATGTAAAACCAAGACCACATCCTCGGCCACAACTGCTTCCAGATTGAGATAGGGTTTCCATTTTGGTAGCCTAGTATGTTTCTTGGCACTCTCTTGGTCTCAATGTTGTACATATAACTTGCAAGTAGGAACTATGAAGGCATACTATTATAGTTGGCACTTCCTAACTACTATCAAAACACATCTATGTGTTAAATCAACAAAGAATGTTTGAAGAACCTACCAATCTCAATGCAAATCAGGTAGTTCATTCATATGCATATCATAAGGTTTTTTCACTGAGGATGGCACCCTTGTCACATATCCCAGACTTTTCTGTGTTGTCCTAAAAACAGATAGCCGTTAGAGGCTTGTTTTCAACTTTCCCATAAAACAGAGTAGACTTCCCTCCAGTTTGATAAATGCCCTTTAGGACAGCTGTAATTGTTGACTTACCTCTCAAACTTGGATTAGATAGCTTGTCACTCAAATTGTGTGGGTTAACTCCAAACCGTTGACATTTCTCTTTGGTTTTTGTTAAAGAACTTTCTCAAAAACTGGGTGGTTGAGTTGACCTCTGGGCTGGGTTGTTTTCTTTAGTTTCTAGGGAAGAGCCTTTGCTTTTCTATGGTGTTATATTTTCCTTGTGTTGTGACAGCCACGTTTTCTCCTCGGTTTCTCTCTCGGACCGGTGGATCTTGAGAAACAGCATTTTACCCACGGGTTCCTTTCCTGCAACCACACAAGTGCTTGTCACTTCGTACCTCGACTTGTGTAGGCGGCTAGTGCACGTTTTCCTTGAGTTTTGAGTTGTTTGTTTTCAGCCTACATGTGTGCATCCATAGCCTCTTACCTCTACTTGTGACCAACGTACAAAACAAGACTTATGGGTTTTGTTCCATGGTTGTACCATCTATACAAGGACTAGAGCTTCCTTAGTAAGAGGTTGGTTGAGTGAGTATTATTTTGGGTGATTCTTTGAGAGCATAAAATTGTGTAGTCTTCTCTCTTCACTTCTCTTCTCCTTTCTGTGTCTATGCTTACTCTCTGCTGTGCATATAAGCTGTAGATTTTTATTCATAAAAACTGTTTTCAAAACCCATATGCATCATTGCATAAGTGCATTCCATTGAGATTGGTATGGAGATGCTCAACCCGAAGAAGTAGATCAAGAAGATTTAACTTACAAATAGTTAAGATCTGAGCTGATGCTTCTAGACACTTTCCAAGTTGTAAACACATAAGTTAAGTAGTGTAGCTCTGTTTAGAACTGGTAGTCAGACTAGTTAGGATAGCATACGGGCTATGTATCCTCAGAATACAAGAGTCTTGTAATTGTGTGTGTTACTTTATAGTGGAAAAGTTTGTCCCTCAAGAGTTAGGGGCACGCAGTTTTTTCCCCTGGTTGCAGGGTTTTTGCGTTAAACAAAAACATCCTCGTGTTATTCTTTACTTATTGCTTTTACTGTTCAAATACTCGTATCCTGTAATTCGGGATAAGTTGTCAATCTGCTATCCCCGAGTACAGTTTAAGCGGAAAAGTTGTAAAAGACCTATCCACCCCACCCTTTAGGACCTTTAAACTAGAAAAAGGGTCGTTTGTATATGATTCCGTAAAATGTTTCGGTTGAATGAGTTACTATCCCCGGACTGCTGTCTTGATGTCATAAGTGTCCACTAGAAGACCAGATTTTGCCAAGGGGTATTACACATTTTCTGTATATGTTAAGCTGTGATGGTCTAATTTTTGCTAGTGTTATAAATAGACACCCTTGCATGCATTTGCTATAAAAAGGGAGGGGTGGTTCGTGAACAATAACATAACACTACCACGTACTATCTTACCAACAATGTAGAAGATTCATCATCCTCCAGAAACACACTAGGAAAGAGAGAGAGATTGAAGGGTAACATGGATTCAGGGTTTCCTAAACATGCGGATACACCTTACATGGTTAACGACATATATTCTCGTGCCATAAAAGCCTTGGGAATCTCAAACTTGAATATCATGTAAGAGTTATTTCCAAAATTTTAAAAGTACGAAAAAGTGAGTGATGGAAAAGGTGTGATTTGAAGGGTTGTAGTTAATCAACGGGATTGTTTATTAAACAACACATCCTTTCTTACGGCTTTGTCCAGACGGATTGATCACCAAGAGATTCAAACCTCCCAAAAGGTTTTATTCAAGTTGAAAAAGCATCTCTACTTCTATAAATAGAGTAGAGCACGCCATTTTTCAAATCATCCAAAAAAATCTTCCAGTCTCTCTTCCCCTCAAGTTTAGCAATTCTCCTCCTATCTTTCTAGTTTTTATACTTACAAAATCTAGAAATTATTACTCTGCAGGAATAATTTCTAACAACCTTGAGCCTCTTGTAAATTTTTGATTGAGTATTAGGTTGATCTTCGTTAGTGCAAACTGATGATCAACAATAGCAAGTTGTTAGGTTTCATTATATCTTAAAGGCTTATTTGATTATTTTCTCGTGCACACTAAGTAGTTTGACAAATAAAGTTTAAAGGAAAGCGTAAACCTTTACGTGTCTTTAAAGCGTTTTCTCTTCTCTTGTCATACCCAAAACACAAAATTTTCCAAATAATCATTGTCATCTATTGAGTTTGTTAACTTGTTCCCTGCATTTTTCCTCCTCTCTCTTTGCACGTTACGCGAGTACTCTCTTTTTGAACACAAGAAGAGACCCAACGTAAATGAGGAGAGAGGAGAACATCAAGGGACCGAAAGTGGCCAGTTCAGGTGCCGTATCATTGTTCCACGGAGTGGCTGTCGTCATTGCTCTCATTCTAGCTGTTGGTTTTCCCGTGGCTCATGCAGCTGACATGGCTCCGGCTCCGGCACCAACAACCACAAGCGACGGTGAGGCTTCTTCTCATTATTTCTTGTACATCAAGAAATGTTTCTATTTATGACATGTTTTTACTAGAAGAACATGTAACGTATCGGCTTCTGTGGTCGATTTTTTTTCAATACGTTAACTTGCTGAAGATGTTTGTTATGTAATTGCAGGCACGGCGATAGACCAAGGGATGGCATACATCCTCATGTTGCTGGCGTTGGCTCTCACATATCTGATCCACTGAACCATCCATCCCATCGATCATTCGAGTTTCGTACTGAAGCAACAAGATGCATAGCATGGAGTTCCATTGGGAATTTAGGGAGGGCGTCTAATGTTGTATTGTTGTTTATAAATCATAGCATGGAGTTCGGATAGCATTTGTTGAATGTATGCTGGAGGGAGAATTCATTGTAGTGGCGATTTCGTGTTGAACGAATAGTAATGAAATGGTTCTCTATCCAACATCTCAGTATTGATTCCTTTATTTTTGGATCATTTACAATTTCAAGTCCTTGCATTGCTTCATGTTCTCTACCAGAGCTTAGAGTAATACAATGCTTTATCTTTGTCGACGGATGAGGAGGAGTGTACCTTCATCTTTATCCACCGATTTTTATTGAATAATCATGTCCCAAGAAGTAAACTAAAATAAGAAAACCTTCGCCTACCAAATCAAGACAAAAAAGTTAGAGGAGAAACCCCTTCACCGAGGACGACTGGTCGGCAAAGCCTCGAAAAGTTCAGAAGTTATCATCTTCAACAAAGAACAAGCAGAACGGTAAGTTATAATTAGATTAATGTTAAAGAACTGTGGGAAAATGTTCAGTAAGCAGGCCTAGAAAATATGAAAAATTGCAAGCTACTGTATCTACAAAATTTTGTAGGTCTTCCTTCTTGGATGAATTCCTTATGTCAAGTCACCAGCCAGTCACGTCAAATGACACCTTCCAAGGATCAAAATCATGAAGAAAAATGGTATCCCCTCGTCTTTTATGAGGTTGGTCTTTTATGAGGTTGCATACCGTTGATGCAAGGCATATTTTACAACTTCATAGAAGGAAACAACAATCCCAACTGAAGGGCCAGCACGACCAACACGAGGACCAACTCCTGTAAACAGTCCCTTCAGTCCTCCACCTCTGAAACAAGTAAATAGAAAAAGCAATTGTCATGACCAGGAAAGTTCTAAATGCCGTAAATGGCAATATTCCACAAAACTAGTTTAAGATTATAGAGCTATACCTCCAAACCTCCATTAGTGTTTGCCTTGTTTTCATTTTCATTCGCCTGACTGGATCATTCTGATTATTTGTTCTCCACAGAAAGAAAAAGATATTTTCAAATAAGTGAGCTTAGACTTACTAACCAATAACTTCTAGTACAAATGTATACATTCTGATCCACAGGGGTAAAATGGATCACAACAAAAAGAAAATACCTCAATTTGTCTTCGGGTCTTTGCAACATCCAACGGACATGTAGCTGCAGCAGCAATGCTCCCTGCAACAAAACCAGCAGCAAAATTTGCCCCAAAAATACTGACTGCATTTGCTTCATCACCCACTACACTAAGAAGTCTTCTCCTAATCTGTCCAGAACAGAAATAAAAGTTAAAAACAAGTGGCATCGTGCAGACAAATCAATCCAAAAAGTGAATCCTTACTGGTTCAAGAGTCGACCAACAGATTGCAGAGTAGGGAACATCACGAGCAAGTTGTGCTCCCATACCAGTCCACATGACACGGTAGCCTGTTACTGTTAAAACAAGAAATGAAACAGAATTCACCATCAATATATCACCAATCAGGAATCACTTTTAAGGAAAGTTGTAACGAGGTGCCATCCATTCAGGGGTAAACAAATATAATGCCAAGCTAAAACAATAATCCGAGAAAACTTACAGTTGCTTGGACCACTATTACTTGTGCTCTTGACATGAGAGACTACATCAACTAGTGTCTTCAATACACCAGGAGGCTTTGCACCATTTTGTATCACTAATGCCTGATAACAAGTAACAAATAGCGTGAATTATATCCACTGCCCTTTACATATTCTAACAAATTGAAAGGAAAATAAGGGGCTTAAAATAAAGTCTAAGCCTCTGAACTACCTGCATGCGAGTTCTAGCAAGTTCAATAGGATAGCAAGTTGCACAAGCTAATGACCGTGCCAACGACCCAGCAACCAGAGGAACATATACACTTGTGCTGGGAGCATTGACAGCGGTGAATTCTTCTAACCAGTTGCGAAAGATATCATAGCATGGCAGATAGATCCCCACCTGATTAACAAAAATGTTAGCAACATAAATGAAATAACAATGGAAAACCAATTTGGAAACTGAACTAAGATCCTACCGTTGGAATTGCTAGGGCCAATCCTGCATTTGTGCCTCTCCATAATCTTGCAAAACCTTCCTGCAAAATCATAGTCCTTAATCAAAATGTTACACGAGTAAAGACAAGATGAAGAGGCATTTAAACAGCATTACTAGAGAGCAGAATGAAAGCTTATAATATCCATGTCCACCTATATTCACCAACAGCCAAACCATCCTACCGTTCCACCTAGACTAAGCACAATGAACTTCTTTCATTAAGAACTGGCAGCCAACAGAGTAGTATAGCCAGGAAACAAATAAGCAGCTTTATACATGCAGCAGAAAATTTATGTGTGATCATTGGCACTATAAATACACTTAAAATGACGCACGTTAACCAACCTGTCGAATGATCTTGTGGAATACGTCTAGCGTGCCTTTGTACTGAAAACAATCTGGTGGGCATATTGATACAGTACCATGAATCCCAGCATGCGTGCATGATGGTGAACACCTTAAGTCCGCAAAGAGCTGAGCATAAAGACAGTAAAACAATACTAACATCAAAAACATTACGGCACATACATGACATATATTCATAAGCCTGTATCGTCTAAAAGTATCCAATATCCAAGCATTACAATGCATATAACATCTTTCTCGTACACTAAAAAGGAGTTTCCCTTCCCATCGGCAACATGGTAACAGTTTGATAATGATTATAACATCTATGAGTTCAAATAGTAATTCCACAAGTACATGTATTGAAGCAAATAAGATGTTGCATCAAAACGAGAAAAATGCTTAAACCCTTCCCTACCATATCCATCAACAATAGGCCTCACATAGTCTAGCACTGTGTAAACGAAACAGAAACTAAGCGAACACCTCAAGTTTTGTATTCATACAGTGGTAGGCCCGAAAAACGCCATGCGACTAGTGATATTACTCAGTGGATGCGAGTACGGAACACCGGCTGCCTGAGCTTGCAACCTTGTCTGTTAATTCATATAGAAAAAAAGAAAAAAAAACCAATGTTCAAAGCAAAGCTCAGATTTCGTAATCAACCTTTAATACATAACTAGCCAAATTCGGTGTATCAAAACTTGAATAATATCTCAACTCAAATTTCACTATCTCTCATTCTTACTCAGAAATGAAACCTAGAGACAACCAAAACCGCACACACACCTTAGCGATGTCAAGCGGATTCACGATAATGGCGGAGAGAAAGGCGGCGCCGGCGGCTGAAAAAGCTCGCTCCGTAACACCTAGCTGCCAATCTGGCGCGCGGCTCGTAATGGTGACTTTGTCCGCCGGCTGCGGAGGCCTGAATCCGGCGTCTCCTCTGTCCAAAACCGTCTGCTCCGGCATGACAGACAAATCTCTGCCATCGATTTCAACTCGCTGCTGCTGCTCCGTAACCCAGGGATTTTGTGACCTCTCCAGCTCCACCATCGCGGGTTTCCGATCACAGCCAATCTAAAAATAGCCGGATTTTTATTGTCGGAAATGAAAACAATTTTTTTAAAAAGTTGAGAGAAATGTTTGTGGCCGTTTTGGTGGAGATAATAGAGGATTACTAACCTGAAACCGAGAGACCGGAGACGAAGAAGGAAAATCAGCTCTCTTCGGCTTCGTGAGGGCCACGTTAGTTGGCGCTACTCTCTCACTAAAACCTACGGGAATTATATATTTTTCCTTCTTTCTTTTTTTTTAATTAATTTTGAGAGGTCAGGGATTTTAGTTGTGGCTCTAGGGACTTCCTAGGTGGTTCTATACTGCCTTGACACGTTGCTTGCCATGTGGCGAGATTTTTGATGTCGACTACGTGAGACACCTGGCCAATCAGAAAAGCACTACAATGTATGTCGACCATGCAACACTTTCATAACCGAGAATAGTGATTAGATCCTTCAGCAGCAGCAGCAGTGATATGGTTTTGCAATTTCTAGATACTTTGTTCGAATTGAATGTCACCTATTTTTAAAGTTACTTCCTTTTGCATGTGAAAATGGTGAAATGTGATTGTTTATATAAAACTTTGATTGTTTATCGTCTCGAGTTTTCTAGAATAAGTCTTTTATATTGTGATTGTAGCAAATGCCATATATAGCACATTCAGGGCACTCTAAGTCTCTAACCTTATAGCTTATTGGTCTCACTCCTGACCTAAACTCTGTCTACCATGCATGCTATCCATTTTTATCTCTAGGCTGTTGGTTAATCGGAAAAATTAAATTGATATACATCGAAATTCATTGAGTATAAGTTTTTTGGATTTTATTGATCATTGTTCAAAAGCTTACCGAGTGGAGAATGACTCTTTTCTTTTATATGGAGAACGGTCCTTCAGCCATAGCTTTCTGCAAGCATCACCTTGCATTGTATGTCAAACACTCAAACTATATATCCATCAATTTTGTCGACCAATTTAGAACCTTTTAATTTCTCTTGTCAACAGAGGAATGATCGATCGATAAGGTTAATTAGAGAAACTAGCTAGCTGTGAGCTGATATATATTATATTTGAAGGAGATTAAGGCTAGCTTTCTAGTCATGCAAGCACAAGGTATGTAGCATATCCTTGATGCATACCTTTACGTTTTTCTTGTAGTTCCGCCCAGGCTTAGGTTTAAACTTCCCTTGTTGTAACAGCCATGAGGTCATAATCAGAGTCCTAGCTAGAATATATATATATATATATATATATATATATATATATATATATATATATATATAGAATCAGAAGATTAACTATAGCTATTGAAATATATCAAACACAAGTCGATCTGGATAGTGGATAGAGGCTAAGGCAGCTATTAACCATAGTTGGTTAAGTCAGCTGAGTTAGTTTTCAGTATTATTGTTACTCTAGTCTATTACAGAGTTAGTTAGTATTGTTAGTTAGTTAGTACTGTTAGCTGTCTACAGCTGTCATGAGTTGGTTAGTAGCTGCAGCTTATAGTCTGTCACACATTCTCGTTTCTGTAACAACCACAAACAATAGACTATTTCTTCTTCCTCAAGAATACTCTCTCAGTTCTTAATATCCTATCATGGTATCAATCGCCTAGGTTAATCGATCTTGGGGCTTCCGTACAAATCAATCGACTTGGTCTCTGATCTCAATCGCTGCTGTGTCTCATCATCATCATCTTCATCCTCTTCAGCTCAAATCTGCATCTTTTTCAGCTCAAGCTTTTCAGATAAGCTTCATCTCTACTGAGATAGTTCTCAATCTGTTCTCTGTGTTCATACTATTCATTTGTGTAGTCTCACTTCGATCGAAGCTGAGATTTTGTGTGAGATTGCTGAATTGTGCTCTGATTCTCACAATTTTTTGGTGTGGACTAGTCTAGATCTGATATCTCTGAATCGTACTTGCTTGTTTGTACTGCCATGGCTTCTTCACAACCTGTACACACCATTGTCTACTTACCTAACATACTGCTTGATGCCACAAACTATCCGTCTTGGTTGTTTCGTGTAGAGTATTTTCTTCAAGGCTTGAGACTATTTGGTTATGTTGACGGTACAATTACATGTCCTGCGGTTACTATCTGTAATTCTGATGGTGTTGTATGTCCTAATCCGGACTATGATGTGTGGCGTACTCAAGATAAATCCATTGTAAACTTGCTTGGCCAAACTCTAAGTGAAGCAGCTATTAAAAGTGTTGTTGGTTGTAAAACTGCTCGTGATGTATGGACTAAGCTTCGTATGAAGTTTGCAATGCCTGATAAGCGTAATATAATGCAACTTAAGTCAAATTTCCAGAAACTGAAGAAGGGCTCAGATTCTATTGAACTCTTTCTAGAACGTGTGAAGGAGGCACGTGATGCTTTGGAGACTGTTGGTGTTGTATTGGATGATGAAGATGTGGTTGTCACCATTCTTGGAGGGTTACCTGCTTCATACACCTTTTATAAGAGTTAGATTCGCACTACCTATGCAAATGCTTCTATTGATGAACTCAAGTCTTTTCTAAAAGCTGCTGAAGCAGACATGGCTGAGAGTCTTGAAGAAACTTCACCAACTCTTCTCACTGCAATGGTTGTTGCACCAGCACCAAGTATTCCTCCTGGATTTAATAGTAATCCCTGTCTCAGTTCCACTACCTCTCAGGCATCTAATGTTGAGACTAATCTGTACTCATTGTTTGAGGGTGCCTTTGCTGGTTTTCTTGCAAGTAATGGTGGGAAGTTTGGTGGTAATGCCAACAGAAACAACACCAACAATGCAAATGCTGGTAGTGCGAACTCAAGAAGGTTTCATAATGGATACAATCAGAGTAATGGCTTCAATGGGAACAATGGACAGTATAACAACAGTGGTTATAACTACAACAGTGGCATCAACAATGGAAATAATCATATATCATTTGAACAGCAGCAGAATCATAACAGCTTTGGTAACAACAATGTTCTTGGATGTGCTAATAACACTCAGTGCAACTCATGTGGGAAGTTTGGTCATATTGCTCGCACTTGCAGAATTCTGACTCAGTCTGCATCATATGGTCACCCTGGCTTTAATAGTGGAGGCTGTTCTTATTGTGGTCTGCATAATCATGTTGTGGCACAGTGCAATTTTCTCAATGGTTTTCCTGATCAAGGTGGTAGGAATCATTTTGCAAGCAACAACTCATCATATGGCAATAGTGGCCTCAATCAGAACACAAACTACAATAATGGTGTTTCCAGTCAGCCTAACAGTACCAACAGTGGAGTTTTTAATCAGAACAACATCAATAATCACAATGCTGCTGTGTTCTCTGGCAATAACTCTATGCCTCCAACCACCAATGCTTCTCAGTTTTCTACTCAATCTCCAGCTCAGCTTGCTCAAGCTTTTCAACAAGCAATTGTTGCTTTATTGCAGAACCAGAACAACAATGTACCACCTCCCACTGCAATGCTTGCATCTCATGATGCTGGGTCAAACACCAATCCTTCCTCTTCTTTCTGGCTGGCAGACTCAGGTGCTACAAATCATATGACCAGTGAAATAAGTCTTCTCAACAATGTAGCACCCTACACTTCATCAGAGTCTGTTCAAGTGGGAAATGGTGCACATCTTGATATTACTCATACTGGCAATGCACTGCTAGGATCTTTAAAACTTGATAATGTCCTTTTAATACCTACATTAGATGCTCATCTGTTATCTATTTATCAACTCTGCAAGCAGAATAACTGCAGAGTTTGGTTTGATGAATTTTTGGTGTGTGTGCAGAACAAGGTGATGGGAACCACCATCTATCAAGGACTGTGTAATCAGGGACTGTACCCCATACCATTTGATTTGCCAAGCAAGAAGAAAGTTCAAGGTATCAATGATAATAATAAAACTTCTGATCAGTTTCATACTCAAGCACAAGCATCTACAACACAGTATGCTCAGTCTGCATTCTTGGGAAAGTGTGTGCAACATTCTTTGTGGCATAAACGTCTGGGTCATGCTTCCAACTCAATTGTGAGTGCTATGTTGAAGAAATGTCAGATTACTAGTTCTAGTGATCAGTTTTTAGTATGTGAACCTTGTCTGTTAGGAAAATTTCACAAACTACCATTTGAAACTTCAAATTCTCAGTCTTGTGAACCTTTTGATCTAGTGCATTCTGATGTTTGGGGGCCATCTCCACATCGTTCAATTGATGGTTTTAGGTTCTTTGTACTGTTCATAGATGACTGTACCAGGTATACCTGGATTTTTCCAATGAAAAATAAATCAGAAGTATTTGCTTACTTCAAGTCCTTGCATGCTTTTGTACTTACTCGTTTTCAAAAATCTATAAAGTGCTTGAGATCTGATGGTGGTGGTGAATACACTGGAAATATCTTTAAGCAATTTCTTACTGATAAAGGTATAGCACATCAAGTTTCTTGTCCCTATACTCCACAACAGAATGGCACATCTGAAAGGAAAAACAGGCATTTAAGAGAAACAACAGTGACATTGTTGCAGACAGCCTCTTTACCAAATCTCTTTTGGTATCATGCTTGTGCTATAGCCAATTACCTTATCAATAGGATGCCTACACCTGTTCTTGACATGATCTCACCATTTGAAAAACTATATCAGAAAATTCCTGCTGTAGATCTTGTAAGAGTTTTTGGATGTGCTGCATATCCACTGATGACTCCATATAGACACAACAAACTGGATCCTAAGACTGTAAGGTGTGTTTTCATTGGCTTTGCTGCTGGATATAAATGATATATATGTTATGAACCACTTTCAAGAAAGTACATCCTCTCTAGACATGTGTTCTTTGATGAGTCAGTTTTTCCTTATGCTGCAAAGAGCTTGACATCAGACCTTCATGTAGCATCTCAAGAAAAGTCCTTCATTCCACAACAGGTTGCAGTACAGTCCAATGTCCCTATTACACAGTCTCACTCAGTGGTTCCATCCCTTGTTACTACACCAGGTATGATTTCTAACCTTTTAGAAACAACTGTTAATGAATCTTTATCCACATCTGAAGATATGAGGATATCATCTCAAACTGATATTACTTCTACTGCTGGTATTGTTTCATCTGCACCATCTGCTGAAGATCCATTATGGACTGCACCTACTATTCCTGATTCTTTGAATATCAACACTGCTTTTAATTTCAATCATCATACTCAGATTGATTTCAATGAGAATGAAGGTGTGTTAAATGTTGCTTCTCAACCTGGTACTGGAGTTTCAGTGACCTTAGATTGCTCTCCTTCCAAGGTAATCACTCAAGTCTCAGATTGTAATATTCTTCATCCTATTTCTGGTCTCACAAATGCTACAATGAATGATCACACCATGCTTACTAGGAGTAAAAGGGGTATTGTAAAACTAAAGTGTTTTCTGTCAATAATGGACACTCCTTCAGCAGATCTTACTATGATTGAACCTGCTAGTTACAAATCTGCATTAACATGTTCAGTATGGAAAAATGCAATGCAGGAGGAGTATAATGCTCTTATACAGCAGCAGACTTGGGAGTTAGTTCCTTTACCTCATGGTAAGAATCTAATTTCTTGTAAATGGATCTTCAAAATAAAAAGGAATGCTGATGGGTCTGTGGCTAGACATAAGGCTAGACTAGTTGCACGTTGCTTCTCACAAGAATATGGAGTTGACTATGAGGAAAATTTTTCTCCTGTTGTTAGACATACTATAGTAAGATTGTTTCTGGCTCTTGCTGCAAGATCTAGCTGGAATCTACATCAGTTGGATGTTAAGAATGCTTTCTTACATGGAATATTGACTGAGGAGGTGTATATGACACAACCAAGTGGTTTTGAGGATGAGAGATTGAAGTCATATGTCTGCAAACTAAAAAAATCAATATATGGTCTAAAGCAGGCACCAAGGGCCTGGAATGAAAGGTTTACCAATTTTCTGCCATCCATTGGTTTCACTGATTCCTATGCAGATCCCTCTCTATTCACAAAGGTGATTGATCATTCTGTCATTTATCTACTCTTATATGTAGATGATATTATAATCACTGGAAATTCTGAGAAGTTGATTGCTGATGTCAAAACTGCATTGCAAAGTGAGTTTGATATGAAGGATCTTGGTCTTTTACATTATTTTCTTGGCCTGGAAATTAAGTATATAGATGAAGGTCTGTTTCTATCACAAAGGAAGTATGCAACTGAGTTGATTCATAAGGCAGGTTTGAGTTCATGTCATTCTCAAATTACTCCAAGCCAGTCTGGTGTGAAACTTATTAAGGAAGGAGGTACACCACTCTCATCTGTTGAAATACCTATCTTCAGAAGCATTGTAGGATGTTTGCAATACTTGACTTTCACAAGACCTGACATCACTTATAGTGTTAATACTGTGTGTCAATTTTTACAATGTCCTACTGTTCAACACTATGTTGCTGCTAAAAGAATTCTCAGGTATGTGAAGGGAACCATTGATCATGGAATTGTGTTTCAGAAACACTCACTTCCTCTTCAACTACATGCATACTGTGATGCTGATTGGGCTGGAGATCCTAATGATAGGAAATCAACTACTGGTTTTATTATAATGCTCAATCAGTCCCTTGTGTCTTGGTGCTCTAAGAAGCAAAATTCAGTATCCAGATCATCCACTGAGGCTGAGTATCGAAGCATGGCTGATACCACTTCTGAAATAATGTGGTTGACACAATTGATTAGAGATCTGCATGTCAGTCTTAGTATCATTCCTACTTTGTACTGTGATAACATTTCAGCTCTTGCTTTGGCAACAAACCCTATACATCACTCTAAGCTAAAACATATTGAAGTTGATGTACACTTTACAAGAGATCAGGTGAAGTCTGGTTCTTTGAAGCTGTAGTTTGTATCTACACATGAGCAGGTTGCAGACCTGTTTACAAAAGGATTGTGCTATCCTCAACACTCCTATTTGATGAAGGTTTTGCTGATTTCATCTCCAAAAACTAACACTGATTGCAGCAAGAAAGGTAGAGATGAAGAGGAAACTAGCACTGTGTGCAGCAATGAATGAAGAGATGAAGAGGAAACAAACAACTCTAAACTTAGCTGTGGATCATCAATTTGAGGAAGGCTATTAACCATAGCTGGTTAACTCAGCTCAGTTAGTTTTCAGTATTATTGTTACTCTAGTCTATTACAGAGTTAGTTAGTATTGTTAGTTAGTTAGTACTGTTAGCTGTCTACAGCTGTCATGAGCTGGTTAGTAGCTGCAGCTTATAGTCTGTCACACATTCTCGTTTCTGTAACAACCACAAACAATAGACTATTTCTTCTTCCTCAAGAATACTCTCTCAGTTCTTAATATCCTATCAGCAGCAAGCAGAGCAAGATGGCCATAGCTGTGCTTAATGCTTTGGATACAGCTAAAACACAATGGTACCACATGACAGCCATAGTCATAGCCGGAATGGGCTTCTTCACCGACGCCTGCGACCTCTTCTGCATCACCACCGTCTCCAAACTCCTTGACCGCCTCTATTACTATGACCCTAGTTCACACAAGCCGGTAAGCTATCACAAAATGTCAACAACATGGTCACCGGAGTTGCCTTAGTCGGAACACTCTCGGGCCAACTCTTCTTCGGCTATCTAGGGGACAAGGTCGGACGCAAGAGGGTGTACGGCATCACTCTCATCATGATGGTGGTTTGCGCCATTTGCTCCGGCCTGTCTTTCGGCTCCTCGGCTCATGCAGTGATGTCAACTCTTTGCTTCTTTAGGTTTTGGCTAGGGTTCGGTATTGGCGGAGACTATCCCCTCTCTGCCACTATCATGTCCGAATACGCCAACAAAAAAACTCGCGGCGGTGTTTGCCATGCAAGGAGTAGGGACCATATTTGCCGGTCTGGTCTCTATGTCATTCTCGGCTATCTTTCTTCACTTTTACGATGCACCGGGATTCAATCAAAACCCTAGCGAATACTCCGATGTGTTCTCCACACAACCGGAGGCAGACTTCCTGTGGAGGATTGTCCTCATGATTGGAGCGTTGCCGGCAATTATGACATTTTACTGGCGGATGAAAATGCCCGAAACGGCACGCTACACGGCCCTAATCGAAGGAAATGCCAAGCAAGCAGCGACTGACATGGGCAGTGTTTTGGATATCGAGATTCATGCCGAACAAGAAAAGGTGGCGCAATTCAAAGCTTCAAACGAGTACACGTTACTCTCCGGCGAGTTCTTCCGGCGGCACGGGAAGCATCTCATTGGAACAACGACGACTTGGTCCTTGTTAGACATTGCATTCTACAGCCAAAACCTGACTCAGAAAGATATCTTCCCTCTTATGCATCTCACTGGCAAACCTGAACACATCAATGCTCTAATGGAAGTCTACCAGATTTCTAAGGCCATGTTTATAGTTGCAATGTTCGGGACCTACCCGGGTTATTGGTTCACCGTCTTCTTCTTTGAGAAGCTCGGCCGGTTCAAGATCCAACTCGTTGGATTCTTCATGATGTCAGTCTTCATGTTCATCATAGCCATCAAGTACGTTGAGCTTAAAGGAATAAAGACCACATGTACCTGTTTGCAACCCTATACGGCTTGACATTCTTCTTTGCCAACTTTGGTCCAAACAGCACCACGTTTGTGCTTCCGGCCGAGCTGTTCCCGACGCGGGTGAGGTCCACGTGTCACGCGCTGAGTGCGGCGTCCGGGAAGGCGGGTGCAATGGTTGGCGCATTTGGCGTGCAGACATATACGTTGGATGGTGACAGCAACAAAATTAAGAAGGCTATGATGTTCTTGGCATTTACAAACCTCCTAGGCTTTTGTTTCACGTTCATGGTCACCGAGACCAAAGGGAGGTCCTTGGAGGAGATTTCCGGCGAAGATGGTGGCAGTGGCGAGGAAAACGGAAAACAGATTACTGGTACACCAATGACCGACTAAGTAGCTAGCAATCACCGGTTATACACCTAGTATGTTTTTTTTTTTTTTTTAAAAGTAGGTAATCAAATAAATGAGCAACATCTTATCGCTGTAATGCATAAGTCTAGCTAGCTAATCAGTAAGAGCTAGCAATTGTGAACTAGCTAGTTCATTAGTGATGTTTCAGATGAAGTGCATGGATGGAATTAGTCAAGTAATTTACCCCTTTGTTCTTGTTTTTATTATAAGACGTACCAAAGCCACAAAGACAGGAAAATGTACATACATGTGGATCGAATTACAGGAATCGTTTATCATATAATATCATATTTGACATAGAAATATATACAAAAAGACACAAGTAACTGGGAAGGCTGCTAACCTAAATGTAAATGCAAGCAGACACTCCATCAGGGGTAGTCACAATTCAACCCAAACAGATCTAACCTAAATGTAAATGCAATAAGAAATAATAATCGTCACTCGATCGATCTTGGGTAGACACTCGATCAGGTAGGTGGATGGCGAGGCGGCTGCGGCCGTGGGCGAGGTGGAGGGGGGCTGCATGGCCATTGCAGGTGTTTCTACCGAATTACGTGCGGGGGCGTAATCTGGCGGAACAGTACGAACAGATTTCCCCTCTTCCTTCTCTTCGTCCGAACGCTCGGGCTGTTCGGATGGGCGGGCGCTAGCTCTCTCTCTTCGGGCGTACGGGCTCCTCTCAGATGGGCGGATATGCGTGTTCGCGTGCGGCTGTTAGAAGAATACAACAACAAACGGGTGGTCAGGGGTCGAGACGGGGGTGGTCCGTCTTCAACGCTCCGATGCCTAAGTCAGATGGTGTATTGGATATAACAGTCAAGCGAATATGCGTGTAAGTAGTGTTTAGTTGGAGTGAATTCGTGGTCTTACCTGTAATAAATACCTTACATATATAGGTGGTTGAGATTGGTGCTCACTTGTGTTCTTCGATGTGGGACTGATGCACTTGCTGTTGTGTTGATCCGTGCATTCGGGCATGCGCCCCACGGGCGCGTGCGCGCTCGGGTGGGGTCGGTCTTGTGAGTGAAGTTGGAGCCTCCTTGGTGGTCTTGCAGGTGATTGGGTAGGTGTTGATAATCTGTTTAAGCGGATAAGTATATTAATCGGACAACTCATGCTATACAAACAGCAGGTGGATAGAGCTGTAAGTAGACAGAAGGGAAATCATGGAAATCCAACTGGCCATGTTGGGGTGGAGGAGGAGGTGGGAAGTGATGGAGATGTGGAGGGGGAGGCGGCGGAAAGTTCTGGATGAACAAAGGCGGGAAATTATGGAAATGTGGATCGAGAGGCGGCGGTGGTCCACCATTATGAGATGGAGGAGGAGGCGGGGCATTCCGAATGACGATTTGTGGGTGTTGGTGAGGTGGTGCGATGGGTACCGGTGGAACAAACTGAATGTGCAGATCGAGGTGGAAAATGTTCAAAATCGAGGGGCGGATCGGGTGATTGTGGAGACGGTGGAGGTGACGGCGTTGGAAACGATGGTGGTGGGGGCGGAGGTGGTGACACAGAGCCGGATGACCCAATTTCGGCCAAATGCTTTTTAGCATTTCGCTCTTCACTGACCTCAGGGCATGGCCGCTTCTTTAACGATCCAAATACAGATAGAATCTGAATTGGGCAGCACAGTTATGGCAAGTCAACGTAAAGCCGTAAATAGTACGAATCAACCGAACAGAACAAAAATATGTCCTAAACATAGCTCACTAAACCTCTCTCTCTCTCTCTCTCTCTCTCTCTATCTCTTATGCGATTTCTGATTACTCAAGCCGGCCATTACGACGACCGTCGTCTTTATCCCAATTTCGTCGCTGATTTTTCAAATTCGATTTGAATGGAATTTGGGGATGTAATGGCCTTTAGGTTTTTGCAATCCTACTCGGTGGTCATCGTCTCCAACCACTTGGACGACTGCGCCTCCAGCCACGATGTCACCCTCGTCTCATCGACCTCCTCTCACAACGTCATCTATCGGCAGAAACGAGAACGACCTCGTTTTGATCCAAGATCTGGAAACAAGATACAGGTTGAGCTGATGTGACAAATCTCACTTACCGAGATCAAGACTAAAACAGAGACTAACGGCAACGCTCTAATTAGCCTTGGAGTCAAAAAGCTACGTGGCCCGTTACCGGAGGTCGGAGAAACCGTGCGAGATTGGTGCTATCAAGGCCGACTCTGGATACCCATAGTGAAAATTTGGTTTCCAGAGTAGAGGAGTGTGACTGGGAGGAAAAGGAGGGAGAGCAAAGTGGAGAGAGGAGGTTCTCGCGGAAGCCGGCGACGATAATCTCTGCGACGGAGGTGTTTGGCGGTGGGTGATTTCTTGAGTAGAGATGAGGATGAGGTACACTGAGCTTATCATCAGCTTAGACGACCTTTAAAAACTTGATAATTTTAACAAATGAGATCTCACCATGTGTCTCTAAAGTAAATTTAGACCCTGGGGTGTTTAGCTCAGGTGCATTATCCTATTCTAATGTGGTTCAATGACTTGCATCAATTGTGTTTTCCTCCTTACATTGGTTTGATTCACACATACCTCACTTATTTTTCTGTTAATTTATTCTCTTTCTTCGCTTCTTACATATAATTACTAGAGGCTAACCACACCCAATTATATGAAATCTTTACTTAATAGATACTAGATGAACATGCACACATTGGGTTTGCACTTGTAATGGCCACATGGGGAAAATTTGGATGTAAGAGGTTTTGTTAAAAATGTGTGTCTATTCACATCTCCCATTTTGATATTTTGATATCTCAAATTTTGGAAGATTTTTATTCCTTAACTGCCATTGTACAAAATGAATTGACAAAAAAAATTCATTTCTTATCAACCTTCTTATCGATCCTATGAGATGTAATTGCGTGCCAAATAGACTCCCTTTGCATCATTGTGATATGGGTTTATACATGAGGGTGATCGAATAGACTTTGGATTAAAATGCTATATACCTAAGCTAAGCTGGTTTTAGTACTCCATGTTTTAATGTCCTGGCATCTATTATAGAATACTATGATTGCAAGGACATCAATTTTGCTCCATCATGTAGAGAAATTTTTAGTGATTACCTCTATAATGTAAAAGAAGAAGAACAGTTGGTATTGACTGGAATGTGTATTTCATTGAGGTCTGACAAAGAATATATACATCAAGCTTTCCTTCTATACAGTCTACGATTCCTATGATTCAGCTATCAGTGATACAATTTTTGATATGCTGACTAACATCTAGGAATATAAAAGGAATGTAAAGATATACTGCTAATATATAGACATGGTAGATTCAACTTTCCTATATGGTTCATGTCCTACTTTCTAATATATAATTTATCATTCTTAGACTAGTATTACATTCTTCAAATGGTTACTTACATGTGTTTATGTACCGGAGAAGCAAGCCTATTCTGATGGCACAAAGATATTGTCTTAATGATACTTCCACCTTAAACTTTGATGCTACTCTGGTACTTGCAACCATGCTAGCCTCACAACAAGGAGCTGCCAAAGTGCATAGTCAGGATGAGAATGGGATGGGGTCTGAACTCTGAAGCACAACAACAACCAAGTATCCTCGAGCATTCATCGAATCACACAAGAAAGTTGTCTGATCTTACTGGTACCCTGTTTCTAACGTCTTATTAAGGACAAGTAATATGTGGCTCCAGTGTCTCAATAAGGATAATTAATGTGTGGTTTCATTGTCTTATCTTACTTTTGCAGGAAGTGGTATAAAAAATGGTAGCGGTGCTAAAGTAGGACAGGCTCAAGTTTATATTTCCACATTTTGTGCATACTTGTCATTTTTGCTCCTATGTCCTTTTGTAGTATAGGTGATAGAATTGTTGTATAATCTACTGTTGCTCTTGAATGCATTTGTGAGAGCTTTAGAAGTATTAAATTTCACTCCACTGATATGAATAGCAGATTTACACATTTATAGATCATGGATGGTGAAAGTAGTGTATCCCGTAAAAACTAGTAATACAATAGGAAACAAGACTTGATTTTGGCATGCATATTTGCATACCAAAATCAATTTTTTTTGTTAATACTTATTTCTTCCACGTCATTATCCGTAGAAAATGGTCTTTCTTACTGTAGCAAATGGCTATTGCGACGTCATCTTTGCCGTTGCCAAAATTATATTACTACGGCATGGACTGTAGCAACTTGTCGTCATCAATGCCAACCTAAACACTACGGCACAAAATTTTCGTAGCAAAATTTTTTTGCGACGACAACTGCCGTAGTCATTGGAAATTGCTTCGCCACCTAAAGCGATGGAAAAATTGTTGTCGCGAAAGTTTGTTTTACCGTCTCAAAAAGTTTTTGTTATGGCAAATTTTCTTTTTGCCATGGCATTTTTTCATGGCTAAATTGATTTTTTCTTGTAGTATTACCATCAAACTTAAAATTATATATTTCTATGTACTAAGCGAATTTTATTAAATAGCCAACTCATAATCATAATAAATAAAATTTCGGGTAATGTCGCTAAGAGAATCTTTTTGCCATCTTTGTTCATTGGGAACCCACATGACATGTATCAACGATACCAAGATGCTATGACTTTGGTTCAAAATTAGGGCAGGTTTGATCTTTTTATCTCCATCACATGCAATTCTAATTAGAAAGAAGTGAGACTTGAACTACTCCCTGAAGATCGCCCAGATTTAGTGACTCGAGTGTTTCATGCAAAACTCGAACACCTAAAAGAAGACATCATAAAAAATGGAGTGTTGGGAAGTGTTGTTGCTCATGCTTTTGTCATTGAATTTCAGAAGAGGGGTCTTCCACATGTTCACATGTTGGTCATGCTAGAAGATGACGAGAAGCTTAATAATCCTGATGAATATGACCACATTGTGAGAGCAGATATAGCTGATGAGCAAGAAGAACCTCTACTTTATGAAGTAGTGTGTACACATATGATTCATGGTCCGTGTGGAGTTATAAACGTAACCCTTTCGTGTATCAAAAGAGGTAAGTGTAGTAAAGGCTTTCCAAAATAATTTTCAAATTACACTATTCAGGGAACCGAAACCTATCCTATATATCAAAAACGATCATATCGTTTATCAATACCTTTTACCCATGGTTATTACTACGATATGATTATCACATCAATGTTGAAATATGTGCGAGCATAAAAAGTGTAAAATATTTATATAAGTATATCTACAAGGGTCCTGAAAGAGTTGCACTAGAGCTTCAGTCTAATCCAAATTGTGATGAAATTTGACAATTTGTTGATGCTAGGTGGGTATGTGCACCTGAAGCCTTATGGAAGATAATTAAATTTGGACTTAACCGTATATATCCAACAGTAGAACGGTTGCAAATACATCTCCCAAACATGCAATAAATAAATTTCAATGCATATGAAAGTGTGGAGGATATTTTAGAAGATGAAAATGCAGAAAAATTAATGCTTACTGAATTTTCCTTTTTAAACCAAAGGGATGTGAATGCAAGAGCATATTTGTATCGAGAAATTCGGAAAAATTATAGGTGGGATAGAAAAAAAAATGGGCTAAAAGAATAAACAACTATAAGGCTCTTGGGCGAATATATAGTATGTCACCGTCAGAGAGTGAAAAGTTTTACCTACGGGGTCTCCTCAATCATGTTAGAGGACCAAAATTATTTCATGAATTACTTATTATTCATGGTATTTTCCAACCGACATTTAAGTAAGCAACTGAAAAACGAGGTTTGTTAGAGAATGATAACAATATTCGAGACTGTCTGTTAGAGGCCTCAAGAGTTAGAATGTCATCAGCCTTAAGAAGATTGTATGTCACAATTTTGGTTTACAGCCAACCTAATGGTGTTCGAAGATTGTAGGACAAGTTTTATCCTTTCATGGTGGAAGATTATCCTTCATCCAATAATTCAGTCAATATAAATAAATTATTGCGTGATTTAGGCAGAATGATGAAACAATTTAGAAAAAATATTGGAGAGTTCGATCTTCCTGCAATGACAAGTGGACCAGAAGATTATTGAAGATGAAATGTCAATAGTAGTCCTGCAAGTAGACATTGATACAGTAGGTCACCTCAAAGGCGATCAAAAAATTATGTTCGACACCATAATGCTTGCTGTGAAAACTGAGGGTGGTGCATTATTTTTTGGTCACGGTCCAGGTAGAACAGGAAAGACATATTTATACCGTGCGTTATTGGCTAATCTAAGAAAAATGAATTATATTATCTTAGCCACAACTTTATCTGGAAAAACTACAATTAATATGTCTGGTGGTAGAACGGCACACTCTCGGTTAAGTATTCCACTTCATATAGATGCATCAACCCTAACTCTTATAAATAAACAATCTGATCTTGCTGAATTGATTAGAACTACAACTGCAATCATTTGGGATGAGGCACCTATAACACATCGAGATGTCATTAAATCATTTGATCGGACTTTTAGAGACATAATAGATGTTCGATTACCATTTGATGGAAAGATAATGATTTTTGGGGGAGATTTTCGTCAAGTGCTTCTAGTTGTTCCTAAAGGAATCGAGTCTCCACTCATTCAAGCTTCAATTATGAAATATTAACTTTGGGCATAAACAAAGATGTTAAGGTTGAGACATAATATGAGATCCATCAATGACCCTCAATTTTCAGATTTTTTACTTCGTGTTGGCGATGACAATGAACATGTTTTAGATGGTAAGTTAATAAAGTTACCGCAATCCATGGTGATTCCGTGGATGGGAGACCAACTGATCAATCAAATCATTGATAAAATCTTTCATAATTTGGGTGATCATGTATATGATACAAGTTATATGGTGGAGAGAACATTGATTACTCCTCTAAATGATGACGTGGATATGTTAAATGAAAAGATCATCAATATGTTTTCGAGTGAACAAATCACATTTTATTCTTTTATTTGTGCAAGATGACACCAGAAATTTATGCCAACAGGAGTTCTTAAACTCAATTACTATTTGAGGGATCCCACCACACAAGTTGACCATAAAAATAGATGCCCCGATTATGCTTTTAAAAAAGATCAACCCAAACTTGGGATTGATTAATGGAACTCGATTATTATATCGTGGTTCATATTAAAATCTCTTAGATGTTGAATTCTAACTAGACAGTTTGCTAGGACTAGAGTTTTTCTACCTCGAATCTCATTGAGCTCACCTGATAATATTGGTCTACCTTTCAAACTCATCAGAAATCAGTTTTTAGTTAAATTGAGTTTTCCCCTTACTATAAACAAGTTTCAAGGTCAAATAATTCTTCACGTTGGTGTATTCCTCCCAGATCATGTTTTTCAGTCATGGCCAGGGACGGAGCCAGGATTCTCGGTTAGAGGGGGCCTAAATGAAAAACTTAAAAAATAATCTCGGTTAGGGTAGTCAATTCGATCTTGATCAATATATTTTGCCCAAACAGTTTCAATGTTTTGTTTTTGGTTTGATAAAGCATCACAATTACTCACAGCCTGATTACGAGTAATATTTGATCCTCTAAAATGTGATATTAGCGTTTGCTTCTTCTTCCAATTACTGAATCCATGACCAGCACCAACAAAAGTTTCACCACCGTACCGCCTTGTTCTCCAATAGCTGGTTTGAAAAGATAACAACATAAACAAAATACAGCATCCTCTTTAATACTGTACTTTAACCAATATGAAAATTCAATAAACAAATCACAAATAAACCTTCTTTTCTTCTTCTTTTTTCTTCAAATTCCGTGAAAGGAAAAGTATGATGTTTAGGTCGACAAGGGCCTTGTTGTAGATAATATCTTCGAACTTCTTCTTAAATGTTAGGATGATAACTTGAAATTGGCGGGCGTTTAGCAGGATCCGATGGATACTTTTCTGTCATATCTCTAGCACGAAACTTTTTCATATTGTTACTATTCTTCTTTTGAATTTTCGCAGGTTGTTGCTCATCTAATGTTGGAGTAGAAGAAGTGGATTTGTTTTTTGAAGTATCTCTCCATATCTAATCAACTTAACAAAAATGATTGTATTTTAATCTCAGGAACGGTAGAGCTTTTATAAAGAAAAAAATACCATAAAATCCTAAACCTGGTAAGAGATTAAATCTTAATTGATCTAATATTTGGATTTCATTATTAAAATAATATATAATAATATTCTTACAAAGTCGTCAAATTTGAATTAATCATACACTCATACACGTAATTGAAGTTTAGATATACTTCAAATAAATTATAATATTTATATTATAATACTAATAAACTAATTTTTTTCCCAAAAATTGAGGGGGGCCCAGGCCCACCCTGGCCCCCAAATAGCTCTGTGCCTGGTCATGGCCAATTGTATGTAACATTGTCGAGAGGAATATCTGAGTCCATTACAAAGATTCTGGTTAAAAAGGCATCACAGTTGGGCAAGATGGTGTGCATACTAGAAATGTAGTATTTAAAGAGGTTTTGTTGCTTTCAGACACAAATAATCACGCATCTTAAATGATATTTTAATACTCAAATTGTTTAACATAGTAATATCAGTTACTTACGTAATTATTTACAATTTTTATGTTGTCTATAATTCTTTGTGTTTGTTCTTAGGTATGAAAACAACTCAACTGAACAAAAACACTACCAGACATATTTCTATAATTTCGGTGGGTTGGCGTATGAGAAAGTCAATAAAAATGAATACAAGTTATCTCAGTAACTTGGTTTTGAAAGAATGGAACAAAAAGAAATATGAACAATATGTAAAACTAAACTCTTTTTGTTTTTATTATATTTTAAGTTCTGTAATCAACATGACTCAAGAATCTTAAATGTTAACATTAGTTAGCGTTACAGAATGGCATAAAGAGAGTTGATGATAACAAAAACGTTATTTGAAGTCACACAAACCTGGAGAAATGTTTTGCACTTAAGGTATATGCTATATATTATATGAGATATGGTACATTTTTTTTTATTTCTTTATTAGAATTTAACAGTTGCAAAAATGTTACCAGGTAGAGACGTCATCATGAGCGAAATAGCTTCTTAAACAAGGTCTTATAACTTTTTACTTATACAAGACATAAACATTGATAACCGATATAAATTAATTTTAAACTTTCTTATAAGTTATTTGTATCTTTTACAGTTCTACAAAAAGCGTAAAAATTTGATGCAGATTACTGATGTAATTGCATAATGCATTCATGTTTTACATATGCGTGTATGTGACGATGTATTTATTTGTTTTAACACTCCTGATTTTTATTTATAGTTTGAGTAACGAGTTGTTCTACACGATGGTTATAGTGAATGAACTTCATTGCAGATCTAACATAAATTTTTTACTTGAAGCCCCAAACACTCGATAAATATATACTATCGGCTTCGCAATATTTCTAAGCCAATAACAGAAAGGGTGAGTATGAATATGAATATTTTGGTGTTATTGGATATCTCGATTTTAATAGAGATTTTTGTATGCTCTTGGTTTAAACAGAGACTTGTAATCAAAAAAATAATATAGATTTTTTTATATGATACATAAAAAAAAATATAAATACATATGCTCTTTTCGCACACGCATATGAGCGTCCAGGATGGCTAATAAAAAATTGGAGAAATAAAAAAAAACCCAAAAACATATCAGATTTCCAAAACTTATGACAACAAGGTAAAAAATACACAACTTATGACTTTTTTTTTCCAAAAAAACTCAGCTGACATTATTTTCATCCAAAAAGGCCCAATAAGTTATAAAACCCATTTTTTTCTACTGATTTTGCCATTTTTTTCCTAATTTGAATTCTTACTGTCATCTTTAAGAGATTCACAGCTCTCTCTCTCTCTCCAGTCAAATAGGACGGCAAAACTCACTAGGCTTTGTAGTCCTTACCTCCATGAAGCTAACCATAGTTTGGTTGCTTCCTAATTCAATCGATGTTTTCCGAATTGAAGATTTTGATATTTTGATGTTTAAAGGTAAATTCGGCGTTTTGTAGTTAGAATTAGAGGATGTTGTAGAAGAGAAAGCTGTTTTTTTTTTAGCAGAATAAGTCTCGGGTCACCAAAAACTGGAATGACAAAATTGGTGACAAATCGACAGTTATCCAGACAGCTACTTAGACAGCTACCCAGACAAATACTTAGACAGATACCCAGACAACTACTTAGACAGCTACCCAGGCAGATACTTAGACAACTACTCAGACATCTACAACCATAAAATCATGGGGAAAAAATAATGTGATTGAGGAATATGTTGAATAAAGGACCTCACAATTAGATTCAACATTACTTTCTCATCATACATAATTTTTCAAGAAAAAATGCTCCCTCTAATTTGTATATATATGCATGTGAACCATGAAGAAGAAGAGATTAAAAAGGAAAGAATCTGATAAATTGATTAAATTATGGAGTCAATTAAGTGAAGTGCAGGATAGTATAGGACACCATTAATTGAAATGGAATTGATTTTTGAGACAAAGACAGCTCTCTAGACATCTAGTTAGACAACTACCCAGATAGATATTTAGACAGCTACTCAGACATATACTTAGAAAAGTATAACTTCTCCTTACAAAAGTACTTTATTAGAATATGAAAGGTATTATTATCGGGTGTGATTTTCAATTCATCCATTTTTCTCGCATTTCCATTACACTATCCTTTTCACTAGCTCTGCAATAGGCACAGATCATTGTATTCAACATAACCAAATCATATTTGTCACTAGTTCCTTCAAAATCCTTAGCCAATTGCTTTGCATCATCTATAAGTCCACCTCGACAGAAAGCAGAAATCATGATACTGTAGGCATATCCATCTGCAAGTGGGAAAAAACTCGTTGGAGCACTAAATTCAAAATTCAACTCTCTTTCTCAGAAAGGAAGGTCTTGCAACAAAAATTAGTGGAAGTATCTCTTAGAACTTACGAAGGCTCTATAAGTGTCAATACTACTTATGGTCTATATTTGTTAAGGAACGAGTATTCACGAGCACGGTTTCTATAATTTAGGCAATATAAGAGCAAAACAATTTGTAAAGGAATACCGGTAGTGACCATACAAACAAATCAAGGATATTTTCTTCAGATTGTGAATTAACACCAGAAATAAAGGAAGAACAAACACACAACGTCTTTCTCATGGTTTGTTCAACATACAAACTTTTGAAGATAAAAATTACATCTGTTCTGAGAGGATTAGCCCTGGTAACACTTGTATATACCTTCTTTCTAGTTACATCAGAGAGAGAGAGAGGGAGAGAGAGAGAGAGAGAGAGAGAGAGAGAGTAAAGTATACCAGAAAATTAAGGATATTTTCTTCAGATTGTGAATTAACACCAGAAATAAAGGAAGAACAAACACACAACGTCTTTCTCATGGTTTGTTCAACATACAAACTTTTGAAGATAAAAATTACATCTGTTCTGAGAGGATTAGCCCTGGTAACACTTGTATATACCTTCTTTCTAGTTACATCAGAGAGAGAGAGAGAGAGAGAGAGAGAGTAAAGTATACCTAATTGGACAGATTTCTCCTTCATTACATCAAAAACTAGTTTAGCATCTTGAATTCGCCCAGCTTTAGCAAGAGCAAACATCAACAGACAGTAAGGCATCTACAAATAACTGTACATCAAAAACTAGTTTAGCATCTTGAATTCGCCCAGCTTTAGCAAGAGCAAACATCAACAGACAGTAAGGCATCTACAAATAACTGTAAGAATGATTTACATGAGAAATTAATAAAAAATTTAGAAAGGAGAACTAAAATTCTCAAACAGCTACCCAGACAGATACCCAGACAAATACTTAGATATAATCTATTTGACTTGGAATTCAAAATGGTCGAAGTCTTCAAGAGAGAATCTAACCATATAGTTCATGCTTTTGATCCTATTATTCAGTTAAAAAATGGTTTGGAAGCTTTTTTGGGATACCATTCATCTACCCAAAGTCTTCAACCACTTAACGTAGAGGTGCTGGTCTAATACCCTACCATAACACTTAATTAATTGATTGGCATGACTTTAATTAATTATTATGCTCAAACAAGAGTGAGGTACAAAATTATGGGTGACTTTGTTAATATCAATCCAAACTCATTGTCAAGTTTTTTTCAAGTAAGAAAACCTGTGATAGAACTCATAATGACCTTAAGATCCAAATAACTTTAGACTCAAGTATTTTCTCTGCTTACACTGGGCGTGACAAGAAAAGCTCCTCCTTCTACCCCAAAAATACCCAAAATTATTTATATTTTTATATGAAATATCAACGTGTCCGCCTCTGGCAAAGCCACCTGAGTAAACCGAGTGGTCGAGCCTCTCGCTCGAAAGCGCCGTCTTCATTTTCGCTCCTGAAGAAAATTCGAAACCCTAGAAATTCAAAGTGGTCCTTTCCTCATGAAATGGGAGATGGAAATCGAAGAAATCGAGGCCATGCTGGAGAAGATTTGGGACCTACACGATAAGCTCAGCGACGCCATCCACTCGATTTCCCGCACTCACTTCCTCTACTCCGTCAAGGCTCTCCGCAACAGGTCCTCGTCGACATCGTCGTCCTCGCCGGAGAAGACGAAGAGGATCCACCCCTTGGAAAACGACGCCGTCGCGGACGAGAGCCGGAGCAGCGGTTACGTGTTCGTGAAGGACTTCCGAGTCGAGCAGGAGGATGACTCGGCGATAAGGGAGGCTAAGAGCCTCAACGCCATAAGAAGCGCGCTCGAGAACCTAGAGGACCAGCTTGAGTTCTTCCATGTGAGTTCGTAGCACTCGTTTTTAGGGTTTCGTTTGTTCGATTGTACCTTAATTTGCTTCAGCTGGTTTATTAGATTACGAGAAATGTGTTTGCAGTTTAATTAAAGGCTTATATGGACTTAGAAATTGTTTGAACTTTGATTGTGGTTATGGTTTCTGTAAAGACTCTAGTGAATTGCGAAATGCTTATGTTTGTGCTTGTCTGCTTAGCTTGGAGATTTACGTTTCGGGGTTATAGATTCCGAGATGTTCTAAACAGGAATAGTGTAGGTTAGAGACTTGAGATTGTGTATAAGCTCTTTAGAGGAAAATTAAGGGTTGACATGGAAATGACTGTGAAGATTATTAACAATGGATTTGCAAGCAGTTAATAGCTTCAGGGATCATTTATACATGTGATTAAGTATCGTAATCCCCATAGTTGAGTTGTGCTTTATAAATTAGGAACAGCGATTATTAAGAGCTTATGTTCAGGAGCAAGTGCAATGGCGTTAGAGATATATATGTCCATATATTATAAGCCTTGCTTTGATAAACAGACCTGTCATGAAACAGGAAAAGATGAATTGCTAAACCTGATGAGATAATAATATAATTGTAGAACTCTGTATTGCTATATGTTTATAGCGATGAAACCTTATAGTTCAGTGGCAATTATCATGTTCATTCAATAGGGATAGGATTCACCTTTAATTTTATGGAGATTGCTATTGAATTGGCATATTTTATTAGTACTGAACTATTCAATGAGTAAGGGGTGATTTCTCGTCCAACTTGATTGACCGGGGTAGCCGTGGTCTGGTTAACTGAGTGGGATTGGTTGATCAGGTCCACTTATGGAAATTATAATTGAATGTTGTGTTGTGGTTTTGTTGGTATCAGCAGCAGTGTTTATAAAAGAAATATAAATTGTCGGTTATTGTTACTGTGATGTCATTTGAAACTTTCTGTTTGATTTCCATTCAGCACTTGCTAGTTGAGGCATTCCATTCAGCTCAGCTTTTAATGTGAATTTGTTTGCTTTTAAAGACTGTGCAGATGCAGCAGCTGGCTGAAAGAGATGCTGCAATTGCGCGCTTGGAGCAAAGCCGCATTGTTCTAGCACTGAGATTGTCTGAACACCCTGGTAAGAAATACAAGGTTATTGAAGAAGCTCTAGCCTTTGTGGGAGAGGTCTGTAATGTAAGTGGGTTTGTCTGTCCTGAAAATCCCTATCCAACCACTGCTGGTGACAATTTGGCGAACTCCAAAGGGGAGAGGTCTAATATTGTGATGAAAGTTCTTGTTTCAAGTTTAAATTTTGCCAAGAAAACTCTCAAGTTGGACAACATGGGTGGATTACTGGGGAATGCTGCATTGGTAGCGGTCAGCTTGATTGCGATGGTGCATTTACAACAGGTACCAGTTAAGGAGCAACCACGGGTGCTGGACAATAAAATTTACATCAACAGGAATGCTAGAAAAGCATCACAGATGGATGGGGGTTCTTCATCAAATGGTGGTCTCAGCAACTTGGATGTGCTCTTAGCCAGAGGTTAAGGGGACGCCTAAAATTTTGTAGCAGGGAGTTAAAGGATTGGTGGAATGCTGTTATAGCCTTATTCAATAGTTCCATTGAGTTTGGACAACTTTTCCAAAGGTGTGTGATATTGTGTAGTCCAGTAGAAGGCTGTTATTCATACCGTAGTTTGACACGAACAAGATATTCAAAGCTGTTGCCCTCTTTTCTGTAATTGTCTGGAACTGGCTGTCTATATTACAAGGGTTCTGAGTTTCAATCGACTTCTTCATCTGTTCATAGGATCTCTGATTAGAATACCTTCTCAGTTTACGGCAGCTAGGTTTCGTCGAGTGTGGAGGCTTCATACAGTCAACTGCTTATTGGTTTTAGTTGCATTGGATGAATCGAACCTATGTTCCATTTTATTTCTAATACAATTCTTATCGATCACATCAAGTATCAAAATTCGTAGCAGAGATTACAGTGGGGAGCTCACGAGGTTTTCAAACCTTCAATTACGTGTAGTAACTAAGTAGGGTCAACCATGTGAGACTTTGGAGCCTTAACCATGTGAAGCACAGGCACACGATGAAAGGCAAGCTTGAATCTCTCCTGATCCTGGTCAGCCCAATATGAACACAAGGCCAGTGCTGATCTCTAATACTAGTTTTGTTTAGCTTTAACGGATAATTTCCACTAATGTCCATATTAATAAGCAATGACGGGGGATTTCATATGATGTGGAAGGATCGATAATGCCAAATTACAAAAGGAATGTCGGAGAGCTTTACATAGCTTTAGGCTTTATGAGTTGGGACTATGACTTTAAACCCGGTTTCTTGAAGCAGAAAAATAGACGGGTTGAAAATTTAAAGGGTATGAACATATAATTAGCCAACATAACTTGCAGCTGTGTGTCTAAACACTTTCTTTGACTTCCTATTGTGGCTCAAAAGGCTACGTAATTTATAAAAGAAATTTTCCTTTCAAGGACAAGGTGAAAAACATCCCTTTCTTTTTTATGTCCAACTCTACTAAGTTTGTCCATGTTTTTGTGATCTCGAATTTGACCACCAAGATCTTGTGTCCTTGGACCTTGGTGGAGAATGTCAACCAGACGAGGTAACAGGGACTAGGTCAACGGGAAAAGTACATGATTAGAATAACTTTGTTAGAATTTTACAATGCAAATGTTGTCTGTATCAAGCAGTAAATTTTGATAACATGGTGAATTACAGACATTTCTACAGATTGAAGCAAGAGATGTAAACAGGAGTTCTAACCAGAATTGAGAGTTTTCGTATGCACCAAGCCAAACATTTACTGTTGTATTGCCTTAAAAGCCCGAACGAAATGTTCTTACAGCCTTTTTATAGTACAACAGATACAGAATTGTGTAGAATGCCAGCTAATATCTAGCTGGATAAGCAACACGTGCTCAGTGCCAGCCTAACAACCTTAACTGTTCTATTAACAGACTTAACGGCTCTATTAACTACTGACTCCTCCGTTATTACCCTCCCTCAAGCTCAGCAAGGGTAACCATGCTGAGATTGATAATGTGAGAACGATATGCTGGACCATGTAAGCCTTTAGTGAGAATGTCAGCAGTTTGATAAGCAGTAGGGACATATTGAAGCAATAGATCTTGTTTCTGAACATGTTCACGAACAAAGTGGAAGTCATTATCAAGGTATTTGATACGAGAGTGAAAGACAGGATTAGAGGCCAAGGCAAGAGCAGATAGATTGTCACTTTTGAGTAAAGGAGGCCGTGGAATTGTAATCTGCAAATCACACAGAAGATGGCGTATCCAGAAGATCTCAGCTGTAGTGTTAGCTAGAGCACGATATTCAACTTCTGTAGAGCTACGAGAGACACTACCTTGTTTCTTAGACTGCCAAGAAACTGGATTGGTGCCTAAGAGAACAACAAAGCCAGTAGTAGATCTTCTAGTGTTTACATCACCAGCCCAATCAGCATCACAATAAGCTTGAATACATGGACCATAACGAAGAGAACGAGAATTTCCATAGGCATAAAACAAACCCTGATCTTTAGTACCCTGGATGTACCTTAAGATCCTTTTTACAGCAGTAAAGTGAGCATCAGTTGGAGATGACATAAATTGGCATACTGTATTAACAGAATAAGCAATATCTGGACGAGTAAATGTGAGATATTGAAGAGCTCCAACTAGGCTTCTGTAAATTGTAGGATCCTGTAAAGGTGTACCTTGATGTTTGAGAAGTTGAGCATGGGGAAGACATGGAGTGGAACAAGGCTTAGTAGTACTCATTCCAGCACGAATGAGAAGATCAGTAGCATATTTCTTTTGACTAATAAGAAGACCTGTAGAAGTATAATGAACTTCCAATCCCAGAAAGTATTTGAGAACACCAAGATCTTTCATATCAAACACTGAGTTGAGCTCAGAAATAACAAGCTCAATGCCAGCAGTATCAGAACCAGTGATGACAATGTCATCAACATAGAGGAGTAAAATGACAACACCAGCAGGACTTGTTCGAATGAACATACTACGGTCAGAATGAGAGAAAATAAATCCCAGACCAGGAAGAAAACTTGTAAACTTAGCATGCCAGGCACGAGGAGCCTGCTTAAGACCATACAAAGACTTCTTAAGGAGGCATACATAATCAGGATGAATAGGATCAATAAAACCCTGAGGTTGTTTCATATAGACCTCTTCCTTAAGATCACCATGTAGAAATGCATTTGTAACATCAAGTTGCCTCAGATTCCATCTGTACATAGCAGCAAGAGCTAGGATTAGACGAACAGTGCTATGTTTAACCACTGGACTAAAGGTTTCTTCATAGTCTAGACCATGTTCTTGAGAAAAGCCTTGAGCTACCAGACGAGCTTTGTACCTGGAGACAGTGCCATCTTGATTTTTCTTCACTTTATAGATCCATTTACTGCCTACAATATTCTTATGGGAAGGACAAGGGACTAAAGTCCAAGTATCTTGTTTGTGTAGAGCATCAATTTCTGCCTGCATTGCAGCATCCCACTCAGGTTTACCATGGGCAGATTTAAAGGACTTTGGCTCATGAGGGTCTAGAATGTCAGTAACAGCAGTGAAGCCAGCAAATTCAGCATACTCATTGTATAGTTTTTCCTGAATAATAGTAGAGAATGCACAATAATCTTCAAAAGTCTTTTTCTTCACTATACCATTCTTGGCCCTTGTAATCATGGAGTGATCATTATAATTTTGAGCATCAATAAATTGCAGTTCTGGATCAGCAGGCATGACAGGATCATTAGGTATGACAGGATCAATAGGTGGAGACTCAACAGATACTTCACTACTATCAATAGTAGGAGCAGGAGAAATAGGACTATGAGGAATAGGAACAGAAATAGGAGAAGAGTTACTATGATTAGAGGCATGGACAACAGATGGAGAAGAAGGAACAGATTCAGTATTAGAATTAATAATGACCCTCTGAGCAGGAGAAGAAGAAGAAGGAAATGAGACATCAAAAAAGGAAGCAGAAACAGGATTGGAGGGGATAGATGGAATGGGAGAGGACACAGAGGCAAAAGGAAAAGTAGATTCATCAAAAACAACATGTCTACACATCCACAGTTTGTTAAGAGAAATGTTATAACAGAATACCCCTTTGTATCCTAGAGCAAAGCCTAAGAAAACACATGGAGCAGATTTTGGAGACAGTTTATCAGAGGCATAAGGCCTAAGATAAGGAAAACAGGTGGAGCCAAAAATTCTAAGATGGGTAATAGAAGGAATACACTTGAAAAGAAGAGAATAAGGAGAGGAGAACTGAAGAGTCTTACATGGCATTCTATTAATCAAATAGGCAGCATGAGCAACAGCATGAAACCAAAAAATTTTAGGTAATGAAGCTGCTGTCATTAAAGTAACTGCAGTATCCACTACATGTCTATGCTTTCTTTCTGCTAGACCATTCTGTTGGGGAGTGTAAGGACAGGAAATATAGTGTAAAATGCCTTTTGAAGCCAGAAAATTCGGAAACCTCTTGCTGATGTATTCACCTCCACCATCTGATTGAAAGAATTTAATAGAGGAACCAAAATGATTGAGCACAAAGGCATGGAACTTCACAAAAGTAGCAAACACATCTGATTTATTTATTAATGGAAATATCCAGCAGAACCTTGTACAATCATCAATAAAGGTGACATAATATCTGTAACCCTCTAGAGACAAACATGGTGAAGGTCCCCATACATCTGAATGAATCTTAGTAAAAGGAATCTCATTATGTTGTACAGACCTTGGAAAAGGTAGTTTGTGCATTTTGCCTTGTAAACAATGACCACACATAGAGTTAACAGATTCAGAACTGGACTGAACATTAGAAAGAAACATCATCTTTGCTGTAATTTCTGCAGAAAGATGACCAAAACGTTGATGCCATAGATTGGACTTGACAACACCACCTAGATAAGCTGAGAAGACTGGAGATGTAGAGAAGAAATGTCTTGGATTTTTGAACATGAACAAGCCATCAGCATTACTCTTTCCTTGGTACAGTAGAGCTCTGGTTGCCTTGTCCTGCACACATATATCAGTGTCATCAAGTGTAATAAAACACTTGTTGTCCTTGCACAATTTAGTTAGAGACAGTAGATTCACTGCTAACTTAGGTACATGCAAGACATTCTGGAGTTTAAAAGTATGTGTAGAAGGTGTAATAGATGAGGTGCCAATGTGAGAGATACATAAACCAGTGCCATTACCAATAGTGATCTGGTTGTCATTGGTATATGGATGAGCAATGGATAGGTTTCTTAGTTCAGATGTCATGTGATGAGTAGCACCAGAATCACCAATCCATACATCTGAGCCAACACTGTCAGAGCTGTGAGAAGAGCTAGCTGTATGTCCAGAGGCCATTGCTCTAGCATGAGCAGTCATTGCAGCAATGGTAGATGGAGGTTCTGTGCCCTGATAAGCATAGTTTAACCTCTGAGTACAGTTGAGAGCAACATGACCTTTAGCACCACATATCTGACAAGTGACACTTGAAGGATTACCAGAATTAGCTCCATTGTCATTCCTGTAGAAACAGTTAACAGCTGTATGGCCTTTCCTATGACAGATCTGACATTCTGGAACAGGACCACCATTAGTTTTAAATGGTTCATTGGCTCCATTAGTCTGATATGGAGCACCACCCTTGTAGTTGGGATTTTGGAAACATGTATCAGCAAAGTGTCCACGTTTCCCACAGATCTGACAAGAATGAAGCTGATAACACTTGTCAAAAGTGTGACCTTTCTTTCCACAGTGAGAGCATTCACTTGATGTACCACCATTTCCCTTTGGCTTATTGTGTCCTCCTGTGAATTTAGCTTTACCATCACCAGATGTCCAACTTCTTCTAGGGTCAATGTTTGAATCACCTCTGGCTGCCATAGCACTCATTGAAGAATGAGCTCTGAAAACTGTTCCATCAATGTCCCTTTCTGCAGCAAGAAGCTGAGACCTTAAATCTCTTAAGGACAGAGGAGTATCTCTACCTCTTAGTACCATTCTTATCACATTATACTCATCTGGTAATCCATTCAGTGTCACAATGATGAGATCTTCATCAGCTATAGTAACTCCAACTGATACTAGTTGATCTCTTGCAGCCTTTATGCGCAATAAGTATCTTTCAATACTATCAGCTCCTTTTTGAATAGTCTGAAGTTCAGTTTTCAGCTGCATAATGTTTGCTCTAGACACAGTAGAAAATCTTTCAAGTAACACAGTCCAGGCCTCACGTGATGTCCTGCAACCAATGATGAGTTCCAAGACATCATCACTTAATGTTGCCATAAGCAGGCTTAGTAAAGCTTTGTCTGTCTTTTTCCACAGTTTGTAGGCATCAGTTATCACATTTGTGACTACTCCCTCTTCAGTGAGACAAAATTTTGGAGGCTGAACATCAGTACCATCAAAGAAACCAAACAAATCATTGCCCTCTAACAATGACTGAAACTGGAAGCTCCATTTGATGAAGTTAGAGTCACCAAGTTTGACAGTTAGCATGCTCAGTAATGCATTTACATCAGCTTGTGTCAGTGCACGAGATGACTGACCATTATTAGTTGATTGAACAGATGTGGTAGATGAAGTTGCCATTTCTGCTCAGACAATATTATACCAGCAGATGTATATTTCACTATTCAATATCAAGAATGCACCAATACTTTGTAAAATTCACAGATAGTTATGACAGCAGAATTCACAGTATCAAATTCACTCTCTTCTTAGCTCCACAGAGTTCAACACATTTAAAGACTACACAAATCTTTTCACACATAAATTGCTCCTCACAGTTCTTCTCAGGCTCAAAAGACACACATAGTGCACATCACAATCTCTTCATACACATATATCTCAATACACATAGATTCTCAATTTCTCTATGTATATACTCCAAAATCACAGTTTACTATCTATCACATCAGATATTGAAGTAAGAATGCATTGAATCTCATGAATCACAGTGTAAAGCTCAAGAAACAAAACCACATGACATCAGAATAGAAGTAGAACTTGTCCGATTTGAATACTTCAAGTGAATTTGTGATGTGATTCAAAACCCCTGAACTCGATACACAACAGATCTGTAATCGAAAACGATCTTGATAAACCCTAACTTTGAGAACAAATAGATCTCATTCGTAACAAATATACCATACAGAAACAGAAACGGAAGCAACTCAGGAGCTATGAGAGCTCTGATACCATGATAACATGGTGAATTACAGACATTTCTACAGATTGAAGCAAGAGATGTAAACAAGAGTTCTAACCAGAATTGAGAGCTTTCGTATGCACCAAGCCAAACTTTTACTGTTGTATTGCCTTAAAAGCCCGAACGAAATGTTCTTACAGCCTTTTTATAGTACAACAGATACAGAATTGTGTAGAATGCCAGCTAATATCTAGCTGGATAAGCAACACGTGCTCAGTGCCAGCCTAACAACCTTAACTGTTCTATTAACAGACTTAACGGCTCTATTAACTACTGACTCCTCCGTTATTAAATTTCACATATACATGAGCTGTTAATGAAATTTAAGTATATTACTGTTTAGCTCAGGGTTTTTTCTAATGAAATGTTTGCTTAAATGCGTAAAACCACGTCAGCTTATGATCATAAGTATTGAACATTCTATATTAAACTTTCGTATCCGAATCATGTTACAAAGAACTTCCAAAATCATGAAAATAAACTGCTTATGACATAAAGAGTTGTGATGTATATGAGATAACCCTGTTTGATTCATGACATGGGGAGTGAGATTGAGATATGTTACATTAAATACACAAAAGATGGCAGGAGACGTTGCTTTGGTTGCAAGCTTAAATGAGTATACATGAGTATATGACACTGTCCAAATCAAATGTTACACAAGGGAAGATGGGTCCATGCATGGACCATGCCCCAAATCTAAAGCTTTTGTAAGATATATATTATAACTCGAGAGCCAAATATATTCTTGGTCGGAAATAATGAAATAGAATTTTCCCATGAACAAATTAAATTAAGGAATCTCAGTTGCCACACATTGTCACATTCCCCTCCCATACCGTAGCTAAAGAAAACTTGGATCCTCTTCTCCAGTGGGACCCACTTTTCCCCACGTGTCAAGTGCTGAGGCGAGCTGACTCTTGGTTGGTGTCGCCACGAAAGCACGACCAGGAAGCAATTGGGTTGGCAGAGGCCCCCCATACGTATTTTCACGTGTTGCCCCGCCCCATTTGTCATATTGGGCCGGCCTGGCCCACTCGGTTTTTATTTCTAGGTGGAGATAGAAAATTTTGGGAGTGGGAGAACGTGCGTGGGTGGGATGGGATATGACCGGAAACTCTCCAGCAGTGACATCATTCGTCAACCTTTGATCCCATATACAAGTCATCACTGCCGTTCATTAAGCATGATTTGGTGGACTGGAACGGCCCAGGACAAACAGCGTTGCCTCTTGATCCGTCCGGTGCTGCTGATGTGAACTTGGTTTACGGAGAATTCATTTTTATTATTTTATCTTAATTTATGGCAAGCTAACCTAAGAAATAGTGAAATACCCATTTTCCTAATCTCAAATATTTAAAAATGGGTATTTCAAATACTGGTGGGGTATGAAATTAATATTTTACTTTGCAAATACTAGTGGGTATGAATGAGAATGGAAATGCTATGCATTGGAAAAGTTGGCAGTATTTAGCTAAACCAAAAGAGTGGTGGTATGGATTTTAGGGATCTGGAAACTTTCAACTTGGCTTTACTTGGTGAGCAAGTATGAAGACTATTACATGATTGAAAGGACCCAACCCCGATTTAGTTTCCTAAACCGGAATCAAACTCCTTCTGAAAACGTGAACCAACAAAAACCATTAAAATTTGGGCAGAGTAACGCTATTAACGCGGAATTTCCTTTACCTGCACCCGTAAAATAACACTTCATCCTATGCCACAAAAGCCAAACCGTGGGCACCAATCCCATTCGGATTTCTCAATATCATATCAATAGCAGTAAACGGTAAACACAACTGTAAACATCCTCGGTAAACATCATCGGGGATCAGCCGGGATGCAAGTGTATCGATACAACAACATATACTGAGACTGTACTCTATGCAAACCAAATCATAAATAGTTCGATGCAAATATATAATGCAATAAGTAAATGCATATACGTAATATATACTAGTATAGGCATAATCGTTCGCAACACTGCTCGCAAATGCTTTTTATGCTGGCCCACACTCCTGGAATAGATCAAAATATCATCGATGAACAAAATCACAAACTTGTTCAGAAACCGTCTGAACACTCGATTCATCAAGTCCATAAAGGCTGCGGAGGCGTTGGTCAACCCAAACGGCATAACCAAAAACTCATAGTGCCCATACCGCGATCTGAAGGTTGTCCTGGCCACGTCAGAGTCTCAGATCCTCAACTGGTGATATCCGGATCGAAGATCAATCTTCGAAAAGACTGAAGCTCCCTTGAGCGGATCGAACAAATCATCAATCCGCGGCAACGGATACTTGTTCTTCACTGTAACCTGATTCAGCTTCCGGTAGTCGATGCACAACCGCATGGCGAAACACTGGGTCGAATAAAACCCTTATCTAGCATCTCTTGGAGCTGAACCTGTAACTCTTTCAACTCCGCTGGCGCCATACGATACGGTGCCTGTGAAATGGGTCATGTACCCGGTAACAGCTCAATAGTGAAGTCAATCTCCCGAACTGGAGGTATACCCGGTAACTCCTCCGGAAACACATCCGGAAACTCGGAAACGACCTTAATACCACAAGGTCCGGCATAGCAGCCGTAGTGTCCACAACATGAGCTAAATAAGCAACACAACCCTTCTTCATCATCCGATCCGCCTTCATCACAGAAATCAAACATGGCAAGGATGTATTCTTCTTGCCGCGAAACAATACCTCAGGAAAACCTGGTCGCCGAAACGCAACATTCTTCTTGTGACAGTCAAACATGGCCCAATGCGTCACCAAGAAGTCCATACCCAAGATCAAATCAAAATCAACGATATCAAGCAACAACAGATCTGCGGCTAAACCATGGCCTCCAATAAAAATCTCACAGTCTCTGTACACCCAGCCAATACTCACCACCTCACCGGACGGATACAACACTCTCCATAACCCCGGAAGTGGAGACGCAGGTACAGTAGCTAAAGATGATAGTCTATACGACATGAATGAATGCGTGGCACCTGGATCTAACAATGTAAGTACTGGAATACCAAAGACATGCAACGTACCGATAACGACCTCTGGTGAAGCTCTGCCCTCTCACAAAGTCATGGCGTGAACCCTCGCCTGCCCGGCTGGTCGTCCACGCTGAGACTATCCCTGCTGTCTGCCCTGGCCCGCAAACTGTACTGGTCGAGCTCCCGAAGTGGCACCTCGCTCAGCTCCGGAACTCTGGGCAGCCTGTCCATCAGCACCATCAAGCTGGAAACACTATCTCGCATAGTGACCCACCTGGCCACAACGAAAACAAGTGACAGGGCCTCGCTGACAAGGACCATAGTGATGCCTGTTGCAGAAACTGCATAATGGATACTCTCTCGGTACAGCAAACGTGCCACCGGTACGCTGAGGATAACTGGAACCGCTGGAACCCCCACTAGCCTGTGGTCGCTGCGGTCGATCTCTCCTCCATCTCGGTCTCTGTCTCGGTGCACCAGCTGGTGGTCGATATGGCCCACTGCCCGAGGATGAAGTTGAACCGGAAGTATCAGAACTCCGCCTCTTTGAAGGCCCCTGACTCGGTCCACCCTCCTCCAACCGTCTAGGCTAGTACCTCATCTGTCTCTCCTTCTCAATATCCTCACCTCGGAGTGCTGCACTGACAAACTCATCGAAGTTGTTCCGAGGCATCGTAGTCAGAGTCCCCTTGATGTTCAAGTTCAAACCCAGCTCAAATCTGCGGCACTTGGCTTCCTTAGTAGCCACCATGTCATGCGCAAAACAAGATAAACGGGTAAACCTGTCCCGGTACTCAAGCACAGACAAACTGCCCTGTCTCAAGTTCGTGAACTCCTCATACTTACACTGCTGGGTAGCTTGGTTGAAGTATCTCCACATAAACAAATCTCGGAACAAAGTCCACGGAGTATCAACTGGAGCTATATCGGTGCTAACCCACAAGAAGTATGCATCTGACTCAAGTAAACCAACTGCTGCTACTGTCATCTGCTCAAGGGTAAACCGCAGACGCTCACATACACGTTCAACCTGAACCAACCATGCCTCACACATATCTGGATCAGCTAAACCCGAAAAGACAGTTGCACCAGCAGTACGAGCTTTGACCACAGGATCAAAACGCTCTTCCAAACGCAACACTCGCATCAGAAAGTCGTGCGTCTGGCGATCCTCATCAGGATCCGCTTCCCGATCAACACGGGGACCACGTCAAGGAGGCATCCTACTGATACAAGACAAGCATTAGGTACAAGCAGAAGGAACGTAATCATGAGACCTTAGATACTTGAGAACACACAACACCTGAAGCATTGATGAGTACCGCAGGCCAGTCGCGTCATCGCTCCAGTCATGCTGTACAAACTCAAATACCCTAAGCGTCACAACTACAAGAGTCTACAGAATCTGACAACCTAATGCTCTGATACCAAGCTGAAAGGACCCAACCCCGATTTAGTTTCCTAAACCGGAATCAAACCCCTTCTGAAAACGTGAACCAACAAAAACTATTAAAATTTGGGCAGAGTAACGCTACTAACGCGGAATTGCCTTTACCTGCACCTGGAAAATAATACTTCATCCTATGCCACAAAAGCCAAACCGTGGGCACCAATCCCATCCGGATTTCTCAATATCATATCAATAACAGTAAACAGTAAACACAACTGTAATATATAGTAAATCCGGGAAAATCCGTATAAAACATGTATCAGTAATGTATCAGAGCGACCTCTAGTGTATATATATACAAAATATACAACAGAAGGTGAAACAAGAAACCTACTGGAAAACACAGGTAGCACCACGACGTGAGACACCAGAATCCGAACTGCAATCTGGGCACGGAAACCGAAAAGCCCAGGGGAAAGACATGAAAACCGTTAGAGTGAGTGGACGAAAATAAATGTCTTTCGCCGAATGATATATGTTATAATAACATATGCGAGTCAAAATGAATAAATATGATAAAGTACACGATGTGAACTCAAACTCCTCCAGCGTACAGGGCATGCATGGAAAAATCTCACGGGGTCGCTCATGGACACATCCGTGCTAGTACAGTCCGAATCACGGGATCCCAGACCCACACGTGATTCTAGCCAGAAGGGCCTCAGGTCAGAGGTCTGCCCCCCCCAGTAAAGGCCTCGGGTCAGGGGTCATAGACTCCCCCGTAAACATCCTCAGAGATCAGCCGGGATGCAAGCATATCGATACAACAACATATACTGAGATTGTACTATATGTAAACCAAATCATAAATAGTTCGATGCAAATGTATAATACAATAAGTAAATGCATATAAGTAATATATACTGGTATAGGCATAATCGTATAACACATGCTCATATAAACCATAATCTCATATGCATGCTCATGCTCGTAAAACATGTATAAAGACTCGTGATTATCAGTGAAAAGAAATTGTCCACTCACAGGTGAGCAAAACGCGCACTCGCGCTAATCACGTGGTCCGGCGGAAGATCCCTCGCCCGAAGCACGATCTCGATCCCCTGAATAATCACAAATATATCTGATCAAAATCATAGCTCACAACACTGTACCTCACCACGGAAACCAACCGTTCCCGGAAATATATAACACAGTACAAAATAATCGACGAATTTCCCCAAATCTCCACTCAAAACCCTCGACTGAAAATCCGATACCCAAATCAACTCGAAAACCTCAAGGCGACGATCGGGGCGCGAATACGAGAAAAACGACATTAAAAACATCGAATTTCAAAAAGTCAACGGGTCGCCGGAGCTCCGACGTTGACCGCCGCCGGCGACGGCGGCGCGCCGTCAACCGGAGAGTTTTCCCGGCGACCGAGCTGCCAAACTGTTCTCCTCTTCAAGCCGAGCAACTTTCCTCAAGGCACCACCACCGTGGCCGGAAAACAGCTCGAAAGAGCCACGGCCAAGAATCGCCGAAAAACTTTCCCGGCCGATTCTGGTGCCGTTGCTCCACCTCGTCCCTCCAAACCAAAGGAGAAATGATCACTGTCCAAAGCCCAAAAAAACCCACCAAAGGTCCACCCCGGAAAGTCACCGGATCACCTCCCACCGTCGAGGCCGATTTCGGCCAAAAACCCTAAGATTTCAAATCAACATTTCTCCCTCAAATCAAACTCAAATTCCAAAATTCTAAGTTCTAAACTGTAGGAAATTGAAAGAGGAATCGATTCATACCAATATCTCGGCCGGAGTCGCCAAACCCGACGGCGGCGGCACGATGGAGAACCGGTCAACGAAAAGTCAACGGTCAGCCTTGGTCAAACGATGGTCAAACTTCCCAAACAGTGTTTTCGACAATTTTTCGACTATTTCCGATATTTATACTCGCGCCTCGGGACGATCGACGGTCCAAAACAGATATCTATTACAATTCTGATAAACTCGATACGAACGGATAAACTCGTCGATATTTCGAAACTTCAAATAATCATATTATATTCCTCGGTCATCGAAAAAATCATCCGGAAACGCCCACGAACTCGAAATCACGTGTACTGCAACTCTCGAGAAGAGACTCAACTCAAATTCTCGGCCGATAATTAAGTCACAAACAAAACTGACAAACCACACAATTATCGATAAACCGCGATTACGTGATAACTCGAGAATTACGCTGTTTACTCTACTGATTCTGGTTCGGGTCGTCACAATGATCCCGAGTCTCTGTGGGCACAGGTGATAAAGGCTCGATATTATCCTCGTTATGATTTTGAGGATGCTGTCAAGGGGAGTAGGGCTTCGTGGGGGTGGTCAAGTCTACTTCAGGCTCGTGACACTATCCTTATGGGATCAAGGTGGCAGGTTATGAATGGCCATAACATCAGGTTGTGGTGTGACTCATGGATTCCGGATTTGAAGGAGGGGATTTTGACCCCTGTTGGTGGCACCCTTGATGGACTACCAGTGTTGGTTGATGAGCTCATTGATCAAAGGAGGAAAGCTTGGGATCTTTCTGCGATTGAGAGGTCTATTTTGGTGGAGACTAGGAGTTTGATACTTAACATACTTATACCGGCTTCTGATGGCGTGGATAGCTTGATTTGGCCTAGTAGCAGATGTGGTAATTACACTGTTAGGTCAGGATATCATTGGATTCATAATCAGAATGGTGTTAGTGTTCCTTTGAATAACCACAATTCCATGTTAGTGGATGAGAGGCTATGGAAGTTCATTTGGAAGAGCAAAACCCTACCAAAAGTTAAGTGTTTTAGTTGGAAGTGTCTTAATAGTGCTACTGTCTGCTATCTCAATCTGTTTAGTAGGAAGCTCAATCTAAATCCCACATGCCGTATCTGTGGGAGTGATGAGGAGTCTATGGAACATCTACTGCTCCTGTGTCCATGGGTTGAGTACGTATAGTTTGGTTGCCCACTTGGTTTGCGAATCTGTAAGTAGAGGGTTACAACTTTTGGGGCATGACTGGATATGTTCTTGCACTGTTTGAGCTCAAAAAAGGAAACGGAGGAAGCTTTTATGATGATCAGCATTGTATGCTAGGTGATTTGGAAGTCCATGTGTGCTTTTCTGTTTAGAAGGGAGGAAATCTCCCCAAAGAAGACCATTGCTCGAGCTGTGACTCTTTATAATGAGGTATGTTTGGTGAGAGGGTCTACTACAGTTAACAAGGATGAGATTGTTAGAGAGGGATCTAATCTTTCTTGGCAGAGGCCTGTTGTTGGATACTACAAGATCAACATTGATGTGAGTAGGGACTCTACTACTCACTGTGCTAAAACTGGGGTGATCATACGGGATTGGAATGGAAGTTGGATTGCTAATGTCACGGAATCTGTGGGAATGGTGTCTGTCAAAGAAGGAGAAGCTCTTGCGATTTGGAAGAGTTTGGGGATGGCGAAAGATCTAGGAATGAGCACGATTGAGGTGGAATCGGATGCAAGTATTATAATTGATATGATCGTGAACAAGCTCTCCTTATATCATTAGAAGTTGTTCACAATAATCTCAGATATTAAGTCTTGTAGTCAAAATTTTGAGAAGATATGTTGGGGATGGATTCCTCGTGAAGCGAATCGGGCAATAGATTTTGTTGCCTTACTTGATGATGGGAGGGTGAAACGTAACAGTGCGGCCCTGGGCCACCACCGTCTCTTGTTCATGTGTTGAGAAACGATAGTTGTCCATGTCCTTTGAAGATGAAAGAATAGTGAGGTGCTCCAGTATCCCCAACTTTTGTGGTTTGCCAACTTTTATTCCTTTCTGTTTTGGACTAGGAGAAGTTTGGTTTAGACATTTTCTGTTTATTATTTCTGTTTCTGACTGTGTGTTGTTGTGAGGCATGCTTTTGGCTGTGTCCTCGGGTCTTTGTCCCCTTTAATGAAGTTCTTCTTACCCAAAAAAAAAACCTCAAATATTTGAAACTTAGACGTATGTATCTCGATGTTGAAGTAGAGCGGGGGACCAAACCTAGCTTAGCAGAAGCTATCAAGAGAGGGAGGTGTTGTCGTTGTTGGTTAATATATTGATGGATCTGTTACTTTTTTTTACAACAGATGAAAAACGCACTTGGCAAAGGTAGCATACGAAGACACTATATATGTCATGCATGGCAATTTGGCAACTTGTCTCTGATCGCATAAGCATTGAGCCTCCTTATTCGAAAGCCCGAGACGACTTTTATCAAACCGATCACTATTCACCAAGCTACAACTTGACTCGGTTCAGTAGCTAGCTCCAGAGTTTCATACGTATATTTTGCTGTAGTAATTACATCAGTGAAACTACATTTTGACAGAACCTTATATCCGTCTCAGTACAAATCGGATCAACACACAAACACCGAAATTTTTGAATTTTTATACATTATATACGAGTATTCCTATAGTGTGTAGAACACAATTATGTTAGACATTTATTAAAATTTAAATTATATTAAGTTTAAATAAATAAGGCATAAAAAAATATAAATCATAAATTAATCCCTTTGTGTTCAAATTATAGAATTACTCAATATATACGTGCATATACTTTTTCGGAGTTTTGACAATGGTTTAAAGGTGATTTTCCCAATGTTTAAGCAATTACCCTAGCACGCTCGAGGAGAAATTGTGAGCTAGCTTGGGACCTTTGGTATCATTTTTCTTTTTTAAAAAGAAAAAAAAACAAATAATACAAAAGAAGTAGCGAGCAACGGTTGTGTCGTTGAGTACTTGGGGACGAAGTAGTATGATACCATTGGAGGGTGAAGCTATTGGCCTCTAGGAGGCCATTTTAATAAGGTCGCAAGGAAGTGTGTGCCCTCGATCAGGTCATGTTGGAGTTACATATATAAAATTAAACACTTCCCACATTGAACAGTGTCCCCAGGCTACAACAAAACAAACAGCATGGAATTCAATATAATCCTTTACTCCATATATTTTCTGTATTTCTCAGCTACTTAATTACTGGTAATCCGTGCTCCATCTTGCCAAAACCATTAAACTAATTTCCAGCTTTTCTCCATGACCAAAAGAAAACTGGAAAACGTACGTTACAGATGTTTAACTAGCGAACCATGCCAATGCGCGTACAGAAGATTTTCAAAGCTTGGACAGCTAGCTTTCAACTGGCCTTATTCGATCCTCCCGTTCTACTCCTATTGTCTTTGGAATTCCACTCTTGTTTCATCCCTTTGTTTCCTGGGTAGCTACTTAATGAAAACATGGCGAGTCACGAGTTCGGTTTTCTGTGATGTATAGGTTTATATCAACTCGAACATTAGGATTAGCAACAAATTGAATTAATTGGTTACCAACAAGTGTCAGATTGTGTTAGGGTTTTCGGCAAAGCTGTCAGCAAGTGAAGCTGCCAAGGGATTATTACCGTCACCAACTAGTGGCTGGAAACCCAGAGAGCTGGTAGAAAGTGAGGGATAATAAGGACCTGAATTCATCACGTGGAAATGAAAAACATCATGAAACAGAGTCAGAAGCTTGCCAAGCAAAATCACACACTTAAGCACAGAGATAGAAAACTTTGTTTATTTTTCAAATTTGCCCTGGTTTGCTTACATGCAATCATACAGTTATGATTGATTCTCGAGAGTGCACGCTTTTAGTGTAACCATTCATGTCAAGTACCACTTACAAATGTCGCGGTTCATTTTTAGAGTTTTTCAAATGTATATATAGTTTCATCAAACTACACATAATCAAAATCAAAATGAACTTTCCAAACTATAAATATGACCACAGAAATAGTTGAAATACTTGTTATCGACTCCGACAATAAATTTTCTAGATTAAATAACTTTGGAAATGACATGTTCAATCATCTCAAAAATATAACGTACTAATCAAAACGATTTGAAATGCTAGGCCAATGTAAAACTAATTAATATATATATATATATACAAAAAAGAGTATGGTAAACAAATTATATATAAGGTTTTCCATATACTTTATAATTGTAAGAAGTTATCTTATACATTACACACATTCCAAGCTAGACTTGGTTTCAAACGTTCCCTTGACAAAAGGAAAAAAAGAGGTTACTATGATGATCGAGCTACCTAGTGCGAAACAACAATCACAATAGTTACGGGGACACAAATGTGCAGTAATGTGTCATGTAATCTATACAAATATCTAGCCAGCTAAATTTAATTTTCCAACTGCATGAATCTTCCCTTCGATCTCTCTCAAGAACTAGGATATTTCCGATTTCCTCATCACTAATTATTACATATAATAAGTGACCAATTGCTTGTTATAGGTGGGGAAGTTTACTGTGCACTGAAACGGCGAGTCGGCGAATAAAAGCCGGCAGTCTCTCTTTGTACCACACAGCTGATCACATTGGTGAAATATGGTGAGAATTTCATTAATCAAATGTATTATTGGATACAATAACTCTACGTAGTAATTGTGTAAGGAGGATAGACAGATGATATTTACTTTCAAATCAACGAACTCACCAGAAACGGAGTCCTACCGGCGATAGGAAATAAATGGTAACCATTATAACATATTCATATCCTCTGAATCCTCCATAACCTTTTAACGAATTACACAATCGTATGTACCAGCTAGCTAGCCATATTAATTACAACTCAAAAACAAAATTGGCATGTACGTAGCTGGTCCTTACATATCTATCATATTCGGAGATACTAATTACATAGAAAAAAATTTAAGATGTGCTACTAAGATTATGCATACTTCCCTTCAAAAAAAGAAGAAAAGATTATGCATACTTAGTAGTATGTTCGAGAAAACTAAAATTGTCGATATTTGTAGGTATGCAACTTAATTAGGTATATTAATGTACCGAAGATGAGTCCTATTTATATAGCTTAATTCCTATATTACACTATGAAACTATGAATCAATTTACATGAGATCGAAATGGAGATATCTTCCAATGTATAGGTAAGAGCCATAGTACGTGATTAATTAGTTCACTTTTTTGTGGGGGTATTCTGACAATTCTCATTGTCACTGGACTACTGCAAAGCAAGCTAGGCAGTGTAAATGGTCAGAAGTCACCGTTGTGTTCCAGCTTCAAATATATACAGTAGCATAAAGCAGACAGTCTATATTTAGTCCCCACAGTGTGAAAAAAGGAGGATCAGCATGCATGATGCAGATACCTTTTAAGAAATTTCGGGGTCTCCTCACACACCCAGATAATCGAAATTATATCATTTTTAGGGAAAAACGACCCGAAAAGTCATCATGTTTTACCAACCGGCAACCGGCTACCCCATTTCTTCGAGTCTTCCACAGAAAAGGGTAATCGATTTTCCGATCTCCATTGCATTAGTCCCTTTACAGTGCACACCTTATAAACATGGAGCCCTTGATAATAGTAGTGGTCAAACTCAAACTTCTCAAATCTCAACCTCTGCATAACTGCATTACCACTCTCAATTTTAAAGCACAAATTTGGGTTTCACTCGGTATAATTAGCTGCGTACATGATGCATGTGAAAAGGTAAATGCAGCACTGGTACAAATCATGCATGCAACTGGTACAAGTACTACTAGATGATCAAGTTTCACTGTTTAAAACATAATTATTGTGAGAAATTAATTAGTTTTGAACTCTGTTGTAAATTTGATATCAACTGGTTCAATTGGGACATAATCATTGGGGGATCCTATTTCACTTTGAGTAATAGGCAAGCAAGAAGTGGTGGTATGTGCAGGCAGGCCAGGGAGAGCCTGGGTATGCTCGATCTCTCTTAATTGAACGTACACAATCCAATGGCAAACATATATATCTTTTTAGGGGCCCCGTAATTAGATAATTATTTTGTCATGTATTTCAAAATCTAATAATTAAAACTCCATAAACTTGCAAACATGATGGGAATCAAGCATGGCTGCCTTGATATTCATATACACACTGACCATAATTAACTACAAGAAAACACGTTTAACACGAGATGGGGGTGTCACTTGCCCACCGTTCAAGTCAAGTACTAGGTAGTTTTTTCGATTGATTTGTTGCCAATCACAAGTAGCACAGGCATGTTATGATCACTATACTGTTGGGCCACATTCAATTGTTTTCTTTCTTTCTAGAAAAGTCGATTTGATACAATTAGCAAGAACCGTTTGATCAATATTACAATATATGCTCAATTTTAAGATAATAACTGAGTACGTGATTAAATTTTTTATAAGAATGTGCGAGATAATCGTATGATATTCTGGTACACACTAATAAAGATAGACAAACATTTCAAATTAATTAAATGCACAAATTAAGACGGACAAGCTTTTCGAATTTAAAGTTTTTTTTTTTGAATTATTGAAACTCAATTAGGTACAAAGATGAATAATATGATTCCTAACACAGTTTGGAATCACATCCTGCCAAACTAACGAGATGAACTCGTACAACGCTACTTGCCTTAGATTATGAGCCATTTGGTTGGCTTCTCTACCAACATGTAACAATCTAACACTTGGTATTTGATCTAAGAGATGACTAATGTCGTTGATCAAATGTCCTGCATAAGTCTCATCTTCACCGGCTTGCACTTGTTGTAGAAGAAGCAGGCAGTCGGTTTCAATAATGATAGGGGAGAGTTGCAGCTCCATGGCAAGAAGACATGCATGCTTTGCAAAGAGCAAGGGCTTCCACCATCAGAGGGGAACTAACTGCATTAATCGCTTCACAAGAGCCTCCCAAAACTTTGTCTTCACTGCCTCTCTAAACCACACCGTGACCACCCCTCTACATACTCAAATTCAAAGCACCATCACAATTACCTTTCAACCAGTCGATCAGAGGTCTTTCCCGTGTCGTCGGCCCTGCCTTAGCCTTTGGGCTTGGAGTGGACATAAAGGAATTATAAAGTTGAAACGCAACAGCAGCTTGGAAGTGAACACTAGATGCATGCATTGATTTGTGAGACCAAATACGCCGGTTTCTTTCCTTCCAAATAGACCAAATTAAAACACATAACTATGCCACTTCTTCACATTGTAACACGACAATGCAATCTTCAGACCAATGCCAAAAATCACACATGATTGTAGTAGGGAAGCATCTCATCAACAAATGTGATACTTGAATAACTTCACGTACATAAAAAAAAATCACGACTTACGTGTTCAATGGATTCATCTTGACCTTTACAGAGGCAACAAGTTGCTGGGATTAATACTGTCTTCTTTCTAAGGTTTATGTTGGTGAGCAGTATCCCTTTACAAGCTTGTGTACCTTGATCTTATTTTGAATTGGGGACTTCCACAATCTTTTCCACCCCAAAATTAATGCTTGAGATGAAGAAGCTTCTGTTGTACCACTGACACTAGGCTTCATAGCCAGTTTATAAGCCGATGAAGTAGTAAACCATCCCTTTGAATCATACAACCACACTAAACGATCTGGTACATTCCTATAGCTTAAAGGAATAGTCAATATAGCAAATAAAAAGTAGATGAGTTTCTTATTCCAAGCCCTTGAACCTTCCATAAGGTCAGCCACTTTCAAAAAATTGGGGAGAGCAGAAGTCAGACGGTATAGGTTTGCCCTAGGTATCTAAGCTGCAGAGGACGCATCAATGCTAGAACCGTTTCCAACACACCATATCAACTTTTCCAACAAAGGCTTAGCTCCCAATATACTTCTTCAACAAAGAGAAGGATAATCGGATAGAGAGGCATCCCAAAACGAAGAAATGGAAAGTACTTAGCTTTGTATAACTTATTGATGAAAGAGTCTGGATTTCTTGAGATACGCCACCCTTGTTTTTCTTGGAGAGCTAAATTATATGCGTGTAAGTTTCTGAATCCCATGTCGCCCTTCTCTTTCGGAAGACACATCTTTTCCCATGAGAGCCAGTGCATATTCTTATTTTCAGCAGTGCTTCCCCACCTAAATTTTGTACATAATTGGTGTAAAGAGACACATAAATCAGAAGACAATGGAAAATAATTCATGGTATAAGTAAGGAGGGATTGAGCAACCACACGTATGAGGATGTCCTTACCGACACTGCTAAGACATTTTCCTTGATGAAAGCGAAGGTAGCCGTTTTCTTACGCCCAACATAGGTTGTGAGCCATAAGTATTTCTCATGTTTGTCAACAACTTGAACACCAAGAATAATTGCTAGGATTTCCTTTGTCTCCATCGAAACTCTCTTGCTAAAACAAGTACTACTCTTCTCAAAATTAGCATGTTGACCGGAAAAACTTTCATACTCTTCCAACACTTTCTAAACCTGGTTGATATCTTCTATAAATGTCTTCCCAAACAATAAACTGCCATCCACAAATAACATATGAAAAATAGTAGGAGCTCCTAGATAGATAGTAATACCTTAGGGTGTACCTTCAGCAGCCCTAGTCTTAAGCAAACTTGTAAATTCTTCGGTCCCTAATAAGAAAAGGAACGGTGAGAGGGGATCTCCCTGTCTGATGCCACAAGTGGGAGAGAGATAGACTTTTGACCATTCACCAAAAAAGAATACTGAATTATTATAACACACTGCATGATGAGGGATATCCATTTTGCATTAAACCCTAACTAAGTCAACACGGCTTCCAGAAAGTTCCATTCTATGCGATCATCAGCCTTGCTCATGTCTAATTTTAGAGAGAACACACATTTGGAATGAGAGGCACAATTGTGTAAACAATGAGAGACAAAGGCACTTTAACCTGAGAGATATGATCTTGTCAAGAAACTGTTTCAACCTGTTCACAATTATCTTCGAGCAAATCTTATAGAGAACATTGCATAAAGCAATAGGACGTAAGTCAACCATTCTTTCTGGAATTGGCACCTTAGGAATCAAACATATATGTGTGTAATTGACTTCACCTATCAGTGTACCTATTTCCAAGAAATTAATCATGCATTTGCTCACCTCTGGACCTATAGTATCCCAATATTTCTGAAATAAAAGTTGAGGCATGTCATCCGGACCCGGTGACTTGGTAAGATACATTTGGAAAAGGGCTTCCTAACTTCATTAATGGTGTAAGAACTAGTGAGACTCGTATTCATCAACGGTGTGACCTTCGGGGTAATGATGTAGACCACCTCCATCATACGTGAATTGACTGGCTCACTAGCAGAGAACATTGATGAGAAGTATTCCACAACCACTTTCTCTAAACCCTTCGGGGATGAATGGGATTGTCCCTTTCCATCAACCAAAGTCAGAATATGATTTTTGGTACGCCTATTTGTCACTTTCCCGGGGAAGAATTTAGTGTCCCCCTCACCTTCTTTCATATAGATTACCTTTGAACGATGCTTCCTATATTCACGTTCAGCAGCTAACATACCATAAATCTTCTCAGTAAGAACACTATACTCTTATTTTATTGACTCCGTAAAAGGTTAGGACAATATCTTAGTGAGTCGACCTCGAATGATCTCAATCTCGCAATTTATCTTTCCAAACGCAGAAAATTGCCATTTGTTCAATGCGAACTTGGTAATTTTTATACACCGAATAGCTTCATACATAGGACAGCCTAGCCATGATCGACGCCAACCTTGTTTGATGATATCCCCACACTGCTTGTGTGCTACCCATAAGCTTTCAAACTTAAAAAGCCTAGGTTGTCGAGGCATACGTATGATTTCCTTGCTGTGTATTCCTAGTAACACTGGGCTATGGTCTCCATGTATCGGTGGGAGATGTGTGATAGTGCTTCTAGGAAATAGGTCAATCCAAGAGCGTGTAGAAAACAATAAGATCTAAACGGCAATGAACCCCTCCTCTAACCCAAGTCATGGCGATACTAGTGTAACCTCGGTCAATTAACTCCCCAAATGATAAATAGTTTTGGAAAAGTTACATTTGGCCCTCTCGACGTAGTTCTACTCCGGCTTTCTCATCATTGTGTATAATCTCGTTAAAGTCACTTATAACAACCAATGGAAGTGACAAGACATCACACAACAATTTTAGAAGATCTCAGGTTTGATGCCTCTCTGACGTGGTAGGATGCCCGTAGAAGCCAGTAAGGCGCCAATGAGCAAACCTTGCCTCTGGATGAACAACTACATCGTTATGGTGCTTTGATTTAGAAAGGAACTTGACCTTGATGTCGTCTTTCCGAAACATAGCCAATCCCCCCGATTGGCCTGCTTCTTCGTCTCCATTATCGCTGAACACGGCTTCGCAGTTGAGAAACCGTAGTGTACGACATACCTCTCATGCGAGACATATACTCATAGTCTGAAACTTTTGTTTCACTCAAGAAGATAATCGAGGGCCTATTTTGCCTTATCAACAAAGTGAGAGCCTCCACTGAAGTATCGTTACCAATCCCTCGATAATTCCACGCCAAAACACCGAATAGCTTCATACACCGAATAGCTTCATACATAGGACAGCAGGTGTAAGTCACAGACTGATTCTGGCCCTAAATTTCGATGAATTTTTTTCTTGACCAAGATGTGGATGGTCAATTTTGGTTTAAATTAAGGTCGATGTTACCCTGGACGGATCTTGCTCAAAGGACAAGAATTGATTTATGATCTCCTGCACTAGCACTTGTTTGACCACCTGAACTGGCCTTCGACCGACTTAATCAGGCATGACCAGAGTGCTTGCATATGGGTTTTAACGGTATCCACGAGGAACATGGCCATGTCTTTCATTATGCCGGTGATTGATTCAACGATCATGAATTGCCAAAAGCGAAGGCCATCGTGTGACGACGAAGATGAGGTGGTGGCGACGAGGTTCGGTGGCGTAATCGGCCAAAATTCAAGGTTTTGGAACTTGGGCTTTGGGTCGGTGACCATTTGAGGAAAAGGGTATGGGGAAATGTTGGGTTTTGAGACGGATTAAGGTCAAAGATTGGGGATTTGAGGTTTTTGTGCCGGTCGTTGGTGATCATCGTTGGAGACCAATACGAAATGAAAATCCAAATTGATTATTTGGTTCATCTGGTTCACGCAGTGGCAAAAATATACAACCCGACTCATGTACAAAAATGAGGGCAAATGATGAAATTTATTGGCAGTAAAGTGTTACTGCCGGTGGAGGGAAGCCTCTCCGATGATTCTTTACCAAATAATGTCGACCTCACGCAAAATAGAACGTACATTAACCACCTTTCCATATGATTTCTTCATTTTCAATTCTTGGAACCAAATTATGATGCCAGGTCCAATTTGAATCCTAATTAGCTAGTCAAATACAAATTTCATACGCCAATTAAGCCAAGTGATTAGACATTCTCTATTCACCGCAAAAACCCATATTTGTTTTGTTTCCATTTGAGCCTCTCCCCCGTGTGTGTATAAGACATCTCTCAATACTAGAATCCAACACTGATTTTCCAAACGTGGTGGACATATAAATTATACAATTTGAAATTCAAAAAGGAAGAAACAAAAGTGAAAATATTGGGAGGCCGAGATTCACAAACCAAGTTGGACTCAAGTCTCTCACCGGCCATGAAACCGCTAATTGCGCCAACTCATTTGGCATAAAGAATGCCACGTTGGGTTCACAAATTAAGAAAATACAAATACAATGTAGGCAAAAACAAAAACAAGTATATAAGCAGAATATAAATTCGCATTAATATATCTCCCAAAATTAATAATAACTAGATAAAAAGAATAGATGGGTGTGCATAAAATTGATAATTATTTTTCAAATAAAAATTACAAAAAGAGAAGAAAAGAAATTACATAAGAGGGATTTAGTCAATAAGGATAGAGAAAGTTAAGGAGAAAATTATTCCTTTCCTATATTTTGTTTTTTAATTTAATTATTTTGTAATTTATTATAATTTTACATGTTTGTCTTTGTAAAATTAAATTTTTTGAAAATGAAATTATTGTTAAAGAAGACAGAATTTGGTATTATGATTGTTTGACTATTGTAATTGTCTTAATATATAGATATATAGATATTATACATAATACCATACCATAGATACACAAGAAATTTATAGACCGAGCAAAACTCTCCATCAATTTTTACGGAGATACTTAACTGATAGTATTGCGATAAAAAAACAAGCCGGTTTTTACCGGCCGTGAAAAAATCACCGGCCGATAAACTGAGCCGAACGAAAAAAAAAGTGTCAGTCGGCCTCTGCCTACTGCCAAACTGCCACGCTCTTCTCTCTTTTGGCCTCAGAGGACCACTAGAGGGTCGGAACCAAATATGTCTTGAAAACAGTCATCGCCACCAGCTTGACACATCATAGCCGACGACGTCGTCGTCGTCTGAGAAGAAAACGACGATGAGTTACCGAAACAGTCCATACGGAACAAATCGCCGAAATCATCAAACAACGGCCTGAGGGCGGCAGCTTCGTCGTCGAAGAAGGGTGAGTCGTTGAAGAAGAGAGGTGATGATGACTCCAATATAGGAGACTCTGGCTTTGGGAACATGAACTTGTCTACTACATCCAACTCCATTGGTATTTGCTGCTTCTCCTCCGTTATTACCATTGGTTCGTCTTGAACAGAGTGTTGTTGTTGCTCTGTTACTTGTTGTGGTTGTTTCTTGAGTGGCTCGGTCTCTTCTTCGATCGGATGATGAGTTCGAAACTGTAGAACAGAGGTAGGAGACGAGAGATGATGAGTCTCTTCGCCGGAGTCGTAACCAGAAACTGAAACGGTCACATTCGAAGTAGTTGTCTCTTCCGTAGTAATGTTCTCATCAACACACTCCTCCTCCACCTTCACTTCCTCTGCCTCTGCCTTTGGCGACGAGAAGTTTGTCAAGGCGTCAGGTCCTCGGAGCTTGATAGCAGCATTGTCATAGACCATTGCAGCTTCCTCAGCAGTGTCAAACGTCCCCAACCACAGCCGTATGCGTTTGCCGGGATCTCTAATCTCCGCCGCCCATTTGCCCCAGGGCCGTTGCCGTACTCCTCTGAACTTCCGGTTTCCAATGGCGGGTGGCGGTGATGGCTGGCATCTTTTGGTGTTCTTTTGTTGCCGTCTAGTAGTAATCGGTAGAGATCTTTTCCGGCCATTAATGTTGGCGATCACCGGACTAGTTCTCGAGTCGGGCTCTATTCTGATTTCGTTGACGTATTGCTTCACTCTCCGGCGGCCGAAGAAGTACTCTGCCTCGTCTTCTTCGTCGCTGGACGAGTCGGTCGCATCGTGATCGGTCATGGTTATCCTTACAATCCTCGGCTGCTCTGTTTTCCGGGAAGAAGAAGAAGGCTTTGTCAATATTTTGGTGGTGCTTTTGTGTTGGGTGTATTTGATAGGACACAAGAAACTATTGGACTCCATTTCCATGTTTTGGTGTTTGGTTGGTTTGGAAACGAAAACTGAAACTCTATTTTGGCATTGAGAGGTAAAGAGAAGAGAAGCGAGAAAGAGGATCAGAAAGAATAAAGACTAAGGAGGTTGAAGAAAGCGAAATAACCAAAGGTAAAAAAACCGTGATGAAGAAGACTCTCAGAAGCAAAGGCCAAAGCAGAGTGTTCCAAAAATCTGCCAAAAGGACCTAAAAAGTCGCACACAGATGGATACCGGATACCTCTTGGAGAATGGACTCTCTCTGTAAGCAGAGAGAAAGAGAGAGGGAGGAAAATATCGCAAAGGAGGGGTCTTTTGCAATCGTACTCTTTATGAGGGAGGAATCAAAAGGGAAACAGAGAGAGTTGATCAGATTCAGAAGAAGAGGCAATCAAAAATTCCGGTGGGGATTTTGAAAATCTCACGGTTATATCGGGCAGAATCCGAGAATGAGGAGAGAGCAGAGAGGAGAGTGTGTTTGTCTGGACTAGTAGAAAGAGCTGAAGACCAAAACACCAAACGTAAATCGCTATTTTATAGGGATCCCAACAGCCGAAATTAGTAAACGCTCCGAGTACTGAGTCATCTTCGTATTTCTTTGCTTTTAAATTCTATTTATATTTAAATTCAATCATTTTCCTATATTATTCAAAAGAAAGATTTGAAACATGAATGGAAAATACAGCTTGACCAGAAAAAGAAAAAAAAAGAAAATAGAAATAGAATACCTGGGTCATTACTCATCGGTGGCTACATCCACTTTCCGTGGCGGATCCAGAACTTCTTTTGAGGTTGGGCAAAATTAAGAACCTTTCTTACAATATTTATCAAAGGGAGTATGACATCTTTTTATCTCTAGTTATTTATTAATCTGTAATACTAATAATTGAGTGAATTTAAAGAAGAAATAAAAACTATGAGAATTTAACAAACTGGGTCTTCATAATCAAATATCGAGGGATATATATTGTTCATGAGTCAAGCGGGTTAAGATAAAGCTGTATTTGTTATAGACTTTGGCTTGAATCTACAGCAGCCCATAATTAATCTCCTAGGAATCCTAGATTCTTTGATCAATAGAAATTAGCCAGTATATACAAACCAAGATAGAGAGGAAAGTGCCTGTAATTTATATTAACCAATAATCAATAGAGGAGGAATTGAGAGAAGAAAATAGAGCAGATTTTGTCGACTTTGAGACGAAACAAAGGCACAGAGCAACATATGGGCTAGTACGGGGGACTACAGTAATTTATACTGCTCTTTTCACCTAGCACTAAACTACGCCGTAAGGGCAACCACATTTAGTTAAACGACGTCATTTGTAGGTCTTTAGTTAGAAAGACATCATAGCCACTCAAGTCGTCTTCTTCGCTAGGTTCTACCATTTTTACTATGTTTCTGCATATTTATCGACCTTTACGATGCCTAATCCATATGAGCTATAAATCTAAGTTCCAAATCAGTTGCTCAACCTCAACTATACCTTGATCCGCCACTGTCCACTTCTGATGCATATTTAGGTAAACAATGTATATGGTCATTTCTCATTAACATGTTTAGTTCATATTTGATAATTCACATAGAAAACATCACAATATATCTCGATAAAGTTACTTAGTTTTGTAACGCGGTGATTAGTTCCAATCTGAACGACACATCTAACCAATGCATCTGCTTTTTTATCATTAAAATATCGCAGGAGACATTTCACATTTGTGTTATTCTATTTATAGATTGTAACCTTATTAGTTGACATTTTCAAATTGTTTTGAAATTAATACATTCTCTTTTTCTTATCAGTTATGCATGCACATTTTTATGTCATGCCAATGCTGGCAATGCAAAACAAATTGTCAAAAGGGCGCGTAACATACTGGTTCTTGAATCCCCCTCTCCCCTTTTGATGTTTTAGTTTCAGATGGTTTTTCAGCTCCCCTTTGAGCTTGTTATTGGGGTTTCTTTTGTATTTTTTAGTTTCCCTAGCAAAAAAAAAGTACTTTATAAAGTAAAATATATTAATTTTGATAATGTGCATTGAGTTCTAATAGAATTTATTTGTATTTACCAAAATAGAGCAGTCCACCCAATTATGCCAACTATGTCGATTCTCAGTTCAAATGTATAGTGAAAATATCGCTGGTATCAAGAGTCAAACTGACAGAAATCACAAATTACAGTTACAAGAAATAATTAGTCCAAACAAAGTAGAAGAGAGCCACGTACTGCTGAGCCAGTATCATAAATTTCGGTTCCCCACCAACAGAAAAGCACAAAATAGAGCTAAAAATATCACAAAAATTGGGCACATATTAAATACATCCCATACAGATGATAAATTTATAAGGTAATTTCAAACAAAATCCTGATATTGTTAGACTTTTTTTTTAGTCACCTCATAGTCTCATACAATGTATAATTAGTTAATTGCTTCCCAAGAAGTTCCATAAAAATATAACTCCCAAACTTAGCCACCAAGAATTTATAGTGGAAAGTTATTCCGAGTGAATGTATGCATCGTCACAGGCGTGTTATTTTTTTAATTAGTGTTATGTACGTCGTCTTAATTGTAAAGCAAATGAAGTAGTCAATGATGCACTTTTTGCTAAATGGTGCAGTTTAGGATACAACGTAATTGAGTCGCCTGATAGTATTTCAAGTGTTTCTCTCCATATAGAGTTTAAGTTTTATGTCCCCCTCTTGTATTCTACTATTTCATTAATCGAGGCTTAATTAAGAGCAAGTTCACCCGTTGGGTCATGGGGTCAAGGTCATTTGGGCTTTAACGCAATAGGTTAGTGACGTGTCATTCACTTTTTTAGGGTTGTTTCCCCCTGTTTGGTCTAGGGTCAGAATTTTATTTTATATTAATTAATATCTCATTATTTATTTTTAATATTTTTTTAACGAAATATATAATTAATTTTAATGATATTAAAATTTAATTGAATAATATTTTAATGATTAATTGAAGAAAATAAAATAATAAATTATTTAAATGTGTCATGTGACAACCAGGTCAAGAGAAAGGGCCAGAACTGACCTAGAGATTGACCTAAGGGAGAAACTATAGGTGAAAATTATATTTTTGAGAGTTTTAGTTTTATGAGGTCAGACCTATATATGTGGCAACTATGCTAGAATGGATGAGTGAACTTGACAACTTGCTCTAAGGGGTAGCCAAGCCCTTACTTTAAAAAAAAAAAAAAACTTGGCCACCAAGAAATGTTCAAAAATACTCTATGAGGATGCACTTAAATATCATTTATATGAAACTAGAATATGAGGTAAATTTTTTAGAATTACATACCAGAATATGAAACTTATCATTTATTTGAGGATGCACTTAAATATCCATTCAACAGTTTTTTTTTGAGGTAAACGATTATTTATATATATTAACTATAGAATCACGATATATTCTTTCAACAACGTATTCACAAAGGTGGTGCAGCATGAAAAGTAAAGTCGAAGACACTAGAAATCACAAAACAAATTATTATTTTTTGGATTAATTACAATCACAAAACAAACATTGCTAATTGCAAAATTGAAAAAGGTGGTTACTGATAGAGTTTACGAGAAGAGTGAACCTAGACTAATGTCTTTAATTATATTAATTATTCTTTTCACAATAGTCCAAAGATCGAAATCACAAACTCAACTCTGGTCCCTTCTACAATGCTCAAAACGAAACTAAAAGCTCTCATCTAACTTATAGTCGACAAGAGCATTAACATGCATGTAAACAAAAGTTTATTTTCAAATACTCAATGCTCTAGTTACATACAATATTTATTAGTAATATAGGACAACATTTGCTAATTGCGGTTGGGTACGTAGTTGTCTCAGGGAGTTTAAGGATTGGCTGGGGAATAGATTATGTGTTTTGTCGCTGTAACAACATCAAAATTATCACCGGCCGTCAAGTCGCAGGCCGTTCCAAAAGCTCCAATGACTAGGGAACTCGATCGGATCAAAAACATGCCGGTAGCTAAAAAACATATTTCACTATATTTTCTTGCTTACAACAATGAAGACGGATATGGTTTTGAGCTAGTCAAGTGGACTAATTCAGTTGCCAATTTACTTTCACAGTTCAAAAGATGAATGCATAAGATAAACTACGAGCTGCATTAGTTTATTTAACTGTTAGGGAAAGGGTTTAAATTTTGTCTTAGATGTACTAAAACTAGATACCACCATTAATGTACGGATAAAACTTAGACTGTCAATTACGCGTAAACATGCATGCTTACGCACACGTACGACCTTATTGGTTGCTGAACACAACTGATTATCAACTTATCACCAGAAAATTAAATTTTTGTAGTGAATCAGCAAAATAACTAAGAAAACACAAACATAACAATAAAAATTGCACAATAAATTAATACGTGATTGCGGCGTTCACAACTTTAAAAGTGAAATTTCCCAAAGATTAACAATAGTAATTGAAGATGTTTTTGATTAGTGGAGTAGCTCTAAAAGTAGGAGGTACATTAATCGAATGCTGATGTGCATAAAGAAAAGATGATTTTTCTTTTCTTTTTTCGTTTTGGAACAATTGTGTACATGTGTGGTTGCATGGCAAGACTTGCTTGAGCGATGGACAATGATACAAGACATTGGCTTTAAACGGCGAATCAAACAAAAAAGGCCGACTTGCTTTGTTTTGGACTTGAACTGGAAAAATCAAATACTAAAGAATACACAGGGGGTTCATGCTACTGGTGACCAGGCTTCTTCATAGCTCCAGCCATGCACTGGGTCTCTATGTGGCAGCAAATGATTGGAAGTTAGGCTCTCATAGTCACAGACTCCTCACGTACTCCACAGACAAGGCTTAGGTAGGGTTTAGCCGATTTGGGAAAATGTCATTTTTGGTTTACATAGCATCTGTATTCGTTTGATAAATATATACAAGGTTTCAAAGCATGAATATATATATAAGCAAACTTCCCCAGTTGAGCAACAACGGTCCAATAGAGAGCACCACTTGTAAAACTTCGAGAGACTGATCGATAAGGAGGGAGTACGTCTTAGCTAGAAGTAATATATATGATGCATGTGTTTCAGTGTTTTGGAGCTAATAATGGAAATGGTGGCGGTCTTTGAAATTCACATGATGAAGAAGATGATGAAGGAGATGACGAATTAGTCTATCTGCTCTTGTTTGTGATCGATCGTTTTGTAGTATGAAATTTATGTAGTTTCGTCACATTAATTTAATTTCCTTGGGAAGGTTGGAACACATCTCCAGGACTATTCTGGTGTTGGTGTGGGGAACTCGAGCATAGTTTGATCATGTACATGTGTATATGCTTGTGAGATCGATTCAACTGTGTTTTCTCTCTATTGGTGCTGTTATTGTGGTTTCATGAAATGTCACTTTCCGCGCTTCGACTAAATTCGGTGCCTCATACCAACAGGCTCCTACTGCTTCTTTTTATTTCGATCAACTGTAAACTCCAAATATGAGCAAAAAATTAGAATATTTTTCTTCCAATATATATACGATAGTACAATCGTTATTCTTATCCCAAGCTAGTATTATATTAAAGATCGCCACTAGCTAGTATTTTTGTTTATGTTTTTTGCTCATTGGCAACCCTAATTTACTCGATCTACTCATTTTTGTTCCATAGAGTTTCTCGATCGAGCACCCTAATTTACTGTCATGTTGATTTCGAAAGGTAAATTTTATTGTCTCAAACACCTTGCTCAGTTGCTCCCATTTTAGCAGAAAGAAAACAATTAAGCGTAGAATTAAGTTTGACGGTGGTCCTCTCCATGAAGTCCCATTATACGACGAAGCTAATTAATATTCTTGTTTTGGAAGAGATAGAATTCACGACCAAAAACAAGAGAAAGAGACAGGATTATGCCTCTGCTATTTTGGGTAACCATGAGTGAGTAGTCTATTTGGATTTATGAATCAAAGTTCTAGTCCATGATGACCATGGACTGTTTTTGTCATATAAGAAATCATCTATATTTTATGGCTTCCTCAACTCTCCACGTTAATTGTCGCATTATAGTGCTCTAATTTGTATATCAGTTAGGTACAAAATAACTACGAATTCTAGTTAAGCAATAATGTGTTTGATATACATTTTAAACATATACCAATATATATGATTGTTGTTTTGTTGTAATGCAATATTGACGTTACAAAGTCCACAACCAAAATGGCAAAAGCAGCCTAATTAATTAGCAACATACATCTTCTTATAATTCATCAAACGTCAACAGCTAACAGCCGGCTTGACGGAAAACTTGCCACATTTCATCCGAATGGAAGTCGATCGGAGCACATAGCAAGTCTGATTAACACATTTGCTCATAAGCATATGTAAACAGTTAAGCAATAGTGAACGTACTATATATATATATATCACAGACATATAGAGGAGATAAGAACGCTAAGAGCATTTGAGTCGCAAACCCACATTCTCTTGCTCTTAATTTACTACCTCCACTCTGATCAAGTGCCAAAATGCCGGATTTAACTTCCCAGTCGGTGTTTTCATTTATTAGAGGGCTGTTAGTCCATTGATCCTATGTTTAATCGGGAAATTAAAAATATGATTAGAGATATATATGGATTGGGAAAATTAGACAAAATCAAAGTAGTAATGCAGGTGGCCGGGTGTTGGAGTTTGGCCCGGAGCCATTGAGCCAAGTGAAGCATTATCAAAAAGACAGCTAAGGAAGAACATCAAGTTCGACAAACACCGGGAGGCTTGCGTCTTATATAATTACTTATACTTGTATAATACTAACGTGGGTGTTTGTTTTCTCTAGCTCCTTTTAGCCAGTGGCATTCTTGTTATTTGTTATTACATATTTGGAATTATTTGGTGGTTTGCTTTGCCAACGGAAGAAAGAATGGCAATATTTGACGGGGTTGTATGAATTTTCATATTAGCTATTTCATATGGAGATATGTTCATATTAGAGATAGATAGATATAGCTGATTAAGCTGGGCATCAAGTCCAAGATTCTTGTTTGATTCCTCTTGCTCATTGGCAACGTCTCTGATCAGTCATACATATTATGTTAATCCTCTTCGTAAAGCCCTATACCCCTTGGTTTATGTGTTACCGGCTTATCCTCCTCCTCAAGTTTTCAACTACTTGGACGTCCTTTGAAACTTACTTTCTCCACAAAATTAAGAAAAAAAGAGGGGAGAAACAAAAAAAAAAGCTTCTTTGCAAGTTATGAAAAAGATCATAAAAGAGTACATGTTTGTGTAAGCACTTTTACTACATAAAGCTTTTATCAGAAAAGAATTTGAAGAATACTTACAAGTGCCTGTCAAGGGAGAGCCACTGAGCCAGTATATATAAATGATCAGTATAACATACAAGTAAATAAAGGATTACACTTTCTCCACTTGAGACAATGTATGCGTTTGCATAATTTTTCGAAATATAGAGGAGATAACAAGTGCATGCACATCTATACATGAGCTCTAGAGGAGACTTAAATTTCTTCCTCCGCTATGGCCTAAGCATACTCAATCAAATACTAGTTAGTTAACTACTTAACTACGCCAACAAACCAGAAAAACTTATGCATTAACTAAAAGGGATAAAACCGTCAAATTGTTGTGCCGAAGAATGAATTGAAGTTGGCTGACTAATTATTGCAAGGATGATGATAAGAGTAGCTAGCTAGGAAGAAGTACGTGGAGAATCGAATTGAAGAACTACTTGTAGTTAAACTAATAAAGTGTTTGTGTGCATCTTTATTACTACTCGTTCTAAAAGTGTAGTATAGGCTGAAACAATATCTAATGTGAAAAGAAGGGCCACCTCCACCTCCAGAGTCCATATACACGACTTCGAAGCAAGAGGGGTGTATGTGTGTTGTGTATACCTTTATTATTGTGTCGGTCTTAATGTGCGTGTGTGTTTCTGCTGCAACAAACAACTTTGCTCAGACTTTCATGGAGAGCTTCAAATTTAAAACAGCAAGCAGCTGAGTTAAAGACAGTAAAAAAACCTAAACCGAACCGGGAATAATTACTATAATCTTTCGTTGAAGCAAGTCACAAGCTTCTCTTTGAAGGAAGAGATGTTGGTCTCTCTCTGATCTCTCACTCACTCGGACCAGCAAGCACACACCAGACAATCCGCACTAATTAAACAAAGTAATAAAACATTAATCCCGTAGTAATTATCCTCACGGTTTCGCCGTTGCAATGATAGTTTTTTGTGAAATATATGGAGAAGCAGAATCATAGCTTCCATTTCTATTTTCAGTACATCTAGACAGAGCAATTTTAATACTTGTTCCACTGCATGCCACTCTATCTCTTCTTAATTTAGTTAAGTCTACAGTAAAAAAATTAAAGCTATATATATATGTGCAGATGCATCGAAACAATACATTCATATTTGCAGATGCCCCTTGATCGATCTCTTCTTGTACCTTCAGCTAAAATACCTAACTCGCGCAGCTAACTAACCAAAGTCCGTTTTAGGGTTAGGGTTTGTAGTCGTGCTAGTATGTTTACGTATAACATTATGGTGTATTTGCTTCGACCTATTTTCGAGTTCTCTACTTGGAATTGTATTAGTATACGTACATGACGACCAAGCAGCTGGTTACTTAATTCGAGCTTCTCTTTGGATACTTGGTCTGATATATCAGCGAACAGAAGCAATAACTTCCCTAGCTATAAGCTTTAATTTGTATTGTATTTGAGTATTTTCATCCTGGTATGGTGGCCAAGAGCAGTCACATGCATTTCTGGGTCGTTTTTTTCATAGAAAATAAGTAATTAGAAACTTGTGCTATAAACTGTTGACTCCAGAAACGTGCGGGCATCGTGTGCAAAGTTAGATGTTCAGAGAAGAACACCTGTTTCTCTATTTCTCCTGAGAAGAACACATGGACTCTTATTTGTCCAAGCTAGCTAGCTAGTTAGTATCTGAAATCAAACGCTGCAGATTAAAAGCAAGCATGGCGTTCCCATATGATCATGTATATATGAACAATTCAAAGAGCAGTGCATGTAACACAAAACTCTGCTAAAAATATCTTCTACGATTGTGGCAAACCATTCCGTTGTCTAATTCTTTATGCAATATCTGTAGAATCTATTATATTATCTCTTCTGCAGGGTTGAAAAGGTTTTGGGAAGCTCTACAGATACATACATATACACTAGTAGCTAGCTACTTTGCTAATGTCTATGGCCCCAAGCTTCTCTGCAAGCTTATATATAAATGGCGTTTTGTCTCGAGACTCGACGACAGTTGGTGACGGGCTCTGGGAATACAGTGGGCCACACTGCACTGACACCGCTTCAGTCCGGTGGAGACCGGCGGCGTTCGCGGCCTTGACGGTGACCGTGGGACGAAGCGTCACGTGTGAGACTCCCATGTGGGGATGATGTGGAGAGCAGTCGGATTACCCTCTAAAATATCCCATACAACTACAAAACCTAATTAAAGTGATTTTGTTTTTTGTGTGTATGGGTGACCAACTTTAGTTTGTACTTGGACCAAAAATAAATAGAAAATGAAACTAATCCAAGGTTGTACAAATAGCACTTTCTCCTAATTGAGGTTGGAATCTTTAATAATGCTGGCGACATACTGACCGTATTGAGGAAAATGAGGAAGAACTTTGTAAAATACTAAGCAAATTAAAGCAATATATATATATATATCTGTTCTTTAGTTTTTCGTTTCTGTTTTTGTTTTGGTGCATGCATGTTCAAAGAGATTAGCTTGTTTCATCCAGGGATTCCTGGCAAAACTTTATATTAGAGTAAGAAAACTAGTGGGTTTGATGAAAAATGAGTGTAAGTATATAGTTAGCCTTATTTCTCAAAGCCTTTAAAACGGGAAAATGTATGAAGATTTGGAAGCTAGCAAGGAAAACCTCTGCTTCCTAAAACATACAGCCAAGGATCCTTTCAAGTTTTAACAGCAACAAAAAACACATACAACCAAGGCCGGTCATATTGTACAATGTTACCTACAAACGCTGGATTTCAATAGATTTTGACAAAATTAGGAAAGTATGGCGGTTGTGTACATAGCATAATCTTCCAGTTTTCGTCATGATCGACAGTTCGACATTATGTGTTTCCATGATTTTGAGTTTTATGAACTTGATTTCACTTTTTACGCAAATATATTTTTGCATGAATGGCTATCTGGCATTGTATGATCGAAAGAATAAATAATCCTACAAACTACGTTGCAAATAGCCATAAAATATGATTTTAAGAAGTAGCAAAAAGAATAATATCCCCGTAGAAGCATCCTCATATCTTCATCAATATGCATATAATTAAAAATTATATATAAATAAGAACTCAAAGTCTCAAACTATTCTATCAATCTCACTATGAGGAAACTCGCGCGGTGGCCTGCATGAGATCGAAGGTGTCCCATCCCCATAGTTCTTTACAAATCGATCTTTCAATTGGTGATCCAATTAAAAAAATAATTAGTAGCAGTTTAGACAATATTTAGTGAATGAGTAATGACATCTGAACCATGATTAACCAATTATTAAGAGATGAAGTGCATAACTTATAACTACATATATTATAAGGGAAATTCTCCATCGATGACCTCCATGATGAGGAAATTCTCTATTATGGTCCTCAATGGAGAAACTCTCTATATGATAAATAAATAGGACATACATGTTCTTCCTACGGCTTAGAAAGTACTGGTTTCTCTGATGCATAAAACAGTACTACTTGTTCTTGACACCTAAACTCCACCAAGAAGTCTTCGGTGGAATTCTATGTCATACTTTGGTTTTGAGCTAGGGGCTTTGTCTCTGGGTCTTGCTGCAGCACACAGACATAGATCAAAGCAAGTATATGAATAAACTGAGGTTAGGTAATAATGTTTCCGGCTTTATATCAGATTAATTTTCCCAGATTTTCAGGGTCCATGCCTCACCTCACGTCCTCACTCACTCCCTCACTCACCTCCCCCCACTCGTGCCCACGACCATTTTCCCTACTAGGGTTTATTTTAATCCCTGAACAAGTACAACTCAGATTCTTGGACAGATGAAGATTCGACACGTGTATAAAATATTACTATAAAATTAGTGCATCCCTTATGCTGATGTATTTAGGAGGAGGAGGAGAATTGGCATGGCATGGGTGACCATGCTGCTTTTGGTTTCGTAGTTTAGTCTTAAAACTACACAAGTAGTACGGCTAGTACCTAAAGTTCAATGAGATATTTACCTACTTGTTTATGGGAAGTTGAACATGGACGCACATATAAAATGGATTTGTTGGCATTCCTAGGTATTGTTCTAACATTTCATTTGTGACTTTCTCGGTTCTTCTTCAATTCATAGATATGAGCAACATATATATATGTCTATGAGATACGTACAATTTTCTATTTTCAGATCGATATCTCAACTAAGATCCCACGACATGACAAAGGCTAGCTCGAGGTATGACTAAGAACCATGAAATTATATATGACCCCAAATAAATTTGGTAGTAATAGTTTAAGACTTCAGTATACTCTCAGATGCTGGTGGCCATGTACGTAGATGATCTGCAAGTGTGCAAACTCAGTTGACGTGGGATTATAGAATGAAACTAACAATTATTTATAGAAAAAAAATAATTGTCATGAAGTTAACGCAAATAAGTCAGTGGATTAGCTTTAGTAAATTACAAAACCTTCTATTTGCAGAGAAAAGAATTCCAAGATCTCTGTTGCATTTGATACTGAAATCTTCTTCTTAAGCTTATGAAAGGTTCTGAGCGTGTGACTCTTGGCAAGTTCAATTAATGGGACGAAATTGCCGGATGTGATTAATGCGATGCCGATATATTTGACCTCACCAACATGCACCAGTTTGGTCGGAGAGTTAATTGGTTCTTTCTCGTTTTCTATTTTCAATTGCAAATTGCTTTGTGTATGACACAAACTTCCGTCTTACTCGATGTGTTATTAACGTAGAAACAGAGATTTAATCAGGAGGTATATTATATTGCTGTAGGGATCATCCGAAAAGTTCGCAAGCGACCCGAGCCTTGAAAGTCCAAATTCAGTCCGGCCCAAATTTAGGTCTGTAAAAGACCAGCCTTATGGACTTAGGGCCGGGGTCGGGCCGGGGTCTCAAAGCCCGCGGGCCTAAAAAAGCCTGACCCGTCAATGCCCGTTGAGGCCCGCCTGGCCCTGCTCGTAGGTCCAACCCCGTTAAGTTCATCAATTTTAGATATTATAGATTATTTTATTAATATATACCTATAAACTCACAAATTTATCTTAATATCGATCATTTATTCATATACTAAATACCAACTTTTTTAGGCCTATACATTATTTAGTGTATATAATTGTTGATATATTACATGATTAAACACTACTAAATTCTAAAAAAATTATTTAGTACAAAAAATATCTGACCCAGCCTGGCCAGACCCGAAAGGCCCGAGGTCTAAAAAGCCCATGAACGGCCCGTGAGTTTCAAAATTTAAAAAAAACTTAGCCCAGCCCGGGCAATTACGTGGGCAACCCACCGACCCATTCATGATCGGCCTTTGAAAACCAAATCCAACCCGCCCATTTAATTTAAAGGATTGATTAGACAATCCATTAATAACCCATAATTGAACGGCAAGTTATGGATTGTCACTGTGCTCTTTAACGTCCTCGAAAATACAGTAACATCTCAGTGCCTCCCCTGATGAGAAATCTGTGTCGTCCTCGTTCCCTCTCGACTTCTGCCTCCGCAATCTCGACAATTCCTTCGGCAACGTCAACGCTCTATGTCGCTTTGTCATACGTGATGTGGTTCTTCAGGTTTCATGAGTTTGCCAATATGAAATGTGGAATTGAGATGAAACGTGATATTGGGTCGTTATCTAGCTAAAATCGTATATAAAACCTTTCATGCAACTAATAACTTTAACAACATCGCATATAAAGCCTTTCAAACTTGGGACTCTATTCAGTTGCCCTTGTTGTCACTTATTGTAAGGTAGTTCGGACTGCTGTTAAGTATTGTCGTCTTAGTCACTCTAATACTTCGATTTTCTAGTTTCTGATACAAATTAAGATCAAATCATTTTTCCATGCAAAACTTTAAGGAATTTTTAACTCTTCCATAGAAAATGAGAAAGATTGACCAACGACGAATTGGTGTGAAAAGATAGTACTTTTTGTGAGCAAGAATTGTGTATATATTAAAACTGCACTTGAAGTTATAACATACTAGAAAAATCCCCACTCGTGCGGGTGTGGTGCGCAGTGGGAGAAAAATTTACAATATAATTCTCTACTTTTATCTTCTTTTATTTGTAATTTAGTTATTATTATAAGGGGTATTTTTGTTAACTTCAAATTTGGTGATCGAAGCCTTTCGGCTTGGTTTTATAATAGTAGCGATGTGTGCAGAACGATGAAAATGAAAGTCTTGAAAGAGTAAAAATAGATATATAGCAATTATCTTTATTTTTCTGGATTTTCTTTTGTTTTTCTATAAAAATTAGGAACTAATTATTTTCTTTATTATGGGAATTTTGGGAAATCTATATTTTGGTGAAGCTGAAGAGTGCTTGCCTTTATTATAATAAAGATATGGAACTTTGAAAAGTTTGCTATAATATGTTGCACCTAAAAGGCATGATAACGTAGCAAGGTTCAACTGTTTCAGACCTTCAACTTATACCAAACTAAAGTTCTTTGAAAATTGGTCGTGCCAAACATATGATGCAACACATAAAGTAGCAAACAAGAGCAATTGGTTATGGCAATGAGTAAAATATCGAATATTGAGGATATATCGATGATAAAAAATATGAAAATTTTGATGGATATATCGATATGATATCAATAATCGTAAAATTTTGAGAGAAATTGTAGGGTTTGTTTTACTTAATTGTCACTTAGAACTATGTTATAAATTAAGATAGAAGAACATAAGTAACAAATAAATGTAGCAATAATGGATGGGGCATACTAGTGGTACCAATGACCTCTGGATGGGATTCGGATTCTCTCTTGACGGAGGGGTCCTTACCACTACCTAACCAAACATTCTTGATCATGAGATTTAAAACAGGGCCAAGATCACTTCTCTTTTTCTTTTCCTTTTTTTTGAAGATTCAATCTTTTTCTCTCCATCATCTCGTCATATTCCCCTCTCCTCTTCTCTTCCCACTTCCCAACCTTTTCTTCTCTTCTCTTTATTCGTATGTAGTTTTTTTCTTCTTCTCTTCTTTTCCCTTCCCTTCCCTTCCCACTTCCCAGCCTTTTCTTCTCTTCTCTTTATTTGTACGTAGCTTCTCTTCTTGCTTTTTCTTTCTTTTTGAAAACAACTTCTCTTCCCTCTACTATTTATTCGTACGTAGTAGTCGTCTTCACTTCTCACTTTCTCCCTCGCACGAAGTCGTACTCCATTAACCATTGTTCTTAACCCCATTAAGTTGTACGTACACAGGTATGCGTATAGATTTACAACTTTTTTTAAAGTTTTGATCTTCTTAATTCGATAGTCTACGCTTATACAGGTAACTGGTTCAGGGGCAAACTCTATCTGATTATGAGGAAGCTAAACAATGTGTCAACTCCAATGCCGCAGTAGAAATGGCTGAAATGAAGATTTTCCTTGCCAAGTTTTCAAACTATATAACAATACGATGATGATCCTACTCAAATGACTAACAATAGATGGTTAAAATTACTGCACTACAATCCATAAATTTCTTTAGAAAATGGTGTTCCCATTTTCCCTATACACAGCATAATATACTCCACTACAACATGCTGCAAAAAAGACTAAAATTTTCTTCTCCGAGTGATGTATAATATACCTACACTTTCCTATTATGCAGTAAAAGATAAGACAAATACATGAAACAAACCAAAGCAATGATAAATATTCAAAAACAAAGGAAAAGAAAAGAGAAAGAATGTAAGCAAGTTTTTTTTTTTTGGATAATAGATCATTTCATAAATGGACAGAAGTAAGCAAGTTATATGTACAGAAGTGATCAATCACAAACTTGGATAGTGTCACCGCACATGCAGTTGGATGACTAATACAGTTGATGGATCCATACATTTAGTCTTTTATCTATTGAAAAGGAAATGAGGAAAAACAATTACAGTAAGCTTCTGTCTGAATTTCAGACTGCACACATTATGGATAAAAAGATAGCTAACAACTAGATAATTACCCGAGGAACTCAAAAACTCCACCAATCTCAGCAGTGTTGGCTGCCGCAGATGGTGCATAACGACGAACCAAGTGCACATCGTGATCCGCCTCCATACCTATTTACAATGATAAAATAAAGTCTCAGACAAAATAAATAACCTCGCTTGGGACTCGTCGCCGTGTTCAGTCGATGGATGCCTAGAACTAATCACAACTCGCTTTACCTCTCCCTTTCTTCCATGATGTATATTGTTGCCGATGTCGACGACGACGGATGTCGCCGCTGGGACATAGATATCAGTTTAGTCGGAGACCAGATCAGAGGAGATGAGGCAACGCCGACGGAGGGGACTTTGGTCCAGTGCTTAAGGAGCCAGTCGCGCTTTATAATTCCTCCGGCAACAACGTTGGCAAAATAGGGCTTCGTCTTGGGCGGAGGTGAAGGAGAGAGACCTTGGAGAGGTCTGGCAAGGCCAAGGTGTTGATCGGAGAAGGCTTTGGTGAGTGAAGGTGGGTGGAAATGGAGGAGTGGAGCTCCGAGCAACCGACGCCGAAAACTAAACTCATCGGCAGACTCCGCATTTCCTCCAGATATTCTTCATCTTCCGATTCGATTCGAAACAGGAGAGAGAGAGAGAGAGAGAGAGAGAGAGAGAGAGAGAGAGAGAGAGAGAGAGAGAGAGAGAGAGAGAGAGAGAGAGAGAGAGAGAGTAATTTGGGATTGAAGAGCTACGAGATTTTGAGAGTGAATGAGATGAGAAGTTGAGAGAGTGACGAGAATAAGAAGAATGGAGGAAGAAAAAAAAGAAAAAGAGATGTAATCTTAGTTGTCCATTAAATCAGACGGCCAAAAGGATTAGGTTATATGATGGTTAGGTACTCTCTGTTAGGAGAGGATCCGAGTCTCTCATGATGGGGTGTACGAGTGATACCAATGACCTCCGCTCGATTCTCCACGGTGTTAGTTTTGATTTGATTTTGTTGAAATTTCAAATTAACAAATGGTAGTTGGGCCTGAAACCGTGGGCTTCAGTAATTGAATTGACTTGCTACTTAAATTGCGGGAGAAACCCAAAAATATCGGGATATCACGAAAGAAATATCGGGATATCACGAAAGAATGACTAGTAAATATCGACAGACGCAAAAAACGAAATTTTCAGCAGTTTTTTTTATTTTTTATACCTTGGTGGGGGGTTTGGATAAACCAAAAAGGCAATGAACACACTGGGGACATAATTGATTTCGTTCTAATGATCATTAAATCATACAAACAATAGGAAAGGCCACATGTGTAGGCATTTCTTTTTTGAATCGAGGACATGTTATGAACTCTTCTGTGGTCACAGTTTTTCGGATCCACGCGACATCATTCATTCATACACAGCTGCAACACTGAAAAGACAAGGAGAGACCCTTGTATGGTACAGACCGCGGCTAGTTTTAGCCCATGGCGTATTTCTGGGTCCAGCTTCTTGCTGTCGTCTCATACTTGTTCCTGTCTGTCTTGTACATGTGGGCAATCTCTGGCACCAACGGATCATCGGGATTTGGATCCGTCAACAGTGAACAGATTGAAAGCAACACCTAATAGTGAAAACAAAAACAAGTCTATATCAGAATTTTGCAACCTAAACAAAGCATAACCATCTCTGACTTCAAGGGCGGACATTTTTTTCTCATATTCTATGGTAGGAATTTCACCTTTGAAATGGTTAGAGCAGGACTCCATTGCTCCTTCAAGATGTCAAGGCAAATGCTTCCGTTGCTGTTGATATTTGGGTGGAACACCTTTGTTCTGAATGCCACCTGCAGATGGACCATCGAGACATCAGCTTATTTGAGACGGACAAAAAGAAAGAGAGAGTAGCCAACTGTTATTGGAGACAGGATTATAATTGATGATTATTGCAGAATGCATCAATACTTTTGCCAAAGGGGATCTCCATATTCACTCTTCTGAGAGAGTTTGCTAATGCATTAATTGTACGTGGTGCAACAGCTAATAATGTATGGGGGTGTGCTAGAATATCAAAATTTTACTTCGTATAATCATCATAAAGATTCACACAGAAGTTGTAGTTGTTTCTTTAAGAAAAATAATAATGGCTCACACTGCTCCCAAATCATTCCTAAGGGAAGACTAAAAGTATTGAAAAGAATAGTCAAGTTCACAACAATTAAGAACAGAGATAAATGGGTACACGGACATTTGGCACTATACTAAACAACAAGAGTATTTGTTAATAGTGATAATTACCTTTGGTGGCTTAAATGGATAATCTGGAGGAAAATGGATAGTGACTAGAAAAACACCTCCAGCATAAGGACTATCTGGGGGACCCATAATCGTTGCTTGCCAATGAAACATGTCTTCCGCAACAGGACCTGCAACGACCAAAAATATGAGAAAGCTGACCACTGAAAGTAGCACCCATCAAGTATATTAGAGCAGTATAGTAGATCACTCAAAAAGGTTTTGGCTCGAATAACACATAAAAGTGGTAAGCACATAGGTGTTTCCTCTGGCCACTTACAAAACAAAAGGCAGAACAAAATTGTGTTTACATTTGCTTTACTTGTCAATGCTGCGAAACTAAATAAATCAATTGTCAATGTCCTCAGCCATGCAATTCATTTCAAAATCTAAACCGGACTCTGACTTTGTTCTCCCACTTGGAAATGCAAAAAACCAAGAACATTAGCACTACATGAACCATCCAAGCAGATCCAAAATGTTAACAGGGTTTGTGTATTATTACTATTATATATATCCGTGTCTACCTGAAGTAAACATCTTACAAGTTTCACAGCACCCCACAAAACAGATCCTAACAATAACACATGATTATACAAGATCCAGGCAAGTAATTAGAGAAACAAGACAATTCCAAACTAAATCATCATTTGCAGAAATTACAGGTTCCCAATCCTCAATTTCGAGCATAGGCTTCTAACTTTTGAAGTTTTAAGTACACCAATTTCAATTCATCCGACACAAGGCTTACGAATCCGACTCCAATCAACTCATACAGTTTCCTATTCCAGCCAGAATTCAACAGATTTGAACGATCACAACTCATTCACAATAATCGAATCGATCAAATCAAATTCAAAAGCATAACCGCAAGTGAAAAGCAAAGAACCAAAATTGAGAGAGCATTCAAAACCAAAACCTAGAGCTAAAGATTCAAAACCTCTCGACACGAACTAAAGCCAGAAATTAAAAACAAAAAAGCTCAAGCTAGAAAAATTGACCTGCGCTGCATGACGTAGGAGGATCCTTCTGCAAATCCTTGAGCTCCTTCAGGATCCGCTTCGACGCCATCTCTTGCGAAACCCTAACTCATCACCAGATCCAATATCAGCATCACAAAATTCTCAAAACAAAAACAACAGCTCACAATTCAATAAACAAATAAATAAATAAAAATCATCAGATCGTACCTGATACGAACGCAGAAGGAGAGAGCTTAGCAGAAAACGTAACAGAGAGATTGAAGAAGACGATTGTGAATTGTGAATGAGATGAGAGAAAGGAAGCGAGAGACTTCTTTTTTTATATAAGAAAAATAAAAGCTTTTTCTTCTGTGTGGAATGGAATCGACCTGTTTCGACTGATTGGGGTTAAAAACTTAAAATTCTATTCCCTCCTCTCTCTACCTTCTCTCGGCTAGCGTGGGTCCCGCTTTCTCTCTCTCAATCTCGATTTTTTTTTTGGCGCCGAAAGTTGGCCCCAAGAATAAAGATTGATTTCTTTTGTGTGAGAATCGGAAACGGACGCAGACGGCGTCGTATCGAAGGATTCCCTCTGATCGGTATAAAGCGCGTTGTTTGAACCTTGAGGAACTTGGAGGCGACTTTTGGTCTTCGTGCTTCATTGCCGCCATAGAACTGAGAGAAGCTACGAAAGGCGGTCAAAGCGTCAACCCCGGAAGTGGCTGACGAATGGTTAGTCCATATTAGTGCATGTCGGATAATGAAAAGCGCGCGCACACTGTTAGTATAACATCATTAGTTGTCCGATTAAATATATTTATTCATTTAAGCAGGCAATCAACACCTACCAGACCACCCGAAAGACCACCAGGAAGGCTACAACTCCGCTCACAAAGCCGACCCCATCCGAGCGCGCACGCGCCCGACAGGCGCATATCCGAATATGCGGATCACATGACAGCAAGTGCAGAGCCAATCCCACATCAAGGAACACAAGCAAGCAACAAACTTAACCACCTATATATGTAAGGTATTTATTACAGGTAACGATATCGAATTCAATCCAACGTATTCAATTCACAAAACACCCCAACCTACTTCTACGCACATTCGCTTGACTGTTATATCCAATACATCTTCTAACTTAGGCATCGGAGCGTTGAAGGCAGGCCACCCCTGTCTCGACCATCTAACCGTCTGTTTGTCGTTGTATTCTTCTAACAGCCATACCCGAACACGCGTACCCGCACACCCGAAGAGAGGAGAAGAGCCACCCGCACACCCGAAGAGAGGAGAAGAGCCCGACCATCCGAACAGCCCGAACGTTCGGACGAGCAGAGAAAGAGAAGATTACCCGTATTTGCTTCTGCTAGATTGCGTCCCACGTAATCCGATAGAAACAGTTGGCGCCGTCTGTGAGAAACTTACAAATTGCAAACCTCGTATAAACACCACCAACCAGAAGCCCACATGCCTACCCAGGAGACTAACGTCAGCAGCGCACCCGTCGGGGAAACGCCCCCAGGCGCGCAGGAGCGGCAGGTAATAGGGCTAGCAACGAGAAGCAGCGAGGAGCGCGTCGGCGGCCTGCTCCAGGAGCTGCGAGAGGCAGCGTTCGAGAGGGAGCAGGAGCGCCAAATTCGACAGAGACCAGAGGAACGGCTGAACGCGCTCGCCAGCCAACAACAGGGACGACGGGAACGAGACCAAGAAACCACCGACGAAGAGCAACATCCGTTCGGCGGGGTCGGCGCCCGGACAGTCCGCACGCCCACACCCGCTGGGGAATCGGCGTCCCTGACGGACAACACCCGGATCCTCCAGAGGATGGAAGAATTGGCGGAGGAAGTATCACGCCTATGGAAGGACAAGCTCGCCGGGCAGGGCGGGACGTTCACCCCCCGGGTAAGCCCGTTCTCAGCGCACATACTGGAGAGGGGAAGAGACCTCCACGCGAAGACAACGAAGATCACCCGGTTCGACGGGAGTGGGGACTCCCGCACGCACATCGACGAATTTCGATCCACTACGGACGGGACCGGATATTCGGACCCGACCCTGTGTTTCCTGTTCCAGGAAACGCTGACCGAGGAGGCCAGGAGCTGGTTCTATGAGATTCCGCCAGGCTCCATCCATTCGTTCCTCGAGCTGGCGGAGAGCGTCCAGAAGCGATACAGGCTCCAGGGAAAGTACAACACCACGGGCATCCTCCTCAAGGTCCGCCAGGGGAGGGACGAGAGCCTGTCCAGCTACATTAACCGATGGAGGACGCTTGCGAGCACATGCAGGGACCTTGACAAGCGAGTGGCCAAGGTGGCCCTGATGGACAACATGCTCGCCACGCCATTCGTAGAAAAGCTGGTGCGAAAAGAACATCTCGACTACGACGATATTATGGACTTGATCGTGCAAAAGGCGTTGGTAGAGATGCGAGTGTATGGGTCCACCTCCGAGTCTAGCACCAGCAGACCGGAGAAGGCAAGCGCCCAACCACGATAATTAGCGGACGACGAAGAGCCAACCGGGGGCTATAAGAGAAGCTGGGACGCGCAAGGACAGAATCACCAGAGGCCATCCTCCCGCAACCATCACAACTACCGCTACAACCAGGCGAGGGGACCAGCGCCACAGGAGGCCCGTCTACCGACGGTGCCACGGTACCGACCGGCGGGCCAGGAGGTTTACACGATCAATCGGCAGTCAAACACACATCTGCTCCGCCAATATCGACACCAGATCCCACCGCCAAACAACATGTCGAAGGCGAGGGCCCCGGTCGGCCGAACCCCGGACATCTGGTGCGAGTACCACAACACCGCCACCCACCACACCAACGACTGCATCATGCTGAAAGGTCCTCACATATATGCAGAAGGATGAACAGGTCACCCCTCCTAGGGCGGAAGAGCGACAACGCGAGGCAAACATCGAAACCCGGGGGACTATCAGCACGATATCCGGGGGAAAGCGCAAGGAGGGGACCTCGTCGCCCGATCGACCGAGCAGGGAAGTGCTGACGATCGGGGCAGGACGGACGCACAAAGCAGGAAAGAGGGAGGCGCCCGCCATTAGCTTCACGGCGGAGGACGAGGAAGGAAGCCTGAAGGACAACATCCTATGTTTCGTGATCGACGTGATCATCGACCGGTTCCTCGTGAAGAGGGTGCTGGTGGACAACGGAGCGTCCGTGAACGTGATCTACCTGGACGCGTACACGACGCTTGGCAGGCCCGCGCACAAGATGACGCAGGACCACGAGTGCGTCGCCAGCTTCACGGGTGAAACATCATACCCGATAGGGAGTGACAATATCTGTGTCGGAATTGGCGCACCCGATTCCCCGCACAGCGAGGTCCGGACGGACTTCATCGTCATGGACACCCCATCCCCATACAACGCCATACTCGGGAGGCCGGGGATCAATAAGCTGAAGCTGATCATCGCGGGGCATTTGCTCTTGGGACGATTCCCAACCGAGCACGGGGTCGGATACGTTCGGGGATACAACTACGAGGAAGTCGCGAAGCCCCGGAACAGGCAGGAGGTCCTCGCCTTGGAAACTGCACCAGGAACGGAAGTACCAGACGACCCGCGTGACAGGCTAATGGCAGTGTCGCTGGTCCCCGAGCGCGAAGAGCTGAGGACGATTCAGCTATCCTCCGAACACCCGAAGAGGACTATCCAAATCGGAGCATCACTGGCTCCCACGATAGCCGAGCGGCTGATTGCGCTGCTGAAGGAGAAGCAGGAGGTGTTCGCATGGTCGTACAAGGACATGCCCGGGATCAGCACAAACATCATATCCCACAAGCTGAGCGTCAGCACCGGTGCCCGGGCGGTAAAGCAGAAGCGACGAGCGTACAAAGCAGAACACTACACTGCGATGCACGAGGAGGTGGACCGACTGCTGGGCATCGGATTCATCCGCAAGGTGGATTATCCGAAGTGGATCTCCAACGCTGTAATGGTGCTGAAGAGCAACAAGAAATGGAGGATGTGCATCGATTACAGCGATCTCAACAAGGCGTGCCCCAAGGACAGCTTCCCTCTACCGAGGATCGACCAGTTGGTGGACGCGACAGCTGGGCACGAGCTCCTGTCTATGATGGACGCATACTCAGGCTACAACCAAATCTTCATGGACTCCGAGGACCAGGAGGCGACGACGTTTGTCACGGACAAGGGCCTATATTGCTACGTCGTTATGCCGTTCGGGTTGTAGAACGTTAGCTCCACGTACCAGAGGCTCATGAACGCGATGTTTCATGGCCTGATTGGCAACATTGTGGACATGTACGTGGATGACATACTGGTGAAGAGCGTTCAGGCGATCGACCACGTCCAGAACTTGGGGACTGTGCTTGACGTCCTCATCAGGAGCGACATGAGGTTGAACCCGGCCAAGTGCACGTTCGGAGTCACCAACAGCAAATTCCTTGGGTATATCGTCAGTCAGCGGGGAATCGAAGCCGCGCCCGCCAAGGTAAAAGCGATCATCGACATGAAGCCACCGGTCAAGAAGGCAGACCTGCAGAGCCTCACGGGCAAGCTCGCATCACTGAACCGGTTCATATCTCGATACTCAGATAGATGCGCCCCATTCTTCAAAGCCCTCCGAACAACGAACAAGCGTGAGGTCGCATGGACGCCCGAGTGCGAGGCATCTTTCCTTCAGATCAAGGAGTACCTAGCCTCGATCCCACTCATTTCCAGACCCGTTCGAGGGGAAATATTGTATATCTACCTGGCCGCCTCGCCCACAGCCGTCAGTTCTGCCCTCGTCCGCAGGGAGGACTGCACAGAGTTGCCCGTTTTCTTCTTAGGAAAGGGAATGACGGGCGCTGAGACCCGATATCCGACGATCGAGAAGATGGCTCTCACGCTCATCACCGCCGCCCGAAGGTTGAGGCCATACTTCCAAGCGCGCAGCATCCACATCCTTACGAACGTGCCCCTGCGTCAGATCCTGCAATCGCCCGATCACAGTGGACGCCTGGCGAAGTGGGCAGTCGAGCTCAGTGAATTTGACCTTCAGTACAAGCCCCGAACGGCAATCAATGGACAGGCAGTGGCGGACTTCATCGCCGAGTACACGGAAGCAGAGGCGACGCCGGTCGGCGCATCCGACGGCCCGACGGTGGAGGCATCCGACAAACTGGAGGTCAAGGAAGGACCATTGTTGGAGTGTAACCTCTACGTCGACGGTTCATGCACGAAGAAAGTGAGCGGCGCCGGAATCATCCTGACCGGACCAGGAGGGGAAAACGCGGAGTACGCACTCAAGTTCGAATTCAAAATAACCAACAACGAGGCCGAGTACGAAGCACTCATCGCAGGCCTACAACTGGCCAAGAACTCGGAGCCGCCCGACCTCAACGTATTCAGTGACTCACAGTTGGTGGTGAGCCAGGTCAGAGGAGAATTCCAAGCGAATGGGGAGTCCATGATCGCTTATTTAAAGTACGTGAAGGCGCTGATCAGTAGGTTCAAGTATGTCAACATCAGCCATATACACAGAGGACTCAACGTGAAGGCAGATAGGCTCGCCCGATTGTCCACAGCCCCCGTGCACACGGGACCGGGGCAACGAATCGTCGAAGTGCTGCGACGACCGAGCATCTCGGGAGCAAAGCTGATCCTGGCAATCGAACCACACGAGCAAAGCTACATGGACGTGCTCATCGCTTACAAAACAAGGGGAGAACTACCAAAAGACAAGCGAGAGGCCAAAACTATCGTCGCACGTGCGGGATGGAGCGCTGTACCGACAAGGGAGGACTTGGGCAAGCCTCAAGTGCGTCACTCCAACGAAGGGCAACTCGATCCTTAAGGAAATCCACTCGGGCACGTGCAGCCATCATGCAGGCGCTAGATTGATCGCACACAAGGCCCTTCGGTGTGGATTCTGGTGGCCCACCATCCACGCGGACGCTACGGCGCTGACGAACAAGTGTCACCAATGCCAACTGCACGCGCATCACCACCATACGCCCGCCATCCCACTGTCCATCCTCCTGTCGCCCGTTCCGTTCGCACAGTGGGGACTGGACCTGATCGGCGAGCTTCCAAAATCGAAGGGGCAGCACAGATAACTGATCGTAATCATTGACTACCACACCAAGTTCATCGAGGCCCAACCAATGGCGAAGATCACGACAGAGAAGGTCGAGCGCTTCCTCTGGCGTTTCCTCTTCTGTCGCTACGGGACACCGATCAGCATCATAACGGACAACGGGCCACAGTTCAACAACCCTCGGCTCATAGCCTTCTGTAAGCGACAGGGAACGGACCTCATATTCGCATCACCAACGCACCCTCAGACAAACGGGCAAGTAGAAGTCGCGAACAAGATCATCAAGGCGGGCATCAAAAAGAAGATTGAAGATATTGAACCAGGGGACGTAGGATGCGGGCGCTGGCCCGAGGTCATCCCAGAGATCATATGGTCCATCCGCACGACCGCCAACGCAGCCACGGGCGAAACCCCGTTCAGTCTCACGTTCGGGACGGAAGCTGTGCTACACTTGGAGATTACCCATCAGAGCCCACGGATCGAGGGGTACGATCCACGCACTAACAGCGAGGGGCTACGACTCAACAACGACTTGCTGGAAGAACGGAGAGACACGGCGCATCTCCACAACGCCGCGAAGGAGCAGAGGATCGCCCGATTGTATAACCAGCGTATTCGGGCTCGACCAATCCAACTGGGGGACTGGGTGATGAAGGCAATCCAGCAGAAGGTCAAGGCACTCCGCCCGTTGTGGGAAGGCCCGTACGTCGTGGACGAGGTGATAAACGCCAGCACCTTTTACCTTAGAGACATGCAGGGTCAATGACTACGGCACCCATGGAACATCTAACACTTGAGGAAGTACTTTCATTAAATTTTATTGTGTTGTACTTGCTCATTTTTTAAGTTCGTTTTATTATTACGCTCGTTTGTTCTCACCCGCCCGCCCGATACTCGGGGGACTGGGGATAGGTTGTTCGCATTGATGTAACACTTGGTACCATTTGAAAGAAAAGGGAGAGCGCATGTTCGCGCGAATCATTCAAAAGATGCCAAAAAAAACCAAAACAAAAACACAGATAAAGGGCACACGCACGAAAGGAAAAGAAACTTCTTCATTATATTCAAAGGCACGAGGCCTGTTACAAAAACCTACACTATTACAAGAAAGGAAACAAAAATCTACTCTACAGCCCCATCCGCCCCGCCAGCCGCCTCCCCAGTCGCCGCCTCGGGCTGCCCCTGCTCCGGCTCTGTGGACACCCCATCTGCCTGCGCCTGCAGGTGGGCGCGGTAGAGCTCCAAGTCCAGGAAGGGCGTCACCGCTTCCTGGAACTCCGCCACTTGACCATCAGCCTCAGCGGCCACCAACTCCAAAAACTCCGAAGAATTCTTGAAGGCAGCAACCGCCTCCGCCTGGGCCCGGTGGACATGCTCAGCCTGGCTCCGAAGAATCCTTCGTCCACGCCTGGCGCTCAGCCTCCATCAGGCGGGACTCTATCTCCGCCAGCTTGCTGGCCGCTTCAGCCTTCGCCTCCTCCAACGCGGCCAGAGCACTGTCCCGCTCCGCCTTCAGAAGCGCCTCACGCTCCGCGGCCTCATAGAGCTGGCGGTCCGCCACCTCATTGAACTTGGAGAGCCCATGCTGCAGCTTCTTATTTGACAAAGTTAGCTCGCGCCACTCCGCCTTCAGCACCTCCGCCTACCGGTCATTCGCCTCCCGCTGGTGCGCTCTGAAGAGTCTATGCTGCATCGTCGCACAGGCGTTGTAGGCCCGGTCAATGTTATCCAGGACATACTGACCCTGTGGAGGCAACAGCGCACCGGCGGACTTCACTGCTGCGGTAATGGTGGCAAGGAAGGGCTCACAGAAGGCGTGCTGACCCCCAGTGGCATCCGTCCGTGGCCATTTTTTCGGACGCTCAGCACCGCCCTCCTGCTCGGGCGCTCTGGCAGGAATCTCAGCCGGACTCGAAGGTGGACTTGAAGACTGAGGCATGCCGGCAGCAGGACTTGAAGACTGAGGCGTACGGCTGGCATCCCGTATGTCCCTCTGCTCTACCCGATCGGACCGGCGTTGTTCGCGCTCCACCTACCGCTGCTCTTTCTCACGGTGGAGGCGATCGCGCTTTGCCCGGTCCTGGGCCTTGGAGGCAACAACATTGCCTGGAGGCGGGCGGGGAGCGTTCGTTTGTGGCCCCCGAATAGGTTGGGCGCAGTCGGCCACGTTAGGGATTGGGATCTTCGCCTGTATGCTGCTCCCCAGCACGAGCCCGCCACGCCCGTCATCCGCCACCTTGCAGACCTTCTCGGCAGTTGAGAGCAACGCGTCCATCCGGCGCTTGAGCGCTTCATCCTTCTCGGTCGCCTTGGATTTCGTCATCTTAACTGCAGAACACACAAACGGAAGGTCAGCGAACAGATACAACACTTGGTAAATTCTATCCTTCACTATTTCTACTACTAGCACGCAAAGAACTACAAAGGCCACAGACCGGGCGGTCTGGCGAGACGCGTGCGCTCGATGAGATCCCAATGGCACGTGGCCCAGAAGTATCTTGACTCGGGCGCGGGGTCGAACACGAACTTGAGGCGAGCTATCCTGGCCTCTTCAACAGGCATGAGCGGATACTCATTCGTGTCGAGCGTATGGAAGAACTGGGGAACTCGATCGATCGTGTCGGCATTGGCGGCGTATTCGAGAGGGAAGGCACCGAACTCCCAATCTCCCCCACCAAGTAGTTGATTGTGCGCCAGGAGGTTGACGAGCTTAGCGGGTCCACCAGCCACCACTTCACGCGGGGCTCCACCGTGAAGGTCCCCGAGTCCCTCTGGCGCGTGGAGTATCGCAGACGGAAGAAATGCAGGAACTTCGCCCGTGTCGGTTGATCCATTCCGCTCACCCGAAAGATGTTGAACATGGCGACGAGCGTGCGGGTGAGCGTGGGCCCGCATTGGCCGAGAGAGATCCTCAGAAGCGCCAGCATGTACTGGAAGAATGGATGCAATGGCAGCTTGATCCTGGCCTTCAGGTGGAATTCGCTTAGGCAAACGTGGCCAAGCGGAGGACAGGTGAACGTGTCGCCCTTGCCAGGGATCCTCAGACGCACGGAGCTCGGAATATGATAGTCGTGTGCCTACCGTGCCATCTTCTTCACGGACGGCGCACGTTCTGGCTCCTGAACCGGCGTACCATCCGGCAGCACCCAGTGTATGCGGCCGCTTTCCGCGAACTGGGGAACGGATGCCTCCTGCTGCACGTCCTTCTCACCCCATGGTCCAGAAGTGGACGAAAACCCGCCCGACGACCTCGACGCATTCCCCAACCCTGCGGCAGCGAGCGCTTGCTTGGGATCCATTGGCTGCACCACAGGAGAAGTGTTAGGGATGTATCGCAGAGGCGTCACACTCATCACGGACTCGTACGAAGATGTACTTGATCCGCTCGTGTCCGAACCACAACTAACCCATCTCGCCCCCGGTATGTATAGTTGCTCACGCGATTGTCCGCTCAATATCTCTATCGGCTCCATCTCTTAGGCGCACGCACGCGAAAACCCACACTTAGCAACAAAAAAAACCCTACCAGAAACACCAAAAACCCACAAAATCTACCCCAAACAGGATCAAACCAGGCACGCCTCAAAGAACACGCCTTGCTCTTGAGACGCAAACCCAGAAAAAAACAAAAACCCAGAAACCGTGGAGGAGAAAAACAAACAGAAACCAGAAAAACCAAAAAAAAAAAAAAAAAAGCAAAACGGAAAACAGCAAAAACAGGTTGAGAGCCTCACCAAATTGAGATTGTAGGTTGAAGTGGACGTCGACGTAAGATTCCGGCAAGAAAGCAAGAACACAGAAGATCAGACGATGAGCAATTCACAGGATAATTTTTGCAGAGTTTCGATAATTTGTGAAAGTGATGGGGAAGACGACACTGGAGGCCCTATTTATACTGATCACACGGAACCCATCATCGAATGCCAGCCGTCCATTTTCGCGTGTCCACCGTCAGATCACGCCACGTGGCCCCGAGGCGGTTTACTTACCCGCTTAAGTAACCGCGCTAACCTTTCAGCTTCCCGCCTTGTTTTCAAAACCCTAGCACGGTCTCCCACGGCTCACCACGTGTCATCCATGCAACACCTCACGCTCTCACGCGCCTGACGCCTGAGCTTCGAGCAGTTATTACGTCATCAGCATTTAATGCCCAGGGCACGCCAGAATTAATTACGCCGGCCAGCATTTATTACACAACGGTTCCCAAGGACAAGTCAAAAGGAATGTCACCTCAGCCACCTCACCAAACAGAGCATCACCACACCCAAGGCAAGACGACACATGCCACGACTCCCGCCATTCGAACTAGCGCCTCTCGGACTAACACGCACAACACGCACGACAAAGCACCCAAGAAACATCACAGGCAAATGAGGAACTCACCGCCACGGGCGTGAGGCTCCTCCCCTCCGTGTGCGTAACGGTAAACGATCAGCAAGCCGGATTAGGCAGCACGGGCATGGGGTCCGTCCCCTCCTTGGGCGCGCTAAGACTGATGGGTGGCACGGGTGTGGGGTTCTTCCCCTCCGTGCGCGCAACGTTAACGATCGACTCGCCGACTTAGGCGGCAAGGGCTCGGGGTCCGTCCCCTCCTTGGGTGCACTAAGACCGATGAGCGTTCCGGGTAGGGGGTCCGTCCTCTCCGTGCGCGAAAGCAAGCCAGATTAGGCGGCAAAGGCATGGGGCAGACTCCTCTTTGCGCGCGCTAAACCGATGGGCGGCACGGGTGTGGGGTTCTTCCCCTCCGTGCGCACAACGTTAACGATTGACTCGCCGACTTAGGCGGCAAGGGCTCGGGGTCCGTCCCCTCCTTGGGCGCACTAAGACCGATGAGCGTTCCGGGTAGGGGGTCCGTCCTCTCCGTGTGCGAAAGCAAGCCGGATTAGGCAGCAGAGGCATGGGGCCGACTCCTCTTTGCGCGCGCTAAGACCGATGAGCGACACGGGTACGCGTCCGTCCCTCCATGCGCGCTGCAACACATGTACGTAACGGCCCTGATTCCACCGTTGACGCTACAGCGTACGCAACGGCATCCCAACGTTGACGTTACGACGTCCGCAACGGCATCCCAACGTTGGCGCTACGACATACATTCACGCATCATACCATACATTCACGCATTCGCATACCTATATCTCTGTATTGCACCCATTTGTATTTACCAGGCAAACTCCACGGGCGCGCGGCTCCAAATAGCAAGATTCGTTTGGAGGCCGGGCCCAGAATACAGGAACAGGTACACGATCGGACGCACATGTACCCACTCCGTCATGCGAGCCCTTCCTTGACGGGAGAGTTGGGGGACTTGGGGGTTACAGGATCATGCACCACTGCTCAATCGGATAAGTATCTTGTTTAAATCGCACGAACCCTTTTTCAACTCCCCAGTCAAGAAAGTTATCTTTGACTTGGGGACTTGGGGGGACTTGTTAGTATGGCATCATTAGTTGTCCGATTAAATATACTTATCCACTTAAGCAGGCAATCAACACCTACCAGACCACCCGAAAGACCACCAGGAAGGCTACAACTCCGCTCACAAGGCCGACCCATCCGAGCGCGCACGCGCTCGACGGGCGCATATCCGAATATGTTGATCACATGACAGCAAGTGCAGAGCCAGTCCCACATCGAGGAACATAAGCAAGCAGCAAACTCAACCACCTATATATGTAAGGTATTTATTACAGGTAACGATATCGAATTCAATCCAATGTATTCAATTCACAAAACACCCCAACCTACTTCTACGCACGTTCGCTTGACTGTTATATCCAATACATCTTCTAACTTAGGCATCAGAGCGTTGAAAGCAGGCCACCCCTGTCTCGACCATCTGACCGTCTGTTTGTCGTTGTATTCTTCTAACAGCCATACCCGAACACGCGTACCCGCACACCCGAAGAGAGGAGAAGTGCCCGACCATCCGAACAGCTCGAACGTTCAAACGAGCAGAGGAAGAGAAGATTACCCGTACTTGCTTTTGCTAGATTGCGTTCCACGTAATCCGGTAGAAACACAGACTGTGTATAAATCAATACAAAAATTAGTCATAAATATTTATTGAAAATTGTATAATAGATGGAAAAAGAAAAAGAAAAGCATTTTGTACAAACAGTTCAAAACTTCGAATGGTTAATGTTAATCGTGAGATTGGGAAAAAAAGAGTGGTGCAACTGTTTTCAATTTTCAAATTCATAACTATCCAACAGTTACTGAATGGAATGGAGGCATTCGGTAGTTGGAGAGAGTGAAGGAGAAACGGCTTTTGTTCAGAATGGGGAGGAAAAACAAATAATAGCGAAAATTTAGTAATTTAAACTAGTAACATCTGAGGGAGCAACATTTTTTGAGCATCAGGTAGGAGATGGATTTTGTACCCAAAAATTTAATAAATATAGTTTGTGTCACAAGTAGGAGGCTTGGTGGATCAAGGTCAAATACAATATATTTTTATAAACCGATTGTCTGATGTGATCGTTGAACTATCAAAAAATATGGTTGAAATTTTAGCTAGTATCGTCATGATTGAGGTTTCGATCCGTTTGGTCAAACGCGACTATCGTTTATGTCCCTATTTTTTATTTTTGCTAATTTTGTTTTATTAACGACTTCGACAATTCAATTTTCGCTCTCCTCGCATCCACAACATTGTAAAGGGTGTCTCTGTGTGCAGGTATGATATTTCACTTTTCCAAATGAATGTGTGATAGTGTTTGAGACTTGTATATATTGAAAATATGAGCATAAATGACCGCCAGAGTTAACTGTGCGGATCAAGGTCTAAACGATGACCAAACCGACTCAATTATTTTGCGCTACGTATACAATAGTTCTATGATCTTATTCTACGGTACATTTTTTCATACTCGAATTTTTTCTAATCATTTTACTTTTGAAGATTTGTATTAGTTCAAAGCATCAAACAAACTATACAACATTATTGGGCACATCGTCAATTCGTTCATCCATCAACACGAATCTGTGAATTTTATAATATAAGATATTTTAAGTGAAAATAGGCACCATCAGATAACTACGCTTATTTTTTTTTTTTGGCATTCCAACTATTTAATTTTTATTTTTGAGACTATCAAATCGACAATTTCATTCAAAAATAACAATCAAGTATATCAATTGAGCTCAAAATGGTTACCAAAATTGCTCGAATTTTTTGGGCAGTTAAAATAATCTATACATTCAATCGTATGACCCATTTTTCGATATTCATCTTTTAACTATTAGTAAATTTTTAAATAATTATATTCCATTATAATTAATGAATGATAGTCGAACGAGGCATTCGGTTATGAAATAATTTGTGTTTAATAATTTTAGAATAATATAGATATCAAAATGATTTCGTGAAAATTTTCGTAGATTTTTTTGGAGTCTTAACCAATTTTTAAAAAAGGAATCAAATTAAATAAAATTCATTATAACATTTTTTTGGGTGAATTTGAGCCGTCCAATTTGTTTTTTTTTTTTTTTTTCTAGAAATTTCCAGGCCGTCGATTTTGGATGATTACGGAGGTGACCTGAGGGCAGAGCTCACGCTCGAGGGAGAGATGACAGCGAGGGCATTGGGGATGATGGAGGTGACGGAGATGAGAAAGGCGTGCTTGGCCTTGGTGATCAGAACGAGGCGGAGGAGCTCATCGGTGTTGCCATCCTTGGAGAAGAGAACGAGGACATCGGCGAGGATGTCGATGTCATAGTGGAGGGTGTCGAGTGGGGAGAGGAAGAGGGAGACGGTGGTTTGGGAGATCTTGTTGGTGATGAAGCCGCACTTGCCAACGCCGAAGAAGAAGATGGTGCCGGAGGGTGGTGATGAAGGCTGGAAATGGAGAGAGAGAGAAGCTCATATTGTGTACACTGAGCTATTGTAAGCTTAGTTAAAATTGACAAAAATTAGCCGTTGAGATTATTATATGTAATATTTTTTTTGTTTAGAAAAGCAATGTACAAATTTTGGGCTTGAAAACTGAACCCAGCAAATAATTAAGCTAAGAAATGAGCAACGTACGTATTTTGGGCTTCTTTCAATCTTTTTTTCTTTCTTTCTTTTGAACGGTAAATAATTAAGCAATTTATAATCATTAAAGACGAAGATATGCCGATCGATTACAACAGAGCTGTTCTCCTAAGTAACAACAACTGAGGAGTGGAATGGGATGGCTGTTTCCAGCTGAGATTGAACAACCTATTTAACTTAATCGTAGTTATCGTATCTATATCAGTCTATCCAAACCCGGTCGACTGAATGGGAAGAAGAAACATCAAACTCCAGCAATCATTTTTGTTGCCTGCAATATATATGATCACAAATATTTCATTCTGGAATTTCTTTGTATTTGAATATATGGTCGAGCACACGCATACGTTTTTCCTGTTGAAATTTACTAGGCAATTCTTTTTGCATCACGGATGTGCAGAGAAACTGATCGAAGATAGGAAAGAGCGATATCATCACCACCTCCTCGCTTTCAAATCCTCAACGTCCACGAAAATCTTGTTCTCTTTGGTCTCTGTTGAAAACTCTTCATAACACACGTTGCATTGAGTTGGTCTCATTCATTGTCAAATTGTTCAAAACTTCAAATGAATATATACCCAGGGCTATGAGTGGGTTCAAGTGTACAACAAGAAGCAGGAAAATATGTGATGAACTAAATATAACTCTTTATGGGTGCGTGGGTTTATTTCAGTTCCACAAGGCTTTATCTTCTACTATGGAATCATCTCAGTTCCACAAAGCTTCATTTATTTTGGGTCTTAGATATCTGAGCTAAAATTAGATTGTGTTTTTGGGTTTTGTGTTCAAATGGGTTTCATCGGGAAGATTGTTTTACTAGCAAAAAACCCATCCTCACTCGCCAGTCCTCTACATTCTCCCCCAAGTCCCCTTACCATTTTGACGATTTCGCTGGCGACTTTGTCTTTCGACTCGACCCGAGTCCCGGTTCTGGTTGTTGTGCTAGTTTTAGGTGCTAGTCACTTATAAATGGACGAATGATGTGGTTTCATCTCATTTCATTCCTCGTATTTAATTATTTAGAGTATGTTTAACAAATACTCTAAATTTAAAATTAACTCTAATTTATAGTAAAAATACCATATTTTTACTCTAATAAATACTCTAAATCATTCTCTATAATAGAAAAAGTGGGTGGAGAGAGAAACAAAACCTTCATATCTATAAAAAAACCAAAAACTCTGAAACTCTCTCAACTTTAATGCTTAGCATTCAAAGTTCATAATTTTCTTTATTCTCTCTCATTCTTTTCTCTTCTTGATCATTCTTTTTTCGTTGAAAACACCAATAAACATATTTTTAAATTAAAATATAGATTGATTTATTAAATTATGAATAAAATATTAAATTATAGAGAATGATAGAAAATCTATTAGAGTTGAGGATTAATCTTTATAGAAATTTTTGATTTTGCTACTTTATTATAGAGAAATTTTTAAAAAAAACTGTTAGAGATACCCTAGAAGAACAACTATGTTGATTACAATAATAATAATTATACTTGTCCATAATACTCGATGAAACTGGCATTCACAACCATATATAATAATTATAAGTTCAAATAGATTACCATCGAAATAACTAAAAACAATTTATTACGAATGAAAATTTATAGTCGAGAAATTTGCCTGTGGGGTTGCCTGTGGTGTAGGTGCCTTACGTACCTTGTCTACTTTAGAGGGCAGTGTGATATTCTCCTATGTATGCGTTTTCCTAAAAGTAAGATGAAACATAATGTTTTCTACTTAGTTGTTGTTCGACGACATAGTAGGAAAGCTGCTCAATATGTAATGATGCGTCATTTTCGTGTTATCTTTCCTTTGTTATGTCGTTACTACTGTAAAACAGATAAAATTGCTTACATCACATTCTTCGTTAATTGGAGTGTACTTGAATTATTCATTCATATGTGTTAAGAGTAATTTTGGAATTATTCGAGATGCTCTTAGAGTACTCATCGTTATATCGGGTATGTATTTAACCGTTTTATTAATAAATGTTTGAGAATTGTCGCATTGCTCTAGTTTAAAAATAAAAATAAAGTAAAGGACCAAAAAGTGAAACTATCCAAAGTTCCAAACCCATCCGCTCGCCAATTTTATCACCGTGCACGACAGCTATCCTACATTCCTACTCCACGTCTCCACTACACAACCGACGGTGATTACAATAAACACACCCTCCCGTAGATCTACACACACTTCCCCTACACCTCGCCGCACCCAACCACACGCCCTTAGCTGACGTGGCTTACGTGCGCCGTTTCGTAGCTGGCAAGTGGCAACGTCTGAATCCAAATTCCAAAAAGCCTCCTCACATGGTTTTGCGTAGAGAGCACACCGGAGCAAATTAGACGCCACCATTCTCCGAGACACAGAGAGAGAGAGAGAAGCTCTTACGCCGTCGCCGACCCGGCCCATTTATAAAGCCCATTAAAGATGTTTAATCTTCAGAGGCGGGTCAAAATGAGCGACTCGCAAAACGACGACGTCGGGAAGAAGGTGGAAGAAGAGGTAGAAACGACGAGGATGCGGCCGTCGGAGATCAACGTCACCGAGGATCAGGACCTGTTCATGGGAGTCAAGGTCCGTCGGAAAGCCTCGTTCCGCCGCGAGTTCAAAGGCGACTACATTGATGTCCGGTCAAATCACTACTTGATGAAACTCCTACAGCGACAAGGTAAGGGAGCTCGATCATGAATTCTCTATATTTTGTAGTCAAATCCATAAATTGAGCTTCAATTTCGTCATTTTTGGCTTTAATTTTTTGGAAGATTTCGAAGTTTAGGTTCAGAAATTGCTTCTAGAAATGTTCGCTTAAGCTTCAATTTCACCAATTACGCATAGTTCTACAGTTTCGGTGTCGAATTAGGAGTTTTAGGTTTAGAAAATAGTGAAATTAGTGCTGGAAATGTTTACTTGAATCATTCAATGCATTGGTGTAGGTGACAGGGAAGTTTTGTTTGCTGATAAAGTGTTGAAATTCACGAGCACTGGGAAAATGAAGCGGCGGATTTTGATGATCACCGACTTTGCGGTGTACATTGTTGATCCGGAGGCGGATGCGTTGAAGCGGAGGATAGGGCTTCCGGCTGTGGAGAAGATGTGCTTGAGTGAACTGAGTGATAACTTTTTCGTGATTGTCGTTCCCACGGAGTACGATCTTCTTATGGCTAGTACTCGCAAGACAGAAATCGTTACTGTCTTGGCTGAGGCTACTAAGAATATTTCTAATTACGATCTTGAAGTTTGCTTCGCTAACAGGTAATGCACCTATATCAGCATTTGTTTACTGTTTCGGCTGCTATTTGCTTCATTCAAGTTGGTAGAAAGCTCAATTTGATGTGGTTCATTAGTTACTGTCGGTTATGTCGTCAGCATTTCTAGATGTGAATGCAGCAATAGCCAGCACTAGGCTTGGACAAGTTTTAACACACACAATTGCAGTTCTGTTTTCTACAAGATAATGGGAGCAATTGGCATCTTGCCCTATAGATATCTGTTACAATTATAGCCAATCGGAGTGGGTCAAGAGATTAATTTCTTAGTGCAGCATATAACCCATTTCGTACCACTCACTTTTTAGATGCTGTGATATGGAATATTAGCCTTACTTTCTCAGAAGTGGATATTGGGATATGACATCTCTGGTTCTTATGCAAGTTGTCTCTATTCTGGGGAACTAAAGGAGAAAGGTGTGAATCGGCTGGATGGCTGCTTTGGCCATAGAATCTTCATGCCATAAGACAACTTGAAATCTTTTTAGTATAGGCAATATCTTGGGTTTGATGTTTGAAAGGATGCCCGATATTGATTTATATATGATATTGTTGACTGCATTAGGATGTCACTTATGCTGAAAGTTTCAATTTTCATATTTTTGGACCCCTGAGTTGCTTTCAAAACAAAAAAAAATCTTGTAAGTTTTAACTGAATGCATTTTGTCTGTCTTTGCAGTTTTGAGTATAATGCAGGTGCAGAGTTGGTGAAGGAGGTTCAATTTGAAGAAGCTGAAGGTCTGGCACCTTAATGTTTCAAAATCTTATTGACTTTTAAATTTATTCCCAGCTACTGTTATGATATGTTAAACTGATTTACGTAATCCTGAGTTGTTTCAATTTGTATGAATTTCAGGAGGTGTTAAAACAAGAATTCTGAGGAAGTGATTGCATTGCCAGCAAAGGTTTTAGGTTTTTAGATTCTACTGGACATCAGTTCTGATCCTTGTAAAGATGAACTCTTCTCTATCTATTGCGTGCCAAGGCTCTGCCCAGCATTGAGTTGTCACAGGATATATTGTTATTTCTTCTCATTTGTGTGCGATTCTTATAAAGGTACATGTAATTTTCTTTCAGACTATTAGCCATGCCAGTTTGATCTGGATGTATGAAATCATTGATATGTAATTCTCAAACTTGAAGATCTTTCAAAATGTATGGAAGATTGTTTGCAATTGCGGACGTTGCTGTGTTGCACTTTTCTTTCAATCTTTCCTTTGTTTCTATCGTACAGCAATCAAGCATAGAGTCTAAGAAGAGATGTGACTTATTTATGAGCAAGAGAATCTTGATCAAGGACAATGGACATGTACCATACTAGGAGAATCTTGACAGTAGACGCTGGCTTCCGCTAAAAAATTGATTTATGACCAGCTTTCATAGATGTGATAAAGTTCACACAAGGACTAACGGACTACTACAATGAAAACCATTGTGCTTAATATTTGATTGAATTAAAAGATAAAAAATCATTGGATCATAGTTTATATCTATGAAGAAAGAATTTCACTGTGGTTGTGCTTCTGGAGCTGGTGCATATGGTTGTGGCTGAGAGGTTGATCCTATGAGTCCAATATCGTTAACCGACGGTGTAATCACTTGAGTAGATGGAGTGACCGGAGTCATGGTATTTACTTGACGAATTTCCTCCACTTTCTTAACTACATCCGGCATTTTCGGTCGCTGCTCTGGCATTCTGGCAACACAAGACATTCCTATCTGTAACATCTCTACCATCTCCTCCTCAATGTTTGGATATCTCAGTAGCTCCACATCAAACACTTCTGCTGTCCATTCCTCCCTGACCACCGAGTTCACCCACCTCACCAAGTGCACAACTTCTTCACTACCTACTGTATGTATTGGGCTCTTTCCTGTGAGAAGCTCGAGCAACAACACGCCGAAGCTGTAGACATCTGATGCAGGGGTAGACTTCCTAGTGTCTGTAACTTCTGGGGCACGGTATCCTCCATTACGCGCTGCTGGCGGAGGCATTGGACTCATCAGCGTTGGTAAGCCAACATCAGACACACAACCATATCCTTGAGGGTTGAGGAAAACGTTTGAAGCCTTTATGTTTCCATGGACAAGCTTCCCACTGTTCTGTGAGTGGATATGGGCAATGCCTCTTGCTGCACCAACTGCTATTTTAAGTCGCGTGTCCCAGTCCAGTGGAATCCTGCCTTCTCCTCTTTTAGCTACAAAATCAAAGATTTATAAGAACCACAAATCACTGTTGGTTAGAGAACAACAACATTTATATGCCTAGATTACATACCATGTAACATTGTAAAGGTGCTTCCCTGCTCAAAGTAATCATATACAACAAGCTTCTCATCCTTGGAGTAATAATACGCCCTCAGCGCTATAACATTCTCATGGCTGATGCTTCCAACAATCTCCATCTGCTGCTCAAATTCTTTCTTTCCCACACTCACTTCCTTCAGCCTCTTCACCGCAACAGTATTGGCATCTTCCAAAGCTGCTTTATACGTTGTCCCGAAGGTTCCCTTACCAAGAACCTCAGCAGATGCCCTCAGCAAGTCCTCTAGATCAAATGCAAAGTTAGAACCCTCAAAGAAGGAGAGCCTGTTATCCTTGTCTTGGTTCTCCGAAGCTCCCTTCTTCGAAAACACTTGTTTCTTTTGTGGTTTTGCAGTCACCCCATCTTGATCACCATCTGACTTCTTTGTGCAGTAACTGATCATGAAAAATGCAATCACAACAAACCCCAGAACACACCCGCCAATCACGATGCCCAACAACGCAGGCTCACCAAGCTTCTTGTTCTTGCTTGGTTGAGAAGTAATAGGTGGCTGAACTGGAAGAGCAGGAGGGAGGGCTAGTGTCGAAAGACTATTACCCGAGAAAGCGGAACTTGGGAACCGTCCAAGTGACTTTGGCACACTGCCTGTGAGATTATTGTTGGATAGATCAAGCTGCTGCAAACTAGGTACATTGAAGTCGGGAATCTCACCCGAAAGCGAGTTGTTGGCAAGACTGAGATAAGTAAGGTGAGTCAAGTTGGAAATCGAGGAAGGGATGCTACCGCTAAATGCATTGTTTGCGAGATTCAGGACAGTGAGATTCTTCCAAACCGAAAAGTCCAAAGGCAATGGCCCCAAGAACTTGTTGGACTGAAGATAAAGCGAGGTCAAGTTTGTGAGGTTAACAAAGTCAGAAGGCAATGAACCTGTTAAGCTGTTCAACCTGAGGCTCAGAACCGAAAGTGCAGATAGGCGGCTGAGGGTGTTTGGTGGGATTGGACCATGTAAGCTAGCTCCAGGCAAATGAAGCTCTATGATTCTGGTTGCATCTTTGTTGCACACCACTGCAGTCCAGTTTCCGCAAACAGGTGAATCCTCACTCCAATTCAGAGGGCGTGTGTGTGAAACATTGAGAAGGAAATCAAGCAAAGCTTGCTTGTCTTCAACCGGATCACCATTGACAATATGAACCGAAATCGTCCCAATGATAATCAAGAGCATGAACACTGCCTTTACTAAATTCTTGCCCATTTTTTTTCTCAGCCAAAAACTCAATCTTTAACCCAACGACATGAATTCAAACAAGTGAAATTTTACATTAGAACTGAGCAGAACAGCTAATTTCCAGAAAAGTGCTCCAAAACATAGTTGACTAAATGGAATTGAATTTTGGATCAGTCAAGAAAAGCAGTCATACCAAGTTTGAATTATTTGGAGAAGATAATGCTTATACTATTCTTGGTTTGCCTACTTTGTTAGGTATTTTGGTAAGAAAATCTTCCACTAGTTTGTATTCTATATAAGCTCTCACTTTCACATCAAGATCAAAAATAGCTAACTTCAAGGTCATACTCATAAACTCAACAAAAACATGATTGGAACCAAGAACAGAAACGAAACACTTACTAGCTTGCTCGGTCTCAAATCACAGCATGGCTCCCTTTGCTCAAGCTTTTAGCAATAGGGTTGTTTAGAAGCACATTGTAGCTTGTGGTTGCAGGAACAGAGAAAGAGTAAGAAAGAAAGGGAAACAGTAGTCTAAACCCAAGTAGGAGTGGTGGTGGAGAAGTTATGATGATGATGATTATGGGGATTTGCTTGCTTGTGGAAGCAGCGTGGCCACATGCAAAGAAGGCTAAGGAAAACCAATTTTCTAATTGAGAATTAGATAATAAGAATTCATGATTGAAGTTGAGAAGCCAATAGTCCAATACAGAAGCTGCTCTGTGCTTTTTATTTTATAGCGCAGGAACAGGAAGCTGCATGTGCACAATAAGTGGAGCGCAAGGAGAGAGAGAGAGAGAGAGAGAGGGAGGGCAATCCAAAAAACGAGAAGCTATCACGTGCACTACTCTTGTCTTTAGCAATTGGCCATGAGTGTTGATTTGGAACTATGGAGCCAAGGTTGTTTGTAGTTTTCTTCCTTATCATTTTGCTAACTACGTACCGAAAGAAGATTTGTATGTTTGTTGTTGTTTATGTAATTTTGGACATGTTTCTGTTTGTGATGGTGTGTGTTGATGATGTTGGAAGGAGAGTCCTGATACGAATTTCTGAGGAGATGCATCTTCTCTAAGTTTAGTAATAATCAGTAATTGTCGTCGGATTTCTACCATGTGGTATTGAATAGGAACATTATGTGATTGGTATCTTGAGCTTAAACTTGAGCCAGTAAATACGTGACCTTAAATCAAACTTGAAGCTCTTATTATACCTTCGAGTAAACAATCTAGAACTGTCGGCGTCACCTTCGTCTCATAATTTTAATTTTACACAACAATAGACTATAATCGAGAATCAATATGTCGTAAGCTTAATCATTTTGTTTTGACAAGGACTTTTAAATTGATCTCTTAATCTCAAAATCTTATCACACCTACATAAATTCTTTAAATTCGGGCCAAGACTGCTAAGATAACATTTTCAGCTCCTCTATATAATTTCTCAATTATATTATTTTTTCATTAATATTAACATTACGTTACAATAGGTTGTCTTAGAAGAGGCTCTTTGTAACCTATTTTTTCTTTTCTTATAAAATCAAAAATCATTTCGTTAAAATGGATGGTTGTCCAGCAAACCAAACTCATCATGAATCTAACAAAATTTTAAAATGTAACAAACAACATTAACAATTAATGCGATATATGATATAGACGATGAACTTGATACTGTTTCAGTGTAAACTGAGTTTTCTATATGGTATGTTTAAGAAGTATTAGAAACTTTAACCAAAAAAGAGATGGTCGAGAAAGTAACACCAGGAAACCCTAACGGCGATAGGGTGGTTGACGTGCACCGTCGTTCGGTGGTTGTCTTGTTGAGAGATCTAGTAGAGAATCGACCGCGTCGAAGGGATCTTCGCCTGTGGACACTGGTGGATCTACGTATAGGCGAGGTTGGGCAACTGAATTCTGAACTTAGCTTTAGCTTATATGAGATGGGGATGGCTAAGGTAGGTAGAAATGGCAGAAGCAGGTTGAAAATGCCAAAAACTAGCGAGGAAGATGAACTGAGTTGCTTTCTGACCTATAAGAAGACGTTGTTTGTATTTAATTATTAATGTAACTGTGAGAACCCAACCTTGAATTAGCTGCCTAAACTGAGATTAGGCCCTCAAAGACTACTAATCTATACAGGATACGATCTTAACATGACTCTACACTGAATCATTCTGACCCGATAACAGTGCAACTAGACTTCGAATTAATCTAAGATACTAAGGTACACATCCGTAGGATCAAAATTGATTCTGCGATGGGATTTGCTATGCCTCAATCTGCGTGCGTGCCTGACCTCAAATGAGACTTTGCAACCTAGGAATTTGAAACCAAATGGCCCAGGGGAAAGACATAAAAACATAGAAAAATGTCAGAGTGAGTAGCTGAAAAATAGTTAGTTTTTAGAAATCGCAAAACGAAATTTGTATGCCTTTCACAAAAAAACGTAAAATAAAACTATGTGAGTCTAGTAAGCATAACATAAACGTGCATGTGGAGGCGTGCATAACATAATCATAATCCTCTGCTCATGTGTTATCGTGTTCCACCAGGAGCATACTCGGTGATAAACCGAGCAGCCAATGCATTAATGCATTCATACATAAATAAGCATACGCGTGTGTGTGACATGAAATCATAACATATAGCCTCTGTGTATAAACGTATTCATATCATAACATATTATGTATACGTATGAAATGAAAAACATATGCATAATCGTAAACATATTTTAAGTCACATATGCGAAAAAGATTATCGAAAATAATCATATGCATAAGGGGAAATAAAACTTCATAAACATAAAACCTAGACCCCTATTCGACAGTGGAGTAAAAAAGTTCATTCACTTGGATCGCTACTAATTAGCTACTCCGTTGACCCACTAATTCGTAATTCGTACCCAACGCTACTAGCTAGGCCAAACACAAGGTCCAAATTAATTAATAAATTATCCTAATCGCGTAATTCAATGAAATTATGAAACCCGTGGCAACTCGTACCTTAACCACAAACATCACGCTTTTCAATAAAAAAAAATGTCAGTACCAATATACCACATCGTTAGTTCCAGAATATACTCATCGAGCCTTGACTCCCAAGCTTTATAGTGGTGTGAGTCTCGACTCGACACACGTCGCACGACGGTAAAAGTGTCGGGTCAGATCGAAACCTGAAATTAGTCAAAATATTATAAAAATAATCGTAACGCACTAAACTACGCGTAAACTGACAAGAAATAGGCTTAGGAACTTCTTGTCAAAATTCTTATTTTTTGGGTCGCTGGAGCTCTGCCGCACACGGCGACAAGTGGGTCCACGCTCTGCCGGAATCATCTGGCTCTGATCCCTGCAATTGACCCATCATTTTGAAGATCTCAATGAGTACAACATTATCTAACTACACCAAGCCGAGAAAATGATCGGAGGTGGTCAGATTTTACCTCGAAAGTCGGCAAAAATTGATGGAAAAACTACATTGGCTGATCATCATCGAACGACCATGAGATGGCTCGAGACCCATCATGTTCGACTCCTGGGAGTTCAAGGATCAAAACCCCTATTGTGTCGCTGCCCAAAATAGGTCGAAACGGTGTCGACGACGACTGAGCCAAACCGAGAAACCCAAGAAAATTCTCGACCTTGATTTGCTCCCATGCGGCGAGGAACGAAAGTTTTGAGGGAAGAGGAAGGTGGAGGATGAAGAGAGGATCATTTTACGATCGGGGCACCGTTTCGAGGTGGCCGGACGACAACAATCCAACCAGGTCAAGGATTTGGGTCGGATCGCGCCGTCGGATCCTGATTCGGATCGAACAGTATGGGTTCTACCCAACTGGGTAGAAATTCTAAATTTATACCCTAGGTTAGAAATGAATCAACGACCCAGAATGATTTACTGTTTGATCTAACGGTCCAAGATTTTCTGATCGAATATTGATTTTTTAGAGTAAATTTATAATTCTCAAATTTCAAAAATTCGTAACTAATTTCTCGGACCTCCGAAAAATAAAATAAAAATACACTCGATCTCACAATAATCCTCTACAATTTCTGTGAAGAAAATGAGTCCAAAATCATAACTTATAAAAAGTCAATTTTTAAACCATGACTAATCTCGAAAAATGTGTGACGTGATGATTAGCTTGAAAATTAACGTGACTAACAATGATTAACTTCATAATTTGGTTTGGGTCGTTACAGTAACTTCCGGTCACGAAGTCGTTTTAGGACTAAGAATAATACGAAAAAGAATGAAACCTGAATAGTCAACGATAAAATACGGTTGCATCCTCTGTTGGTGTATTCGTCTCAATTAACTTACCCTCACCACTAGTTTCTCCCTCATTTATAATTGATTATGGTTTGAATCAGCTTCTATCTCCGCTAGGCTTATCTTCTACTGTTTTTGACTAATTGTTAAGTTTAAAGAATCTAGAGATCATGAATAATTATGAATCTACCATTAAGAACTCCTCAGTGATCAATCTTGTTGCTCATGCCCTACTCGGTATCAAATAACCCGCTGCTATGATTATGAAAACCCAAATAATCTGAAAAATCATAGATCCGTATTCTTTTTATTTCACCCAATTATCACTATTATAGTCTTAATTTTTGTCGTTGTTCTTGTGATATTGTCTAATTTCAAGCTGAACAATTACAAATAATGAGATGTCATATTCTTCATGCATGTAATAATTATACGAATGTATGTTAATTTTGCCCAACCTTAATTTTTTCTTCTTCTGGATCTGCCACTGCCCTTGGCCTTTACTTTTTGGTGCACGACGAGACCGAGGCTAGAGGTGGTTGTCACGCGGAGGTGTGGGGCAGGGATTTATAGGGCGAGGAATTGGTCGCAGGCGGCCGCATGTGGTAGGCTCTGTTCGCTGTGGAACGGGACTGACGCAGGTGGTCTAGAATCAGCGATGTGGTGGGGCCGATAAGGTTTTTGGTTGTGCCCACGACGAGCTCGACTTCAGATTCAGTGGCAGAGTACTGACGTCGACAGACCTGGGCTGACGGTCAAAGGACGATGGCGATGAGAACTAGAATCTCGTCTAGTCGGCAAGACTATGACGGCGAGAATCAAAGGAAGCAAGCAGTGGGCTTTGTTCGTCCTAGGGTGTGGGTGTGGGCTTGGACTTTGGTTGTCCTACTTGATGCGACTCATACTTTACTTAAAGCTACTCTTTACTTGAGCTACTCTCTCACTAATGGATAGTTGGGCTTCTCCTGATAAGCCTCTTGGATCTTGGATATGGCAACCAAACATCGTCCAAGGATGTTATGCGTGACACCCCGCATAGAGGAATTCAGTGACACTCGGATAACAAAAGCTGAGGAGCGCCAAATCGTAGTAATATAATATTTTTTTGGGGTAACATAATTAGGTAGGGAGTGAGACCACCATTTTGAAGACTTTTTTGTTCTACGCCAAGATCGTCTAGTTATGTTATTGTACCAGATTGAATTATAATAATGTAGGTTACTCTAAAAGGTTATTTTTATCATACAGATAACTGGTGAACTTGTAATTTACAAGTTTCCTTATTCAATCTTATTTACCAGTGAACCCCTTATAATTTATCAATTTCTTTATTCTATCAATTCACCAAAAAACAGAGAGAGAGTATTAGTATAAAAGTAGCCCAATGAGCTAGCCACCATTGGATGACGCGTGTCAGCTGGAAACACTTTGACCCTAGAGGGCCATTAGCTGTCGCGATATATCGCCAAAAAACGCAAAAACGGAGACATAATTAATAACTGAAAAATGAAAAATCGGAAACGAAGGACGAGACGAGAGAGAGGATAATAAAAAAGAGAGTCCTCTCTCAATCTCAATCTCAATCTCCTCCAAGGCGATACGAAACCCTAATTTCAAAATATCGCGATATCTTCCGAATAACCCTGGAAACATCTGTTCGGCTGCCAACAACCTCCGGCGAGAAGAAATACCAGTTTCTCTCTCTCTGTCTCTCCTTTCCTCTCCTTCTGTAAGTCGCCTGAATTTCTCGTCTCTTCTTTCTTTCTTTCTTTTTTCAATTTATTTTTTCTGTGTAGTAAACTATTTTACTTTGTTGAGCTCATTGAATGTTAGATTAGGGTTACTTTGAATTCTGGGTATTCGTTAGTGGCTGTTGCTCCAGAAAAATGATTCTGGGTTCTTCAAAGTTTTTGTCTTTATGAGAAAATGTTGAAGGAAACTGAGCTAACGATTATGGATTTGGATGAATGAAACAATAGGATTCTGGGTGTTTCTGCAAACTTGTGGAGTGGTTTAGACTTTAGAGGCATAAAAGATTGATAATTTCTAGCTTAGAACTCAGAATGATGAACAATTGAAGCTGAATTTGAAGCAGCATTCTCAATTTGTATCGAATCAAGTCATTTTTCATAAAAATTTAAACAAATTAAGCTCAAGCTAAGCTTGGTTCTTATTGATTCTCGGCTGGTTTGGCTCATACTCCCTCATAGCAAAGACCACTTTTTTAATTTCAGAGGAATTTTGTTTAGTAATTCTGTTTATGCTCTTTTCAGACTCACTTGTATAGTTTTAGCTTTTCTGAAATGTAATGTGTATCAGCATTAATATTTACATATCGATCATAACACAAACAGAATGATCAGCTACTTATTGTTTAATTTTGCTTTCTCTCTCTGTAGGTTTGAAGTCCAACAGCCGAAGCAGTAAGTTCAGTTTGTCACTCTGTGATCATTTTTTGACATTTTAAGATAAAGATACAGATGTTGCATTTTTGCTTTCGAAAATTTAGTACTTGTGTGAACGTTTATCAATTTTGCATGATAAGTAAACGAATCGGTCTTTCTGCTCGTTGCAGTGGTTCGAGAGAAGGACATCTGTTGGGAATACGCTGAGAAACTAGATGGAAACAAGGTGAAATGCAGGTTCTGCCTGAGAATTCTGAATGGAGGCATTAGTAGATTAAAGCACCATCTATCTCGGCTTCCAAGTAAGGGTGTCAATCCGTGTAGCAAAGTCAGAGATGATGTTACCGATAAGGCGAGGACCATCTTAGCATCAAAGGAGGAAGTGAAGGAAACTTCAAGTAGTAGTAAGAAGCAGAAGTTTGTGGAAGTTAAATCTTCTCCTGTAAATGTCTCTCCGATTAAAGCTCTTATGTCTCTGGAGGCACCGTCTCCAATTCAGAAGGTTTTTCCTACTGTCAACCCAATGGCGCCCTCATCCTTGAATAACCAGGAGAATGCAGAGAGAAGTATTGCTTTGTTCTTTTTTGATAACAAAATCGACTTCAGTGTAGCACGTACTTCGTCCTATCAGCTAATGATTGATGCCATTGCGAAGTGTGGCCCTGGATTTACAGGTCCATCGGCAGAAACTCTGAAGACTACATGGCTGGAAAGGGTCAAGTCCGAAATGAGCCTGCAGTCTAAAGATATTGAAAAGGAGTGGAGCACCACAGGTTGCACTATCATTGCTGATACATGGACTGACAATAAGTCAAGAGCTTTGATCAATTTTTTGGTTTCATCACCCTCGCGAACCTTTTTCCACAAGTCCGTGGATGCATCTGCATATTTCAAGAACACAAAATGCCTTGCCGAGTTATTTGATTCGGTCATACAAGAGTTTGGTGCCGAAAATGTTGTGCAGATAATCATGGATAGTAGTTTCAACTATACTGGGGTGGCAAACCATATCCTTCAGAACTATACAACCATCTTTGTGTCTCCTTGTGCCTCTCAATGTTTGAATCTTATTCTAGAGGAGTTCTCAAAGGTGGATTGGGTGAACAGATGCTTCCTACAAGCACAAACCATTTCGAAGTTCATATACAACAATGCCTCAATGCTCGATCTGATGAAAAGGTTCACAGGTGGACAGGACCTCATTAGAACAGGCATCACAAAGTCTGTGTCCAGCTTCCTTTCACTGCAAACCATTTTGAAGCAAAGGTCAAGGCTGAAGCAAATGTTCAACAGCCCCGAGTACTGTACCAACTCCTCTTACGCAAATAAGACACAGAGCATTTCATGTATTTCCATTATCGAGGACAACGATTTCTGGAGGGCAGCGGAAGAGAGTGTGGCCATCTCCGAGCCATTTCTCAAAGTGTTGAGGGAAGTATCCGGCGGAAAACCTGCTGTGGGATCCATATATGAGCTAATGACCCGGGCCAAGGAATCGTTAAGGACATACTACATTATGGATGAGAACAAGTGCAAGATATTTCTAGATATAGTAGACCGGAAGTGGCGTGATCAGCTCCATTCTCCTCTACATGCAGCTGCGGCATTCTTGAACCCCAGCATCCAATACAATCCGGAGATCAAATTTCTGTCGTCGATCAAGGAGGACTTCTATACTGTTGTCGAGAAGGTACTGCTTTCGCCTGAACTGCGTCGCGACATCACTAATCAGATATCTACATTTCAAAAGGCAAATGGGATGTTCGGATGTAGCCTTGCAATGGAAGCAAGAGATGTAGTTTCACCTGGTAAAGATTTACATATGAGAGAAATGTTGTCATTTTATTGTGTTTGTGTATGACCTAGTAGGACTTGCATTGTAGGCCTTTGGTGGGAGCAATATGGTGATTCGGCACCCATGTTGCAGCGCATCGCGATCAGAATACTGAGTCAAGTGTGTAGCACATTCACATTCGAGAAGCATTGGAGTGCATTTCAGCAAATGCACTCCGAGAAACGCAACAGGATCGACAGAGAGACCCTCAATGACCTTGTCTACATCAACTACAACCTCAAGTTATCAAGACAAACAAGAAGCAAGACTACTGTTGAAGCTGCAGATCCGATTCAGTTTGACGACATAGACATGACCTCCGAGTGGGTGGAGGAGAGCGATAACCCGAGCCCAACTCAGTGGCTCGATCGGGTTGGCTCTGCTCTTGATGGCAGTGACTTGAACACTAGACAGTTCAACGCTGCCATATTTGGTTCAAATGATCACATATTTGGTTTATGAAGCAATTTGTTTTTGTAAACCTTCTTTTTGTACCCGACGCCACGTGTCGTTTATAGAGGCGCGGTTAAATCACACGCGTCTTTCTCTCTACTATTTAGACTCTCTCCTTCACTTTTTTATTTTCACCAGAAAAAAAAATTGAAAGCTTTTCTTCGCCGTCGTCTGTGATTTTTCCGATCTCCGAGAGCTATGGATTACGATTATCGGAAGGCTCCAACGTACGGCGCGCAGATTCCGCCGTACAGTCCTACCGCGTCATCGTCGCATCCGACTTACGGACCTCCGCTGCCGTCGTCGAATCTCTATCCCAGGGTCGGTCAACAGAGTCAAACGCCGATCTCTACTCCGTCTCACGGCGGCGGAGGTCACCGTAACTTTCCTCACCATCAGACCTCAACCGCTCCCGCTGCTTCTACTACTACTAGTACTACTACTTGTAAGCCCTCGAGCCTCGTGTAATTCCGTATTTGATCGAGATTAATGTCGGCTTAGGGTTTTTTAATTTTTGATATTACTCGTTAATTTTTGAAATTCGTGGTCTGATGATTGCAGCTAGATTGGGCATTCGAGTCGCTATAAAGCCGGTGTACCTGATCACTCCTCCGGTAAGCTTTGGAGTTTCAATTGTGGCAATTAGTGAAGCGAAAGATCTGATTTCGTTAGACTTAGAATTGAGTAGATTGATAAATGTAGGCTATTTTGTTGAGTTGGGGTGACTTTAGATGTCTGAAATGATTGGAGTTTGGTTTGATAATTGTTTTGTAGCCTCAAATGGCAACACATCTTGGAGATTTACCGTGAAGTAATTTTCAATTCGACTTTGATTTCGAGAAGAAAGTTTTGGCTGAAGCGGAAAAGGAAACCCCGAATTGGGGGAAGCTTGGATTGGATAACCCTCCCCAATCTAAGCCTGCCGAAGCACCATCTGCTTCTGCTTCTTCTTCATCTTCGGTACGTTTTTTGTTCTTGTTGCTTGTCTGAATTGTGTTCTGTCAACTCTGTTAATGATCCTGAAATACGTTGTTATGGAACTTGTTTTCAGTTTCTTTGTATCATTGTCAGATGAGCTGGATGTGTGTGGATAGGCTTTTAAATATTTACTTGTCTGGATATTATTATAATTATTGCAGGGCTCAGTCAGTGATCCTGTTGTGAGGAAGTATGTCGCTTCAGGGCTCAGCCGAGAAGCAGTACCTCTTGCAGTTGGAACTTATGGAGACAATCCTGCCAAGGTGTTTTTCTTGAGCTCTTGGCCTGCGGATTAAGCTCGATTGTCACCGTTAAGTACTGCTCATTACTTATCATCATACTTGGCTATTTAACTGAAAAAATGCTTTTCTTTTCTGCTGTTCTGGTTTGTGATTTTGTCAGTGGATTCAACACTTTGCATGAGATGGGGTTTCCTGCAAACAGTGTTGCCGAAGCTCTTCTCATGTATGATAACGACAAAGAGAAGGCACTGGCTTATCTGATAAACAGTTCATCATGAGGTGTTGTCTTGTAGACTCTGTTCTGTATTAGACTATTAGTTGTGTTATTGTTTTTTACACTGATTGTAAAGAATTGCTCTGCATTTCACATGTAGTCATGCCAGTTCGTCACTGTACTTGTCTTAATTCTAGGGTTGCCATGTTGGGTTGCACATTTCTGTAATGTATATTTTGAGTTAACTATTACCGACTAGATGGTGCAGCAGTCACATTATGAGATATATACAGTTATGCATATAGCAATATTTTGAATCTAGGATCTGTTCTTGTGGAATGCAATTCTTTGCTGGTATTTCTTCTTGTCTTTATGGTCGCTTCGGATATCACCTTGTCACCTAAGAGTTGGCATCTGGACATCAATACAACTAGAAACTGCAGAGTTGAATTATTAGTCTTTACTCTTTAGCAAGAGAACACCATAACAATGCCAAGGGAACAGGAACGTTGGACAGTATTCTAAAGTACTTGTTGATATAAGTTTATATCCATCATATCCATGAGTAACAATTACCAATGGCATTACAAATTTCTATAGCTTTGAGAGAAGATAAGCCAAGATCAAACATAGCTAGGCAAGAAATCGGTGATTGTTTTACAAAAAGAAAATTCTTTGTAACACTATGCATTGTGTGTGTAACTGAGCCTACAAAGCTATTCCGACTGCCTTCTGTGGGCATATACTGTGTTCAAATCCCATCTTTCCAATCTGTAATGAGCAAAGCTACTTCATCTGATAGGCAAGAGACTTGGAACCAATACTCAATCAGATGATGACTTCCTCAAGCTTCATACTCTACATCGTGCAGGCTGCAAGCATCTCATGGATGTGAATCCAATGTTTTCTAAATCATCTCCCTGCATCTTGTTTAACTTTATCCACAACCTCAAAGAAAACAAAATCACACACCAGCACAAATGGCTCCTGTAATAGCAAAACCACATTGGCAAGTAAATCAACTGAATGGGAGCAGGCTACCACCAAATATTAACTTCCCTTGTGTGTGTGTGTGTGAGAGAGAGAGAGAGAGAGAGAGAGAGAGAGAGAGAGAGAGAGAGAGAGAGAGAGAGAGAGAGAGAGAGAGAGAGAGAGAGAGAGAGAGAGAGAGAGAGAGAGAGAAAGAGAGAGACCTCCTGCCCAAGAGGAGCAGCAAAACTTGGCGTCATTAAGATGTTTAACATCAAGCCCGATAAACCATGATCCTACACTGACATCATCATGGGCGTAGGTACGGAGGACATCTCTGCAGAACAACACACCAGAATTCAAGTTAGAGTGCTTCGCATATTGAAGGAACCAGTTTATCTGAAATATCCAGACCAAATAAAGTATCACAGAAAAAACACTCACCTATTTATTGAAACAAATTTGGCCAGAGCTTGAGAGATTACATACATTTCACCTGAAGCATGGCGAAAATATCTGTTGGATGCAGAGACATACCATTAGAATGGGCAGGTTTCATGCAGATGTGATTATTACATGTATTTAGGAGAATGACTGATAGTTCATAGCTTTTATGAATTTCATTCCAAGTCAGTTGCTCTCCGTGTTTAGCATTTAATTATGATTGTTTGATAAAAATTTGCAAGAAATTAGAATACTGTCCAAGTTCAACTACATAATGAATCTAGTACAACTTACGATTTTTTATCACCAAACTTCCACCATTCTGGTTCATACCAATTTTGACTCCTGAGACACACCAGCAAGCACAATTATGAAACATAACAAGATCATCGAATTCGTATGATTGTTGACACTTATTCTAGCATATACTCACGGCTCAGAGAAAACTTCGCCGGATTTCATGCACCCAAGATAAACACGAGGCTTGTCTAAATGAGTAGCAAGTGTAGCTCCCAGAACATCTACATGGAAGAAATAAAAGATTCGAACAAAAAAAGAAAATCATAAAGTGGATCTGTAATGACTGAACTTGAATAACAACTAATATAAAAAAAAAAATCTTTATTTACAAAGAATGGTGTTCCTAATCTAGATTGAAAGAAATCAAACCAAAATAGAATGATAAGCACATCAGAGGATAAAATATAAGCAAAAGCAAAAGGAAGTGTGTAGCAAGGTAAAAAAGGAGAGTAGAAAACGGTTTGGATTTTTCAGATGGACATGAAGTGCCATGAAAAGGCTAATTGAAAAATCAGTTCATGTAATGATAATAGTACTGACCAATATTTACATAAACATCATCATTGACTTTGGCATAAAACTCAGCATCCCATTTATCAGCAACATGAGTGAAGAACAGTTTAACCTTCTTGGAGAACTCTTCTGGTGCCTCCAAATGGTTATCCTGCCAACAATGGGTTGAAAATGATCAGACTACAAAAAGGAAATATATCATGTATTTGCCGCACACTGCCTGAACAAGTACGTTTCACTTAATGCAATGAAACATAAAACGTACAAGAATAAGAAAGTCTTTGGTCTGCCTGTTTTCATCGTCAATGGCCCTGTCCAAACTATCCCCATGATTTCCACTGCAGGACAACAACTCGTCAGACAAATGGGCTCTGACGCATTATAGGTTTGGCATGGGAATGAGAGATAAAGGGAAGATAATGAACAAAACCTTCTTCCAATAACAAATCTTGCAAAGATCCCCTTTTCATTCTCCATTTTCTTCAATGCATTTCCTACAATAATGAACATGCCAACATTAAAATCTCCCCAAAGACATATTGTTCACTTTGGTTACTTTAACTATAACATGTGGAAGGAAACATCTCACAACATTCTACATGATCCATCAACATTCAAGAATCTATATACACCAAATGACCAAATTTAGGAATAGAACATTACTAGTTCGCATCCACGCCTTACGAATAGCATCCCTATTGTTTTTTCGACCAAACTTCGTGAAAATTCCAATCACCACCAGTGGCCTGGTTCCATTTTTCAGCGTCGAGTGCTTTAGAGTAAAACCCTCTTGTCTGGCTGCAGTCAACTCCATCTCAACTGCCTCGAACTTTTTATGCTGCTCCCTAAAGGAAGAACTTTTCGGGTCAGGACCAAAGACAAATATTTGAAACTAAGTTCGGCCAGGAAACTTGACCAAAACTAGAGAACAAAGAACTACCATCTTACCTGCAAGCTATGACTTTCAATGTATCATCCACGGATATGGCAGATCCTCCCTACAATATAAGAATTAGTTTTCACTGGTCAACTAAACCAATCCGGATAAACTCACTTATCCATGTAAATTATACATCCAACTTCAAACATGATACATACTAGTTGTGCATCCAAAAACCCTTTATCTATTTTGGGCTGGGCAGCAACCCCATTCTGAAAATGTACCCAAAATAAACTAAACCCACTAATCATATTACAAAAACAAAGCTAAAAAAGACACTCTTTATACTATTTCTCATTGCTTAAAAAACTTCAAATCCACCAAAAAATTGAACCCAGATACAAAACCAAAAAAATGCCAACCTGCCCAGTGATCCTATCAAGCTCTTTGATCAGATATACCCTGTTCTCAGAATCCTGCCACAACCTGAATTCAAAATCCCAAAACTTTCAAAATTCAAATTTTCAATCTTGGGGACAACAAAAATCTAAGAGAAGTAAACAGAAACGAACCTTCCGGCGACGTAGATTGAGGCGAAGGTGGCGAACATGGAGACCAACAGAGTCGGAATCCGGGATCGGAAAACATTGCCGGAGACACGTGACTTGCTGTTGTTGCTTTGCATTCTCTCCACCATTAGTGAGCATGAACGTGTCGAACGATCTGGGCCCAAATATCGAAACTTTGAGAAGGTCGGGGGTGCAAGAAATGGTGGGTCTTGGATAGAGTCGGAGATAGATCGATGGACGATGGGTTTTGACTGGAATTTGGATTTTTTTTTCAATGGCGGAAAGACTGAGACTGAGAATGAGAATGAGCTGAGAGTCCTGAGACGTTTTGCTTCTGGTTGAAGTCGTTAAAAAGGTCGGTACGTGATGACGTTTATTTTTATTTTTATCTTTTCTTTTATTAATTTTATTTACAACGAACTTAAAAGTCTTGTACTTTTGTTGGGTGTTTTGGGTTCGGATCCTTTGGGTTTACAGTCTCAAATCTCCGGCTTCTTCCCTGATTTGTTTCCCGGCGGTTGTTTGAGCATTTGATGGGAGTGTTTTGCTGTATGTGCTAAAACTGAAAATGCACTAGTTTTTCGGCTTCCGTTGTTGTTTTGTGTTTCGACCACCCTAACCAAGTATCTATATCTTCATAATCTTTCTCTCGACCAATTACGTATGTAACTTACATTGTGTGTCATAGACTTGTATATATTAGCATAATGCATTTATGCAATTTATTTTTTCAAATGGGTTATCAGACTCCGACACGACACAACTTTTTATTGAAAGATTGTAAACAGAATAACAGATTAATCAAGATCATTCTAATTATAACTAAATTCGACATTACACGACACAACACGACGTATTGACAAATCTAGTTACCGGCGAGAATACATTATTGGCTATGCTAAACGTTGATCGATTTTCTCGCTTACCTGAATAACGTTGACCTCTATGTTCTTTTGGTGATGTGCATGCCTCTCTGTACTAGCGTGACGTTGGGTCGGGCCTGGGGTCCATGGTGGGTTTAGTTTGGACTGATTCTTGCGGCTTATTTCGCAAACCTAATTTGGGAAAGAAATCGGATTATCGTCTTCGAATCCATAGGAGTCTAGTTTGGTCCAAACAGGTGACCTGGTTAAAGCATAGGAGTAGTATAGGAGTTTCTTGAGCTTCAAGCATAGGAGTGCCTATAAATAGGCAACACACTAACGAAGCATGGCACATTGATGCGAGTAGAGGAAAAAACAATGACAAAATCAAACTAGAGCCAGAGATATGGAGCAAACCAAGCAACACAGTGTCAGCAACATGCAAGGAGTTGACGATGAGCACAGAGATAACATTGACATCAGAGTCTTGTTTACGATCAAACATGGAAGACAACAATATCAGAGAGCTTCGTTTAAGATCAAACATGGGGGAAATCAATATGGACAGTACGAAAGATGAGGTGGCCACATTGGCCACTTTTGATCCTACTAAGAAGAAGAAGAATAAGCACAAGAAGGTAGCAATTCGTGTGGCTGTGGAGAATACAGAAGAAACCGTAGAGGCCAGCTACGAAGAGCTTCTCGAAAGATTGTTGAGCAAGATTCGAGACAACATTCTGAAGCTTGCGAATGGAGAAGGACGCGGTCTAGTTCTGAGGCCTCCACAAGTTGTTCGTGAAGGTTCCAAGAAGACCGTTCTTCTGAATTTCATGGACATGTGTAGGATTATGCCTAGGCAGCCTGATCATGTGATGGAGTTCACGCTAGCCGAATTGGGGACTAGTGGATCGCTCGATGGGCAACTGAGGTTTGTTGTGAAAGGGAGATTTGGACCAGAGAATTTCGGAGTAGTGTTGCGAAAATATGCCAGTGAGTGTGATTTCCGTAGAGTGCAAGAGTTCAGACACCTTAATCTCCAAAGAGAATCGAGTTAGCTTTCTCAGATGCGAGAGGTATGGTTCTGCTCGATCAGTTGCTCCTATTGAAGCTGGTTTTGTTGCTAGAGTTGGAAGAAAGAAATAGTGCATGTAGCATGATCTGTACACCAGTACTAGTTCGTGGATCAGTTTTTATATTTGAGTTTTTAAATAAGATTTTGAGTTAGAGTTAGGAGCTAGATTGCATCAAGAAGATCTTGTTTTAATGTAATTCGTTGTTTTAAATATTTAGAGTAATCAAATGTCTACGACATGCCAAACTTCTATATCAGAAAACGCTTATCAGTTGTTATCGATTAGATCACCTATTGTGGTTGAAATTGAGTTTAGAAAATTGGGTATTGGAAGAGCCAAATACATGTACGTCATTTGATTCCACAGTACAAGGTGTCAAGGCCCTCCACATAATAAGACAATCTCATATATACAAAACAGAAAAATGACAGAGTGTTTTGTTGGTGCAGGCATCTGCGTGTAGAAATTTGCCATTGACTACATGCTCAACGTGAACGTGATCGGTAAAATTTTCATTCTTATAATACAAGAAACAAGCACCTCATTCGGTGGGGATTTTTGTTTTGATTGGGATTGGAATATACTAAATTGATCCAACATCAGGCCATGATTGTTACATGCCTTGTACTCGATCGGATGATGTTGATGCTAGTTACAGTGATAGGCATCAAACTCGTTCATGTTTCGATTGATAGGTCGGCATTGCAACATCAAATATGTGATGGATTTGGAGTCCTCAAACACCTTCTCATCTCAGAGAAATTGATGGGCGCTAGCTTTAAGCTTCGTTACACACTTCCAAAGCCTTTCTTTGGTTGAAACTTGAAAATATGGAACAAAACGTTGGCATAGATAGCTAAAATATGACTCTACATAAGCTCTAAAACCTGAAAACATGAACTTTAGTTCTAATAACAAGTTGCGAAATATCTTACTACATTATTTACCTTCTCGGAATATACTCGAATTTCACAAAATGGATTTTTTTTAGGATGATAACAAAATGATTAAGAAATGTTTGATTATTATTATTATTGTAAGTGAAATATCTTAACACGTGAGCACGTGATTTCCAACATTTTTTACTGCGTAGTAAAAATCTTATTGAAGCGATGGAAAGACGTGAGGCATGACGCCATCTGACCCCGACCATCATCGTCACTTTCAACCTCCTCCGTCATCTTCGATTTTCACTGCCTCACTCAAATCTCTCACTAACAAATTCAACAAACCTATAAATGTTGAGACCTCATCGACCCTGAAACAAAAACATGGTCACATGCAAGAGCAAAGCAAAGCGCTCCAGAAAGATCTGGTCTCTCTGGATTCTGGTGAGTCTTAACACTAGGTGGCTGCCCGTCCCGTTGGGACAGTGTTATCAATATTGTTTCAATTTGGAAAGGGAGAAACGCGATAGAGAGAAACACGATAGAGAGAGGGAGCAACACAACTTTTTATATACCATGAATTACTTACACTCACAAAACGTTTATAGTCGTATGAATTTATGATAAAGAATTGGGTGTGTCGCACTGAATGCTAAAATCCTAAAAGGCTAATATGAGAATATGAGAATGACTACAAAATCATTTGTGGAAATAAAATTTAAGTTGTGATACTCGAATTGCTCTCTTGAACAGTTTTCACTTCCTTTCTCTTCCTCTTAGCAATGGCACATTCGGCATACTGAAGCTACTGTTTCTCTGTCTGATTAGAAGTGCCATAGCCAACTCGCTTAGCTTGAAGGAATCTTTCAAGAAACCTAAACATACCAACTCGGTTGTTCAATGTTTGCTTAATGATGTAGCTAGAGAAATGAAGAAGATTGAACACGTTCTGAAATAAATAGAATATCTTAATTGTAACTTGTGAAATAAGTTCTAATCCTATTGCATCAGTTTAGGATCGGTGTTCATCTTGCAAGGTTAGGATTTCCTCCATGGGCAATGACCTCCTGCATAACATGAAAATTAGACCATAAACCCAACATAAGAATCATATGTAGAGACAGAGGTTGGATTCATATCATCTTACAACAACAATCACAAGAGCTAATTAAACAATAGCTTGAAGGAATTCTACAAACCATTGACCATTGCAATATCAAGACATGGAAACATGTAGCAAAACGAAGGTAACTGCAGAAATCATCATATGAGAAGCACTTACCCACTTGCATCTGCAATTTCTCTAGATATTTTCATCTTCTTTGTAGTTCCCTTATTGAGCTACTCAAGGCTGCAAGACAGCTTTCTCTCGGCCCCTCACTCACTGGCTAGCCTTCACCAAAAGAACTAAAAATGTCATCGCCTAACATCCCACCCCTCATGCCACTACCACCACTTCCACCTCCTCCATTCCCCCACCAATCGGGCTAAAAAACCCAAAAATCTTGGCAATAATGTCATTGGCATTCCTCAGATTAGATCTAAACATGTTAGGACCATCCCTTGTTTAGAAGTAGGTAGAACCACCATGGCCCCAACATTTGGAGGTGGGGCACTTGGCCCTTCATCCCATCTTCCCCATATTGATCATAGATTACTCTCTTATGGGATCACTCAAAACCTACAAAATCAAAACCATTGAATCATATTCTAGCATTCAACATTAGCACAAATCTTGAATCCTACTCTCATTGATGAAATTTTAATCGCCCATTTAATGGGAATTGTTCTATCATCACATTAACAAAGTGAATTGAGCTATTCACACACATGGTTAAAGCCTTCAACGCCTAAATGAGATATGTTCTATTAGTACATAATAAAACTGAATTGAGTTTTAGATAGTATCGAACTCTACCACTCCAACATTCACACAACACCAACACAAACATCAAAAAGATTCAAACCTTAATCAAACCCTAAAAACCAAATGGTAAACTTATCAATATGCAACAACTAACACAAAAACAAAAAGAGGGATAAGAGTTTACAAACCTCATAGGCCTCAGAGATCTGCTTGAATTTGGTTTCAGCTTATTTTTTGTTGGTTGAGTTCTCATCAGGGTGCCACTTCATAGCCAATTTCTATACACCTTCTTCAACTCATCCTCGGTAGTATGTCCTAAATCATTAAGAAATATTAAATTGAGCTCAACATTAAACAGTATAAAAAACATAAATAGCTCAAATGAAGAACTACAACTTTTTTCCAAAAATCAATAGCTTCTTGGAATCCAACAACTAAATGACAACAACTGAAATGCTTACCCAAGAAAAGAATAAAATTTTCCAACATGAATATCAAAGTTTATATAGTTCTGCTGGATTGTATAATGACCATCTGTTTCAGCCAAAAGCACATTATGATTCTGAATTTTAAAGTTCAAACTTGTTGAAACACCAACATTGTGCACACAAAGACGATAAGTTTTTCGTACAAAATAGTATACCAGACAACTATTTTAGAGACATGTTGCAATAGCATATTGATCACAGTTCAGACCTATTAGCAAAAGATTGGGGAGAAATATCCATATGACTAATATAGATCGGAAGGAATCTGCTCCAAATCATGACACTTAATATGGAAATAACATTAATAAAATGACAACATGATATTGAAGCAATGAACTGGATGGTGCATAGTGTATGTCAGAGGTATACCTGGTTCAAAATTAACAGTTTCGTACTGAATTCCATCAGGTACTATTGTATTGTTGTATTGATAGGGCCCCTTCCCATTGATGAAACTCCATCAGGCATCCCAAGTTCTTTTCTAGCATCAAGAGAGGCCCTCAGTGACTAAAATACAACACACACACATACAAAAGATCATTCCTAAATTCCTCATCTCCATTCTTTGCAGCAAATCTCAACACAACAACAAATACTAATCGTATGGTTTCTTGTATACCAATCACCAATCATAATGACAATGTCCCCATTACAAAATTGAAGCTTAGGAAAATAAATTAAACTTGTCCAAACAAATTCCTGTCATATAGAAGTATAGAAAAACAATTAAACATGTCCAAACTATACATATATATATATATATATATCTTTTACAACTACGAAAATAAAGTCTGCTGCACTTAACATACATGGTCTTGCAATTACCTAAAAAATATCTATTTGTTTCATTAACTCTTGGTTCTTATTCTGAAAGTCTTCCACCATAGAAGCCTTAACCAAGGCAACCTCAACAGCCCCCTCAGCCTCAATTAAAGCTACTTCTTTTGATTTCCTAAGGCGATCCAAAGCTTTGTTATCATCTTGGAGCTTTGCAATCTGTAATCAATAACAATTCAGAGTAAATCATATTCTTTTTATGCTGGATGACAAAATCATATTTGAGAAAAAGTAAGTACCTCTTGCCGAGCAAGTTTGAGCTCAGCCTCCTAAGTGCAAGAATGGCTTGAATTGGTGGCTTCTAAGCAGCATGAACCCTTCGTAAAGTAGCCTCAGCAGCAAACTATGTCGACAAAGAAGTTGAAGACATTCTTTAACTTATAAATTCCCCATTTACACTTTTGATAATTCACACAAAGCTTGTCTCTCTTCAAAACTCTTAACTTCACTACCCAAAACAAAGAATAAGCATCTCATGTATTAAAAGAACTTCACCAACACAGTTGGAGATCTAAAATCAACCAAACCCAACATGCTAATGCATGTGAAAATGCCTTAAATCCCATCAACCTAAAATACTAATTCAAGGAAACCCAATTCTTAACTGTAACATTTTCAATGCCCATCTAATAGAAGAAGACAAAAAGAGTTCAATTTTTACAAAGAATTAAAATAACATGAGATGATTATCAGCTTCTTCTTGGTCTTCTACGGCTCGAAGCAAACAAAGATCAATTTCATGAAGGTGCTTCATAACGATATCGATTTGCTTCACCCGCCTGTGGAGCTCGAGAAGAGGAAGCATAAGCTCAAGAGACTCGTTTAGACTCCTAATTCCTTCTTCATGGATGTGAAGTGCCAGAGTTGTTTAACATTACGACTGTGTTCAGTCACTCCCAAACTGTTGTGGTTTGTAGGAATTGCCAAACTGTGTTGTGCAAACCTACTGGAGGCCGTGCTAGGCTCACAAAGGGTTGCTCTTTCCGAAAGAAGGGGGATTGATCTGTGCGCATTTTGGCTTAGGACTTTGCAAGAGGCGCACCATTTTCTCAGTTGGGGGGTAACCCTGAATTAAACAAATAACATAATTCTAACTTTTACTAACTTAAAATCCCAGAAAAAGTAAAATACAATGAGAAAATGAACTAAGCTAAAAACAAAATTGCATCTTATAAGTGATCCACATCAGCATAATAATAGAGGCAGGCACCAAATGAACTCAAATCAATAGACTTTTGCATCATAAACAAAAATCCTTTGTACCTTTGTCTTGGTGCCATCAAATACACATTTTCAGACCTATATATCTCTGAAAAGTTCAAATAGAATACTACCAGAAAAAACCTCTTAGACGACGGAAGCTTACTACATCCATCGTCTAAAAAGCCTTAGACGACGGAAGCTTACCAGCTCCGTCGTCTAAAAGGTCTTAGACGATGCAAGTCAATTACGTCATCTAAGACAACACTTAGACGACGACATATATACTTGCGTCATCTAAGACTCCACTTAGACGACGCAAGTATATATGTCATCGTCTAAGACATATGTCATCGTCTAAGTGTTTCTTAGACGATGTAATGGATTTGCGTCGTCTAAGACAACATTTAGACAACGACATATAGACTTGCGTCGTCTAAGTGGAGTTTTAGACGACGGATCGACACCATTTTTAGGCGTCGTATAAGAAATCACCTAGACGATGGATCTACTTAATTGTGTCGTCTAAGTACTATCTTAGACAACGGAAAATTAATACTAGCGTCGTCTAAGTAAAAAAGTTCAATTATATATATCAATCAGCTTCTTATTCATTTCTTCATCATTCTCTCAATTCTCAGCTTCGAATTCTTCATCTAGCTCTCTTTATCAATCTCTCTAGCCAGCTCTCTCAAATTAATAGTGTGTATATATATATATATTTATATATATATAAAAAGCCTAGATAGCCTACCTCTAGGTAGCTCAATCACTTCATTTCGATCAACGATGACGTCGACCGGCCGACTAATAATTATCGACAAATTAAGGTACGTACGTATATTCAATTTGGTCGGTACTAATAATTCTGAACACAAAAAATCAAGCAATAGTCCACCTCGAACAGAATTCTCTGTTGCCAAACTGCAATATAAGAAAAAAGATGAGTTGCTTATCGAGGAATCATCATCATCAGAAGAAGAAGATTCTGATGAAATGGAATTCTGTAGGTTTTATGGCAAGAAAGAATTCAAGCATTCTGATGCTCCACCTCACGCCCTTACCAGAATCCAACTCAAAGAACACACTGTTTGTAACACTCTCAAGAGAGACTGTGACAAGTGTAAACAAGAGAAAATCCTCAAAAGGAAAGCGAAGAACTCTAAGAAACCTAGTATGAAGACTAGATTCGAGAATGGAGATCCTACCATTTTGTTCAAGGTGGACTATTGCTTGATTTTTGTGTTCTCGAGCTATCTTTTGAACATGATCAAGGATCTTCATCTGTTGAAGATCTAGTCTCTCGATTTTACTATTAACTCTTGTTAATAGTTCTTGTTTTTCTTCCGGATGATTCTGTATGTAATCTACTTTGGCTTCCAATTCATGTAATTGGTTGCTGATAGCTGGAAGAATTTCTAGATGTTCTCTATATCTAGACATTTCTGATAGAGATTCTTGTTGTCTTGCGTTTATTAGGTCTAATAGAGAATCTAGTTTCTCTATTATTACCTCAGATGCTGATCCCACTTTGAGATTTTGAGATATAGCAAGCTTTGATACCAGTTGAACTGCGGATCTAACCAATGCTCAAATTGACAGTCAAATAGATAATCGATGCAAAATATTTTCTTTTTGTGCTTTGTCCCTTAATAAATTTTCAAGAAAAGATTGTTCTTTAGCAATTTTGAGATTATGAATTGCTTGTGCTAAAGGACCAAGATGGACTGCTTTTCATTTTTCGAATAATTTAATTTTCTCTTTTGTATTAATGATAAAATCTCGTAAAATTTTAAGTTTAGAACTTAAATCACGTGTTTTTTGATAGTGAGAAATTTTCTATGGTGAAAAATAACTGTTTGCTTTTGAGTATAAATGATAGATCTTCAACTGCAGTAGTTAGAACAGATAAATTATGGGCCCACTACGTTTCTTTAAGAACATAATTTTTTAGCTATATGCAGATACCAGATTCTGTTTTACAAATGAGGGGTAAAATTGGGAGTTGAACTAAAATACTGAGTTTTTTAGATTTTGAGTTTTTAAGGGAGAAAAAAACCTTTAAAAGTGGGTCTTTTGATCATTTCCCCCAGCAGTAACTATGATGGAGATCTTCACTGTGAGATATCTCAGATAGTGTACAATATGAATTGTTGTTCCGCTATTTTTAATAGAGCTGACAATAATGGAAAAAAAAACATTTTCTGATTTTTGGTACTTCTGGCTAAAATTTCCTGAAACGTTGATGAGGAATTGGGTTCTTTTGTAGGGGCGCTCACTCATATTTTGTGCTGGTGTTGCTTTGTGTAAAGCAGCTTAGCTCCATTGTTTAGGCCCAAGAGAAAAGAAAAGCTCTCTTGGGCCAGTTATTTCAGGTACATACCCTGTGATTTTTCTCAGTAGATAGATTGTTATGTAAAGCTAATATGATTGCTGGGTCCTTAATGTGATACAGAAGCTGGCTTTATGATTCATATGTAGAATATTATTGTTGTCTTGTGAGGAAGGAGATAACTTTTTATCTGAGGTTGTTTGGTTGTTTTATGATTGTTAGGCTAAGTTTCTTAAGTGTTGATTTGTATGTTGAAAACAGAATGGTAAGGATGATGGAGGATATGTGGATTTTGTTCTGTGGGGATTCTGATCCTTCTAAATTTGATTTTCTGGGCCATCCTTCTTCATGCACCAATCACTTGTTGATCATTTGCTTGGACATAGCTTTGTTAGTGATGCTCTTGTTTACTATGTTTCACAAGTCATCATCATCAAAAACAGTTCGCATTCCAACCTGGTTTGGAGGCTTTTCGAGTTTGCAAATACTGTCTGCCATTGTCAATGGATGTATTGGATTTGTGTACTTGTGCTTGGGAACCTGGATTATAGTACAGAAGTTGAGGACTTCTCGAACAGTTTTACCTCTGAATTGGTGGTTGCTTATTTTGTTTCAAGGAATAACATGGTTGTTGGTGAGTTTGAGTCTAAGCATCAGGCGAAAGCAACTTCCTAAAAAACCTTCAAGACTGCTCGCAATCCTCGCATTCTTGTTTTCTGGAAACGTCTGTGCTTTATCGCTCTTTGCTGCCACTATTGGAGATGAAATGTCTGTTAAGGTAGTTCTAGACATTTTGTCTTTTCCAGGAGCAGCATTGTTGTTGGTATGTGTGTACAAGGGGTGTAGACATGAAGAGGGTGATGAGAGCCTCAACGGAAATGGCCTTTATACCCCTCTCAATGGTGAGGCCAATGGCATTGGTAAAGGTCAAGATCATGTTACGCCATTTGCCAAAGCTGGGGTTTTCAGTAAAATGTCACTTTGGTGGTTAAACTCATTAATGAAAAAGGGGAGGGAGAAAACTCTAGAAGACGAAGATATACCCATGTTGCGTGAGGCAGATCAGGCAGAAAATTGCTACCTGCTGTTCTTGGAGCAACTGAGCAAGCAGAAACAAGTTGACTCGTCTTCTCAACCATCATTGTTAAAGACGATAATCATATGCCACTGGGATGAGATTTTACTATCTGGCTTCTTTGCTTTGCTCAAGATAGTCACTCTCTCTGCCGGTCCTTTGCTTCTCAATGCCTTCATTTTGGTTGCTGAGGGGAATGAAAGTTTCAAATATGAAGGCTATGTGTTAGCGGTAGCACTTTTTGTTTCTAAAACTACTGAATCATTGTCACAAAGGCAATGGTACTTAAGATGCAGGCTTATTGGTTTGAAAGTCAGGTCTTTGCTCACAGCAGTCATCTACGAAAAGCAATTAAGATTGTCCAATGGTGCAAAGTTGGTACATTCTGGTGGTGAAATAATGAACTATGTCACTGTGGATGCTTATAGGATTGGAGAGTTCCCATTTTGGTTCCATCAGACTTGAACAACTAGCGTCCAGCTTTGTCTTGCTTTGGTAATTCTTTTCCGTGCAGTTGGCCTAGCCACATTTGCATCGTTGGTGGTGATAATTTTGACTGTTGTTTGCAATGCTCCACTCGCTAAGTTACAACATAAGTTTCAGAGTAAGCTTATGGCGGCACAGGATGAAAGACTCAAGGCTTGTTTGGAAGCTCTTATAAACATAAAGGTATTGAAATTATACGCATGGGAAACTTATTTCAAGCATGCTATAGAGAATTTGAGGAAGGAAGAGCATAAATGGTTATCTGCTGTACAGTTGAGGAAAGCGTATAATTCCTATCTCTTTTGGTCATCTCCTGTTTTGGTCTCTGCTGCAACATTTGGGGCATGTTATTTCCTCGGAGTTCCATTGCATGCCAACAATGTTTTCACTTTTGTTGCAACTTTGCGTCTTTTTCAGGACCCCATTCGATCTATACCTGATGTTATTGGGGTTGTCATTCAAGCCAAGGTTGCATATGAGCGTATTGTGAAATTCCTCGAGGCACCAGAGCTGGAAACTTCAAATGACAGGAAGTGTGACACGAATAATGTAGCACCTTCAATTGAATTAAGTCAGCTATTTTTCATGGCAAGATAATTTATCCAAGGACACACTAAGAAATATCAATTTAGAGGTCAACCCTGGTCAGAAGGTGGCTATATGTGGAGAAGTAGGCTCTGGAAAATCAAGCATCCTAGCTTCAATTCTTGGTGAAATTCCAAGTTCTCAGGGAAATGTAAGTTTCTATTTTATTTCCCCTGGAAAGTCACAGGGTTGTGTTTTATTAGTATAGTGATGGCTCCAAATTTAGTTCCTTTGTTTCCTCAAAAGATATATAGCAATATAACATTATCATACTGTACGGTTTTTTGTGACTTTCAGATTCAAGTTTGTGGGAAGATTGCCTATGTCTCTCAAACAGGATGGATCCAGACAGGGACGATACAGGAGAATATTCTTTTTGGTTCTGTTATGGACATTGAAAGATATCGAGAAACACTTGAGAGGTGTTCACTAGTAAAAGACCTTGAGCTGCTTCCCTATGGTGATCATACCGAAATAGGGGAGAGAGGGGTTAATCTCAGTGGCGGTCAGAAGCAGAGAATCCAACTTGCTCGCGCTCTTTATAAGAATGCTGACATATATCTCTTGGACGATCCATTTAGTGCTGTTGATGCACATACTGCTACAAATTTATTTACGGTAACTACACTCTCCCTTTTAACCAAGTACTTCTGGATTTTATAGAAAGCTAACATCCATGTTTGCAGGAATACGTTATGGAAGTACTTTCAGGGAAGACAGTCTTACTTGTGACCCATCAAGTTGATTTCCTTCCTGCATTTGATACAGTCTTGGTTAGTCTGAAGATGAGATTATTGATGTAATTAATGAGGTAGATGAAGAAGAGGTGCAGGATGAGGACGAGGACGAGGACTCAGGTTATTCGTCGGACGAGGACTCAGGTTATTCGTCGGACGATGTTGAGTATGATGGGGAGGATGAGGAGGATGAGCAATCGGATAACGGGGATGAGGATGATGACGATTATGACGAAGAGTACAATATTGTAGTGACGAGGGGTGTTAATTGGTAATTTATTATTGTAATTATTGTAATATATATAAGATGCATCATCGATCAATAATTAATAGAAATATTATGAGGAGGAGTACATACGTACGTATGTACAACTATTAATTTTGTACTTAATTAATTACACGTGTGCATGCTCGGATCAGATCGACCGACGTACGTAAATTAAAATTAATTAATTAATCCATCCGGATCGGATCGGATCGATCGAGGAGCGGATCAGATCGATCGATGATTTTTTTGATCGAATTGAATCAGAAGAATTGAAGGGACACACTTGGACGACGGAGACTCCATTTTTGTGTCGTCCAAGTGAAGCACAACCCTAAACCCTAAACAGTTAGGCCCTAACCCCTAAATTCAGGGGTTTTAACTTGGACGACGGAGGTGAATGTTTGCATCGTCCAAGTGACTACTTGGACGACGGAGAATGGCGTCTCCGTCCTCCAAGTGAGTACTTGGACGACGGAGAAGCTCATTTGCGTCATCCAAGTTCAGATGGCGAATGTATCAAACGGTTGTTTTGTCCAAATTCAATTTCGTTAATATCGATATGCAAATGAGCCTATACTTAATAACACTTAAGTCATAAAGAGTAGTAGATACTTAACAAGTTTAAAGACGTAAAATTATTCGTCGTCTCTAATTCAATTGTTTATATATACGATTGCGTCAATCGATATTTTACGACTATTTCATTCGAATGACAAATCGGCAACTTCCTTGCAAATTAATTTTAAAAATTATTTTTACATAAATATAACTTGGACCACGGAGATTGACCATCTACGTTGTCCAGGTTCAAATATTATGGTGGTTGATTGTACCGCGTTATTTTTCGGCACCGTTTCGAATGTTGAGTTAGACGACGGAGAATCTATTCTCCGTCGTCTATGTCAACATTTGAAACGGTGCCGAAAATTAACGCCGTTGAAACCGTCCTGCAGATTAATTGGGCGCCGTTTCAAAAATTTGAAACGGTTGACTTAGACGACAGAACCCCTTTTTCCGTCGTCTAAGTGAACTTAGACGATGGAAAATAGGGCTCCGTCGTCTAAGTGAAAGTCTATATATAGCCACTGCTCATTCTCTCTTTTCTTCATCCCATCTCATTTCTCTTCCTCTCCTCTCCTCTCACTCTCTCTCAAAAGCTTCGGTCTCCCTCCTCCGGCGACTCTCCGACGACCAAAATTCCGGCGTTTCCCTCTCTTCGGCGACTCTCCACTCCGGCGACATTCCGGCAACTTTCCGGCGACTCATCTTTTAGGTAATAATTATATTTTTTAACATCATTATTATTAAACTAATTAATTAATTTGTAAATTGGTTTATTAATTAGTAATATATTAGTAATAATAATTATTAGTAAATGAATAATTATTAGTAAAAATTATTATTAGTAATAATAATTAATTATATTGGTAAATGAATAATTATTATTGTAAATGCATGATAAATATTAATTAATTATTGTAATTAAATATTATTTTAATTAATAGTATAATTGGTGATTATTATTGCATGTAATTATAATTTGTAAATATTGTTCTAATATTGTCAATTTGTAGTAAATATGATAAATTAGTGAATTATTAAAAATAATTAATTGATAATTATGAGAATTTTGTAGTAAATTGGTAGTCTTTGATTTAAATTTAATACATAATTAAGTTTGGTTTATAAAGTCGCACTCTTTGGAATAGATGGCGCCTCATTTCCTGGCTTATCTCCTTAACCCCTCGTGATGTGTGGATTTCATCACCGCATACCATAACCTAATTAAGTGAAGTTATGGACACGAGGTTGAGGGCGAAGTTTGCAAAGGACTTGAGGGAGTGTAAAATTTCGAAAGATTAGCTGAATGTCGGACATGGTGTCTAGAAACGGGTTATGACTGGTGACAGGTTTTGGATCACAGAAAGACGACACCAATAGAGTCTATACCATTGATTTGGTTAGTCTCGGGGTGTTTTGTCGAAATTAGTCCTGCCTCTCGCGTTATCTCTATCCCTAACTGGCCATGTTTTTCGATTGAACCAAAACTGATTAATTAAAAGTTTACACTTTATCGCGCAGGTCGCACGTCCATTGAACGACCCAAACACCAAGCTAGTGTACTCTATTTAAATCTTAGGCGCACTCAATACTAAGGTGTAATTATCGTAAATTTTTTTATATAATTATTATGGTAATCAGGTATTTTAACAACTCCTAGGTTTAAATGGCTTCATCGGGAAAGAAAAATACCCAACAGGAGGCCGAAGATGCTATGCTCCGACGCTTGGCGGAGCAAGTCGGTTGGGATTTAGAGGAGGGCAACGACGCGCTCTCTCCGAACCCTTCAGCTGGTTCGTCGACAGCGCCCACTGGGAAAATTCCCGTTGCCCCAGTTATCCCGACTGGTGATGACGACGCCCATTCCGGTCGGACGTCCGGTTCGGCAGAAAGTACTCAGGCGTCGTCAACCTCAACCTCATCTGAATCTATCCTTTATAGAGCCCGACGCAAGCTCAGGAGGGCCCCGACTGACCCGGAACCCAAAAGGACTCGTGATCTTGTCAAAAGCGGAAAATCCGAGAAAATTTTCAAGGCGACCGAGAAAAAGATCGAGTTACCGTACGACGAATTCACCGGTGGTCCTCCCATAGCTCAGCTAGCTAGTCTCCCAGCGCATAGCATAGGGTCAATTCTTCGCAGCCGGGTTCGTATGACTGCCTCTAGTTGGAAGGAGTTGCCAGATGAAGAGAAGGCGAAACTGTTTAAAGAACTTTCGGTACGTAATACGTACAATTTTAAATTCATTTTCTAATAACCAATAAAAATTGTAATTTCATAATATATATGATTATAATTTTCTATTTATTTCTAATAGGAACAATATGAGGTGGATCCCACACCGGCGATGCTTAGCCATATCAACCAAACCGCCAACTCCATCTACCGTGATTGGAAGTACAAGCTTCATGTGTACTTCGACAATATCGGCCCCGTGCCTATCCCCGTAGAGCTGCGTGGGGATAGGGAAGATGAGTGGCAGTGGTTATGTAATCACTTCTAAGATGAAGAATATAAGGTGTTTACTTTTTTATTTAAATTAAGAGAATTGAATTATTTTTATTTTAGTTACTCATTAATTTTTTAATGATTTATGTTGTCCAACAGAAATTCTCCGAAATCAACAAGACCAACCGGGGGAAGAAGGACAAACACCATACCTCCGGCTCCAAGCAAGTGATTCAAATAGCCAAGGAGCATAGCGATAAAGGCTCCAAACACCCTTATCTTGATACTAGCATAAGCGCGTAAGTGACGCCTGGACTCGAGAATAAAGCGAGTCAATACGGCGTAAGTGATATATATATATATATATGCTTTTAATTAGCGTAATTAGTATTTAATTATTATTTAATTATAATTATTTTATTTTTATTATTATTATTTAGGCAAAGTTGGTAGAACGGGCGCATGAGGAATTGGCCAACACTCAGCTTGCACACCTGGATTTGCCGCCCGAAGACCTGCTTCCTCTATCGATGAAGAGCCAAATTGCAATCGCCGATGAGGTATACGGTCGTAGAGCTGGAAGGGAGGTTAGGGGAATGGGACCTAAGGTGATTCGAGATTTGTCGACCTCCGACTCATCATCTACGGGAGGTTCGGCGAGGAAAAGTACTCAGGCTGCGACCGTCAAAGCAACCTTTGAAGAGCCTCGACTCGCACGGAAGGAAAATCAATCTATGCATCAAAAGCTTGATCTGCAAGAAGCGCAGATAGCCCAACTCGTCGTCCTCATGGAAAATCTGGCTCGACGACAGTGTCAACCTCCTTCGAACCCATACCCCGACGACGACGACCCGGCTGGAGGCGGGAGACTCGGCGGCGCATCTACTCCTCCAGTATTTTAGTAGTTAATTTGTGTAGTTTATTATATCGTTTTTTTTATTCCGAACGATATTTAATTTCATGTATGTACAAATTAATTTTTATTATTTAAGTAATTAACAATTTATTATATTTAATTAATTTTAACATATTTAATTATTTAAATGAGATTGGAGTATTTTAATTAAATTACTAATATTTTACTACAAATTAAAATTTAATTTTAAAAAAATTAAATAATGACTTAGACCACGGAGAATTGATCTCCGTGGTCCAAGTGAGAACTTAGACCGCGGAGTTTTTGGGCTTTCTCCGCGGTCTAAATTCTCACTTAGACCACGGACTTTCTTCGCGGTCTAAGTTCTCACTTGGACCACGGAGGTCAATTCTCCGTGGTCTAAGTGAGAACTTAGACTGCGGAGAAAGCCCAAAAACTACGCGGTCCAAGTAAGAACCTGGACGACGGAGAATGGTTCTCCGCCGTACAAGTGCTTACTTGGACCGCGGACAATCTCCGCGGTCTAAGTCGCACTTGGACCGCAGAATTCACCGTCTCCGTAGTCCAAGTGCTTGGACGACGGCACTTGAAATACGGAACTTGGAGCATGGAGATTCCGTCGTCTAAGTACTTAGACGACGGAAAAACGCACCTAGACGAAGGAAACGCTCCGCGGTCTAGGTGCATTTTTCTTGTAGTGTACGCAAAATATATGATCTGAAAACTATACTTTATTCATTGAAATATAGTCTTAAAGATGCATTATAATCTGTTACAATCAATATCTCTATAAATCAAAAATTGAGAGAATATATATTTCTACGTTAATTTGGATAAGACACACACCGGGATACTAGGAATATTATTTCCTTGAACACTCCCCATTGTATCGCGATTCTAATAGATGATGTATAACATGTTACCTCACTAAAATCTTTGTCAAACAAATAAAAACCTCATGAGTAAAACAAAGGTTTGATAGAAGAGAAAAAAGAATACAACGCATCAACTACATAAGCGACCACATATGATGTAGACTCCCCATAATGTCAACGAAATAAACTCATCCTGATCAGTAACTCAATCTTGGAGTTCAGATAATCTTCACATTCTAATGTGTCTCACATGCTTCACAGATGTAGATTTTGGTAGAGATTTGATGAACAAGTTTGCAACATTATCCACACTAAAGTAAATTAGCTTAATCACTCGTGTGTACACACGTGTTAAATCAGATCAATCACTACTCTATCCACTACTATGATAGTTTTTGCTGGGCAAAACTATTCATTTTTTTTGTCTCCCGCCTGGTTTTTTTTTTTCTGGTGTATTACAACAATGCCCTCCATTTATGTATTATGTTTTTTTTTCTTGGGGTTACTTTTATTTTTTCTTAAAGACATTTTCAGATTTCCATAATTTAGTACGGGATGACACCAAAAACATCATTTGGCTTTATATTAATAGAGATTTGGTTCCCTTTCGAGCTGTATTCCACTAAGATCATCCTTTGCAACAGTACAAGTACAATCACAATGGGCTACCCAAACGTATTATTCATCGTCTTTGTGCTTTGTAGTCAGTCACGGTGGATGACTAACGACAATATGCGCTGAGCAGAAACCAACACCAAACTCTCCAAACATGCTCAAATCACACTTTCCACATTCCAATTCCTCTATGAATTCGAACTTGTTAGTCCCGGTCCTCAAAACTGTACAAAATCTGTCCACTAGATCTAATCAAAACAGATCGAAGAGAGAAGATCGATCAAGGCAAGCCATTAATTAATTGACGAAACTAGATTAATGATTAGGGATTAAGGGATACCTTGTTTGGTCATGCCGATGCCGTTATCAATAACTAAAAAAATTCCCACCAGGTGTGGTGTTTTACGATATAATTTTCTATTTTTATCTATTTTTATTTGTAATTTAGTTATTATTATTTATGATATTTGTGTCAACTTCAAATGTGATAAAACTTTTTGGTTTGGCTTTATAATAGTTGAGATAGAGAGAATGTTTTTGGTCTTATTTATCGGGAATGACCTTGATGAAGAGCTCATGATATGTATCGCTTTCAAGTCTAAGAGCGTCCAAATTCTGAAGAGAGATCGACCCAAAACCAAAAACCATCAATCGATCAGCAAACTTTATATATATTAAAACGACTGAATTGAAGGAAAAATCGGGATTTTGTATTTTGAATGAATTCGAAGTGTTGAAGGATAAAATAGATACACATTAAATATGATCTGAAATTGTATTTTTTTAATTGATAGATAACCTTAAATATGCATTACAATCTGTTACAATCATTATCCCTGTAAATCAGAGATTAAGATAATATTTACTTCTATTCTAATTAGGACAAGACACACACCGAGATACCAGGAATATTTCTCCTAGAACACTCCCCCTTGTGTCGCGATCCTGATGTATGATGCATAACCTTTTGCCTAATTAAAAACCTTGCAAAGCAAACAAAAAACTTCTTCGGTAAAAATAAAAGTTTGGTCGAAGAGAAAAATAGTACAACGCATCAACTACAAATGCGACCACATGTGATGTAGACTCCCTCTGATGTCTACGAAATGAACTTCTCCTGATTAGTAACTCAATCTTGGAGTTCAGAAGATCTCACATTCCAATGTGTCTCACATGCTTTACAAATGTAGATTTGGGCAATGACTTGGTAAACAACTCTGCAGCATTATCTGCCAAACAAACATGATTCACCTGAATGTTCAATAACTGTTGTTGTTACTGATTAAAGAAGAACTTAGGCTATATATACTTTGTATGATCACCCTTGATGTATCACAACTTTATTTGTTCAATGCAAACAACATTGTCCTCCAAGATATAAGTTGGTGTTGTAGTGGTGGATGGTAATCCACCAGATCCTGAATGTGGTGTATGATTGACCTAAGCCAGACACACTTCTTAACTGTTTCATGTAAAGCAATAATCTCAGGATGATTCGAGGAAGTAGCAACAAGGATTTGTTTGGTTGATCTCCAAGAAATCGTTGTGTTCCCCGTGGTGAACACATAACCAGTCTGGGAACGTTCTTTATGTGGGTCAGAGAGATACCCAGCATCAGCAAAACCAACTAAGACATCACAAGGTGTCTCTGAGTAGGGGACTACATTGAATTGAGGTTCAATGCTTGTAGCCGGATCACTGGTCGACGGGTTGAGCATTTCACTCGACAAGTCGAATGAATGGTTCTGATACGTCCAGGGCGCAACCTTCAACAGGTCAAAATTTCTAGAACTTGCATGATACGATTCAACCATTTATTTTCCCGGAACTTCAAGATTTTCTCTAAATTCTTTGTAGGGAAAGAACAAGCTCAAGTCTATAGAACCCTTCAAGTACCTGAAGATGTGATTTACATCATTCTAATGACATTGTGTAGGCGCAGAACTAAACCGAGCTAACAAGTTCACAGAGAATGCAATATTTGTTCTTGTGCATTGAGCTAAAAATAACAAAACTACAATATCACTAAGGTATGGTACCTAAGCTCCCAATGGTTCTTCATCATCATCTTTCGGACGGTACGGATCCTTGTTGGGTTTCAGACTGCAAACGACCATTGGTGTGCTAAGAGGGTGTGCTTTGTCAATGTTAAATCGCCTGAGCATCTCTTGGATATAAGCAGACTAGTGAATAAGTATTCCCCCAACTCGATGTTCTAATTCCAAACTAAGACAAAATTGAATCCTACCAAGGTCTTTCATCTCAAACTCGGATTTCAAGTAGTTAACCGTCTCAGTGATTTCACCAAGAGACCCAATGATATTCATATCATCAACATAGACCGCTACTATGGAAAATATTAAACTTGTTCTCTTAATGAACACATACAGGTATAATTCATCGTTCTTGCATCCCTTCCAAATCAAGTAGTCACTTGGACATGTGTACCACATCCTACTAGATTGTTTCAATCCATATAGTGAATGTTTCAATCTAATCACATGAGTACTCTGTGGTGTAGAGTTACTTGAGTTGGGTATGACCATGCCTTCAGGCACTTTCATGTATATCTCTGAATCAAGATTTCTATAGAGATATGTTGTCACCACATCCATCAGCTGCATGTTCAGTTTTCGGACACTACCAAATTGATAAGGTAGTAGAAAGTAATGATGTCCAAAATTAGGGAGTATGTCTCCTCATAATCAATGTCAAGGCCTTGAGAGAATTCTTGAGCCACAAGTCTATCTTTATACCACATGACTTCATTCTTCTCATTACGAACAAATACCCATTTATGTCTTACCGGCTTCACAATTGGTGGGCATAGCATTATCGGACCAAAAACATATCTTTTCTTTAGAGAGTCTAGTTCAGCCTGCATTGCATCTTTCCACTTCGGCAAATCCGCTCTCCGCTGACATTCAACAACCGAGCGAGGTTCCACTTCACCATTGTCAATGATCTCCTAAGCAATGGAATAAGCAAAAACATCATCAACTACTTTGGATGACCTATCCATAACAATGCGCGCATCATTGTTAGTTAGTGAGATTTCACCATTCTTTGACATCACATATGAGTCTGAAGTGTCCTCCAGTGATATCATTTGTGATTCTAGGACATAACTGTAGTCATGAACAATCTCATGTATTAGATTCACAATGTTGATGATGAAATGATCAGTTTGTGCCTTGATGGTTTGCATTTTCGTCGGTAGCTCATCTGTGGATTTTCTTGGTCTCCCTCTCTTCTTGATGGGAGCTGAGATCGATGCTACTCCATCCACATGGGTAAGATGCATGTTAGTTTGCTCTGGAGTTGCGTTATACCGCCCTTAAAAGACTTTCAACCTTGCAGAAACATTAGCAGCAGGAATATTTGATCTTGTCACTTTGGCAATATCAGTAAAGAAGTCAGGCATCAAGTCTGCTACATTTTGAAGATCAAGTATATGTTGCACTTCAATCTCACTTTGAGATGTGCGTGGATCTTCTTGAAATATAGCGGGAGGAGTACTCCACATCAATTACTGACATTCAACCGGAATGGAGGCATTCTTATCTCCCCATAATGACGGGAAGTATGTTTCTTCAAAATGACAATCTGTAAATCTTGCAGTAAAGAGATTTGTTGTTGAAGGTTCTAAGTAACGAACAATAGTTGAAGATTCATAACTAATATATATACATAATCGACGTTGATGACCCATTTTTTGCTCTATGGAGGCGCAATTGACACATATACTGCACAACCAAAGAAGCGTAGCTATAAAATGTCAGGCTCATGTTCAGTTACCAACTAATATATACAGAATGGTTGAAGTGCAACAAGTATCAAGCGAAGAAGCATTGTTGCATGCAATACTACATATCCTCAAGTAGATACCGACAAATTAGTATGCATAACCATTGCTCTGACCACAAGTTGTAACCGCTTAATTTGTACCTGTGCTAAACCTTTCTATGAATGAACATGATGGACAGGATGTTCACCTTCGATCTCAATTGGCATACAGTAGTCATCAAAAGTCTTTGATGTGAATTTTCCTGCATTATCCAATCTAATTGACCTAACTGGGTTATCCGGGTGGTGAGCCCGGAGCTTAATAATTCGTGTTAGGAATTTTGCAAATGCAGCATTCCTTGTAAATAGAAAAGTAACTTGTAACCATCTTGTTGATGCATCTATCAAAATCATAAAATAAATAAATGGTTTGCATTCATGTTTGATAGGTCCACAATTATCACAATGAATTCTCTGTAAGAATGGTATGTTGTCATTGTTGTCAACCACAAAGGAAGGTCTAGCCTGCAACTTTGCTAATGAGCAAGTTTTGCAAAAAGAGTGATAAGCATCAGAGATTGTCATAAATGAATCTTGTGGAATAACATTAGGTGTTGAAACCGGATTGAGATTGTTAATCTCATCCACTCTATCATACCTGATGGTTTTGGAAAATTTCACATGTTTCTTGCCTTTGAAAAATGGATGACTAAAACTAAACTAAAATTGATAACATAACAATGACATGAGGTTAATACATAGACTAACTAAAAATTCGAAGTCTCAAGACTTGCTTTGGTTTTATCTACTATAATTAGATTGACTTCATCGCAACCATCCATCTCATAGTCAGCATAATCTGTCTCTTTCTGCTTTGCTTGGTATTGTCGACACATCTTGTTGGCATTTTGAATATCATTTGGAGCTCTGCATTGCTTGTGCATATGATTAGTTGCACCACACCTATAACAAAGTGCTAAGCGAGAAGTAGAAACAGAATGTGAAATTTTTTTATCATTCCTAGAACCGGAATTGGATTGATTCTTGTTGGAGTTGTGGTTGTTGTCATAGTGAATCCAAGTCAAATTCCAACCGTTTTCTCCTCTACCACCACGAGTTTGATAAAATTCATAACGTTGTTTCTCCTTATCTTTTCATGCCTTCCCATCGGTGTTGTAGGTTTCATGGACTTTATTTGTACTGGTTAGCCTAACATTATTTTGGAGAAGGATCTCGTGATGCCTCTCTTTCTTGGCCAACACTCTCATAAGATCACTGAATTATCTAAGTCTTCTTTGCTCATAATCAATGTGATATTGATGTGTAAAGGTGTTCATAGAAGTAGGGAATGTGCTCAAAGACTTCTTGACAAAAGCTTGATTGATCTTTACCACACCACAAATGACAAGCTTTGACCGTAGCTCTAGTATATCCTGATAAAAATCATTAATCTTAGGTTAATCCAATAATCAGATTCTATCCCATTTTTCTAGTAGCTCTGAAAGTTGTGCATAATGCACATTATTGAACAATTCTTGTAAAGTCACCCACAAATCTACGGGATCATTATTTAACAAGTACTGTTTTCTCATAGCAGGATGAATATGTCTCATAAGAAATATGAGAGCATGAGCTTTTCGAGCTAGGATGTCATCGTTGACTTCAGTGCCAGGTGGTAGTGGTTGGATGATATCAGTGAGACTTTTACGTAGGAGAGTATTCCTCATGTCAGATACCCATCTGTGGTATTCTGCTCTTTGAATGTTAAGGATATCAAATTCTGGCCTTACCGGCTCAGTCATCCACAAAAAATAAGAGATGTAAGTAGTTTACCGATCGAAAAATCACGATCACTAATATCAAGTTTAGGGAATAAGAAACATGATCAATGATGTATGGTCACAAATATTGATGCAAAATTGGTGGCTTCATATTACTCCTCATAAAATCGTGACTGTCAAATAGTCACAAATATCGACTTCCCTTTTTATTTTCACTGTGAAATCACAATTAACCGTGATATTCACTAATAACTGTGACTCCCTCAGGCCCGTCACTAAGTTTAAACTTTGAGAAAGAGATGATTAAATCATCTTTCACTGATATCAGCGTTAATCCATAGGATTTATAGGCATATAATAATTCACGGTATTTAAACCTAAATCTAGACATAGATCTAGGGTGTTGCGGTAATTATGTTTTGTAAATCAATTCTAAATCGAAGAAGGGAGAAAATTTACCTCGAGGGAATTATACTAGGAATGAAAAACTTAAAAAGCTTTGAGAAATTGCAAAATCCGGCTCCGGCAGTGGTGGTGCTCCGACAGTAGAGGTTTATGTGTCTAGGGTTTTTTTTTTTAGGATTTGGGTTGGCTATAAACTCAAGAGCTGCACATGTTGATAACGTGTTGAAGGATTAAGTAGATAAGCGAGAGATATGATATGAAATTGTATTTTATTCATTGATATATGACCTTAAATAGACTTTACAGTCTATTACAATCATAATCCCTGTAAATCAAGGATTAAGAGAATACCTACTTCTATTATAATTAAAACAAGACACACACTAAGATACCAAAAATATTTCTACATTAAGAAATTTTTTTTTTTGAAAAGGTCATAATCATAAAGATTTGATTGCTTAGGTCAAATTTAAAATTTAATACTCTATTTCCTTCTTTTATTTTTTAAACGATCAATAAGGAATAAGAATAAAGTCAATAAATATAACAATACTGACATAAATAAATGAAATTTACTTCCATACTTGAAATATACTGTATCATATTACATAATAATATGATATGTGGCTAACATAGATGTAGAGCATTTTCGGGTTAAAAGGGTACCAGTAGAGAGAGTAAGACGTGGGTGAGCTATATCTGGTGGGTCTATTGCCAGAAAAATGAGTTGAAAAGATCGGTAGGGGAAGAAGGAAGCAGTCGGTGCCAGTTTTTCTATATATGGATTACAAAATTGTCCATACTATAAGCACTAATACAAGTCAATTGCTCTAAAAAAAAAAAAAATTTCGGGGAAGCCATGACACAAAAAAATTCTCTCGACTTCCCATTATTCTTGTAGAGATTAGCTATAAAAAATAAAATTAGCTACAACCATTGAAACAAAAATAAAAATAAGAACAAAATCAAATCTTCGCCTGTTCTTGAAGGATTAGAGGCAATACAAGTAGCGCAGGAAATTCAACGCCATGAACGTCGAGAGCTTCGATTTGTATCTTCTTATTTTTTTCCTTCATGAAATTCAAGTCTTCATGTTGCTCTTCCATACACTCGAGAGCCAACAAATTATTTGATGCCTCAGGTATTTTAAACCTATCCAGATCAATGGATCTTAAACCCAACAACTTGATACCAGGTGTGGTTAAATTTTCACGATCAACTGACATGTTTTTTGATCCATGCCAGTAAGCCGAATAAATCCTCAATCCATATGGATTGAAATCCATGAAAGCAAAAACGGGAAGCTTCAACACATTTCTAGTTTTGTTCAAAAAGACTCTTGTTGCCACATCATGCATACATCTTCGGCCAATCGTTGAAAAATTGTATCTTTCTCCACAACTAATATAAAATAGTGCGCTGTGACTTGTTATGTGACCAATTGAATCGGTGTCTGATGGGATAGGTAGACCTCTAGATCCTCTGGCAAGACAAAACTTCTGCCCAGCCACTTTGAAAGAGATGTCAGTCATGTCACCATAAAGGGCTCATAGGGCTCATTTGTCATCGGCAAACAACAATAGGCTAGATCGAGTGCATCCAAACATGCAACATATATCGTTGACAGCTTCATTCACAATTTATGCCTTTACGCTGTGAACAGAAGACATAAATTAGATCGAGAAGTTGGTACGTAATATAAAACCGCTCATTATGTTCCCCTGTGGCTCCTCTTGAACGTTGTTGGTAACATTCCTTGCGCTCTTGGACCCATGAATCAAGATGAATGTTGAATTTCTTACTGTCATTGGGCCATGATGGAATAGAAAAGCCCTTTGTAGGAGCTTTGTTCATTGTTGTCCTAGTTTTGCCCCATACTTCATTTGAACTTGAAGGATGTTGTTGGCTTCTGCTACTGAGTTATTTTCGGTCTCGAATGAGGAGGTGGTATAGAATGTGTTACAAAACCAGGCTCGTACTTGAGGAGAGGCAAAGAAGGTGGCCGCCTCAGGCACTAAAATTTTGAAGTCCAATTTTTTTACATATACGTATATAAATTGTAAGAAAAATTATGCATGTAAAAAATACTTTTAAAAACTCTAAAACGAAAATATTTAAGTAACTTTGTGATACCTTTGAGGAAATAAGTTATGACATGTAGATTATTTTATTTTATTTTTTATTAGTATTGCTATGAATGTCAATTTTCTTTTTATGTACAGTGTTAAAATATTGTTAATTTTATTTATTTTTTTATGTACTATATATGTTGGAGCATCAATTTAAATATATTAGTTTGATTTATAAATAGTTGATTATAAGACTGTATTTCGATTGTAATTAACGAATCAAACATTTAGTTTTATTTTCTTATGTGCAATATTGGAACATCAACTTATATTGGTTTGATTTAAAAGTATTTGATTATAGTTTTATATTTCACTTATGATTAATAAATGAAACATAAATGATAGTTTACATTGATTTAGATTTGTTCTCGTAGATACGAGAATAACATGAGAGTATAATAACTTGGATACGTATGTAACATAATTTTGTATATTTATCTTTTTTCGTATGATCATGAGATGACATCATTTTCAATTCTTGCCTCAGATCTCAAATTCTCAGATTCGGTCATGCACAAAACTTGCATAATTTTTCAAGTATGACATCTTGTGGCCTAAGAGATTCCACAAGGGGCCACATGGAGCGATTGAAATCTTCTTGGAGTTTAGCGTGCTCGTCTAAATTTGTACGCACTAGTTCTTCAATCCTTGAACTCAAATCCACTTTCTTCAGTGGCACATTTGGTGTTTTTAGTGCCTGCACACGTGTATATTTTGGGGGAGGTGGTGTCTTGAGCTCGCGTTGATCGATCTCCTCTTCGTTAAAATAATAGATCGACTTCACTAAATTTTCGTCCACCTTCAACTAGTACGGTGATCAAAGTTATACTACTTCTTGGAGCTTTTATTGAGATATAAAACATGTAACTTGCACCCTCCTTTTATATATAGAGTATTGAACTTTGTGTTTTTCTTGATACACAAGGAAATAATACAATGAATTCCGGAAAGATAGGAGATATTTTGAGATACACAACGAAATCTTAGGAAATAAAATAATTGAACAAAAAATAAAAAAAGAAGATCATGCTAGACCTGTAAGATAACTTTGAAGGACCAGCCCTCAGTATATAAGCCTAGAAGGCCTGAGCCTAGAGCCCTACTTCAAAAGATTTCTAAGTTTGCACTGGCTCGTTTTAGACGAGTAAGACTGTAAGAGCATCTCCAATGGTTCTGCCAAAAATCAACTGGAGACTCAAACGGTAATGTTTAGCAGTTTTGAAGCTTCTCAACCGATCTGTCAAAACCCAGGTGGAGCATATATGGATAACATATCAAAACTGATCTGCCAAATTTGGCCGATCAAATTTCATCTGAAAAATATTTTCTTTAGTATTATTTATCTTTCTTTCTTCCTTGCCTTCTCTTCATATATCGATTCTTACGATCTCACTCTTCACTCACATCAAATTGAAATGAACAAAATTGGGATCTATACAAAATTGAGAACATGAATCCAAGAGGAACCCATAAAAAAACTAACCAACAAGAACCTAAATACAATTATACCGAGAAAAAAAAAACCCAAATACAGCTTACATCAGATCCTATTTTTTTCTCTCTTTCTGGGTTGGTTCCAAATCTCATAGGATAGATATGACAATTTTTAATTGGTATTGACATAGATGCTTGGAACTAATGAGTAGAAAAAGGAAAGGGATCGATGTTTCATCTTTGAGTTTGAGTATTGAATGGTGGAGGGAATAGTTGAAGAATAGTTTGGCTGGGTTGATCTGTTTTTAGGATGAAGTAAAGAAAATTTGATGGAGAAACTGGGAAATAACGAGAGAGAACAATGGAGAGAAGAAAAAAAAAAGAGAGAATCAAATATTAAACTGTGGTATTTTTAATTTAATAATTATATTTAGTTGACATATAAATTGGGGAGGTAAATTATCAAAATAACTCAATGCTTAGTTATATTTCAAAATTCATATTTGACATTTATGCATTTACATGCTGAGGTTGCTCCAAGAGACGTGCTCTGAAAGAGCCATCACATAGTGACATGGACCAGCACTACACATATCTTTAGGTCAACGCCATGCGAATGCAAACGTTTCCTTTTTGCATCTTGTCAAACTTCCAAGCTGGCCAGTGGGCAACTCGACCTTATAAAAAAAGAGCACCTTCATGAATCATGAGCCTTTGCAATAATGGCTACGTCCTCTCTTCCTCAACTGCTCCTTGTCCTAGTCACATCGTTAGTTCTAATCAAACCCTCCAACGCCGGCGGCATATCCATCTACTGGGGCCAGAACGGCAACGAAGGTACTCTAAACCAAACGTGCGCCACCGGAAGATACTCCTACGTCAACATAGCCTTCCTCAACGTATTCGGCGGCGGCCAAACCCCACAACTCAACCTAGCCGGCCATTGCAACCCCGCCACCGGTGGTTGCGTCATCATCGGACCCCAAATCACCTACTGCCAAAGCCTAGGAGTCAAGTTGTTCCTCTCCCTCGGAGGCGGCATCGGAAACTACTCTCTATCTTCTCCCGCCGATGCCGAGTACGTAGCCAACTACCTATGGAGTAGTTTCCTAGGCGGAAAAGGAAAAGGGAAAGACAAGAAGTCTGCCACGCGTCCCTTAGGCGACGCCGTTTTGGACGGGATAGACTTCGACATAGAGCAAGGCACAACTGAATATTGGGACGAGCTTGCACGTTATCTTAAGGCGTATAGCAAGCCAAGAAGAGCTGTGTACTTGGCAGCAGCTCCTCAGTGTCCATTTCCGGACAAGTATGTCGGCGGCACGATTGATACGGGGCTTTTCGACTATGTATGGGTTCAGTTCTACAACAATCCACCGTGTCAGTATAGCGAAGGTAACACGGACAATATTTTGAAGTCGTGGGATAAGTGGACAACGTCTGTAGGAGCGAGGAAGGTGTTTTTGGGATTGCCGGCGGCTCCTGCGGCGGCCGGAAGTGGGTTTATTCCGGCTACAGTGCTGAATTCTGAGATACTTCCGGTGGTCAAGAAGTCGTCCAAGTATGGAGGGGTGATGTTATGGTCAAAGTATTATGATGATCAAAGTGGTTATAGTTCCTCCATTATCAATAGTGTATGACTTTTAATCCTCAATAATGAGGGAATAAAGAAATGAGATATTTCTCTGATTTTATCAATTTAAATACATTCCAAAGTCACTGGTTAGGCTAAAAACACAATGTTAGACCAACAAGCCTTAAAAAACTCTCCAACGTACCACACAGAGTCAATCGTTTGGTTATAAATGAATTAACATTAGTTCATTGATAAAAATAAGAGTAAAATAGAAAATATTACACCAATGTAAATTGTGTTAATTAAGGATAAAACATTCAACATGTGGTTGGAGCAAAGTCGATAAAAGTTAACAAAACTTGTTGTGACTTTTGACAATACTCAAACATGAGGTATTTACATTAATATTTTTTAAATATTAAACTCACTCCTCGATTGTGGTAGCTTAAATTCTCTCAAAAACCCTAGAGGGCCGTCCTGCTCCTCCCTGCAAGTCAAGTCGCAACACCTCATCAGCCATGGATAGTGGGGCAAGAAGAAGCTTTGTGGCTACTTTTGTCGTCTCCGAGATAGGGAAGACCTCCTTTGGTGTTACCGACGCCGGGAACTCAAAACACTACGTCGTAGGGGGTTTGCTCTCCAGGAAACAAGAGCTTAACCCTAAAGCATTCCACGACACCATTGCAGGTGTGGGATCTGAAGAGAAAGCTCTCGATTAGGGCCGAGGGAGATTGACATGTATTATGTTTCGACGTGGAGGTTGACCGCAATCGGATTTTGAAAGAGGGACCGTGGTTTTACGGCAAGTCGAATTTAGTTATGAACACTTACGACGACGTTGGGGATGTGAAAAAGGTTCCCTGGCAGCGTCTGTCGGTGTGGGTCTACATCATGGGTTTGCCGTTGAGGCTACAGACCGAGAGGTCCGTCGAATATATTGCGGCGACTCTCGGGGAGGATGAGATGGGTATACGCAACGGCAAAAGCGTTAGGGCATGCCTGACACGATATGAATACTTCGGTGAAGCAAGCTTATCCACCAAATTTTTTTGAACTCGACGGAATCATGATGCCGATTCGTTTCAGGTATGATCAGATGTTTGGTTTTTGTCGGGTCATGCTCGATCACGAAACGTGCGGTGGACCGTCGGATATGTCGGCTGCCGAGGAACACATGGCAGCTATGGACCTACCAAGCCCTAGCGCAAAGAGAAGAATGGGAGTGGGGGCCGCAAAAGAGCCAAGTCAAACCGGGATCCCTAGTCTTCAAGATGATCACAGACAACTCTCTTGACCCACCAAGATGCTAAAACAAATTGAGGATAGTCTTCAAGAGTCACCTGACCCAGCAAAATTGGTCTTGGTTGCAATGGATGGGTTTTACTCTTCAAATTCAACTGCGGAAAACAACAGCAAGATGTCTGATTCGACAATTGTTAGGAAGAGTTGTAATTTGTTGTTGACTGAGTTAAGGAGGGTCTCTCTGAAAAGTATTCCTCAGGTGAGAGGAGAAGCTATGAAGTTAGCAGCTGAGTGGAAAACTAAAATGAAAATGGAGAATTGGCTAGAGGTTTTGGGATTTTTGCTACTTCTTGCTGCATATGATTTGAGTTCCAATTTTGATATGAAGGAGCTTGAGTTATTTGTTGGTATAGTTGATGCTCGGTACTATGACACGGCTGAATTATGCCTGGCTCTTGGTATCAGAGGTAAGGCACCTGATCAGGGTTTGCCAGGTCAGAGCACCCCGAAAAGAGATCCTAATTGTTCTAGTGCTATGGAACTTGAGACACTTGCAGATTCTCCACTTGTAGATTTTCAACGAAGTACCCCAGCAGATGTAAGCAGCTTGCAGGTGATTAAAGCTGTTTCAAATGGTTCTGGTCAGTCATCAGATGATTTAGTTGATCTCATTCAGGATCTTATTGCAAAGAAGGAACTGCTCGAGGCTGTGGTAATAAGTTGCAATTTCAAGTTAACCGACCTGTTTCCACCGGTGCCACTCTTAAAAGAATATGTGGAGAGTGCAAGCCCAGACAACCAAGTGTCTGTACTGTATTCTGTGATTGGATATGTCAAAAAATTTAATCTAGAGTCTGAATACCCATCTGAGCATGCTCAATTCCTACGATGGACTCTAGAGAGCATAAAAGTGCTTGGGGAAGCTGAACGTCTTGTTGCCACCGCACCAGTTAAACAACAAGATTAGAAGAGAAGGAGGAGTGGTGATCCTGTCTCAGATTTCCAGCCACAACAACAAGAACAACAGCAGCAGAAGAAGAGACCCATCATCTGTTACCATTGCAGAGAGCCGGGGCATGTTCAGAGCCGCTGTCCACAAAAATTCTGAAGGCTCATGATGTGGTTGTAAACTTGTAATTTACTAATTTTGCTTGGGATCTCAGGACAGAGAAATTTCTGGAGCCTTTTGTGTACAGGTTTAGTTCTTACTGTAACCAACATTGTAACTCTTCCTTGGTTTTCCTTACACTTGATACCTAGTTCATTTGTTCTTACAAGAAGTTCAGGTCCATAAACAGTCTGTGATGTCGACTTCATACAAAATCTACATTACTGCATCAGTTCCAAATAAGTCTATTCTTCTATTCTTAGTTTTGGAGGCACATGCTTATAAGCTTATAGCCATCTATATCCAGATTTGACTAGATTAACTATACAATATTAATCATACAGAAACTACATTTACATTGTTCCAAAACAAGATTCATGTTACAGTGAAAACCACGCATATCATGTATAAGATATCACTCTTTTAGCTATGGCATTCAGTTTTCCCAGCAAATGAACAATTGCATATGGACGTGTACTTGAGAGCCTACGTGACAGTAATGCCACGGATCAACAACAATAATAAACCACAAAACTTGTAGCAATGGGGCAGTATTCTTCTATAAAAGAACCCCAACTGTCTCATACTTCATCACACACAACATTTTCCACCAATTCTTCCCAAAAGTTGGTTCATTCCAATCCTCTAGATGGCTTTGATTCTAGTAGCAGTTCTCCTATCTCTAGTGACACTACTACTCCTTGCGTTTGGGTCTAATGCAGGTGGAATCGCGATTTACTGGGGCCAAAACGGCAATGAAGGTAGATTAGCAGAAACATGTGCATCAGGGAACTACCAATTTGTGAACATAGCTTTCCTCTCCTCTTTTGGCAATGGCCGAACCCCTACCTTAAACCTCGCGGGTCACTGTGACCCCAACTCCAGTGGTTGCACACAGTTTAGCTCACGAATCAAGTCATGCCGAGCCAAAGGGATCAAGGTCATGCTCTCTATTGGAGGAGGTCCTGGAGGTTACTCCCTAGCTTCGTTCGAAGATGCACGACAATTTCTTGGGAGGGAGCTCATCTTCAAGGCCATTGGGAGATGCTGTTTTGGATGGAGTAGACTTTGACATTGAAGGAGGGGCTGATCAATACTGGGGTGATCTTGCAAAGTACCTCTCGGCGCATAGCAAGAAGGGCGGCAAGAAGGTTTACTTGACTGCAGCACCACAGTGTCCATTTCCTGATGCTTACATTGAGGATAGTCTTCAAGAGTCACAGAAGATGATCACAGACCTTTCTCTTCTACTAGAACCATCTGATGAGTCCCCTGACCCTTCTGTATCGTTGTCTGGTCCCACCCAGCCATTAGACCTTATCTTGACAAACAAGGTTGAGCCAGGGTCCGGAAAGCCACCAAAATCCATGCTCCTCAAAACCCAGCAGTAAGCTTTCTCATCATCAAGACCATAAACTGAAGCAACACATTCACAATCAGCTAAGCAAATATCTCCACATTTTGAAACGTTCTCAATGTCACTGTAATTTGCTATGACTGAAAATGCTGGAAAATAGTAATTGGTTTGCTGCACCGCTGACATTTTGAACTCCAAAGGTTGATAATTCTGCCTCAAATCACATTTTCCAATCAACGACGAATTCTCCGAACACTGACCTTCCCCATTGACCTTATAAGTCCCAGGCAGACGTGCAAGAAGCATTAGTCTTGGTCCTATCCAAAGTACATATCGCATTGCCACAAATTCCAGAAATCTCACATGGATTTGACACTGCAGCCCATTCTGGCACCCATTGCCTTGATCCATTGACATCATCGTCCCAACGATACAGACGCAGATTTCCATTACTTTCGAGCTGTAATCTCCGAAGAACAGACAGTCTTTCTGTTTTATTTGAGGCACCTGATAGTCCTCCATCATCACCATCATTCTTCTACACGTACACAGCTCCATCAGATGACTCACCATACACAATGCCAAAGCTTCCTGCTTCATCCAAAACCGCAGTGACATCTCCGGTCACATTTGATGGTCCAGTCCAGTAAGAGTTGTTATAGCAAGACTCCGGTGAGGTATTGTAACTACTTTCTGGCATGTTGCAAGTCAAGGCGAGGCTCAACGAAGTGCGCTGTTGAAGGATTTTGAGGGCATAATAACCACCATGGGAGGGTGACTTGGCTGTTGTGAGCTCTAAAGAAACCGAAAGAGGCTGGTTTGGGAGGAGAGTATCAGAAGGGTGTGAGAAACTCTGCCACACAATGCGGCTGGCCTCATTGTACAAGATGAAGTTACCTGAAGTGTTTGAGGTCCAAATAGTAGCGTCACCGTCCATGAGAACTAGGTTTCCGGTGGTTTCAGCTCGAGGATTGCATTGTTAGTCAGAGAAAAATTTCTAGAAAATGAAATTTTGTTTGGCTTAAAGTGATGGTGATGATCATATTTGACCTGCAAGAGGTGTTGTAAAGACTAGAGATGGAGAAGTGGTTTGTAATCCTTTTCTTTTCTAGAGCTAAAGACTACAGATTCTGCGTACTGTTTGGCGTCGGTTTTACTCCAGTCAGGCTGCTACGAGTGAGAGTACCGCAAAATGTATCTTTTGATCCGTTGATGTAGTGCTGCGTGCGTGACGTGCCACTGCCGAGGATAGAATATTGTTATGAAGAGCTTCACGTCTGTATCTTGCCTCTTGTTCAAGCGATTGGAGCAAGAAGAGCATCAACCTCGCTCGTTGAGTCCTACTTGTCTTGATATATTGCAAGACATAAGCTTCGTGTCTCTCTGTCGAGTCACAAAGAATCGATACTTTATATTATGCGTGAATACAAAGCAGAGCAATCCAAAGGACAAAGTGTCGAGCACAATGGATAGGTTAACTTCGTAGATATTTAGAATCCCCACGCTCTGTCGGGTGGCCTGGACTCCTCCGATTGCCGTTGTCGGTGGTGTAGGTTGAGTGAATCTTTGAATCCCCACGCTCTGTTGGGTGGCCTAGATCTTGAATTCGTTATCGCTAGTTGTTTACTCGCTGAGGGAATTAGTACTTGGTTGTGCACAAATTTGTACGTATGTGTATTTGTCATGAATTCTTTGACAAAACTCCTATATATAGAGGCTGGTGCTCCCCATTTTCTGGCTCAACAAGAGAATTTTAATGTTTAGGAAAGAATAGATATCGGATTACTCCGGATTTCCCTAAAGTATCTAGGAATCGCATGCACGTAATTCTTTCCTAATTTTCATAGCTTTATTTTGGGATGCATGTGGTCGGCCTACTTTGTTTCTTAGGCCCAAGGTACTTGATAAAATACTTAAGAATATTTTGGACCCAAGCATTGCCCCCCAGACCTTGAGATTAACCCATGGGTAATCGAAAAGGTCTTTTGAAGCGTCGGCTATGATAGCCTCGCATAGGCTAATTTAGTGTTTTTTGTTAAAAGTCTTCCAACTCCTACCACATTGCTTGCACATAATCTTCCCTAATCAGTTGGTGTTGATCCATGACCCGCAGCGATTGAACGTTGATCTCCAATGGCAGAACTGCGTTATGTCCAAACATTAGTGCGTATGGAGTAGTTCCGGTTGGACTACGCTTAAAAGTAATGTATGCCCACAGTGTGCTGAATAATTCCTCATGCCAAAGTCTTGGATTATCTGCGAGCATGCGCTTATGTATGTGGTTGATCAATTTGTTGCTTGCTTCAGCTTGGCCGTTGGACTGTGCATAGTATGGTGAAGAATACAAAAATTTGATCTCAAAGTCCGTCATAAGCTCCTCTACCTCTCCAAACATGAACGCTGTTCTTCTGTCTGAAACAAAACACTCCAGGATTCCAAAGCGGCAGATAATTTTCTCATATAGGAATTGCCTAATCATAGTGATAGAGGCCATTTTTAAAGGCCTTGTTTCTACCCACTTGGTGAAGAAATCTGTAGCAATGATGATAAACTTGTGTTGCATAAAAGAATGAGGATGGATTAAATCGATTAGATCTAATGCTCATCCTCGCGCTGGCCATGGTTTGATGATTGGCTGCATATGGATATTAGAAATATGGTTGATTGGTCCGTGATCTTGACAATCCTCACACCCTTTCGCAAAAGTTATACAATCTTTTAACATCGAAGGCCAGAAATATCCGTATCTCCGTAGGAGCCATCTCATTTTCGGTCTAGATTGGTGAGCTCCGCACACTCCAAGATGTACTTCTCGTAGTAATCGTTTGGCCTCTATACCAAATACACAAACCAAGTCCCCTCCTTCTTCTCCACGTCTGAACAATTCATCTCCTTGTAGAATGTAGTTTGGAGCAAAGTACCTGATCCTCTTGTCTACTGTAGATCTAGGATCTTTCAAATATGTGATAATTGATTGTTTCCAATCATCATCGATTGTACCCAAAGCTGCGACGTACCATTCATCCTTCTCCTCCTTCCTAGTCATGAAGGATGGGAGAGTACGAACTTCTACCTTCATTATCCGTTCATGCACACCATCAATAAGCTTCATCCCCGTAACAAGCTGAGCCAACTCGTTCACTGCATAATTCTCTCATCGTGGGATGTGAGCCAGGGACACATCTGTGAATAATTCCAGCAACTCGCTAGCTCTTTTCACATATGGTTCTAGAATTATTCCTATTTTGAACGTAGCTTGCAGTTGTCTGATCATAAGCGGCGAGTCTCCCCAAACATGTATATCCATAGTACCAAGGTCCAATAGCAGCTCCAGTCCAATGATTAGGGCTTCGTACTCAGCTACATTTTTGGAACAGTTGTACTCTCGTCGGAAGGAATAGGCAAACGTTTCAACTTGAAGATTTACTAATGCTATCTCTGCTCCTGCTCTAGTCCAATGATTAGGGCTTCATACTCAGCTACATTATTGGAACAGTTGTACTCTAGTCGGAAGGAATAGGCAAACGTTTCACCTTGAGGATTTACTAATGTTATCTCTGCTCCTGCGAAAGCACTCGTGTTGGAACCATCGAAGTAGAGTTTCCAAGGAGCCAGTGATATGTGTGACAACTCTTACTCCTTTTGCTCAAGGATTTCCTCCATAGAGTGATGTGTGAGGAAATCGGGCACTGCTTGGCCTTTTACTGCCTTTTGTAGGACATATTGAGTGAAAACTCAGACAGTGTGAGAATCCACTTCTTTATCTGTCCTCGAAGTATAGGTCAGGCTAACATATACCGGACTAAATCTGTTTATGCTATGACGCACGCTGTGAAGGAAAACATATAATGCCTCAACTTGCAACCTGAGAAGTAAAGAGCAGGGCACCATTTTTTCATTAGTTTGTATCTACTTTCGCAATCCGTGAGAGTCCTATTTAAGTAGAATATTGCTCTTTCTGCCTTCACTTCATTGTTTTGTGCTAATAAGCTTCCTATGGATGACTCTGTTGCTGAAATATAGAAATTAAATGGCACTCCTTTTTGTGGTGGCATCAAGATAAGTGGATTAACTAGGTATTGTTTGATCTTGTCAAATGCTTCTTGGTGAACTGGCTCCCACACAAACTATTTCTGCCCTTGCAACTTGAGTAGAGGAGCAAAATGTTTGGTCTTTCCCGCAACATTTGTGATGAATCTTCTCAAGAAGTTGATCTTCCCAAGTAACTGTTGAAGCTCTCGTTTATTCTTTGGATGAGGAGCCTTTATAACTGTCTCTTTCTTGTCATCCGGTACTTCTATCCCTCGCTGATGTACTAAGAAACCTAGGAAGTCAATGCTTGCACCCCAAAAATGCACTTGGCAGGTTTCATTTTAAGCTGATTTTTTCTCATTTGTATGAATAACTGTCACAAATCCTCCACATGGTTTCACCCTTTTTTTGATTTGACCACAATATCATCAATATAGACTTCCATTATGTCTCCTACTAGGTCGTGGAAGATATAGTGCATGTCTCGCTGATACGTTGCTCCTGCATTCTTCAATCCAAACGGCATGTTTACGTACTCAAATACCCCTAATACCCCCTGGCATCTAAATGCAGTTTTGTGCATGTCCTCCTCAATGATTAGGATTTGATGATATCCCATTGTGCCATCCATGAACGACAACATCTCATATCTTGACACTGCAACAATGAGAAAATTAGCTACTGGCATAGGGTAAGCATCCTTTGGAGTAGCTTGATTCAAGTCTCTGTAATCTACACTGACTCTAATATTCTCATTCTTTTTTCATACTGGGACTATGTTGGATATCCATTCTGTGTATTTAGCCACTTGAATGACTCCGGACTTCAATATTTTCTCGATCTCTTCCTTAACCAATGTTGCTGTCTCTGAATTCATCATTCGCATTTGCTGCTGTACTGGCTTTTTCCCCTATGGGATTTGAAGTTTATGGAAGACAAGTTCTGGTAAAAGTCCTGTCATATCTTCAAACTTCTCAGTGAAATAATCCTTGTATTTTAACAACAAGTCAACGAGCCTCTTTCTTTCTCCAGGCTCTAAAAAGGTGCTAATAGCCACGTCCATTAGCTCATCCAGTGTTCCTAGATTAATTTTTTTCAATGTTATCTCTTACTTTAGGTGGTGTGTGATCCAAGGATGCAGGTGCGATCTGGATGATATCCTCCTCAATCACATCCTATTGCACATCTTCATTGATACATTCTGCCATTGCGATAGTTGGCAGGCAATCGTAAGCTTGCGACTATCATATAGGTTTGCAATCTCGCATATAGAAAAGAACAAGCGTCCGCCTCCTCGTCCTTGGACGGTCATATCATTGATGGCTTGTGGAGGCTAGCTCAAGGAAGTATGGTTGTGCTTTGTCTTCTTTTGCTTGCATTATTCCCCATCGAGCTAGTTTTGAGGCCGTGATTCTAACAGGTCAGCCCTTCTTGTCGACGTCGCACACTTCTAATGGGCAGAAATTTCCATTGTAGTAATCGGCATCCAATACATTTGCAGAGACTGAGTAAGGTCTTGGGTCTGCGTTGACTATGTGTGATTCTGATGTCTCCATGTCCCAGATAAGGAGTTGTTGATGAAGTGATGAAGGTATACAGTAGCTCCTGTGGATCCAATCCCTGTCTAGTATTGCACTAAAGGGTGAATTGCACTCAATGACAAAGAACGTGTGAATCCCTGTTGCTGGTCCAACCTTTACTTCTATGAATAACAATCCTAGCGTCTGCGAGACTGTCCCTGCAAAGTTCTTGATTGTCATGGATGTCGCTTGAATGGCTGATCTTGGAATACTCCATAATTTCATTGCTCGAGTAGTCAAGACATTCACTGCTGCTTCAGTATCTACCATGACCTTGCTGAGTTGGATGCCCCATATTCTTGCGGTAATATACAATGGGCTCATGTGCGATGCCATTGTGGCTGCTGGCTTGGAAAACATTATGTAGGACTTTCGCACAACAGGATCCACAACTGGTCCCCGTTCCTCTGGTTCTTCTAGTTCTACCAGAATTTCTCCCATAACTACTTTGCTTACGACAACCACCTGCTTTGCCTTGACTGGTTTGGAAAATTTTGCTGGTAACATGTACACCATGCCTACATGCATGTCTTCGGTGTAGACCTCCTCTATGTCCTTATTGTCTTCCCCAGAGTTGACCAACTGCTCATCCTCATTTTTACCTGCTTCAGTCTCAACCAACAGTGGTTCTTGTTGACAGTCCTCAATGGGAGGGTTCTGTTGCTTTTCTATGTGACCCTCTTATTCAGGTCCTCTTGAGAGGTCTACCTTTGTTGTGGGTTCTGATTCACTAGTCGTTACTTTCTTAGCACTGAAGCTGGAAGAAGTGCTAGCGAGCTTCTTTTGTTCTTTAATTACCAAAGGTTTTGGTCTCCATCGCAGCACCGGTTTCTTGCTTGGCTCAGCGACTGGTTCTGCTTTTGATTTTATGCGTTTGAAGACTGATTTCCGCACTGGTTAACTCAACCGCCTTTCGAGCTTTATTCGGTGTTCGTTGTGCCTCTATAGCAAGCTCTGCTTTGTCTATCCTGGAAAACACACTTGGTCTGGCTGTTCGTATCTTTGGCATGCTGGAATTTTTGTCAAACGTAATCACCGGGGTAGTTGCGAGCCTATTCATTCTCCTCTGAATTTGTTCTGGTGGCTCCACTAACTGGTCTGGTTTGATCAACCCTTTGTCTAAGGCTTTCAAAGTCCTCTTCGCTGCTTTGAACTAACGTTGTAGCTTCCTTTTTCTGGTGGGGGTAATCTCCACAATCTTTCCTCTTGACTTTACATACCACACATCTTCTTTGATCACAGATCGGCTTGCTGGAGAGATGTAAGGTTTGTCCGATTCTGCTCGCTGCCTATCACCAACTACCTCAGTCTCCTTCTATGTCATTCGTATTCTTTTGAATAAATTAGACTCCTTGACAATTGTACGTGATTCTTTTGGGATTGCTGGCTGGTAATTTTTAGATGGAGATCTTACTGGTGGCCCTACTCGCACTACTTCCACGAACTCCTCATAGGTCATCTTGATGCCACACTCTGCCTTGCATTGAGCATAAAGTACCACCGGAGTCGCTTCTCTACAATCCACTTTATGTTTCCCTTTAGGATCCTTTGTCTTGCCACTGCTGGAGACTACTTCATTAGTGGCTTTGAGATCCAATGTTTGCTTCCTCTTGGCTCCCCCACGCTAAGACACTTCTAGAGTACCAATCATGAATGCTCATTCAGAAACTTCTTCTTCCTCGCAACCAGGAGTTACAATCTCCTCTTCATATATCCACTGTTGGATGTTGTCTCGTAAGACTTTACACTGATTTGTGTTGTGTGTCCAAGCATGGTGGAACTTACAATATAGTTCTCCCTTTGATTTCTGCAAAGATGAAGCTGTTGGGACAGGTACGTTTGTGATGCCTGCTTTGATTAGTTAATCCAAGATTTCTTCCATCATATAGCTACAGAATGTCCTGATGGCCTTTGGCTCTACTAGCTCTAATGCTCCTATCAAAGTTTCTGCAAAAGGTTGGTGATCCAAAAATGCAATCTGTGGTAATGCATCTATTGCAAGCCTTCCCTCGTTAATCCACTTCTGAATTTGATCTTTCAGTTTTATGCAATCCTTGGTAGTATGGTTCCACATGTTGTGAAACTTGCAGTATTTCTTTCCTTTCAACTGCTTCGTAGTAGGATATGCACCAAAGTTAGATTTGGTCAACTTTCTGTCAATCAAGTCCTCTATCATTTCATGACCTGCGTTTGCATCATATGTATATGACTCAAACTCTAGCTTTGTGAAAGCACTGATCAAAACTCGCACTGGTCCCTTTGAGAGGATTATTTTCTTTGACTTTATCGTGCTCTTGACTGTTAATTCTAGACCAGCCATTGTTGCATCATCTAACTCATATTCATCAGATTCTTCTTCTTCCTGTACTGCTGCAATCATCTTGGGACGCTCTCGGTAAGGTATTTTAGGAGTATATGTCTCCCTGGATGCATTGCGCCTATTGTCAATTTCCTGGTATGCAACGTGCGTCTGAGCTACTGCATCAATGAGAGCATTTAATGATGTGAACTTCGTATCCATATACTTTGAATGCAAACGTTCCTCAAGACCTCCTACCGTAATGTCTACCAACTCCTTCATGGTGCATGACGTTTTGTTTTTAATATACTCCGTTATGAACCTATGCAAGTATGCCATTGGAGACTTGCTTGACATTTATGCCATCTGACATAACTTGCTGAGCTTGACAGCAAGTTCTGTTCCACCAAAGTGCTCAGTGAATAGCCTTTCCATCGTTGTCCAATCACTCATAGAGCCATGTGCCAGGTTTGTGTACTAGTGCAGTGCTGCTCCTGATAGTGAAGATGCAAAGACCCTGAGCTTGAACTTGCTTAGCCTTCCCCATGGTCCATTTTCTACTCTAAACCATGCAAGGTGAGTGGACGTTGGTTCTGTACCATCCCCGTTAAAGCGAGTTAAGGAAATATGACAATATCCCGTTGGACACTTCCATCCCGGTAGTGGTGGTGGAAATGACTCGTTGTAGGTTACTAGAGCTCCAATTGTACCTGGTAACCTCTAATTGATAATGTGATTGATCTTTTCTTCCAACCTTCGTTCAGGGTTAGGTGGCGATAGAGGATGATTTGGAACGTCGTCATCCTTCATCTCTTCGTCGTCATGAAACTGGGGAACTACCTCTGCCAATCTCTCATTGATACTTGTGAAACTGGCTTCTATAGTGTTGGTCATATTCGCAATAATTGCTATGAGATCATTGAATTTTTTATCATTGGCAAGGCGGTCGATTTCCCTTTCCTCATGAAAGTTGTCCAATCTTTAATTGATCTTTGTTATTGTTTTCTCACTTTCTTCCACAATGTTTGACACTCATTCGATGGTTTCAAGTGACTAATCTTGATAGACTGCAAAGTCTATGGCCTTAATCTCGTCTATTGATTTAGGTTTGGATGATGATGTGGATTTAGGAGGCATCATTGCTCCAAATCTTCGTAGCACTTCTTCTTTTCCTAAGCCTCTACAATGAGCTGAGTTGTGAACTTGGAACTCCGGTGTCAAATGCTTGAGGCAATTACCGAAGGTCTTTTTGTATGTATCAATGGTTGTAAGATATTAAACCTGAGTCCCATTGGCCGTGCCAAAATGTTTTGCGTCGGTTTTACTCCAGTCAGGCTGCTACGAGTGAGAGAACCGCAAACTGTCTCTTTTGATCCGCTGATGTAGTGCTGCATGTGTGGCATGTCATTGCCGAGGGCAAAATGTTGTTGTGAAGAGCGTCACCTCTGTATATTGCTTCTTGTTCAAGCATTTGGAGCGAGGAGAGCACCAACCTTGCTCGTTGAGTCCTACTTGTCTTGATATATTGTAAGACGTAAGCTTCGTGTCTCTCTGCCGAGCCACAAAGAATCGATACTTTATATTCTGTGTGAATACAAAGCAGAGCAATCATAAGGACAAAGTGTCGAGCACAATGCATAGGTTGACTTCGTAGATCTTTAGAATCCCCATGCTCTGTCGGGTGGTCTAGATCTTGAATTCGTTGTCATTAGTTGTTTACTCGCTGAGGGAGTAAGTACTTGCTTGTGCGTAAATTTGTACATATGTGTAGCTGTCCTGAATTCTTTGACAAACCTCATATATATAAAGGCTGGTGCTCCCCATTTTCTGGCTCGGCAAGGAAATTTTGATGTTTAAGAAAGAATAGATATCGGATTACTCTGAATTTCCCTAACGTATTTAGAAATCGCATGCACGTAATTTCTTTCCTAATTCTCGTAATTTTATTTTGGGCCGCATGTGGTCGACCTGTTTTGTTTCTTAAACCCAAAATACTTGATAAAATACTTAAAAATATTTTGAGCCCAAATACGCACTCAACTTCATGATCAACTAATTATGCAATAGTATGCTGATAATGTATAGAAACAGATTATGATTTCTTATGTACTATAGTCTGAAACAAAGCTAAAACTATGGATATTGATGTGTCGAACTAAAATTACTGTACTAATGTTTCGAAACGGAAAGTCTCGAGTACTGATACCTAAATGGATTCTGTTTAACGGTTCGTCTAGTGTCAATTAACACTTTGGTCACAGGTGACTGTGACATTACTGCTAATTGGTGATAGTTACTCAAATAACGTGCCAACCCTCTAGAGTTATAACTTAGGTAACAAGTTTCTATGTGACAGCAAAGAATTCTAATTAAACTGAGTTGATGAGACAAATTTAAACTTCAATTTGGGGCCGTCTAGGTAGCAATGAGCCAATGATAGATGATCTTTTATATTTATCTGCAAAAAAAAAACAACTAAAGACTGATCAAAACGAGATAGTTTGTGGGAATCACCTGTTAGCAGACCACACAATGGCTCCGTCTCCAGGAAGCTCTGCAAACCAAATTGCTAGTTGAAATCTGTCATCTTGGTCCATTGGACTGAAGCCGAAAGCAAATGTGCCATTGTCGGAGACCAGTGTCTGGTTCTTCTCTCTAGCCAACAACCTCGAACCCAAACCAATCTGGCTAGCCGTACACACACCAAAGCCAGCTAAAACCAAGATGAACAAGACAACGTAAGAACTGGAGGCCATTACTCTGGAAGCTAGAACTAGCCAGTGTTGTAGAATCTTGATAGTAAGCTAAAGGAAGATTGGTTAGCTCTGTTATTTATCAAGAGAAAATTGGGAGGACTAATTAATCAGAGTGCGCATGTCAGGATTTAATGTTGGGAAGAAAACTGAAGCAGCAAATTAAAACTGGAGAGAGATTAGGACACGTACATGGATAGGTGGGTGAGCTAAATCTTGACAAACATTTGGGTAGGCTGAGAGGTGCAATGAAAAATTGGCCAACGTGTTTAATCATGTCTGGTGCTTGAAATCGACCGTGGGTTCGTGACCAACCAAAGCAGCAGCTTACAGCATCTCCAACTATCAAAGTGTTATACTCTATTATGAGACCTTGTAAAATCATTATTTATTATAAGACTTTCCCATCTTCAACTATTAAAATCTCATACCTCATTTTAAGACTCATCTTTCTCTCTCTCCACATGTTCTTCTTTTATCTGAGCCCACTAATTTTTACAAAGTTCTATATATTATCCAAGGTTCTATTATAGAACCCAAAATAGGGTATAGGACTTACTTTTAATGTATAAGACTAGGATCTTCATGGATTGGAGATGAGATTTTTTCCAAAAGTTCTATTATAAGGTATAGAACCCCTACTATTGGAGATGGTCTTAGGGCATCTCCAATAGGAGGTCCTAAACCCTATAATTTTGGGGTACTAAAAAAAATTGAGCTCCAATGGCAGTTTTGTGAAGTCCTAAACCCTATATTTATAAGACTTGGTATCTTCTCAAGTCTTATTTTGAGACTCCATATGAGACTTTGTCTTATAATTTTGGGCTGGAGCCACTTGGCAGAGGGGAGAGAAATTGGAGGGAGAAGACGCGAGAAGAGACCAGAGTGGAAAGAAGACGCGGAAAAAGACGAAATTGGAGAGAAAAGACGCAAGTGGACAAAATTCAATTTTTTTTTTAAAAAAAATTAGATAATATTTATTTATCATGTACAAGAATAGTTTACAAATATAAATTATTATTAATTACAACACAAAATAAAGAAAAATCAAATATATAAAATTAAGACTTTGACTTAAAACCCCTATCATTAGAGATGGTTGAAGTGTTATATAAATAGTATCTAAATGAGGTTTCAAAATAGGTATAAGACTTCATAATTGGAGATGCCCTTAAGAACACATAGGTGCCAACTATTTGCATGAAAACTCTGTAGCTTGCAGAGAGATCAGAAGAATATTTTGAGGATTAATTTAATGGTGACCAATGAGTCAAAAAAGGGGAGGTGGCCGGATTTGGTGAAAATAACGAGTTAAATTCTTTATAGGTCATAAAGTTCTAGTTGTATTTGAGTAAATTTATCACATAGTATGTGAATTCTTATATTTATCATCGTGAATATAATAACTCGAATGGTATCAACAATAAAATGTGTGTTTAATTTTGATGTGAAAAATAGCGCAAATTGACAATAAACTCTAAAACGAAACTGAATCTATATGATGAGTTGTAATTATTTGAACACGGTATTTAATTGTCATGGACCCGTGAAGTACTTCACCTGTTGAAATTTCGGGTTATAGGATGGTTGACAGTAAATTTGAGGGGACGATGTGGACTTGGATAAGGGACGATCAGCTCTAGAATTTGACAGATATACATGGTAGCTAGATTGTACTCATTTGACATAAATTTCACATCACATGTGGAAATTCAATCTTCCAAAATTTTGTCCATCTGGTCATCTTATCATCCAAACTTCCAAAGTCAAACAATAAACACAAAGAAGCAACAATTAATTCTGCTGTACCATCCAAAATGTTCATCAATAATTGAAGGACCCCCAAGTTTTTATTTTATTATTTAACTAATAAATTAAATTAAATTGAAAATAAATAGATAAAATAACCTTAAATAGTCACTTGGACTCCCGCCAAAACAAGCTTTCGAGTGGGGAAGCTGGGCCGAAAGCCCAAACACATTCTCTACTGTTTTGGCGCGCTTTTCCGCAAACAATTTGAAGAGACCAAACTACGTCGTTTAAGAAACAACCCCACCTAATTCGAGGGGTCAGGGCTTTTTAATTTCAGATCGAAACAGAAAAAAGATGCCTCCTTTACTCAGAACTTCACTTAAAAATTGGAGAATTCGGTCCTGCTATTTCCGAATCCGAAAGTTTGGGTTTCTGAGCCTCGATCAATTTCGCACAAGTGTTATTCTTGTTTTCGATTGAAGCTAAGTTGAAATTGTTTTTTTGGTGGAGTTAAATCTGAAGCAAGTGATTTGATTTCCTATTGTGCTCAGGGGTCCTCAAAATTCAATAATGAAACTATTTTATAATGAGTATTTGATTTGTGAAGAACAACACTATTTAATGAACTAAACTTGCATTATGAATGTTTGGAATCTCTTGCATTTGCTTATTGTCTGAAAGAGGGGACATCCATGGGGACCAATTAGTTTCAAGTCATTCTCCTTTACTGGGCTTTGTCACTTAAACCTCAGTTCATGTCCATCTCTTTCTCCGACAGCCCCGGGACCGGTGTCTGCTCTATCTTCCTGTTTTTTTGTTGAGTTATTTATCATTTTGATGCTGTTTATAATTTGCTAAATTTTGAATGAAAAGGATGTGACTCTATCTCTCTCTGTAACATGTTAATTTGAGATTGAGGAGGTAGTGGATGAAAAGGCTTGAGATTTCCTTGCAAAGAAAATTTTCTTTTGGATATTTTCTTCGTTATGTGCAGATTGAGATAGGTTTTAACTGATTCGCAGACAAATATAGAGCGCCTAGCAGCATTTGATTTTTATCTATTTGTGGTGTTAAACTGATGGGATTTATGTTCAGTGTCTTCTTTGCGTTTGTTCTGATGTTGTAGTTGTAATGTATTGGACGACCATGAGAATCATCATTGCCCTGGAGTAGTAACATTGGAAGCTTCAGTTTCTGTTTGCTTGTGTAGGGTTAGAGTGATGCTGTTTCAAATGGATAAACACTTAATTTAAAAGTACCAATTTGATATAAAAGGTTTTAATATAAATAGCATGTATTTGTAAACTAGGACAAACCCATATTGTTAATGGTCTAGGTAATTATGATGTTTGAAGTTTTGAACTTTCATTTCCTTTTCCTTTGTGTTCTTACCTTTTTTCTTTACTAGCTAGGTGTGGGCTATTGAACCTAACAAAGGAAACACTCCAAGTCATGGTTTCTCTTTCTCCATGCTAATGGTCCAAGTTACCTATCTATTCTTAGGCTTGCAGGACTATGGAGTCCGATAACATGTTAGTCATAATCCAATACACTAGCTGATAGTCAAAAGTCAGTTTAAGGCCTGCAATGCTTCAGCAACTTTTTCCCTCATTTTTGCTGGTTTATGATTCATGTAGCTAGCTAGGATGCCATTGTTTAGTTAAATTCGTACTTTGATATTAGTTTTCCTGAAAGAGGGCAAGGCTAACTTAAGGCCCAAGTTGTACTAGAGCATAATGATATCCACCGTTCCTAGTTACTTGCTCAACCTCTAGAATTTACAGCCTAGCTATAATCATAGTTGTAGTGCAGAAATACTGTTTGGTTTGAATTATATACACCGATGGCTAATTGCATACAGCATATGATGATTGTGGCTAGGTAGAAGAATATTATATATATTTCATTTAGGTTTAGCATTTTGCTAAGGTAGTTAGGAAGTGAGCATCACATGGTGAAATCATCTTTTCACACTGGTCTCTAATCCCTCTTAAATTTTCTGATAAATACAAAATAGCAAAAAAAAAGGCAATGACAAAGAATAGCCAAGCTAAGCAAAATCAACTTCCTTTCCCAGGAAGTATAATAGATGTCATGACTTGTGAAAGAATATTCTAAACTCAGAAGTGTTGGGACTAAATTTGCTCCTATTTACTTTTGGATCAGTAGGTTGGATAGATAAGGGAGAATGCATGAACCTGCTTTCCTTAGAACCGCATTTCAGATTCTTACCTTCCATATATAGAAGGTTCTTTAGAAGCATATGACTCTTTTATTTTATCCTCATTTTAATTGAGTTCTTTAAATAGGCTTTGGACTTAAACTAACAGAATGCATGAATCTGATTATATTCTCTCTTTGCTGGTCCTTTTAAAATATTTAACAGAAGTGTAAAAAATAAAACCATTGTTTTAGGAAATATGGTAAAGTAGATAGAGATCATGGAAGCAATTTTGCGCAACTTTATTCATGAAGAAGGAACTCATTTATATAGGAGAGTACAAGAGATTACATATCTTGTATGAATCTTATTAAGTCACTACATATGATTCATTCCCTTATTCTCTACAAGTACTACCATAACTAGGAACATAAATATTTTTCAATACTCCCCCTTGTGCCAATTATTGTGGGTGACACTTCTTCATTGCTTCCATGATGCCTCATCAAAAATCTTGCCGACCCAAAAACCTTTGCAGGAGAAAATGTGATCTCGCCAAGTAAAAAGAGTGCAACTCATCGTAAACGATGATATGACACATACCATGTTGCCTCATTAAAACCTTGCTAAGTAGTAAAAACTCTTTGCGATAAAAACAACCTTAGTCAAGGAAAAAGAGTACAACCTGTTCTTCACATTTTAGAAATGCTCATGTGAATGCCAGACTCCCCATGAAGCCTGCATCTCCCCCTGATGTCAACAATCAAGGTAGCTTAGATAAGCTGAGCAACCCTATGCTCTTCACATGCTTCTCAAATGTGGAATTTGGCCAATGACTTAGAAAGTCTGCCACATTATCCTCAAATCAAACTTGGTCAACCATAACCTTGAGGAATTGCTATTGTTTGCTGACTATAGGATAACTTATGTGATATATGTTTGGTATTGTCGCCCTACATGTAATCTAGCTTTATCACCTTGATGCAAGCAACATTATCCTTATAATGCATGTAGGTTCATCAATGGTGATTCATAAACCACTTGATCTTCAATATGTGCACTTATGGACCTAAACCATATGTACTCAATAACAACTTCATGTTAGATCAATAATCTCAACATGGTTCGAAGATGTAGCGACAAGAATCTGCTCTCTAGACTTCAAGATGTCGTGGTGTTACCCATGGTAAAGACATAACCAACTTGGGGAAAACTTTTGTGTGGATAAAAGAGATATTCAACTTCAGCAAAACTTGCCAACACACCACGACGATTGTTGATGTATGGGGTGAAGGGAAATCAACGCCACTTTCTTTGTGGTGCCCTTACTTCCAACGCCACTCTCTTTATGGTCTCTCCGTAGGGATAGATGAAACTCATATCTTTCATACTCTTTGATACTAAAAGATTGTCTTTAAACCATTTTAAATGGCATTGCGTGGGCACATAACTTCATCTAGCTATCAAGTTCAATAATGATGAGGAGCTAAGTCTTGTGTATTATGTTAAGTACACTCTTGCACTTAGATTAGGCACTTTAACCTCTAACGCGTCTTTGTCATAATCCCTTGGACGAAAACGGATCCCTTTAAGGGTCAAGACTATAGCAGATTATGAGAGTACTAATAGACTTTATCATCATAAAGTGCAATATATTTTATAGTATAAGCTGATGATGGAAAATCTCATCATTACGGTTCTCGAGTTCCCATCACTAGCTGTGACTCCTTTATTTGAGACAAAACTGTGTCTTCTCAAGATCTTTCATCTCAAATTCGGATTTCAAACACTTTGCAAATCCTGAACTTGTCTTTTAAATGAACACATATGGGCATATCCCTTAAGTAGTCACTTGGTGAATGTTTCAATATTATTGCAAACGCACTCTGTGATCTAAAGCCACTTGATTTGGGTAAATAAAGTTCATTCGAGACATTCATGTCTATCTCTTATTCTAGATCCCCATAGAGGTCATGACCACGATTATAAGTTGCATGCCAACTTTTTTTGAACTAAAAATTGAAAAGGTGATGGAGTGCAATGACATCTATTACGAGAGAATTTATCTCATCATAGTCGATTCTAGAGTGTTGTGAAAAGTCTTACGCCATGAGGCGAGTATAATCTCTTTATTCTCATCACGCTTTCTAACAAAGACCCATTTTGATAGGCTTTACACTTGGGTGTGTCAGCATCACCAACCCAACTATCTTTCTCTTTGTTAGTGAACATAATTTAATCTAAATCGTTTCTTTCCATGTAGGCCAATTGCTACTACGTTCGGGAGTTTCAACGTAGATATGTTCGATGAGTCTCAAAATTCTATGCTCTCATGTACACTAGTGTAATTTGTACTTTGTAGAGATCTCTATATTATGAGTAATTGGTTTTAACATTAAGGAGTCTCTCAATGATAACCATATGACGGAATTAAGTATCAATGATCAATGGATCATATTGTGCCAATCTCGCTCCCTTCCTTGGACGAGTATTTATCGAACATCTGGGTCTCCTATGCTTTCCAGGGGAACCTATGGCCTGTGACGAGAGTATGCCACTTTGTAACGTCACCATGCCACATTCCATAGTGGCAGTGCCATAACCAACTCCTTTTTGGTGGCAACATGTCCTCTCAAAAGGGGACATAAATCCTTACAAGCATGTTTGCAGCAAGTATATGTGATCTTGTTACTTTCAAGATACTAGAAACGCATCAGGCATCGAATCTATTGCGTTCTATCGTTCAGGGATTATGATGAGACATAGTGAGGACATGACCCTTCCTGTTGTTCCTATTTGAACATGCTTGTTCTTATCTCCCCCTAACAACGGGAAGATTGTCTTATCAAAGTGACATCCGCAAAATTAGCGGTAAAGAGATCGCCTGTCAAGGTTCTCATAGCGGATTATAGTTGGAGACTCATGTCCAACATATATATTCATTCGTCTCGATTGACCCATCATAATGTGTTGTGGCAGAGCAATTTTGGCACATATATGCGTAAGTGCGAGACATTATCTTCGCACACAGTTACTAGCTGTGCAAAACAAGATTGAGTGATGGTGGATCGTAGACGATGAAGTATAGCTGCATACGATATTGCATAACTTGAAGCAGAAAATATTGGTGAGTATCACCAATGCTCAGACTACTATTGTAGTTTCTAGTTTTCTGTGTGAGACCATTTATGTTTGTTCATGAGAGTATGATACCAATATCAAATCTCAATGATGTGCAATATAAGTCATCGAATGAAAGGACCCAACCCCGATTTAGCTTCCTAAATCGGAATCAAACCCTTCCGAAATCACGAACCAACAAAAAAATTTTGAAATTCGGGCAGAGTTTCGTTACTAGCGCAGAATTACCATTACCTGCACCCGGAAAATACACTTCATCCTATGCTACAAAAAGCAAACCGTGGGCACCAATCCCATCCGGATTTCTCAATATGTCAACAATAACGTAAAGTAGTAAATATATATGTACTTTTTACTGAAAATACGGAGTAAAATCGTATAACATATACAATAGGAAGCTCAGAGCGACTTCTAATACATAATCATATACTCATACCACAGTAGGTAGAACAATAAACCTACTGGATGAAACAAAGTAGCTCGAGCACTATGTCTCCGACCACGACGTGCGACACCAGAGCCTGAACTGCAAACTGGGCACGGAAACCGAAAAGCCCAGGGGAAAGACAATAAACACGTTAGAGTGAGTGGACGAAAATAAATGTCTTTCACCAAGTAATATATATATTAAAAAAAATATGCGAGTCGAAAGTATAAATAATCAAATGGTACACGAGGGAGACTCTAACTCCTCACGCGTCCGAGTACACGAGGGATACTCTAACTCCTCACGTATACGGAGCATGCATAAAAATCTCACGGGGTCGCTCGTGGACACACCCGTGCTAGTAAAGTCAGAACCACGGAGTCCCTAACTTCCACGTGATTCTAGCCGGAAATGGCCTCAGGTCAAAGGTCTGCCTCCCCCCGGTAAAGACCTCGGGTCAGGAGTCACAACCTCCCCTGGAATAAAGCCTACCATCGGGGATCAGCCGAGAGGCAAGTGTATCGATACAACAACGTAACCACGACTGTACTCTGTGTAAACCAAATCATAAACATTTCGATGCAAATGCATAAAACAGCATATAAGTATATGTATACTCGTATACGTATATCCGTATAAGTATAATCGTATAATCGTAAAACACATGCTCATGTAATCCGAAATCTCATATGCATGCTCAAGTTCATAAAACGTATATCAAGACTCGCAAATAATCCGTGAAAAGAAATGTCCACTCACAGACTGACGTAACGCGAATCGCGTTAACCCGTGATCCGGCGGAAAGTCCCTCGCCAAACGAACGATCACGAACACCTGAATATTCACAAAATCCATATCTCAAAATCATATCTCGACAATGCAAGACAAATCATCGAGAAACCACCGTTCCATGAAACACATAACTCAAAGTCGACGAATCGTCGAAAATCCGTATATGTACACCACAATACCTCGCTTTACGTTCGGACACTCATCTCGAAAAACGAACCTCCCCACTGCGATCGGGGCGCGATTTCGAGTCAAATGACATGCAACTTGTCGAAAGTCAAAAAGTCAACCCGTTGACCGTTGACCACCGTCCACGGCGGTGCCACCGCCGACCGGAGAATTTCAAGGCGGAGCAACCCTTATTCCACTCAAAATCACCCACTGAGCAACTTTCATAACTGCAACAAAGTCCAATTCAAACTCTAACTCATCCAATTTCATGTAAAACCGAATTGTCTCATAAATTTCAAACCCAAAATTCTCCTCACACAAATCAAATTGGAACACCATACCTATATGGTTAGAATCATGGAGATGAGGGCTACAAAACCCAGTGCTTGATGTAGCTCAACTCGGCCCGAATCAAAAACCACCATTAAACCCAAAATTCACAAACTTTGGTTCAAGCTTTCTCTCTCCACGGTCCACCTCGCCGTGAACGGTGGCCGGCATCCACACGAGGCAGCCAAGCCGAGTCCAAAGAGGTATGGATCAAGCTCGGAGGTGGCCGGTTAAGGAATCACCGCCGGTGAGCCGTGAAGGTGACGCACCTCCTTCCTCCTCCACGTGTTGACCAAGTCAACACCAGTCAACCTAATTAATTCCAGCTTTTGACTTTCCCAAAGGGGAAACTGCCATATATAGACTTTCCCGATTTGGAAACTTCATAAATATCCAATTCGACGAACTTTAAACACGCGTAACTTTCGTGTCGTATATCCGATTCCGATAATTCTCATGGCCACAAACTCGTCTCGACATGTTCTTCCAATATCACCCAAAGTCAAACATATCGGCCAATCGGATAAAAAGTCAACTGTCCAACCAAACACACATTTAAATCGACTAATTAATCAACAACGGAAATAATCACAACTAAATCTTCGTAACTCAAAATCATGCTCCGAAAGTTCCCACAAACTCGAAATTAAATTCTGAACAACTTCCATGAAGAAGCCGAAACCAAATTCTCGCCCAATAATTTAGTCGCGAACAAACCTACCATTTAAATCCGTTTCCGTCGAAACTTCAAATATTCATAACTAATTCCTCGGTCGTCTAAATAATGATCTGGAACCGCCCACGAACTCGTAATCACATGTACAACGACTCTCGAGAAGATACCCAGCTCCAATTCTCGGCCAATAATTTAGTCGTTAAGAAACTTCGGCGATTCGAATAACTGTCGGACCGCTGCGACTACGCAGTAACTCACGTATATAGCTGATCAAACTGCTGACTCTGGTCTGGGTCGTCACATTGAAACTTCGATGTAAACTCTCTAGCATTATTAAGTCGAATTGACTATCAATGGGATGATGTGGGTAGTGAGCCTACAGTCATATGATCTGAGCTAGAAGTTTGAGCAGTATTACAAGTAGACGATAGCACAACACATGATCAAGATGTTTGCATTATGACCAACACCACAAAACATCGTAATGGTCAGCTAGTTGGTTGAATCGTTCCATAGAATCGTCTTAGATTTTGTATAGTGAGAATATATGTGTCATTTACATAGGATGGTCTTAATCCTAATTTCTCAAATGAGTAGGCTTTGTAATGAGTGATGAGCCATTAAAAATAATCAATGAAGATTTTGGTTGAGGCTTGGAGTCTCCATGGACTTGGAAAGCAGGATAGGAGACTAGGACGTCATCCTCGAAATCTAGTTTTCTCCTCTTGGGAGAAGATGCGTTAGTCACTAGTCGACGTTTGGATGATAGAGCCACCGTTGAATGGTGCCCAACTCCACTCTCTTATGAACCAATTCAACTCTGGTTCTTGCTTCCTTTCACTCGAAAAAAAGGATGTCCGATTGACTTTCTCAAAATCTGGACCATCATATCACGACCTGGATATCTCAGTCTGTCATGTCAAAGCCTTATATGTGTCTGAATCCTATAAGTCATCTCTCATGACATGATTTGATTCTACAACTCTCTTTTAGTTTTCTTACATAGTCAATTTAGCCGACACATAAGTTTCTCTAATATTCTGATCATACCGCAATAATTAGAGATAATGCAAAGGAACTCATGTCCATTCTCACTTAAAAATTGTTGGAATAGATGATGAGAAGACCTATGTCCCTTCTCATCGTATAGAAACATAATCGACAAAGAAAAAAGTCGATATAAGTTATCTCTGTCATAATATTTTATATGTAATTCTCGCTTCAATGAGACATTCAAAGTTTTTGGGGGAAATACGTGTAAAGAAACAAGTCTTGCATGAGGAAAAACCGAACAATAACTCAAAAATTCAATTTTTGGGCTTAATTTTTGACCCATCGAGGTAATCCTCGACCTAACGAAGGGCCTTTTCTAGATCTGACTTCGATTCATCGAGGTAATCCTCCACCCATCGAAGGGCCTTCTCTGGCTTTATCTTTGATCCGAGACTGGCTGACCTACGTATACATAAACAGACATAACATTTTCTAGAAAATAGTTACTGACGATTCGGATGAATTTCTAGAAACTAGACATCCGTAAATTTCCAATCATATATCACTCATATGCTAGATCGTTCTAAGCTAATCCCAGTTTTATGTCAAAGCCAACTAATCTGCTGACCAGATTTTGTTTACCCTATTTTTGACTTCTGTCCAGTAAAATGGGAATAACTTTTTCTACAAGTTAGCTATCGACATTATGGATGTAGTTATGAAAAATAGACATCTATATCTTTCCAACCATATTCCACTCATATATTGGTTCATTCTGGTTAGATACCAGTTTATCATCGAAGATGACTAATCTGCAGAGGCAGATTCAGTTTTCTGGTTTGTGATGTTTTTCGGGGATATAAGCACTCTTAGCTATCCCGATTGATACATGAACAAATTTTCTAGTTACTAGACCATCTATAATTATTTGGGTAGCTCTTTGCACTCATGACCAGGTGAAGAGAGATCAATGTAGGTGGGACACAAGATTCGCTCAAATACCTTATCCAAAATCTCTTGTTCTAGACATCACAAGTTACTAAGGTGAACCCTAGTAGAAGATAGACTTGTAGCAACCACAAAACATGTATATAACATAGAAAATTTTAAAGTAGCTTGTTATTAATAAGTCAATACAATGCCTTTTATTAATAATGCCAACGAGAATACATCAAAATTAAGTAATCCAAAAGAAATTTAACCAACACAATGTCAAAGATAAGACTTAGGTACATATGCCTTTATTCATGAAAAACATAAACTCTAATTAAAATCTAGTGTCTCACCAATTGAGTCTCGGCCAATTTTGAAGTGTGGTCCAACGAGATTAGTCTCTGCTCCATCTCCATCTTCTGTTTCATTGTTGTAAGCTTCCATTTTAAACTTTTCGTGGTAAGCTTTGTAGTGATCTGCAAGTCCCTTACTTGCTCTACAGTTCTTGAACCAATGGTCACTTGCACCACACCTGTGGAAAACGGCACCACACCTCGTTTCTCTCTCTTATCTCGAGATTGCTGAATTTTGGCCTTGCCTTTGTCAGCATAAGTGGCCGTCGCCACCTTGGTTGCTTCGGGCACCATGGCCTTTACGGCCTCTCTTCATGGTAGCTCCTCTCTCGTGGTTTCCACGTGATGCGTGGTCCGTCTCTTAGTGGTTGTAGGGACCTTGACGTCCCTCACGTTTTCCATTTCTCCTAGGGTTCCGCTCCTTGCGTTTTGCGCTTTCATAGTTCGCTTCAGGAACTCTCTTTGTCTTTACTGGCCTTGAACTATTGTTCACAAGTACGCTATCTTGCTTCTCTGCAACAGACAAAATCTGTATAAGTTGATTGTACGTTGTGATATTTCTGGTTCTAACCTTATTACGGTATTGATTTGTAAGTATCCTTGCAGCAACCGGGAATGTAGAAAGGTTTTTCTCGAGCATATCTGCCTCAGTCACGTTCTGATTGCAGTATTCAAGCATGGATCGAAGTTTGAGTATCTCAGAATCATAGTTTGCTACACTTTTGAAGTCTTGGAACCGAATATGGGTCCACTTGTCCTTCAGATCTTGGAGTAGAGTGTCTGTAATATTGCCAAACCTATCAGCGAGCATGACCCATAATGCTCAGGGTCATTCACATTCATGTATTGCCATAACAGTGGTGCCTCTAGATGGCGCTTCATGATAATAAGGGCATGTGCCTTATTTGCTGATGTTGGCCGAATCGCAAGATTCTCATTGTGTGGCTCAATCGTGGGGAGTATAGATTTTGCTGTCAACGCATTCTTAACATCTCCACACCAATGATGATACTCAATGCCTCTTTGGTCCAATTTGCCAAAATCGAGTTTTGTTTCAGGCATCCTGAAAATAAACAAAAGATATATTAGTTTTGCAGTCGTTAAAGACTTCCTCGACAACTAATTAGTTTTCCAATCGTCTTTGGATTAGTACTTCACTTTGAAGTATATGGTCTCGCGAACTCTCTTTGTTTGTCTTAATCGATGCTATTTATGAACTCTCTTTGTTCAAAAACGATTTGGTGAACTCTCTTTGTTCACTATGAACGCTCTTAGTTCATGTAGGAACACTCTTCGTTCTGAATTCCCACATTCAAGAAATGTGCGGTGTAGAAAGGAGGGATGAGATGTTATCCTAAAATCCCTACGGAAAAATTCAAATTCCCAGAAAAGAATAGGTTATTTGAAAAGACGAAGTTGAGTTTATAAAAACTTGCTTGCAGTTGATTACAGAACAGTTGATATCTTCCTTTGCTCCTTCTTGGAATTCACGCTTGTAATCAGCTAGATCTTATGCCGATAGGTAGTGGTGATAGGGTTAGAGTCGTGCTGATAACGTGTTTTAGGAAATATGGTAAAGTAGATAGAGATTGTGGAAGCAATTATGCGTAACTTTATTCATAAAGAAGAAACTTCTTTATATAAGAGAGTACAAGATGTTACATATATGGTATTAATCCTATTATATCACTACTTATAATTTATTCTTTTATTCTCTACAAATACTACCATAACTAAAAACATAAATATCTTTCGACACCCATCTTATTTATGCACTTTAAGAAAAAATGATTAAAAGGAAACGTGGGGTTAGCTAGTGATGCAACAGTACATTATGGATGCTGTAGGGGCTCACATTTCTCAGTTTCTTTTCTTCTTTCCTCTTTTCCAATTATCAAAATTCAGTCTTTTTGCCAGACAACCACATACCCAACCGTTGGAGAGAGAGAAGATATTAAGGTGTATATATATATGTAGGTAGTAGAGATATGTTTCACATGCAAGAAGGCCTGTTCTGCTAGCAAATACAAATAGAAACCCCTCCCCACTTTTGTATAATTGTGTATTCCTTTCCTAGTTTCTCTTGTTGTCTAAGAATTAATCTAGTGCATCTCCATAACAAGGTGGAAACCATGGATACATCGCAGCAGCCTCTCTCCATTGAAAGCTTTTCATACAGTTGGTTAGTGAATCTCAAGCCTCCTTCCTTGGAAAGCCTTGACAGCTCCTTTAGGACCTCTCTTGACGCGTCCGAGGAAGCCTCCTTCATCGAGATGGACCCAACAATGCCACCATCCCAGAGATTCTTTAGGATTTCCCAGCAGGATTTCAACTTCGACTCACAGTCGTCTCTCACTGCTCTTGTTCATGCCGATGAGCTCATTTCCAACGGCTACCTTTTACCACTTGCGGTTGATGAGCCATTGAAGAACATAGAGGAGTACGACGATTATTATGATCAAGCCTCAAATTCCAGTTCTGCAAATGTTCCAGTGATCTCCTCATCTAAAGAAGCTGCTCCAATGGACAGTACTTTTACAGAGTGCTCAAACTCCATGAGAAGGTGCAGAAGATTATCGAAACGGATTTTTGAGAAGTACTTGGATTTTCTCAGACCATTGTACAAAAGGATTAGAGGTCATAAAGGCAATCCTAAAGCTGCTGGGAATCTTGTTGATAAGAGGTTTCATTCAGCAAAGAACAGCCGGGTCTATTCATCAGAAACTGCATCTCCGCGAGTAAGCGTAGCCTATTCTGCCCCGGATGATTGGAGAAGGTCTTGTGATTCCGAAAGCTCAATCTACGAGGCAGTTCTCCATTGCAAAAGATCCATAGGTATGTTATTCAACAGTTAACTGATCAATCATCTTGATATAACATAGTTACTCCAAGTCTCCAATCTCATCATGCAAAAATAGCTATAGCTAATGTTTCTGAAACTTCTTTGATTCCAGAAAACTAAGTAAATTGAGGATCGTGTGGTACAAAGCAGTGAAAATAGAGGAAGAAAATAACAGAGAAGAAAGGGAAAGAATAAAGGAATACACATGGGAAGATCATCAGCCACTTGCTCTCACATTTCTCATCTTCTAATATAGCTTATATAGTTTTTTGGATGATATCTCATAACAATTGTGTGGATGGTTTCCATGAAAGATTAATTTCTGAGCTTCTCTTCCTTGCTTATATTCCTGTAATTAATATAAAACTAAATCAGGAATATTTTGTTCATGGAAATTAGCACAGTTACTCATCTTTACTATTTTATATTCAAATGAAAACTGCCAGAATATTTGGGTGTAGCCAATACACAAACTGATATATATACACACATATTTATGGGAAATCTATACATATATATATGGGAAATCTATCTACCTCGATCATTTCAATTATTCTAAACTCTTGTAATTGTTGGTGTTGCTCTTTCAGTGCCTAGTCAGGTTTTGTTCTTCTTCATCTCTCCACGTGCTACAGTTCACATATTTTTTTCGAATTAATCTAAACCCAACAAGCAGCTGCATGCAGAATATTATCTTTAACAATTAAGCCTGTCAATTGTATGATAGAGTATAGCAAGGAGCTGAGTGAGAGTGTATGATGTGAGAATAATTGCTTGGCTATGCCAACTGGTCCCCTTCACATAGCTGATCATATTCTAGATTTCTCATCATGACAAATTTGATTAATCTCTTCTGAACTTTAAACAAGTATATCTCTCTCTTGCAAAAGAAAAAAGAAGCTAAAGAATTTTCTCTTGCATATAGATCATATGCTTCCATTGATATTGCTATATGGATCAGACAAATGTAACTTGTTGTATGCCAGAGGCAAAGAGTTATAACTTAGATATCTACATTATGTTGAGAAGTTATAACTTAGATAGATTATAGATATCTACAGTATGTTGAGATCGAGACATATCAGAATGATCGATTGGTTTGTATATATGGAATGTAGGTTTGGCTTCGATTTGAGTAATGAATATATATATATGGAATAATAGTTTATGCATGGTAGACCCTGGCTATATATAATAGCTTCTCGTGTTCAAACTTCAAACCAAATCCTAAACGATATATATGAAAACATAATCATGTATATGGGCTCCGTTTGTAGCAACATTTTAGCTCACATTTGGGTGTTCTGTTCATAAATTAAACTGCATAATGAATTGGTGTAGGCTCCTGAACAGACCAATTTTGCCCACTTTCATGCTTCAGTTCCACTTCTTACATAATATGGTCCCCAATATATTTTAAATTAATGTAAGCAAATCCTCAAAGCAATCAAAATCTTGTCGAACACACCCTTCTATAGTCCTCTAGGCTTCGTTCCATAATCACTGCAAGAAATCAAACAACGCATTAGCGATGGAAAAGTGAGGTTACGATTAAGTTTAGGGTTTAGGGAATTAACCTCAGTACGTACGTAAAACATACATACTTTCTTTGAGTTCGTTCTAGCTAGCTGGTCCCCGAAGCGAAATGAGCTTTAAGCAAAGCACATGCAGAGATGCATGAACGCCCATTTCTTTCAGTCCTTTTGAACATGAAGCTATAGCTACCTATCCGATCGATCACTAAGCTCCGATCCATGTCGTGCAGCTAGCTTTGAAATTGAACACAGGAATTAGTAGAGCTAGCTAGCTCCATGCATTTTGTGCAGCTTGGGGTGGTGGCCAAGCATTATCGGTCATCACTAAAGTCTGTAACATGTGAAGCTAAGGAGGATAGGGAGACATGGACAAATTGTGCTAGCAAGAAATGCCAAACCTGGCCTGGAAATGTGACACTGGTTTTTGTGTGTTTCTTTCTACCTGCGTACTACTTCTCCCTCTTGTGAGTCTTCGACTTTGGATTTTCTAGCTGTTTCGTGGCCAAAGAAGCAGCACGGCAACAACATTAGAGTGTAGGCGTAGAGGTTTATCATTTTTTTTTGCTATTTCTAGGCCTTGTATATCAGATAAATTAGGCTGCGGGGGACTAGTAACTCGGATACATGCTACTTGTCCCTCTGCTGCAACTGGTCTCTATTTTGAGGCTTGAGCAAGCAATTGAGTGCCAAAACAGCTTACTAGCTAAGCCAAGTCATAAGCACGCATCCTAGCTTGTCATTAACATGTTTCCTTCATATTATATCACATAAGAAAGGTCATGTGATATTGTGATATAAAATTCTCTGATGAACCAGGTAAGTACGTACGAGCTAAATCAACACACGTCGATCATCTTTCCCGAATGCAGCTACAACTTCCAATTAATCGTACAAACGGAGAACGGCAGAAGAATCTAGACTCGGATGGACAGAGAAGTAATAAACTTTTGCTATGAGCGACAATGTTTTAAAATGTTTAACGCGCTTGCGATGTTTCGTGAAGTCTCGACGCATAATACCTATATTTTTAAGAAAATTATATAGAGAAATTCATAATTAGACTAAACCACATAATTCAACAAAATTAATTGAACAAAAATGATCAAGACTAAGAGGAGAGACCACACAATTCACCCAATTGCTCATATAAGGACATAACACGAAATTTGGAAAATCTCACAATTCACTAGAAAAAAGTCCTCTCGGATTGCGCATACTGGACTTTTGCATAAATGATGGGCCTCACTAGGGCAATCCAGGCCCAACTTAAAATAAAACCCAATGAACTCTGATAAGTAAGCCCACAAAACTAGCATTTTATATCCAATGTTCCAAACTAATTAGCATACAATACATCATCCAAAAAACTTAAAACCCCATAATATTGAGCCTATATTAGCTATAGCTACACTCCTTTAGTCCTTTTACAATGATGCTATATTTGACATGTTCACTGGAACTAGGAAACTTGATACTGTTCCTCCCATGTTCAAGCAACTAGCTAGATCATTCGGCGGCTTCCACAACTCCTCTAGTTTCCGAATCCTTTTTATCTGCGCTTTTAGCTGTCTGAAGGAAATTGTCAATATCTTTTGGATCCGAAGTTATCCCTTTTATAAGATGGAACCACTTTCTGTGTGATTTATCTGGACTCTTGTCACTGATGGCAATTGCAATGTCATTGGGGAAGAGGTCTTGGAACACAAATGCATGCAAGACGGTTGTTACAAAGAGAGCTGTGACTGTGAGAGTGGCAACAATGGTGAGTATGACAGCCCAAGTTTGAGTTGCTACATTAGTAACTTCATTTGAGTACCTAATGCTTGCAATAGCAGCACCAGTCATTGGGAAAGTATATGCCCACCACGCCAATGAGAACCTGTTTTCAAGCAATGTTAGAACCTACATTGAAGTAAAAAAGTTAATGTTTGAAAATTTACATTCAGCGGTACTTACTTGAAACCTCGGAAAAAATTGACTCGAACTGCCTGCAGAAGCAGAGAAAAGGAATAAAAGCAAGTTAGGAATTAGTCTTGAGACTTAACATAGTGAAAGAACATAATATTTTGGCCTGTCTGAAAAATAAACTTATATGGTGAAAAGGTTATGTATACTTACCAGTGAGAGATAAAGGAACATGGAAATGAAGTAACCAATCCGTGAGACATAATCAAAGGAGCCTTGGATTCTTGCCCATGCCATGGATGCTACACTAGGGGCAGCAACAAACAGAAAGAACACAGGATGGAGCTCCTTTGGGATTACTGTCTCATTTGTTGGGAGTCTCTGGTAGAGAGTAACAAACACAACCATATAGTGCGCCATCCCAACAGCGAAAAAGAATATTGGTCCTTCTTTTAGTCCCATTGAAGCACCTAGCAGTGCCCCAACAAAATTGCCAACAATGGAGAGGTGGTTAACAGGATTAGCCACCTTTGAAAGCCGGCGTTGCCCTCCTGACATCCACTGTCCGTAGATTTTAAGCTCAAGACATAAGAGCGGCGCCATGAGGATGTACCAAAGAGCTGCATGGAGGTTGGTAGCAATGGAAGGTGGCACTCCTAGAGCTAAGAACAAGAGGGCTATAAACGGGGAAAAGAAGAAGTTGATTCGTATAGGGTGGAAATACTCGCGACGAACTGCTTCAAAGTAAAAGATGATCTTAAGGAGGTAGATCCAACCAATAACAACTAATGATGCAACAGAAATACACCACAGAACCAAATTTATTTTTGAGTTCATGTGGAGAAATTCTGTGGCGGGTGAGGTTGGTAGGGTCTTCCACAAAATAGCTTGGCTGCTAATACCAAGGCAGATGCTAAATGCAGAAACTGGAAATCGGAGAAGAAATGGCCACAGCTTGTCTTCTGGAAGCATTATTTCCTCTGACGCCTGTTAAAGTTGATAGCAAAATCAATTATTTCTAACATAATATCAGTTATATCACACCGAGAATATTGATAAAGAACAAAGAAGAGCATAAATTACCCTAAGAGTTTCCAACTCCGGCCCTTCCAATGCATCAAAGTAACGATCTGCAGGTAAAGCCTCAGCTTGATCCATACTTTGAGCAAAAGCGTTCTCCGGTTGATCACTTTTTCGCGGTGTCTTTCCTCGTAGGAGTGTTAACTGCCTTTCAAGTTTCCCGGACATTGTTTTGAAATTATCAAACCTATTGTCTCTCTGATAAGCGAAATGTCCAGTATGCATTGCCTGGTCTACAAATGAAGAACCTGTTGGCAAGGGTTGAGAGTGAAACTTTGCTGCTTCCGGAAGTTTGTGGGTACTAGCACTCTTAGATGCAGCAGCAGAAGAGTCTGGAATTCCATTGTTGAATATTGTTTCTGGACTGAAGAAAACTCCTTTAGTTTTCTCTGAATGAACTTCCATGGGTGATGCTGGCATACTGATTGAAACTGAATGCACCCTCTGATGAATTGGTGCTACAGAATCATCAAAGGTAGCTATCTCAATTTCCTGTTAAACATGCAAACTTAAGAAACTCAGTGCACAACCAGATAATCTTTGACTTTCCTATCAATGATCAAACGCACATGGTACAAACCCGTAAACATGTATGATGAACTTACCAGAGGTGATGATTGATGCTTATCATTGGGAATGGTATGCTCCTCAACATTATCAAAGCCTTCCATTTCAGTTGATGATATGTACTTGATGAGAGATGGAATCTGAATGGAGACATCTTCGGAATCCATACTTTACTGTTTCTGATCCCAAACAGTTTGCAGCTGAAAGCAATATAAGGACAGTTCAACCATTCAAATGACTGTTCTAATAGATGGAAATTTACAGAAGTTTCTAGCTAGCTCTTTTTTATTTATGATTAATTACAAAAGGCTCCCCTAACTATGGAGTCAATTGCATTATCATACCCAAGTATCAATTTTTTTCATTTTCATATCTCAACTTCGATTCTGTTTGCATATTAGTACCTCATGCAATATTTGCGAGAGTATTTTCGTCCATCTACCAGAATGATGTTAGAAAACTAAATATTTCTCACATGCCCAAGACTCGAACGAGAAACCTCATGCATGCATAATGAGGGAGCGCCATACCCACTGAGGAATTAGCTCTACAACAATCATAAGATGTCATTTTTTTAGTTTATACTGAGTCGCAATTACTCCTAGTCACTAAGACATTTATATATTCTTACCAATTAAATACATTTCCTTAAATTCTTTTTTTTTACCAAAATTCTCATAATCCTTTTGTCTTTATTTATTTTATGCTTATCGTTTTTACTGTTTATATTATTTTTTTTCATTTAAAATTACCAAATTTTAGACCTAAAATGTATTGAAATCATTTGTTTAACCTAAAAAAGGTTATATTTTCCTTAAAGAATAAAATGATAAACTTTATATTTTGAACCCCTAAGATTGAACGTTCAATCTCATATAGAAAATATTCAAAACAAGTCAGATAACAAAATAAAATACTACCAGGAAATTACAATACCAAATGTCACCCAATAAACAAAGTCAACAAGATAAATTTCTTAAAAAAAACTTAGGAAAAAGGATAAACAAATGATAATATAACCAAAAAAAAGATTGGAAAATTTTATAGGAAAATAAAATAAAATTTTGGGAAATACATTTAATGGGTAAAAATATATAAATGTCTTAGTGTCCAGGAGTAATTGTGATTGAGTAAAAAGTAAAAAATGACCTATTATTGTTGTTGTTGAGTTAATGACTCAATGGGTAGAGTGCTCCCTCATTATGCATGAGATTGTCCGTTCGAGTCTTGGATATAGGGAAATGATTTAGTGTTTATAACATCATTCTGATAGATGAACGAAAATACCCTTGCAAATATTGCATGAGATACTAATATGCAAACATAATCAAAGTTAGGGTATGAAAATGAAAAAAATTGATACTTGGGTATGATAATGCAAATGACCCAATACTTAGGGGAGTTTTTTTTGTAATTAACCCTTTTTTATGCAAATCTATAAAATTAGACAAACTCTCTGTTATGCAGCAAAATATCATACTTGCTAATTTGGACCACAGTTGATCAACAAATTCCATAGAGATATAGATTTGACATTGCTTTAGAAGCTCAAGGTACATCTATCATTTGGGATGTCAGTGTGACATAGGCACTTCCTCACATGTTGACAACTAAAAGATAACATTTATGTATGTGATCATTGTGATGCCTACAATCCACACCACAGAACCAGATTCTACAGTTTAACTTAAAATTATTGAACACAGATAAGAAATGCATATATTGAACACAGACAACAATACAGAATTCAGTATGTGCAGAACTCACATCGTACACACGCAGATAATGCTGAATCAAAAGAAGAAAAAAAAGAGACTAACCTCGAAAGACGATAGATAGTACTGGAACCAGATCTGGGATCTCACCTCTGAGGCAGATAAACATAACCAGGTTCAACTAGAATTAACTATTTGAGTGTACGCGTCTAGTTCTTTCTAGAGCAGATGAGTACTATGCAAGAAAATGCATAATGTAATGACCCTATTTATAGAAGATGAAGAAATTAAAACAAAGAACACAAGCACAACACGTTTTTCAGCTACAGAAAGACCCGTACCATCTGTAGTCCAATGTAGGCTACCATCTTTACATGCAGTCGATGTCAGCTGTACTTCATCTTTGATAAGGACCCTGCTGCTTATATAATAACTTGAGGACCAATCTACTCGGTTTGCATAAGACAACCATTTTCTGGTTGCTACAAACAAAGACAGGCTTGAAATGATCTGTCATGACTTTTTTTTATCACAGCCTCATTTCGACATTTTGACCACATAGCATTTAACAAGTGGCACTGAACATACAAACTACTGAGCAAGGAATGATTTGGGAACTAGAGAGTGAAAAATATGTACCGATGTGACGAACAAATAAAAATAAAGAAAGTTATCCGAGCCTCAATCTTATCTCATGTAAATTTATTTTTAAAACATTTCATCGAACATATATAGCTATTAATAGTTATGTATATGATTCTACTCTAATCAAAACAAGACAGATGGTGCATGTGGTTGGAATGCCCCATGGGATTTCCAATATTCCTCCCAACAGAAAATGGACAATGCACAACTGTTTATTTAGTTGCAGCTGGACAAAATGGACTCAATCTGAGAAAATAAAATGATGGTAACGTGGAATGATAATCGACTCAAACGTTAAAAATGTTTATGTAGTCCCAAGTGTATTGATAATCCACCGCAAATTAATGCATGATTTGACATACAAATCTATTTTAAAAGATCATAATCTATCGGACATAGGACAGGCAATCATCCATCTTCAATTCGATGGAGTAAACACCGCCAATTTTGCAAGTGAGAGCAAAATGTGAGGTGACAGAGATTATATAAGTCAACTATGGACTGCAAATTCTGCTAAGGATTGGGAATCGTACTCATGGATATGCTGCCTAGAAGGTCAACTATGCTAAGGTTGTATCAGAACGTAAGTATGTACCAGACTACGCAAATAAAAAATATACACTCCCGACTTTTCTCGGTTTCTAGGGTTGTCATGGCTTTTGCCGGCGGCGGTGTTCGGGAGCTTTTACGCGGTGGTGGTGTTGCCTTCTCTGGTGTTGGTGCGGCTGTGGTGACTGCGCTGGCTGTAGGACTGGGGTGGGGCTGGGCTATTGGGCCCACTCTGTGGGCTGTTTCTTTTGGGCTATAATTGTTTTTTAGGTTGTAATTTTTATAATTCAGTAATGCGGACTTTGACCTGATATTAGTTTTTTTTTTAATATTTTTATGCGTATAAGTGTCTATGGATGTATCGCTGCTACTTAGACTAAATCTGTCTACTCTCAGTAAAAATGGTTAAAATAGGTGGTTTTTTGGTGTATCTTGACTTATTATCAATATAATGCACATTTGTGCGTGTTTTTTTTGTTAAAAAGGACTACGCAAATATAATGAAATGGATAACTAGTGACTTACGGAAATATAATTACTTGATGCATTCGAGCATTTCAACCAAAACATACAAGATGTTCACTGGAACTAGAATGGGTGCTGTAACATCATAAACTTACAGCACCCATTATATTAAGCTACATACACTTGAGCTATATATGACATGTTCACTGGAACTAGAGACTTGGTAGTTGGTACTGTTCCTCCCATGTTCAAGCAACTAGCTAAATTAATTGGCGGTTTCCACTCCTCGTCTAACTTCTAAATCCTTTTTCTCTGAGCTTGTAGCAGTCTTAAGGAAATTCTCGATGTCTTTCGAAGTCGAAGAGGTCCCTTTTATCAGATTAAACAACTTTTTGTGTGGTTTATCTGGACTTTTGTCACTAATGGCGATTGCAATATCATTAGGGAAGAGGTCTTGGAACACAAAGGCATGCAAGACGGTTGTTACAAAGAGAGATGTGACTGTGAGTGTGGCAACAATGGAGAGCATGACAGCCCAAGTTTGAGTTGCTACATTGGTAACTTCATTTGAGTACCAAATGCTTGCAATAGCAGCACCACTCATTGGGAAAGTATACGCCCACCATGCCAATGAGAACCTGTTTTGAAGCAATGTTACAAGCTACATTGAAGTAAAAACATAATGTTAACAAATTACATTCAGCAGTACTTACTTGAAACCTCGAAAAAAATTGACTCGAACTGCCTGTAGAAGCAGAAAAAAGGGATAAAAGCAAGTTAGGAATACTAGTCATGAGAATTAACTTAGTAAAGGACATGATAGTCGAGCATGTTTGATAATGCTGATGGACAATCTACCAATATAACGTATTAGATAGATAGCTTGCATGTTGCAAGATTGTTACCACAAAATGATAGCTAAGCAAAATTTCTGAAAAATAAGCAATGCAACTTATGTGGTGAAAGGTTATGTATACTTGCCAGTGACAGATAAAGGAACATGGAAATGAAGTAACCAATCCGCGCGGCATAATCAAAGGAGCCTTGGATTCTTGCCCATGCCATGGATGCTACACTAGGGGCAGCAACAAACAGAAAGAACACAGGATGGAGCTCCTTTGGGATTACTGTCTCATTTGTTGGGAGTCTCTGGTAGAGAGTAACAAACACAACCATATAGTGCGCCATCCCAACAGCGAAAAAGAATATTGGTCCTTCTTTTAGTCCCATTGAAGCACCTAGCAGTGCCCCAACAAAATTGCCAACAATGGAGAGATGGTTAACAGGATTAGCCACCTTTGAAAGCCGGCGTTGCCCTCCTGACATCCACTGTCCGTAGATTTTAAGCTCAAGACATAAGAGCGGTGCCATGAGGATGTACCAAAGAGCCGGAGGGAGGTTGGTAGAAATGGAAGGTGGCACTCCTATAGCTAAAAACAAGAGGGCTATAAACGGGGAAAAGAAGAAGTTGATTCGGATGGGATGGAAATACTCTCGACGAACTGCTTCAAAGTAAAAGATGATTTTAAGGAGGTAGGTGCAACCAACAACAACTAATGTAGCAACAGAAATACACCACAGAAAATAATTTATTTTTAAGCTCAAGTGGAGGAATTCTGTTGCCGGTGAGGTTGGCAGGGTCTTCCACAAAATAGCTTGGCTGCTAATACCAAGGCAGATGCTAAATGCAGACACTGGATACCGGAGAAGAAATGGCCACAGCTTGTCTTCTGGAAGCATTATTTCCTCAGAAGCCTGTTTAATTTGAAAGCAATATATGTTATTTATGAGATAAATATCAAACTAGACTACTGATAAAGAACATAAAAGAGCATGAATTACCCTAAGAGTTTCCAACTCTGGCCCTTCCAATGCATCAAAGTAACGGTCTGCAGGTAAAGGCTCAACATGATCTGCAATTGGAGCAAAAGTAATTTCTGGTTGATTTTTTCGCGGTGTCTTTCCTCGTAGTGCTGAGAACTGCTTTTCAAGTTTCCCGGACATTGTCTTAAAATTATCAAACCTATTATCTCTCTGATAAGCAAAACGTCCAGTATGCATTCTCTGGTCTTCAAACAAAGAGCCTTTTGTCAAGGGTTGAGAGTGAAACTTTGTTGCTTCCGGAAGTTTGTGGGTACTAGCACTCTTATTCGCTGAGGCAGAAGAAGAATCTGGAATACCATTGTTAAATATTGTCTCAGGACTGAAGAGTACTCCTTTTATTTTCTTTAAATGAACTTCCAAGGGTGATGCTGGCATACTAATAGAGGCTGAATGCACCCTCTGATGAATTGGTGCTTCAAAGGTACCCATCTCAAATTCCTGTTAACAGTGCAAACAGAAGTTACTCTATTCACAACCACAAAATTATCTTTGCCTTTCTTATAATGATAAAATGAACATAATTTAAACACATCGACATGAATCTCTAAGATGTACTTACCATAGGAGATGATTGATGCTTATGATTGGGAACAGTATGCTCCTCAACATTATCAAAGCCTTCCATTTCACTTGTGGATATGTACTTGATGAGAGATGGAATCTGAATGGAGACCTCTTCAGAATCCATTGCTGTACTGTTTTCGATCCCAAATAATTTACAGCTAAAGCGATAAAGAACAGTTCAACTATTCAAATGACAGTTTTAGTAAGGTGATTCAAACAAAAATCTTAACCATATATATGAAAAACTACAAATCTTAAATCTCTTATATTCTCCAGCAAAATATGAGACTTGGTAACTTTCTGGCGAAATTGATGAAAATATAACATAGAGTTGTCGATATCACTCTGAAGTTTAATGTGTATCAGATCATTTGGATGTCACTGTGATGCCTATAGTCAAAATTGTATAGCATAGTTGACTGCTAAAGATAACATGTATGTGATGTGATGCCTAGAAGTTCAATGTGTGATCGATCATTCAGAAGTTCACCACATCACTTACAGGTTGAAAACTAAAGATAACATGTATGTGATATTGTGATGCCTATATATAGTCCACACCACAGAACCAGATTCTACTACTATATCTTGGATTTATATATCAAAGATTCATGTCAATGTAAGTACATCTTAGAGATTCATGTCGATGTGTTTAAATCATGTTCAGTCGGACTATATATATTGTGAGTTCTGCACATATGGTATCTATAACTGGTTATACATACTTAACAAGAACAACACAGTTCAATCGGAGAGAATAGATACGATATGTGCAGAACTCGCAATTTATACACACGCAGAGAATACTTGGCCAAAAGCATAAATTAGAGGACTAACCTCGAAGTAATTGAATGGATAATACTGGAAGCAAATCTGGGCTATCACCTCTCAGGCAGACTAGTATTGCCTATTGAGCCTGTCTGGTTCTTTCTACGACCAGATGAGTACTATGTAAGGAAATGCAGAATGATACCGTACTTATAGACAATGAAGCGGGACAAACAGCACAACAAGTATCACACGGCTTTCAGCTACACCTTAATAGTCTAAATGTCTAACGTAGGCTTACTCTACTTGCATGCAGTCAATATCATGGTGTACTTCACCTTTGATACAGGGCCCGGCTGCCTATATGACTTGAGAATCAATCCACTCGGTTTGCAATAAGACAAGCCATATATCTTTTTGGCTGCTGCAAACAAAGACAGGCTTCAAATGATCTGTCATGACATTTTTCATCACAGCCTCAGTTTGACCACACGGGCAATTAGAAAGCGTCATTGAACACAAAAACAGCACAGAATTAACCTACTGAGGAAGGAATCATTCGGAAACTAGTACTCTCTCAGAGCAAGAAATCTACAACTCTTAGCTCACGAAATTTCTTTTAATTTTGAGGCATTTCATTGAACATCTGTAGCTATCAATACTTTATGTAGAGGATTCTAGCAATTGTAGTTGAAACAAGACAGATGCGTGCATGTGGTTACCCAATGAGGTTTCCAATATCCTCCGAACAGAAAATGGAATGCGTAACAAATTATTTAGGTGCAGACTTGCAGCTGGACAAAATGCCTTTAGACTCAATCTGAAAAAAAACTACAATGATAGAAACGTGGAGTACGTGATAATCGACTCAAATGTATTGAAATGGTCATAGTCCCCAGCATATTGGTAATCTACCGCAAACTAATGCATAATTTAACATAGGAATCTAATTTTTAAGTTCATATACTCCATAAGACATGGGACATGCATTTCGAATTTCATCGAGTATACACCGTCAATTTTGCAGCTGAAAGCAAAATGTGAGGTGACAGAATATACATGGTTACGTACGTACATATATGTCAAAAATGGAGTGCAAATTTATTCTGCAAACAAATAGGGATCGTACACATAGATATATACTGCCTAAGCTAGAAGGTCCACTATGCTATATAATGTGGGAACTATGCTATAATGTGGACAACAAGAAGGTTGGAAGCCTCATGAACAAAGCCATGTTGGGGCTCAGTGTGGCGCACTGTCTAGCTAAGTCCCCATCTTGCAAACGTATGTACAGAATTGCCTAGCTAGAGTCTGGGTTGGAATAACTTAATGAGTTGATAACTTGCAACTTACGAGGATATATGATAGTTGCATATTCATGCATCTATTTGGTATTTAATTTGTTCCCTATTTTTAGTTTATTGTTATTAATCGAGTTAATTAATTATGTTTATTTGTTTTTAGGTGTTTTGGAGATTAATGGAGAAAAGGAGATTAAATAATGTGTTTTGGAAGTTTCTTATCGAGGAACTGTCTGGCGAAGCTCGATTGGTTTAATGACTGCAATTATTTATGCCCAAGCGAGGAGATTACGTACGTAGGTGCCAGCGAGCAAAGTTGGAGAGAGAAATAGAGCAAGTTCGATGGCATAAGGACTTGTGGGCTTAGCAAGTTCGATGGGTTGCATGTGGACATTTATATATTATATTTGCAACTTGGAAAGGGAAGTGGACTTGGACTAGGAAAAGGAGTCTAGCACGTGATGCATGCTTGCTAGGTTAATCAACCTAGGCATATATATATATATATCAAGTGGGGGCTGAACAAAAGAGGAGACGGACGCTAGAGAGAAAGAAACAAGTTACGTACGGCTGGAAAATCAAGGAAGAAGAAGCTTTCATGCATGCGAACTAGTTCGATCTCGATATCGCCAAGAGTTCTTCCTTCTCCATCTTTTGTCTATCTTCTTATGAATTCTTTGATGTTTTTATTTATAACTATGAGTAGCTAAATTTCCATTATTGGGGGCTGATTGAAGCCCTAGATATGCTTACGATTTTGAACCCCTTTTGATTCTACTAATTATATGGATGAGTTTTGTTTCACTGTTTTCTCACCGTATGTTTTCTATGTTCATGTTTCTTTGAGTGCACGCTTAGATGCATGGCTTAGGATCTATAGTCTTGATTATGTATATGACCACCTTATCATTGCATATTCTCTAGAGACAAACATGAATTTGTGTGAAACAAGCCTTAGTGATGAAAGGGTGACCACCTTATCAACCCTTGAAGCTATGTTATTCTTCAAACATTCTTAGAACGTAATGACTTCAGTTCTCTAGGCTTACATCACCATATGTATAAGTCGGTTAAGTGAGGATCAAGATCGAGCGGATTGTCCCTCCCTCTTTCATGCCAAGTAAGAGAGTGTAATACATAAGATGACTTAACCAAAGCTCTTATGTGGAGAGTATTCATCCATGGTTAGTTCGATTACATTGGGGAGGTCGTAAGTATGTCTAGGGTGGATAGAAGTTCTTAACATTCATATCTCATTAGTTATCTACAACAATTTATTTTCTGCAATTTACTGATTTCTGCATTAGCTGTAGCTTCGCCGATTTATTTAGGTAACCAAATCAACTCCGAATACCCTCAAATTTTGTGTGGTAGTCCGCCACTGTGTCTAGTTTATTGTGTCAAAATTTCGATGCAATTGAGTCTGTCTAGCTTAGGTTCGATGACCATTAGTGTTCTGTAGTCGAGTCTGTCAGCATAGTAGTTTGTTAGGATTTAGTTTCACCAATTCCTCGAGTTCGATAACCCCTATTTATTTTACTATATTGATATATCCAGGTTGTGAATAGGGTATCTTTGAGAGGTGTTAAACCGCCTTGTCAAATTTTGGCGCCGTTGCCGGGGAATTGCTTAATTCTAAGTCCTAATAGAGTCTTTAATTTTCTGTTTTGTTTTGTTTTGTTTTCTTTTTCTTTTGAGTCTTATTGTCTCTTCTGTGTGCAGGAGAATTGTGTATGCGTACTAGGAACACAAGAAGCGCTGAGCCATTATTACTTGATCCAGAGATTGAACGCTCAGCAAGGCAAAACAGGAAGCAGCAGGGACAACGGTCCATGAACGTGATTAGTGGTGGTCAACCTGAGCAAGAAATACATTCTGATACAGAGTCTGAATTTGAGGAAGAACAGAGTATTCCAACACCACCACCATCACCAAAAAGAATGGCCAATGCAACCAAGCTGAGAGAGTCCTTTATACCGGGCACAGGTGCAGCAGATTCACCGATCGTACTACCAGAGAATTTGGGGTCTTATTCTATTCCCCCATCACTTATATCGAATCTGCCACACTTCAGAGGAACGCCTTCTGAAGACCCTCAGGATCATCTCAATGAGTTTACAGCATTGTGCAGAATCCAGAGATCGACTAATGTGGAAGAGGATACTATAAAACTTCTCTTGTTTTCCTTCTCTTTGAAGGAGCAAGCAAAAGCATGGTATAATTCTTTAGCTCCTTTATCTATGGACACATGGGAGAAGATGTGCTCTGCATTTATGAAAGAGTTCTACTCTGCTTCACGCACCAAGAACTTGAAGAAGCAAATTAGCACATTCAGGCAGAAAGACAGTGATGAATTACATGAAGCCTGGAGCCAGTTTAAGAGTTTTCTTCGACAATGCCCTCACCATAAGTTTGACATCAACACTCAAATGGAGTTCTTCTATGAAGGACTTGATTCTTTTAACAGGTCAAAGCTTGATTCAGCTTGTGGGGGAAATTGGTGGAATATGACTGGAACAGAGGCCAAGGAAATTGTTGAGAACCAAGCAGAAAATTCAAGGCAATTTCAGTCAAGGGATAGATCCATGGGAGCAAGTAGAAGGTCTCTCAATGCAGTTGCAATCGATGGAGCCATGGAAAAAAGATTAAGCTCTATGGAGAATGATATTGCTCTGATTGCGAGTAGTCTGAAAGTGAGCAAAAAGACAACAGTTGCTGCAGCTCAGGTTGTGTGCACTTTATGTTCAGCTACAAGCCATTTAGCAGAAGATTGTCCCAAGTTCAGAGCAGATGAAGAGGTTGATCAAGAAGAAGAAGCAAATTACTTCCAGAGACAACCCAACACATATGGTGGAAATAGAGACCTTTTGAGCTATAGGAGCAACAATGTGCTCAATCCTCCTATTGTTCCACCTGGATTTCAGCAGAGGCAGCCTACAGGAGATGGGCAGCAGTTTGGCCAAAGGCGTATGCCTCAGCAACAACAAGCTCAAGCTCAAACATCATCAGGAAATTCTACCTTGGAAGCCATGATGCAACAAATGATGTTTGACAACAAGAAGGAGCGAGAGGAGAGTAGTGCCTTTCGCCAAGATATCAAAGCTACGACTCTGCAGCAAGGGAAGGCAATTGACTTATTGGAGCGACAAGTGAGCCAAATTCAGCAAACACTTGCTCAAGTCAAAGAAGGAAGTCTTCCCAGCAACACTCTTCCAAATCCCAACACAAAATACGAAGCTCATGCGATGACCTTGAAGAGTGGGAAGATGTTGGAAGAACTGCCCGAGTTAACAAAGAGAAAATGGGAGGAGCCCGTGCTTGAACAACTTGTCCCTTACAAGCCATTGGACGAGCCGTCAGAAGATTCTGCAGGAACCCCAATTTGAGCCATCGAAAATGCACCTGAAACAGAAGAACTGACAAATCAAAAATCAAGTCAGGTATCCTCTACTCCTTCTCCTTCTATTATTCCTAATTTACCTTTTCCTAGCAGGTTGAAGAAGCAGGTGAAGGTTGAAAAAGAGAAGGAGATCTTGGATGTGTTCAGAAAGGTAGGAGTAAACATCCCATTGTTGGATGTGATCAAGCAGATACCACAGTATGCAAAGTTCCTGAAAGATTTGTGCACAACAAAGAGAAAATTCAATGGAACTGAGACTGTGGCTTTGGGAGAGAGAGTATCTGCTGTGCTTCAAAGAAAGCTTCCACCTAAGTTAGGTGATCCAGGATGTTTTACGATCCCATGTACCATTGGTGATCACAGGTTTGCGGGTGCTTTACTTGATTTAGGTGCTTCCATTAATTTAATGCCATACACTGCTTATAACAGGTTGAAAATGGGAGAACTTATTCCCACAGGTGTCACCATTAAACTTGCTGATCGGTCTAACTGTTACCCTCAAGGTATTATTGAGGATGTTTTGGTGCAGGTGGGACATTTGATTTTCCCAGCAGATTTCTTTGTGCTGGAGATGGAGCATGAGCCAATGCCATCAGAAATACCATTGATTCTTGGGAGACCGTTCTTGAGAACAGCGCGTACAAAGATAGATTGTTTTGATGGATCATTGAGTATGGAAGTAGCTGAGGAGAAAATCCACTTCAATATTTATGAAGCTCTCAAACATCTGAATAGTGATGATGCTTATTCATGTTGTTCAGTTGACACTTTTGAGAGTTTTGTGCAAGAATTCATTCACTATTCATTGGAGGAGGATCCCTTGAGGAAGGTCATCGAGGTATCCGGAAAAGAAGATGTTCCACGTCTGAAGCTGAGCGAGGAGAACAAAGTTGAACCTATTTTTGAGATAGCTTCAGCTGAGGATCTTGAAATGGAAGAGGAGTATTATGCTATGGAAGAAGCACTTGAATCCCTACCAATTATGAAAGGTAAATATTCTAAACCCATTTCTCTTCCAATTTCAGATGACGTTCTTGTTCCGTCTATACAGGTAGCACCAACATTAGAGCTTAAACTTCTACCCGAGCATTTGAAATATGCTTTCCTAGGGGAGGATGATACACTTCCAGTCATCATCTCTTCCAAGCTCTCAACGTTACAAGAGGAGAAGTTACTAAACGTACTTAGGGAGTACAAGGCCGCCATTGGATGGACAGTAGCCGATATCAAGGGCATCTGCCCAACATTGTGTACCCACAGGATCCATCTGGAGGAGGGAGCTAAACCAACAAGGGAAGCTCAACGTCGTCTCAATCCCCCCATGATGGAAGTTGTCAAGAAAGAAATCATCAAGCTTCGAGACGCAGGTATCATTTATGCTATTTCTGACAGCAAATGGATTAGTCCTGTGCAGGTTGTGCCCAAACGTTCAGGAATCACAGTGGTAAAGAATGATGAGAACGTGTTGGTGCCTCAAAGAGTCCAAACGGGATGGAGGGTGTGTATTGACTACCGCAAGCTTAATGCCACCACAAGAAAAGATCACTTTCCGCTCCCATTCATTGATCAGATGTTGGAAAGGTTGACAGGTCATGAATACTACTGTTTCTTAGATGGCTATTCAGGATACAACCAGATAGCCATACATAAGGATGATCAAGAGAAGACCACTTTCACATGCCCCTATGGCACTTTTGCTTATAGGAGGATGCCATTTGGTTTATGCAACGCACCTGCCACATTTCAGAGGTGCATGGTAAGTATTTTCTCAGACATGGTTGAAAAGATCATTGAGGTATTTATGGATGATTTCTCTGTTTTCGGTGATTCTTATGATACATGTCTTCATAATCTAGCTATGGTTTTAGAGCGTTGTGTAGAAACTAACCTTGTACTTAATTGGGAAAAATGCCACTTTATGGTGGAACAGGGTATAGTTTTGGGACATATTATTTCAGCTAGAGGTATAGAAGTTGATAAAGCTAAGGTTGATATTGTGCGTACCTTACCCCCTCCTTCCACTGTGAAGGAGGTGAGATCTTTTCTTGGACATGCAGGATTTTATCGCAGGTTTATCAAGGATTTCTCCAAGATATTCAGACCGTTATGTGCATTGCTCCAGAAAGATGTAGCTTTCAACTTCACCGATGAGTGCTTGCAAGCATTCAATAAGCTCAAGGAGTTGCTCACTACAGCTCCCATCATTCAAGCACCGGATTGGAGTCTACCATTTGAGCTCATGTGTGATGCTTCAGACTATGCTGTTGGTGCTGTTCTTGGCCAACGACCGCTAAGACTCCCACATGTCATCTATTATGCCTCCCGTACTTTAAATGATGCACAGTTGAATTACTCAACTACAGAGAAGGAGCTCTTAGCAGTGGTTTTTGCTCTTGAAAAGTTTAGGTCTTACTTGTTAGGAACTAAAGTTATCATATTTTCTGACCATGCTGCTTTGAGATATTTGATGACTAAACAGGATGCCAAGCCCAGGTTGATTCGATGGATGCTCTTACTTCAGGAGTTCGATATTGAGATCAAAGACAAGAAGGGTTCTGAAAATGTGGTGGCGGATCACTTGAGTAGACTCACCCATGGTTCCAACGCAGAAGAAGACACTCTTCCTCTCAGAGATAGCTTTCCCGATGAACAACTATTTATTGTTCAAGCTGTAGAGCCCTGGTATGCTGATATTGTTAACTACAAGGTAAGTGGATATATTCCACCAGACTTCACCAGAGCACAGAAGGACAAGCTTGTCAAGGAAGCTAAGTACTATGTGTGGGATGAGCCATACTTATGGAAACATTGTCCATACTTGCTAATAAGAAGGTGTGTGCCTGAAACTGAATTCCATTCTATTCTATCTTTTTGTCACTCACATGTAGCAGGGGGCCATTTTGCTGGAAAGAAGACTGCAATGAAAGTACTTGAGAGTGGATTCTTCTGGCCAACACTGTTTGGTGATGCACATAAGTTTCATAAATCTTGTGCTCGATGCCAACTGACAGGTAACTTAGGTCCTAAGGATCAAATGCCCCAGCACCCAATTTTAGTGGTTGAGATTTTTGATGTGTGGGGTATTGACTTTATGGGTCCTTTTCCTAGCTCTTTTCAGAATAATTACATTCTACTTGCAGTTGATTATGTTTCAAAGTAGGTGGAGGCAGTGGCCACTCGTACTAACGATGCTACTGTTGTTTTAACGTTCTTAAAATCACTTTTTGTGAGATTTGGCACTCCCAGGTACATAATAAGTGATGGCGGTTCTCACTTTTGCAACAAGTCATTTGCAGCGTTGCTCAAGAAGTTTCATGTGCATCATAAGGTGGCAACACCTTATCACCCTCAGACGAGCGGGCAAGTAGAAGTGTCTAACCGGCAGATCAAACAAATTCTGGAGAAGACTGTTGGACCATCAAGGAAGGATTGGAGCCAACGCTTGGATGAAGCGTTGTGGGCTTACAGAACAGCTTTCAAAACGCCGATTGGGATGTCTCCCTATCGGATGGTTTATGGCAAAGGCTGCCATCTTCCAGTAGAACTTGAACACAAGGCATATTGGGCAGTGAAACGATTCAATTTTGATATCGATGATGCTGGTGTTCATAGGAAGTTGCAACTGAATGAACTCGCTGAGATTCGAAATAATGCCTATGAATCTAGCCGCATTTACAAGGAGAAGACAAAAATATTTCATGACAACATGATCAAGGAAAAAACTTTTGTCAATGGGCAAAAAGTGTTGTTATTCAACTCGCGGCTGAAGTTGTTTCCAGGTAAGCTACGGTCCAGATGGACTGGTCCTTATATTGTCCGTAATGTGTTTGCTCATGGTGCAGTTGAAGTTCTGAATCCAAGAGACGGCAGCACATTTAAGGTGAACGGACATAGACTCAAGCCATTCTATGAGCCGTCTCAAGTGCGAGACGTGGAAGAGATTCCTCTTCAAGATCCTACACCAGAGGATTGAAATTGGTGTGCACTGTCTGGCTGAAGACGTTAAACTTAGCGCTACTTGGGAGGCAACCCATGTCGATGGAGAGCGTGGAAAACCAGATTTGAAATTCTTAAACTCTCTATCTTTCTCCTTTGCTTTATTTTTCTCCATGTTTAGTGTGATTTGTGATGTGTTATGTGTTTCATTCCATGCTTGTTTGATGTATTGTATGTTTTAGTTTTGTTTTACATTGAGGACAATGCAAATTTCAAGTGTGGGGTGGGGTTTATATCATATCCTTAGCGTCTATGTATAAATTTTTCGTTATTTTGGTACTGTACAGTATGCTATTTCGTGTCAATTATTTGACATAGTTTGAAGTTTCGTAATTTTCTGAAATTTTTAGAGGATGTTTTTACATGTGTCTAAATTATGTTCTTAAAATTTCAGCTCATTCCAATGTATGATCAATTCTGAAAAATTCTATCGAGGGAATGAGTTTCTGGCGAGCTTCGCTTGTTGTACTGTTCAGTTGGATATTGTGTGTGATTTGTTCGCCTTATCGAGAAGTCTCGTAAACTTCTGAAATTTTTAGGGAATGTTTATAAATGTGTCTAGTTTGTCCCCTCTAAATTTCAGCTCATTCCACTCTGTCATTAATTCTATATAATTCTGGCGAAGTGGAGCTGAGTCCAGCGAGCAACAGTTCTCAGTACTGAACAGTAACATGTTCGCGTCATTTATCTTCGATAGCTAGGGGTCTCGTAATTTTTTGAAATTTTGAGGGCAGTTTTGTAAATGAGTCTATCGAGTGCTCGCGAAATTTCAGCTGATTTCGATGTATGACTAATTTTGTAAAATCCTATCGAGCCTCGCTACACGTTGTTCGCCAGCGAAGTTCGATGAGTCTAGCGAGCAAACAGTTTGCTGTTTTGTATAATTTATTTGACATAGTTATAGGGCTCGTAATTTGAAATTTTGAGGGTGTGCTTTTAAATGTGTCTAGTTTGTGGTCCCAAAATTTCAGCCTATTACGATGAGCGATTAATTTTTTAAAGTTCACGCGAGGAGTGTTGCTCGCTACACTGTGTCTGGCGAGATGCTCGCTCGATGTTGATATTTTTGAGTTTTTCTTTGTTTTCCTTAGGTATTTTAGTGTCTTATTTGAAAAAACCAAATACAAAAGTAAAAAGTGTCAAGAAAAACATAAAAAGAGTCTTTTGTTTTGTGTCTTTAGGTGCTCTTAACTAGTCTATGATGTGATTATATCTTCCGTAATTGTGACTAAAAGATGATCATGTTATTTGAGTTTCTTTGGTTAATCTTGATATATGATGCATATGCGAATGTGTAGTGGATGTGGAAAAGTTAACATGGTACAGATTTTTGGCATGCTTAAACTTTGTTGAGATTCATTTAACCTGTGAGCGATTGAGCCTATATGTGAATACACATGCTTTCTTTATCGAGTGTCAATTGCTTGCCACAGATTAAGTTAATGGACTCTAGATTTTACTAGAACTTGCTCTTGTGCTTTTCAAAGCTTATAGTCAATACATGTTTTGATTGAGGAAGTGATAAAGGCATTTAGGGGACACCACCATAGCCATACAAGCATGTGTCCTAATTTTGTGTACACAAGATGTGCACTCCTTAGTTAAACCACTTTGAGCCTACATGTTTAAACTTTATGTCATCACCCACATATCTCTGACCTTAAACCTTAGAATAGTTATATCTTTACCCTTGTTCTAGGACTTGGTAGAGCTATACATGAGACAGGTATGTGAAGACGGCGACAACGTCGAAAAGTGATGCAAAGAAATAAGTGTGGGGTATCAACCTAGTGTTTGAAAAAAAAAATGAAAAAAGAATGAAGTGAAAAGAAAAGAAGAAAATGTGATGTCTAGCTTGATACCTGAGTTAACTGTTGATGAAAACAATGATATGAAGGTCCAACAAGATGAAATTCGGCCACAAAAGTGAGAAAGTTCATGGTTGTAAAGTTTGAAGAAGTTTCTTATTTGGTGCTCTACTGGGTTCTAGAATTATATTTGAATTCCTTATCCGTTTATTCTTTAACCTATGAGCTAAGCCTTTTACAACCCATGAAGTCCTTTTGATCCTCAAGATGGCAGCCTTTGATCTGTGGAGATTAGTCACAAGTGTAAGCATATGGTGTGGTCCATTTGGCAAGTAATTGAGTTGAGTGAATACCTTAGACATACTTTGAGAGAAACACTTTTGAGAGCATAAACCAGTGAGGTTGAATCTTGACAAGTTTGTTGCATGCTACAGCTTTACATTCACCATGATTATGTCTTCGTCCTACATATTACATGTGTGTCATGCATTGAAATTAACTTTCGAAATTTTACTGGATACGAAATATGGAGTCATACTATCTTGGTGTTACAATTGTGGAAGATTGCTGAGACAATTTGTTAAGGGTGTTAGAGTCTTAGTTTAGTGTATTGCTCGAGGACTAGCAATGTCTAAGTGTGGGGTATTTTGATAGTTGCATATTCATGCATCTATTTGGTATTTAATTTGTTCCCTATATTTAGTTTATTGTTATTAATCGAGTTAATTAATTATGTTTATTTGTTTTTAGGTGTTTTGGAGATTAATGGAGAAAAGGAGATTAAATAATGTGTTTTGGAAGTTTCTTATCGAGGAACTGTCTGGCGAAGCTCGATGGGTTTAATGACTGCAATTATTTATGCCCAAGCGAGGAGATTACGTACGTAGGTGCCAGCGAGCAAAGTTGGAGAGAGAAATAGAGCAAGTTCGATGGCATAAGGACTTGTGGGCTTAGCAAGTTCGATGGGTTGCATGTGGACATTTATATATTATATTTGCAACTTGGAAAGGGAAGTGGACTTGGACTAGGAAAAGGAGTCTAGCACGTGATGCATGCTTGCTAGGTTAATCAACCTAGGCATATATATATATCAAGTGGGGGCTGAACAAAAGAGGAGACGGACGCTAGAGAGAAAGAAACAAGTTACGTACGGCTGGAAAATCAAGGAAGAAGAAGCTTTCATGCATGCGAACTAGTTCGATCTCGATATCGCCAAGAGTTCTTCCTTCTCCATCTTTTGTCTATCTTCTTATGAATTCTTTGATGTTTTTATTTATAACTATGAGTAGCTAAATTTCCATTGTTGGGGGCTGATTGAAGCCCTAGATATGCTTACGATTTTGAACCCCTTTTGATTCTACTAATTATATGGATGAGTTTTGTTTCACTGTTTTCTCACCGTATGTTTTCTATGTTCATGTTTCTTTGAGTGCACGCTTAGATGCATGGCTTATGATCTATAGTCTTGATTATGTATATGACCACCTTATCATTGCATATTCTCTAGAGACAAACATGAATTTGTGTGAAACAAGCCTTAGTGATGAAAGGGTGACCACCTTATCAACCCTTGAAGCTATGTTATTCTTCAAACATTCTTAGAACATAATGACTTCAGTTCTCTAGGCTTACATCACCATATGTATAAGTCGGTTAAGTGAGGATCAAGATCGAGCGGATTGTCCCTCCCTCTTTCATGCCAAGTAAGAGAGTGTAATACATAAGATGACTTAACCAAAGCTCTTATGTGGAGAGTATTCATCCATGGTTAGTTCGATTACATTGGGGAGGTCGTAAGTATGTCTAGGGTGGATAGAAGTTCTTAACATTCATATCTCATTAGTTATCTACAACAATTTACTTTCAACAATTTATTTTCTGCAATTTACTGATTTCTGCATTAGCTGTAGCTTCGCCGATTTATTTCGGTAACCAAATCAACTCCGAATACCCTCAAATTTTGTGTGGTAGTCCGCCACTGTGTCTAGTTTATTGTGTCAAAATTTCGATGCAATTGAGTCTGTCTAGCTTAGGTTCGATGACCATTAGTGTTCTGTAGTCGAGTCTGTCAGCATAGTAGTTTGTTTGGATTTAGTTTCACCAATTCCTCGAGTTCGATAACCCCTATTTATTTTACTATATTGATATATCCAGGTTGTGAATAGGGTATCTTTGAGAGGTGTTAAACCGCCTTATCAATATACTTGATTCTGATCGATGTAAGGTTATGCAAAACACAAACATGGAAGCATGCTATAATGTTATCATACTACGCTAAAAGCCTATATATGTAAGGAGTTGAATGTTCATGCTACCTGAGTATGAAATGCCTGACTGGGTCAATGTGGTGTCTCTGTATCTTGGAGTATGATGCTCTCTTGTTTCAGAAATGGATGCCAGCCATGATAATGCACTTGAATTCTTCTATTTCATGATGATGTCCAGGAAGTGCCTTGAGTTTGTACTATCTAATGTGATAATTAGGTCATGCTGCATTATATATGTCATAAACTTGCACCAGAGAAATCACATCGATGCATGGGAATCAGGGTTTGATTTGACTCGAATCAATTTCTTGGCTAGAAAGAAATGTTAATAAGACATGCTTCCGTGCTTGTACTAGAGAGGCTTGTAAGATATTTACGTATTTGTGGACAGAGGAGGCCGGCAAGAGTACAACGATCTCTTTCAGTTTTCCTTAGCTAACTAGGATTACGATACTCATGTCCAGCGAGACAATATTGTGGTGGTCTAACGCACCATGCAAACAGTGTCATCTAAATCCTCTTTCTCTGAGCTTGTTGCTGAAGGGGATACACGTTTTAGCTGGAACCACTTTATGTGCTGTTTATTTGGGTTTCTTTCACTAATGGCAATTGGAGTGTCATTTGGAAACAGATCTTGGAACACAAAGGCGTGTAAAATGGTTACAATGAAGAGACCAAAGACTGTGAGTGTTGCAATCAGAGAGTATAACAGCCATGGCTTGTGTCACTACATTCGTCACTTCATTCGAGTACTTGATGATTGCAATAGCAGCACTAGTCATTGGGAAAGTGTATGCCCACCATGCCAATGAAAACCTACATGTATGAACCAATGTTAAAAGCTAATTTCAAGTGCAATGATGGGAAAAATAACATTTTCAAATTTTGAAGTTATACAAGAGCAGTAAAATCTTACTTGAATCCTCTGAAAAAATTGACTCGAACTACCTGTAGAGCAAAGAAAAAGTTCAGAGATTGATATGGTCGTAAATATTTCTTATCATGCCAGATAGTCTATGTTTGACAACATAACATACTAGATAGTCGATCATGAATAATAACATAACATACACAGAAATAAATCTTTCTTGGATTATTAACTTGGGTCTTAGTAATAAATAAACTAGTGCAGCATAAATACTGCAGGTTATTTATACTTGCCAGTGAGAGATAGAGGAACATTGCAATGAAGTAACAGATCCGCGAGCCATAATCAAAGGAGCCTTGTATTCTGGTCCACGCCATTGAAGCTACGCAAGGTGCAGCAACAAACAGAAAGAACACAGGATGGAGTTCTTTTGGGATCACTGATTCATTTGTAGTAAGTCTCTGGTACAATGTCACAAACAAGACCATGTAGTGAGCCAAGCCAACAGCGAAAAAGAATATTGGTCCTTCTCTTAGTCCCATTGATGCACCTAGCAATGCCCCAACAAAGTTTCCGACAATGGAGAGATGGTTGACAGGATTTGCCACCTTTGAAAGCCGACGCTGCCCTCCTGACATCCACTGGCCGTAGATTTTAAGCTTAAGACATAAGAGTGGGGTCATGAGGATGTACCAAAGAGCTGGAGGGAGTTTGATGCAAATAGAAGGTGGGACTCCAAGAGCTAAGAACAAGAGGGCTATAAATGGAGAAAAGAAGAAGTTGATTCGGATGGGGTGGTAATACTCGCAACGAACTGCTTCAAAGTAAAAGATGACTTTAAGAAGGTAGGTGGACGCAACAACAACTAATAGAGCAACAGAAATGCACCATAGAACCAAATTTGGTGTTAAGCTCAAGTGGAGAAAATTTGTAGAGGCAGAGGTAGGCAGAGTTTTCGAAAGAATAGCTTGACTGCTAACACCAAGACAGATGCTAAATGAAGAAATGGGATACCGGAGTAGAAATGGCCACTGCTTGTCTTCTGGAAGCAGTATCTTCTCCGAAGCCTGTTATTTTCAATACATTTATCATAAGTAATAATATACTATCAACTATTGAACATTTATAAATATATACTGAAAAAAAAATAGATTGAATATCATGAATTACCTTGAGGGTGTCCAACTCTGGCCCTTCCAATGCATCAAAGTATCTATTTGCAGATAAAGGGTCAACTTGATCAGTACTTTCCATAAAAGCATTTTCAGGTTGATCACATTTTCGCGGCGTCTTTCTCCTCAGTAGTGATATTTGCCTTTCGAGTTTCCCTGACCGCCATGTCTTAAAATTATCAAACCTCTTATCTTTCGAAGTTTCAATACTTGGTTGGTAAGGTAGGTGTCCAATTTGAATAGCCTGATCTTCAAATGAAGATGCTTTCGGCAGGCGCTGAGACTTAAACTTTCTGCTTCCGAAAGTGAAGCTGATAATGGGCCAGTTAGCTCATGTTTATGATCATTGATATGCTCCTCAGCATCATCAAATCTGACTACTTCATTTGATAATATGTGTGTGATGAGAGATGGAATGTGGAGGGAAACATGTCCGGACTCCATAATAATTTGTTGTTCTTCACCAAGAGTATGTAGGTGAAAGCCTTAAACCATAGGAGATTCAGTTTAAGCTTTAAAAATACTTATATGATAGCTGGTAAATAACTGGAATTTCTTACTGAACGTAGGAGTGTGAAAGTAAAATAGCCCTGCATCACAACTATAGATTATATGTAATGCAAGTACGTGATCAACACCATAGGTACCAATACATTGAAACCGGAGTTTCTTACTGATGAGCAATGCATGTTGAGCACAAATAGCTAGTACCATACGCAATCGATCATATACGCTATACACATAGAATTCTTAATCTAAAAGGAACATAGTCTAGCTACTAACCTCAGAAGAAGGAAAATACCGGAAGGAAATTCCAACACTGACTCCGTCGGCAGATACAGAAAACTAGATTTGATGAACTAGTCAATCTGTACTCCTGGGTGTGTTTCAATTACAATACAGAATAAGGGCCATGTATATAGACAGACAGATGGGTGGAGAAGAGAATAGAGCAGCACACTTCTTGTAGATATCTTTTTGCATGTCGTCATTATAGGGATGATCTTCATGTTTGACATCAATACAGATTGGGAGCGCGCTAGCCTGTTGCAATCAAAGACATGATTAATATAAATGAACAAAATACATCATATAGTTATCAGAAACCTAGGTTTGACACTATAGGCAATTACTAGAGTTACCATTCATCTAGCAAGCTAGTGACAATGGGCACAGAAACAACATCGAAGATTTGGTGAAATTAAACCGTTGCATGCCTAAAATAATTTTTTCTTTTGAGGTATTTCATCGAACACCTTTGAGGTATAAGTTAAGTGTATAAGCAGCCCTACCCGAATTAAAACAAGACACATATGTATGTTTTGAATGTGACCTTATGGTTTTTGGGTATCAACTATCAAGTGAGCAGAAACGTGGGACCATTTTCAACATTTGAGTTGAGTGCACCTGGATGAGAAAATGCATATCTCAACCGAAATGAAAACTACATTTGCCAAATCATGGAGTCGAATCATAACATCTCATGAACAGGCTATTTAGGGTCGGCCATGTGGTTCCAAGTACATTGACAAACTACAGCAAATTCAAGCCTATAGAAACATAAAATTCTAATTTGCAAAAGTTCATTATCCCCTTGGCAATTCTATCTTGTGATCGACTTGTGAAGAGTGGTGGATCACCATGACAAGGCACTTAATTGAGATCTTCGAGTTAATTTCCTAAATCATGCTCCACTCAAAGAGAAATGGATGCGTTGCTTTCATAATAAAGCATGGATTTGAGTCCAACCAAATTCTTTTGGCTTATAAGCAATGCCCGACGGTGCTTGCACTGAGCACGCGCGCTCCTATGATATTTACGTTTAGTGCAGACACTATATATCTTGGACACAAAGTCAACAAATATGATTCTCTCCCGATCCCCAGTCCAATCATGTACATATAACTTGGCGTGCGTGTGTATATATACATATATATATATATAGATATGCCCAAGTGATCGAGACACTTGAAGTCTTGGACAACAATGTTCGATCAACACTTGGTGTCTAGTACATGTCGACGTCCGGCTCCCAGAGACGCTGCTTCTCAATCGGCGGCATTGATGAACCCCGAAAGCAGCACGAGATAACGGGACTAGCAAAACACACCAAAAACATGTACGTGTTTGATCGATAATATTGATGATCAACAACGAAGATGATTTGAAAGTTAGCAGCCTCGAGAGGAATGAGAGCGCACAGTAAAACTTACTCTCATCTGGTCAGTCGGTCGAGCTATAGGGTTTCACTATTCTTGGCGAAGCTCCTGCTGGATAACCTTGGGAGAAATTTGCCAGGTAACTGAAACCCAATATGGTTCGCATCGGTTAGGGTCGGTGCAAAGTGTAAACTGGTGGTCTACAAAACCAGCCCATTGAGCCCAATTAGGGTAAATGCACAGTTACGACTTATTTTCTTTTTGAAGTTTGAAAAGTAAAATAAAATATGGGGCATTTTTAGACTCGTCATCTTTCGTTAGACAGAAGTATATTTTCTTCTATGAAAGTAGTAAAATATTCTACTTGTGTAAGCTACGGCATAGAAACGTACCCTGGCTCCGAACTAGTACCAATCGAGAGTTATGGATGTCGGTGACGGTGTTGAGATATATTAGCATGATATATTTTGACAATTCTCTTATTGAACAAACACAATCTATTTAGAACATAAATTCTTACAAGTGAATAATAGAGCTGAAGAACAAAATAAAGAACCAAGATGTTCTCATGGTCTCAGGTAAAACATACATATGCATTTCATGGTTTTTCACTGAGGATACATATTTGGTCTCTTATCCTGAGTCATCTTCCTTGACGTTTTGTGTGCCTAGATTTCTCAAGGCACCATATTTGTTTGTGACCCTCGTTCAAACATAATTCTGGTCATCTTTATTAAGTGAAATAAATTTTATTTTCTATAAAACAAGTTGTCTTATTTTAAGCACGAAAGTATGTAAAACTTATCTCACATTTTTCTTAATTGAGGGAAGATATTTTTACAAAGTAAAAAGTGTTTGTGTGGCCATCAAGTTGACTTGTGAGACACCCTAAAACCTGCAAAACCTTTTTCTCCCCTCACCATATTTTAAGGAATGTTGTTACCGTAATAACCACTTTAAGATGAGTCATCACCAAATTTATGGAAGATATTTTGCCCAAGCATGACTCTCATTTAATGATGAGCACGTGGCTTCTTAGCAGCTGGCAAAAGTATAGTTATTGAGGCTTCTTTAACAGCTTGCTAAGGCATGGTGGTTGTATTATTTTTAGCATCTAAGATCAATGACTGCGATGGTTCAGCCTATCACAACTAGGATAGTTAGGTTATTTGTTATCCTAAAATTTTGGGTTTAAAATAGTAAGTCGTGTCTAAAGTCTTATGACTTAAAAATCAGTTTGACTTATGTTTTCTTATGTAAGAACAAAAGATTATTTTTAACTCTAACATGTGTGTCTCCAGATTTGGAGTGTAAAGCTTGTAAAAATCTTTCTTCTTTCTCACCCAATTTAAGGAAGATATTATGCCAAGCATGGGTCTTCTATATTGGTAAAAACCCACGGGTCTTCTATGACAGCTTGTTAAGGCATGGTTGTTGCCAGATTTCTAGGAAGATATTTTGGTTAAAAATATATGTTCTCTTAATGAGCAAGCAACAATGGATGGCTAAGATGGTTCAGCTTTTCTGAGGACGATCGAGATGGTTCCTGTCCTCTCAGTTAACCACTTTGTTTGGCCTATATAAGGGTAAGACTCCTTCATCACAATTTGGTTGTCAAGATGTACAAACTTTCACAGCATAGTTTCTTACTGATGTAGAGTCTTTTTCGTGTTCAATCTCTAAGTCTTCCTCTTATTGACTGTAAATCTTAGAGTTGCATTAAAATCTCTTCATATTCATTACATGTTGTATACCATGAGTCGGATTGATGATGCAACCAACCCTAGGAGTGTTTCTAAAGAATCAGTTGTGCTATGGCTGGCCTCTGGAGAGAAACTTCTGTTAGCTTCATATGTATAAACACCGAGAGACAAAATGAAGTATAGTTCTCAGGCTAGTGTGCGAAACTAGAAAAGATAGATGAGCGAGTATCTATCCTCTAAACTATAGTTTTTGTGAGGGTGTTTTTGCATGTATTCTTGGGAATCAACTATGGGAATTGGATTCCGGGTAGAAGATTTTTGTACCTTTGTATGTAAACACTTAGACAAGATGGAGTATAGTTCTTAGGCTAGTGTGTGAGACTAGATAGGATAGCACCGTTCTTGCTATTATCAGAACTATAATCGTGTAAGAAGTGATTTTTACATAGTGGAAATGTTTGACCTTCATGAGTAAAGTCACGCAGTTTTTCTCCCTAATTGGAAGGTTTCTACGAATAAAAAACGTTATGGTGTTATCTGTATGTTTACTTCCTTACACATTTAATTTACATCATTATATATCTGTTATTCATGATAGCTGCATATCGTGTTATCCCTGATAACGAACTTTGATGAAAAAGTTGATAAATTCTTATTCACCTCCCCCTTTAAGATCTTCAAGTAGTATCAGAGCATGTCAGTAACCTTGTTAGTGAGATCCGCGGATCATCTTGGATGAACAAAGAGTTTGTCTTATCCTCCATTATGGAAGATGTAAATGATTTTTCGTGCTTTTGTATTATGCACTTTGTTCTTCTTATGAAGCAATTTGAAAAGTGTATCAGAGTCTTCAAGTTATTTTTCAGTATGGTCAAAACTTCATATTACTCTTTCTTTTTGAAGAGTGAAATCAATAATTTGTCCATTGACATAAATCTTAATACTCCTTTTGATTATGAGGAATTTGTAGTTTTTGATGCTACTACCCTCAATGAGTTCTCAAGTAAATCGAAAGATGATGAGGATTATCAAGAGTAATTAATTGATCATGATGGGTTCGGTGAAAAATTGGTCGGTGAGTCTTGTAATCTTGTGTCAAATGACAATGATTGGATCATCGATCAAGATCTTTTGAAGTCTTAACAAATGAATGACTTAGAGTTTTTCATGACCCACTGGTAAACTGAAGGGTATGTGATGATAGATGCCATAAAGCTAGGTAAGTGAAACTCACTCTTTTCATGCACCAGAAAATTCAGTAATGGTCATTTTCATGCTTCGTGTGTTTAACGTTTATTTGGTTAAAGTACTTAAGTGCTTTGAGTATAATAATGGCATCTTGAAATTTAGACATGAAAACCTTACTATATCTACCTTGCTTATCATGCTTATGAGTTCTTTCATACATATGGATCTTGTTCGTCCATGTCTAAACAAGAAGCATCAGTGGTAGAGTACTTTTTGTCATTGGTGATGCTAGTAGAGGGATGCTTAAATGATAAGGAAATTCTTCTTGAATATTCTTTTGATAATCGTGGGCATCGTGATTTATCGAGAAGCTTGTTGAGTGATCCTTGTTGTTATTTAATTACCTTTGTGCTCTAACGTTTCTCCTTCTATCAATAAGCAGGAACATATCGTTGCAAAATATACTTATTGTTGTGAAATCCTCTCAAATGACGATGAATTATTTGAACGTGAGAATGAGTTATTTGAACATGAGCTTCAGTACACAAGGATAGATGAGACCATAGTTATTTTGGTATAGCATATTTTGGCAATCCACAGTTATCTTGACTCCTCTTATTGACTCCACAGTTATGTTGACTCCACAAAGATCAAGACATTTCCAAGTAGATAATGATCACTCCGAGATTGGTGATGTTCATGGTGGTTACAACCCGAAGCAATGACTTATTTGGTGATGCTAACGAGAGGGAAGAGCTCGACTTCTCAATAAGTTGCAATTGATCTCTTCCAAAATTCAAATTGACACCACTAGTAACTCATCCTTTGTTGCCTTTACTGGAGATCAAAGTCCTCAGTTGTCCCAACCTGTCACTTATGAATGCTCCACACAGTAGCTACTCTCATTTGCTGCTCCTAATTTGGAATTTCAGAAAGGATCACCACTGACTGTACTATCCCCAGACACAGAGAGTGTAACCTTGTTGGGAAGTCATGTTTGATTGCAAAGGCTCGCAAACGAAGCATATGCTTCATGATTACGGCTTCCTACCAGATAAGTTTTCTATGTCTTGTGACAATATGAATGCCATAAATATCTAAAAATATTTGGTTTTGCACTTTCTCTCGAAATTTTTTGAGAATTGAAGTCACTTCATTAGGGTTTTCATTGGGAATAAATTGTTGTGATGTCATTTGTTCATAATGAAAACTAATTGGCTGATTTGTGTGTTCACAAAAATCACTTGACAAATTTTATTTTGAATACCTATGAAAGAAAATTGGTGTGTGTTCCTTGACTTGAGTACTTCTCCTACTCAATGCATGCAGTTTGCATTTCAATTTGATAGTATTAGAAGTTTAGTGTCTTAGTTTGCACTTTATGAAAAATCAAAAAGTTGGTCATCTACTTTTTGTCTTAGTGTTTGTCTATAAGGATCGATATGTATGTCGATATATCCCTAGACAATTATTGAACTTGACCTAAGTGAGTATCTGAATTTCACTTTTCTTTCTTACTATCTTATTCACAAGTATGTGTGCATGTGCATGCCCTTAATCCTATCATTTGTGGTCTTAAATATTTTGTAAGACTAAATAGACAACATTTCTCACTTAGCTAGCTTTGTGGGTTGCTAAAAGCTAGGTATAAAATAGAGATGAGATGATGGACCTTGTGAAGTTTGATAAAATTTATAACTGGTCAATGTTGGACCAAGGGATTGAATGACTCTTAATGTGAATATCTTTAAAATTGAAAGCTAGTCTTTCACTTGATTTTGAATTGTATCATCCTATAAGCATCTTTATTATGTTTAGTGCCCTAAAGTCAACTTACTTGAGAGTCAGTGGTGTGCTTTTTGCTACATGAAATCAATGAGGATCCCTGAAATGTAGTCTATCCTCCAATGGGTTTGAGATTGTTATCAAATGAGTGTCTTTGTTACACATATTTCATATGATCATCTTGTCAGAAATTCAATGATAACTCTCTTGCTACATTGACCTAAGAAGATGATTTTTTAGATGAGCTAATGAACAATTAGAGTTTTAAATGGCAAAATTGTTTATGATTTTAAACAAGTTGTTCTTGAAGCTATAAGGATGGATGTGACAATGTCACGCATGTATCTTGTGATACATCATCTCTCATATCATTTGATGTTGGACTAAGCTCCATGAGTTTAGCTATTTCACACACATTATCTTGATGTCTTGAAAGTGATTTATGGACCATGGTGATATGTGATATCATTTCTCAATCATACATCCTTGTGAATACATTAATGCTTGAGACATTTGATTTTTGGTGTCTCACTTTGTGAGTCTATGCATAAGTTGTCTAAGTCAAAGATATGTCCACATATGCGCTCCTAAATTAGTGTATGATCTTATGTTTTTTTTATCTCTTTGTGTTAGTTTATTTATTTCACACACAAAAATTGATATGCATACATTTAGGGGGAGTAATCAACTTGGTGAACTCACATAGATTTCATTTTCTTAATGACATTTTATCAAAGCCTTTTCTTCCATGACAAGTATTGTTACTTTTTTGGGGTTTGGTTGATGATACTAATGTTGGTTCCAATCCTTATTCCTATGACCCAGATTCCGCTATTGAGGGAGAGTCCTCTGATCCCGAATCATTTACATCCCTTTGTCATTCCTTAACATAAATGGGGAGAATAAGTAGGAGAGTATGTGTTTATTTTCATGACTTGTACTTATATAGTTATGGTACTTATGTACTTTTGGAATATTCCATCTATGAAAGTTATTTTTGAAAATCTTACTCTATTCTTCTACCTCATTTGTTCTTGCGCATAAGTAGGAGAGTTATTCATTTTCATGATTCATGCTTCTACAATTATGATACTTGTGTACTTTTGGAATATTCCATATATGAAGCTTATTTTTGAAAATCCTACTCTATTATTTTACCTCACTAGTTCTTGCCTTGTTGATATATTATGTAGGGTCTCATTACATGATGTTGTTAATCATGATGTGTAGCTAGCTCAGTTTGTAAATGTATGTTTTGTTAAGGAAGGCCAAAGGAGGAGAATATTGGTATAACATATTTTGACAATCCTCTTATTGAACAAAACACAATCTATCTAGGACATAAATCCTTACAAGTGAATAATGGAGTTGAAGAACAAGATGACAAACCAAGATGTTCTCATGATCTCAGATAAAACATGCATATGCATTTCATAATTTTTCACCGAGGATACCTATTTGGTCTCCCATCCTGAGTCATCTGCCTTGACATTTTGTGAGTCAAGATTTCTCGAGGCACCATATTTATTTGTGACTCTCATTCAAACATAATTCTGGTCATCTTTATTAAGTTTTATTTTCTATAAAACAAGTTGTCTTATTTTATGCATGAAAGCATGTAAAACTTATCTCACATTTTTCTTGATTGAGGGAAGATATTTTTACAAAGTAAAAAGTGTTTGTGTGGCCATCAAGTTGACTTGTGAGACACCCTAAAACATGCAAAACCTTTTCTCCCCTCATCATATTTTAGGGAATGTTGTTCCCTTAATAACCCATACTTTAAGATCAGTCATCACCAAAGTTATGGAAGACATTTTGGCCAAGCATGGCTCTCATTTAATGATGAACACGTGGCTTCTTAGCAGCTGACAAAAGTATGGTTGTTGAGGCTGCTTTAACAGCTTACTAAAGCATGGTTGTTGTCTTAGTTTTAGCATCCAAGATCAATGGCTGAGATGGTTCAGCCTGTCACAACTAAGATGGTCAGGTTCTCTGATATCCTAAATTTTTTTGTTTAAAACAGTAAGTCGTGTCTAAAGTCTTATGACTTAAAAATCAGTTTGACTTATGTTTTCTTATGTAAAAACAAAATATATTTTTTAACTCTAACATGTGTGTCTCAAGACTTGGAGTGTAAAACTTGTAAAAACTTTTTTTTCTCTCTCACCCAATTCAAGGAAGATATTATGCCAAGCATGGGTCTTCTATATTGGTAAAAACCCATGGGTCTTCTTTGACAGTTTGCTAAGACGTGGTTGTTGCCATATTTCTAGGAAGATATTTTGGTTAAAAGCATCTGTTCTCTTAGTGAACAAGCAACAACAAATGGCTAAGATGGTTCAACTTCTCTGAGGACGGCCGAGATGGTTCTTGTCCTCTTAGTTGGCCACTTTGTTTGGCCTATATAAAGGGCAAAACTCCTTCATCACAATTTGATTGTCAAGATGTAGAAACTTTCATAGCAGAGTTTCTTACTGATGTAAAGTCTTTTTCGTGTTCATTCTCTTAGTCTTTCTCTTGTTGAGTGGAAATCTTAGAGTTGCATCAAAACCTCTTTTCATACTCAATACATGTTGCATACCATGAGTCAGATTGGTGATGTAAGCAATCCCGAAAGTATTTCTAAGGAATCAGTCGTGTTATGGCTAGCCTCTGGAGAGAAACCTTTGTTAGCTTCATATGTATAAACACTAAGAGACAAAACAAAGTATAGCTCTCAGGCTAGTGTGTAAAACTAGACAGGATAGATGGACGAGTATCTATCATCTAAGCTGTAATTTTTGTGAGGGTGTTTTTGCATGTATTCTTGAGAATCAACTATACGAGTTGAATTCCGGGTAGAAACTTTTTGTATTTTGTATGTAAACACTTAGAGGAGATAGAGTATAGTTTTTAGGCTAATGTGTGAGACTAGATAGGATAACACCAATCTTTCTATTATAGGAACTATAATCTTGTAAGAAAATATTTTTACATAATGGAAAGGTTTTGCCTTCATGAGTAAGGGCCACACAATTTTTCTCCCTGATTACAGGGTTTTTGCGAATAAAAAACTTTCTGGTGTTATGTGTATTTTTACTTCCTTGTACATTTCATTTACATCGTTATATATCTGTTATTCAGGATGCACTGAGATGGTTGAGATTATGGGCGAGCGAAGACGACGTCCTGATTGAACTAGACTGCGCGGGTCTGAGAAAAGGGAGAACAGTGGGTGGACTCTGGCGAGATTTAGGTTCGGGCGGAGACGATCATGATTGAATGAAGGTTGGGGTCGGCCGAGATGAGGCTTTAGGGAGTGCCGAGGTCCGAGAAGAGATCAAGGAGGTGTGGGATTGTTTCTGGTCGGCATGGTGGCCTCGGGTCAAAGGAAAATTGGCACCGAAGGTGGAAGATGAACTGTGTTAGCGTCGTTGGACTTGAGTCGGTGACGACTCGAGTGGACGGTGGCAGTAGGTATGTGGTCCCTAAAGATGTGGGAGATTGGGATCCCAAATGGGTTTTGGGCCAAATAACTCTTGGGCCACAATCACCATGATGGGGTGCTAGGCTTCTCAAATTAATGGATAATTTGATGAGGTCTTCTGGGCCACGTGGCTTGGGTGGAGCGTAATACACTTTTGGTTCTAGATCTGGGTACCGAGCATCGTCTATGAAAAGGTCTAGCGTTGCCCCACGCTAGAAATTCCAGTCGCATGGGGAGTTGTACAGGCCGATGGGCGGTATCTCGTTGAGCCATAACTTTGGGGGTGCATAGCTAGATAGAACGTGGGACCCCATATTTTTTTAGTCATTTCCTTACGTCTACCCCATCTAGTTATGTGATGATAGGTATGTACTGAGCATGTAATAATATAGATTACTCTAAGGAGTTCTTTTATCGTGCCGATGACTCAATATTCTCCTTGTAATCTTTCAGCCCAATCAATTCTATCGTTCATCTAAAAAAAATCTTATATTTCTAAAAAAAAAGAGTACATTTTTGTATTTTTTTTATTAAGTATATTTCAATCACAATATTTTTTTTAAGGGAAACCACAATATTCGATCTTTGTCACATTGCTACTTTTTTTCTTTCTTATTTGAACTAGATTTAAGAGTTGGTTAAAAGACATTGGTACGGTAATCGTAAACGGTTGATATTGGATTACTGAATATTTTACACATTTTGAAAGTTCTACCTTCTCGATCAATTATAGTAATTAAGGCTCTCTCCCTTATTAATAGAGATTTGTTTGATAGGAGATTTTCCTTTCCAACACAATTGAGGTTCTAGGACATGGTTTTGTTATTCATTTCTTGGCTTTTTAACCTAAACCTGTGATGTAGGACATGGAAGAAGTTGATATAGTCAGAAAATAGGAAAATTAAAGAAGCGGAGCTTATTGAAGAAGAGTATTTGGTTGATCGGTAATTCACGGTTTATGAAGTTATTAACTTCTGAGGTGTTGAGAAAGTTGTGGTATTGGATCTTTCAAGTAGCACGAACAAAACTCGAGTTTGGACTGTTTAGTCGGGTAGAAGCAATTTTGAGCAATAATCTTCGTTTTGGACGAATAATAGCTTCTCAGAATGGGAACAACGAAATTTTCAAGACTCACTTTAGTGAGCTCTGCAAATATAAGATATTAAATGTCATTTATATAATCCGATTTGAGATTTAATATTATTAGGCTATTTTTTGATCTTTTATGTTAGATTTATTTTCCTAATAGGTTTGTTTACTTCTTTCCTAAGTCTTGAGAGTTATTGTTTATCAGGTTTAGAAACTCTTTGATGTAGATGCATATATAAGCATCTTTAAACTATTGTATTGTTAACTTTATGATATTTTATAAAATAAAATAAAAACCTTTGAGTTCTTCTCAAAATTCTGGTGGATTTCAGAAATTCTCGTGGATTCGAGAACTAGTCTAGTGAACTCTAAATTATCTTGTTCCTTTAAAGTTTAACGCTTATTAACTTATATACTCCGTTGCGTCAACCTGTTTAGTTTTCAAGAATACCTGATCCTTCGCTTCCTCGATCAATACTTCATGTACATGTCCGGCTCACTCAAGTTTATGAGATGTCGATCACCAATTCATTTTGCCTCGAACTCTTGAGATTGCGGGTGAATGTAGACAATGCAAGTAGATGTGCTTACGCTTGCTCTATTACTCTTTTATAATAGAAATAAGTCAAGCAACTGCACCCAGGAAATAGATATTTAACACAAAAAGGCCAGCAATAAGTCTCAGTAGGGAAAACGATCGATAGATTTAAGCAATGCGAAGGCTAGGTGGTTATGATTTTATAAACGAAAGCACTTTCTCCAACTCTTTGAATGCTACGGCAGCAACTTGGCATGGAAATTAACAGTGCAACTCAGAAGCAAAAGCTTCCAACTTTGGCTTGACATGAACTGTGGCATATGCATGGATGGTACTTGATGGTAATAGATAATGGACGGGTCTAGTCTTCAATTTTTGGAGCTCACATAACATGCGGAGTAAGCACGCGAACTATAACCAAGACATGTCATCGATCGATCATGGCTCTTAAGAAACATATGGCTGGCTCTTCAACTCTCGGGGGCTTTTCATATACACCTTTAAGGAAATAGAAATTGACAATATATATATATATGAAATTAATGGGAATGAGACGTAGCACTGGCTTGAATAATAAAAGCGAGCAAGATCGACAATAGTTGGCATATTCTTGTTTGACTCTGCCTTTGGAGACCTCTAGCTTTTAGGTATTAGGGGTGAGCCCAGATCGAAGATCGATCATGCATGCTTTCAAGTTTCAATGGATGTGTCACTCAGCACCAGAAACCTACAAGAAAAGCCAGTCGGCAGTTTCTGGCTGGGCCAACCTGGCCAAACTTATAACGTTAAATCTATGCTGCTGGTGTGGTCGATCTGGATCATGCACATATATAATTTCATAATTAAGTTAATTTCTTACAGCCCGTGGGTTTGGTTTAGTCACTTTAGTGTACGTTTTGTGGTTTCTCCACCCACTAAGACCATCTCCAACAGTTTCCCCAAAAATTTCTCCAAAATGGGGAAGCAAAAGCCATATTCTCCAAATTATTTTTGCTCCAACTCCAACAGCTTCTCCATTTTGAAGAATCTTGCATTTATTTTTGCTTCTCCAAAAATTTGCCGAATGCTGCAAATATGGGGAAGCCTCCCTTTTTTTTCTCCTCCTTCCCTATTTTGGGGAATGGGATGGGGAATCTGTTGGACAAAAAAAAAACTCAAAATTCTCCAAAAGTGAGAATACCAATAAAATAGGGAACCTGTTAGAGATGCTCTAATAATATGCTAAATATGTCATTTAATTTAAGTAGCTACGGTACGGTGTGCTTTCTCTTTGGGCTTGTGCACTTCATCCGCGCCTCTCCTCTAGCTAGCTTCCCACAGTTTGCTTAAACTGTCTAATTAAGCTTCATCCGGAGATGAACGAGTTCATGCCAGTACCTATTACCTAATTTCTGCACTATTTCGAACACATCTCATCCGTCGACGACTTCACTCGCATTTGTTAAACTTTCCTTTTAAACATTTTATCTTAGCTAGATTCTCAACAGATCCGTTTGTTAATTAGTAGTAACTTAATTAATCATACACTAATGAGCTTGAGTTAAGAACGTGCCGAAGCTCCACGTACAATTGCGGCTCTAAAGTTGTAGATCGAATCTCATGGATGAAACCAACCATGTGATGGATGGAGAGATCAAACCCTACATATATATGTAAACATCAACGAATCGTGCTAGTTGTACCACCCAAAGGCAAACTTGGACCCAGAGTCGCCCCTGACTTCTCGGGGCCTTGGGTAAAAAAATGGGCCCTATGTTTTTTGTAGATCTCAGTTTCACTTATGAAGACAAAACTCACACAAAACAATCTTAAATCTTCATAAAGAATTGAACATATTCATATTTAAGTTTAATCATACCTGAGCAGTGAGGACTGAGGCTATGAAGCCTATATGAGGAGATATCGATCGAGACTCAGATGAGGCCTGAGAGTAGAGGAGGGCCTAGACACGAAGTGGTGGAAGCGCGGTGAGGAACATTGAGAGCTATTGAAAAGTCGATGGCTTTTTTTGTTTCATCGTCTTGACTATTATTTATGGAAACTGAATCAAATTGATCATTGATGAATTTAATGGGTGTGTGCCGTGATAAAAAATTCTCTTGTTTGATTGCGTACTGAGGTTGTTTCCTACAACAATTTTTTTTTTATACAACAGAAAAGAAAAAAAAATTGAGGCCTCTCAAATTTTAGGGCTCTAAGACTGTGCCTACTGGGCCTATACCCAGGGCCGGGTTTGCTTAGACCTCAAGAAAAGGTAGAGCTAGTCTTTATCATCTATAACTAGCAAGAATACCCGCGCGATGCTGCGAAATTGTTAAATTTTTATGTGTTAATTTAGTTAAGAAAATATAAATCATGATGAGATGAAAACATTAGATACATACAAACATTAGATATACACATTAAATACATACATTAGATATATACATATTGATACATATTCAAAAGCATCAGTTTTGCATATACATGTGATATAGTACAACAAAAGACTCATATCTTGAGTACAATCTAGTTAATGTTGTAGATGCCTCATTGCACAGCTTTAACATTTTTTCATGTCCTGTTATCTATTGAAAATTTAAACTCTGTTAAACACTTGCATTGGTAAAGCTATTGTTTAAGCAAATACTTGATGTTATCATAAATTGACTAACAATATCATGTAAAACTAGATCATCACTTTTACTAGGTATTTCAGCACATATGATGGAATCAATATCTGTGGCCTTTAAGCATTTATAACTTTTTTGAAGCCAAAATAATAAGTGAGAATGAGAGAGACCTCTCTTTTAAAATTCAATGGTACATAAATCTGTTAATATAAAACAAATTATGAAATATAATGAATATATAGCTGATGAAGTTACAAATAATTTAGAGAAAATAATTAACAAAAAACAATAAAAATTACCTGATTCGGTGTCTCCAAACGGTTGGCTAGACTTGATATAGGTGATTAGATCATCGTCCTTCATTTTAAAAATTCTTGAAATAATGTCAGCTCTGTCATCTGCTTTGTAGTATGGTTTGTTTTAAAAAAATCTTACAATTTCAGGCCATTTTACATTACACGTAAAAGTTATAAACATATCAGGATGTCTAAACTTTCGACAGATTGTCATGCCATCTTGATAGTTATTCATCATATATCTATGACTCCCTGTATGTGAGCTTGGTAAAATGACTTTCTTTTCGATATTACGGCTGTCATTGTCACCTCTTGAAACAGCATCATAGACGCCCTTAAACACCCCACTTCTTAAACTTCCTTGATTGTTTCTAAAATAATCTAGTCGATCTTCTTCATTGGTTGCGTATGAATCAACCACAAGTTGTTCAAATAATCTACCCCCTTTAACAATGTAATCGACTGGTCATACCTTTCTTGAACTTGATCTACTATAAAACTCCTATTTGATACATTTTCACGCTTGATTGGCCTTTTCCCCTTAGGAGGTAGCATTATCATTCTGTAGCCATCTTCACCATAAGAAAACATAATTGGATACTGTAGAGACATAAATTTAGGATGATATTTTCATATTCGTTGTAAAATACCATCTTGCCTTTCTACCACAATGTCTCTATTTGAATCATAAAGTCCAATATCACCAACTATTAATCCAGCAACCTCACTGCTCATTGGCCTCTCATATTGCCTCTCATGATCCTCTCCATGATCCAAGATAGATATGCTTAAAGATTGTATGGAATCATCTTCTAACTTGGTTCTCATAGTACGAAAATATTTAACCAACTCATTAGTATCATCGAACATGCTTATCAAACCTTTTATGATTTCTGCATCAAGATTTGAGTTTCTTCTACTTGTATCTACAACTCGAAGACAATTTGTAACTTCATTTTGAGTGTCATAAATATAGAGTTGGGCAAACTTTGGAAGTTCACCTTCTGGAGGTATGAGAGAGTCCGTCAGATGACAATTTTGGCCACTAATTTTGAACACATATGGTCCTGCCCCATCATTCACAGAATGGTTGATTTTGGCACCCATAGATGTAAATGCGAACATAGAATAACCCTTATATTTTCCCTGAAAAGCAAGATTCGATGACCATTTTTAGAATTAAGAAAATCGTCCAAAAAAGGTGGCATATCTCGTGGCTCTTGAAGTTTGATCCTTCATTCTAAACAACACTTCATATATAATGGTCGACTATTCTTTGGTAAATTCTTTTTGGACTCACCCGGCCAGAAAAGAGCATTGCAACCAGCACAAACATAGATCATGTCTCCACTATCATAATATGTTGATGTTGGTCCTGTACGTATACACATAACATTCAATTTTTTTTAAAAAAAAAAAAATCATATATTAAAAATTGCTATAAAATTGAATATGTAAATTGTCATACCACATCTGCTCTGATATGTTGCATGTCCAACACCATTTGTTATCAACATGGTTGGTTATGCACAGATGAGTATAAATTTATGTATTTTGTATACTAAGTAAACATTTCAATACAATTGATATTTCTAATGAATGCACACCGGCCATGTATGTTATCACATTTTATTGTGGAACTTTGGCTGGCACGGGATATATCAGAACTTTGAATATTGTTTGATGTAGCTTTATGTTTGATTTGTTTGCTTCTACCGTTATCAGGCAACTAATCTGAACTGAATTGACCATAATCTAGGTAATGTAATAATTATATCCATAAAAGATAAACCTATGACCATAAAAGGTAATGTATTATATCCATAAAAGGCAAACATATGAGCATAAAAGGTAATGTAATGATTATATCCATATAGAAGTATAAAAATAAATATATACATATATGTAACCATTTCGAATTAGTTATATAACCAAGATAGAAAAATAAATAAACTTACAGATGAAAATGTCATAGTTCATTACAGTGTATAAATATAAATATATACATATATGTAACCATTTCTAATTAGTTATATAACCAAGATAGAAAAGTAAATAAACTTACAGATGAAAATGTCATAGATCATTACAGTGAAATAAACAAAGTATATTAGAGTATATACACTTCCCCAAACTATACCAACGAGAATGGTTGCAACTCTATCAACATTTTTCAATACAACATCAATAGTCAAACTCCATAGAATATTAACATGTCCTATATTCACTCATATTGAAGTGTGAGTTTGATATCCATCCATAACTCATTTAGCTAAATATTAATATTACATTCCAAACCTTCGAATAAATTACATGTGATAATGCCCATAAATATAAAAGAGGAAACCCAATTTTTTTTATACCAAAATCCTTCTAGCACAAAAGAAATATGTTCCAAACTAACAAATCCCCAATACCTCAAAATCATAGTTTCACAATCTATACCTGAACCAGACCGACCTCTAAATTCTGAAATCAGATGCGACTGTTGTGTTGTCGGAGAGAATGATCTGGAGAGAGAGAGAGAAAGAGAGAGAGAGAGAGAGAGAGAGAGAGAGTAAAACCTAATTGAAACCTGGTTGAACTAAAACTTCATTGAAGGTTTGAAATTGAAAAATAAGTCGGTGGGAATGCTGCATATGTTGACTAAAACCTGATTGAAACCTGATTGAACTAAAACCTGATTGAAGGTTTGAAATTGAAAAATAAGTGGATGGTTTTGTTGGTGAACATTTAAAGATAGTAATCATAAATAGTCCTTAAAATAAGGAGTATTAAGAGAATTTTACTATTCTTAAGAACAGTAATTTCTCAACTGGGATTTCATATAGATATAATTAGAGTGATTATAAATGATAAGGTTCTTGTTTAACTGGCCGGCCGGATGCTATATCAGTATACACTATTGGAGGAGGAAATCGGGGCGACGTAGATAGGTGGTCGCCTCGTATGGATTTTACGTCGCCTAGATTTCTTGTGACCAAAACTACGTCGCCTCGTCTTGTCGCTTCAGATTGATCACGCCACCATTGGGACGACGTAGATACAATGTACGTCGCTTCGTTTCATTTCACGCGACGTAAATAATGTTACGTCGCTTCAATTGAAGCGACGTAGATTGATCACGTCGCTTCAACTGACGCGACGTAGATTGATCAATCCACGTCGCTTAATTTTATTTATTTTTAATTTATTTTTCTTTTTTTAATAAATTGAAGCGACGTAGATTCATCAATCTACGTCGCCTCAATTTATTTAATATTTATTTTATTTTATTTTTGAATACATTGAGGCGACATAGATTGATGAATCTACGTCGCTTCAATTTATTTAATATTTATTTTATTTTATTTTTGAATACATTGAGGCGACGTAGATTGATGAACCTACGTCGCTTCAATTTATTTAAAATTTATTTTATTTTATTTTTGAATAAATTGAGGCGACGTAGATTGATCAATATACGTCGCTTCAATTTATTTAAAATTTATTTTATTTTATTTTTGAATAAATTGAGGCGACGTAGATTGAGCAATATACGTCGCCTAAATGTATTTAATATTTATTTTTTTATTTTTTAATAATTGAGGCGACGTAGATTACTCAATCTACGTCGCCTCAATGTATTTAATATTTTCTTTTTTTATTTAGACAATGAGGCGACGTAGATCGAACAATCTACGTCGCCTAATTTATTAAAAAATAAAAAAAATAAAAATTAAATATTATTGTACCAAGTCACGACCTATCGCAATTTACAAACATAAAAACGCATTCAAACTGCAGATACGCATTCAACCACAAAAACGCATTCAATCACAAATCAAAACGTTAAAAGTTTATACGAATCAAGTTTACACAAATCAAGTTTATACAAATCCTAGATACAGTTTACGAGCCGGGAGGTGGTGGAGGAGCTTGAGGTTGTTGACTCCCAGCCTGGAATGATCGCATCATGGCCTCCATTTCTTGCATCCTTTGGGCGAGCGCATTGTAATCCGCTATGGCCTTCTGCGCCACCTCGGTCGATCTGTGCGCCTCCTCAGTCGATCTGCGCGCCGCCTCCTTGGCTTCAGCGATCTCCTTTTGCATTAGGATTTGGCGTTCCTGTACCCGGGCCCCTCTTCTCGGTTTGGGGTCGCGTGTGAGAGCGCGCCCCACCCCTGTAACGTCGAACAAGAACAAATATTAGTAAACTATATCGTAAACCAAAATAAAGCAAAACGTAAATCGAGATGAACGACGGTGGTTTAGGAGATTTATTACCTCTTATAGAGGTCCCGGGCCATGAACCCACCTCTTCCTCTATGATATTTATTTGTGTATCAAGAGGAAGAGGCTGGGGTTGGGAAACCTCTTCGCCGTCAACTGGGCCCGCAACACTATCTTGTTGCGACAAGACTTCATCGAGTCGAAGCTTCACTGCCGCCTGCTCAATTAAAATAGATAAAATAAATAATATTACAATATAGTAAAAGAGCAATAATTGAAATAACGTAACATGAACCTATTTGAGCTTACCACTTTCTCGGCCGCATTCCTCTCCGGCTGGTATACGTTAATCCACGTCTGGACGGCGGGCGCTCTATGACCCTCCTTCTCCAACACCTCGCTTCGGTACGAGAGGGCGAGGGATCCCGAATGGTGGTTGAGCTACTGCTTCTTGTTCTTGTTTCAGTTTCCTCGGTTTCGTTCGCATAATCGCTGCCACACACACACAAAAATCATTTTAAAATAAGAACAGATAAACATGCATATTGTTCGAACGTTTGACCAAATCTGTTGGTTCGTTTATGAAACTCACCAAGTAAGCAGGGTCTTCGAAGTGGGCTTTTAACCACGCCCATTGGTCTTCCCTCCCGAGAAACTCGGCCGGAGTCTCCTGGCTGACGTGGAGATAATGTTGATGGCAATCGTACTTCCAATCCTTATAGATTGTTTGCGCCATTGCATCAATGAAGTTCCACATCTCCACATCAGTCGCCGGGATGTCGTAGTTCGTCTAGCACAACACATTTAAATTCCGTTATGTAAAAGTTATATTTACATTTACTACAAGTAGGTAAGTAAGATAAGGACAGTAAGTATACCTCAAGACTGTTACTGATGATATCGCGATGCAAATCGCTAAGTCCCAAGAAGCTAGGTGCAAGCATTGGAACTTTTCCGCGGATGATGCTACCGATGTCTCTGCACATCAGACTCCTCATTTCCCTCGTCGCAGGCCCCGCATGCCTCGTAGAGTAAGCGACTTGTAGTCGCCTATTGTTGTTCATCCGGACGAGGTATTCCGTCTTCGTCCCGACAACGACTCCGCGCTGTTGCGTCGTCGGAGCTCCGGTTGCCATGTCGACCATGTCGGGGAGTTTGGTCTTCTTGCACCGGATGCTGAGGGCGGGAGGGTGTTGTGACGCCGTAGTGGCATCGCTGTCATCCATTTGAGGAATCGCATCCTCAAGTGGAGGGGCGGGCGTTAACATGGGAGCTTCTGGAATACTCGGGGTCGCCGATTGTCCCGTGGGGCAACCCAACCCGGAAGCCCCATCTCTGCTGAATGCTCGCCACCCCGCCTCCGCCGCCTCCGCAGCTGCCGCCGCGGCCGCTTCACGACGCCGGATTGCCGCTATCTTCCTCTTGTATCCAGTATCTCCGGGAGCCATTCTATTAAAACTAAACTGTTATGTATTAATTAGATGATTTACTCGTTTGTACTTCTATAATGCTATAGTTATCATCACAAAACTCATATAGCTTATCGCATTCGCAGAGGAAGAATCACATTCATATGTTTTCATTTAACCAAACCCTTAATCCTTAATCCCGAGAATACTACAATCATTACGCATATGTTTTCATTTAACCAAACCCTTAATCCTTAATCCTGAGAGTACTACATATTCGGTGAACCAAACTCAATTTTCAATATATCCTTATCATAACAAAACACAATACACATTCGGAATCATCATCATCATTTTCAATCACATTCGGAATCATCATTATCACAAAAGTAGTTCGGAATCATTATCACAAAACACATTCGAAATCATCATCATCACAAAACACAATACTTACATGAAAACAGATTGAAAACACATTCGGAATCATTATCACAATACACATTCGGCACAGTATAAAACACAAAGCTCCATACCTTCTTGAGTTGGCTCAAATCGTTTGCTTTAGCTACACGGAGTTGGCTCGGATTCGGTTGCTTTAGCTACACAGATTTCGCCAATTCTTACATGAAAACAACAACAAAAAACAGATTAGCTACACACGACGAATGTGATTGAAAACAGATTGGAAACACATTCAATATCCTACTTGCATTCTTTTTGGGATTCAATAGAGTAAACCAGAAGATGATCTTCATATATAGAACAATCCTTGGTACGACGGATTGGCGAACAGTGAAAAAATCATAGCTCCCATATTCAATATATAAAATTGACCCGATTCACGTTGAAGTAGTTACTTAATAACAGTCTCAATATAAATTTTACATTACCTAAAATTGCTTAGTTTACAATATATAAGTTGTTATCAATTATGACAAGTCCAACATCCGTTAAATTTTATCTATAAAAATATAAATAAACGATAGAATGCATGCCACAAGATCAATCTATGTTTTTAGTATTCTCACAAACAGAACAGAACATATCAATCATAACTCAGATTTAGAAAATGCATAAACGAATACAATGCAACACAGTGAAGTGTACCAATATAATCACCTTATCAATGCACCAAGTATCAAAGGAATTGTATCAATCTGAAAAGTCCTCCTACAGCCAAGTTTATCTACAATCGAACCGCAACATATGCTTCCTAGAAATGCACCAACTATAAATATACTCACTACAAGCCCCTCGAGTATCGAGTTACCTTCAAAACCTAGCTCTCGAGCAATCGAAACAATCGGACCGTTCATCACCATAAAAAATTCAAACACAACCAACTCAAAAAAAAAAAAAATCAATCAAACACAGAGCTCATTCCAAGTTACTGAGACTGTTAGAGAGAGTCAGATGAAATCCCATAATCACATCCCTAAATCACATCTTCCATGCTTAACACTTAAATACACCGATTTAATCATCCAAAAATTGAAAGGAAAGAATCGAAAAAAGAAGAAGATGCCTACCGAGGCTTTGAAGATGGAAGATGATTAGAGAGAGTATTGTAATGCTGATAAGAGAGCACCCTCCTCGTCTACAGAGCAAACCCGAATTGAAGATGATAAGAGAGGTTTCGAATTCGACGGCTTAGAGGTTAGGGTTTTGGTGGAGGGGAGGGAGGGGGTTTAGGGTTGAGGTGGAGGGGATTTAGGGTTTTACCTTTCGGGTTGAGGGATTTGTATTTCGGGTTTAGGGATTTGGGGCGAGCTGAGGTCGAAATGGGTTGAAGAAGGAAACGAAGACGAAATGAAAAGAAGAAGAAAGAATCTGTCAATCTGGAAATATAAAGCCAACTAGGCGACGTAGATTGCAATATACGTCGCTTCGATTAATTGAAGCGACAAAGAACTCAATATTCGTCGCTTCCTTGTATTTAATTTTTATTTTTTTGTTTTTGAATAAAGGAGGCGACGTAGATTGATCAATCTACGTCGCTTCTTTGTATTTAATTTTTATTTTTTTGTTTTTGAATAAATGAGGCGACGTAGATTGATCAATCTACGTCGCTTGGATTTAATTTTTATTTTTTTGTTTTTGAATAAAGGAAGCGACGTAGATTGATCAATCTACGTCGGTTCCTTGTATTTAATTTTAATTTTTTTTTGAATAAATGAGGCGACGTAGATTGATCAATCTACGTCGCATGGATTTAATTTTTATTTTTTTGTTTTTGAATAAAGTAAGCGACGTAGATTGATCAATCTACGTCGCTTCCTTGTATTTAATTTGTATTTTTTTTTGAATAAATGAGGCGACGTAGATTGATCAATCTACGTCGCTTGGAATGAATTTTTTTTTTAAATAAATGAGGCGACGTAGATTTATCAATCTACGTCGCTTCCTTGCATTTAATTTTTAATTTTATTTTTTTGAATAAATGAAGTTTAGAATTATAAAGTTAGTAATATTTTCTCGAATACATAAATTATGCTTTAAAGATTTTACGAATTTAGGTTTCAAATTCATAATAATATTAGTTTAGTCCTCGTCTTAGTCCTCGTCCTCGTCCTCGTCCTCCTCGTCCTCGTCCTCGTCTCCTTCTTCGTCCAAAAGTAGTTGAAAATCTGTGTAAAATTGTATCACCGTGGGAGTGTCCTCTTGGTAAGGCTCGAATATATGATCTCCTGTACGCGATATGTTTTCATCTATGGCCAGTACTTCGGCGCTGTAGACATTGCGGTGTGACATTTCTTGTACTACCTTCCAAGTACCACCAGCCTTTGGATCGTCTATGTAGAATACCTGTTTTGATTTGGTTGCAATTATGAAGGGTGAATCCTCATAGTAACTGTTGTTTGTATTCACTGATATCAGTCCATGATCTTTTATAAGGGTGGCAAGATCTTCAGGGTCCTCGGAGTTGTGCCATGTGCACTTAAACAACACCACTGGCATACGACATGCATATAATACTTCGACCACGTAGTTAACATGGCCGTAGAACTTGGATGAACCCATGTCTATCATGACACCGCTGTTTTGAGTCACGGTTCTTTGATCTCTATCAAACGATGTGAACTTGACACCGTTCACATAACACGACTTATAAACCCGACATTGCTGAGGTCCTTGAGCTAATGACTTTATTCCTGCAACCAAGCTCGGATCCGAGTTTTTTTCTTTAAGAGACACCTGAGAGATAAGTGTTATAAACAAGTTAGTTATAAGTGTTATAAACCCTCAAAGAACCTTACAAAAATTAATAGGCATATGTACCCATGTTAAGAACCATCGAAGAAAACTCCTCCTCCGACGAAGCTCGTCGAAATCTTCACCATTTTTAGCCTCGAACCTTCTGAGATGTTCTTCTAGGTAAGGTTTGACTTCGTCTGTTTCCACCAAGACTTGCCAGTGAGCCTCAGCAGTCTCTGCCTCAGTCAACCTGAACTGGCGACGAGTCTCGATAATATCTGGTCTTACTAAGAGTGAAACATAGCTGACATTCCACCCAGCAATGGAAGTGTCGATATCTTTGTTGTCCATCCGTCTGAGATAAGACTTACAATACGTCACCGACTCATGTACGAGGTACTGTTCAGCAATACTACCTTCCGGGTAACATGTATTCCTCATTGACTTTTTATATTTTCCTAATTGCCTGCAAAAACACCACTCACGATTAGTACAATATTTTCCTAATTGCCGACATATTACACAACGAACATAATATTAGCAATAACAAAACATTTTACCTTTCAATTGGATACATCCATGTATAGTGTACTGGACCTGTAAGGAATACTTGTTCGGGCAGATGAACCATGAGATGAACCATAGATGTAAAAAAATGTGGAGGAAATATGAGCTCCAATTGCAGAGAATCATCACTATCTCAGTTTCCATGTCACGCACAACCACCTTCTTAAGCTCCCTACTGCATAGTTGACGAAACCAATTTGACAGTGCTATCAATGACTTCACAACGTTTTCTGGCAGGAACCCTCTGATAACCACCGGAAGAAGACGTTTAAGCAAGACATGGCAATCATGCGTCTTCAATCCATAAAACTGTGACGGGGAACTTACTTTCACCTTACTTCTCAAACTACCTGCATAACCAAGAGGATACTTAACATCCCTGAACCACTGGAACACATCTTCTAGATCATCCTTTTTAACTAAAAAGGGTGCATGAGGAACTTTCCCCGTACCCAAGTCACCCGCTCTTTGCCACTGGTTTTTTCGCACATTCCTCTTCTTCAAAGCAGCGCGAGCTTTTGGACCATCCTTAGACTTCGATTCAATCGAAAAAATGGTTCCAAGGATGTTGTCACACACATTTTTTTCAATGTGCATGACATCTAGGCAATTTCTGATCTTCAATGATGACCAATACGGCAGCTTCCAAAATATGCTTTCGTGAGTCCAACACTGTCTGTTATTCGGATTGTACGGCACCTTCAAGTCTTCATGTTGGCTAAGAATAGGGTAAAGGTTTGACCTAACGTCCTCCAAAATTTCATCTCCACTCTTACGATAGGGTCTTCCGCCAAACTCCTCATTCCCGTTAAATGCCTTGCTCAATCTCCAAGGGTGATCTTGGTGGAGCCATTTTCGATGACCTTCATAAACTATCCTCCCACATATATGCTCTGAAGTTAGCTCATCTAGACAGATTGGACATGCCTTGTACCCTTTCACAGTTGACCCCGCAAGCATCCCTAAACCTGGAAAGTCGCTAATAGTCCACATTACCGCTGCCTTCATCAAGAATACCTCATTGTCTACTCGATCAAAAGTATGGATTCCAACGACCCATAAATGTATTAGCTCCTCGATCATCGGCTCAATGAGTACACTAAGGCACTTTCCGGGAGATTTAGGGCCTGGAATCAACACTGATAACATGTTATATTCCTTCTTCATGCACATTGATGGTGGTAGATTGTACGGCATCACAACAACGGGCCATGTACTATGCAAAGTTCCCATTGTTCCGAATGGATTGAAACCGTCTGTTGCTACTCCAAGGCGCACATTCCTGCAGTCCCGTGCAAAACCTGGAAAAGTTCTGTCAAAATGTTGAAACGCTTCTCCGTCAGCTGGGTGGCTGAGGCTACCAGCCACGCATATCCGCTCCCCCAGCCATCGCATATGCTTGGCAGTGTGTGGGGACATAAACAAGCGCTTCAACCTTGGTGTTAGAGGGAAGTTACGAATTATTTTTTTGGGAATATCATTCGTATTTGGCTTATATCTTTCAGAATAACACACTGGATAAATCCTCTCGTTTACAAGCGCCCCCCTGAACAACACACAGTTAAACTCACACGCATCAATTCTTTTGTAACCCAGTGAAAGATCACTCAAGATTTTTTTTATTCTCGAGTATGAATAGGGGAATTTGTGCCCTTTAGGAAGAAGTTTATTAATGTAAATACATAAAGAGTCAACACTTGTGTCCGACCATCCATTTTCATTTTTCATTTCCATTGCATCTAATATGGCACTCAAAACAGTTTCCTCACTGCCTTCATATAATGGGGTCTGTGACTCCTTCAATAATCTATCGTACTTTTCATAATCATCGTCTACCATGTCATTGAAGTTCATGCCCGAATTATCTTCCACTAATTGTTGGGGTGCATCTGCATGGTATCCAGGATAATAGGGATATGCATCATGTAGAATCTCCAACTGCGGGTTCACTGAAGGACCGGCACCACTAGAAGGACCGACTCTGTCTTGAAGCCACTGTCTTCGTTGACTGAGCATTGCCGGTTCACCAGAAACTTTCCCGTGAAGGTGCCAGACTGTATAAGTAGGACCCAAACCACTGTGTGATAAGTGATGATACATGACATCCATAGTAACCTTGAACGGACCGTTCTTACAAAGTTTGCACGGGCAGAAGTAATAATCGGCTCCGTTACTATGTAGCCGGGCAAAATTCATGAACTCGAATATGTCTGTGATGTACCTTGGATCAGCACGATGATATGTCATCCAAGTTTTGTCTGGGAGTCCGTCCATGTTTCCTGTCAACATAAACAATCAATATGAACAAAGTTACCACGCCACATTTGCGATTCAACCAAAACCCCACACTTCTTCGCCTTATGCCTCCGGGTTGGGTCCTATCCCCTTCAGGGGAACACGACATTTGTCAACGCTTTTGCACCCATGCGTTTCAGCTCCAGTTTAGGGAAATTTCGGCAGCATCTCCCTACAGTTCCCCGAGTGCACACATATCTAAACAACCTAATTTGCACTCGGGGAACATTTAAAGGAGACACTGTCGAAACCATATCCCAAAACTGAAACTGAAATCACATGAATAGCAAAAGGATCAACAAAGTCATGTTCACCTAAAGTGTCCAAAAATGAGACAATTCGAGAATCAACAACTCAACTCGATCAACTAGATGAGTTGTTCATTCTCAAACGGGAGTTCTAAGTTGATAAACACCACAATTATATATAGCCATACGCTCGATTTCATGATTAACACTAATAACACTACTAATTAAGACTCGAATACACATAATCTACACTAATCATCAATTAATTTCACTAAATTTAACCAAATTTCAAACATTAATCATGAACCCATAACATGATTTATCACAATTCAATGATTAAAACACTAAAACTACAACATAACACCAAATTTAATTCAACTTCAAGCATTTCACCAAAACTTCAATTTCACTTCTAATCATCAATAAATTTCACTAAACTTAACCAAATTTCAAACATTATTCATGAACCCATAACATGATTTAACACAATTCAATGATTCAAACACTAAAACTACAACATAACACCAAATTCAATTCAACTTCAAACATTTCACCAAAACTTCAATTTCACTTCCAATTTAACTTATTATGGTCATAAAGAGGGTTAAAGAGATACAAATCAAACCAACCTTACTCAAGAATCAAATCAATTGCAAGAACAACCTTCTTTCTCAATTTCCTCTAATTTCTCCCCAAAATCGCCCAAAACAGCTGCAGAACGACGGAGAACTGTTTTTCAAAAATTCTAACTTTATGAACGGGTTGACTTTAAGAAGAAGAGTAGATCAAGATTTAAAAAAAACGAGGCGACGTAGATTGATCAATCTACGTCGCCTCGATTTCATTCGAAGCGACCAAACTAATCTACGTCGCTTCGAATAAAATCTAGGCGACGTAGATTGCTCAACATACGTCGCCTAGTTTTTATTCGAAGCGACGTAGATTAGTTTGGTCGCTTCGAATGAAAAACTAGTCGCCTGAGTTTGCTGAAGCGACGTACTTCAATCTACGTCGCCTCAATTTTTTGAAGCGACGTACTTTTTATCAAAGGCAATGTACGTCGCCTCATCTAAAATCGGAGCGACGTAGAAATATAACTACGTCGCCTCGATTCCCTCCTCCAGTAGTGATATCTCGATAGATTGACTAATTAAGTTAATTACTGGTGAAAAGATCGATCTGGCTAATAGATGTTGGTGAAAGATCCGGTTCATGTCCACATCACTATAAGAAAAGTACCTAACAAGGTTCTTGTAAGACACATCACTAAATCAACTAATATAGTCGGTGAAACTTACCTAGCTAACCCGAACTGCATGTACCCAAATTACCTATCGGGTAAAATATCCATTCGGGCCAACCAATTAAGTACAAATTAGTCCTCCGGCAAGATTTGGAATACTCTGCGCTGAAATGAGAATGAGGACGAGAACCATATCCACTTGTAATTAAGATATATCGGTTATGCATTTACATGTGTGTATATATATATATATATATATATATATAGAAGCTAGTTATATTGTAAGCTTGTATATAGTATGTATGCCATATATAGGGCACTAATTGAAACTTATATATATGCAAGTTGCAATTATGATGATGGCATGCATGGGAGATCATGAACAGTACGCGGAGATCTGCAAGCAACAATTAAGCTCGATCTCGAATTGTGCACAGAGTAATATTTACAAGATGGAAATCATGCATATATATATATATATAGACATGCAGAATTAAGCCAATGAACTAAATGAAGGAATGTCTGTTGACCCAGATCGACCACCCCACGTTCCAAGAATATTTATTTACACCATGGTCTTGAATTCTTTCTTAATTAAACCTAAAATATTTATACAAAAAGAAGCTAGCTTCGATGGAGCTGTGGACTGTGGGGTGTGACTTAGTGAGTACTTGAATTACAAAAGTCGAGAAAAAGAAAAAGGAAAGCTAGTAGCGCGCTTAGCTTGCAAAGTAGCAATGGCGTGTAATCCACCAATCAAAGTATACAAATATAATGCTGCGTGTTTGAATATGTAGGAACCCTAGCATGTGCTGCTGAGGTGTTAAAGACTGGCCTCCAGAAAAGACATAGGAAGATGCTCGAGCTCTATCAAAGCTGGGAATCTCTGTGAAAGTTGATCTGAATCCTCTGACTCCAATTTTCATTTTCTTTTGGCGAGCGAGAACCATTCAGCTGGGACCGGATCAAATTGATTGAGAGAGATGCATGCTCTTATTATGCAGCCAGATAATCGAGTTGATAAGTGCTCTAACTGCTCACTTCTTTTAGGTGACTGTAACTTAAAACCCTAAAAGCCATGCACCACTTTCTTATTACAAGTTTACAACTCCAGCTCTCAATGCGCGCACCACGCAAAACCCTTCGTTTCTAGCTTAATTAGTGCACGAAATAGTACGTAGAGAGCTGATCGACTGCAGCTCTCAAACATGAGTGGATCTCCCAGCTGTGACTCAGCTCAGAAGAAAAAATAAAGCAGAGCACTGCTGCAACAAGAAAACTAGGGGAGAGTCTTCTGTGGCCGCAGGGGTGGATTTAGGAATTAATTAAAATAGGGTGAGACTTAAATTTTTGACTTTACAATGAATTTTTTTAATATATAAATAGAAAATGCACTAAAATGAGAGATTTAGTAAGCCTTACAGCTTACCTCTTGAAATAAGCTAAATAAAAAATAAATTATTAATACTTGCAGACTTATAGGGTGCAGCAAACAATCAACTAAAAACACATGAAACAATCATAAAATTCAAAAAATTAAGCCTAAATATTCAACAAATTAAAAAGAAAAGAAAAAAAATTAAAAATAGCACGCTCAAAAGAAACGTCAATAACATAAAATGTCATCGAATTTATTCAAACTTGCAAATACTAATTATATATCAAACTTAAGTCTTGGCCCTATTTCATCGATTGATAATAATTAAAAAAAATTGAACTAACCAGGTACTTATAATTTAGGCGAAGGAGTGAAGAAAAATTAAAACTTTATCACACTCTTCACATAAAATTCACCAAAACAAAGTATTCAAGAAAATCAAGAGATCGAAATTAGGTTGCAAACGTTGTTATGATCTCGAGATTAGGTTTGAACGAGATTTTTAGTTAAACTTTTCTATAATATAATTTTTCTATTTAACATATATGTAAGTTTTTTTTTCCTCTTAGAGTCCCACTCTCTAAAACACTGCTTCCGCCCCTGTGGTCCGGGAGAAAGAGATATCGAAAAATCAAATCACAACCCTAGCCTCCTTAGCTTTCAGAGTCGTCTGTGTTGGTGAAACTTCGTCAAAGAGTGCATGTAACTCTACGTGTAAGATAAGGAATTGCACATACTAACCTATTTTGGGTTGTTGGGTAATCTTATGCCTTTGATCATGCATGCATGGGGCGACTAAAATGAATCATATGTACATAGCTAGTCAGAATCATTGTGTTCATACAAAGTGGAGATCAATTATCCAAGTAAAGACAAGATATACGTACCCTAGAATTAATCTCGTTCGTGGTTAAGAACTTAAGATCGAGGCGGGTAAACAAAGCTAGCTTAGACCGCTTAAAATAATCAGTGTTTAGTTTCACTTAATCTGCGAACTAGGGACCCTTCATATAAACACAAAAACAGTACTCCGAATTCGTAGCATGCAAGCAAACAGATTGTAACGTAAAAAATTTAGAGTACAGCCGCCTCTGTTTAGTCTTCTTGCACTTTATATTAGTGGCGAGCTTAAAGGTTATGGACAACAATCCATCAAAAGAAACAAGAAACGTGCAAAATGCCTTTTGAGTCATGTGCTTTCTAAAGTGAGGACCGAAAGGTAAATAAATATACAATTCAACCATGCAACAAGTAAAGCTAATTTACAACTTCTCCATTTCTAATTAAAACATAAACAATCCTGCCTCGGGACACTAATTAACTGCTGTCAAGTTCTTACATAATGATGAGAGAGAAGAAAAAAACTATAACTAGCTAATTAGTGACTTTCCCCTCACTTTGTCCATGTTCTCTAAAATAAAATAAAACTAAGTAATAGCTAATTGTCGGCCAAGCATCTTAATTTCCTAGAGTCATAAACTTTAAGGATAATTATGCTAGTTATCGTTTAGCTAAGTTGGACAAAGACAGTCGAGTATTACCCATCATGGTAGGTATAGATTGTGTATGGCCAAGAAATTTAGAATATGCGTCTTATTTCGGTTGATGAAGCCAACCAAAATACAACTCAGAGCTATTGTGGCTGCATTATAAAATCTCAACGACAAAATAGATAGAAAATTCGGTTCATGTTAAATCCCAAAACCATGTTAATTCCCGTAAATGGACCTGAAAAACAGAGAAGAAAAATGAGCAAGAACAAAAGGGCGGGTAATTCATAATTGGGCTTTAGACAGTTTTGTAGTAAAACTAAGCCAAAAATGAAACGAGTAAATTTTAAAAAGTAGTAAAACCAAAGAGAAAAGAAGAGGCAAAAGCAAAGCCCCTAGATTTGAGGCAAATTCACAGAGACAAGTACGAAAAAAGACTTCATGGAGTCGTTTTCATGAGGTTTTTCTTTTCTAGGGAAGCTTTTAGCGTCCATTAGTATTATGGCATGTTATAAATAGCACGCAAGGGGGAGAAGAACAAGAGGGCCAACTATCACCATTAAGCAAAGAAACTCATCACACCACCTAAAATTTTCTTTTACAAACCCCAAATTGAAAGTTCTAATTTTTTCAAATCCAATCAAACTCATCTTATTTTTCTTCACAAAGTTGAAGAATCCGATTGCATTTGGTTCAAAGAAGAAGAAAAGTTTCGATCTTTCGTTGGTTTTGAGGCTAAAGTAGAGAGCTTTGGTTTGAGAAAACTGGGTTTTTGGAATTGAGATTGGCTTGGTTTGTTGGGTTGTTTGAGTGATGGAGCAGAAGCACATTTTGTTGTCTGCTTTGAGTGTTGGGGTTGGGGTTGGGGTTGGTGTTGGTTTGGGGTTGAGTTCCGGCCAGACAGTGAGCAAATGGGTTAACGGAAATTGCTCGGCCGATGAAGTCACGGCGGAGCAAATTGAGCAGGAGCTCATGAGGCAGGTGGTGGATATGAGAGACAGCAAGGTTACTTTTGATGAGTTTCCTTATTACCTAAGGTAATTATGCAGACATTATACTTCTGGTTTTTCTTATTTGTTTAAATCGATGAAATTTAGGAAGATGGTTTTGGTTTATGTCTGATTGTTCTTTGTATAATGCCATAAAGTTCAGTATTTTATGTGATCCCAGAGCAAATGATCAAGTATATGCTCACAAGTTTTCATCTTTTTCCCAGCTTTCTGGGTAAAAGTGTGTTCACATAAATCTATTTTTACTACTTGCATGGTCTTAAGCTAATGGATTTATCAGGAAATAGTTTTTTTTTTGTTTGAATTAATGGCCGGACTTGTTCAATTCAAGAGCTAGTTCTGTCAGTACGCATTTTAGTCATGTTGTTGAATCCAAATTTGCTCCTTTGAATCTGTAGTATTCTGGTTTCTACTTTATAATTTCATGTTGGATGTAGATCTCTCCGTTGGATGTAGATCTCTACGTAATACAATTGCCAAGTAGTTATCATTGTAAGAGCATATTATAAGTGATATGTTCTTGTTCTGAATCTTGGTCCCTGATGTCTGTTCTTATAAAAAGGCAGTGTTATGGATGACAGCAAACTGTAAATGGTAGAAGCCTGTGAGTCTCACTCTTTGCTATCTTTTAGCGCGTTCTAGTTCTGGTGAAACTATCTTAGACCTTTGGGCAAGGGGAGGCATATCATTTTGCTGTGAAATCCTCACGTCTTGGGAACCTTCTTTTCTGATTTTCATGCCATTGAAGAAAGTTATTTGACCATGTAGAGACTTTGGAGGTCCAAGATGGACCATTGAAACCTGAAAGTCTAAAGTACTGCCATATCTTCCTAGTTGTATAATTTCTGTTTTGATACATGAGCTTGTGTTGAGACAATATTTTCCTGATCTCATTGTACTTAACAAATTTTGGTTTTCTTGTGGCCAATGACAGGGAAAGAACTCGGATGTTATTAACAAGTGCTGCATATGTTCATCTGAAACACTCTGACTTATCCAAACACACCCGGAACCTTTCACCTGCAAGTAGAGCTATTTTGCTCTCAGGACCAGCTGGTATGCTATTTTGGAAATGATATACATCAGATCTTGTAATTTACATTGTAATACTTGAGCCATATCTTTCCTGTCAATCTAATTGCATGTTTAATTTCCTCAGAGCTTTATCATCAAATGCTCGCGAAGGCCTTGGCTCATTTCTTTGAATCAAAATTGCTGTTGTTGGATGTTACTGACTTTTCAATCAAGGTAAAACTGTCCGCTGCTTTAGTCTTCATGAAAGTATGGAACTTTGGCTTGTCATACACTGAAACTAACAGTTTTTGCATTTTACAGATGCAGAGTAAATATGGGTGTACCAAAAAAGAATCAGTAAGTATTTTCTGCATTTATTTGTATCTCTGTGCCATCGTATTGCATTTTCTGTTTAATCAACAAGTACCATTTAGCTCAGACGGAGTTTTCCTGATTAATTTACTAATTTTGTAGTTTCATAAGAGGTCCATCTCAGAGGTGACATTAGAACGAATGTCTGGATTATTTGGGTCCTTCTCAATACTTCCTTCTATTGGAGAGACTAAAGGTATGAAAGATAACAAACATTCTCTTCCTGAATCCGGTACTCATGTTCATATCCTTAGTTCAGTGATAACACAACTCCCGTGATTAATTATTTTCCATGCAGGAACATTATTTCGGCAAAGCAGTAGCACTGCAGATCTAGTATCAAGGTGTGCCAATGATTCAGTTTTGATTTTAAAGTGAATATGCCTAATATTTTCTTCATAACACATCACTTATCTGTTACATCTGCAGGGGTGCTGAAGGACCAAATAACCCCAGGGCACTTAAAAGAAATGCCTCTTCTGTATCTGATATGAGTAGCATCAGTTTGAAAAGTTCCCCTACAAATTCAGGTTTACTCATACACTCTAATACTATCTGTTCAAGCTCTTATAGTTCTTCCAAGTTAGCTACCTAGGGAAGTGCTTCAAAATCTTCCTTACTTTATACTTCTGTTCTTCCAGCATCTCTCAAGCGCATGAGTAGCTGGTGTTTTGATGAGAGACTTTTTCTACAATCACTTTACAAGGTAATGCCACAACTTATAATTTATGGATGTTACTTTTGAAGTTATATCCATTATATATTACACTGTTCTTTTGGTTTTTTGATAGTTACACAGTTCCCAATTAACTAAATATGGTACAAGTATAGTACTGAAGGCAGGAATATTTTCCTTACAGGTTCTATCTTCCCTATCCGAAACTGGTTCAATCATTTTATACCTCAGGGATGTTGAGAAGCTTTTTCTCCAATCAAGACGGCTATACACATTGTTCAGTAAAATGTTGAAGAAACTTTCAGGGTCTGTCTTAATACTTGGTTCCCGGATGTTAGATGATGACGAGGATTGCAAAGAAGTTGATGAGAGGCTTGCTGCTTTGTTCACATACAACATTGAGATCAGTCCTCCTGAAGACGAGACTCATCTTGTCAGCTGGAAAGCTCAACTGGAAGAGGACTTGAAGATGATCCAGTTTCAAGATAACAAAAACCACATTGCTGAGGTACTTGCGGCAAATGATCTTGAATGTGATGATCTTGGTTCAATCTGCCATGCAGACACAGTGGTTCTTGGAAATTATATAGAGGAAATCGTGGTATCAGCAATATCATATCATTTGATGCAAAACAAAGATCCAGAGTATCGCAATGGAAAGCTTGTCATATCATCAACTAGGTATGTACCAACTTTCTGTTTGCATGATTTCTCAATTAGATAGTATTCTTGTATATATTTTGCTGTGAATAGACAGTTTTATCTAATCACTAGTTGACTTGTGAAACAGTTTGTCCCATGGGTTGAGTATATTCCAGGAGGGAAAATGTGGCGGCAAAGATTCTCTGAAGCTGGAGACAAATGCTGATTCTAACAAGGTCTTTATTTGTTCTATTTTTGCTTCATTTCAATTCTGTATAAAAATTGAAGTACTATTGACCATCAATATCATAATGGTTATTTATTTGTCCTCAATATAGGAATCTGAAGGGGCTGTTGGTGCAAAGACTGAATCAAAGTCTGAAACAGCAGAGAAGTCTGACAACAAAAATGAAGCCGGGTCTGCAGCGAAGAAGGATAATGAGAATCCACCTCCACCGAAAGTTGTAAGTTCAAATCCTTCAGTAGTATAATATCACCTGATCGAGAATATATTTTTCTTTTATATGACTGTGCCTCATTAAAGTTTCATGCTGTGGTACAGGAAGTCTTACCTGATAATGAATTTGAGAAGCGCATAAGGCCAGAGGTTATCCCTGCTAGTGAGATTGGAGTGTCATTTGCAGATATTGGTGCATTGGATGAGATTAAGGAATCACTTCAGGAGCTAGTTATGCTCCCTCTTAGAAGACCAGACCTCTTCAAAGGAGGGCTTCTTAAGCCTTGTAGAGGCATATTGCTGTTCGGCCCTCCTGGTACTGGAAAAACAATGCTAGCAAAGGCCATAGCAAGTGAAGCGGGAGCAAGTTTTATCAATGTGTCAATGTCAACCATCACTTCAAAATGGTTTGGAGAAGATGAAAAGAATGTTCGAGCTCTCTTCACACTTGCAGCAAAGGTCTCACCAACTATCATCTTTGTAGATGAGGTTGACAGCATGCTTGGGCAGAGAACTAGAGTTGGGGAGCATGAAGCAATGAGAAAGATTAAGAATGAATTTATGGCACACTGGGATGGACTCTTGACCAAATCAGGAGAGCGTATTCTTGTTCTTGCTGCGACCAACAGGCCATTTGACCTTGATGAAGCAATCATTAGGCGTTTTGAGCGGAGGTAGACATAAATGCATATTCTTGTTTTAGTCCATACTCATTTATGTCTTTGTAGCTTAGACTGAAGATAAGAGCTTGATATGTGCTAAGTTGAACTCTTTTTTTTTTGCGGTGAACAGGGTCATGGTTGGTCTTCCCTCTGTTGAGAATAGGGAAATGATCTTGAAAACTCTTCTTGCAAAAGAAAAGGTCGAAAATTTAGACTTCAAAGAGCTTGCAACCATGACTGAAGGGTACAGTGGAAGTGATCTCAAGGTATGTTATTCAACTAACTAAATAATTGAATCATAAAAAGTATGATGAGCTATCAGCTAATGAGCTACCGGAAAAACAGAACTTGTGTGTGACGGCAGCTTATCGACCTGTAAGGGAGCTTATACAACAGGAAAGATTGAAGGATCAGGTAAGCCCTTTTCCTATGGATATCATAGATTTCCCCATTTTCACTCACAGTAAGTAAGGCTGAATTGAACACTTTGAACTACAGGAAAAGAAGAAGAAGAAGAAAGCTGAAGAAAGCAAGAGCACAGAAGATGCTTCAGCTTCAGACTCGAAAGAAAAAGAATTAGAAAAAGAAGAAGAGAAAGAGGAGCGTGTTATCACCCTGAGGTCATTAAGCATGGAAGATATGAGGCAAGCGAAGAATCAGGTAACTTCACATTCTTTCTACTTTTCCCAAAAGGAAACCACCATCTTTGTAGTTTTTATATAAGCTTACACACATGTAATGCTGCATTGCAGGTTGCTGCAAGTTTCGCTGCAGAGGGATCAGTAATGAATGAGCTGAAACAGTGGAATGATTTGTATGGAGAAGGCGGTTCAAGGAAGAAGGAACAATTGACCTATTTCCTCTAAAGCTGTCCGAGGAAAGCATTAAGGCAATATTTGACACTCACTAGCTTCGTTCATTGAGAATCAAACAATGCAAACGATTTGAGTAAGCTGGAAAGTCCACACCAAGCTACAGGAACATTTGATGGCACACATGGAAATCGGACACTCAAGTTGAAGCTCTAGCTCAGATCCTCTAGATGAAGGACAACTTAAAATCCAATCACAGTATATACTTCCAAATTTGGGATATGTACACCCAAGTTTAGGAGAAGGTATCTCGGTATTTTAAAGAAAAAATATTACCACCAGTTTCTTGTGATATGTATTTGTAAGCGTGTGGTATCTGGAAATGTATGTGGGGTTTTCATAGAGTGAGATAGGTGAGCCTGCATTTGATTTGCGGTATCCGGATACAGTTCGCATTTAGACACTGTTTAATCTTGTGTAATTCTTCATGGTACAGTATTGGTATGTAAAATATATAAATTCATGTTTATCTTGTAGAACTTGCGATTTTTGTTAAATGAAGCCAAGCTTTTACAGCATGTAGAAACAACACCAGAAATGATCAAACACACCAGATCAAAGATTGCTTCACTTAACAAACTCTAAGTGCAGAAAACTTGATCTAGGAACACATTACTCATCAACACAAACATCATCATATCTAAGAATTCCAATCTAATACCATTAGAGAAACTCCAGGTTCATGGACTTGGAACTTACCCATCTCTATCTTTTATTATGGAAGTCCCTCTTTAGTGTCATCGACATACCAAATTTGACATTTACCTAAAATACCCAACACATTAACAAATTGACTACAGCAAAAAAGAATACGGAGAGGCATAGATACTACTGGAAAGAAAATAGGACCCGACGGAAAAAAAAAAAAAAACTTGCGCCGCGGTTTGCGCACATAAGAAAAGAAAATAAGACCTATTCGGTAAGGTTGATTTGTTTTCTTTTCATTTTATAGTTGGTTACTTGGTTATGATATCGAATTCCAATATTTTTGCTAGGAAAGTGTGGTTTGTTTTCAGTTTGAAGGTTTCAATAGTCTGTGGTTACTGCTGATTCGAAGTAACTTTTGGTTACTACTGGCGGATGAGATTATGAGTTGTGTGGTTTATTTTTTTGTTGCTTTATATAACAGAGTTATTTTAGAAAATCGTAAAATTTGAGAGAATATTTGGTAACAAATCATTATCTTGTCGTATTGTAGTATAACTTTCATATCTTTTTATAGGAGGATGTGAGGACCTGATAATGATTACACAGATAATATAAATGACCGTTACATCACCTTAACGGTTACATACATAATTGACAATAATGATGGGAGTTATGAACATCCCATTAGTGGTGATTAATATCACATACTAAGTACTACTAATTCTACATAACTAGGCATCTTAATCATCATATTGAATATCCTTCAACACTCCCTCTTGTGCCGGCTATGTATAGTTGATGCTTCCTTGATGCCTCGTTAAAAATTTTGTCGAGCCAAAAACCTTTGCAGGAAAAAAAATTATCTCGAACAAGTAAAAGAGTGGAGGTCATCATAGATAATGATATGACACGTATCTATGTTGCCTCATTAAAACCTTGCTAAGTAATAAAAATCCTATGGGATAAAAACAACCTTGGTCAAGGAACAGAGTACAACGTGTCATTCACATTTAGAAACGTTCATGTGTATGCCAGACTCCCCTTGAAGTCTACATCTCCCTCCCCCTGATATCAACAATCAGGGTAGCTTAGATAAGCTAATCAACCATTTGCTCTTTGCATGCTTCTCAAATGTGGTTTTGGCACAGAACTAGTAAGCAAGTCTGCCACATTATCTTTAGATCAAACTTGGCTCATCATGATCTCGAAGAATTTGTGTTGTTGTTGATCGTAAAAGATCTTAGGCGATATATATTTAGTGTTGTTGCATTTGATGTAACCTAGCTTTCATCTACTTGATGTGAGCAACATTAACCTCATAAATGCATGTAGGTTCGTTAATGGTTAATTAACTGTAAACCATCTTGATCTTTGAATGTGTGCAATTATGGACCTCAACCATATGTACGTTTTAAAAACTTCATGTAGATTAATAATCTCAACGTGATGATTCGAAGATATAGCGACAAGAGTCTTCTCGGTAGAGTTCTGATATATTGCGTTGTTTTCATGGTAAAGACATAACTATTTTGGAAAAAAAAATTGTGGGTCAGAGAGATATCCAATATCAACAAACACTAACAACACATCAGAAAGATTGTTGGTGTAGGGGTTGAAGGAATAAGCAACGCTATTCCCACATGTCGCGTTCTTGCTTCCTTAATTACAGCGATGAATACCTCATGTCCTGTCTCTTTGTAGGGATATAACAAGCTCATATCTATCGTACTCTTTAAGTATGAGAAGATTGTATTTATGCCAGCTCAATGGCATTGCGTTGGTGCAAAGCTAAATCTAGCTTACAAGTTCAGTAAGAATGTGAAGCTGAGTCTTGTGTATTATGCTAAGTACACTATTGTACTTAAATTAGGCTCTTCAATCCTAACACGTCTTCGTCATCTTCCCTTAGACGAAATGGATCCCTCTAAGGGTCAAGACTTCAACTGATCATGGAAGTACTCTTAAGCTTCATTTTATCATCATCAAAGTGTCATGTATCTTAGAGTATAAGCCGATTCGATAGACAATTCCATTATTACTTTGCTCGAGTTCTCATTCGAGATAAAACCGTATATTCTCAAAATCTTTCATCTCAAATACTCTACAAATCCGGAACTTATCCTTTGAATAAACACGCATGAGCATAGTTCATCATATTCCTTCCCAATCAAGTAATTAATTAGTAAGTGTTTTAATCTCATTGAAAACACACTATGTGGTCTAGAGCCACTTGATTTGGGTATATGAAGTCCATCCGGGATCTTCATGAATATCTCTTAGTCTAGATTCCATAGAGACACTTTATGACCACATTTATATGCCGCATGTTAACTTATTCGGAAACTACAAAACTAACAAGGTAGTGGAGTACTATGACATCCATTATAAGAGAATATGTCTTCTCGTATTCAATTCTAGAACATTATGAGAAACCTTGCGTTATAAGGCGAGTCTATACCTCTTTATTCTCATCACACTTTCTAACAAATACCCATTTTGATAGGCTTTACACTTGGGTGTGTCAGCGTCACCATCCCAACTACCTTTCTCTTTGTCAGTGAATATAATTCAATCTGGATCGCTTCTTTCTAGGTAGGCTAATTTAATTACGTTTGAGACTTTCAATGTAGTGTGGTTCGATATAATTAGTCTCAATATTCCACGTTCTCATGTACACTAGTGTAATTTGTACTTTGTAGAGATCTTTATATTCTCATGAATTAGTTCTAACATTAAGGTGTCTCTCAATGATAACCATAAACCACAAATATTCTCATGAGACATATATTGAGTATAGATGATTAATATATCAGATTGTGCCAAGCTTGCTTGCTTCCTTGGATGAGTATTCATCGAACCTATGGGTCTCCTACGCTCTTCTAGCGGAATCCATAGTCTGTGACGCCACTATGCCACTTTTGTGATGTCACTGTGCCACCTTCCACGGTTGCAGCACCATGCCCAACTTATTTGGGTGGTGTCATGTCCTCTCGAAGGAACATGAATCCTTACAGGCATGCTTGTAGTAAGTAAAATGTGATCTCGTCACTTTAACGGTATTAGAAACGCATCGGGCATCAAAACTACTACGTTCTATCATTTTTGGGGATCAAGATGAGACAGTGAGAATAGACCACAACAATTCCTATCGTTCTGTTGAACATACTTGTTCTTATCTCCCCCCTAACGATGGAAAGACTGTCTTATCAAATTAACAATCCGTAAAACTAGCGGTATAAATATTGCCTGTCAAGGTATCTACATAGCAGACTATAGTTAGAGACTCATGTCCAACATAAATACTCATTCATCTCAAAGAACCCACCTGGTGTGTTATGGCAACACAATTTTGGCACATAAATGTGTAACTGTGCGATATCATAATTCACAAACAGTCATTAGCTATAACGTAAAATTGAGTTGTGATAGGTCATAGACGAATTAGTATAGCTGCACACAATATTGTATAACCCTTAATATAGGATATGATGCCAATCATCACATCTCAATGAAGTACAATAATCATCGAATTTCTTCGAGGTAAACTCCCTAGCATTATCAAGTCAAAATTGACTAAATGGGATGATCAAGTAGTGAGCCCGCAATCACATAATCTAAGCTAAGAGTTATCATAAGTATCATTACTAGTGAATGATTTCACCACACATGACCAATGTGTTTGCATACCAACCAACAATAAATCATCAGAGTAATCTACTAGTTGGTTGAATTGTTCCATAAAATCTCATTGAATTCTCTACAAAAATAGATTTTTCTTTGGCGTCTTTAGTGTAAGATGGTCTCAATCCTACCTTGGCTAAAAAATAAACTTTGCAAAATGAGTGATAAGTGTCTTTCATTATCAATGAGGATGTTGGTTCAGACCGAGAGTCATCAATAACTTGGGAAACAGGGAAACTGTGATACTACCTTTTGTGTCCAGTCGTTGTCGTTAAGGGCAACGACATTGGCCACCTCTGGCCTACAATGGTTGACGACATCACCATGAGGGGTGCCCATCACCACTCCCTTTTCAGATTGAATTCTTGCTTCTTGCATCCTTTCGCTCGAAAGAATATATGTCCTTTACTGATCATTTTGTCACGATATGGTTGTCCTAGTTTGTCGTGCTAAAGTCTATATGTATTGGAATCCCAGAGATCATCTCTTATGACATGGTTATATTCAACAACTCGAACAATTGTTATGCATAGCCCACTTGGCTGACACATAATTTCTCTAATATTTGATTTCTTCCATAATCATTAGAGGTGATGCATAATAATGCAATTCCATTCTCACAATGAGATCCTAAATGAACTCCGTTGGCATGTATGTCTCTAGTAGATGTAGTCACATATGATTGATAAGGCACAAAGTCGATAAATAGTTGTTTATATCACAACATAGTCTGAGTAGTTCCACTATCAATGAGAAACTCAAGTTCTCCAGGAAACATACATACAAAGCTTGTATAAAAAAAGATTGTTTTCTGACCTTTGTACTCAAACAAGCATAACTTCGTCTTGAAAATAGATGTTGATGAACAAAAATGAACTTTTGGAAACTAGTCATCTAGATTTCCAACCATATAAACTTCACAATCTGTCTATTTCCAAAATGTTCACAAAGCTCAGTCAAAGTTGGCTAATCTGCATAGGTAGATTCTAGTTTCGCACTTAATGCTTTTTCTTTTTGTTTTGTGGTGTTTTTAAGGATTCAAACACTTTTGCAATCCAAATAGTACATAGAACGACTTTGCTAGTAATTATGTTATCTATAATCATTCAGGTAGCTCTTATCACTCATAACCAAACCAAGAGAAATTGAGGTATGTGGGGCGAAGCCCGCTTAAGTACACTATCATCGAAAGTCTATTTTTCTAGACATTATAAGTTACTAATGTGAACCCTATTAGAAAATAGAATCATAAATGCAAATTAAGTATTTTATACAGAAATATAGCCAAGCTTATCAACACAATATTTCCTTATCAATCGTTTGCCAACAAATTACATCAAGAGTTTTACTAATCTAAATAACAACATTGATCGATCATCAACTGTTAAACTAAGGCATTAGAGCCTTTACATAATATTCTTAGAAAATATATGCTCTGATCAAAATATGCAAAATCCAATGAATCTTTGCCAGTTTTAAAGTTTACAATTTTTGAGATTAGCTTAATTGTTATCTCCGTCTTCTTATTTAGCTGCATGGTGAGCCTCTGGCTCTTTTACATTTCTTTATGCTTTGTACTTTACATCAAATTAGACATTTTCCTTGCAATGTATAAATAATGCTTATTAGTGAGAACACCCAACCCTAATTTAGCTAGTAAACTAAGATTAAGTCCTAACAATTGGCCATAATCTAAGAAATTCTACGAAATTTTGACATAACCTCCCATAAACTGAGACAACCCGAAAACCTGCATGAAAATGACACTTCAGAAACCAAATTCCAAAGATAGACCATGGACCACCGATGTCCATCCGGATTTCTCAACATATATCATAAACAAAATCAGAAACTCAACTCAGGAATTTAGAATCATATTTACAAAGTACTGGTTCTAAATACAAGGAAAAGTAAACTCAACAACTACATAAGTAACTGACTATTTACAAGATCCCTACAGAAAGTAACATAATACAATTGGTATTCAGAGCGACTTATACAAACATATGATACCAACTGTAACATCCTGTCTCGAGAATTTTATTTTTTATGATTTATTTAAGGTTAATTGAGAAGGGTAGTTAGTTTTGTCGCGGTCGGTAAATATTGAGAGATTTTTAGTTGAATTTTTATCAAATTTTCGAAGTTGGTTGACTTTGGTAAAAGTCTTAGAAATTGTCAAAGACGAATCTGTAGACGCGAAGAATGTCGAAAATGGAGTTACGACAAGAAAGTTATGATCAACAGAAGTTTATCAGAAATGTAATAGTCGTAAATAGACAAGTATAAATAGGACTTTCTATTTTGAGAGATTATATTGAGAAAAGTCGTTGAGTTTATCGAGATGAATTTGCGGCCACGTCAAGTGTAAAAATTGGAGTTACGATGAAGAAATTATGGTCAGCGAAAGTTTTGTACGGTTTTACGGAATTGATTAGTCGCAACTTATAGATATAAATATGACTTTCCAAAAATGAAAAGTCAAACTTTCCATTTCAGTCAACATTTATTTTTCTCCTTTTTTTCTGTCCTCTCTTTTCTCCCAACTCTGTGGGTCGCCGACAACGGAGCTCGTCGGTCCAGCCACCAAAATCGGCGAGGCCGGTGTCAAAAGTTTCGTCTTCCTCTCCTCTTTCAATCCCCCAAGGTCTCAACCTTCATCTCTCAAATATTAAACTGTGGTATGGATGAGAAACACCGCCAGTCAACCGAAACCCTAAGCTTTGGGGGTGACGATTTCGAGCTCATCAACCATGAAAACTGATTGGGCTTTGAAGCTCTCATCACCTCGAAGCTAGTGATACCAAAAACACATCTTAATTCTACCGGAGTAGGGAGAATCAAAGGATTGAAGTTTTGAAGAATTTTATGAACCCGAATTTCAAAGGTAAAATTGGGTTGTTTATGTTGCGAATTGGACTTTGTGGTAGAAGACAATTGTGTTGTTGGGTTGATTTTGAGCAGGTTTGCCCTTGGTTCGCCGAAAAAAGCCACTGGCGCCGCCAGCATCGACGGTGGTTCACGGCAGCGCTTTAGCAAAGGAATTTTTGATGCAAATTTTATATCGTTTTACTCATAATTACGTACCGAATGCAATGAAGAGATTATTGAATGAATTTAGATTTTGTAGATTAAGATGTGTGATTAATTAATTAATTTTTTTATAATTTTATTGTTCGGTTTTAATTAAACGTTGATTCGACATTGAGTCGCGCAATGTTAAGGAACGTATTGCAGCTTTCAAAGAGAATTAAGGGTTCACAATTCGAATTAGAATTTAGGTTAAACTTGTGAGAAGTTCGGGAAGCACAATATTTGAGAATGCGATGTTCTCAACAGTATTGCTTGTTGGGTGAACGAGCTTAGTCATTCAATATTATTCTCAATGATTAGTTGTTAAATAATAATTGGTATTTCAGGACGACGTATTAGCAGTCAGTGACAGACAGATAGAAACATAGATAGACATGCCCTGAATTGATGGAAATCACGGCACAGTACTGTGAGTGGACACTTATATTTTCATTGTTGATTAGCGCGTCTATTTATTATTTATATTCAGCTCAGTTTTCAATTACAGTTTCAGTTTCAGTTTTGGAGGTTGGATATATATATATATATATATATATATTCAGTATTTGCATCGATCCATTGGTTACTTGGTTGATCCTTAAGTGGCTCAAGGGAAGGATCAGCACTTCCCCCTGACATTCACGTCGTCTTTGTGTAAGGAGTCACCAGACGACTGTAGATGGCCAGAGTTCAGAAAACCCTAGTCACCACCTCTATTTGAGCACGATACTTGAGAAGGGTCAGATGTCCCCCTCGACGTATCACTTATATCTTTCTAGTCTTTTCGAATCGCTTAGCATTTTATTGTTTATGTCAGTAGGAGCACAATATTGTTTCAGATTCAGTTATGTATATTTTCGTCCATTCACTCTAACGTTCTAAATCTGTATTTACCTGGGCCTTTCGTTTTAAATTACCCAGTTTGCAGAGTTTCTTTTGAGGTCGAGTACGTACGTGAATCGAGGCATAGTGGTATCTACCGTAGGATTTGAGGTAGATCTTATGAGTTAGTATTCTCATCAGTGTAGTTAGTTTACAATGTCTAGCTGCTCTGATGTCATAAAAAATTTATAATTTCTATTTATAGCTTTCAGTTGATATAAAAGAAAATAGTTTCTTCATTTATGACTTTGGAGATTTGGATATCCAGTTCAATTCTTGTGTAATTTGAGTAGATACTTTGATTAGTAGAGTCGTCAGGGTCTAATTCTGGTTTAGGCAACTAAATCGGGGTCGGATCCTTTCACAAATTGATAGCAAGCCGGAACCTACTGATGAAGAGATGACTGGTGGACTCGAAGCATTCGACAATACCAAACACACTCAGGATATAACTGTAACTTAGGCAACGAAAACTAAAGAGCCCAGAGAAAGACATTAAAATGTAAAACGTTAGTGTGAGTGAACAAAAATAACATATACTCTTCGTAAATCGATAAAATGAAGTTTCATGTCTTCCCTATGATTTCTGTGAAAAAATGTGAGTTCAAAATTATATAACTGAAATACAAATGGAGGTGTTCGCCTAAGCCACCTAACCTGAGTTGACTAATTGTATGAAAACTATATATATGTGACGAGATCATCCCAGGTCATTTAACCTAAGTCGATCTGGGTCAGACGAGGCCACCTAACCTCCCCTGAATAAATTATCTGGTGATCAGCCGAATAGTTAAAGTATCGATGCAACTAAATAAATCATCACAAAGTAAACCTCCTCGCTGGCAACTGCCACCAACGGCGGTACCGTATTCCCCAATCTCTTCCTCTCCCCGATCCCATTAACTTCCCTAATTGTACCTTTGACCGACTTAGAGTCAATTCACCGTAAAATTCCTCGAAAGCCATCAGCCACTGACGAGATTTCCGGCTTGATTCGCCAGCCGCGACACCCAACAAAGGCCGAGACTAGGGGGTTTCAACTCCAAATCAAAGACCCAGTCGTTTCCCCTAACCCCGCCGGGAAAGAACTGTCAGAGCATCGCTGAGTACGAGGATAGTGCTTGGCGGTGACGGAACCCACCTAAAACAATCACAACGTAATTCAATATACCCAACAAACCAATGAGAATAAGGAAAGGAATCCGTTTTACCTAGGCCTGTGGCCGAAAAACGTTTGTATGATGGCGAAATTGCCGAGTCGAGTCAGCGGTGAGGCGCGGGTGAAAAGACCCAACCCCGATTCAGTTGCCTAAACCGGAATCGAACCCCTTCTGAAAACACGAACCAACAAAAATCATTCAAAATTTCGGCAGAGTTTCGTTACTAACGTGGAATTGCATAAACCTGCACCCTGAAAATAACACTTCGTCCTATGCCACAAAAGCCAAACCGTGGGCACCAATCCCATCCGAATTTCTCAACATCAAATCATAATCAATAAACAGTAAACATACTGTAGTATATAAATATATCCGAGAAAATCCGTATAAAACATGTATCAGAATATATCAGAGCGACCTCTAGTGTAAATATATACAATATACACATCAGTAGGCGAAACAAGAACCTACTAGAAAACACAGGTAGCTCGGATCACTAGCCTCCAACCGCGACGTGAAATACCAGAATCTGAACTGCAAACTGGGCACGGAAACTGAAAAGCCCAGGGGAAAGACATGAAAATCGTTAGAGTGAGTGGACGAAAATAAATGTCTTTCACCAGTTGATATATATATATTAAAATAACATATGCGAGTCCAGATGTATAAATAAACAAATAGTACACGAGGTAATACATACTCCTCCAGCATACTGAGCATGCAAGTAAAAATCCCACGGGGTCACTCATGGACACGTCTGTGCTAGTACAATCCGAATCACGGGATCCCAGACCCACACGTGATTCGAGCCAGAAAGGCCTCAGGTCAGGGTAACTGTTTCCACCCGGAAATGCCTCGGCACAAGAAACAGATAACTGTACCTACCCGGAAATACATCGACACAAGGCACAGCTTCCCCCCTAGTAGGCACCCTCGGGGATCAGCCAGGATGCGTGTGTATCGATACAACCACATAAACTACCACTGTACTCTGTGTAAACCAAATCATAAATATTTCGATGCAAATGCAATAAATAGCATAAGAATGCATATGCGTAACATAATCGTATAACACATACTCATAATAATCATATTCTCGTAAACATGCTCAAGTTCGAAAATTGTATAAAAAGACTCGCAATCATTCTGTGAAAAGAAATTGTCCACTCATAGGTGAGCAAAACGCGCACTCGCGCTAATCTCGAGGCCCGACGGAAGATCCCTCGCCAGAAGCATGATCTCGATCTCCTGAATATTTATAAAACACAACTGATCAAAACATAACCCACAACTCTGTACTTAACTACAGAAACCAACCGTTCCCGGAAATATACAATGCAGTACAAAATGATTAACGGAATTCCCGAAATCTCCACTCGAAACCCTCGACTGAAAATCCGATACTCAAATCAATCCGAAAACCTCTGGACGATAATCAGGGCGCAATTACGAGAAAAACGACATTAAGAACACTAAAATCCAAAAAGTCAACCCCTCGCCGTAGCTCCGTCGTTGACCGCCGCCGCCGGCGCGCCGTCAACGGTGAAGTTTCACGTCGAGGAAGCTCCAGAAACGAAGCCCATCTCAAGCCCAGCCAAACTTTCAACTGACACCAAGCCCAATTCAAGCCGGAATCAGGTCAATTTCAGGCCGAAACCAAATCGGAATCCTTTCCCGGTAACCTAATCGGGTTCCAACAAATCCATAACCAAACCCAAAAAAAATCACATGGGAAGCATCCCAAGGCCAAGGGGAGGCGAACCCCCAACCTCACAGCCACCGAGGCTCGCCGGAACACGGCCAACCAACACCGGCGACAAACCCCAAACCGACCCGATTCGGGTTCAAGCTAAACGCAACCAATTTCAACCAAACCAATTACAAAACGATAAAGGAGCTCAAGGTGAAGCTAATCATACCCTTGCCGAATTCGGAGGTGGCCGGAAAAGGGACATCGGACGGCGAAGACCAAAACGGAAACTGTCCTCCTTCGGGTCAAAGGTCAACTTTCCCAATTTGGAAAGTCAAAGCTCGGTCAACGTCAAACAGTGTTTTTGCGACTATTTTATGACTATTTCCGATATTTATACTCGTGCCTCGGGTCGATCGACGATTCGAAATGGATAGCCATCACGATTCGGATAAACACGAAACAATCGGATAAACTCGTCGAAAACTGAAACTTCAAATAATTGTATTATATTCCTCGGTTATCGGAAAAATCATCCGGAACCGCCCACAAGCTCGAAATCACATACTCTACAACTTCCGTGAAGACACCCAATTCAAATTCTCAGCCGAAAATATAGTCGCGAATAGAATCAGCAAACCACACATATATCGTAAAACCGCGACTATGACCAATCTCGTGAATCGTGCAAAATACACAACTGATTCTGGTTCGGGTCGTCACAGCAGGTCCACTCCTCACGAACGGGTCGAGCCCGATCAGTTTTCTGGTTAGGGTTTTCAATAAAAAATTTATTTATACCCCAAAGCAGCTTACCAAATCAGCGGCTCAGAATCAACCTCGTCACGATCGTATGGTCGAGATTAAACCAACCAAAAACAATTTTTTTTTTTCATAATTCTCATGTCGACTTTCGATAATCATAAGAAATAGCTCGCTTATCCAAAAAATTTCCTAAAATTTACTACAGTCTCGAAATAAAATACTCTACAACTCTTATGAAGAAAGTCAAGTCCAATTCTCGTCCGGTGAAAAAGTCGTTAATAACTTTGATAGTGGGACTAATTCGCAATAAAGCTTAATACGATTTGATAAATGTGTAATTTTGGTTCGGGTCGTAACAATTAGATCCACATCTATAGTATACCTCATCTTTATCTGTAAGGTTTACTCTACAGATTCTAATTAGGAGTGAAGAAATTCTCAACATCATTCACCCACTGATGATACTCTATGCCATTAGAGTCAAGTATAGCAAATTACAACATTTGCTGATGTCTTGAGAAACAAGAAGATGTATTAGTTTCATAGTTCTAAAGACTTCCGCAACAACTAATAGTTCCAAGAAATTTGGATTAGACCAAAACCAAGATGTTAATGGTTATACGAACTCTCTTTGTTCGTTATCGATGCTTTTACGAAATTCTTTATTCAAATCAATAGAAAATTCTCTTGATTCACATGGACTCTCATTGTCCACTTAGGAACTTTGTTCCATATTTCTCAAATATGAAAAAGGGGGAAAAAATCTCCAAATTCTCCGGATAAAAAGGAGTTGCAAAAAGAGTCATTATTCGAATATAAATTGAAAGTATGAATTCTTATAAAAGCTTACTTGCTTAGAAACAACCATTTCTTCTCCTCTTTTTATTTCTTGAATTGTGCATGCGTATTCGTTTATTGGTCTCTCACCAATTTTGATGTATTCCTCAAATATCATTCAAACATGCATAAAATTACAACAAAATTAGATGTAACAATTCAAATATTAAATTTAAAAATGCATTAATTTAAATAAAGCATGTATGAGAAACAACCTGATTACTTTAAAATAATAAGTCGTGCATGAAGTTCCATCACCAATGAATTATACGGAATACACATGTATGTGTATCTTCATTGTCCGTGAATAAGAGCTAAATTTGGCTCGACTTGTCAAGAGCTAAGGTAGGATCACAACTTGAGTCGTGCTTGGTGTTTGAGATTTTTACACGAGCTCTGGGTTAAAGCTTCATGTTGATAACATGTTTTAAGAAATCGTAAAACTAGAGAGAGTATCTGGAAGCAAATCATTTTGTCGTCATATTGTAGTACAAGGTTTTATGTCCTTTTATAGGAGGATGTGAGGACCCGATACTGAATACAGAGATAATGTAAATCACCATTACATCACTGTTACAACAGTTACATACAGAATTGACAACGATGATAGGAGTTACGAACATCTCATTAGTGGTGATTAATACCACACACTAAGTACTACTAATTCTACATAACTAGGCACACTAATTATCATATTAAATATCCTTTATAGGCACACTAATTATCATATTAAATATCCTAATTATCATATTAAATATCCTTTAACAAGAGTCACGAAGATTCTGGGCAAACAGAATTGGGTGGTTTTGCTTCAACAGCACCGTCGGATTGCATTCCATAACCTGAGCAAGGTATATTGAACGAAATTTTTTTAACCAAGATTGTAAAAGGTGGTGGCTAATGGTGCTATATAGCAATGAATGATTGTGGTTTGTATTGTTTGCTTTGGTTGGTTTAGATTCATGTCCACAACTATGTACTTGTTTGATCCTTATTTTGGCCTAATTAGTAAAACTTCGAGTTGAGATTTCAAAAAATATATAATTAAAAAATGAATGATTCATAATTGCTTTGCTTTTTGGTTTCATCATCAATTTTTTTGTCGTTGAAAATTTCATTGTTGAAATTTAAAGCTTTATAGGTTAATTTTACACTTTCTTAATCAGAAACCCCTAGCCCTTCACATAAGATCCAGTAATTGCTTCAAATCAGATTTGAAAAACGTCTCATAAGAACTGGTATGTGATTTACCCAAGTGTGTATCCTATTCTGGAAAGTGAGGAGAAAATTTGACATTGATCAAGAGTGTCGGGTAGAGAGGATATCTGGATGGCTCTATATGAAGTTTGAGCTAAGAATGAGAGATGAGCCAACATAATGCATGTCATTGATCTTTAGACTCTTGCAAAATTTGGATTGCTTTCACTGTTGGTCTGTAATTGCATAGGCTAGCTATATATGTATTCCCTGAAAAATGGTGATCTCAACTTCTTATTGCATAGGCTCTATATGTTACGCCATGGGGTAGATAAACTAATTGAATTATGCAGAAAGTTTGACCGGGTAATTATGCGGAGAAGTTCAAAACCTACAGAGTTAGGTATGAATTATGACATGGCTTCTGCTTGAAACTTGGCAACTTGCATGGTCTAATGGTACTCTTTTGTTTGATTTTAATTTCGATTTCCTGTGGTTTTGACTATTGCAGCTACAGATTAAATCAAATATTGTGGATATGAAGATCTGTGGCATTTGCCGAACTAGAGCTCAGAAAGAGGGGCAAATCAAAGTTCACTCTGGTTGACTAAGGCTGATTTGTTTTTCCCGTTTATAGTCGGTTATGATTTCGATTTATTTTTATTTTATTATGAATTGGTGGTTTGATTCAAGTTTGAAAGTTTGACATAGCTCATAGTTAACGCTGACGGACCATTGCTCAAGGTTTGATTTCTCCTCCTCTTCCTAAAGTTTACTTTAATTTGTTAATTGATTATGGAATTTATGGGGGTGTAATGTACTTTTTGGTTACTTTTGTATGATTGTAATTACAGGGTTATCAAGATTTTTGTTTATCAAAACTAGGAGTTTTTGCTTCAACTGCACCACAGGTTGGTTTCCATAGCATGAGCAAGGTGTATTGACAGATAAATTTTAATTCAAGTTTGGTTAAAAAGTCATTAACTTATGCTATGCTCTATATAGGAAGAGGAGAAGAAAAAAAAGATATAATAATACAACATAAAGTACTTTGATAAAAGTACTACATATACTAATAGCAGATTGTCGTCACATGAAAGCACATTATACATCTCTTATGGACTTGATTGTAGCTATACTAATAGCATATTGTACTTATATAACAAGAGGTATACGAATGGTATGTCGATCCAACATAGCATATTGTTATTGATTTTACTGATTGTTATATGGGCGAATATGAATGCTATAAGTACATTTGATCATCTTGGGCTATACATTCGCTCTTAATATGCTATATTGTTTCCCCCTATGATCAGGTTAGGATATTGGACTTATTGCAGATTGAAACTACTAATTAATGGTAAAGAGTTATTAGTGAGCCAATCGTATCTAATACTCCAGAACTTAGAAATGTGTTTTAGTGTTTCTGTCCATATGTCATGCTTCATATTGCGACTCTTGATTGTCATTGTATGTTATAGATATTAATGTTTCTCTCTTCTTCAATTAGTTTGTTTAAGTTGTTCTGATGTAGTTGGTGAATGACAAACTCAGTTTTTTTTTTGGATTATGTGATAGAGAATGATATCACTCAATTTGTTGATTGCACATATAATCCCATAGAACTACGCCCGGTGGAAGTGTAGGGGTCAAGTTTGTCACCTATTACTCAGCTATAAATAGGAAAGTTGCAGGCCATTAATCAAGAGCTCGAAGTACAAATAGAAGATGAAGCTCAAGGAAGAATGAGAGGACCCGTTAGGAAGAGTAGATATTTGCCTTATGTTTGTACATTATGCTTCATCTTTTTTCCTCCCTTTTTTTAAGGTTGTGAAGTGGTTGTTTTGAGATCATAAATCTGTATCATTGACATGACGTTTGTAATATGTCAATCTTTTGTGTGCTCTATTGTCCCACCTGTTATGCAGTTCTGCATATGTATATTGTAGCATGTTTGCCAATAAATTTTTTGATTGTTTAAGCATATGTACAAAGGAATATGTTACAGGCTACATCAAAATTCTTGATGATCAAACTAAAAATGCCTTGGCTATAATTATTCAGAAAATAAAAGAGAAAAACACTAGGCAAGTGGGAGCGTGGTCTTTTTGCACGATCTCAAAATATTGGCACTTCGTATACGTGAGTGAGACAGTGAGATGCTCTTCTAATTAAGAAGGCTAGAACAGATATTTATGTGACATGGAAGACAAAGATTAGATGATCATTAAGGTACAAATTATGCACTCATAAAGATATTTGAACTTCCAAACCCTGCTTTGAAAAAAATATCGATTATTTAAAAAAAAAAAAGAACTTGGATAATCGAGTAGAACCGCTACAAATATAAAAAAAATAACAAAATAGAATATTGTCCACACATGTGAGCGTGGCTCGTGTGCGATATTTTTGCATGTGTATGAATAATTCACACTCTTAATAATACACCTATAATATGCACACACGAGCGCGACGCACTTCCACACACGAGTATATAAAGGCTAGTCATAATAAAACTGAACGCAAGCTAACAACATATATAGAACATATTAGAGTGAGATAAAAGCTTTCGATTACTTATCTATTTCTTCTTTTCCATCTTCCTTCTTCTTCCTTTTCCAAAGTCTCCCTCTCCATCCGCTCAATGTAGGATGTATGATTCATCGCAGATTTTAGACTATTGTGGTGGCGGCACTCCATAGAAGACACGATGCTTTCATCTAATCCACATCCATATAGAATCTCCGAGGTAAGCTCACATACGGTGGTGCTCGTGCAGTTAACCTCAAGAACTCGGTTTGATACTCCTTTAGCGAACCCGTTTGCTTAAGATTGCCAAGGTAAGCATAATCAACACCATAAACATAGAAGTGGTTCAAGAAATGCTTCACAAAATGTGACCACGAATCTAGCTTGTGTCTTGACTCGTACCAGCACGCCCACGGATTCGCATTCCCTAGTAAATGTAGAGATGCGAGCTCTACTTTCTAGTGTAAGAATTAATATAGACATTACACAATTATATTTATTAACAACATATAAGTTCTATAATTGATTCTTAAGTAATTCATAGACAAAGATATTCTCTATTATATTATTCATTAAGGGAATATGATTTGCCTAATGCAAATAAGAGTTCTACATCAACTTTTATATTCATTATTCATTACGAGTTGTATTAGGATTAAGAATTTTTAGGGAGACATTAATTCTATACACATTATATAAAGGCATAAGGTCTCTGCTCTAACTATCATTCCATGGTGAAGTCATTCATTAACTCTGCCCCATAGAAGAGTCCCATAGTATAAAGGAGAAGATATTTTGCGTTGTATTATTTCCTATATAACAGAAGTGGGTTTTCCACTTTCACTATACATTCTCCTGTTTCTATTACTATACATTTTTGTGTTCATTTCCACAGCGTGATTCGCCGTGTGAAGCGTGTGGGTGTTTCTCTCTTCTCATTTCTTAGAGATAATTTAGTATATGCTTGTAAATTGTACTTATTGGGTCGGTGTGACTCAAAGATGAATGGTGCAACATTCTGATGGCAAAACTTCACCCTAAAAAAAAGGGCCAAACTTCAACGCATCCAGATATTAATAGCTCTAAAACTCATATATATATTTAAAGAGATTTATTCTCCGTAACTTCCGGTGTGTGTCTTGTCCTAATGAAAATGATCAATTGCATTAGGATGATGATGGTAAAAGTCTTTTTGAGATGAGATTCTATATCTTAGTGTGGTTAGAGGTTGGTTAAATATAGCTTGGTGCACACATCCAGACATTGCTCTCTTAGTATGCGTCAACGCAAAGTCATTGGAATGGAGTATAGTATACCTTCTGGTACTTGAAAGTAACCATTGACTTGGGTTTATCTTGCCTTATAAAGAATACAGAGATAAGCTTGAAATTCCTAGAAAATGGATGGTTGAATTGCCGTTTGCAGGTTCTGGGCATTTCGACCCGTCGATTAGATCTCTCGACCCATCGAAGGCAGTGAACTGTGATAACCCGAATGTGTCCTTTGACCCATCGAACGAATTGTTCAATCCATCGAAAGTTGAACCTGTTGCGAGCAGTTTCACTGTTGACCCCTATTCTGAAACACCTCTCTGACCCACATAAAGGACCTTCCCAAACAGGTTATGTATTGACCATAGGGAATATGACAATTTCTTGGAGAACAACAAAGTAAACCATTGTTGCTACTCCCTCGAACTATTCTAAGATTAAAAGCTTTGTATGAAGCAGTTGATGAGTGTCTGGTTTATGACGATAATACACCATATTCGAGAGTCTACCGGATTACCATCTATTACGACAACATCAACTTGAATTTTTTTAGGATAATGCGCTTTGTATTGAACAAATGAAATTAGGCTGCATTAAGGGTATCATACTATTCATTTCGCCCGAGTACTCCTATAATCAGCAATAGCAGGGGTTATTGATTATCCATGTGAACCGAGTCGGTTCGGTGAATAATGCTGCGGACTTGTTTACCAAGTCATTACCCAAATCTATATTTGTGAAACATGTGAGACACACTGGTATGCGCAAGTTATATAAACTCCATGACTGAGTTTACAGTCAGAGGGAATTACATCTCTGTAGACATCAGGGAGAATCTACATTACATATGGTCATTTATGTAATTGATGCGTTATACTCTTTTTCCCTTGGACCAAATTTTTGTTTTACGCATGCGATTTTTGTTTGTTTGACAAAATTTTTAGTGAGACAATAAGTTATGCATCATTCTTTAGGTCATCGACACAAAGGAAAATGCTTAAGGAGATTTATTCTCCGTAACTTTCGATGTGTATCTTATCTTAATTAGATACAGTTTAATATAAATAAAGATACAGAGAATCTCTGTTTTATAGGGACAATATTGTAACAGATTGTATCAGCTTATATATAAAACATTCTATCAATAAAAGAATTACTGTCGTTAAAATTTTCAGTTTACTTATTTTTTTTCTGAAAACAATATATTCATTATACTGTGCTCCAAACCAGCTCTAAAACGAAACGCATAAAAATGTGCTCTAACAGATGATCAATCAAACTAAAACCGCACTTAATCTAATTCATCTTCTTCCCTTTCACAGGGCCCTTGGGTATCTTACTCAAAACCTTGGCATCGACCACCGCATACTGCTTCTTAAACTCAATCCATGCCTTTTCAGCACAAGCATCAATCTGGACATCATATTTCTCATAGATCACCGGCACGGTGTGCAGCAGGAGAAAAGCTGTCGTCAAATTTTAAAATAGCGTCAAAATATTAAATGAAAGTTTGTTGAACCTAAGCAAAGAAAGTTTTCTGAAATAACGAATCGTAGAAGGAATCCTCACTTAAGTAGAACAAAGTTAGGAAGCTGAACCATTTCCCAACCACCGACACAATCCACAAGACAGCAATAACCTGAATACACACGAACACCTAGTGAGCAACTGAGCATGTCTCCCAACAATGGCCTACACATATAGCCCAACTACGAAGGAACAATTAACTTACACCGAGGAATGTCTTCAAGTCTCTCCCAGATGCAATATCCCGCAAAACAAGGAACCCTCTGTTAAGTTCAGTCCTCAGAGCAGAGGCAAGATCAAGGACACACTTCTCAGGAAGTTGAACTTTTGGGATCTGTGGTGGTGCCCTGGTCAAGAAACACATAAGATATCAGGACCTTATGATATAACATCAAAGATCGAACATGTCAAGAATAGCATGAATATCAGAAAACTCACTTGTTGATGAAGGAGGATGCATTGGACCACAGGAAGAAGACAGCCAGAAACAGTATCAACGCATGACACATCAGAGTGATTAAATGGTATTCAAGCAACTCAAAGAAAATCCACAATACAGTCACTCCACCGAGAACACTTGCAGATGATTTCTTGTCCCTCCATAGGAGAACATCAGCAGCTGCAATGAATGACTGCTATTAGATTGAAAGCATTTTCTTTCAAAGTCCCTCCCCTCATTCAAAGATGACAAATACGGAATTTTTTTTAATGAGATTGGCCTACGATATTCTTTTCTGTTTCCCTGTTTTAAAATCAAGATTGTGCAAGGTAGAAAAATTAAACACAAATCCTAAACTCGTCTGCACATAAAGAATAGACATGAAAACGACCACAATCATATTCAAATCTAAACTCAATTCACATAGTCTACTCAATTTCATGCAATCAATCCCAAAGCATCTTAAAATGACACAGAAACGCACATATCCACATTATAGTTATTCATGTCAGAAAACACATTCTGCAACATTAGCTCATATCAGAATTCACAACAGCAACGATCATATCCTCCAGTTTCAAAATTGCACAATAATCACAAAACTAACAAACAACTACTCGCTCATTCATAACCGAATACATCGAAATGAGATCTTTCTGATACGTTACTATACTCTAATTAAATTATTATTAAATGATACAAGAACAACGCTTTCTTCAATATGTTTGTTCCGTCAAATTAGGTCGCAACAAAAGTTCCAGACTCTAGCTTTCAATTTCATCTCCATTCTTTTCCGATCAACCAAACCTCACAAATACTCAACAATGTGCATATAATAATCAAAACAGAGAGAGTGAGATCAACAGTACATTTTCCACCGCCGAGGACCTTGTGAACGGGCATGTCTCTGCCGAAGATCCTAAAGATGTTGGTTTTAACCGAATCGTGCGTCGTCTTCGCCGCCGAAGAAGGCTTGTCTTCGTCGATCTTAGCCTTGACTGCAGCGTCCTGCAGCTTCTGCGACGGCTTATCGTCGTCGGAGGACGACGAAGACGACGAGCGTTGGTGGCCGTAGATCTTCTCCATGAGCGGCGACTCCGGTTGCACACCTGACTCCGCCATTGGGGATTTTCTTTTGTTCTCTCCGCTAAAAAATCAAACAGTTTTAGAGAGAGAGAGTTTTGGTTAACCAGACCCCGAGCGTAGGGAGCGCGGGAATGTCTCGGTTACGGCGCTTCTCTCCTTTATTTATTATTCCTTTTTTATCAAATTTATTTCGAACAAAAAAATGTAAATGTTTCTTACTGGGCCTCGAAACAGCAATGATCGATCCAAGGTGTAAAAGTAAAACACCATGACTTTAGATAAAATAGCCCAACTTTGCAACAGGCTGAACGAATAGGATATTAAGATGTGTTGGTTCAGCCCAATAAGATTCACATGCAAAGCCCATAGTTCAAGGACCACATTCTTGAAGAACTAGTTTGAAAATGCAGGGCTATTCTTTCATTCTGTATCCAAATATGCTGTGATTTGATCCAAGTATAGCACAGTTGTTGATCAGTATAATGTACATCACAAAGTGATGCGTTTATATTTCGTTGAAACTTATGTTCATTGTCCACTTTGTAATTTTTTCTTTATTTCCAATAATAAATTGAATAAGAGTACGGGTGGTGGGCACGCAGAGATTGGCATACCTTTTACCTTCTGGTTTGAGAGTAAGATTTATTCCCTAAATTATCTGCCTTCGAAGAATTAATATCGCATAATCTCTTATTCTAAATTTTAGAAAAAAAGAAAAAAAGCATTGAAACTTATATTTGAGGCGATTCATCACACACTTTGTCTTCAGTTTATTGTATGAGTTGTCACTTTGTCTTTAAACTCTACTAATCTTTAACAAACAATACTCTCCACCTGGCTACTCCAGATATGCAATAATATTTGCCGCCCTTCATTCCCTTGTTAATTTGAAGCTTCTGATAAAATACATATAATGAAATAGGAAAGAGGAAAGTGAGTAAGTGAAGGAGCTTTCTGTATTGTATTGTATTCTTGTGCAGAATACAACTAGCTGGCTCATGCAAAAGAAGAAGCCCAAAGACCACACAAACACAAAACCATGTTTACAAGTCAAAACTTTTGCAGCAAGTTAAAGATTCATGAGCTATATAGCTAGCTTATACCCGTTTGGTTCTTTGTTGTGCGCCTAAAAATGAAGGACTTTAGCCCTCTTCAAGGGCAATAGAGGGTCCCTAGCCTAAGCTGAAGGAACTCAAGGAAGCGTGCCCCCATCTGCACCAATGCTCTTGGCATGGCTTGCCCTGTAAAAGAACCCCATTCTCTGACTTTGTTCATCTTTTTCAAAGACTCTTTCTCTTTCGTTCTCATGTTGAAGTTAATCCTAGAGAGGCTTTTCTTTTTGGCCTTTTACTCTTTTCATTTTTACTTTTTCTCTATTCTCTAATCTTTTTGGACGTTTCTCTTCACCATTCTACTAGCTATTGTCATTCTTTTCCTTCTTCTTTTTTCCCCTACTCCATACTCTCATTTAGTTCTTCCTTCCCTATCACGCTCTATTTCCAAAAGGTCTAACAGCCTCTCATGGCATGGATGGGGAAGTCTTGTGTAAAGACATAAAGATTTTCAAACTTTGGCCGGTCAATGTATTCACTTTCATAACAAATGTTCTGCTTTCATGTTAATTTTTTTGCTTTAGAAGCGAAAGAAGATGAAAGTAAAGCCCTGCATCCACTTTACATAAGGGTCGATCACCAAACAATGTAATGTAAATGTAACAAACAATGTAAGGATTTTCCTTTTGTTAAATCGTGTATCGGTGTATGTAATGTAAAAGTAACAAACAATGGTTACTGAATCACTGTTGTATATCATATGTCACCGCATGAGACCACTTGATTTATTTAAAACTAGTAGTGATCCCGATTAATTAAATGCCACTACTAGCTAAACCTCTTATGTTTTTGAACAAAAGAAGTGTCATGTGTTCACAGAGCGATAATTGCATTGCATGAAGTTTAACGTCTATCAGTTAAGGAATCATGTCGTGTGATCAAACTGTCAACTAAACATTTGACAACGGAATATGACTAGTATAGGTCACAACTTCACCACCATCCATAACAAAACTCAATATATGATGACAACAATTCGATTTAAAACGCACTAATATTGAGTTAAATACACGAATTTATGAGTCGACACAAAATGGAACATAATCATTGTCATGTTCGTTTTGTACCGGAGGGGGATTGGGTTGAAATCTGCCATCATCGTTGAAACGTTTTCAAGTTTCAACTATGGAGGACTAGAGAGTTGTTGATTTTGTTATTCAAACTTGGAGAAGTGGACAAAGTCGTGAGGGAGCGTTTGGACAAAAAGCATTGAATGAAAACCTCATCAAAGGCAAGCTCCGAGAAGTTTTGCTTGAACAAAAGAAACTAAAAGTCTCTGAGAAAAATGTGCTGCAATCGTAAGCCTACCAAGCTCTCTGAACCATGGTTTCCTCCAGAGTCTATAGACAGGTCTCTCTCTCTCCCAAATTGCTTCACATGCCTACAGTGCCAAAACCACACGTAATAATAATAGCCCCAGTCAAATAAAATCAAAAACAGAGAAGAAAAAGGAACCCCAAAAGCAAAAGAAAAGCTCTGTTTCCTGACTCACTCCCTCCCTCTCTCTATCACACAAACACATAAAACGAAGCGTAAATTTTTATTCATAGGCATAGCCTTTCTATTTATTATTTGATTTATTTCACTCATTTTCTCAGCTACCCATCTCACTCTCTCTGGTATAAAAGCCCAACACAAACCCCTTCACTATCCAAACACAAAGCTCCAATCTTTAACCCTCTCTCTCTCTGCTTTAACCATGGAGACTTTGTACTTTCTCAAGTTCTGGAAACCCAATCCTTCTCCCATCGCAATTCCAAGTCCTTTGCTTGAAACAGACAACGAATTCGAACTAGAAGAGGAAGAAGAAAATGAGGAAGAAGAAGACTCGTTCTTCGACTTGGAGATTAGTACAGAACCAAACACCAAAACCCAACTAGAAAGTCCCAAGCTTTACTCCAATGAAACCAAAACAGAGCCAATGCTTGCTCTGTCTTCTCCAACTGACCCACTTTCAGAAAGGAAAATCCTCCCTGTTGAGCCCTATTCCAAGCTTCAGTCCCCAATCGCTCTGCTCAAATCAGCTCCCAAGTTTGGGGCTTCAATTTTCAAGAAACCCAAATCAAATTCAACTAAGAAAACAGGGGAAACAGAGTCCTGCATTTCGACAGTGACCCAGAAGCAGAAACCGTCAGATTCGAAGTCCAACGACTCTCTGGGAGCTTCAAACCGTTGTTCTAGGCTGACCAGAGACAACAGTTCAAGGAAAGACAGTGACAAATTTCGGAGCCAGTGCTCTGAGGATTCTAAAACAGAACGGTTTTCGAAGGATGTGATAAACAAGTACTTGAAGCTAATCAAGCCTCTGTATTTGAAGGTTTCTAAAAAGTACGGCGAGAAGGGTAAAATTTCCGGAGACTTTCCGGTGGATTTTTCTCCGACGTCATCGCCGGCAGTGTCTATGTGTTCACTGAGGAAGGAGAGGCAGAGGAATATTCCGGCGGGGATTCGTGTGGTTTGTAAGCATCTGGGAAAGAGTAAGTCTGCCACGGCGGCGATGGCGCCGGTCAGCCGGAGAGACGAGTCCCTGTTGGTCCAAGCTGATGGCATTCAGAGCGCCATTCTGCATTGCAAGAGATCATTCAATTCTAGAGGTACTGAATTCTTTTATTTTCTTTTTAAGTTTTAAAACTTTTATGTATTAATTGATTTAAAACTAATTCGGGTTTCTTCATTTGATTTCAGATTCGTCTTGCTTATCAAGATCAACGAGTTGGACCAGTTCGTCCATGAGCTCATATTCTAGTGGTAAGAATTACATAACATTCGAAATTCTGGGTTTAAATTTTGGTTCATTATAGCAGGATCAGTGGTCTTATATATGTGTTCAATTTTTGTTGCAGATTCCTCACTGTTATCACGGTTTGCGATCGAATCTCATGAGAGATCTGCGAGAAGCTCCATAGAGGAAGAACTATCATGCTTCTAAAACTCGATTAGAGCTTTTGTTTGTGTGGATTTTAACGCGGGAAAAAACAGAGCTGGATGACTCTGTTTCTTTTGTGCTCTGTTCTGTAAAAACTAAAAAACAAAGAACAAGTCTGAGGTTTAGGGTGATGAAGAAGCATATGGGTGGGGTTTTGTTTATGAGATTTTAGGGTTTTAGCTAAATGATGACCAGTGAATACCACTAGGGTTTATCACTTGTTGTTGTCTGTAAAGTGATGGATCATTATGAAAGACTTGAACAAACTCTGATTCTGGTTTCAGAGTTGCGTTGCTTTTATGCTACTTTTGAATGAAGAGAAGCAAATCTTTAGCAAATCAATCAGAGACATACAAAGGTTTAATCTTTACAACTAGGGGTACATAATTTCTCCGCATTCAATTCTTATTGATTTGACTCAACAAAGGTTTAATTTTTCCACGAGGACATTCCCCAATAGATCTCATTCATGATGGGTATTTGCCCACTGGTTCTGTTTTATTTGAATTGTTTTTATAAGATGACAAGTTTATTAGAACTACAAGTCAAGGGCAATTTTCACTAATGGAGACTTGAATGCTAACTAGATTAATTTCTGCTCGATCAAACCTTTGGATCAAAATGGGTATTTGATTCTGTACAGCAATAACTCATGCTTTTATAAAAAGTGCTTTTGAAATGCAAAAGAAGCATTTTAATTGCTTTTGTTACATGCTGATTTATTTTTCTGGGTTCCAAAGTGAAAAAGCATTCAAATAGTCAGATGCTCTCCCTCCCAGTTTTGATTTTTTCTTTCTGACCAACTCCCATCCCATCTCTGGTTTGCAGAGAGAGATTCAATTCAAGCTTGAGTTTTTGATTGCTTGTTTTAGCTATTTAAACTGCCATGGTCATTCAAATTTTACTCTTTTTTCTCTTTATCTGGAGTTGGTATGAATCGAATTGAACTTTTGTAATTGCACTGACCTACTCTTAACTTTCCACATTATTACACTGGTGAGATCTTAAGAGATCTATGAAAACTGCCCCAGATAGGCAGATACTGAAAGCCATTCATTTTTAGTCATATAGGGAAGCAAAACAATACCTGCAGTGCTGCACTACTCACTACTGCATTAGAGTAAATGTACTACAATAAATAGCAGTATCAACTATGACAGGTAACAGTGACCATGACTGTACATGTTGTGGTGTGGTGCAAGCAATCACACAATTTAAGCATTATTTGATATATACTGTAAATTCTGTTTCCAATGTAACTTTTTCGTATGTAATTATCCAATTCGTCTCGATCAAGTTCACACCAGCAGCACCTCTGTAGCTCTTAAAACATGACTGGAGAAAAATAGCTGGTTTGAAATGATGTGTTAACAACTTAACCTTGTGTCTTTGAACTACAAGTTTTAGAACGTCGTTTAACTTTATGATACGAAGGTTTTTTTTTTAAAGAATGATACGATGGTTATGGATTCTAAATTCTAAATTAGGACTACACTCCAAAGATGGTTTGCTATGGTGGATTTGTAAAGCATAGCACAGCAGCAGCGCACTTTGATCGATCTCAAATTCTCAATACATTCATGATTACATTATGACGACAAACAATGCCAACAAATTGTCGCCTACCTCTGATTCCAGACACCAACACAAGCTTCACGGCGAACCAACCACATTGCAAGACCTCCGAAAAAGACAAAGAACCATGCAAGTCTGGTCAATTTCAACTCCGAAATGAAGGCATTACCATCACAATGATCTTAATAGGAACTGTTTGGATGAATATTTACGTATGCTTGTAATAGATTAGAAGTGAAGTTTGGCCTGGCTAGCTATGTGAACCAAACCCTATCAAATCTTGTAATGCTTGTTAAGCCTCGAGCAAGCCCAGTTTGGTGCGCGGCAGCCCCTACTGTTTTCACATCATCAGGTCTTGGACTAAAAATGCTTGTGGTGTTCAGTTGTCTTCGATCCACTCACCAAACTTGATCCACTGGGAGTGTTTTTCTTTGTACCGCGGGAAAATGTCGAAATGTCTTATAAATTTAATTGTAATTTACACTTTAAATTATTAATTACGAACTTTTATTTCCTTAACTTGAAAATAAATGCTGATTTGCACTTTCTTCGTTAATTTTGATGGATTTCATCCAAATATTATCATGTGACATTAACATGATAGATATGATGGTATTTTTTCGTATAATTAAATTTTAATATTATTTATTAAATCAAAATTCAATCGTTATGAACCAATTTTTTAAAGTTACATATTTCAGCCACGAGGGAAAAAATATAAAATTTATAACATATTATTATTATTATTCTACGTATAATTAGTGAAATATATTATTATTTTTATATATATTCAATATATTAGTGGCTTAGTGTTCGTCGACTCACTACTTTTATGTCTAAAACAATACAAAACCTAAAATATTAAAAGCGAAGATTAAGAGCACAAAAAATATTTTATTAAAGAAAATAGACAATACTATAAAATAAGAAATTATTTTTTAAAAGTATGTATTAATATTTTTTATTAAATCAAAATTCAATAGTTATGAACCAATTTTTCAAAGTTATATATTCCAAAGATGGGGAAAGAAATTTTAAATTCAGAACATAATATTATTATTAATTCCACGACCATATATATATTCAATATATTAATGTTTGCCAACTCACTACTTCTATGCCTAAAACAACAAAAAATCTAAAATATTAAAAGTGAAGATTTAGAGCACAAAAAATATTTTATTAAAGAAAATAGAAAATATTTATAAAAAATAGAAAAAATTTATAAAAAAAATAAAAGTACGTAAAATACAATTTAAATATATAAAAATATAATTATACCCATCATGTGTATGACACACGATAACATTTGGATGGAATCCGTCAAAATTGATGGAGAGAGTGCAAATCAGCAATTGTTTCCAAGTTAAAGAGGCAAAAGTTCGCAATTGATAGTTTATGGTGTAAATTGACAATTACAACCAAGTTTATGAGGCATTTTGACAGTTTTGCCTACTGAATAATGAACATGAGGACAGATAGAAACCAGCGAGAGCCGGAATATGTCGCTATTACTTTGATAAAATATGTATACGCAGACCACTCAAAAGAAAAAAAGACACGACATGAACATGACACGAATATTGTACTATTAACTTGGCAACATCAAATATCATGTCATTGTCTCTTCACATTCATCTATACTATTCCTTAAAGAAATACCATTTGTTTCTCACCTTTGTTGTTTTCTCCCTATATTATCCTTTAAACATAGGTTTACTTAAATGAATAGAAGGTGTTTCACTAATAGATAAAATAATAAAAAATAAAAAATAAAAGATAAAACACTTCTCATTTGTCAATAACTACATTGAAAAGAAATCTTAAACACGTTATAGATGTGTAGGATGTGCTTCAAGGCTAGTATTCTTTGTACCAATATACTAATATGGAGTATAATGACTCATGAATTGCTCTTTAAAATGTACCAAATTTCGTTCAAAAATCAACATAGAAAAGCGTAGTACGTTCACTGCGTTAGTGAAGTAGTCGAGCCAAGAATACTGTTCATCGAACCAGTTCATCAAACAATAAAAGGACAAGGTCTAAAGCTTTCACATATTGAAGGAAGGAATTCGAATTAAGACGAATGCAATGCACCGCCAAGAAACACTAACCAATCATGGACCCGACACCTTATTTTGAACCGAGGACCCATAGATTTGCTCTGTTTTCTTCCTCTACTGTTACATTTATATTGTGTCTGCTGTTAAATTCACATAATTCTAAACAAACTATAGAACTAATGTCAACTGCATCATGATTCATGTCTTTGACACATTACATGTGAGGTCATTTTCCAATGTGAGCTTTCTGTTTGGGAAAACTAAACTTCCAAAGGAAACATTACACTTGGAATTTGAATCATTTGGTTGAGTTCATTGAATCCATCTCAATCAATCATCGTTGTCCAAATTTTGCGGAGTGTTTTAACGAATAAGTTCACGTCGATTTCTATAGTGTCACGACTCGTCTACATGCTGATGAATTAGGTTCTCTTGCAAAGGTTCTCAGGTGAACACGGTTTACCTTGAACCTCTTATTAAAACAGTACAAAACTCACACCCCCTTTGTTTGTGCAAAGCACGTGCCCCCAATTTACAAAAAAATTTAATTAGGTTGTTCACCTCAATCGTACTAATTCGTTTGATCCAACATATAATCAAACACTTCTTAGTCAATCTTCAATTTCAACAGTAAAGAATAACAACAACAAAAACTAAAATGCAAAAAATCATATACTCTTATGTATTTTCATCATTAATTTTAGATAAGAACTTGCATAGAAAGACCATTCAATTCTTCGGTCACCAAGATTGACCAAGAGAACACTATTGTTTTTTTTACTTTTTATTACATCGATTACAGACTTGAGTGATGAGTGGAGAGGAGCCACTTCAACTTATCTAAAATGCTCTAAATACTATTGTTTATTGTTTAGTACTTTACAAGTTAGATAGATGCGTTAATTTTGACAAAAATGAAATTGGGTCTTCTTCTATATGCCCAAATTCGAGAGTTTCGAGCACTAATGGTAATCACGTTTGGGCTTTTAATGTATCAAAAACTTTGAAAAAAATTCCTACTCTGAAATAACATGAAAGTGTGCATCTAGTTTTTATATATTAATGTTAATATATACACCTCCTATTATATTTTTGACTTTAAACATCCTCTTTTGCCCTTTAGTTTTCTATTCAAACATCTCTCTTCATCAACCTCCAGTTTATCCAACCCTACCCAAACAATTTCTAAAATGGAGGCTCAAACATAATCATCGTACTGAAATGAACAAAAATAAAGAAGAAGAAAAGGGAAGAAATTGAAGATTGAGCTCCGACCATGGCCTTCTCTTCCTATATCATATCTAACTTCACACAGTTGTGCAGAAAATGGGGCCATCGTGTCTTATTCTGTTTTAAGGGTGATGAGATGTTAAAAAACATCTTATATATGGACTTCAAAAGAAGTTGGACAGGTCCGTTCAAATATTTCTTAGAGAGAAGATCACCATATATAGACCGAAAGTATACAAATATCCAAATGTAGTGTCTCAATATATCAATCATGAAATCCATAAGGTATATTTGATTCTAATGAAGAATTTAGGACTAATAAAAAGTTAGAAGAGATTGAGAAATTAAGGAAACGAAATTGATTCAAAGAACCCAGAATCCAGAAGCCAGTTTGATGTTGGCGTTTATGTTCATGTTGATCTTTCTCCTCACAAAAAATTGATACGAGTAAATTAGGTATGAAGAGATTTTTTTGTTCTTATGTTTACAACCAAACAACGTATTTTTTTTGAACGGTTGTAAGCTATAAGAAGGATAGTTAAAACCTAAAATGTACAAAACAGAGAGGCATATATATATTAAAAATGGAAGTGTAAATAGAAGCACCATGAAATCCAAATCCAAACATCCAATTCTTAAAAACACAAACCAATAATCCAAATCCTAAAAACGGGCCCAAAGACCCCAAAGACAAAGCCATTAGGACAAAGGAAGTATGATCACAGAAAGAAATGAAAAAAGTCCACAATGTTCTTATATCCAAATAACAAAAGATATCAAAACAAGACCACCATGTCACTTGCATACTATATTCTGAACAGACTTTGTGGCAAGAACAAGTTCCATGGTGCAATTCATATGAGCAGACCTCTTCCTCTTGATCAACTTCATCAGGTGAAGCTTCCCGGCCAAACTCGACGACGTCGTAATCGAAATAATCCCGGTACCAATATCACTCCCCAACCGAGAGTTTGCCTGCAAACCTTTTGAACTCAAGTCCACCCATGATACAACAACCTTCCTAGTCGATCGAGCCCTAACACGTCCCTCGTCTACATTGGTCTCTCCAATCCTCACACCTCTATACAGAAACACAACAGTACCTTGTTCATAGTTGAACCGACCAAAGTTCATGTTCTTCACTCCAAACTCGACGTTCATTCTCAAATCAAACGATGGACTCGCGGCGCTGCCTACTTTAAAGCCGGTGATCGATGCCGTCCGGACGCGGAACTCAGGGCTCTTGATTTTCATCACGGTGAGCATAAAGACTGTTACGACTATGATCTGGAACATGGCAAAGATAGATACGTAGAGAAGGGACCTCATCCGCTTCTTGTGACGAAGCTCCTCCGCATCCGGTGGGGCGGACGTCGCAGATTCCTGATCGCTCTTCCTGTAGCCGCCGTTAGAGGGTACCAGTGGATACGGCGACGTTGCTTCCTTCTCCGTCATCATAATTTCTTTCACAATATCAATGAAAGTGTGTACCTACGTGTTTTAATGTGTTTTTCTCTGGCTTTTCAAATTTCAAGTGTTAGCTTCAAGTGAGTGATTAAGTGGGGGTGGAGCAAGCAACTATAAATAGACACACAAGAACGATGTAAATTCGTAAAGATTTGAACAAGCTCGGATATCTAATTCGTACTCTGCTGTTTACTATTCAACACGGGTAGGTTTGTTGACTGGAGTTGAATTTTCTCCGCTTTGTACGTACGTGGTCAATGGTGAATTGGTGATGGTGACTTTTCGTACCTACTTTTCCAAGCAAGTCTATTCGGTATTTCGGTATTAATGCTGCACGTAGCAGCATCCGCTTTTTTAGGTTTATATTACAGGATGTCATTTGAGAAATTAAGGTACTTCTGCTTCCCGGAAGCATCGAATATAACTATGACAAAACTATGAAAATTATATATCTTATAATTGTTGCAGGAGAATATAAAATAGACAGAAAATAATTACTCTTCTTATTGATAGAATGTTTTAAATATAAGCTGATACAATCTGTTACAATAACTATCCCAATATAATAGGGATTTTCTATATCTATCTAATTAATATCTGTATCTAATTAGGACAAGACACACACTGAAATTAATAGAGAATAAACATCTTTAAACACTCACCCTTGTGTCGATGACCATAAAAATGATGCATGACTTGTTGCCTCATTAAAAACCTTGTCAAGTAAACAAAAGCCTCATGGGTAAAACAAAAGTTTGGTCTAAGGAAAAAAGAGTACAATGCACCAACTACAAAAGCTACTACATGTGACGTAGACTCCCCCTGATATCTACATAAATGTAACTCCCCTTGACGGTAAACTCAGTCATGAAGTTCAGATAAACTAAGCATACTAATGTGTCTCACATGTTTCACAAATGTAGATTTAGGTAGTGACTTGGTAAACAAGTCTGCAGCATTATCAACAGAACCAAACCGGTTCATATGGATAATCAATAACTACTACTATTGCTGATTGTAGGAGTACTATGACGAAATGAGTTAAGTATAACACCCTAAATGTAAACCAACTTTATTTAGTCAATGCAAATCGCATTATCCTGAAAGATGTAAATTGGTGTTGTCATAGTAGATAATAATCCACTAGACCCTCGAATGTGGTGTACTATTGTCTTATACCAGACACATCATTCAATAGCTTTATAGAAAGCTTTAATTTTTAGAATAATTCGAGGTAATAGCAACAAGGGTTTACTTAGTTGTTCTCCAAGGAACTGCCATGTTTCCCAAGGTTAATAACATGTATGGGAACATCCTTTATGTGGGTCAGAGAGGTACCCAACATCAGCAAATTCGACCAACACATCAACCGGTGTCTCGGAATAAGGAGATAGCATGAAAACTTCTTACAGCTTGTTCATCTTTCGATGCATTGAACCATTCCTTCGATGGATCGAAGAAGTGATTCTGATCCGTCTAGGGTACATCCTTTGATGGGTCAAAGGAAATCTTCGATGGATCGAATAACCCATTCAGGTAGTTATCGTTCATTGCATTTGACGAGTCGAGAGCTATGCTCGATGAGTCGAAATGCCCAGAACTTAAATGTTGCGATTCAACAATCCCTTTACCAAGATTTTCAAGCTTCTCTCTATATACTTTGTAAGGGAAAAATAAGCCCAACTCAGTGGATCACTTCAAGTACGTGAATATTTGTTTTTACTCCATTCTAATGACTTTGCGTTGATGCATACTGAGAATGCATGTCTGGGAATGTATACTGAGCTAAATTTAACCAAGCACTAATCGTACTAAGATATATAATCTCAGCTCCAAAATTTCCTCATCATCATCTCTTCAGATGAAATGGATCATTTTGGTTTCTAGATTTCAAACAACCATTGGTGTATTAATAAGGTCTGCTTTGTTCATAGCCTTATTAATCAAAAGTAAACTGGTGAATAAGAATTCAACCAACTCGGTGTACCGCCTCTAAACCAAGATTTAATCGAGTCCTACCAAGGTCTATCATCTCAAATACAGATTTCAAGTAGCTAACCGTCTTATTAATCTCATTAAGAGGTATGATAATGTTCATATCATCAACATAGACTACTACTATAGCAAAACCTGAACTTGTTCTTTTGATGAACATGCAAAGGCATAAGTCATCATTCTTGTATCCCTTCCCAATCAAGTAGTGACTAAGATGCGTATACCACATTCAACGGGATTATTTCAATCCATATATTGAACGTCTCATTATAATCACATGAGCACTCTGTGGTTTAGAATTACTTGATTTGGGTAGAACTATGTCATTCGGCACTGTCATGTATATCTCTGAATTAAGATCCCCATAGAGATATACTGTAACCACATCTATAAGCTGCATACTCAGTATTTTGGACACTACCAAACTGATAAGAAAGCGGAAAGTAATGATGTCCATGACCATATAATACATCTCTTCATAATCAATGCTAGGGTATTGAGAGAATCCTTACGCCACAAGTTCTTCTCATTTTGCTTCCCAACATAGACTCATTTGTGTCTAACCGGCGTACTATTCGATGGTCATATGACTACCATATCAAAACTTGTCATTTGTAAGAAAGTTTAGTTCAGCCTAGATTGCAATTTTCCATATCGATCAATTTGCTCTACATTAACTGTTGACAATCCGCAACAAAGCAATGTTCCAGCTCATCATCATCAATTACTAAGCGACTGAATAAGTAAACACATCATCAATGAACATGGAAGAACTATCTATAATAATGCTAGCATTTGTTTAACTTGGTGAGATTTTTTTGTTTATTGATATCGTCATTGACTCTGAGGTGTCCCCCCAGTGTATGTCAATGTCGACTTTTAGACACAATTTCAGTCAGAAACAATCTCATGTATTGATGATGAACGGTTGTGCCTTTTGCTGGTTTTCCTTTTCACTGGCAACTCATCATTGGATTTTGATCGACGCCACACCCCCACTATGGGTAGGAAAAAATACTACATTGCCCGGGTGTTACATTTAACTTATCTAATATCAGGGACTTTCAACCTTGCAGGATTTGCAACATATGTAAACGATCTCGTCACTCTCATGATATCAGTAAAGAAGTCAGACAGTGAATCTGCTACTTTCTGAAGATGAAGAATACATTGCACTTCAATCTCAAACTGAGATATGCAGAAATCATGATGAGACATAGTGAAGATATACCACGTCAATTTCTAACGTTAATCCAGAATGAAACCATTCATATCTCCCTCTAACGGCAAGAAATATGTCTCATCACAGTGACTATCTGCAAAACTAGCAGTAAAGAGATCTCCTGTCAAAGGTTCTTAATAGAGGACAAACGTTGGTGAACCAACATAGATGCTGAATCGATATTGATGACCCATTGTTATACGCAGTGGAAGCGTAATAGGCACATATATCGCACAACCAGATATGTGTAGATATCAGGCTCATATCCAGTTACCAACTAGTACATATAAAATAGTTGGCGGTTTTATGGGTATCACGCGAATAAACATAGCTGCATATAACATTACATATCCCCAAGAAAATACAGGTAAATTAACATACATTACCATAGTTCTGGCCACAAGCTTGAAACGCTTGATTTGTACCTCTGCTTAACCCGTTCTTATGAAAGAACATGGGGAACAGGGATATTCAACAACAATCACAATCAATATGTAATAATCAACAAAGTATTTCGATGTAAACTCTCCTATATTAAACCAATCTGAATGACCAAGTTGAATTGTCCCGGTGATGAGCCCGAAGCGTAATAATATGCGCTAGGAGTTTTGAAATGCAGCGTGGCATATGGATAGCAAAGACGTGTGACCGATGCATCGATGTAGCAATCAGAACCATATATAAATAGTCCGCATATTAATTTGTTTGATCCATAAATAGATTCTTAGAATCTAAGAGAAAGAAAGATGTGTCATCTATAAAATATAGTCATGCATGTAAACAGTAATATAGCATTATAGACATAATCAAGCTTTACAAAACGAGCAATGTTCATCAAAGATTACAACATAAGAATCTTGTGGGATAACACACAACGCCTCAAGAGTACTTTGCCGGGATGGTGCTGCACTCGTCTTGGAGACCGAGCCTGAACCGAGTGGAGTAATCTCAGTTCCTCCATCTAAACCGATAGTTTTAAACATTCCCACATGCTTCTTTGCTCTTAAGAACAGATGACCATGAGAATTTCTCAATAGTTTGATCATCAAAGTGCAAAAACTTATATGAGGCTAAGTCACGCATAGTAATATAAGTGACTGCATTGGATTTAATGATCCAAACCGTAGTACGATATAAACAACTACAATGCCTCATAAACTTCTCCAGATTGCACCGTTGGCAGCAGTCTTTGGAGATTAGACACAAAAATTTATTTTATTCTCACAATGTTAAGTGAAGAATGTTGGCACAAAAGTTTTCAAATTTGAGTAAGGTTCGAATGGTAACACTCAATCTCGCCATCATATATCAACAAAATAATGTCGATCAAACAGCCTTTGAATCCAAGACATGGCGAACACTTTAAGTGAATAGTTAAAGATTTCAAAAAGATTTAACCCTTGTGGAGTGCTGATATGGTATTATAATACCTAAATACAATTGATGTTGTATAATAACATCATATCGATCAAGAAGACCGTTGTATTTTGAGTTCAATAATATGGCATAAATGGATGTAACACCACATCTGATATTTAAATCCAGGTCAAATTTTTTTCGATATTTTCTAATAAAACCAATGTATAAACAACATCATAAGCCAATGAAACAGATGAAAAAATCATCTAAAACATCATGTCCGGATTGCATTTTTGACGGGTCGAAGAAAGGCCTCGACCGGTCAAAAATAAACCCAAAAAAACTTGTGATTTTCTGATACTAGACATTCGATGGGTCGAAGCAAAGCTTCGATGGGTCAAAAATAATGTCCAGAATGATGTCTTAGATGGGTCGAATTAATTCCTTCGATGGATCGAAGGAACCTAAAACGAGATCGAATTTTTGCAATCAATTTTCGATGGGTCGAAAGAATTTTTGATGGGTCGAAAAAGTTGACCCGAGACATTTCTTCGATGGATCGAAGGAGTGTCTCAATGGATCGAAATTTTCAACCAAAGGACTCGAGGATAAGCTTTAATGGATCGAAGTACATTTTTTCAATGGATCAAAAAATGTCAAAAAACAACCCGTGGGATAGTTTTGATGGATCGAAAATCTCCCCGAGTTCAAAATTACATCCTCTCCTTTGTGTCACGTTTTACCCGTATCATTATCTCATATTGCCATATATTTATAAACATCGAACCATACAAAAGAATCGTATGAAATAGAACATTCTCAACACTTTCATATACCAAAAAATAGAGAAATATTCATTACTCACCAACAAGTAAAAGTTACATCATAGATGTCTTATTCCATATCGACTAAAAATAAAGTCTCAAAATATGACTAAAACCAAGTCAAAACAAAACTTGATTACATAGCAAAGATATGAGCCTGATACATAGACTATGCAAAAACAACAACCACCAGACTTGCTTTTGTATTGTCTGCTATTATAAGATTTGCTTCACCGCAATCGTCTATCTCATAAACTTCAGTAAAGTTAAGTTTCATGTGCCAGATATTTCATGCACTTCTTGTAGGCATATTGAATATACTTGGATACATAACATTGTTTGTGCATGTGCTTGGTAGAACCACACATATAGTAAGATGACAAGCACAAAGTAGAAGCAGAAAGTGAAAAATTTCCACCATTCCTAGAACCGGAATAGGAATGATCCTTATTGGAGTTGTAATGAATGTTGTCAGGGCGAGTTCAATCTAAATTCTGACTATGTTTTTCTCTACCATGACTATTGATACGTCCTCCATGTCTACCATGGTTATTGTAGGTCTCGGAACCATTGTTCCTCCTATCCTTACATGCATTCCCACAAGTATTATATGAATCATGAATATTTTTAGTAATGGCTAGCCGAGCATTATTGGTGAGAAAAATCGTGTGAATTCACTCGTTCTTAGCTAGCACACTTGTGAGATCACATAATGATCTGAGTCATCCTTGCGCATAATCTATGTGGTATTTATGCGCAAGGTTATAGAGGTAGGAAATGTGCTTAAAGACTTCTCGATCATAGCCTGATCAGTCTTGATAACGCCACAAAAGCTCCACGCTGATTGAAGCTCTAACATTGCTCGATTAAAAGCATAAATATTGGATAATCCAATAACCGGATGAAATCACATCATTTTCGCAGTTCATAAAGTTGTGCATGATGCACATTGTTGAATTTGGTTTGTAAAGTCACCCACAAAATTGTGGGGTCATTCTTGTACAAATACTATTTTTTTAGAACTGGATGTATATGATGCCTAAAAAACATGAGGGCTTGAGCTTTGCGAATTAGAGTTGGTAGTTTAGTACCAGGTGGTAGTAGTGGTTGGATTGTAACCGTCAAATTCATATCGAGAAGCGTATACGAAACATCTGACATCCAACGATGGTATTCTGCTCCTTGGAGATCAAATATATCAAATTCAGGCTTTATCGGCTCAATTAATGTCATCTACAAAAGAGACACGAGATGTTGATTAGTATCGATCGAAAGCTACGATCACTAATAATAAGTTTCAATGAATAAGAACGTGATCCATGATATATGGTCACAAAAATCGATTAAAAACGGTGGTTCAAAAATCACACCCAACAACCGTGACAAAATCGTCACATAGTATCGATTTTCCTTTGTTTTCTTTTCTTTTCCAAATCGTGACTCCTCCAGGACCGTCACTTATGCTCTATGGATATAGGACTATAGGAACTAGGGCAAACATGCAATATATATAACTCATATTTCAATTATCATCAACTTAGATCTAGGGTTTTGCAGTAAGTAAGTTTGATCCTAGATCTATAGATTGACGGTTTAGAAAATTTACCTCGAGGGTGTTATGCACGGTATGAAAACTTTGATGTGAAAGAAGTTTGAAGAGAGAAAACATGTCCACGAAAATTCCAGCAGAAGGAAGATTTCTTCTTCTTTTCTTCTTTTTGGGCAGACTGATATTCGTGCACTCAAATGGGTATAACTTTCTCCAGACACCTCCGAATTGAGATTTTCTGAATGTTCTAGAAACTAGACACCGGGGGCTTTTCGTGTATATGAAGATCATCCTATGTTTCTTCCTGAATGGCTCGAAATCTTCTGTCGAAATTGGCTGAACTGCACAGGCTCGATTTTGGCTGAAGAAGAGGAAGGAGGTCGACGGTGGTCGACGGTGGTGATTTGACTTTTTCGATTCTAAGGTTTCTTTCTTATCTGTGGTATTTGCTATCAACTCTGGGTGTCGTGCTGATAATGTGTTGCAGGATAAAGTAGAATAGGCAAAAAGTAGTTACTCTTCTTATTGATAGAACATCTTAAATATATGCTGATACAATCTGTTACAATAACTATCCCAACATAACAGGGATTCTCTGTATCTATCTAATTAATATTTGTATCTAACTAGGATAAGACAGACACTGAGATTAATGGAGAATAAACCTCCTTAAACAATAATGAGATTTTGAAAGTTATTATTTTTGATAAGATTTTTTCATCTCCAATCATCAAGATCTTATACCTCAAAATGAGATGAATTATCTTCATCTCCAACCATACCATAGCGCTCATACCTCACATCTTGAAACTCATAATATTTATTATTTATTTATTTTATTTTATAATATTTTATTTTATAAACTATATAATTTTGAGATATATTTATTTTGAATTAATTAATTATTGCCAAATGTATTTATCTATATTGAGTGAGATTTTCCATTTTCTCCATTCTCCATTCTCTATTTTTCATTGTGGAGTGTACATTCTTCATTTCATCCATGTCAAGTATTTTTTTTTTGCCTCCTCTCTCAATACCCTCTCTTGTTATGGGAGTATATAGAAGGATCTACAGTCACTGTGAGCTCATCAGCTTCTCGTTTCTCCACAATTTTAGCCTCTTCAATGAGTTATTACTTTTGTGCAAACTCACACTCACATAAGTCATTTAATCTTTGCACTTGAGCTTGAAGACTCATTCCCACATCATCACTCTTTTTTTTGGCCTCCTTAGCCGCTTTAGTTCCCATTGAGCGAGATTCCTTAGGTGGTGCACTTGGAGTTGCTCCATTATTGGGTGTGTAGTCGTCATCATCCAAGTCGATAGGCGGCTCAAAATAGGTACTAAAATCCATACGGGGAGGATTCATATTTTTTTTTAACGTCTTCAATATCTCCTAACAATAGAAATACGTGAAAGCCTCTCCCTTTGATAATTTGTGGTAATGTTGTTTAGCATATAAAATCTACATAATCAAGCAAAAAATAGAGTAAATTAGTGATTAACTATTTCTATGCATTTGATCAATATATTGTTCAATGTCATAAGCAAACAAAAGATATATTTATATGCATAATAGAAATTAAATGCTCACTTCATCGACTTCATTTTGACCACTACCATGAACCGTTATTGCATGGTTGAGACTTCGACGTCATCTCACACATGCGGGACTAATCTTTTTTCAACGACCCAAGCAACTAAACCCGCTTCGTGAACATGCTTTGGGTGGCTTTGTGGTTTCATATACCACATTAATATGCTCCTACAAAAGTTGGCTCTTTTGGTTAGTACCTGTTCGATGCAAAATATCTCTCGCGAAGAGATTCTTCTCGCGAAGCAGTCTCTTTTATGATTTCGAATGTTTTAACCGCGTGAGCCGGTTTATCCTGTTTGTGCTTCGTATGCTGACGTGCCACCGTCTCTTGACGGAATATGGACTGATCACAGCGGCCTGACTTCTATATTAAGCGATTAGAATGGGGAGAGCACCAACCCCACTCAAATAGGTCATTCTTGCCTAGAAACCTAGGACTTGATATGTGTCTCTTAGCAAAATCTTCGAAATCGATACCCTACACGTCCTTATTCGTGCAAAGCAGAGCAATTCCTCTGACGATGTGTATTGAGAACACTTGCTTCCTTTAAGTATCCAAACTCTCGACTCACAAGCGACAAACTCTTCAACTTTCCGGTTGCAATTGCTTCCTTGGAGTCGCAATACTCTCAGCCTACAGGTGACAAGTACTTTGACCTTCTGGTTGCAAAGAAGATAGAAATCTTGGGGACGAGATGTCCGTCTAGGTTTGTTTGCGTATAGCAAGTTTGTATGTTTGATCGGGGGGGCTCTCATAAGGTTCTTTCTCTCCTTATATACTCGCTTAATAACAGTCATTCATTCTGTTCCAAACTCTTTCTGCTCTTGTAATCACAGTCTGAATCCAACACCAGCATACATGTCGTATCACTCATAGATCTTCTAATACCATCATAACTCTTCTAAGAGTTCTATCTATAATGAAATTAGTTATGACAGAATCAAAGCCGCATAGAACCAGCTAATTAATAGACACAGTTCTAATAAAACTCAAAGTCTACCTCTGGCGAACGCTCGCCAGACGTTACTCCCACTCGACTCCTCGCCAAGCGTTTACAATCTATTGGGCCGCTCGCATAGACCTCGGCCATCCAATCCCAAAATGAAATTCTTTATTTAGGCCCAAACATTGCCCCTCAGGTCTTGAACTTGGAAACTTTCTGAACAAGCGAAAAGACTTGAATATATCTTGACCAGTGTGCCCATTGACTTTGAAACGATATACCATCACTCGAACGCCACGTCACCCAACTCTTCGAAAAAGTATGACGCTCGACTGACACATTATAAAAACACCAGTCCATATTCACAAATTTCATCTTTCAACAAAACCCTTTCACCTGCTCAGATCCTGCACTTTCTAACTCTCTCAGTCAAAAAGTTCAAACCTTTCCTTCTCACCGCCGTCAATCCTTATTCTCCAGAAAAATGCCTCCTTGCAAAGACATTCCCAACCTTTATAAATCCCATGACGCCAAGAAGTTCTCCAAACAACTCAAAGCCGTCGCCAAGCGACACAACCCAGACGCTATTTGCACTCTAACTGTAGACCCTGTTGAAAACACAGGTTGTCTTGGTCTATTTCTGGACACCCCATTTAATCCAGAGCTTTTCAATTACCTTCGCCAACCCATCTGCAGTTCATCCCTTATACTCCAGGCAAATCCCAGAGCAGACCTAAAGGAATGGACCCAGAAAGACACTCTCTGTCTTATTGGAAAGTGGCCACACGCAGTCCCAGAAGATCTCGCCTTGTACCGGCACCGCCGTGGGCAAGACATCAAACAGTGGGAGACAGCCAGAATAGCCCAACTCATCGATTTATGCTTCTCTATCCCAACAGTCGATCGATAATGTATGGTCCTTCCCATTTCTCTGACCATTTTTCTCGTCCTTCAGTCTTCTCGCCAACAGGCAAAATGACTTACCAGACAAGTTCTCCTTCTACAAAACTCATGCCCCTAGTACGTTGGTCATAGGCACGAGCCACCTTCTGTTTCTCAGCACGTAGACTATCATAAGCTTGTATACGTTTCTCATCTAAGTCTTCATGTTCTTGCCACATTGCTTGTACGTAGTCTTTACCGATCAAGTTGTGTTGCTCCATCACACGTAAAGACTGAACATTGAATTCCAGAGGCAAAACAGCATCGTGCCCAAACATTAGTGCATAAGGAGTTGTACCTGTGGGTGTCCTCTTACTAGTCCTATAAGCCCACAAGGTGTTAAAAAGTTCTTCATGCCACAGTCTGGCATTGCTCGCGAGCATCCGCTTTAGGATATGAATAATGATTTTATTGCTCGCTTCAGCTTAACCATTGGATTGGGCATAGTATGGAGAAGAGTGTAAAAAGTGGATTCCAAGATCCTTCATAAGAGTGTCCACTTCTCCAGACATGAATGCTGCCCCTCGGTCTGAAACAAAGCTCTCAGGAATGCCAAACCGACATATGATATCTTCAAATAAGAACTGGCGGACGGCCTTTGCAGATGATACCCTGAGAGGCCGAGCTTCAACCCATTTTGTGAAGAAATCAGTAGCCACTATGATAAACTTGTGCCCTTCAGATGAATGAGGATGAATCATTCCTATTAAGTCCAGAGCCTATCCTCGAGCTGGCCAAGGCTTGATTATTGGCTGTAATGGTATTCTGGGCATATGGTTGACCGGACCATATTTCTGGCATTCTTCACAACCTTTCGCGAACATGATGCAGTCTCTGAGCATTCCTGGCCAATAAAAGCCATGCCTTCTTAGTAACCATCTCATCTTGGGACCAGCCTGATGTGCCCCTGCAATCCCAAGATGAACTTCTCTCATTAACCGCTTAGCGTCACGTCCAAAGACACACCGTAACAGTATGCCTTCTTCTCCCCTTCTATATCACTTAGCATCCTTGAGTACATAATTGGGAGCCAAAAATCGAATCCGTTTGTCTACCGGATTATTGGAATTTTGGAGATAAGAAATGATTTCCTGTCTCCAATCCACGTCAATGTGATCAAGTGTAGCAACGTACCATTCATTTTTATCTTCTTGTCGTGCAATGAAAGATGGAAGGGTTCTTCTTTCAACCTTTAATATTCGTTCGCATACTCCATCTTGCAAACTTACACCCGTTGCTAGTTGAGCCAGCTCAATGGCCGCATAGTTCTTCTCGCGAGGAACGTGACTCAACTCCACTTCTGTAAACAACTTGAGTAGGGTACATGCCCGTTTAGCATAAGGTTCTAATATTGGGCATGCCTTATACTTTGTTTCAAGTTGCCTGATCACTAGTTGGGAATCTCCAAAAATATGCACGTCTGTGATCTCCATATCCAACAAAAGTTCTAATCCAATGATTAGAGCTACGTATTATGCTTGATTATTTGTGCATCTGAAGTCCAACCTGAAAGAATAAGAATAAGTTTGGCCGCGTGGGGAAATTAAAGCTACCCCTGCCTCAGCCATAGTGCTCGTACTGGACCCATCAAAGTATAAACACCAAGGAGCCAAATCAATACGAGCCAAGTCCAGTTCTGGCCCCTCAACAACCTCTTCCATGGGATGATGAGCCAAAAAATCAGCCACTGCTTGGCCTTTTACCGCCTTCTGAGGAACATATTGCAAAGAAAACTCTGACAAAGCCAGAATCCACTTCCCAATGCGTCCCCGAAGAATCGGTCTGGACAGCATATACTTCACTAAATCTGTTTGTGCAATAACACACGTAGTGAAGGAAAGCATGTAGTGCCTCAACTTACACCCTGAAAAGTATAATGCTAGGCATAGTCTTTCCATTGGAGAGTATCTTGTTTCACAATCGTTCAAGGTACGACTCAGATAAAAGATAGCACGTTCAGCTCCTGATGTGTCATCTTGAGCTAATAGACTTCCAATGGAGAGCTCAGTAGCTGATATATACAGCTTAAGAGGAACCCCAGGTCTTGGGGGTACCAAGACATGTGGGTTTGTTAAGTAGGCTTTAATGGTATCGAAGGCCTCTTGATGTATATGCTCCCATACAAAGTCCTTTTGATTTTGAAGCTTGAGCAGAGTTGAGAATGGTTGTGTCTTCCCAGCAGCATTGGCAATAAACCGTCGTAAGAAATTGATCTTTCCTAATAAACGATGTAGTTCTTTCTTACTCTTTGGTGGGACTGCATTAAGAACTGCTTGTTTCTTGTCATCTGGTATCTCAATCCCACGCTGATGAACCAAAAAACCCAGGAAGTCTCCTGCCTGGACGCCAAACACACATTTGGCTGGGTTCATCTTCAGTTGATGTTGCCTCATTCTGAGAAACACCTGCCTTAAGTCTTCAAAATGATCACTCCTGCGTTTCGTCTTGACTACCACATCATCAATATATACTTCCATGGTCTTACCAATAAGATCGTGGAAGATCACATTCATTGCTCGTTGGTAGGTTGCCCCTGCATTCTTAAGTCCAAATGGCATATCCACGTACTCAAAAACACCTGCAAATCCTGGGCATCGAAACGCTGTTTTATGTCTATCTGCCTCAGCCACTGGAATTTGATGATATCCAGCAGTGCCATCCATGAATGTCAACATTTCATGGCGGGCAACTGAGTCTACCAGCAAATCAGCTACTGGCATTGGGTATGCATCCTTTGGGGTTGCATTATTCAAGTCTCTGTAATCGACGCATACTCGCATCTTTCCATTCTTTTTCTTAACTGGGACTATATTGGAAAGCCACTCATTGTATTTGGCTACACGTATAATCCCTGACTTGAGCATTTTCTCGACCTCTTCCTTGACTAGAATTTCTGTTTCTGTATTCATACGACGCATCTTTTGTTTCACAGGTTTCTTCCCTTCTATGATGGGCAAATTATGACAAACCAAATCTGGTGACAGACCAGGCATGTCGTCGTATTTCTCTGCAAAACAATCTGTATATTCTCGTAGCAATTCAATGAGCGTGAGTCTCTCCTCAGGCTCTAGGAAGGTACTGATGGCCACAGAGATTGGCTCTTCATGTGTCCCAATATTGATGTGTTCAATGGGATCCTTAACTTTAGGAGGTAAATCATCTAAAGCTGCTGGAGCTAATTTAATTTCATCCTCCTCCTCTAAGTCTTGTAAAACATCTTCATCCACATATTCTAAGGCTGCAACCATTGGAACCTTCTCAAAGGTTTGGCTCTCTAGCAGAAAATTATGAAAGCGTTCGTGTAGAGAGTGGCTAGCCTCGGCCTCTATCTCTGATAGAGACCCAATCATGGAGAAGTTTGGATGGTAGCTCAATGGTGTAGGGTCTTTTGCTATCCTGAGTTGCTTGAATTATACCCCACTGAGCTAGTTCAGAGGCCGTAACACCAACTGGGCGGCCTTTATGATCGATACCACATACCTCCAATGGCCTAAGGTCACTGTGGTAATATCTGGCTTCCAAGGTGTTAGCAGAGATGGAATATGGATGAGGGTCCGCGTTGATTAGCTCTGCTTCACCTGACTCCATGTTCCAGAGTAACATCTGTTGATGGAGAGAAGATGGTACACAATAGCTTCGATGTATCCAGTCACGCCCCAGAATTGCACTGTATGGAGATGTGCACTCTACAACAAAGAATGTGTAAGTGCCTGAGGCTATACCTATGTGTACCTGTAAGAAAACAATGCCCAAGGTCTTGGTTATGCTACCCTGAAAATTTCTGACACTTAATGAGGTCTCTTGGATAGCAGACTTGGGAACGCCAATTAAGGCCATTGCCTTGACGGTGATGATGTTTACTGCTGCCCTCGAGTCCACTAGGAGTTTATTCAACTGAATTCCCTGGACTTGTCCTGTGACATATAACGGCCTCATGTGCATAGCCATGTCTATAGTGGGTTTATAGAACATCATCCGTCCCGTCTTGTGTGATGAATCCGTCTCTGGTATCTCGATTGATGCAGAACCACTTGGTAATTCTGGTTCTTCATCTGGTAACACCAAGTTATTGATGCTTTTGGATTCATATGTCGATGCTGACGGAGATAAAGCGTATTTGGAAGATAAGACATATACCATGTTAACAGCGAGATCGTCTTCTTCGATACAGTCTAGTGCAGCTGCTCATCATCGTCATCTTCATCCTCACCATAATCCACCAGCTGCTCATCATCGTCATAGTTATCATCTCCAGCCTGTTGTCCCTCATCGTTCGAAGTTACAGCAACCTCGAGATGAGCTACCTGTTGTAACTGATCCTCAGGATTAGGATCAATGGCTGCTGGCAGTAGTAGTGGTGGAGTTTTCCCCTTGGGAACAGGAAACAGTTGTTGGGCCTTCCCTTGTTCTTCCACAACTAGAGGCCTAGGTTTCTATCGCAAGACTGGAGGCTTGCTTGGAAAATTTTCTGGATTGCTAAATTTATCCAATATAGTCATAGAATAGGTTTCCGTGGCAAAATGAATACCAACTTCGCTCTTGGCTTTTCTACTTTTCTTGTTTCTCTCTCTTCTGACATGCACTGTGTTGTCAATTTTCTTTTGTTTAAGCAACAACAGATATCCGTTGCCATTAGAGCACCCGCACCGGTGTTTTGCTCTTGCTCGTGCTATTTGAGGAGGAGCAGGCACTGTTTGAGGTAGAGCAGTCACTGTTCATCGAATAGGAGGTGCAGTTTCTGTTTTTTGCGCAGCAGTGCCAAAAAATAGCACGTGCTATTACTGTTCATAAATTAATTTTTTATTAATTTTTTTTGAATCTTTTTCAACCAATCCATAAACGACACGTGTCGTTGTCGTATGAATAATTAAATAAGATTTCGGATAAGATTTCCGACGAATGGCGAGTTGACACGTGTCATGCTGGCAGAAGGTATCGGGTAAATAATTGTACAAAATTTTCGATAAGATTTTCAACCAATCACGAGGCAACACGTGTCATGTCCACGTATCATTATCGGCTCTAATAATTGTATAAGATTCTCGGAGAGATTTCTAACCAATTGAAAGCTGACACGTGTCATCATCTTATCTAATCAGAATATCTACACTCGGCTATATATTTGTTGATCGGTGCTCATCGTTCATTCACACATCAACCATATATTCTACATTCCGATAAGATGAATCCTTTTATTTTTGAAATTTTTTTCCGGAGGAGGCGACAGCAACGTCGGCGAAATGCCGAAATTGCTAATGCTTTCATCACTGAAGCGGTCGTGGTCGATGCAATGTTCGATGACGAACCACCTCGCCGCCGACCAAATGAAGAAAGAATGAGGGAGTCAAGGGGACATAATATGATGGAGGATTACTTCATCGAACGCCCCGTCTTCAACGAACAAGCCTTTCTTCGAAGGTACCGAATGAGTACCAATTTATTCAACCGTATAATGACGGATCTCTGCAACCACGACCAATTTTGGCACCAAAGAGCTGACGCCACCGGATTGGTTGGACTTCTTCCATAACAAAAGATGACAGGCGCTCTTCGTATGTTGGCGTACGGCACAGCCGCAGATCAATGTGCTGAAATAACAAGGATGGGTGAATCCACAACACTACAATGCATGAAAAAGTGGTGTATGCATATATACGAGCTTTACGGTGACCTCTATCTCCGCGCTCCAAATGCCACAGACTTAACCCGACTTCTAAAGAGAGCAAGGCATCGCGGATTTCCTGGTATGATCGGAAGCATTGACTGCATGCACTGGGAATGGAAGAATTGCCCCACAGCTTGGCAAGGAGCATTCTCGGGCCGAAAGAAGCATCTAACTATTATTTTAGAGGCGGTGGGCTCATATGACACATGGATATGGCACAACTTCTTTGGGGTACCCGGATCACAAAATGACATCAACGTGCTCCACCAATCGGACATATTTGATTCGCTCCTTGCCGGAAACAGTCCGAGTGCAACCTATAAAGTCAACGGTATGACTTACCACAATACTTACTATCTAGCTGACGGTATATATCCCAGGTACTCCTCGTTTGTGAAAACAATCTCCAATCCCCAAGAGCTTTCACAGAAACTGTTTGCCAAGAAACAAGAGGCATACCGCAAAGATGTAGAAAGGTGCTTTGGAATTTTGCAATCTCGTTGGGGAATTATTCGGCATGCAGCTAGGTGTCATCACCAATCTACATTGAAGAGCATCATGTTGGCTTGCATTATAATGCATAACATGATTGTCGAAGAAGAATTTGTGGAGGAGGAGTTCGAGGAGTTGGAAGAAGAAGATCTTCAAAACCCATCAACTGCTTTCAATGTTTATGATGGACCAGTAGATGAACAAGGTAATCGTATTCCTTTTGAGCCTGTTGGAAGGGATGCACAAAATGAACAACGATTTGCCGACCGTGTTGTAGATCTCCAATCTGCGTACATCCATGGAGAGTTGCAAAATGACTTAGTTAAGCACAACTGGTATCTAGAGACCGGCGAACGACTTTAAATGATGTGTGTGTGTAATTTTAATTAACCTGGTTTGCAACATGTTTGCTTTATTTGTTTTTCCTTTTAGTTGTTTGAGTGATGTGTGTTTGATTTTAAGTCATTATGTGTTATTGTACTGTGCGTGAGCTTTGATGGAATAAAAAAAGTGCGTTTTTATTACTTGGAAATTTAAAGTACATAATTTCAATCAAAGCGTAGAATTATTAGAAATTTAAAGTACATAATTTCATAATGGAAAAACAAATAAAGCACTAATGAAATAGTGGGCGATAACAATTTGAAAATGTTTCATCGCTACCATCTTCTTCCTCTTCCTCCATTTTCTTTAGGATAATCTCTTTTTTCTTCGAAAAATACCTCTTCGATTTTGGGGTCATAGCATCCGTATCCATTGCCATTATCCTTGAATCCTCCGCTTCGGCCCTCAATTTGTAGTCCTTCTCCTTAAGGGCGAGTTGTTTTTGGTACAAAGCTAGTTCAGTGGCATCACTTTCTTTTTGCCCGGCGAGATGCATTCTTTGATTTTCCATCATGCTTTTCAAAACCTCATCTCTTACCTCATTTGAAGATGAGCAGGCTCTTTTCCCCTTTCTTTTAGCTTCCTTGGCCGCCTTCACTCTGATTGGTCTAACCGGACTAGAGTACACTTCTTCTTCATTGCTTTGTGGTGTTGCAATGACTTCATCATCCTCCACGTTGACGGGGGGAGGCATTGAGGTAAAATGAGGAGCAGTTGCGGAGTTGGAATATGAAGGAGGTGGTATAGTAGGTTCGACGGCCCGAAAATTTGGATGGTTTTTCATCACTTCCCAACAATCAAACTTGGTAAACTGTTTCTTTTTTTGTGCCACGTACCATGATTGAGCTTTTCTTATCTAAGGTGCCAAAAATTTATATGTCAAAATAATATCTAGGAAATTGAGATGTCAACATTGATTAAAATAAATGTAATAAATAATTTATGACAAAATTATTAACACTTACCTCATCTTGCAAATTTGAGCCGGATTGTGCATTCCTTCGTGCATATGCAAGAGCGGCACCCCAAGTTCCAAAACTCGGCTTCAACTTCGTAAAATGTGAAGAAACCGCGGTTTGGGTCCTAGGCTCCGGCCTTGATTTACCATGCGCAATCTCCAAATTTTCCTTATAATCGGCATAGACTTTTTCCCACAATTTGTCGGACTTTTGCATGTTGCCGGTAATAGGGCAAATGCTAATGCGACAATAAGAAATACAAAGTTGCAAATCTTCGGAATCAAGCCAATTGGACATTTTGTGAGGAAGATGAAGGAGAAGAGGAAGGAGAAGAGGAAGGAGAGGATAAATTTGTGTGAGATTTGAGTGAAATTGATGTAGTATTTATAGAAAAATTATAGGGTGTTATTTGTAATTTTTTGGAATTTTTAGGGATTTTTTTGCAATTTTTTAGGGTTTATTTTGCAAAATGATAGAAAAATCAGATATTACCGTTTCGGTTGAATCTGGACTGTCCGATCAGAATTTTTGATTTGAAACGGACGGTCCAGATCAATCTGACCGTTAGAAAATTTTGACCAGTCGCCCTTCCACGTGGCGCCTCCCCATTCGTCTGTTAATTTTTTTTAACTATTTACTGGCGCGTGTAATACACGCGCCAGGTAGAAATAAAAAAGGAGCCGGCCGGCGTCACCCACGTGCGTAGGCTCCGCCAGCACAGCTCGTGCTCTGGCTCGAGCAAAGGCTGCTCGTACAGCTGCTCGCCGTTTCGGTCAACGAGCGGTCGCCTTGCCCAGTCGTCGCCGGTGCACGTCCCAGGTGCAGCTGCTCGTGCTGCTTGAGGAGGGGCCAGCCGGTTTGCAGCTGCTCGTGCTGGTGCCGGTGCAGCTGCTCTTATTACATTTTTTGATAAAAATAAAACAAAATAAAACACAGATGCTTCCCTGCAGCTCGACTCACGGCTCGGCTATTTGTATTCACCGTTTCATAATTATATAGAAAAAAGTGATGATTATGTATATATCATCAAAATATAAAATACAAAATACACATACTTTAACTATTACTCTATCCGAATTTCTAAATAGCACAAATTCTCTATCAACTCCAAATACTAGTGCTCCAAGTTCACCAGGTGCTTTTTAAAAATTTCTCGATCATTTCTTGAGTCACTTCAGGCGGCATGGATACTAAAGTTAAAGGAAATTTTGATTAAAAGAAAACAAAAGAAATACTTTGTTGATGAAAAGCATAGAGCAAAAGAATCTGCTTAGAGTTCATTCTTGCCTTCTGATAATAACAATGACAATCTAGGATCAACCCTCGCATTCCATGTCATGGTCAAAATTGTGAGAGAATGAGTGCCTGTACCGAAAACAATCCTTCAAACAAGGAAGAAACAACCTGATTAGCTTATTTAAGAATAGTGAACTTAACTTTTGAGGTATGATGCGTGTTATAAATTGAAAAAAAACTGACTAGCACATGAAGTGTTCAAATATTTATCACCCTCAGCAACTCATAACTTTCAGTAATTAGTTTAGGTAATCCACAATAGCATCAATCAATGCTATAAAGTCACCTTCACATGAACCACCAGTCTCAAAATGGATAAGTGTACAATTAAAGAGCATTAGACCAGTTGATCATTCTAATGAATGGGTATCGCTTGTTCCTCCAAACTACACATCCACTTACTCATCTCCAACTAATTCTTAAGAATTAAAGTTTTAATAGGTAATACCATTGCAAATTGGAATTTATCACCTCAAAAATAGAGCATGAAATTTTTACTAACCTCCAGCAATGTAGCAATTGTAAGTCATAGCTTCCAGACTTCCAACTCAACATCTACACAGGGGACTTCTCTTTGAAAAAATTTATATGGTTTTCCAAAAACAAAGAACTGATGAACTCAATCAGAAAACTCCTTCACACACATAACCTTATCAATCAACCACTCCAAAATACTCAATTAAATTGCCAAATATGAAATACGAGAGCAAACCAAATGAATGTAAATAGTGAACAAGGATGATATTTGTTAGTCCAGCTATAAGCCTATTTAAATGGATATCAATCGACTCATTTATATTTGGAAACTTACATCAACTCTATGTTTTTGGCACAAAATAAAGAAGATTCCCTGCTGTTGGAACTTTGTGGGAGTCCCACATGGAAGATGTCTAAAGGCTTATACCTTTAATAAAGGATATCTCATGTAAGGTATTAAATGAAAGTGGGATTGGGTGAGGGGATTTCAATGGGTTTTCTTAAAAAATTTCCTTGTGGAGTTACATGATTATTAAATAATTAAATATTAGGCCTTGGCCCCGGGGAATAATTTATAAAAATAGGTTAATTTTTGAACAAAAACTTTTGACGATTGAAGAGTTGAGACACAACTTTTCGTCTATGGAAGCTTCTATAAAAGATGAGCGAATGATCTGACTTAATCACTTAATTTGTTTTACAATATCTTCCATACTATACAAGAGAGAAACACAGACTGAAGTTCGAGTAAAAATTCAAGGCATTCTACAAGTCTTGGATTGAGAGTTGTATCCTGGGAGACAGACGTCACGAAGATTCTACAAGCAGAAGTTTAGGGACAAATTTCTGTCTTAGGACATTGCCTTTGCAAGTCTCTCTCAATAATCAAATTAGTAAAATTCGAATTAGTTTCTCTATTTGATTTTAATGTTTTGATTGAAAGCTTCATCGGATTTAATCTCTATTGTTTAGTAATAGTAATATTTATTGTGATCCATAGATTCGATCCATACTTATAATATTTATTTTATAGCACCTATAACTAGGGGTAGGATTCGGGTGGTTTGGTTCGGTTTTTGTTAAAAATCATAACTAAATTGAAATTTTTTTTTTCAGTTCGGTTCGGTTTAGTTTTTCAGTTTTTAAAAGAAAAACAGTGATTATTTGGTTCAGTTTGGTTCGTTTTTTTTTCCGGATTTTTTCGGTTTCTTTCAGTTTTTTACATAATGCATAAAAAAAAAACTTTTGAATAAATAACTAAAAAATTGTCTATACTTTTTTTTTGAGTTGTCTAACATTTTAATTAGCTTGTATGAGAGAAATTGAGAAAAATTGTGTATAAAGAAATTAGTATTTTAGGAGTTTAAGGTTTTTGTTTTACATATATTTATATAATATATTACAAAATTTCCAAAACGATATCTTTTTATACATACTTCGGTTTTTTTCGGTTCGGTTCGATTTTTATAAATTAAAAACCATAACCGAACCAAATATTTCGGTTTTTTTCAATTTCGATTTTTTTCAGTTTGATTTTTATCGGGTGCAGTTTTTTTCGATCACAGCTCGGTTTGGATCGTTTTTTTGTTTGTTTTCGGTTCCAATGTCTCACCCCTACCTACAACAACAAGAAATGAAAGAGTCAGTTAATATATGCTTGAGGTTACAACTTAATACATAACTTAATACATAGCTACACAAGTACATTGATCTCATCCTGAATTATGTACTTGAAAAGTCGGCATCCACACCACAAATGAAAGAGTCAGTCATAATTAAATAACATATCAATTGCCAGAACAAAACCCAGAAAGAAAGATATGTGGATTCCAACAGCAAATTACGCATCAGCTCAAAACTAAAAGAATCTGCACAATCGCTAATTTAAATATTTCCAAATTCATAACTATCAAAGAGTTCAAAGCTTTACCTTCTTCTTCATGAGGTTGCTGCACGGTATTATACCAGTAGAATGTGAACCCTGACCAACTTCCAAGCTAAATGTTGTACAACCTAGAAAATCACGGCCACAAATCAAATTATTTAGAATACTCATCGACCCAGATCCTAAAAACGAAAATGAATCAAACAAAGAAGGGTAGAGTAATAGAGCCGCAACGCCGTTCGACTCGGGAGCCCGACGTCCTCCGCAGCTTGATTGACGATGTTCGGCAAGACTCCGTCAACTGGATCTTGAAAGTCCAGATTAGATGAGAGGCGAAGAGAGAGAAATAATCAATCCCAATCTCTAAGTTTAAAAACAAAACAAATAAGCATATTGTGTTTGTATTTGCGACCCATGACAAGGCGGATAAACACCTCTCAAAGATATCTTATTCACAACCTAGATATATCAATGTAGTAAGATAAATAGGGGTTATCGAACACGAGGAATTTGTGAAACTAAATCCTAACACACTACTATGCTGACAGACTCGACTACAGAACACTAATGGTATGCGAACCTAAGCTAGACAGACTCAAATGCTACGAAATTTTGACACAATGAACTAGACACAGTGGCGGACTACCACACAAAATTTGAGGGTATTCGGAGTTGATTTGGTTACCTAAATAAATCGGCTAAACTACAGCTAATGCAGAAAATAAATGCTGAAAATAAATATGCTAATGAATGCAAATGGATTTAAACTATATGATTAAAGAGTTAAGAGGAATACAATCCACCACCGTCATTCCATCTATCTAACACATACTTAATCTAATGCACATATTCAATGAATGAAAGTTCCCAGGAAGAGTTGATCGTTACAACCACATCCTATTACCTAATCATTATGCCTATGCAGGTTTGTCATGGACCTCCCCTACATCTATCCCTCTATTGAACCTATAGTCATGGACCCCAAGGTTTACAAAGAAGAAAGCATTAAGATCTAGAAAAGGTTTGAGAAGCTACAAGGGTTCACAAGTACACTATGGGCGTGTCTCGCTAGATCTATGGAGTTCAATCTCCTGACGGTAAAATCGGCGTATCACTATAGAGAATCCGGTGGAAGAAATTATCTTCAGTCGCCCGTATCTCATGAAACTAGAACCCTAGCATGCATACTAAGTTGGCCACCAAAGCAAACATACAAGAATTCATACGGTGATCATTCAGAGAAAGAAACCTCATTCAAAGAATATGTAAAACTAAATTAAAGTGTATGCATTAAAAAGACTTCATGTACGGGGCTTCAAGCAGCTCCTTAACAAAGGAAAATTAGCTACTAAAAGTCATAAATAATAAAATCAAAGAGTTCATGAAAGAAAAATTAAATAAAGGAAAAAGAATAAACTCTCGACGACAACGGAATCGGGCTAGACTTCTTGCATGAGATCTTCCCTTTGTTTTTGTTTCTTCTTGTTTTTCTCTTTCTTCTCCCAAGACTTCCAGCCCCAAGCCGTGGGTCAGCCCACTTGCAAGACTTCCACTCAAGTTAGACTTCTTTCTTTATTTTACTATTAGTCTCCAAGTCCACTTCAACTTCTTTTTCTCACCAACTTTGCTCGCATAGAACGTACGTACTCTCCTTAGCAATCTCATATATACCAATATATAAAATTAGCTCTCCTCCTGCATCACATCTCGCCAAGCATATGTCACATCATTCTTAATATTCCCTCTCCAGGCAGTTCCTTAATTGTATACATATATAAGCTCCTCGCCAAGCCATGCTCGCAAGACTCACGTGCTCCTCTTCTTCAATTATCTCCAAAATATATAATTTAATCTCCTTTTCTCCATTAATCTCCAAAGTACCTAAAAACAAATAAACTTAATTAATTCACTCAATTAATAACAATAAACTAAATATAGGGAACGAATTAAATACCAAATAGACGCATAAATATGCAACTATCAACCAAATCAAGAAAATTCTACGAAAATGTTGACATAACTTCCCCTGAAATTGAGACTACCCAAAACCCGCATGAAGATAACACTTCAGAGACTAAATCCCACAAACAAACCGTGGATCACCGATGTCCATCCGGATTTCTCAACAGAAATCATAAACAAAACTAGAACTCAACTCAGCAATTTCGAAGCACATTTACAAGGTAATAGTTCAGAGTACAAAGGAAAGTAACTCAATGACAACAAGAGAAGCTTACTCAACAATTTACATGAACACTACTGGAAGTAACATAATACAAACGGTATTCAGAGCGACTTCTACTAGCATATATTACATATAATATAAACCAACAGTGAGCTGAGACATACTGCTGAAAAGATGTCTGGTGGACTTGAAGCCTTTGACGATACCAAGCACTTTCAGGTATACACTGCAGCCTGGGCGACGAAAACAAAAAAACTCAGGAAATGCATTAAAATAAAAAAGGTTAGCATGAGTAGGCAAAAATAATATAACCAGCCTAAATTAATAAAACTGATTTACCATGCATTTTCGTTGATTTTCGTGAAATAATGTGAGTTCAAATCGAATAAATTGAAATGTAATGAAGGTAGTCGTTCATGGTGTTTGTCCTAACCCGAGACAATCTGGGTCGGGCAGGGTGTTTGTCCTAACCCGGTCTAACCGGCTATCTGGTGATCAACCGATTAGCTAAGGCATCGATACAACTAAATAAAACCATCACAATAAACCTCCAAATAAATGCTCTAAAAATATACCATAAAGCGTAATGCATAAAAACATGAACTCGCTATCGACTGTGAAAATAAAGGCCCACTCACAAGTCTGCGACTACTGCTGGGGTCCAGCGGAATTCTCTTTGCTGCTAGGGTTGCGATCACGGTGTCCTGTCAATAAGGATCACATAATATTAGAAAAGGTAAAACTATGAAAATATGCTCTAAAAATAACCCCAAAAACCCCATCGTGAATTCCTATAACCTACATTGACGGAGCTCCGCCGTTGACGGTGGCATGTGGCCCTCACACGCCTCCACAGGCAGCGACGTGTGGGTCTAACGTGCCTCTGGTCAAAGTGCTCCAATGTCAGAGGTTAGTACTTCATTGGAAAGCTAGTAACAAGGCCTACAACTTTTCTAACTGAGCTGGAATCCAATTCGACGGCGTTTTGCCGAAATTTACATAAGCAAGCCGAAAAACCTATGTTCCGGCGGCCACCACCAACAACGGCGATTGATCCCTCAAAACACTCCTCTCCTCAAACCCAACCGAACCCCTACACTCACGTACCATAACTCAAGCTCACGTATCTGGAATTCGCCCTCGAAAGTTATGGCCCAAAATTGGTCGGAAAGTTTTGTGGCGTCGAAGTTCCGCCGTAGAGCTTCGTCGATCCCAAAGGACTAATCCAGATAGACTCAGAAGGGGGAGCTTCGTCGGTCCCCCCACCCACGACCCCCAAAACTAGCCGGAGCACCACCACCGACGGAAGCAATTGGACGACTTAAAATCTGATTCAGGTGACCTCCAAACACCTGCAAAGACCAAAAATATCCACAACAATCAAACAAGGATGCCTCAGGCTTCAAAACCATACATGTTTCGTCGCCGAAGGTGTCCGAAAATGGCGGTTCTGGTTGGGTCAAATGAGGCGGGTCAGCAGAGGAGGATTGGGTCGAGCCCGTGCAGTTTTTTTTTTCTGGTTTGACTTTTCTTTTCTTTCCAGAAAATGCCTATTTATACCCCTAAGATCCTCGATAGATCGACGACCCAAATTCAATCTCATCACGATCTAATGGTCAAGATTAAATTGACTAAAAATTATTTCCTTTTTATTTATTTCTCGTGCCAACTTCCGATAAACATAAAAATTACCTCGTTTATCCGAAAAATCCCCCGAAAATTTCTACGAGCTCGAAATAAAATACTCTACAACTTTTGATAAAAAAAATCAAGTCAAATTATCGCCCGGTGAAAAATTCGTTAACAACCTCTGTGGTGCAACTAATACGCGATAAAACTTGATACGATTCAATAAGTGCGTAATTTTAGTTCAGGTCGTAACAATCTACATCCCTTACAAAAATTTTGTCCTCAAAATTTACGTACCTGCTAGAAAAGATAACAGTATTGCTTCCTCATATGTTACTCTGGTTCCCAGGTGACTTCTTCTACTGCATGATTCCTCCACAATACTTTCACTAAATGAATGGTCTTACTCCGGAGAACCTGCTCTCTATGGTCAACAATCTCCACTGGTTCCTCAATATAGACCAAGTCCTCCCGTAGTAGAATTTGTTGAAGCATAATGACATGTGAAGAATTAGGAATGTACTTCCGTAACATGGACACGTGAAATACATCATGAACTCGTGCCAACTCTGAGGGTAACTCCAAACAATAAACCACAACACCCACACGCTCTATAATCTCATTGGGTATGATGTAATGGGATTGAAGTTTACCGTGTTTCCATCACCCCTTCTATAGAGACAGTTTCAGGAATACCCAGTCTCCCACCTCAAACTCAAGATCTTTCTGTTTGACGTCTGCATAACTCTTTTGTCTATATTGAGCGATCTTCAGTCTATCTCGAATGATCTGCACATTCTTCATGTTTTCATGGACTATGTCTGGACCAATGAGACTCATTTCTCCTACTTCGCTCCAACACAAGGGAGTCTGACAGTGTTTCCCATACAAAGCTTCATATGGCAACATTCCAATGCTGGGATATAAAATTAGAACCTTGATCGGATATAATGAACACAGGTACACCATGAAGCTTCACGATCTTCTGCATATAGAACACAGCTAACTTAATCACCAAAAGTTTATCTGAGACTGGTCTGAAATGTGCGAACTTTGTAAAGCAATCCACAGTCACCCAAACACCTAAATTACCTTTGATTGTATGAGGTAGTTTTTATACGACATGTTGGCAAATAGAGCATTGAATCACATGTCGCTCAGCCTTCACATGTTGGCAAATAGAGCATTGAATCACATGTCGCTACCTCCCTCTTCATATTAGGCCATCAGTAGTATTCTCTGAGGGTGCGGCACATCTTCATGCTACCCGGGTGCATAGCATAAGATGAACAATGAGCCTTGTCGAGTATTTCCCGTTTCAAGTCCTCGTTATTTGGCACACAAAGTCTTCCATTGAATACCAGCAACCCATCTCTCTTTTCTATAAATTCTGGTTGTCCAACGTCATGCACTGCTTCCTTTTAATTCAAAAGTGAAGGTCATAATCCTGTAATTCACATACTCGGTCAATAAGAATGGGTCGAACCTGTAGACTAGCGGTTAAAACTCCATCCCCTCTCTCATCAGTGTACAACACTGCTCTAATGGCTCGCAACTCCGTAAGCAGTGGCACACGAGCCATCTGTAAATGAGACAAGGAAACTCTGGACTTCTGGTCAAGAGCGTATGCAACTACATTAACCTTTCTAGGGTGATACTCAAAGGTGCACTTATAATCACTTATCAACTTCATCCACCTTCTCTATCTTAAGTTCAGTTCTGGCTATGTGATGAGGTACATAAGACTTTTATGATTGGTGAAAATCCAACATCTGCCACCAAAAAAGTAATGTCTCCAGATTTACAACGCGAAAACTATCGTTGCCAACTCTATATCATTAGTGGGGTAGTTCGTCTCATGAGGTTTTAACTGTCATGAACCATACACGACTACCATGATATGCTACATCAATACACGATCGAAACCTAACTTGGAGGCATCACTGAACATAGTGCACTCCCTACTATCGTCTAGTAATGTCAACACTGGGGCTGTGGTCAACCTTGTCTTCAAAGTCTGGAAATTCTCCTCACAAGCCTACGACCATTCAAAATTAACTCATTTTCGTGTAAGTCTTGTAAGAAGTGTTGCAATTTGTGAAAAAATCTGCACAAATCGACGGTAGTAAAAAGCTAGACCTAGAAAGTTTTTGATATTTGGCACACTTGCAGGTCTGCTGCAATTCAGCACCGCCTCTACCTTGTCAGGATCAACACTAACACCATCTGCCGAAATCACATGACCAAGAAATTTCACATTATCCAACCAGAACTCTCATTTACTGAACTTGGCGTATAGCTGAGACTGCCTCAATGTCTCCAAAACTACATGTAGATGTGTCGCATGTTGTCTCGCATCCTTTGAGTAAATCAAGATATTGTCAATAAGCACAATGACAAACTTATCAAGATAAGATCAAAATACTCGATTCATCAATGCCATGAAGGCAATAGGTAAATTTGTCAAACCGAATGACATCACAAGAAACTCATAGTGCTCGTACCGCGATCGGAACGCGGTCTTAGAGACATGACTCGCTAATCCGTAACTAATGGTATCCCGATCGAAGATCAATCTTAGAGAATATTGTAGATCCCTTCAACTTATCAAACAAATCATCAATATAAGGTAGTGGATAATTGTTCTTCACAATAACCTGGTTCAATTTCCGATAATCGACGCATAATATCATAGACCCACCCTTTTTTTTTCACAAATAAAATTGGAGTTCCCCACGGTGATACGCTAGGACGGATGAAACATTTATCAATCAGTTCTTGAAGTTGAACCTGCAACTTCTTCAATTCAGCTGGAGCCATACGGTACGACACCTGAGCTATGAAACATGTACCCAGAAGTAACTCAATCGTGCAATCTATTTCCCTTTCTGGAGGAAGACCCAGTAATTCCTCAGGAAAAATATTAGGGTATTCCCTGACCATAATAATCTTCTCCAGGTTAGGGGTGGAAACAAAATTGTTCATGATATGCGCCACATATGCAGTATACCCATTTCATAACATTTTCTCGGTTTTCACAGCTAAAATAAAACACGATGAAAGAACATTCCGTTCTCCGCAGAATAAAACCTTTGGCAAACCTGTACTTCAAAACATCACCTCTTTCCGATGATAATCAACCAAAGCTTGGTGATTGCTCAGAAAGCCCATCCTCAAAATCAAATTGAAATCCGCGACATCAAGAGGTATCAGGTTGACAAACAACCAAAAATCTCCAACCATAACACTACATCCTTTATAAACTAACCCGAATAAAACCACATCACCGTAGGGATAAGTCATTCACCACATCATTGATAAGGGAGTGGCAGATATGTTAATTGTTGATGCTAATCTCACGAAGATAAAAGATTGTGTCACCCCTGGATTAATTGAAGTATAAACAGCATAACCAAAAATATATAACATATCGATGATCACCTCAGGAGTTGATCTACCTTTCTAAAGAGTCATATGATGAAGTCGGGCATGCCCAGTCTAACCCCGGAAGTGGCTTCCTACACCATCAGAACTCTGTACCAAAAATCCACCTTTGGAGACCCTATGCGGGCACTCCTTAGTAAAGTGACCCGTCTGACTAGATCCACTGGAACTGGCCCCAGACCCTTGTTTCTGACTCCTCATCCATCTCTGAAAATGACTCGGACAACATGCAATAAGAGTAAGAGTGTGAGATCTCTCGCCTGAAGATGCAGTGGAACCAAAAGTACTTGAACTTCCCCTCTTTGAAGGACCTTGACTAGGCCCACCTTCCTCAAATCGTCGAGTCTAGCCCCGCTCAGATCAATGCCTATCCTGGCATTTTATTACAGCTCTAACGAACTCATCAAAATTAACACGTGTCACATGAGATAAGTACATGGCAATCTCTAACCGCAAACCTTGCTCAAACCTCCAACACTTCTCTTTCACTAGCCTGACAAAATTTGGTGCAAAACAAGCTAAGTGAGTGAAACGTTCCCGATATTCCATCACAGACATGTCTCCCTCCTAAAGATTCATAAACACCTCATACTTATGTTGCTCCAATGCTTCGCAGAAGAAACGACTCATGAACAATTCTGTAAACTCTGTCCACAGAGTTATGGCTCTAATCCTCCTAGTCCCTTGTGATAGTCGCATATTTATGCTTGTATTCGGTGTTTAATTCATTCCCTATTCTTATGTTATTGTTATATAATTGAGTATTTAATTAATATTTATTGTTTTATAGGTTTGTGGAGGTATAAAGGAAAATGAAATAAAATAGGGATTCCTAGCTCAATATGGATTTAAGAAGGAGTTTTGTGTAATTAAAGAAGCCTATTCCAATATAGACTTGAGGAGATCAACTGGGGAAACTGTATAAACTTATTTTAGGTTTTTGGAAAGGCTAATCAGGAATTGAAGAGAGAAACTCGAGTAAGGAGAGAGAGAAGCCACAAGGAGCACATGATCTTGTCTTCGATCCATCGAAGCCCGAGCTTCGAGCCATCGAAACTAGATGAACAACTTATGTTCTTCATCCCTTCTTGATTTGTAAACTCTATGATTTGTTTTGATTCTTTATTTATAACTTGTAGTAGCTAAGCACCTTGTTAAGGGGCTCTGCTTGAATCCCTGTACATAAAAAATTTCTAATTTATACACTTTAATCTAGTTTTGCATATTCAATTCGAATGAGATTCTTTCTCTATGTGACTCACCGTATGAATTCTTGTATGTTTGATTTAGTGTACAACTTAGTATGTATGCTAGGATTCTATTTTCATGAGATATGGACGACTGAAGATAATTTCTTCCACCGGATTCTCTACAGTGATACACCAATTTCGTCAGGTGATTGAAACCCTAGGTCTAACAGGACACGTCTATAGTGTACATGTGAACCCTTGTAGATTCTCAAACATTTTCTAGAACTTAATGATTTCTTCTTCGTAAACCTTGGGATCCATGACTATGGATTCAATAGAGGCATAGATGTGGGGGAGGTCTATGACAAACTCAAATAGGCATAAGGATTAGGTAATAGGATGTGGTTGTAGCGATCGGCCCTTCCTGGAAACTTTCATTCATTGGATATGCGCATTAGATTAAATATGTGTTACATGGATGGAATAACGGTGGTGGATTGCATTCCTCTTAACTCATTCATTATATATTTTAAACACTTTGCATTCATAAGCATGTTTACTTTCAACATTTATTTTCTGCATTAACCGTAGTTTAGACGATTCATTTTGGTACACTAATCAACTCTTAATACTCTGAAATTTTGTGTGATAGTCCTCCACAGTGTCTATATTATTGTGTCAAAATTTTGTGTCATTTGAGTCTATTTAGAGTAGGCTCATAGTATCATTAGTGTACTGTAGTCGAGTCTGTCAGCATTGTAGTTTAGTGTTAGGATTTAGTTTCACCAATTCCTTGTATTCGATAACCCTTATTTATTATACTATATTGATATATCCAAGTTTAGAATAGGGTATCTTTTAGAGGTGGTTCTCCACATCATCAAAATTTTTGATCTATCGAAAAAAAGTTCATGAACGTCTCTTCGATCCATCGAAGGACAAATCTTTGACCCATCGAAATAGAGCCAGTTTTCGAGAATGACCGGATCAAGGAGGAATTAGATGAACTTAAAGCTATGCTGGGATACAAGCCTTCAAGTGTGGCATTGGAGTCCTATAAAGAAATCAATGAGCTTGAATCTCTACCGTTCATACAAACAGGTAGTATCTTTTCAGTTAGTGTTTCTTCAAAGCTAATACAATTGCAAGAAGAGAAATCATTAACTGCCAACAGGGAGCACAAGTCAACAATTGGAAGGGGAGTTCACATGGAACATCAAAATCTGAATGCGACAAAGCGTAAGGATCAGTTTCATCTACTCTTTACTGATCACATGTTGGAGCATTTTGCAAGTTTTTATCGTAAGTTCATTACGAATTCCTTTAAGATACCTAGATCGTTGAGTGCACATCTTGAGAAAGACATAGCGTTCAATTTCACTGAGGAATATCTACTAGGGTTCAACAAGCTAGAGGATACAGCTCCCAACATCCAAGCAACATATTGGTGATAACATCCTGATGCGGTGTTGTGGGCCTACATGATAGCATGTGAGTTCAGCAGGATTTCAAAGGGAAAAACTAAAGTTTTTCATGATCAGAATATCAAGAGGAAAGAATTTGTCATCGGTCAGAAAGTTTTACTCTTCAGTAGTCATCTACGCTTATTTCCAGGTAAGCTTAAAAGTAGATGGACTGGACTGGACCTTATATTATCACTAATGTTTTTCCTCATGGTGCTATAGAGATTATGAGTTCAAAAACAGGAAAGACATTCAAAGTGAATAGGCAATGACTCAAGCCTTTTTATGAGTCGTTTGTGGAGCATGTGTTTGAAGATGCAGACTTTTAAGATGCGCCTCCTATGGAGAATTGAGTAGATCTGCCATCTGGCTGAAGACGTTAAACTTAGCGCTACTTGAGAGGTTACCCATATGGATGGAGAAGGTGGCGACCAAATTTGATTTCTTATCTTTTCTCTTTAATTTTCTCCACAAAGTGTGTTTTGTGTGTGATATGTATTCTGTGTCATACTTGGTTGGTATATTGTCTAGTCTAATTTCAGTTTTTACATTGAGGACAATGCAACTTTCAAATGTGGGGTGAGGCTATATCATATACTTAGTGTCTAGATATAGATTTTTAGTTTTTTGAATCAGAATTTTTGATTTTTGTAGTAGTGTGATTTTTTGGACATAGCTAGAGGTCTCAAAAAATTCTGAAATGTTGAGTACGTGTTGGTATATATGTCTAGTATATGCTCGTGAAATTTGAGCCTTTTTGGACCTGTTGTTAATTCTTTAGAAATTATGTAAGTGAGAGTGCGCAGTCTCTTCAGTTTTTTCAGTTTTGCTTAAAATGTCCAGGGTGTACCATTCGATCCATCAAAGGATATCCTGCGACCCATTAATGGGTTATTCCAGAGCAAGACCAGGGAGCAGTCCTCGATCCATCGAGAACCATATTCGATCCATCGAAAAGTCAGTGTCAGTTTAGAGTTTTTCTTAGTCTTCTTGTGTGTTTTAAAGTGTCTTATTTGAAAAACAATATACAAAAATAAATAGTATCATAAAAGATACAAAAGAAGAGTCTTAGGAGCCCTTAACAAGTCAATAATGTGCTTATTTCTTCCTACTTTGTGACTAAAAGATGATTATGTGACTCAAGTCTATTTGGATAATGTTGATATATGATGCATATGCGAATATTCAGTGGATGTAGAAACGAGTTAACATGGTGCAGATATTTTTGAGCATGCATAGACTTTATTGAGATTCATTTAACCAGTGAGATTTTGAGCATTATATATGTTATATACATGCTTTCCTTGTTGAGTATCAATTGCTTGCCGCAGATTAAGTAAATGGACTCTAGAGATTACTAGAACTTGCTCTTATGCTATTCAAAGCTTTTAGTCAGTACATGTTCTGATTGAAGAAGTGATAAATGTATTTAGGGGACACCACCATAGCTATATAAGCATGTGTCCTGATTTTGTGTACACAAGATGTGCACCCCGTAGTTAACCACTTTGAGCCTACATGTGAAATTTTATGTCATCTCCCACATTTCTCTGACCTTAAACTGTAGAATAGTTATATCTTTGCCCTTGTTCTAGGACTTGGTAGAGCTATATATGAGACAAGTATGTAAAGACGGTGATAATGTCGAAAGGTGATACAAATGAATAAGTGTGGGGTATCAAGCTAGTGTAAAAAAAAACAAAAGAGAAATTGTGATATCTAGCTTGATACCCAGGGTTAACAGTCGATAAAAAGATTGATATGAAGGCCCAACAAGATGAAATCCGGCGACAATAATGAAAAGTTCATGTTGTAAAATTTGATGAAGTCTTTTATATGGTGCTCTACTAGGTTCTAGATTTTGTTTGCAATCCATACCCATTTATTCTTTAACTTATGAGCCAAGTCCCATTACAACCCATGAAACCCTTTGATTCTCAAGATGATAGCCTTTGATCTATAGAGATTAGTCACAAGAATGAGCATATGGTTTGCTCCATTTGGCAAGTAATCGAATTGAGTGATACATTAGATATATTTTGAGAGAAACACTTATGAGAGCATATCGATGTGAGGTTGAATCTTGATTGGTTTTGTGCATGTTCTAGCTCTTTATTCACCTTGATTATGTCTATGTCCTACATGTTACATGTGTGTTATATATTGAAGTTATCCGTGGTAACTTGTAGGTACATGTGATCTTGGTGTTATAATTTTGTGGAAGAATGCTGAGGCAAATTCTTGAGGGCATTAGAGTCAGTGTTTGTAAAGTTTTTGAGTCTTTTTAGAGTCTTATTTTAGTGTATTGCTCAAGGACTAGCAATGTTTAAGTGTGGGGTATTTTGATAGTCGCATATTTATGCGTCTATTCGGTGTTTAACTCATTCCCTATACTTAAGTTATTTTTATATGATTGAATATTTAATTAATATTTATTGTTTTATAGGTTTGTGAAGGAATAAAGGAAAAGGAAATAAAAGAGGGATTCCTAGCTCAATATAGATTAGGCATATTCAATTCGAATGAGGTTTCATTCTCTATTTGACTCACCGTATGAATTCTTATGTGTTTGATTTAGTGTACAACTTAGTATATATGCTAGGATTCTATTGTGATGAGATACGGGCAACTGAAGATAATTTCTTCCACCGGATTCTCTACAATGATACACTGATTTCGTCGGGTGATTGAAACCCTAGGTCTAGAAGGGCATCCCCATAGTGTACATGTGAACCCTTGTAGATTCTCAAACATTTTCTAGAACTTAATGATTTCTTCTTTGTAAACCTTGGAAATAGGATGTGGTTTTAGAAATCGGCATAAAGATTAGGTATAGGATGTGGTTGTAGCAATCGACCCTTCTTGGGAACTTTCATTCTTTGGATATGTGCATTAGATTGAATATGTGTTAGATGGATGGAATAACGGTGGTGGATTGCGTTCCTCTTAACTCACTCATCATAGTTTAAACACTTTGCATTCATAAGCATATTTACTTTTAGCATTAGCTGTAGCTTAGCCAATTCAGTTTGGTATCCAAATCAAATCCGAATACCCTGAAATTTTGTGTGGTAGTCTCCCACTGAGTTTATATTATTTTGTCAAAATTTTGTTTCATTTGAGTCTACCTAGAGTAGGGTCATAGTGTCACTACTATACTATAGTCGAGTCTGTGAGCATTGTAATTTAATATTAGGATTTAGTTTCACTAATTCCTTGTGTTCGATAACCCCTGTTTACCATACTACATTGATATATCTAATTTGAGAATTGTGTATCTTTGAGAGGTAATTCTCCACATCATCACCCTGCCACCAGCGATGTGCATGGTCCTGCAAAAGACTTGCAGCTACCTCAGTCCTCTGCTCAGGCTAGTTTTAGGGGTCAAGGATGGGAGGATTTTGAAAACCTGCTAGTAGAAGTCGCTCTGAATATCATTTGTATTATGTTACTTCCAGTGGTATTCATGTAAATAACTGAGTCAACTTCTCTTGTTGTCGTCAAGGTACTTTCCTTTGTATTCAGAACAAGTACCTTGTAAACTAGCCCTCAAGAGGGGGAGAGCTTCAAAATACTCTCATCCTTGACCCCCAAAACTAGCCTGAGCATCACCACCAACGGCCGCAATTCGATGACTTAAAACCCGATTTTTGTGACCTTCAAACACCTGCAAATCTCAAAATTATCCACAACAATCAAACAAGGAAGCCTCAGACTTCAAAAACCTACATATTTCATCACCGGAGGTGGTTGAAAACAGCGGTTTGGGTTGGGTCATATGAGGCGGGTCGGCGGAGGAGGATCTAGTCGATCCCGTGCAATTGTTTTCCTGGTTTGACTTTTTTTTTCTCTGAAAAATGCCTATTTATAACCCTAAGCTCCTCGATAGATTGACAACCCAAATTCAATCTCATCGCGATCAAATAGTTGAGATTAAACCGACTAAAAATTATTTTGTTTTTATTTATTTCTCACGCCGACTTTCGATAAACATAAAAATGAGCTTGATTAACCGAAAAATCCCCCCAAAATTCCTACGAGGTCGAAATAAAATATTCTATAATTTTCGAGAGGAAAGTCAAGTCAAATTTTCTCCACATAAAAAAGTCTTTAACAATCTCGGTGGTGCGACTAATACAGTATAAAACTTAATACGATTTAATAAGTGCGTAGTTTTGTTTTGGGTCATAACAATATGCTTTATATAAGTCACTAGTACATATTATCCTTATACATTACTATAAAAGTACTGTCTAGTTTCAAGATTTTGGAACGATGCTCGGCCTAACTTTGGAACATATTTTTTTTTGAAAGAAGGGCTTGCAACTACCTTTAATCCTTGATTGATGAAATGATAGAATACAAGGGGAGGGGGGGACATAAAGCATATACCCCATAAGAAGAGAAACACCCGAAGTACTATCAGGTGACTCAACTAAAATATTGTATCCTAAACTGCACCATTTAGCAAAAAATGTATCATTGACTACTCCATTTGTTTTACATTTGAGGCGACACAGTACCGGGAAGATAACGCGATTCCGATGAAGCATCAATTCACTCTAAAAAATTTTCCAACTATGTTGTCAAACAAAACTTTCATCGGCACTACATCTCATGCTACCACTAGGAGGGTGCACCCACTCGACGAACCAAATCCTACCTAGGATAAATTAGGCACCAAAGGTGCACAATTCAAGACAAATTCTACATCTGCCAATCTCATATGGATGGCTTATTTTTGACCAAACAAATAAAGACAACACATAAAAATAACTAAACTTTAAATAATAGAAGTAAACATAAGCCAGACTTAGGGTTTTACCCAGGCCTATTGTTGGAGCCCAAAACGTGGCCCTGTGGCAGTCCAACCCACAACAGTCCCTAACATCCACTCTCTATCCCCCACACCACCTCCTGCGCCATTGTCCTTCATCAGCCTTCCAGTAACCGTCATCTCATAATAGAGCCTCAAGAGACGACTCACCATCACCCCACCATAGTCACATTTTCCTTGACCATCAGAGTACACCAACATCCAAGCCCTCGAACCCATGATTCGGTGCACTCCAAGCTTTGTAGGCATACGGCCCGTCGTTCTCGATAGTCGACCAAGGTGGGTCTGAGACAACAAGGGCAAGACTAGCCTCCTCCCCTCACCGTTATCCCTCCATCGTCCCTCTCCATTAAATCCATTGTAAACTGTTGGAACTTGAAACAGCCCTCCACTGCGCAAGGACCTCCAATCTCCTCCGACACCCATCACTGGTTCTGAGAGCTTTACTCGTCTGGCTGCATCACAAGGCGCACGTTGACGATGCCAGAGGCCACCGCCAACGGAGCCAGGCTGCCGAACTAGAGAAGGTTACAAACTGATTTTGTGTTATCGAGCGGCGCTCGAGAGTTTTCCTCTACTAACTTTGACACATATTTTTGGCGAAACTAGTATTCGTTGTAACTGCCTGATTTTTAATCGGCAACTTGGCTATCAACAATGATGGTGGTAGATTGCATTCCTTTTAACCCATTTATCATATCGTTCAAACTCATTTGCATTCATAAACATATTCACTTTCAACATTTATTTTCTGCATTAACTGTAGCTTAGCCGATTCAATTCGATACTCAAATTAACTTTGAATACTCTCATATTTTGTGTGGTAGTCGACCACTGTGTTTAGTATAGTGTGTCCAAATTTCATGTTATTTGAGTCTGTTTAGAGTAGGATTATAGTGTCATTAGTATACTGTAGTCGAGTCTGTCAGTATTTTAATTTCGTGTTAGGATTTAATGTCACCAATTTCTTCTATTTGATAATTCTTATTTATCATGTTAAATTAATAAATTCAAATTAAGAATAAAATATTTTACATATCTATTTATCCGCCTATCACCAGTGCATGGCTAAGCAGTAAGCACCTGTCATGAAAGTTCATGAAAATTGTCTTGATGCATAAATTAGAGCTATTAAAGCATCACAATGTTGAATCGTCTTTCCTCCGCCTACTTCATGCACCCACGTACTTTATATATGTGCCAACTGATGGTAATAATGATACATATGTAACCTGCTATCTTCCAAAGACCACACACATGACTTAATTAGTAATTTCTCACTGCATGGTTTAACATTTTAAAAGCCAATTTATACATTTTATGGTTTCACCACTTCATCTTAATTACTTGACACTTGCACCTTTCTTAACCAAGCTAAGATTCGTCATAGCTAGCAATATATACTTCATCTTGGAAACTCTCTTATAAAATTTGGCTTTATATATACTCCGATCATTCAAATAGAAGGCAACTTATAATATGTTCATTCATATACTTGAATAGTAGCCTTCGAAATGTAAGCACTATCATGGTATTAAGCTAGCCACATGGCCGTGAACTCAACCTCTTCGGCATATGCACGTGAGTAATTAATTTCAGCTTCAACTTCAAATTTAGACGAATGTACTTTTACAAATCAACTTTATCTCCGACGAACATGTCACATATATTTTTTCATTGAAAAAATGAAAAGTACAACCTAGAACAAGAATTACAACCAAAAATCTATATCTTTCTCAAAAGAAAAAGAAAAAACCAAAATTCTATTCCGTAATATATAGCTCACATAAGAAATGAACAAATCCCTTTTAATAAAATACAGAAAACAAAAAACAAAAAAGTTATCAAACAAGATCACCATGCCACTTCACTTGCATACTATATTTTGAAAAGACTTCGTGGCAAGAACAAGTTCCATGGTGCAATTCATCTGAGCAGACCTCTTCTTCTTGATCACCTTCATCAGGTGAATCGTCCCGTCCAAATTGGAGGACGCCGTTATAGGAATAATCCCGGAACCAATGTCCCTACCCAACCGAGAGTTTGCCGGCAAATCTTTCGAAGTCAAGTCCACCGATGATACACCAACCTTCATAGTCCATCGAGCCCCAACACGTTCCTCTTCCACATAAGTCTCTCCAATCCTCACACCTCTATACAAAAACACAACGGTACCTTGTTCATAGTTGAACCGACCAAAATTCATGTTCTTCACTCCAAACTCGACGTCCATTCTCAGATCAAACGACGGACGCGTGGCGCTGCCGACTTCAAAGCCGGTGATCGAAGCCGTCTCGACGCGGAATTTAGGGCTCTTGATTTTCATCACGGTGAGTGCAAAGACAGTTATGACTACGACATGGAGTATGGTGAATATGGATACGTAGAGAAGGCACCTCATCCGCTGCTTGTGACGGAGCTCCTCCGGGTACGGTTGGGCGGACACCGCCGCCGATTCCTCATCGCTCTTCATGTAGCCGCCGTTGGAGGGCACTAACGGATACGGTGGCGTTGCTCCCTTCTCCGTCATCATTATTTCTTTCTCAATATGAATGAAGTGTACGTGTGATTTAATTTGCTTTCTGGTTTTTTAAGTGCTAGCTTCAAGTGAGAGTGTGGTTAAGTAGGGGGTGGTATGGAGCAAGCAGCTATATATAGACATGATCATATGCAGATGATCTGAAATGTATTTGGATAAGCAGATCTGCTGCATCCTATTTCAACGCGGATAAGGTGGGCGGTGACTGAAGTTGAATTGGCTTTCTCTGGTTGACTTGTATTCTCTATGGTGATGGTGAGTAGGTTACTTTACGTGCATAATTTTCAAAGCAAGTCGCTCTGGCACTAATGCTGCATTTAGAAGCATATATTTAAGAATAAAAGGTCGCTTACGTACTTAGGTCATGACCACACACACATATTTACGTGCCAACTGATGGTGTATATATAATCTTCTAGCTTTCAAAGACCACACATATTAAACTTAATTAGGGATTATTACACTTTTTTATATTAAGATTTTTAATTTATTTAAAAAATAGTATGTTTAATTTTAAATGAGTTTATGTAAACTCTTAAAAGTATGTTTGTTACACCTCTTTATATTAGAATTCTTAACACATAATAAAAATAATCTAATGTCATATTTTGTGTCATAAAAGATTATTTTAAATGAGTTTAAAGAGATTAAACACTATATTCACATTCTTATACAAAGAGCCCAAAAAAATTTGCTTCTTATATAACACCCATTAATATAAAAAATATATTATCTCTTATATAATGAGTCAAAGTATACAAAAAGTTTAAACTCCCTTATTTAATACACTCTAATATAAAAAATATACTATCTCTAATACATACAAGAAATTCAGTCCAAAAAAGTAAAGTATAACAAACATGCCTGAGCGAATTCTCAACCCATGCATTAACATTTTAAAAGGTCATATACTTTTGCGGTTTCACTTCATCTTGACGTACGTACACCTACACGTACAATGATAATTTGTTGAACTTTACTGCTCTTTCGGCATTTATGTGAGCCGAATTAACATATCTTCATGTGCACATGATTAACTGATTTTTTGCTTTAACTTCAAACTTATAACCGGTTGTGACTTGTGTAAATCGGCTTTATCTCTAACGATTATATCAAAGTGTACAAGTTTTACGTACAAAAAATTACTTCCTTCACTAATTAATTCGGCTTTAAACCATGAAATGGTTTTTCATCTCCATATGTATCTTAGTTGAGGATGAGGAGGTTACTCGATACAGTTGAGTTCGTCATGAAAAGTATTTGAACGATGCTAGCTAGCTGCTATGTCGTTCTCTGCTGCGTAATATTCTACGCGGGTAGCTAGCTAGCTGGGAGATCGAATTAATTTGAATGTTGAATTGATCTTCTTACTTGACATGTGTGTAGAGAATTTGAGACTTAATGATGCATGTAGCTAGATAAGATGTCAATATTTGAGAATATAATGTACTTGTTAGTTGTTACGTAGCTTCTTTGAATTGAAGTTTTTAAATGATAAGTAGCTAGGAATCTCACGTACGTAGTCGTCTTATTCAACAACATACATATATGCAATCTTTGTACGGACATACAAGCTAGTCATAGTTTACCGATCTACATTTTTGTATGCAAGCTTCGTGTGGAATTTGTTGCACGCCAAAACAAGAAAGTCTGGAAATTATAAATGTAGAGAGAATAATGTGAAGCAATGAATTGTGTAACTTTATTAATGAAGGAGCAACCCCTATATATAAGAGAGTACAAGAGGTACAAACAGGAAAGTAATCCTATTACATCTCTAGATAAGATACACTGCCATATCCTGTGTTCTCCACCATAACTAGGAACATCAAATATCCTATAACACTCCCCTTGTGCCGGTGTATGGTGGTGACGCTTCTTCTTTTGCTTCATTGATGCCTCATCAAAAACCTTGCCGAGCCAAAAATCGTTGCAGGAGAAAAATCGGTCTCGCCAAGTAAAAAGAGTGCAGATCATCGTAGACGATGATATGACACATAGCTATATTGTGTCATTAAAACCTTGCTAAGTAATAAAAACCCAATGTGATAAAAATAACCTTAGTCAAGGAAAAAGAGTACAACGTGTCCTTCACATCCAGAAACGTTCATGTGTATGTCAGACTCCCCCTGAAGTCTGCATCTCCCCTTGATACTAACAATCAAGGCAGCTTAGACAAGCTAAGCAACCCTATGCTCTTCACATGCTTCTGGAATGTGGATTTGAGCAATAACTTAGTAAATAAATCTGTCACATTGCTCTTAGATCAAACCTGGTTAATCTGGATCTTGAGAAACTCTTGTTGTTATTGATTGTAAAAGTACTTAGTCGATATATGCTTGGTGTTGTCGCCCTTGATGTAACCTTGCTTCATCTACTCGTTGCAAGCAGCATTATCCTCATAAATGCATGTAGGTTCATCAGTAGTGGATTCCAATCCACAAGTCTCACGAATATGTGTGATGATGGACCTCAGCCATATACACTCCTTAATTGCCTCATGAAGAGTAATAATCTCAGAATGATTTGTGGATGTATGTCTACTTTGTAGACCTCCAAGATATCGCGGCGTTTCCTATAGTAAAGACATATCTTGTCCGGGAACGACCTTTATGTGGATCAGAGAGAAATCCAGCATCAGAAAAATTCGTCAACACATCACAAGGATTGTTGATATAGGGGGTAAAGGGAATAGCGTCACCATCTTCAATGACACGTCCCTTTGATATGGTGGCTTCTGTCTTGACTCTCTATAGGGATAAAACAAGCCCATATCTATCGTACCCTTCAAGTACCTGAAGATATTCTTAATGTCTGTCCAATGACATTGCGTGGGCACTAAGCTAAATCTAGCTAACAAGTTTACAACAAATAAGATGTTCGGTCTTGTGCATTGCGCTAAATATAGTAATATATACACCTGCTGCACTTAGGTAAGGCACTTCAGCCCCTAAGAGTTCCTCGTCCTCATCACTTGGACGGAACTGATCCTTCTCTAGATCTAGGCTGCGGACTACCATGGGGGTGCTAACAGGATGTACTTTGTCCATGTTGAACCTTCTCAACATCTTGTGGACATAAGCTGCCTGGTGGACTAGTATTCCACTACTACGGTGTTCTAGCTCAAGGTCTAGACAAAACTGTGTCTTCCCAAGGTCCTTCATCTCAAACTCGGATTTCAAGTACTTTGCAGTATCCTTTAACTCATCAAGAGTTCCGATGTGATTCATGTCATCAACATAGACTGCTACTATTGCAAATCCGGAACTTGTCCATTTAATGACCACGCAAAGGCATAGCTCGTTATTCACATATCCCTTCCCAATCAAATATTCACTTAGGCGGTTGTACCACATACGCCTGGATTGCTTCAATCCATACAGTGACCTTCTCAATCTTATAGAGAATGCACTCCGTGGTTTAGAGCTACTTGACTTGGGTAATTCGAATCCATCAGGGACTCTCATGTATATCTCTGAATCTAGATCCCCATAGAGATATGCAGTACCTACATCCATGAGCTGCATGTCAAGTTTTTCAGAAACTACCAAACTGACAAGGTAGCGGAATGTTATGACGTCTATTACGGGAGAATACGTCTCCTCGTAGACAATACCAGGGCGTTATGAGAAACCTTGTGCCATAAGGCGAGCTTTGTATCTTACTATCTCATTATTCTTATTACGTTTTCTAATAAAGACCCATTTATATCCTATAGGTTTTACACTTAGTGGAGTTAGCACTACTAGGCCAAACATCTGTCTCTTTATTAGTGAATATATTTCATCATGGATTGCATCTTTCCATTTGGGCCAATTTGATTTCTATTGACACTCTTCAACAGATCGAGGTTCGATGTCATCGTGTTCTATGAGTTCATGTGCAACTGAGAATGCAAATGCATCGTCAATGATCATAGATTCTCTCTCCAAAATCTCATGTATGCTAGCATAATTCATCGAAATTTCTTTATTCACTGAACTAGGATCAACCGTTGGAACTCCCTCCAAATTGGTTGTCTTAAGGACATAACTGTAGTCAGAAATAATTTCATGAGATGGATTTTGAGAGTCGATGAACAATGGATCTTGTTGAGCCGATCTCCCCCTCTTCCAAGGGTGAGTATCCATCGAACCTACGGGTCTCCCCCTCTTCCTTTGGGGAGTCGTGACCTCAGCCACCACATGTCTACCATGTGTGGCGGCGCCGCTATCTCCCATAACAAGGGTGGCGGCGTGACATCTTCCCTGTGGGATGTCAATCCTTGCAGGCACATTTGCAGCAGGTATATGTGATCTTGTCACTTTATCAAGGTCATCAAATGTATCAGGCATCGAATCTGCTATGTTTTCAAGCTCTATAACTCTCCTTACTTCACTATCTGCTACTGCGGGGTGGGGATCAAGATGAGACAAGTTAGGGACTGACCATGATAATTCATGTTGTTCATGTGTCCTTCCTCCCCCTAACGACGAGAAGGTTGTCTCATCGAAGTGATAATCCACAAATCTTACTTGTAAATAGATCGCATGTCAATGGTTCTAAGTAGCGGATTATAGTTGGAGAAACAAATCCAACATAGATGCTTATTTGTCTATGAGGACCCATTTTATCACGTAAAGGTGGCGCGATTGGCACATAAATTACACAACCAATATGCGTAGATGCGAAATATTCAGCTCATATCCAGTAACCAGCTAGTACGAAGAAAATGGTTGTCTAGCAGTGGGTCTAAAACAAATAAGTATTGTTGCATATAATATTGCATAAGCCCAAGCAGAAGTGGGTAGGTTGGTGCGCATGACCAAAGCCCGTCCAACCATTTAAAGTCTTTCAATGGTGGCTTCTGCGAGACCATTTTGAGTGTGTACATGGGGAATTGAATGCTCGACATCAATCCTGATGGACATACAATAATCATCAAATATTTGCGATGTAAATTCCTCAGCATTGTCGAGACGTATTGACTTTATAGGATGATCTGGGTGGTGAGCCCTCAACGAATAATGTGACATGTGACCAGCGTGTCGAAGCTTCCACCAATACCATAAAATATCTAAATGGTCTGCATGATGGGTGGATGGGTCCACAAATATCATCTTGGATATGTTGTAAGAATGGAATATTTTCTTTGGTGTCTTTAGCATAAGAGGGTCTCGCTCCTACCTTGGATAAAGAGCATGCTTTGCAGAACGAGCGATGAGTACTAGACATCACCAGTGAGGATGCTGGCATTGGCTCAAGGTATCCATGGGCCGGGGAAGCATCATAGGGGACGAGAGTACCACTCTTGGTGTCAAGTCGTCTCCTTTTGGGGGATGAGGTGTCGGTATGAAGTCGACCATGGATGGTGGCACCACCCTTTTTGGTGCCCATCTCCATGTTTGTGTGAACCGCTCTTTGGTTCTTGCTTCCTTTCGCTTGAAATAATGGATGTTCGTTTGAATTCTTCAAAGTTCGGATCATGATATCACGACCTGGGTGTCCCAGTCTATCGTGCTAAAGCATATATGTGTCTGAGTCCCATTGGTCATCTCTTATGACATGGTCTGACTCCACAACTCTCATAGTTGTAACACATAGCCCATTTGGCTGACACATGAGCTTCTCTAGTATTCGATTTCTACCGGAATCACTAGAGGTAATGCATATATATTCAATTCTATTCTCACAATGAGTATTTGTATGAAATCCGTTAACTCAGATGTCTCAACTACTCAATAGGGTCCTTAGAGCCCAAGGAGCATATAGAGCATCATCAATGATGAGTTTTGTTCCATTTGGCAACAAAAGTTAGGCTTTTCCTCGCCCTTGGATCAAATCCGAAGACCCACCCATCATTGTGGTTAAAGATGTTTGACAAGACATAAAGTCGATGAAGAGTTGTCTGTGACGAAGAATGGTATGTGTAGTTCTACTATCAATGAGACATTTGATAGTCGCATATTTATGCGTCTATTTGGTATTTAATTTGTTCCCTATATTTAGTTTATTGTTATTAATCGAGTGAATTAATTATGTTTATTTGTCTTTAGGTGTTTTGGAGATTAATGGAGAAAAGGAAATTAAATGATATATTTGGAGAGCTTTTTGGCGAGGTTGAGCCAAGCGAGGGAATGTATGCAAGCTCGATGGGTTTAATGACTGCAATCATATATGCCTTGGCGAGGTGATTACGTACGTTGGTGCCAGCGAGCAAAGTTGGTGAGAAAGAAGAAGTGGTGTTTGACTTGGACTTGGAGACTAAAAGAAGAATAATAAAGAAAGAAGTCTAAATTGAGTGGAAGTCCTGCACGTGGGTTAGCTTGGTAATCAAGTTGCATGCTTATATATATATAGCTAGCTAAGGAGAGAGGACGTACGCACAGCTTGGGGGCTGGAATTCTTAGGAGGAGAAAGAGAGAAACAAGAAGAAACAAAAACAAAGGGAAGATCACATGCAAGAAGCCTAACCCGATTCCGTTGTCGTCAAGAGTTTATTCTTTTTCCTTTATTTAGTTTATTTTTATGAACTCTTTGATTTTATTATTTATGACTTTTAGTAGCTAAACTCATTGTTGAGGGGTTGCTTGAAGCCCCGTACATGAAGTCTTTCTAATACATACACTTTAATCTAGTTTTGCATATTCTTTGAATGAGGTTTCTTTCTCTGAATGACTCACCGTATGAATTCTTGTATGTTTTCTTTGGTGGCCAACTTAGTATGCATGTTAGGGTTATAGTTTCATGAGATACGGGCGACTGAAGATAATTTCTTCCACCGAATTCTCTATAGTGATACACCGATTTTACCGTCGGGAGATTGAAATCCATAGGTCTAGCGAGACACGCCCATAGTGTACTTGTGAACCCTTGTAGCTTCTCAAACCTTTTCTAGAACTTAATGCTTTCTTCTTTGTAAACCTTGGAGTCCATGACTATGGGTTCAATAGAGGGATAGATGTAGGGGAGGTCCATGACAAACTTGCATAGGCATAAGGATTAGGTAATAGGATGTGGTTGTAACGATAAACTCTTCCTGGGAACTTTCATTCATTGAATATGTGCATTAGATTAAGTATGTGTTAGATAGATGGAATGACGGTGGTGGATTGCATTCCTCTTAACTCTTTAATCATATAGTTTAAATCTATTTGCATTCATTAGCATATTTACTTTCAGCAATTATTTTCTGCATTAGCTGTAATTTCGCTGATTTATTTTGGTGACCAAATCAACTCCGAATACCCTCAAATTTTGTGTGTTAGTCTGCCACTGTGTCTAGTATATTGTGTCAAAATCTCGCTGCATTTGAGTCTGTCTAGCTTAGGTTCGATAGCCATTAGTGTTCCGTAGTCGAGTCTGTCAGCATAGTAGTGTGTTAGGATTTAGTTTCACCAATTCTTCGTGTTCGATAACCCATATTTATCTTACTACATTGATATATCCAGGTTGTGAATAGGGTATCTTTGAGAGGTGTTAAACCGCCTTGTCAACATTCAAGCTCTCTTGGAAACATACCGACAAGAAAACAAGTCTTATATAAGGAAAGATCGAAAAAATAACTCAAAAGTTTATTTTTCTAGGGATATGTCTTCGATCCATCGAAGCACCCCCTTGGGTTGATCCCTCGATCCATCGAAGGGCTTCCTCAGGAAATTTTTCGATCCATCGAGGATATCTTCGATCCATCGAAGGGCCTCCTCGGGTTTTCCTCAGGTTTTGGCCTTCCTCGGGTCAAGCTGACCTCCGTGTACTTAAACAGGCATAACTTTATCTAGAAAATATCTTTTGACGTTCTGGATCAATTTCTAAAAACTAGACAACCATAGATTTTCAATCATATATTACTCATATGCTGAATCATTCTGAATCAATCCCAGATTTATGTCAAAGCTAAGCAATCTGCACAGCCAATTGTATTATGTCGGTTTTAGACCTCTATCTAGTAAAATGAGCATAACATTTTCTAGAAAATAGATATCGACGAGCCGAACATAGTTCTAAAAACTAAAGGTCCGTATATTTTCAACTATATTTCATCTGTATGTTGTTTTATTCTGGATAAATCTCAGTTTTTCGTCGAAGTCGACTGATCTGCAGAGCAGATTTTGTTATGCTCTGTTTCTGACATTTGTCCAGCAAAATGGGCACAACTTTTTCTAGAAATTAGCTATCGACAATCCGAAGATTGTTCTGAAAACTAGACATCCGTATCTTTTCATCCATATATAACTCATATGCTGATTATTTCTGAGAAATTCTCAGTTCGTTGTCGAAGCTGGCTGTTTGTTCAGAAGATTCTGTTTTCTACGTTTTTGGGAATTTAGAACACTCTTAGCTATCCCAATTGATACATAGACGAATTAGTAAGTTTTTTAGGACATCTAAAGTCATTTGGGTAGCTATTTTTACTTCTAACCAGGTAAAGAGAGATCAATGTAGGTGGGACATAAAGTCCGCTCAAATACCTTTATCGAAAATCTCTTGTTCTAGATATCACAAGTTACTAATGTGAGCCCTAATAGACGATAGTTTTGTAGCAACCACAAAGTATTTATATTACACAGAAAAATATAGACAAGCCTGTTATTAATAAGCAAAAATAATGCCTTGATTAATAACGCCAACGAATTACATCAAAGGTTACTAATCCAAAAAATTGACGAATTACAATGTCAATAACAAGACTTAGGCGCACATGCCTTTATTAATGGAAAACATAAAACTCCAATCAAAATCCGGTGTCTCAGTAATTGAGTCTCTGCCAATTTTGAAGTTTGCCTTAACGAGATTAGCCTCTGCTCCATTCTCTATTTTCTGTTTCGTTGTAGTGAGCTTTTAATGCAAGCTTTTCGCGGTAGGCTTTGTAGTGATCTGCAAGTCCCTTGCTTGCTCTACAGTTCTTGAACCAGTGGTCATTTTCTCCACACCTATGGTAAACGCCATCACCGCATTTTTCTCCCTTGTCTCGAGTCTCGAGATTGTTGAACTTTGGCTTTGCCTTTGTCAACAGTGGCGGCTCCTCCTTGGCTGCCTCGGCCACCGTGGCCTCCATGGCCTCTCTTGGTGGCTCCCCTTTCACGGTTTCCTCGTGATCCATGGTCCATCTCTGGGCGGTTGTAGGGACCTTGACGTCCCTCACGTTTTTTCTTTCTTCTAGGGTTCCGCTCTTTACGCTTCTATAGTTCGCTTCAGGAACTCTCTTAGTCCCCAAAGGCCTTGAACTATTGTTCACAAGTACATTATCCTGCTTCTCTGCAACAGAAGATGATTGTACATTGTGATATTCCTGGTCCGTATCTTATTACGGTATTGGTTTGCAAGTATCCTTGCAGCTACTGGGAATGTAGAGAGGGTTTTCTCGAGCATATATGCTTCAGTCACTTCCTAATTGCAGTATTGAAGCATGGATCGAAGCTTGAGCATTTCAGCATCAAAATCTGCTATGCTCTTGAAGTCTTGGAACCTAATATAGGTCCACTTGTCCTTCAGATCCGAGAGTAGGGTGTCTGCGATATTTCTAAATCTCTTAGCAAGTGCTACCCAAAATGCTCTAGGGTCATTTACGTTCAAGTATTGCCATAGCATTGGTGCCTCTAGATGGTGTTTCATAATGATGATAGCATGCGCCTTCGCAGCTAATGTTGGTGGAAACACATGATCTGGATTATCTGGCTCAATGGTGGGGAGTATAGACTTTGTTGTCAACGCATTCTTGACATCTCCACACCAACGATGATACTCGATGCCTCTTTGGTCCAATTTGCCAAAATCAAGTTTTGTTTCAGACATCGTGAAAATAAACAGAAGATATATTAGTTTCGCAGTCGTAAAAGACTTCCTCGATTACTAATTAGTTTTCCAATCGTCTTTGGATTAGTACTTCACTTTAAAGTATGTGGTCTCGCGAACAATTTTTGTTCGTCTTAATCGATGCTTTTATTTATGAATACTCTAAGTTCAAATCGATTTTATGAACGCTCTTAGTTCATGTGGGAACTCTCTTAGTTCCAAAAATGCCCACCTTCAAGAAATGTGCGGTGTAGAAAGGAGGGATGAGATGTTATCCCGAAGTCCCTACGGAAAAATCCAAATTTTTTAAAAAGAGTAGGTTATTTTGAAAAAGACAAAGTTGATTTTATAAAAACTTACTCGTTGTTTGATTACAGAAAATTCTTTTTCTTCCTCTTTTCTCTTCGGAATAACTGCGGCTGTGGAGTCGGCGGCGGTGATCGATTTAGGGTTTCGTACTGATAACGTGTTTTAGAAATTATAAATGTAGAGAGAATAGTGTGAAGCAATGAATTATGTAACTTTATTAATGAATGAGCAACTCCTATATATAGGAGAGTACAAGAGGTACAAACAACTCCTATTTTTGGAAAAGATACACTGTCATATCCTGTGATCTCCACCATAATTAGGAACATCAAATATCCTACAATATGATTTGTTTTTTCCCCTTTTTTTTAATGATTGGAGGATTCAAATGACCAAAAACATATTGGAGCTATCCTACACACACCTATACCAGATTAGTTCTAAGATCGCAATTGCAAATTGCATGATCTCTAGTTAGGTTATAGGTTTCACTTTATAGCTGTTACATTTATTGTACTGAGCCACTGTAACTAGTTTGCAATATGACATGATCTGTATAACTATAGTTAAGCTAGTTTAACTATGGTAGAGCTAGCGAAGCATGGGCTGCACTCTTCCCTCCAGTATATAAGGAGCTTTTGTAACACTGTTTAATTAACAAGAGAGAATATTTTCTTCCTAATCTGTGTTTTGTTTCTTATTAGTTCATGCTTTTCTTCATGGTATCAAAAGCCTTCTAACTCACCGCCTTCTTCTAAATCTCTCTAAACTCACCTCTGCTCAATTTTTTTTCCTATCCCATGGCCTCTCCTGCCACCCATTCCTCTTCCACCACCTACGTTCCACCATTTCCTCTCATGCAAGGCGCTTCCATGCAGGTCCAAAACCTTGGTCCTGTTATTCATGTTCGTCTCACTGAGATAAACTACCTTCTCTGGAAAGCTGTGTTCCTCCCAGTGCTACATAAGTATCGTCTCCTCTCTCTTGTTGAAGGATCTAAACCTGCTCCGCTGAAACATGTTATCGACAAGGATGGGTCTCTTGTTCTCTCTGATGAGTATGTCTCCTAGTTTGAATGCGATAAACAACTTCTAATTTGGATAAACTCCACCTTATCTGAGGCAATGCTTCCTTATGTCATTGGTCACACACATGCTTGTGACCTTTGGCTCAACCTCGAAGCTCGGTTTACAGGCATCTCTCAAGCTCATCTTCTTCAATTGAAGGCACGTCTGCAAAATGTGCGTAAAGGCAACCTCTCTATGACTGTCTATCTCCAACTACTTAAAACCTACTATGATGGCCTTTCTGCTCTTGGCGCTCCTGTTACTGACAATGATCTTGTTGCTTATTATCTTCAAGGCCTCACCGATGAGTATTCTGCCTTTGCTACTGCCTTGCATACTCGGATGAGTGTTTTCCCTATTACCTCTGCTGAACTTCACAGCCTCCTTCTCTCTGAGGAAATTATTCTCGATGAGCGCAAGCAACACAGATTTGAAGCTGTTGGTTCTCCCACTGCCTTTCCTGCTCAGTCTGCTCCTACTCGTGGTGGTCATACTCATGGTGGTACCTCATCTCGTGGTGGTGGTCGCCATCACCCCTATCACCGTGGTGGCTCTTCATCTCCTCATGGAAGCTCACCTCTCTCTGCTCACTCTTCACCATGACCCCGAGTTCAGTGTCAGATCTGCGTGAAACTTGGACACACCGCTATTGACTGCTACAATCGCATGAATCACGCATATGTTGGTCGCATTCCTAGGGATATGCTCTCAGCTTTGGTTGTTCATATACCTTCTCGACATGAGCCTCTGGTCTCTCCTATGGCACTTCAAGCGACTTCTCATGCCTCTAGCAGTATCTCCTCTGCTCCTCCACTCATTCTGATGGCTTTTCAAGGCTTTCCGCTCTCTCCGCCATCCCATGTGCATCCCCTATACTCTCCCACTTCCCCTGGCTTCTCTGCCATGCCAAGCTCCTCTACTTGGCTTGCTGACTCCGGAGCATCACAACATGTGACTCCTGACTTGGCTCACCTCACCGAAGCGTCACCATACTCTGGTAATGTTAAACTTCATATTGATAATGGACGTGGGTTAAACATTGCTCATATTGGTTCATCTACTTTGCATACACCTTATGCTGCATTTAAAATGAACAATGTGTTATATGTGCCTGGAATTACTCACAATCTACTCTCTGTCCATCAATTTGTTAAAGATTAAAATTGTGCTTTTGTTCTCACTCTTACTGGCTCTATGATTAAGGACTTGGGGCTCCATCACACTCTCACACAAGGTCCAGTGCTTAATGGTACCTACCCGGTGTTTGCTTCCTCACCACATCTCCATTGCCCATCGTCTACTCCTACTGATCTTCTTAGCTCTTCTACATGGCATTCTCGGCTAGGTCATGCTAATTATACTATCGTTAATAAAGTTCTCAAGGACATCAATACTCTCCCTACCTTGGTGAAGGATTTCATTTGTGTTCATTATGCTCAGGGCAAAGCTCACAGGCTTCCTTTCTCCAGTGCAACCTCACACAACACTTCTGCCTTGCAGCTACTTCACATGGATGTCTGAGGACCTGCAATTATTGAATCTGTCTCTGGATGTCGGTATTTTGTTACTATTGTTGACGATTGGTCTCCTTATGTTTGGGTTCTTCCTTTACACTGAAAATCAGATGTACCTTGTGATTTTCATGTGTTTCGACGATGTGTTGAGAACTTGTTATCTGTTCCTGTAAAAATTGTACGTAGTGATAATGGTGGAGAGTTTTGTAGTCATATATTACGTTCTTATTTTCAACAACATGGTATTAGTCCTCAATTCAGTTGTCCTCACACCCCTCAATAGAATGGGGTTGTTGAACGTAAGCACAGACACCTTATTGAAATGACTTGTACATTTTTAGCACAATCTCAACTGCCTTTATCCTACTAGTTGGATGCTTGTCACACAACATCTTTTTTGATAAATCATTTACCAATTCTACCAGTTGTTCTCCCTTCGAAAAGTTATTCGATTGCAAACTGGATTATTGCTTTCTTAAACCTTTTGGTTGTATGTGCTTTCCATGGTGCGCCCTTACACCACCCACAAGTTTGAAGCTCGTAGTCAACCTTGTGTATTTGTTGGATACAGTGATGATCATCGTGGTTATAAATGTCTTGATCCAGTTTCTAACAAGTAGTACATCTCCTGTGATGTTATGTTCCATGAGACCTCTTTTCCCTTTATCTCATTGTCTAAAACGGTAGCTACTCTTTCTCCTTATGCCCCTGTATTTTTGCAACCCTTTTCCTTTCCATCCTCACGTGTATCTTCACCTACTCCATCCTCTCCACCAAACCCGGGATCATCTCCATCACCCTCTCCTTCTATCCCCTCTCCACCAAACCCTACATCATCTACATCTTCGTCTACATCACCCTTTCTTCCTATCCCAACTCCACCTCCTACAAACACTCACCCCATGATAACTCGCTCCAAAAATGTTATTCATAAACCAAAAGTTCTTCTAACTACTTCTCACCCATTACCTCTTGTTATTGCCTTGTTCACTCACATTCTTGCCACTCCCACTTCTTATTCTCAAGCTTCGAAATCCCCTAAGTGGTGCTAGGCTATGAAGGACGAATTACAAGCTTTATAAGCTACTGTTACATGGTCCCTTGTTTCGTTTGAGCCTCACATGAATGTCGTAGGGTGCAAATGGGTTTATCGTATTACACATAAGCCTGATGGTTCTATTGAGCGCTACAAGACTCACTTTGTTGCTAAAGGCTATCAGCAACAGTCCGGTATTGATTACCTCGAAACATTTTCTCCTGTAGCTAAGCCAAGTACCATTCAGTTACTGTTATGTTTTGCTGTTCAGTTTGATTGGCCTATTTTTTAGCTTGATATTAACAATGCTTTCTTATATAGTCATCTTCTTGAGGAAGTCTACATGGAACAACCACCTGGTTACAAAACTTCATCAACTGTTCCCATGGTCTGCAAGCTTCATCGATCTTTATATGGCCTTAAACAAGCCCCTCACGCTTGGTATGACGAGCTGTTCAATACTCTCTTGGCTCTAGGCTTTGCTCCTTCTCCAAATGACACTTCCTTGTTCATCTATATGGATAACTCGAACATTGCATTCATGTCAGTTTACGTTCATGATATTCTCCTCACTGGCTCCTCTTCATCACTCTATGACATGCTCATTCAGGGTATTAAAGCTGCTTTTCCTATCAAGTCTCCATCTAGTGCCTCTTATTTTCTCGGTTTGGAGATTCATCGGACATCTGGTGCTCTATTTCTCATACAAACCAAGTATACTCTTGATGTCCTTCGCAAGTTTGGCATGGATGGTGTCAAACCTTCTTCTACTCCTTTTAGCTCCACCAAACTTGATCTCTGTGGCTCTTTACTTCCAAATCCAACTAAATACAGGTCTCTTGTTGGTGCCATGCAGTATCTTACATGGACGTGCCCTGATATTACCTATTCAGTTGGTCAATTATGTCAACATATGCATGCTCCTCGTGACTGTCAGATGCTTGCTGCCAAACGTGCTCTTCGTTACCTCAAAGGCACTGTTACTCATAGTCTTCGATTTACTAAGGGCTAATTTCATTTGCATGCTTACTTTGATGCCGAATGGGCTGGCTGCCCTTTTGACTGACGTTCCATCACTGCCTATTACGTTTTCTTAGGGCCAAACCTCATCTCTTGGTCTTCCAAGAAGCAACACGCTGTCTCCCGGTCTTCCACCGAATCTGAATATCGTGCCAAGGCTCAAATGGCGGCTGAAGTGGTGTGGTTATGTAAACTGTTACGTGACTATCGTCATCCACTCCCTCAGCCTCCCATTGTTTGTTTTGATAACAAAAGTGCCCTAGCTCTTGCCTCACATCCAGTTCATCACTCACATTCGAAGCACATCGATCTTGATTATCACTTTGTTAGAGAATTGGTCCTTCACAAGTTTCTCCGCATTGCTCATTTGGCTACTAATAATCAACCTACTGACATCTTCACGAAGTCTCTCTCAAAATTCGATTTCGTTTTCTATGTGGCAAGCTTCCTGTGCAGTCCCCTCCCATCAGCTTGAGGGAGGATATTGGAGCTATCCTACACACACCTGCACCAGATTAGTTCTAAGATCGCAATTGCAAATTGCATGATCTCTAGTTAGGTTATAGGTTTCACTTTATAGTTGTTACATTTATTGTACTGAGCCACTGTAACTAGTTTGCAATATGACACGATCTGTATAACTATAGTTAAGCTAGTTTAACTATGGTAGAGTTAGCTAAGCCTGGGCTGCACTCTTCCCTCCAGTATATAAGGAGCTTTTGTAACACTGTTTAATTAACAAGAGAGATTATTTTTTTCATAATCTTTGTTTCTTATTAGTTCATGCTTTTCTTCAAAACAAACAAGTTAAAATATAATTTGATCAAGGAACTTGCAAACTGACATAATTGTAGAGACTACACTAAGGTCAATAGGTCATGAAGATTCGTGAAGAGCATTTGACAGCTTGAAGTGGTAGCTCGGTTGCTCTTTAGTACCTATCTCCGAGTCTCATCGACAATTTGATAAAACATCGATCGAGCAACCACATGTGTTGAGTTCACGGCCGTTTACATTGGAAATGGAACATTTTTTTCTTTAGAATCAGCCATCATCTACAAACTAGAAATTACCCATGATCAACCACTACTAGAAAACTGAGGAGGAGTGATAGAAGGCTTTAAGGAAGTCCTAACTTAGTGACCTTAAATTTATGTGGCAATCCAATGACTAACCATGTCATGAATCTCTTGCCAAGTCAAAATAACATAATTCCTATTACACCTTTTTTTTTAATTTTATAAAATCTAAAATAGTTCACACCAGGAGAAAAAAATACCAAATTATCGATTGAAACCCTAGAAAAACAAATCCTAATACTGTAAGAAATATAATTGTTTTTGTAGAATGGGAGAAGCGGTCAATGGAGGTTATATAATATCGATGGAAGAATGAGCAATTGTGTATCCAAGCTAAAGGGAATAGTTAGCTCGATTAAATCTAAAATTTGTTCTCCGGTCCTCGTCACTTTTTACATTCTTTACCAGCCATAAAACCCAGACTTGATGAATCGTAGGTACTGGTCAATGAACATTGAAGGTTCTAGTCCCCAAAAACGAGTGGATCGTGAAATAAGTTTGGGATATTACCTGTAATCCAGTATTAGACTTGATTTATTGACATTTAAAACAATGAAAAACGAACATATGGAATCAATTTGTTTCATCGTGCTCTCAATCTCTCAATTGTATTCATATGTACGTTAAGAACCTGATCATAATTCATGAACATTCTTTTGAAACGGAAGGAAGAAGTTCAACATGGAAGAATATGCAGTAAAATAAATTCAAGCCGTTGATATACATAGCTTCAGATCGTCTTTTACAAAGCTAATGTATTAAATAAATAATGATATTTTAAATATAATGATGATGTGTATATTCCACATAAGACCATGAATCTATGGCCCTCCTTAAGCCCCAAATCATTTTCCAAAAATAAGCAATAATCAAAACACCATTGGCAACGGAACTATGTTGATTTACTTACTTGAGGCTTCTGTCTTTCCTTTAAACTTTTCTTTTTTGGTTTCTTTCCCATTTTGGCCAGCAAGATATCTAGGATGTGTTTGTTTGGCAGGATTATTGTGGACCTCCATCAATATCTAAGTGTGAGTGAGCTTAAATAATGTTAGTGAGACCCATATTTAGTGTGGAGTACTAGAATGAGTTGGCCTATAAACAAAAATATTATTTTGAGTTCTCACCCCTTTAAGAGACTAATAAGAAAAGAAGGCATTAGCTAGTACTGTTAATTTTTGTACCAACCCATTCCAAACATAGGACAAACTAATTAATACCTCTTAACTAAAATTATGTGTCTCAGTCCTACCAAACAAACGCCCACCCCTAGTAGCTGACCTTCTCTAACAAGTACCAATCCTGTAGTCAAATGGTCAAATCCATGATATACCACTACTACGTCAAGAGAAAAAAGAAAACGATGAAGAAGTCAGAAACTGCCTGAAGCGTAAGCCAAAAGAAGCATAACTCATCATCAACTAACGATCGAATCAGTCCCGCAGCACATAACGTATCTTGACTTTGTTTTTGTTGTTGTTGAAACAACGAATTAATTTCTTTAATTCTTTTGAATATGCCACTGCTTGCTTGCGTGTCATGTTTCTACTCTTCTAGAGATCAAAGCTTCAAAAATACTTGCTAATTCTCTACCGCGCGCGTTTGAAATCGTCTGATATGGAGTGCTCATTAACCTTGTTTAATATTAAAACCCTCATCTATGAGCTAGTCGCTTCAGACTCTTTCATGTAGGGTCAACTTTTGACCACTATATGTGACGGAGCACAAACTTTCTGCATTATATATAGGCTATAACCGATTTAAACCTTCGCATCCATCATATGTAGCTCTAATCATCTCGATCATATTTTTGAAGAGCAAACGAGAGCTAGCTAGCAAAAAATGGCAGAGAGGAAGCAGGAAGCAGCGATGCAGAATCTTCCAGAGCACACTCCGATCACGAGCTATGCAAGAAGAAGCGAATCAAATGTCTAATGACTCTAATCTACGTCGCAGTTTTCGCAGTCCTCCAGATCATAGTTATAACTGTATTTGCTCATAGGAAGCACATAACAACATTTAGAGGGGTGGTATCGCGTATCAGATACCGATATTGATACGATACGTGTCTGATATGTATGAATAAGTTAGGATGTGATATATAAATTTTGATACGGATTGAATACATGCGTATCTTAAAATGGATACGTAAGCCTGTAATTTCTCAGTATACGTGGAGTAAAGTTGTCAATTTACAGTAATAAAAACCAATAAATAAGAAAAATAAGAAAATTGAAAATAGAAAACCTAATCTCCCGACGCTGTCTTTTTCGATCTGGTCGCGAGCTCCTCGGCTCATCCTCTCTGGTCGCAAGCACCTCAACTCATCTTCTCTCCTCCGTCGTCTACCTCTGGTCGTGATTTCGCCTTCATCGGCTCATCCTCTATGTGGCTCTCTCCTCTATCGTCTTCCTCTTTGTGGCTCTCTCAGTCTCTCGATCCCAAAACTTCTTCGCTCTCTCCCTGCCGCCCCTAGTTCACTAATTTCACCTACCTATATGTTGTCATTCTTGTCCTAGGTTGATTATTTGTTTTAAACTTTTAGTCGAGCTTCATTAGTTCTTGTTATGATGTTATCAAATTGCTTAGGCTGATTTGCTTTCAATTCTTGTTGTAATTGAAATCTGTTCGTAACTCACTGACTTATTGGTGATTAGATGTTAGACATGTTACTAATTTAGTGATGTACTTATGTTGTAATGTTAGAATTTGTGATATTGTGATGAAGTGATGCTACATAGTTATTGATTAGAATTTTGTTATTGAATGTGGTTGACGCGGATACTCCTCCAGTTAGTTCTAATGCTAGTGTTAGTCCTAATGTCAATGAACATGAAGTTAGTAACGTTTTCATTGAGCATGCTTATTTTTTTAACTATATTAGAATTTTAATGATTTATTTAATTTCTGTATCATTCTCGTATCGTATCCTTTAATTTTCTGATTTTGTCATTTCAGCTTATCGTGTCGTATCGTATCTTCGTATCCATTTAAGTGCAACCTAGCTTTGCTCTCACTGCCATGCACGTCAAGAGCCCTAAGTTCCATATTCAGTCCATCACAGTTGAAGAGTTTTTTTTTTTGGATAATCACAGTTGAAGATTTGAGCATAACAAACTCGGGCACTAATCCCTCCATCACTATAAAACTCAACATACTAGTCTCTGTCAAGAACCCTAATTTCGGGCGATACAAGTATGATCAGGTACCGATCAACTTTATTTATAAGGGCACCCAAGTCGGAGATGTTGTTGTTCCAAAGGAAACGGCTAGGACTAAAGCCACTAGAAGGACGATCGTGACCGGGGTGGTGAGCACAGTGAATTCGAACTTGGCTGCTGATATAAGTTCAGGATCTGTGGCGCTCATCACGTACTCGAAGATAAGCGGAAAGGTGTACTTGATGAACATGATTAAGAAGAAGAAGTTAGCTGAGATGAAGTGCACCATGACCGTCATTATGGCAAGAAAACAAGTCTAGGATATCAAATGCATTTAGCCTCAGTTACGTGTGTGGATTATATGTGAATAACATAGATTTTGAGATATCGATCGCTGTTGTAGGTGTTCATTTATTTTTATAGGTAGTTTGTGAGATGAATACAATTATATTGAGTGTTTCTAGCTAGAGCAAAGTATGGTATCTTGTTTATTTTTTTTGAGGTAAGCGATAGTCCATTGATGAAAGTGGTAGAGTACAATGAATCCACGCACCGCTGTCTCGACCAGATAGAAACCAAGTCCCTAGATTGAGTACACTACACTAGAACAGTTCAACCAATTCAAGTACCTAACATAGCTAGACCAACAAAATGTAAGACAAGTAGTAAAATTTCAAAGTCCCACACCGTATCTATTTATGTATCACAATTACATTAGAATGAGTCGCTGCTCCTCTGCCTCATCCCTAGCGTCACAGCCTCACAGACCATATTTATTTAGCCGCACCCTAGATCCAAATATAGTAGGCCCAATCTTTAGCAAATTCCTTAGTGTTGAAAGAAAATGTTGGTAGACGTACTACAAAGGAACCCTAAGCCCAAAACCCACATCCACTGTTCCAAAACCTACCAGCACTTCTCATCTTCGAACGGTTCCACTGGTGTTTAGAGCAAGTTAGGAATGTAATTTCGGAAAATGATACTGAAAGAATTCAAAATATTCCACTCGGGGGTCTCATTGGGGAAGACAGGCTGATGTGGAGGGGAAACAGACATGGAGTTTATACTATGAAATCAGGATATCACATGATTTTTTAGAAGAATCACAGGTGTTGTCCAAATCTTAGTAATTCTTTTAAGGTGATTGATGAGAAATTATGGAAGCTTGTTTGGAATTGTGACACACTGCCAAAAGTCAAAATTTTCTTTTGGAGATGTTTCACAAAGTTCATTCCTTGTTTCCTGAATTTGTACAGAAGGAAGTTAAGGCGATCCCCTCAGTGCTTGCTATGTGGAGATGATGAAGAATCAATCGAGCATATCCTATTACTTTGCCCTTGGGTAGAACATGTATGGTTTAGTTCTCATCTAGGTATTCGAATTGACAGGCAATCTATCATAGCACTGGTGAAGTAGATAGAAGGTATGGTATATAGAGCAAAGGACAAGATGGAGAGAAGATACTTGTTGTCTATTATCAGTTTTTATGGTTGGAAAGTATTGAAGGTTAGATGTGCCTTTATCTATAGCCATAAAGAGGTATCCCATTGGAGAGTCATTCATTGTGCTAGTGATCTGTATACTGAGTACTGGAAGGCAAATGACAGGAGTTGTGGTATCCCTAGTTCATCTAGGAATTGTGTTATTTGGCAGAAACCTCCCCTTAATATTTACAAGATTAATACTTATGCCAGATGGGATGAGGTTACTGGTAGAGTTGGTATAAAGGTGATTATTCGTAACAATCATGGTGTGCCCGTTGGTGCCACTACATAATAATTTATAATTCTGTGTTGACGGGTGAACTGATGGCTATGGCTGAGGGTTTGGAGTTAGTAAGGTATATGGGGCTTAATAAGGTTATTGTGGAATCAGATGCTCTAGAAGTAATAAACATTGTCAAAGACAGAAGGAGGAAAGCAGATTGGAGATGTTTCAACATAATCAATGCTGTTAGAAGGAAGTGCTCTCTCTTTGGAAGTGTCGGCTGGGAGTGGATCTTTAGGGAAGGCAATAGTGCAACACATGTTGCAGCAAGGCTAGGTATTGAGACGGTGGATCGTAATCGATGGACAAACCTGCCACCACCATTTCTGATTGGTGTCTTGAGGAATGACGGATGTCTTAGCCCACATATTTGATAGTTTGTGTATTTTTTTTGCTCTGGTATAACTCTTATACCCTTCTCTGGCGTGAGAATGGTGGAGCTTTATACTAGATGATCACATATGTTTGATGTTGTTTTGTTTCCTACTGGTGTTACTCTTGTACTTGACAACCATCTTTTTGGTCTGTCGTCTGTCTTGTTTTGGCGTTTAAATAAATATTTTTATTTCCAAAAAGAAAAAACAGTCTCGCCGCTCAAATTATGTTTCCCGTATATGTATGGAAAACTCAATATTAGTCAACTGAAACTATATTGTTTCTACTTTCCAATTTTTTTTCAAAACTTAATAAAATGAAATCAAACTAATATTTTCTAAATAAACGTACTCGTTGACCTTGATTTTGATTTTGAATTCAAAATTCAAAATGGTCAGAATTTGAAATGTCCAATATGTAATATATTGAAGTGGCGATTTGAAAGAATCAGGATATGCGTATTTTCTGATTGAAGAACGGGTCGTGTTAACCTCAATTATTAGCTGTAAAAATGATGAAATTTGAGGAAGTGAAACTTTAGTAGCACTACTTCTCTTCATTTTGTGCTCATGAAGTAAGAACTTTGTGAAGATGCTTGAAGTGAGAGTAAGCAAGGCAAGGTATAGAAGCCAGGTTGTCCAAATACAGCAGTGCTTGACCTGGTAAGACTTAGCTTAAAGTATTGAAGAAATGAGGCCGCCCAACAAGTAAAAGAGATTGGCGTTTTTGAGTGTATACGACCCCTCCACATGCAATTGTGTAATTCTCCCCAGCCCGGTCCTTCTTTAAATTATCTCACACTACTTGGTATTTGAATATGTTGCTATGATTGGAAATGTAATGAATTTTGAGCCTTCCTGGTGTTTTATGACTTTGTCATCAAGAGTATAACTTTAGCATGCGACAATGTTCATAAATATCACTGCCAAATGGCCCATTTGACATGACATTCCACATGTAAACCTTGCCCAATATCAATTTATTTAGTGTTATATTAATTTGAGCACTACTAGCTTTACAATCAATCTCAACCTTATCCAAATCATGACACCATTGAAGACACTATAAACAACATTACGTTTTTAGGTTTGACACCAGTCGAGTATCTTGTGCGTGAAATACTCATATACTATGGCCAGTTTGGAAAAGCTTTTCTAATAAGAAAAGCTAACTTTTAGTTTTGTGAAAAATAAGTTGCTTATGAAAAAAAGGAAGTAGATGTTTGGTAAATGAGTATTTGAACAGTCCGTTTGCATAAAGAGAGCAGTTTGGTGAAACCCAGATCTCGTTCTCTTTATGGTTCCCAGACCTTCCATTCTATCTTCTTCTTCTTCTCTCTCTCTCTCATCCAAATATCCTCTCCCACAGTAGTTTTCAAACCCAAATTGACCGATCAAAGCAACATCATTGGTCTGACCGTCGTCGATGGAGACCGGAGAGACGCGAGTTTGCGTCGAGATTGCTGTTGAAAATTTATAGGACACAGTTTGTCATGAAAAAATTGTATAAGGGTATTTTTAAAAATTTAGAAATTTTATTTAAAAATATTTTTTATCCATATTTTCACACGATTTATCTTTAGATATACTTTTTAAAATAGTAAAGAATTTTTTTTTTTTAAGTTTGGGTAAAAATAAGTTGATTTATCAAATACTTCTATTTTCAAAAATTCTCAAAAAATCTTCTTAACTTATAAGTTAGGCATTATTAAATACATTCTATACCAAATCATCACAAATCGAGCAGATTTAAAAACATTAATTTTCGAGTATGGTAAGTAAGAGACTTAAAGTACGCTAATTGTGTGTGGAGGTTTGCTATAATGCCTATATATAGTATCACACCACAACGGATTTGATCATTATTCTCTCTAAATATATATTTGACAGTTTCTTTAATAAACACTTTAGAACTGTTGTATCGTCTTTATTTAAAAAAAAAAAAAACAAAACACTACCGGCCACACCATAATGTGCCAATTTCTTCAATTTTTTTTATACAAATTGCTAATTGTGTTAAAAAAAAGGCCATATTTGACACAATGACAGAGATTACTAACTCCAGTTTAATATATTCGAACTTTTGTGAAAAGAATAGTGGAGAAAAGTTGACCAAGACTTGAAGCAAATAAGTTCTTGTCCACCAAACCAATCTCGATAAGCAAACTATATCTGTAACATACACAATTACAGACTTGTCCCTCCATGAATTTAAATTACAAATTAATTCATAATTATCCGATAACAACAATGAAGCTTCCCATCCAGGAAAAACAATTACAAAAGAAAATTGAAGAAAAAAAAGAATGAAAGATTACTTGCAACTCAGAACATGTACCGCCTTGGCCTTAGTATCAACGTGAACGGTGCAGTTCAGCTCGGTAGACTTCTTCTTCTTGATAATGTTGAGAAGATGAACCTTCCCGTCCAACTTGGCATACGCCGTCAACGTCACATTCCCGGAGCTAATATCACTGGCCGAGATCTTGCTCGAGTTCAACGTCACCGTCACGCTGATTTTCTTGGTCTTCTTCGCCTTGGCCTTGTCCTTGGATATCGTTCCCTCTCCTATATCAGCTCCTTTGTAGCTGAAAGTGGCCTTGGTGCTGTCGAACTTGTAGTGACCGAAGTTCTTGTTCTTGACTGTGACGAGGGCGTCGAGACTTGCTTTGAAGGAGGTGTTGGTTGCTGTAAGACTAGTGACGCCGACGGTCTCTAACCCGACCTTAGGTGTCTTGACTTTCAATATTATCACCACAAAGAGGACGATGATTATGGTCTGCGCTATGACACCGAAAGCTATGCATGCCAGGCATCTGGTTCTCTTCCGCCGAGAGTCTTCGTCCCTCATGGTGCTGATGCTTTGGGAAAGAGAAGGAACTGAAGAGAGGAGAGGAGAGGAGAGGAGAGGCGTTAGTTTGAAAAGGAGGGAGGAAGGTTTGGTTGTACTTCAAGACAGGAGAGTGTAATTTATATAGGGTTTTGTTTAGTGGTGGCCCGGCCTTCGTATTATTGTGTTTAGCTAGTTGTTTATAAGCTGAGTTGCCTTAACGTGTGATTTGAAGATGTTTTAGCCGCGCTTTAGGATGAAATAAGCTCAAGACTTTCACTTTGTAAGTTTGTATTACATAAATGGAATTTAAGCTCCTTTTTTTTGAATATGATCGAGCACACAGAATAATTAAGTGGGGCTGCGGAGAATCGGGTGAACTGTATTAGCTAGTGGTGCACCAAAACAGCACAGCCAGCCAAGCCATTTCGCTTTGTGTTGGAATAGGTTTGTGATTCGTTTCTGTTACGGTTTTAACTATTAATTAACGAGTTGAACTATGTCCGTATTATTTTATATATATTTGTAGCTCCATCGTCACTAAAATCAGAGTGTTTTATGTTTACTGTGTTAATAATAGCTGAAATATTAGTTAATTACTAGCATGCAAACGTAGTACGTACGTACCAAACCTTATTCCTGGTTGCCAAGAGAAGTCAAATGCCAGCTTAGTGTGTTAAGGTAAGGTATATATAGTTGAATAATTAAGTAATGAGCTGAGCTGAGGCGTGAAAGAGCGAGTTGGGTATGCGTTGTCAATTTCATGTCGCACATGGAAATGTATAGGAATATTTCACGTTGAAGGCATGATGTGTAGCTAGTACAGAAGTATGAGATACTCGCAAGTTTGATTCCCGTAATATTGGGGATCATCGATCTAAGCAAAGATAAAGATCTCCTATCAAACATCTTTTTTAGGATTCTAATTGAGAACTTAGGTGGCTCGATTCATGAAGTTCACGACAACCATTAGTGGCTGGATTATACTTTTAAGCTCGCTTTTCTACTTTTTTTGGGTCAAAAACTCGTTGACCTAGGAGACAGCTGACAGAAATCACAGAATTGCATCCCTCCGACCACCTTCGATTCGCTAATAGAAAAAAAAAAGTAATAATGTGAGAGCAAGAGAGAGACAGAGAGAGAGAGAGAGAACTGCATCCCCTCCATTGTTATTTTCATGAATTGATATTTAATTATGGATATGGAGTCTCTTTGATTATGAAATTTGGGTAAATGGCCTCCCCACACGGCGGCCATAATAATACAATAGAATGGAATAGACCCCAACGATGAATGTAATATATATTCGATGCTAGCTAGCTTCTTGATTCAAATCAAGTTGGGAGGGACAAAATATCATAACAAAAACTTATACAATTAGATTAGGAATTGAGATTTGAGACGTGTAAATAGATGCTTGATTCATTTTTTGCAACAATTCAAACAAATCGAACCAAAACGTGTTCACTAGAAGATATTTTGATAATTTTTAATCCAAAAATGAAATGATTGAATTATCATGGATGAAAAAAATTTGTGCGGTAGGTTGCTTAAAGCAAGCTAGATTTCAAATCAGACCGTTATGCCACGAAATATTATGTCTTAACCAAAAGAAGATTGAATAAATAGTATCTTTTGGAATTTTGTTGTTTACCATCGATCCTTGAGTCCTTAACATCGATTTTGTTAAGAAGAATTCTGCTCACTCGATTTTGCTTTCAAGAAGAATTGACCGAACAAGTAGGCACGGAGCTAAGTGGAGTCAGGGTGGGTCTGAATTCCCTTGAATTTTTGTGAAAAAAAATATTTAGTATATTATTATTATTATATAATATAAATATTATAATTTATTTAAAATATATTTAAACTTCAATAACGCGTATGAGTACATAACTAATTCAAATCTGACGACTTTGTAAGAATATTATTATATATTATTTCAATAATGAAGTCCAAATATTATGTCAATTAGGATTTAATCTCTTACCAAGTTTATGATTTTATGGTATTTTTTTCTTTATAAAACCTCTACCGTTCCTGAGAATAAAATATAATCATTATTAGATATGGAGAGATACTTCAAAAAACAAATCCTCTTATTCTACTCCAACATCAGATTAGCAACCACCTACGAAAATTCAAAAAAAGAATAGTAACAATATGAAAAAATCTCGTGCTGAAGATATTACAGAAAAGTATCCATCGGATCCCGCTAAACGCCAGCCAATTTCAAGTTATCATTCTAACATTCAAGAAGAAGTTCGAAGATATTATCTACAACAAGGCCCTTGTCGACCTAAACATCATACTTTTCCTTTCACAGAATTTAGAGAGAAAAAGAAGAAAATAAGGTTTATTCGTGATTGGTTTATTGAATTTTCATATTGGTTAGAGTACAGTATTAAAGAGGATGCTGTATTTTGTTTATGTTGTTATCTTTTCAAACCAGCTATTGGAGAACAAGGTGGTGGTGAAACTTTTGTTGGTGTTGGTCATAGATTCAGTAATTGGAAGAAGAAACAAACGCTAATATCACATTTTGGAGGATCAAATATTACTCATAATCAGGCTGCGAGTAATTGTGATGTTTTATCAAACCAAAAACAACACATTGAGACTGTTTTGGCAAAATATACAGATCAAGATCGAATTGACTATCCTAATCGAGACTATTTTTTAAACTTTTCTTTTAACCCCTTAACCGAAAATTCTGGCTCCGTCCCTACGAACAAGAGTTTGCTTTGCCTCATATTCTGATGCCTTTCTTGGTTGGAGGTACCCATGCCATGTGCTTTGGCTTGACTAATGTGATTACTGCTAATTAGTCTACTAAACCTTTGTATATATATGAATCTTGCTCAACTAGCTACTCCATCATTAATATTCATTATCATCCATTTCTTGACGTACCTTTTGTGATACCGAAGACTGGTAATTATCATTCATATTGATATTGATATTGATATTGATTTTGGGCTTGTAATATAGCCACATTTTGAAGCATGGACTCATGTATTCTTTCGGTTACCATGCGCTACCATATTGGGCTTGAACTATTATATCCACACTTTGGTTAAATCAAATAGTCCACACTGTTCTACGTTTTTGCACCTTTAGGCTTCAGCAAGAGAGTGATAGGTCTAGTGAACTAGGGTGCTCATTCTACTACTACGTTTCACAGGAGTGTGGTGCCTTTTTGTCTGATTGTACTCTACTTAAGTAAATAAAATAGGGACGGACGAATAATCATTTTTTTAAAAAAAATTCCTTGATTTTTTCTTTCATACTTTCGAGTGAATTTGTAGCGAAATATAATCCTACACACACGTCAGATAAACCACACTAGTCCGCAATGACTATTGGTATTCAAATTCATGACTTCGATCTTAATTATGTGTGATGAATGCCCAAGCGCTTGATGAAATATCTAACAATTTGGCCTATAAGAGGCGCTAAAGAAACATGCACATATGCAACATGCATGCATGACCGATCATATCTGACTCCGATAATTCCCCGGCCACTGCCTATTCTATTCAAGAACGTGGAAGCCCTTGGTGTTTTGACCTCATTCATGTAGATGCATGTCCCGGGTTATTGTCATCAATAGAATCGATATATAAAGGCTCATTGCATATCAAGTTAGGACGTTGTCCTGCAAAGAATAGATCGATCACATTATAACTAAGCAAAATGCGTGTAGTCGTATTAGCAGCTGCTAGCTAGGAATCACGGATGTTCAGCTAAACTTTATTCATTTCATGTCGTCAAGTGAAGGCAGAAGTCTGATATATGCTTTTATCAAAGGTCAAAACTACTCAAAGACAAAGGCATATGAACAGATCGACAACAGTTTGCAGGCTCGTGATAATTTAGCTAGCTAGTAGTAGCTACGTGATCAATCGCATATTTCAGTGATATTTGTTCTTGCTCAAGATTTTCTGCATATATTTATGTCCAGTATATGTGGATTTTAGCTCACATGCATCTTCTTCACGCACTCAACATGCAGATTGGCCTTTCTGCATACTTGCCAACTCGTTTCTATTTCCACAACATTGCGAACTTCTTCTTCATTTCTTCTTAAACACGCATCCATCCACTTTTCTCTTTTAACATTTACTTGTTCTATTGAGCTGGAAAAACAGATTTGAAGATTTCAAGTATATGAACGTATGATCTTACTCCAATAGGCCAAGTGGGTACTAGATCTTAAAACAGATAATGCATCGTCGATAACAACATGCACAAGATATTCCCATAATATATATACCATGCATAGGGATGAGAATCCTGAGATCAGTGAGATGGACAAATTTCGACCAATAGTACGTTTTGCTATATATCTTACAGAAAGTTAAGAACAATCTCTACTAACAATCTCTCTAACTAATTAAGTCCCTTCTATAAATGCACTAAATTAATTGAGGGTACATCCCTTTCTGTTACGATATAGCTAGCTACGAAAGAATGCACGCAAGGAAACAGTAATAGTAAGCTATTACAACTGTGTAAAGAATACTAAACAGTCACTCTTTTACGAACAATGTGCAATTTGAATCACCACAAATCCAAATACTGTAATTCGAGTTTATGTGAAAAATGTGCAAAAATATATACGTAGGTTTAATTATATAAGGTAATTTAAAAATGTAAGTACGTTCGTCTTCTAAAATCATAATCAAACCTATATAATTTGCACAACGTGTTGATACATAAACCAAAAGTGTAATTTAGACACAAAAATACAAAACCTAGCCAGGTAGGGCAATGCTAGCTAGAAGGGTTTATTAGTATTAAGTATTAATTAACTAAGAAGAATATTGCTTAGCACAAGGTCAATAGCCAGGCCATTCTAAATTTGTCACATTCCTAGCTGATTATCCTGGATAAAGCATAAAAGCTAATCTCTTTTGATCATCATGAGCAATAATCGCCCAACTTTTTTCTCTAATTGTCACAGTTTCAAGTACTACCAGCTACTAATGGAAAAACCACCATCATCACATGTACATTCACACTCCACTACTTCATGCATCTCTCTCAGTTCTATACCCTCCTTCAACTCCAAAGCTCCTCCACCTTCCATCCAACCCCACCTCCTAAGCAGCCTCAAGTCCATGGAAGTCACACCATCCCTATCTCCTTCCAAAACCTATGAACTAACTGCCTCTTCAATCTCCTACACCAAATCCACCACCGCAACCACCACGTTTGCTCCACTTAACTTCCTCTTCAAGCCATGCACCTCCATCACTTCCCCGACCTACATCCTCCGCGATGTCACCCTCACCGCCTACCCCTCCCAAATCCTCGCCATCGTCGGCCCCAGCGGGGCCGGGAAGTCCACCCTCCTCGACATCCTAGCCGCCCGAACCTCCCCGACGAGCGGCGCTCTCCTCCTCAACTCCTCCCCCCTCAACTCTTCATCCTTCCGCAAACTCTCCGCCTACGTCCCCCAACACGATGCATGCCTTCCCATGCTCACCGTTTTCGAGACATTTGCCTTCGCTGCCTGCCTCCTCATTCCAAAACCTAACAAGTCCAACATTGCCACCATCGTCTCCTCTCTCCTCTCCGAGCTCCGCCTCACGCACCTGACCAACACGCGCCTCGGACACGGCCTCTCCGGCGGTGAAAGACGTAGGGTTTCCATCGGCCTAAGTCTCCTCCACGACCCGGCCGTCCTACTCCTCGACGAACCAACCTCCGGCCTCGACAGCACCTCCGCTTTCAACGTCATGCAGACTCTCAAGTCCATCTGCACCGCCCGTCACCGCACGGTTGTTCTATCAATCCACCAACCTAGCTTCAAACTCCTCTCCGCCATCGACAGAATCCTCTTGATGTCAAAAGGTGAAGTCGTTCACCACGGAACGCTTTCATCTCTAGAAGAGTTTCTTCTCTCCAATGGCTTCACCGTCCCTCCACAGCTCAACGCCTTGGAATATACCATGGAGATTCTCAACCGCCTCACAGTCCCTAAACCCATCACACCCACCACTACTCCTCTATTAGCCTCTTCTCCGAATTCTGATGATGGTGATGGAGCTAGACAGGTTGTCCGTTACAAAAGCTCAAGAATCCACGAGATTTTGACGCTTTACAATCGCTTTTGGAAAATCATATACCGAACTAGGCAGTTGCTCCTAACAAACACCTTGGAGGCTTTACTTGTGGGCTTGGTTTTGGGCACTATTTACATAAACATCGGTTTCGATAAGCAAGGAATCGAGAAGAGGTTTGGTCTCTTCGCCTTTACTCTCACTTTCCTTCTATCTTCCACAACCGAGACTCTTCCCATCTTCATCAATGAAAGACCTATTCTTCTTCGAGAAACTTCCGGTGGGATTTATAGGCTCTCGTCCTATCTGATCGCCAACACCTTAGTTTTCTTACCTTATTTACTTGCCATTGCGATCATATACTCTGTTTCCGTCTACTTCTTGGTGGGTCTTTGTGCTAGTTGGCAAGCTTTTGCTTACTTTGTGCTGGTTATATGGGTCATTGTGTTAATGGCCAACTCCTTCGTTCTTTTCTTGAGCTCCCTCGCTCCGAATTACATTGCCGGAACTTCGCTCGTGACGATCAGTCTAGGCGGTTTCTTTCTATTTTCAGGCTACTTCATTTCAAAAGATAACATGCCCAAGTATTGGTTGTTCATGCACTTCTTTAGTATGTACAAGTATGCTCTTGACGCCCTTCTGATCAATGAGTATGGCTGCCTTGTCTCGAGGTGTTTGATATGGTACTCCGATGATGATCGGAGTAAGAACAGTACAGAGAGTACTAGTAGGACATGCATGGTGACCGGAGGCGATGTGTTACAGAAGAGAGGGCTCCATGAGGGACAGAGGTGGACCAATATTTACATCTTGATTGGATTCTTCGTAGCTTACCGTGTCCTCTGTTTGATGGTTTTGCTAAGAAGGGTTTCAAGATCAAAGAAGTAGTACCGATCGGATTGTAATAATAACTTGTAAGTCACATGTTTAATATTTTGTTTTCTTTTTCAGAAACTTGGTTTTATGTTGTTCCTGCAATATGCACCTGTAATTTTGTAAATGGCCAAAAAGGTAACACAGCTAGTTGTTGGCCTAATATTTTGTTGATGTTGATAAATAGTAGATGAAGGAATGATATGTTTGTGACACTCTCTTATATAATTCTTAATTTATTTTAAAAATAGTCCAATCTCATGTTTAATTTTAAATAAGTTTATGTAAATCCTTAAGAACACGTTTGTTACACCTCCTTATATTAGAATTCTTAGCATATTATAAAAATAATACAATCTCATGTTTTGTGTCACAAGAGATTTTTTTAAATGACTATTTTGACTTTTTTATACAAGAAACCCAAAATTTTGCTTATTATATAACACCCCTTAATATAAGAAATATATTATCTAGCTCTTATATAATGAGTCAAAGTGTACAAAGAGCTCAAATTTTCTTGTTTAACACACCTTAATATAAAAAATATACTATCTCATATATAATGAGTCTAAACATATATAATAAAAGTATATAAGTTCCATTGGAAAAGTTTGATAGTTGAAAGAGAACAATATGAGTTGTGTGGTACACCATTTATCTTAGCAAATCTCAAATATTCAAATAAAATAATCTAGCAAAACCCTAGGAATTTATTAACTTGAAACTTGAGAGCAAAACCTTTGGTTATACATTTTTATATTTATCTTTTATGAAGAGAATTTGATCCATTCTTTTCACCAATAATTTCTTCAATCTAATGAATTCGAAGCCTGGTAATGTTTACATACACGTACAGAACCTATCAATATATATCAGAATTTTTTTTTAAATAATTGGGGTTCCTAAATTAATCACAATCACATGCAGAAAGTATATTTGATCTATATCATTGCATAAGATGGATATATGATCATTGGGGGTGCATGCCGTACATCAATGAGTGTGATTCTACAAAGCCATCGAGGTGTGGATAGAACTATTCAAGAGCTAGCTAGAGGACCCAACTTCTTTGTTTAGTGTCACGGGTCGCTTTAGTAAAAAAAGATGTGTGCGAGAGAGAAAAATCCAAGGTTGGTGCTGATGATGATGGAGGCCTTATACTTATACTAGTACTATATACTCGTTACGAATCACGAACTGTTCAAATGGCTTGTCGGGTGGTGGTCGAAGTGAAGTCAGAACAAGTTCAAATGCAGGACGCAGCAACGACTCAGCAAGTGTTTGTTTGGTTGCTGATGATTCCACTTGAATCAGATTCGGCACCATCTTCACGGGTTGGCTTCCTTTTCTTTTCTTCTTACCTACTTGTTGAGTGCCCGTGATTTTTCTCCTCACCTTCCTGCCTGACTCTCTCTTACAGTTGCTCGATCACGTCAACTTTCAATTCCATGCATGCAAACGTTACTATTTGCCTCAGGTTCTCAGCTACAATTGTAAATTTACAATAATACATCTTAGTTCTCATCTTTAGTGTATGCGTAAACAATAGCCATACCTTCTCATATTCCATAAACAAATGGCAATGCAAGAGAATTCTATTGACACCCATCTTATTTGAATCTCATGTTATTTGAGCCCAAGTTGTATACTTTTACCGGATTTTTCTTCGTTTATATTTATGTATCTATTCTGTGTTTAATTCATTTTTTATATTTAGTTTATTGTTATATAACTAAGTATTTAATTAATGAACGTCATTCCATTAAAATATACATTTTTGGTTATTTTTAGGTATATGACATTACACAAACTTTTCGATTATAATTTAACATCTCCACCGTCCAATTATTAGGTTTATATGAGTAGATCATTTTTGTAAATTTTCAGCCAAAATGGTGGTCGTTAAGATATCGAACTATATTGAATCAAGGGACGCACCAAATTTGTCAAACTCGAACCGTTCATACTTATAAATTAACTTCAATTACAGTTTTGAATACCTTAACGATCACCATTTTGGCTGAAAATTTACAGGCTTAATCTACACATTAGGACCTAAGAACTTAACGGGGGAGATGATAAAATATAATCGAAAAGTTGGTGTAATACCCTATACCTAAAAATGACCCAAAAAAGGCATACCTTAGTGGAAGGGTGTTGTTTTAACTAAAATTATGAGACTATCAAGATCTAATTTGTCGGATGAAGAAAAAAATGAAATTGCAACTTTTGTAAATTGGATGGTATAGATTGGTGAAGCAATACTATAATCAAACTACGTGACAAACGATTATGATACATCTTGGATTAATATTTCTAAAGATTTACTTACCACTTCAACAACTAATCTCATAGAATCAATTTTTCAGCTATTTATACAAATTTTAACACCCAATACGATAACACCAATTATCTAAGAGAACATGGTATAGTTACACCTTGAAACTTAACTGTTCACGAAATAAACAAATACGCGATAGACCTATTACAAGGGAATAAAACGATGTATTATAGTTCTGACACAATCTCATTTAACTTAAGAAACAGTGATAATATTAATATTTTATATCCTTTCAAATTTTTAAATAAACTTGATTTTAGTGTATTAACTACACACGAACTCATTTTAAAAGTTGGCATGTCCATTATGCTATTAAGAAATTTAAATCAAATATATGGTTTATGTAATGGAACATCACAATCATCAGAGACGTTTGATCCTATACGATCAATATCAGAATCAAACCTCGAGCATCAAGGAAATGGCGACTGAACAGATTCAAAATTGCAAAATATGATGGCTTGCACCACTTTTTGGTAGATAAGCAACTAAGTGAAGCATAAAAAATATGTCAATAATTATGTACTCATTAGCATGATACTGACAATACGAATAATAAAAATACAAGGAGGAAGCATCCATGTTGTTATTAATGAAATCTTCTATCCTTACATGCCAAACTTAATGGAAGTTGGAGGAATATACGATATCGGGTTCTTTCAATGCAAAAAAGATAGCGCAAATCACAGAATTGCGATGCATGAGACAATACTTTGTTTCACAGAAAAAAATCATATTTGTGAAAGTACAAGAACACCTTCCTCAATTTCTAGAACATGCATTCTACCTCTTGGAACTTGAAAAGCTACCTAATGAAATTGACAAACAGACCATTTTTGCTGGTAAATCATACTTAATTTGATGCAAAGCACATCTAATATACTTCACTAAATATTTCATGCTCTTACATCCGTAGATATATATGGCCGTGTGAAAGCAATCAGAGGCCCTTATGTAGCATAGGTCTAAAACAAGAAGCAAATAGAGATAAAATGTGAGATCACTCTAAAAAATTTGAGGTATTGTCTCTAAAAAATCTATTATGGACTATATAAACCATTGATGCACAAAAAAAAAATACTTACTTGCCATTTCTATTTACCATTTCTATTTACCATTTCAGTAAGCATACCATACGATTTCTAGTCTGAAGAAACAATGTAAGGTCCATAGATTTAGAAGTCATGATGAAAATTCAAGGACCGATAGTGGCCGTATTCACAAGCTTGAGGGTAACAAAATACTCAAGTACCTGTAATCAAATACAATGCATGTCTCACGTTGCCTCATTTTTCTTCATAGCTCCCAATACATCTCATACACAATACATAACCACTCTATCATATGATTGTCTATTGTTTTCGTCTTCTTAGTCCATATAATAATGTAATGCACTTAATTGTAGGCATATCACAATTACATATTTAGAGTCATAGTTATATTAATCTAATATGATATATCAAATCCACACTATCAAACTCTGAACAAACTTGCACAAAAAATATCAAATAGTTCTTCCATCTTCTTAGTCCACATAATAATGCAATGCACTTAATTGTATGCATGTCACAATTACATATTTATGGTCATTGTTATATATATATATATATATATATATGATATGATTGGTATATCCAACCCACACCAAACTTTGAACAAAGTTGCATACATAACAAGATCTAATTACATATGTTTCTCTATTTTGTATCAGAGCTTGCAGTCGTGCAAGACACCAACCACACGTGTATAATTTTGGATCCAACTTTGCCAACCAAAGCAGAGTATGAAACTGAGTAAGCCCCTACACTAGTATATTATAAATGCCCAGAAAAGATTATATTGGTAAAGCTACATAATAATTGTATATAACATTATTTATCACTGTCCTGCATATTTTTCAAATCGGGAGACCGAATCAAGATATGCACATCATCCTACCGACCAAGCACATGCTTCAATGAACTCAATTCAAAAACAATCTCTGAAATATATGCAATGGATCCACAAGAATATTAGGTCAGTCTTACTAATTGAAATTTCGTTATGGTCTAATTCTGACCGGTAATAGATACTAGGGATTTGCAATATTTGATTGATCACAAATTTATCGTTCCAACTCAAATACGCACGTGCTGCAGAACAAAACAGTGCACTGCTTTGCAACCATCAAATTTTTTTTAGAGAACAACGGATGGTGGTACAGATGTTGTTCTACACCAGGTTGTTATAAACAACAGACCTAAAATGAGGAGGCAGATAATAAATACTTTTGTCAATTACATGGCCTGCAACAACCTAAAAAAACTAAGTACATGTATATAAAACAAAAATATTTATCATCCCCTCACTCCTTATTGTTGTTTTATTATAATGACACCTTCATATTTCTTCTACAACTATAAGATATTCACTGTTATTGAAGACTTAGACAATCAGGGACAATCAAGTATTAGTCACCATAATGGGAAGGCAAGTAGAACAACTATTGCAAACCAGTTGTGAAGATTTAGTGAACAAGAGAGCCTATGATACCGATCACGAGTTTCCTCCATAGATCATTAACAAAATAGGGCAGAGTTTTATTTTTGAAATAAAGATTAGACAAACTGGCAGCCTGCTCACAAGAGATATACTAACCAACCTGCCACCACTAGAGGCAACAAGAAATAGACAACCAAACATTCAGACCCCTAAACATCTTCACCAACAAAGGAAAAGAGAAACAAAGATGCAACAAGAGCATTGTTTCAATCCAACACAGACAAAAAAACCAAGAGGTAAGAACAAACTATAAATCTCATACATGGTATACTTTTTAGTTTCCTGATACTAAAACCAACATTGGACTAAATCTGAACACATTCATATTGTAGAGAAGAAAAGAATACATCAACATCAACATCTTCTTCAACTCACCAGAAAAAAAAAAGAAGGAAGGATGACTAAATGCAAAACAAAAAAATTCTCTGACTTTTGTACGGATACTAAGACTAGGGCTGTTAATTAGTATATTTGGTTTGGTTATTAGGTTGAACCGAAAGTTGAACCGAATTTTTTTATCGGTTAGGTTATCTCAATTTTTTTTTTGAAAAACCGATTAGAACCGGTTCGGTATTTTTTTGGTTTTTTTTTCAAAAAAAAAACTGAATTTTTATACTTTCTAAATACATTTTTTACGATCAAAACTGATACTTTGTTTACTTTTAAAAGTGATCAAAACTACATTTTTTTTCTTTCCAAACTGTTTGCCAAATATGACTACTTAATAGTTACAAATCACACGTTCATTCAAAGTTTCGAACCAAAATAAATACTTACCGAAAGTTTACATCACAAATTCAAAGTTTCAAACATAAACCAAAGTCCACCGTTCAAGTTTAAAACAGTCTGCAGTCCATAAAAAAAAATACAATCCAAATATCACATAAAAACATTCAACTCTCAAGCCATACTCATTTTTTTAGTAAAATGGGGCTGCATAGAGTAAAAAAATAAAACAAAAAGTATTAGAATTCAATTTTTCACAAATAGGCTGCATATTGGTAATTACAGGTTGAAGGTTGAAGTTAAAGAACAAACTAGTGATTGAGATTGAGATGATGAAGTCCACATTTGAACTTTACCACATTTATTTGGTAACTGAAAAGAACCCCGGGTCCTCTTCATTTTCTTCTTTTGTAAATCACAAGTAAACATTTCAATTTATAAACATCATTACATGAATTACATCAACAATTCACAAGGGAAAATATAATTAATATTCTTAGAATAAAAAACTAATTCATAAATGTCGTGCATTGAAACACACAACATATCATGATTCACTCTCCAACACAGATTTACGAAAAAATATGATTCCAACCTAATTCATTTCATCGATCTTATCAGCCAATAATACAATATCATTATTCATTAACAAAGTGGAGAATCGAACACGATTGTTTGCAGCTAAATAATACAAATCTGAGATCTGAATTGAGATCCCTGGACCACTATAGATGATCATGGACACATTATTCATCAATGAAGATTAGAATTCCAAATCAAAGTTAATGCATACGATCCAAATTCCAAATCCAGATCTCTATCACAACCCATGCCATTATTTAACCAAACATAACACAACAACACAATAAAGGACAACATTCACTGCAAAAAAATGCTTCAACAAACACAACAATAACACCACGAATCAAATCACAGCCACATTTTCTACACAAAAAATCTGGTAGATATAGAATCATAATCAAACGTGATATCGAAAACACGATAATCACAACACCAACAATGATTGCTCATATTTAAAAAATCAAAATGGATATATAATGTGAGACTAGATCTGAAGAGAGCGAAATGTGGGAATTGAAATCAAAGAACTATTACCAGAGAGAGAAGGTAGCTGAAGCTCGTGCTGGGTTTCCTTTGGTTATGGTGATTGTTGATCGTTGATGCCTCCTATTTCACTGCAACTAAATAGCAAACAAATTTTGTTTCAGTAGCTATCACATACGACTGTGAGTAAAATACTAAAATTTTCCTTCAATTTTAATCTCGTCCCTCGTCTCAAATATTGCGATTACCACCATGTACACAGTAGTCCAGTACACACATCAAACCCCCTTACTTAAACTGATCTCAATCTTTCCCCTTAATTAAACTACCGAATAAATAAGAAACAACAAAAATTACTGAAGTTAGAGATTTCGATCTGGTCATCTTTCTAAGATAGGGATTTTGAAATGTCTGAGGGTTGAAGGTGAGTTCGACGAGCTGCTGTGACGCAGTGACGCCAGTGAGGTGACGACGAGCTGCTGTTGAATCTGACTTAGTCTCAACTCTTGAAGGGAGAGTGATGATTGAAGGGAGAGTGAGGAGACTCAGGAGAGAGTGACGATTGAGGGGATTTAAGGGGATAGTGATGATTGAAGGGATTTGAGGAGTGAGGGCGTGACTGCATGAGGCTTTGAGAGACTGAGAGTGACGAGTGAGGCTTGAGGGGAATGAGGGCTGCGCACCAAAAACAACTTAGATTTTAGGGTAAACTAAAAAACAACACAAAATGACGTCGTTTTGTTAAAAACATTTCGGTTCGGTATATTCAATTCGATTCGGACTAGAAAACCGAAACCGAACCGAATTTATTTAGTTTAGTTCGATTATGGTTCGATTTCGACTAATTTTTTTTTTTTCGATTTTCGATTCTGAAGTCACAGCCCTAACTAAGACTGACATGTTGCTCACATCAGAAGCGATGATGGCTGCTATTTTGGAATAATAGCAGCATAGATTATAGAACATTAACAACATTTTTGAAGAGTCTTGCTATATATAAACACAGTATCCTTCTATAAAGTCTAAACAACTGCTATTTGTACAAATGTACTATCTCTCCTATATAAACGTTTTCTGCATTACAACACATAACGTCATTTTCATTTCCGCGCCGACAGGCGCGGCTCTCCTGACTAGTTTGTAATATAAGTGATTCCATAGTGATCATCGCTCTCTTATCTTTGCTCAGAGAACGATGGGTTATATATGGGTTTGTCCTAGTTGGGCTGTTTGGGCTATTCGATCGGGTCTGTGGGCTTCTCTTTACATCATACTAAATGGCCATTTTTGTGAGCCCAATTTTATCGTTCGAAGCGGATACGGGACGGCACGAAGGAGAGTTTTCTACAAGCAAGACTTCAGAGGAAAAGCTGTACGAACAATATCTTTGGGTATGTATCCCTCAAGGCATCTTGCAGCTCTGAGAGCACTGCGAAGTCTATTCTCATTTATAGCGGTGGTGAGGATCGCCTAAGCCTATATCCTCATTGACGTCGTGTATAACCCCGAGCTTCGAATTACCTAGCTCAGCAATTTATTAGAAATGCTGCCACCGAACATCTAGCTCAAATTTGCCCAATTTTTGTAGGCTTTTCAAAGTTTCACTAAATCAACTTCCCTCCGTTTGGGGGATGCCCCTCCAAAATCAAGAAAAGGAATCGAAGATGATCAATAGTTAGATTGAGCTACAAGTCTCAGTGAGACCTAAACATGTGGATCCAGTTGTGAGGAACTTCCAGGATGCTTTTCTTTGACATAATGAAGTTGCGCACATATTAAGTAATTTGATTAACCAATGTCCCAAACAGAATGACCATCTTCTACAGGCCAATGTAAGGTGAAGGCCGCCGAAAGAGACCGAACAGTTCATTTGACACCCAAGAATCGACGAGGGAGCCCAGGTAATAGTGGATGAATGTTACCATGAGCTTCTTGGGAAGGCTCCTTACATTCTGGTCAAAAGTTGTTCTGAATAGCTCACACCTACAAACAATATTGGTGATATAAAAAGTTTCATTCATGTAAACCTCACGAAGGAGATGCCTAGAGTTGAATCCTGTAATGGAATTCTAATAGAAACCAAACAGAGACAAAATGGAACGAATACAATAGCAGAAGAAGTCCCAAAGGTTTGTGTTGCCACACCAATGAGACTATGTTAACAACACCAGTCAAAACACATGCAATCACATACACATTTGGTTAAAGACTGATCATCTTCCGTTTGGTTATACTGGAGATAGTCTTAAACTTGTGAAGTTTTATTAAGCTGTGGCTTTCCTAAAAGCACCATCTAAATTTACCCACACCATCTAATTTTACCTGTCTTTATCACGAATTTCAAATACAGTTTAACCTCAAAGACCTGGTGGAATGGACTCAACTAAGCCTTGGCTCCACGACTCAAAAAGTTTAGTTAATGCAACCCGCGATGTCCCTCCACCCAGTGCAGCATTGGCTTCACTCTTAAGAGCCTTAGTCCTCTTCCTGATCAACTCTCCTTCCTCTGAATCCATCAACTCTCTAACTCGCTTCTCCACCTCTGTTGCATTTACAAATCCATCCTGTGATTCGTTCATTGGCAAAGCAATCTTTATTTCCTCCACCAAAACAATCCTATTGAATCTCTGCTCTGCGTAGAGTGGCCATGACACCATTGGCACCCCAGCACACACAGCCTCCAACACCGAGTTCCACCCACAGTGAGTCACAAACCCACCTACTGAATCATGATTCAGCACTTCCACTTGTAGCGCCCATGACTTCACAAACCCTCTCCTTGGTCCGACCCAAGAAACCATCCGGAAACAAAGACTCCTAATCCGGGACAGGTTGGACTGCAATAGCAACTTTTTCATTACTACTAGAAGGTGGGTTGCGGACCACCCGAAAGAACCTTTGGCCACTCTTCTCCAACCCCAAAGCTATTTCCTTCAACCGTTCCTTTGTAAACAATCCTAAGCTTCCAAAACAGAGGAACACTACACTTCCACTGGGCTGTGAATCAAGCCAAGTCAAACATTCAGGCCTTTCATCCCTGCCGCCACCTCTTTGATTCTGAGCAAAGATTAAAGGTCCTATGCAGTAGACGGGTGGTGTGGGAGCGCCCTCAGGCAAGCAGAGCCCGTCTGATATTGCTTTGATAGTTCTAGACTCTAGAGATTCGAAAGTGTTCACAATAATCCCAGCTGATTTGGGCATATACGTTTCGATCAAGAACTGGTTTTGGCATATCTGATGAAGGTATTGGTGGTACTCCTGGAATATAGAGAAGGCCATCAAGGTCCTTAAGGCTTTTGTCTGTGTTCTTGTGAATGGTAGGGAATGAAAGAAAGGAAGCTAGGGCTCCTGCACCAGATGTAAAGAAAAAGTAACCTGGGATATTCAGATCACAAGCAACAGGAAATGCGTGAGCACAGAAGAAGTCCATGATAAAAGCTTGAATGGTAAAACTGTTGGAGATGGAAAGGAGGGCTTCATAGACATTTGGGTTGTTGAGCCGAAGGATTTCAAAGGTCAGGGTTTCGTGGTTGGGAGAGGAACTGGCAGAGGGCGGGAGAGAGATGGTCGGGTGGTGGTGGAAGATGATGGAGAGAGTAGTGGCAGAGACAGAAGCAATATATGAACTAGTGTCAGCGGCTCTGTAAGGTGGGGTGGTGATGAGTATGTGGATGTTTTGTGAAGGATGGTAAGTAAGAATTTGCCCAACTCCACCATGGAAACCAAGTGGCCTATAGGTGGCGATGGGTAGAAAACAATAGCCTGCATGGTTCTCCTCATCTTTGCTGGTGAATACAACAATGGTCTTTCAATGGTCTGCATGGGTAGAAATCAATAGCCTAACCTTATAACAACAATGGCCTCTTATATAAGAACAAGGGTGTTACAATTCTTCTGCTTTCCTTTTCATTTTGATAAAAATTGTCTCAAAGCAAGCTAATTTGTGACGGGTCTAAAAGTCATAAAGATAAGAAGACGAAGAATCTTGATCAAAGATAAATATTAGGTCATTCATGAGTCATGACACATCTACCACTCTACCACTCTACCACACAAACATGAGAGGTCAACAAGATCTATGACTTGTAGCTATTTTAAATTAGGCAGTACAAGACTGGAATTGCATGAAGCCAAATTACCAGAAGTTTCTGTTTTCTCTGATAACACTACCTTACAAAAGATAAACATTGGTGGAGCCCCAACATTTTTATAGATATGAATACGATGAACTGGAGAAAATAAATAGAACTGGAAGAGTTTTTCTTTAATTTTGTATGCGCAATGGCATTAAAATGTACTCTAGATTTACAGAGAATTGTCATGTCTCAAACAAATTGATAATACATGATGTCATATCACACTGAAATTCCTTACGGCTGACAAGTTTATGGCATATCCTTCATAAAATCTGAAATACCATATTTATAATTCAGTAAACTGGATTTGAAAATGCCCATCTGCTGAAGATTAAGGCTGATTGTCGGCCAAATGATGTTGAACGTAAAAAATTCTCAAACGCAGAACAATTACATACAGGCATACTTATTGACATGCTCCTTCCCCTCCTCTTTTTTCACCAAAATATCAAATCAAATTAAAAATTTGAGGAACAAGTAAATAGATACTGGTGATTGAATGTTACCTCGAGCTCCTAGGAAATGCTCCTCACATATTGATCAAGAGTAGTGTTGAATAGCTCACACCTACACAGAATAATTACTTGGGTTTTATACGGCTTCCACATGTGAATCTTACAAAGTATATAACTGGACCCTGACCATAAAATTACAGACTAAAAAACCAACCAGAATGTGAATATGAAAGTAGTCAATCATACGTTTTCAAGGTTTGTGAAGAAAGCTGATAATTTGTGCCAGAAATATTGCAGGACCAGCAAGTATTTGAGGTGCCTCAAGCACCAGATTATTACGTAAAAAAACCTGTTTAGTTGATATTAGTGATCAGATCATGCAACTACCATGATTAGACTTCCTAAATTTTAGAAAATATATTACAGTTGGGGTTGGCGTATAAATCTGCATGATTCCCTTTTCCTATCAGCTTTTGGTATAGATAAATAAACAGATTTTGAATGAGTAGTCATAAACTCAGCAGCAAATGCAGATTATCAAAGCAATACAAGAAACTCGATCCTGTTATAATGCAGCCAACATGTGTGATGCAGCTTACTAACCATCTAGTTACTTTCCTTCCTTCACTCACGGATGACCATTTAATAAGATGAATCTCAAATATCTACCAACGATGTATGACAGAATCAGAACTTTCGCTTCTGAAGATTAACACTAGACCACACTAATGTAACCCTAAATCACTCACCTGATTGTAGTTCCAGGAGTATAGAGTGGGTTCTTGGCAACATACTCAACGTACAAGTTGTAAATGTACTTCAAAGACTCCCGTAAGTCACCAGTCCTCGGATGCGTGATCAGGATAATCTACACAAAAACCACAAGAACAACAACCATAACATTACATATACAATCTTCCCCAAATCTCAACATAAAATCCACATTTCCAAATCGCCAACCCAAGCACTTAATTCTAGCTCAACTACACTACATATCAGTATACCATTTCCAACTAACATTGCTGAATCCAGTCTTACACCGAAAGCGACTCATCACACACTACCAGACCAATATGAGCTAATCAAACTAAACAAACTCATCATTGGATCTAAATAACAAAGAACAAAGCTGACCTTTATACCAGAAGGACTCTCCATGAAACTAAGCTTGTAAGTATTGGTCCGGAAGCTGTGAAACGAACATCCTTGACCAGTCAACTGAGGCACACCTAGATTTCCTTTCTCCACACTTCACCATAGAAAAAAAAATAATGGAAACAAATTAAGATCAGAAAAAACCGACGAAAAATTAGTAGCAGAAGAGATGTGAGATGTGAGAGATCATACGCGGTGGGGTCCATCTTGGCGGTGAGGGACTTGAGGGAGAAGAGCAAGCCGAACATGAGCTTGTGATCTTGTTGAGGGTTGAGAGTGTGAAGAGGTCGGTTCCATTCTCTGTACAGCAAGCAGATGCCGTTTCGGTTGAACACGTACATCATGTGGCCGTTGTTTCCCGACGCCGTAGCCGCCGGCAGCGATGGACTTATCTCGGCGCCGCCGAAGAATTGCATCTTACTCTTCGGTTTCAAATCTGATCGGAGAGAAGAAGAAACAACACACAGGAAGTGAGAGAGACCAACTCATTATATGGGCTTCTACCAAAGGTCCAAAACGCGGCGTTTTGTTTGATGTCACTAATTATGGTAGGCTTTTTGGTATTCGTGGCCCGCTAACTGATAACTGATAAGAAAATCAGAGGCACACTTTGAATTTTAATTACTAAATTCTAATGCTGAGCAACTAAAACCAAGCATTGTTGACCTTGGAGCAAAACTACTTGTAGATCCAGAAGAGCAAATTATGTGTATGGCAAAAGTATGCTCATATTAACTTATATCTATAATTCAGTTTTCATCGACTCGTGTTTGAAATTATAGCATGAAAGCTATTTTGCGAACTTCTATAAACATCAGTTCTTTAATGAAATATAAGCTGCCTTATTCTTACTCTTACTTTGCTAATCAAACAGCTCCAAATACTACACATTTGGAATGTGGCAACAATTTTATTTGATTTCACAAAACACAACATATTTCAAGCAAAGTTCCAAGACCCAAGCTTTCATGATTCAACTAATTTAGGGGACGTTTATTTACTTAGAATCAGAATCACTAGGAATTGAAATCAACTGAAATCAGAATCATAAGGAATCAGAATGAGAATATATCATTTATATTGAGCGGTTTATTTACCATTTGAAATCATAACAAAAATCAAAATCAAAATTAGTTTGATTACTAAAATACCCCTACAAAACAATAATTATATTTTCATATTCAGTAACTATTTTTTTTATCTTTTTATAAATTTAAGCAAAGTTTACAGGAAAAATGGTTAAAATGATACTGACATAAGAACAAATCATATGCGCTAACTAAATACTAAAAAATGAAAACTTAACGTCAAATCTAGCAAACTCTATAGCTAGACAAAGCTTCAAATTCAACAAAATAGTAATCATAATACATTTAGAAAAATTTGAAATATAACCATTCATAGTAGTAATTTAGAAAATAATTAAAATATGAGTCATTTAATAATACATAAGATTCTTTAAAAAAAATACGTAAGAATATTGTTGATATAAAAGTTGATTCCCGGATGAATGATTCTCAAACCCACATTCTCCCTTGTAAATCCAATTCCGAATTTATTCAGCAATGATTTCTGATAAGGAGGTGTGATCCACCTCTATTCCGATTCTCAAATATACAAATAAATGCTGAAACTCTCTCGTCCGAAAATCATTTTTAGTAATTCTCATTTCAAATTAATAAACAGCAGTGAATGCAACCCCAGAAGTCCCGCCATCACATAGAGCCGCAGCATTTGCTTCACTCTTCAAAGCCTTTGATCCTCTTCCTCATCAACAGCCCCCCGTCCGATTCCATTAACTCTCTAAGTCGCTTCTCAACCTCTACAACATTCACAAACCCATCTTTCGACTCCTTCATCGGCAAAGCAATCTTAATCTCCTCCACCAAAACCACCCTATTAATCCTCTGCTCCGCGTAGAGCGGCCACGACACCATCGGCACTCCAGCACAAACAGCCTCCAACACCGAGTTCCACCAACAATGACTCACAAACCCACCAGGGGTGGATCCAGCCCAAGGGCAGGATGGGCTGTAGTCCACCCCAATTTGTTGGGCCGAAATTTTTTGGAGAAAACAGAAGCCCAGATGGCAGAACCCATCTCTCTCATCTCTCGATCTCGCACTGGCTCTGCACTCAAGTGACTCAACTCTCTCATCTCTCGATCTCGCCTCAACTCTCTCAAGCCCTCATCTCTCGAAACTTGATCTCACTTTAAGCAATTAAGCCCTCAACCCGTAGCCCCACCGGCCACAGATCAACCAAGAGGCAAGAACACACCTGGAATCCATCGGTGCTGATCAACCCAGAACGGGCAGAACCCACTTAGCCACTGGCAAACTTGCCACCGATCAACCAAGAAGGCAAGAAGGAGAGAACCCACCGGGATTTCGAGAACTGATCAACCCAGAATCCATTGGCTGATCATCAACCTAGAACGCCACCGGCCAATCATCAACCCAAAAATATTTGGGCCGGAAAAACTTGGGTATGAAATTTGAAAATACTCTATTTATCTATAAATCTATTTTGTGATTTTTTGTCTTCTTTGTGAATTGTGATTGAATTGGAATTTGGAAACTTGGAATAATGGAAATCAGGAAATATGGAATCAATCTGGTCAGTGTGGTTACTTTGGTTATTTTGGAATCAATTGGTATGAACTATAAAAATCAAAACCATAATAATTAAGAAGTTTGCCTCACATTTTTGATATATCTATCGAGAAGCTAATGTACGTTTGAGCATATGTATTATCAGCTACTGGATGCAGCTAGATGCAAGTGTCTGGGTTCTAATCAACCCTTAATTATAAAACTCTCTGCACACTAATCACTTAATCACATTGCAATAGAATAAGGAACAAACAAATAATTGTTCTTTGAGACTGTAAAGAACCATGATGAAACTAAACAAAGATAAAACCTCTAGACATTTCCGTTATTACATACTGTCTTGTTGTTCAATTTCTCATCTGGCAAATTCAAAATAATAAAAAATAGTAACATACAATAAAAGATACTTGTCGATGTAATAGTAATACCTCTGGATGCCATTGGAAGGCACTCACAGGATAGCTGTATGCATGTACTGTAGAGACATAGACCTGGTATTAGTTACTAGATATATTAGAAATTTTCAGGGAAAAAAAGGGACACTTCAGGAATTGATTCTGGAGATGTGTCACGACTTGATGGAAATGGATAACAATACCTTATCATCTTCATCAGTACTGCCGTACTGGTTGTCAAGATCTTAAAAAAACTTGACAGAGCATGGTTTTCTTGCAATCTCTCTGGTGATATTCCATACTGTTGCATTGAAACATTAAATACTTGGGTTAATTTTAAAATCAATAATTTTCTTTCTGGCCATAAAGAAATATCTCAATTAGATTAAACAACACTCTAAAATGCAGAATTCATTAATTATGACACACAAGCTGAAGCGATAAAACTCATTGTATCAAGTCCCAATAACATTTAGTAATGTCATGATAATACAATCAAATGACACTCGTCAATCATCTTAATGAAACAGAGTTTGAGTCTTGAAGATATCTAAATTTTATAATCCTAAGATAATTCACTTTTGGCCAAAAGATGGAGACACAACTTCAATTCTTATAAGATGATTGTTCGATTAAACAAAAGAAGCAAGGTGAATGGTGTCAGTGTGGTTACTTTGTTTTTAAAATGTCCGAATTAAATCTACAAAATTTTGAAAAATGCTCTTCGAAATAAGATGCTGAATTTCAGGTCCTCTCTTGTTTATTTTGGGTGCTTTATAGGTTTGACACATTAACTACAATGGCGGATCACCGTAAACCCAAACGTTATAAAAATCTTCTTTCATGGTTTACAACAAATAATTCGTCAGGTGAAAGGAATGATAATGATATTCGGAATGAGGGTGGGAGTGGGAGTGAGAGTATACCTGTGACTGAAAATTCGGTTAATGACAATTCTAATTTTGTGAATGATGATCATGTTGATCCTTTGGTATCCTTCCCATCAGAAGAATGCCATTTTGATTTAAGTTGCCTTGAACGTGATCCGGGAAAGAGAAGACCAATTTGTTCATATCCTTTGAACGATCGTGAAAATATTCGAAGAGCATATGTGGTTATGGGACCGTTTCAACCCGAGTTGAGTGTGTATCAGGTCTCTACTGATAGTGGGAGTCAAGGTCGGAGATTCAATTTTAAATGGTTTAAAAATTGGCCTTGGCTAGAGTATTCTTCTATAACAGATGCAGTGTATTGCTTTCCTTGTTTTCTCTTTGATTCTTATCCATCTCAACATCCTGCATTCACTGAGAGCGGAGCTCGAGGTTGGAAGAATATGATGTCTAAGGTGAAAGCAAATGGGCCGTCAAAGGTGAGAGGCCAAGCAAAAAGTGTTGGTAAGATTTTGAAAGACTTTGATTTTGTGTTCTGTTTATTGTTGATGCATGATGTCATGAAGATTACTGAGTTTCTTTGTCAAGCATTGCAACATAAAGCCATAGACATTTTAAATGCTTTGAGCTTTCTCAGTTTAACAAAATCTAAACTTCAGGCGATGAGAGAGAGTGGTTGGGATCAATTGATTGCAAAGGTAATATTATTTTGTGAAGAACATGATATTGTTATGCCAGATATGTGTGCTCCCTACACGGAAGGTACAAACCCAAGAACATGCCAACAAAATTCTTTTATTACAAATGAGCATTATTATCGAGTTAGTGTTCTAAATGCTGTGATAGACTTTCAGTTAGCAGAGTTGGATACTAGATTTATAGAGACTTCATTGGAGCTCCTTGTTCTTAGTGCAACATTTGATCCTCGTAATAATTTCCAATTTTTCAATGTTGAAGATATTCGTACTCTTGCTGTGAAGTTTTATTCTGGAGATTTTACGACTACTGATATACTTTCTCTTGAGATGGAGTGTGGATATTTTCTTGAAGATATTCAGAGGGATGTATGATTCAACATGACATCATCTTTATCAGACTTGTGTCGACGGTTGGTAGAAACAAGAAAGTATGCATTCTTCCCGATGATCTATAAATTAATATGTTTTGTGTTGACTATTCCTGTGTCTACTGCAACAACAGAGAGATCATTTTCATCTATGAAGATCTTGAAAAATGCTCTTTGAAATAAGATGTGTGAAGAGTTTCTTGATGATAGCATGGTTCTCTATATTGAAAGACAGTATGCCGATAGTATTGATAATGATTCGGTTGTTGATGAGTTTGAAGTTTGTGGACCTCGAAGGGTGAGATTTAATTAGTAATAATGTAGATCTTTTAATTCACGGAATTTGATTTTATGCTCCCTCCAATGTATGTTTTTCTTATATATAATAATAAAGGCGTGAGGATGAGCCTCCCAATGGGTTACAAACCTAAAAAAAAAAAAAATTGTGTGTTGCACAATAAATTACAGCCCACCCAAGATTGAAATCCTGGATCCACCCCTGAAATCACCAACCCAGTCGTGACTCAGCACTTCCACTTGTGGCGCCCATGACTTCACTACAAGACCCTCTCTCTTTAGTCCTGCTCAAGAAACCTTCCGGAAGCAAAGAATCCAAATCCTGATCAGGCTGGTCGGAAATATCCACGCTTTGTTTAGCACAAGTAGGCGGCGGGTTGCGGACTTCCCACAAGAACCTTTGGCCACTCTTCTCCAACCCCAAAGCTATTTCCTTCAGCTGCTCCTTTGTAAACAACCCCGAGCTTCCGAAACAGAGGAACACCACACTTCCACTTGGCTGTGAGTCAAGCCATGTCAAACATTCCATGCCAAGCCCATTTTGATATTTCTGAGCGAAGTTTAAAGGTCCTATGCAGTAGAGTGGCGTGTGGGGATGTCATCAGCCAAGCAGAACCCGTCTGATATTGCTTTGATTGTTGTGGACTCTAGAGAATCAAAAGTGTTCACAATGATCCCAGCTGATTTGGGCATGTAGTTTGCGCTCTCTAGGAAACATTCGTAGACATTATCGTTGCGATCAAGATAAGGTTTTGGCATATCTAAGCCATGTAGTGGCGGCAGTCCTGGAATAGAGAGAAGGATGTCAAGATCTTTGAGGCTTTTGTCAATGGCTCTGTGGATAGTGGGGAGGTAAAGATGGGCAGCTAGGAAGCCTGCACCGGATGTGAAGAAAAAGTAAGACGAGATGTTAAGATTCGTAGAGACAGGAAGTGCGAGAGCGCAGAAGAAGTCCATGATGAAAGCTCGGATGGTGAAGTTGTTTGAGATGGAGAGGAGGGCTTGGTTGCTAAGGCGGAGGATTTCGAAGGTTAGAGTCTCGTGGTGGATTGCGGCGGAAGTAATGGAAGGCGGAAGAGACACGGTAGGGAGGTGGTGGAAGATGATGGAGGGTGTGGTGGAAGATGATGGAGGCAATGTATGCGGCGGTGTGGCGAGGAGGATGTGAACGGTGAGCGAAGGGAGGCGAGTCAGCATGAGCTTTCCTAGCTCCACCATGGAAACCAAGAGGCCTATGGGTGGCGATGGGTATAAAACTACAGCCTGATTAGCTTCCATCGCTCCGCCTCCGTGTATTTTTTTTAATTTTTTTTTTTTGTGGCGAGGAAGTATACACTCCTATCTTTGAAGCATAGGCAGCTTCTAACCCATTTCCATCAGCTACGGGTCCACGTTCTAATTAGTAATTTCACTAATTTGTGAGGGACCAAATTAAACGATAGTAATCTTCAATAATCGTGTCTGCATTCTATAGCAAAAATGGACTGAGTCGTCAGTTTCTCGACTTTCCACCATTGAAACTATGGGCACTTCACGATCATATGTTATAAACTTATAATGGACGGAGCAGTCAAAAATTGCTCCCAAGAAAACATATATATGACATGTCAATTGCGGACTGAACTAAAACGAATTCTTTGGGAAAACAAACATAAGGCCTGCTTTTACCACACCAATATGTATGGAAAGAAAACGATCTAAGAAGTGGGCTGGCCAGTAGAGAGCACCACTGACTCTATTAAGTCTTGAGTTCGAGTCAACGGGCCAAAAAAAAAAAACTATCTCTACTTGTGCACAAGAGATTAGGGAAAAAAAACAATACACAAGCTGTGCAAGTCTATTTTCTACCAATCAAAAGAGGTTTGACACAGTAATTTGGTCGTAAACATGGAAAATCAAGAACGTAAAGGTAGTATTAAACACTTTGAGACTAGTTTTAAGATGGGTTTGGTTTCAAAAGGTCCAGGTACATAGCAAAACACGTAAGACCGAAACCAAAAAAAACAAGCCTAGACGATCATTGGCAAAAGAATAGACACAAGCTGAAAATTAGAAATCATCCACCAAAACAAAACACTCCGAGTAGATTACAGCACTGTCCAACTTGAGCAAAGACTAGTACTCCCATTTCTTCATCTCCATACCATCAGGAGCACTTCCCTCCACCTTCTTGTTGCCCACTTCTTTCCAGTTTGTCGAAAGCACCGTCCCATTTGACTCCACCTGTACAAATTGATGTCATTTATTACAATGTAATTTTGTTTTCCAACCTTCATGGCAACCCTTAATCACAGCCAGAACTACTAGATATACAATTTATATTGCAGTAATTAAAACTAACAAAAATAACTTACAAAAGATTTTCTCATCGCCCTTTTAGTGTCCTCATCAGCATCCTTGTATATGTCTTGGAAAAATTTGTTCAAGGCTGCGTCGCCGTCAAGCTTCTCATCTTTTTCCTGGAATCAGAGCATATCAGAAATATTGACCCCCAAGCATACAGGTAAGAGGCTAATATCAAAACAGCAAGGTTAAAATGCAAACCTCTTTCTTCACTTGGGCTTCAAGCTTGTCCCAATCTACTCGTTTTGGTTTGGAGGATGGATAAGTTGGCCTTTGGGCACCGATAACTGTGAGGCAGCAGCATCTAATTAGCAACAACTTCTATAAAACTAGAACCAACAAGAAGAGGGCAGGGGACCCAACAAACAAAGCCTCCGGTTAGAAGAATATTGATGTACCTGGGCTATTAACCTTTAGAGCAAGAGTGGTATCCTTGTTAAACTCGAGAGAAGTCCACTGTATAGGTTCAGCTTTTGCCAGGCGGATTTCAACTTTAGTATACAAAACATCAAATTTGCACTTTTCAGGAATGATCTGTTCCAAACAACAAATTCCTAAGGATTAATTCTCACCCAGGAGTGTGCAGTGCAAGGCATGAAAAGAATATAACCTTCCATCTTGCTTGTATAGAACTAGCAAACAGCTCAATGGTTTATCAGTTACTAAGGTTAGATTGGAAGCAAAGGATATTTTCAGCCACTTATTTTATATACAAAAGAAGAAAATGGGAAATAGATGCTTTAAAGAAATTTCTTTATATACATCCTGGTTGTAAAGAAAAAAAAATCCTCAACACCATAAATAGATAGGAATACCTTTCCAAATAGGCGAGGCTGAAAATGATATGTATCTTCACCAGGAACATCAATGGTGACACTTAACTGCAAACAGCCAAAAAACAACTCATGCATCCATAAAACATATGAAAATGACAATCTGAACAATCAAAGACAAGAAATAGAATGATCAGAAACATACTATTTGTTCACCAAATTCAACATTAACATCTTTGGCTGGTATGCCCTTTGCAAATATGGTCACAACCACTTCCTCAGGCTTCTGGTAGAATTCATGCCTGAAATTTTTTCTATAAAAAGTCAAACCATGCATCTAAGGGACCAGAGATCTTGTCTAGCTAAATTCTGATACTTATTATGGACACCCAGAACAAGCTAGAACACCAAACTCGATGAAGGAAAACAGAAACTTTGAATGTAATGATGGCAATGCTCGTTAAGAACTAATATACATACAACAAGAACTATATATTAATTGTCACTGCTGTATCCAAGCACCATGTAGAAGTTGGGACTGACCTGTATTTTGGTTTTACAGGTGCTACTACCACCTCAGTGGAAGGCGCGTTCACAGATTCAACATCCTTCGCACTCTCTGTAGTTGTTGTTTCCATTGGTTGCTTTGGTAGCTCGCCATTTTCCTCTGATCATACATTACATTGAGTTATAAAAGGTCCTTGCAATACCAAAGACAAATATACATGATTACATAAACTATAGCAAGGATATCGCGCCGCACCTGCAATGAGCTCATCACACTCTTTTATCAATTTTGCAAATCTGGATTCCTCCGGTGCGAAAGAAGCACCAAGTTCCAACGCCGCCTTTGCAGTCTGATATTCCTCAAGCTTCATGCACGCAATTCTTTTATCAAAATAACAAAAAACACAAACATCACAAATCCATATAAACATAAATCAGCACCCCATTGATAACACTAGAGCCGATACACACACTATTCCACAAATCAGCACATAACACACTCTGATATGGCATTCTAAACCAACAAACACGATCCTTACTTCTCTAGGCAAACTCACAACCTACTCACCGCTATAAACACAAAATCAAAATGCCTAGTCACAATTTCGGTCCAAAAACTACAAACTAAATGTGCTGGAGAAAACGAGCGAGAATGCTCACCCTTTGCGCAAGTAGGCTTTGTACGGTGACGAGTCCAACTCGATAGCCTTGTTCGCATCCGCAACCGCCTCTGAATTAAAAATTCCAAATCACACAATACATCACCAGTTTCAAATCATCTTCGATTTTCGTTCTAATTCTAAATTACAATGAACAAAGACATAACAAGAGGCGCGGAATCGAGAGAGAGAGAGAGAGTTTGTACCGGTGAGATTGTTGGATTTGATGTTGGCCTGAGCGCGGTCGGAGAAGAGCTCGGAGTTGTTGGGGTCGAGAGCGATGGCCTGAGTGTAGAGGTCAACGGCGAGCTCGAAGTGGTCGTCGATGAAAGCCTCCTTGGCCCGCTTCTCGAGATCGGAAGACGAAGAAGTCATGGATGACGACTTTGATAGAAGAAGGGTCTAGGAGAGAGAGAGAGAGAGAGAGAGAGAGAGAGAGAGAGAGAGAAACTGAGTTGACTCAACCGGCTTCTTGTGGTGGCAATGGAGAGAGTTGAGGAGTAAATATATATTCTCTTCGCTAATCGGCGAGACGGAATAGGGAGAGACTTATCGAAGTCTTCGATATTACAATTTTTGTGGTTTTTGGGCCGACGACTTCTTTTTGTGGTTTTTGGGTTCTACGTTTGAGGTGCAAGAGATGGCCCAATTAGATCTAACAAGGACAAAAGTCCAAAACTATTTCTCAAAGGCAGTCTTGAAGTTTTGGGGGAGAGAACTTCAGAACAGACTCAGAGGAGCGAGAGAGAGAGAACTCTGAGAGAGAGAGTGATGGGGAAGAAGAACGCGAAGACGTTGAAGAAGCAGAAGAAAGATGTCGCTGCCACATTGAAGGAAGCTGGCATGTCTCCTTCCAAGGTGAGTCGACATTTACTCTTTAATTAAGTGTTGAGCTAGATGACAGATTAAAACTGGAAACCCATATTTTAACGTGTTGATGACTTGAAAGATGAAGGCTTGATGATCGAAACCCATTTTTAAAGTGTCGTTCAGATGAAATATGATCACTTGAAACTCATTTGTACGCTATGTGTTAAGATGAAAGATGCTAACCCCAATTGTAGACATACCTAGCTAATTACTCGTATCATACCACTTAATGTATTTTAATACCTTTTAATTATATATCACCGCTCACATAACAGTACTCATCGACAAGAGATCTACAACTTCGATGACCAACCCGAGTTCTATCTTGACGTGGTTACCTCTCAAGTGCCCGCCAAAGAACCCACCAAGAAGCACCTTAGCAAAAAAGTAAGAACATTGATTCCACATCAAAGAATTGGTAAGAGCTCTGATTCCAACCACTTTCATAAATCCAGTGGCTCAGCATTAATGGTACGCATTAATTACATTTTTACGTCGTTATTCTACTTAAATACTATCTCGCTTCTGACTTAAGCATCGGAGGGTTGAAGGCCGGCAAACCTGGTTTCTCCTTAACGGTTGTCATTCTTAGCAGCAAGAGCGGCCATTTAAGAGCGAATGTGAAACGTTAACGACAACACCCATAAGCATTCATTTAAGAGCGATAACGATATCAACCAAACCCGAGCAACAACAATATCAACCAAACTCGAGCGACAATGATATCAACCAAATCTCATCAATAGCGACATACTTAATTAGAGAGAAATCTATATTAGTTCTTTTTGTTCAATATCAATTACCCTTAGCGGTTTTGAATATCAACATTGGCGCTGTCTGTGAGAATCCACACCGAAAATTATTTTCCTAACCACGAAGCATCCAGCGAACGACGAGCATGGATACTTTCGTAACAGCATGACACCGAGCACTCAGCGAGAACTACTCCACCAAACGCCCGCCACAAACAAAAGCGCCAACGAGCCCAAGTTCGTACAGTGGTCGGGAAAGCAACATGTTACTCAGGACCAGTAGGCATCCGTCGACGTTGAAAGGCATGCCAGCGATATGGAACAGCTGTACGAGCTGGCGATGCGGAAATGCCTTGAGCTCGAGAGTGCCCGAGAGTTCGAACACCAACAATATATGCAATCTGAGTCAAGACTGAGGGTCGTCGAGCAAGGACAACTTAATTCAGAATCCACAACGGAATCCTGAGCATGGAGCCTCACGAGGTGATCCGTCAGAGGGAGGTGGTCATCTGATCACCATTACGCCCCAGCACCTGCAGAACTCGAGCCAGAATTAAACAACATCGTCCACACGCCTCACCCGCCTATTTGGGCACAACCATTACCACCACCACCCCACTCAAGACTGCACCAGTGATACATCAGGAAGATATGGAGGTAGCGGCAAGGATCGCCGAGTTGGAAGCCATGGTGCGACAGCTGGCGCATCCAAAGATGAGCCACCTGGATCGAACGCTACCAACGGTCCATGTTGAGCCATTCTCGGTCGATATCAGACTCCGAGGCCGGCACCCGCTAGCCAAAGTAAAAATTGAGCGATACATGAGGAAGATGGACCCATCCCTTGATATCGATATCTTTGTCTCGGCAACGACCGGCAGGGGATATGACGATGCGACAAATTGTTATCTTTTTATGGAAAGCCTCACCGGCGAAGCACTAAGCTAGTTCTTCAGCTTACCGCTGAGATCCATCAACTCCTTTCAAGAACTTATTTGAGCATTTTTAAAGAGGTATATCACATTAGCTAACTATTCTCTCACCTATAACCAATTGCAGGCCATCCAGCAGGAACCGTCCGAAGGACTATCTACCTTCGTCTCGCGATGGAACATCGCCATCGCAAGTTGTCGCAACATTACTAGCGACTCGGATTTTTGCCTGCTCCAGAATGCATTACAACCAAGGTTGCTAACATGGAAGCTCATCGAGAACCTGACGATCACCTACGACGGCCTCCTAAATTGCGTGACATCACACGTTCAATTAGAGCTGCAAACTTTAGGCTCCAACCCTACACCGACACAAAAAGTAAACACTTTTTCTAACACCACGGCCCCTAGTGTGCAGAGCGCGCTCCCCGCACCAGAACCAGCACGAGCGACATCGCCTAAGTATCGGTCAGGCTCGCTTGACTGGAGCCGCTAAGACTGGAACAAAGTCAACTGAGGAATAAGAGGATACCAGAGGCACTACCGAGATAAAGGTAGCTACAACAATAATGACAAAAGATATCAGGAGGACAGAAACGATCGACCTCGTGACAACATCGTGGCACAATCTAAAGTGGAGTATCAAGTTTTTAGCATGCTCAACGCAAAATACGCAGATATCTTAGCCCATTTGGATCTATTCCCATTACTGGAGAAAACACACAGGGATACTGCCTACAAAAAAAACAGGATGTGGTGTAATTTCCACCAGACCGAATCACATGACACCGAAAAGTGCTACAGCATGAAGGAGGCGGTTGAAGCACAACTCAAGAAAGGTAACATAACAAAATTCAAATCAGGAAATGAGGCATCGCCGATAAAGGGAGTGGCACACATCAGAAGGATCGACGTGATCACCGGCGGCAAGTCTAAGGCAGAACAAAGAAGCGAGCGAGCGGTATGAAATTTGCAACAGGGTCCAACAAAGATAGCCAAAACAGGTCAGGGTTCCATCACGTTCTATGAATCTGAAGAGCAGGGTCGACCCCCCGTATCGAAAGACTACCCATTTTGGGTCGACGCCGTCATCGACCTATGCAGCGTCGGGAGGTGCCTAGTGGACACTGGATCTTTCGTTAACGTTATATTCCTACAGGCGTATGAGAAACTCGAGAAGCTCCCCTCCAAAATCAAGAAGGATCACTTCTCGCTACTCAGCTTCTGACCAAATTCAACCATTGGGAAGTGATTACCTACGAATTTCCCTAGGGAAAGAAGGCTGTAGCGCGGAAACCTACATCAAACTTCTGGTTGTAGACACCTCATCATACTATAACGCCATCATTGGATGCAACACGCTAAGTAGAATCAACGTCATTGTATCACAGCGAATGTTGCTTATGAAGTTTCCCACAACAAGCGGCACATGCACGCTTCGAGGGACAACGCCCACACTGCTGGGATCATCAAACGACGCCAACTATCTGGCAAGAGAGGTATGGCTACTCACCAGCGACCTGTCAGCAGAAACGCCAAGATGACCCAAAGGAGGGACCCCTCACGGCCAGGCCCATCAGTGAAGAATCCACCAAACTCATCTTGGTGTCGGACGAACACCCCGATCGAATGGTTAGAATTGGGGCTAACTTGGATCCGATAATAGAGACCGCCCTCGTCAACATCCTTAGGGAGTGCAACGATGTATTTGCATGGTCTTACGCCAACATGCCAGGTGTATCATACAAGCTGGGTATCTCACAGGATGTAGTACCCAAGAAGCAAAAATGCAGAGCCTACAACAAGGAGCAGTAAGCCGCCATGCAGGAAGAGGTAACCAAGCTCCTCAGCATAGGGTTCATCAAGAAGGTCCAATACTCGGCATGGGTCTCCAACGTCGTCATGGTCAAGAAGAGCAATAACAAATGGAGGATGTGTGTTGACTACACCAACATCAATAAGGCCTGCCCGAAATACTCCTTTCCACTACCATAGATAGACCAACTCGTAGATACAACCAGCGCGCACGAGCTTTTATCTACAATGGATTGTTACTCGGGGTACAATCGAGGCCACATGCTTCATCACGGACCGGGGAATTTACTGTTAAAATGTTATGTCATTCAGGATGAAGAACGCGGGAGAAACCTACCAACAATTCATGACGGAGCTGCTGACACCATTGGACAGCGATACGGTAGCAGCCTATGTCAACGACTTAGTGGTAAAGAGCAGGCACCGACAGAGTCACGTCAAGGACCTAAAAGCGGTACTGGATATCTTCATCAGTAGCGGGATGAGGCTCAACCCAACAAAATGCATTTTCGGAGTCTCGACGGCCAAGTTTCTATGGTACATGGTAAATTAGAGGGGCATATAGGCCAACCCAGAAAAAGTCCAGGCCATCCTCAACACAACACGACCGGTGAAAAAACAAGACCTCCAAGCCTTGACCAGGAAGCTAGCATCACTATCACGGTTTATCTCCTGCTACACTGACAAATGCAATCCGTTCTTCAAAGCAATAAGGATCACAAAGAAGAAAACGGTGGAGTGGACCGACGAGTGCGAAGCGGCCTTAGTCGGGATCAAGCAGTATCTCGCTCATATTCTATTCTTGTTAGCCCTAATACCAGGTGAGATTGTATATATTTACTTAGCTGTTTCAATAACCGCCGTTAGCTCCGCCCTCGTCAAGCGAGAGGCGGACATAGAGTTGCCTGTATTTTTTACAGGCAAGGGCCTAGAAAAAGTGGAAACGAGATGTCCGGCACTAAAGCAGCTAGCCTTAGTGCTAATCATGTCGGCGAGGCGACTCAGGCCGTACTTCCAATCTCACACAATCCATGTCTTCACAGACCAACCATTCTGACAGGTACTAGAAAGCCTGGACCACTCAGAAAGGCTAACCAAATGGGTGATAAAGCTTAGTGAGTTCGATATCAAGTATTAGCTGAGGACGGCAACAAAAGGCCAAGTGGTGACGAACTTAATAATAGAACTCACACCAACAATTGACGACCAACCAGGTTTACCGGAACCACCATCGCCCGTGGAAGTGTCATTAACACCAACACCGCCCGCACAATCATTCGATTGAAACCTATATGTCGATGGATCATGGACGTCCGATGCTGCAGGAGCAGAGCAATCTTAACCGGACCGGGAAAGGTCTATGCCGAGTACACTCTCCGGTTCCTCTTTCCAGCATTAACCAACAAGACCAAATACGAAGCATTAATCGCCGGCATAGAGCTTACCACCGATTCACGAGCTATGAGCGTTAACATCTTCAACGATTCTCAGGTTGTGGTAAGCCAAGTCACCGGGGACTTTGAGGCAAAGGGAAAGCAAATGTAGGCATACCTAGGGTACATAAAAATAATTTTAAGTAAGTTTTCTTTTTACAACATTACTCATATCCCTAGGGAGTAGAACGCAAAGGTTGATGCCTTAGCAAGGCTGGCAACGACACCACTGCACACTACGAGGGGGGCAAACCATAGTGGAAACGCTGGAGAAGCCTAGCATCTCTAAGAACTTTCAGGATGTATTCATACTTATGTTAGCCACGCCACCACCGGCAAGGGACTGGAGAACGGACTTAACCAACTACTTAATCAACGGAACGTTACCAGCAGACAAAGTGGAAGCAAGAAAACTAACTCCGTAAGCGGAGTTCTACAGCATACACAACATCCAACTATACTTAAACAAGAGGGATTCCCCATTCTGAAGTGCGTCACGAAGAAAGAAGGTCAGGAACTACTGAAAGATGTCCACGGGTGTAGGTATGAGAACCATAGCGGGCCAAACACCATCATCCACAAGCTCCTCTGTTATGGGTTCTACTACAAAGGAATGAGGGAAGACGCGAGGAAAATTTTAGACAAGTGTGCATTATGTGCCCAGTACGCAACCAGAATACATGCCCCGACAGTGCCAATATCAATAATCATCAACCTCATCTCGTTTGCACAATGGGGGCTAGACTTTATCAGGCCATTAAAGGCTTCATCATGCTAATTCAAATACATCATCGTCTGCATCAACTATCACGCGAAGTACATCGAAGCGAGACCGCTAATGCTCGTCACCATGCATAAGGTAATTAACTTCCTATGGAAAAACATATATTGCCGATATGGAGCGCCACTCACTATCTTCACCGACAACGAGAAGCAGTTCAACGACGAAATGAGGAAGTTCACAAGCGACCTGGGGACTCGATTGGTGTTCGCATCGGTATACTACCCCCAGACTAACGGGTAAGTGGAAGCGGCCAACAAGAAGATCAAAGCAATACTAAAAAGAAGATGGAAGACTATAGCCACAGATGAGCGGAATGCCTATATGACGTGTTATGGTCAATCAGAACCACGCACACCAAAGTAATAGATGCCTCATTGTTTTCATTTGTCTATGGAGCAGAGGCGGTCCTGCCATTCGAGATCATGCACCAAAACCCCCATTTTGAAGGGTACGACAAAGACACCAACAAGAATGGGCTCAACATGGCAAACATATTGCGAGAAGAATGGGAGGATGAAACCAATATTGTACTGATGGCGAACAAGCAACAGATCGCCTATCAACACAACTTCTAGTTGACGACATGATCTGGAGAGAGGTCATCCCAAAACCCAAAGGACTAGCACCAGTATGGGAGAGACTGTTCAAAATCATCGAGAACCTGACGCCAACCACATTCATCCTCGAAGACAAAAGCGATACTAGAGCACCAAGAATCTGGAATGCGGAACACCTCCGATATTGTCGCCAGTGAAATGGGTTCTACTATTTTGGCAATTTTAACGTTAGAGAGATTTCCTCACCACAGTGGGGACTAGCCCCAACTCCGTATGATTACATACCGCAGTCAAAGAAACGAAAATTCTTCATACCTTTGCTTGTAAAAACAAAAGAAAAGGTACTTGGGCCTAAATTTATGTTAAGCCTGAGATGCATAGTAAAAGCCCAACGAGGCACAAGTGGAGTAGCCAATTCGGTGAACCACTATACTTTTTGTGTTGATTTACTTATTGCATCAGCATGTTTACTATTTTTAATTCGTCTGTCCGGTCTAACCCTTTTGTAGAACGGACACACGGTCCAAGTAAAAGAATTTCCTTCGGACCTTTCATTGATCAACGATATGTAATCATACTTGAAATTTTGACAAAACATATCTTCTCATTAAAATTATGGCATATTGATCTGGTTCATGACCAAAGGTCATGACACTAACCGAAGAGCAAAAAGCCTTAACAGCGAGGAAGACAATACTATTATAGAATAATTATATTGTTCGAAAAAAAACAATAACACTGTTACAAAAGGGCACCAACTTTCACGCTGGGCCATGAGCTTCGCCATCTTGCAGGTCCTACTCTTACTCAGGCTGATGTTGGCGCTCAGGATAGTTAGCTGCCAGCTCCCGACTCCACTCTTGAGACACATCCTCAACATTAAAAATGTGGCGTGTTAGAGTAGTTGCCGGTGATGGGGTAGGAGTTGAAGGATGAGAACCATGAGGGGTCATACCTGCTGCCACGTGTCCACGCTGACGCTCCCTTTCTTCTTCCTCCTCTTGTTTCAGCCTCTCCAGCGCAAGTCGATCGGCCTCACGCTTCGCTCGGCACTCTTCATTTATCCGAACAGTGTCCGCATGATACTTTTCGCTCACCCACCCATTCTGGATAAACTGATTCCGAGTCTCTTACATACCCTGTTTGAAGGATGACTGCAATGCCTCTCGATATTCGGCGTCGGCCTTGAAATCCTCAATGGCATCGGTGAGCTCTTATTCCCGATGCTCTTCAAGCTCCCTAACCTGACCCCAGAGCGTGCCACCTAGACATCCTTTGTCCGCTGCAGCTCGACATTCTTTGATCGCTGCCGCTCCTTCTTCAGCTCGAGCTCCAGCTCATTCGACCGCTTAACGGAGTCATCCAAGCAATGGTCGACCTTCTTCAACCACGCCTCCAAGCGCTCACACTTATGCTGAAGCTCTTGTCATTGCTCACTGGCCAGCACTAGCTCCACCTCCTTCTTGGCCAGTTCCCTACCGACCTGGGCCAACTCTTCCGATGACGACACCAGGTTTTGCTGCTTGTGACACATCAGCTAAATGGCAGCGGCAACTGACCTGAGGCACTCATCAGGGCTTGCAGCAATATCGTCCACAGTGTGAACCTTAAACGGAAGGTAAGACACTATCTGGGCTGAGTATGGCGGTGACGCTTGCCAAGTAACATAATGGGGGATCACAACGCTTTCCAAGTCATCCCTGGTGTGTGGTTCAGGAGCATAACTACCAGGTTCATGATCAGGTAGAAGGTCGACCTCAACAAATGGACGACCCTCGAGAGAATTCTCTATGTTGAGGGTCCAGTGATTGTTGGCATCGCCCAACTGCCCAACATTGATGACAACACTAAGAGAAGCAGAGGTAGACCTCTTTGATGGCCTCTGCGATACGTCAGCAGAAGCAGGTTTTCTCTTCTCTACGCGGTTGGAAGCCTTAGCGACAGTGGAGGGGGCAATAACCTTCGAAAAGCCGTCACTCCCTATTCGGTCTGTCTTAGCCCCATTAAGAGGATCAAGGTCAGTGGGCTCAACGAGGGTAACAGTGTTACCCAACCGAACATCGAGGTCCATCACATGCGAATGTCTTCCCTCCTCCTCAAGCTGGGCAATCAGGTCGTCGATATTACGGTAAAGGTCCTCCATTTTCTTGTCCCATTTTACGTTAGTATAACCGACTATAGGTACATGAAAAAAAGAAGCGTTACAACCAGTGGCAAGCTTAAAGTAAAAAGCATAAAAAGACAAGTACGCAAAAATAATGCCATAAACAAAACACCAACGGCCGACAACATATTGGGTGTTTTGGCAAGACCGGTTGACTCCATTATGCGGTAATGACTTAAAGGTACACGCTCTTAAACTTCTCGTTGTAACCCTTTTCTACTCTATGACAGCGCCATTTTTCGGTAGCACAGAAAGCGTAGTAACGAGTAATTATAACAAGGGAAATGACATATAAGAAAATGACAAATCACACTGCTAGATAAAAAGGCAAACATCAAAACAGCTGATCACCTCGGGGGTGAAATCTAGTGGGTACACGAGTCTGACGCTCGGCATTTGCCAATTTGGACTAGGAACCGCTGGCAAGGAAGTGTTCAGACCGCCACTTCGGGTTGGACGTCCGAAAGCCTTGCAGAGCAAGAGAACTACCTCATTGTTAGACTAAGTGGAGCGTCCCACGGCATCCCTTCTTCGTCGAGTACAACACGTCTAAGTAATGCAACACTTCATTCCAGGTAGGGTAGTCATGCCTAGCAAGCTTCCATAACACGAACATAGCGTTCAAGGATTGAAGCATCAACGAAGAAACTTGCCCGATCGCGCACTGTAACTCACCAAAAATATATTCATGAAACGGATGGAGCGGTAACCGTATGCCAAAGCGTAGCTGAGCACGATCCAAGGCAATATAGCCTTTAAGCGGTCTGGTGAAAAATTTGCTCTTACCCAAGGGTCTAGCGATAACGGTCCCGGGAATTTGAAATTTCGTTTTCATCGCCTTAATGGCAGAGTAGGACAATGACTTAACGGGCCCATCTACCTCTTGCGAATCGCCCAACGTCCAAGACCTCAAAGAACCCAGTCCGAACATCAGCGGGTTGGGAGGAATGTCGGGTAGCGCTCTGGAGGGTGAGGTCGTTTCCTCAGTATTGCCCAGTTCAAGTTGAGAGAATGACACCATGTTACATGCGAAACATTTACGGATAAGGTTAGCCTAAGGTTTACAAATTTTAGCTTCCCAATCCGTAAACGACTTCCCAAGAAACATGTTCGGTCCCCCCAACACTGAGGCAGATTCCCTAGCGGTTACGAGCCCACCAAACCAACCTCGGTCCGGGGGCTGGATCCAGGTCTAGGCACACGCAGGGCAAACACGGCCCAGTGGCAGAAAGGACTTTAAAAAAATAGTGGCGGAGATGCCTCCGACCACCGTGAACGGCAACGATAAGATACCAAGACTATCTACATTCACTCTGATAGCAAAACCACCAGCAACAACACAAGTAAGAACGAAATATGCAGAAGCAACCCAGAATACAAGAAAAAAATACCATCACTTAGAGGAAACAAACACGAAGTGAGCAGGGAAATACTTACTTAGTCTTTAAGGGAGACGATCAGAAAACGAGAACAGCGGTGGAGCAAGGATCGACAAAACGACGATGTTACGGCGGCAACAGATGGGTTCAGTTTTTCTCTCTCTAAAAAAAACCTGGTTCAGAATTCTCAAAAATACGAAAAAGTGAAGAAGTGGGAGAGAGAGGAGTTTAAGTACGCCACCTTAGGGAACTATCGCAGCAGTTCAAAAAGACACATCGGTTCCTCTGATACAGTCACATATCTGACGACGTCATAAGGCACGAAAGAGTCTGGAACACGAAGCGATACGCACTGTTTCCATAATTATAATCTCTGAGAAAAGTGTAATGATCACACTTTCAACCTACGATGCGACGTTTGGTTAATTTGAGAAGCCTAGGGTAACACGTGGCAACGAGAGACTAGGCGACATTTAATGAAGACAGTAAATAGGTTCACCTACCACCTCGGGAGGAAGGGATAGCGGCAATAAGTCTCGCACCCCGAAACGTACAAAGATCTCCAAAGGGCTTTGTGGCGTATCCCTCGCCAATTACAACACCTACGACACCAAAGGACTACGCTATAACGCCAAAAGATCTCCATTATCGGCCTAAGTGCCACAAAGTCACATGGAGGAATCAGGCTCAGGGATTTATGGGTTATCAATTCAAATGAGTTCCCCCTATCGTAGCGCCCCCACCGGTCTGAGCTACCAGTGACAGAGCAGTAAAAGCTACCGGATAGGGCATGGCTAAGTGTTTGAATGTCGAAGAGCATATCCCTCGGTCGGTGCAATGAGCAATGTAGCCGCTCATTGCATCCCTCGACACTGAATAGTTACGGAGGAGTTTGTCAATTACTGGGAAGGGCTCCATTGGAAACGGGCCTACTGGGTTAAACCGTTACTTGGAGGAACCTCGATATGAAGTCATGACTCATTCGGGAGGCAAACAAGCCTACGGGCGTTATCATTATTTGTTTACAATTTTTATCTCGGAAGAAGGTAAACTAGCTACTTCCTATCTCGCTGCTACTAATAAGAGACCAATTGTATTTGTCTTCACTACATGTCACAATCTCGCCAAGCGTCACAACCTTGGTCGCCGAGCTGGGGGACTGTATGGTACGGTATCCGGCTCTAACATGTAACATTTCCCGTTAAGTACGTACGGATAACATCGCCGGTATCTGGTTTTGCAACTCACCAACCAAGATTGATTCCCTTGGCTGAGCAAGTTAGGGGACTTGTACACATACCTGGCTAATTATCTCATACCGTACGTATTTAACGCCCTTTAATACTTTTTAATCATATCTCACCGCTCATATAACAACACTCACCAGCAAGAGGCCTACAACTTTGATGACCAACCTGAGTTCTATCTCGATGTGGTTACCTCTCACGCGCCCGCCAAAGAACCCACCAGGAAGCACCTCAGCAAAAGAGTAAGAACACTGATCCCACATTGAAGAATTCGTAAGAGTTCTTATTCCAACCACATTTATAAGCCTGGTGGTTTATCATTAATGGTATGCATTCATTACATTTTTACGCCATTACTCTACTTAAATATTATCTCACTTCTGACTTAGGCATCGGAGGGTTGAAGGCCAGCACACCCAGTCTGTCCTTAACGGTTGTCATTCTTAGCAGCAAGAGCGGTTATTTAAGAGCGACTACGAAGCGTTAATGAGAGCACCCACAAGCATTCCTTTAAGAGTGACAACAATATCAACCAAACCCGAGCGACAACGATATCAACCAAATCTCATCGACAACGACATACTTAATTAGAGATAAATCTGTATTAGTTCTTTCTGTTCAATATCAATTACCCTTAGCGGTTTTGAATATCAACACCAATTAACTTTGAAACCTATATTTTAAAATGGTGATGACATGAAACACAATAGCTTGATGATCAAAACCCATCTTTTAACACTGTTTGGATGAAATCTGATCCTTTGAAAGCCATTTATACATTATGTATTAAGATGAAAAATTATAACTGTGAAACCCATTTTTTGGAGCAGCTGTATGATTATCGATGTCAAGGTTGCAATATATTGGCAATTTGTGTCTGAGGAGGCTCTTAAGAAGCATAAAGAAGAGGAGAGTCTGGTACATGTTGGAAGGATCGAGGGAAAATACAAGAAAAAAGGACGGAGCCTTGAACACAATTTAAGGATTGGTGCCAAAAATATTGCAGAGGTGAAGAAGCAGAAAATCCAGAAATTCGAGGAAGAATAAAGTCCGATATATATCATACATTCTGAGTTATCTGACTATCTATTTGCTTTTATGTGTTCCTATTATCACAGAAGAGCTATGTTGATCGACATAGGAGACATGTCGAATTCATGAATGGAGACCAAGTCTTGTTGAAAGTCCCATACGAGGAGTTATCTGTTTTGGGAAGAAGAACGCTAAGTTATCTCTATCATTTATTAGGCATTTCCCGATCGTCGAGAAAATTGGTAATCTAGCTTACCAATTAGATCTACCACCAAACCTGTCCAATGTACATAACGTCTTTCATGTATCCATATTGCGAGAATACAAGTCGAACAAGTCACATGTCATAGCACCTTAGAAGTCTCGGAAGATGCCACTTACAACGAAGCACCTGTGCGCATCTTGGGCCGAGAGGTGAGGAAGCTCCATACAAAATAAATTCCAGTTGTAAAGATACAATGGAATCAACATGATGAGAATGAGGTTTCTTGGGAGTTAGAGTCAGAGATGAGGAAGAAATACCCACACTTATTCACAGAATTAGGTACGTAAAATTCAAGGATGAATTTTCTTTTAAGGTGGGTAGACTATAATACCCCGAAAATTAGTATAATAATTTAAATTATTATATGACTCGTTAAACTTAGAAATTACCATAATTTAATTTATTCTTAGAGCCTTTAGAAATTCGATAACAAATGAAGAGTTGCGTCTTAACTCTTTAACGTCAAAACGTTTTTGATCCAAAAAGAAATCTGATTTTAGTTAATAATCATATAAGCCCATTAGGAGACCCCAAGAGGAATTTTCAATGAAATTTCTTCACCTAAGTCCACTTTCATGTACTACCCTATAAGAGGTATCTCTTATTAAGGGTAAAAGCCTTTAAACACACTCCATGTGGGACTAAGTCCCACAAAGTTCCAACAATATATGTATGTAATAGCTTTGGAGTCTCAGATTTTGCCAACTTCCGTTGTCTTATGTCCTGCAAAGAAGGCTAGCTCATTTATGTCTTAAGTTCTTCATTAATAAACCTGAGAACGTTGAAAAAAATCCGGCCCATCTTCTCCGAATAGATATAACAAACTGACTCATACATGCTCAACCTAGTTCTGAAACAAGGGTAGAGAGCAGTAGAGAGCAAGATAAAGCTAATCACCTAATCAATGCCCCTAGGGCCAGTGGCGGAGCTATACAGGGGCGAACCCCAGCCTTGGCCCCCCTAACTACTGAAATTGACATGCATAGTACAATACAGCTATGAAGAAATGAGAAATATAGTATATTCAAAGGGAAAATAGCTAAAAATGTCACTCAAGTATGACACGTTCTAAACTTTGCTCACTCATGTATGGAAAATATCACTTTGTTCACTATTGAATGACACTTTTACTCACTTTGATCACTTTGAATCAAAGAAATTGGCGGCACCACTCTGATTTCCGGTGAACCGGACCTCAATCTGTGCGAAATCAACCCAACAATAATTTTCTCAACTACACCTAAGTCTAATTCATCATGGAAGTTGTTGAATTGACCTTTGAAATCAAGAACACCCAAAACTTCAAATCTTCGATTCTCCCTCCTCGAGTTGAATTGAGGCTCGACTTTGGTATGAAAAGACTCACAAGGAAGAGAGCTACAATGCTCAATAGGTTTCCTTGACCGATTATAATTCAAATTCAAAACCCCAAATTTTGCAGAATTCAGAGTAATCAAAGTGAGTAAAAGTGTAATTCAATAGTGAGCAAAGTGGTATTTGTCATATATGAATGAGAAAAATTTAGAGCGTGTCATACTTAAGTAATATTTCTAGCCATTTTCCCATATTCAAACCTTGAGAGATGTAGTGTTGTCCAAAATTGATCAAAAGGAACGAGGCATGCGTATTGATAAAACTAAAGAGCCATAGTCCACTACTAACCATTAACTATCACAATAGATTATATATAAAAAAAGTATAAATACAATGTGCAAGTACTGTAATATATTATCGTGGAGACCCTATTCCTATATATAGTAGTTACATTCTCTATTATTTGATAAAGTGATTTTTATGTTTTTTCCTTTTAAATAGTATAAATAGTAGTGTAACTACTTATTATTGTAATTTTAATCTATTATCAGTTTCTTTATGCGTTTTTTCTATCCAAAATTATATTTTGATAATGTTGTGAAAAATCTTCCATGCACTTGAATAAGTACGTGTTAAGTTGATGAATGATTTTGAAACATACCTATTATTATTAACAATGAACTTACAATCTAAAAGATATACTCCCTACTATTAACAATGAACTTATTACAAAATATTTTTGAGACATATTAACGTTGACGAAAATCTTGTAGTTTATAATATATATACAAGCACATATTGAATATTTTAAATTATTTAAATAGATCTTATTTATTTATTTATAATATAATTTTGACCCTCTCTCACGGTAAACCCTGACTCTCCCACTGTATAGGGCAGTTGCAACCATCTCCTGTGAGAGCCAAAATTAAATAACCGATAATATATATATATATATATATATATATATATACCAGAAACCACGGAAGTAGAAACATAATTTGTATTAAATAAAACAAAGTTACATAATTTGAAATGTAAAACTTACAAAATAGTAAATAGGAGCACTGGGCTCAATGCATGAAGGTTTACTATTTTGGGAATAGGAAACTATGAACTATAGAATAGAGCTGACTAGTCTCAACACATGAGAGTTCTAATAAATCTAGAGGCTTGTTTGAACTGAGAGTGGAACTGAGAGAAGGGAGAAGGGAGTCTCTGGGAGGAGAGTGGAGAGTGTAACCGAGCCTGTCTTGAATGAAGGAGGGATGCTCCTTATATAGAAAAAATGATGTACTGTAGATTTTTACTATTTGACTGCTTTTTACTGTGGCGCCATAAAATCCGGGGGGCATCTTGCTTTTTACTGTTTGCTTTTCACTGTGGCGCCTTAAATCACGGGAGAATCTTTTACTATTTAGATGAATAGTAACTTTCGGCATCCAATGCCTGTAATTGACTGAGAATAAGAGCTGGATTTATTCATAAGGGTCTTGACTATCTTGATACCATCTTGCAGGTGGTTGTGATTGACTGGGGGGGGGGGGAAGACGAGGACTGAGATGAACCAAGGTCTTCGTTATTGACTGAATTTTGTTCTGAGCTTGAGGTGCTGTCTTTACTGGATTGTCGAAGGAGGGCATCAACGAGGGCGCCTTGCTTCTGAAGGGTATCGACAAGAGCCTTTAACTCTGCAGATCTGGAGGATTTTGCTTTACTTTTCGTGGAAGATTGGTCTTTTTCTTTGCTTTGGGCAGGTGACTTTTCTTTGCATTGAGAAGATGACTTCCCTTTAATTCTGGCGGAATCTTTACTCTCGGATGAGGGTCTTGATTTAATTTGATCTTGATGTCTGGAAGAAGAAGGTGGTGGCAAAGGCATTAGTAGAGATAGTTGACTATTTGTTGGTGTCTGGATCTGACTGAGATGAGGATGAGTGACTGGAGATTCTTCAAGCTTGATTTTACTAGACTGGGGAGCCATAACTGGGAATTCTTCATTGAACTGGGATAGGACTCTGTCCAGGTTGAACTTGTCCCACCATTTGACTAGATATTGTCTGGAAACAATGTTGTTGCTGAGTTCATAGTGCCATTTAAAAATCCATGGTAACTTGTACTTGGCCATGAAATGTAGAGTAGCTGGAAAGTTCTGATCATATTTACTAAGATTCATGACTGTCTGGAATCTGGTTACTGCTTCTTTGGCTTGCTGAGGCAGAAGGTTGTAGGGGAAACCATGAGTTGCCCACCATCTGAGAAACCACATGGGAAGATTTCTTTTGAAATTCTTGTCAAAGTTGATAAACCAAGAATGACTGAAGTCTTCTGTCTGGTGGAGGAAGACATTTGACCAGGCATTGATATAATCATTATAATTGTAGGATATGTCTTGGCAAGTATGAAAATTGTAGGGTTGATCACCCCAACTGGCTAAGGAATCAATTTTCATTATATAGAGAGAATGATAGAGTATTTTGGTTGTGTTTCTTTGGTCATAAATGGCTCTGATGGAGATTGATCCGGTTTTGACTAGAATGTCTTTGTAGAAGTTTAATGAGTGAGAGGGGTGGCTTGGAGCAAAATGAAAATTTGGGGGGAAATATTCCCTTATTAAGGACATTGGGTTTTTTAGATGACTATGAGGGGGTTCAACGTAAAAAAGGTTTTTACTAATTTGCAGGTGGTAAGGGGAGGTTTTTGGGAAGTGAATTTGACTAGGGGGAGGATCACAATTATAAGGATCATATTGGTTTACTAAAACTGACTGAAAATTGGGGCGGATCATATTCTGGGGATTTAGTAGAGGATTCAGGATTGGATTGTAGTTGACTAATTGACTAGGGGTCATAGATCTGGTGGGTACTGGATAAGGAAAGCCAGGGATCATTAAACTATCTGGTTCCTCTTTTTTGACTGTTTGTGCCGGAGGAGATTCCGGTTCTGTTTTGACTGAGCTGCGAAGCTTTCTGGTGGACATGACTGGCTCCCTGGAGAAATTCTCTAGTTAGGAAATCAGGGATATGATTATCAGATCCTTTAATGAATGTAATTTCAAAATCAAAAATGCTTAAAATGGCTTGCCATCTGGCAAAAATTTGTTTACTAGCGATATTTTGAACATCTTTGTCTAAAACATCTTTTGCACTTTTGCAGTCAACGCGTAATAAGAACTTTTGATTTAATAAGTCATCTTGAAATTTACTGATACATAAAACAACTGAAAGAATTTCTTTTTTGATTGTACTATAATTCTTTTGGGCTTGGTTCCAAGTACCAGAATGGAATCTGACTATTTGTTCGGGATGATTAGGGGAAATTTGCTGTTTTAGAATGCCACCATAACCAATTTCAGAAGCATCAGTTTCAACAATTTTGAAGGAATCTGAAAGTGGAATACCAAGACAGGGTAGGGTTTTAACATGGCTCTTAATTTCTTTGACTAAAGAAGTGTGTATGGAAGACCAAGGAGGTGGATTGGTTTGTAATCTTTCAAATAAAGGTTTGCAACGTTTTCTAAGATTCTGGTAGAAATCTGCTATGTAATTCAGGGAACCCAAAAATCTTTGTAACTGATTTTTCTCTAGAATTACATCAGGGAATTTATCAGCAAATTGGATAACTCTGTCAATTGGTTGTATCTGGAGGTGATGGATATTAAATCCTAAGAATATAATGTTAGTTTGGAAGAGTTTGATTTTTGACGCAGAGATAACTAGGCCATTGTTCTTGGTGATCGTGAAGAATTGATGTAAATGTTTCCAGTGTTGTTCTATTGACTGAGAAAAAATAAGAACATCATCAATATAGACAATGCAGAAGTGACTGTAATCATTGAAGATATCATTCATGATGTTTTGGAATTCACTAGGGGCATTTTTTAAACCAAAGGGCATTACGTTCCATTCGTAATGGCCAAAGGGAGTGACAAAAGCAGTTTTATATCTGTCATTTTCATTAATCTGGATTTGCCAGAATCCAGATTTCATATCAAATTTTGAAAAGATGACTGAATGGTTTAGTCTGTTAATAAGATCTCTCTTATTAGGTATAGGATAACGTATCCACTCAAGGACTGTGTTAAGTGGTTTGTAATTTATGACTAGGCGAGGTGTTCCTCTTTCTAATTCTGCATTCTTTTGAACATAAAAGGCTGGACAAGACCAGGGGGATTTACTAGGTCTGATGATCTTTTTGTTAAGAAGATCTGTGATTTCAGTTTTGCAAAATTCCATGACTTCATGGTTCATTTGAATTGGTCTGGCTTTAGTAGGGATTTTTCTTTCATCAAAATCTTTGATGTAAGGAAGGGTGACTATATGTTTTTTTCTGTGCCAGAAAGCAGTAGGAATGTCCGAACATAACTCAGCAATAATCTTATTTTCTAAGGCTCTAATTTTGTTTTGTAAGGCAGTGTCTTGCAAATGATTATCTATTCTTTTGAAATTAATTTCTTCCTTGAGGAAGGTGACTTGTCTGGTTTTGGCTTGAATGAGATTGATTGTATTGGAAATGGAACTTTCTTGGAAGGTCTTTAAGGAATGTATTTCGGGGTTACTGAGAAAAGGGAATTTGACTGGTTCTTTGAAGGGATAAGTGGTAATCCCGTCATATTCTGTGGTAAAAGGATAAATTAAAGTAAGGAAGGGGAGTCCTAGGATGACTTTGTCGGTTAAGTCTTTGACTAAAACAAAAGGAGTTTTGTAACAAACATTATTTTGGCAGACATGAGTTTTGGGGAGTTCGTATCTCATGTTCATTTTTGAGCCATTGGCAGAACGTAAAGATTCTTTTGTTTTTTCGAAGTACTTAGAAGGTATTAATCCTTCTTGGATGCAATTTAGGTCTGCTCCTGAATCGACAAGAGCAATCGCAGTTAAGGAAAAATCCTTTACTTTGATGTTTATGGAAATGTACCATTTTTTTAAATGGATTTGTCTAATAACATTAATGGCAGCATCTTGAGAAGTTTCTTCAGAATTTCTTGGGATGGCTTCATTGTCTAAATGTCGGAACTGATTGTTGATTTTTACGATATTTAAATCTTGTTTAATTTCTTCATTTTCTTGAAGTAATTGTTGGTGACTTTGATGGAGAGACTGTATTTGTGTTTTGATTGTTTTTCATTTCTTGTTGGAGATCCTGTAAGGTTATATTTTTCTTTTTGTCTTCGAATTTGTGAAAGGTGGAGGTCAAACTAATTTTTGGTTGAGGAATACTGATTTCTTTTTCTTGAGTAATTAGTTTTCTTAATTTCGTAAGGTACTCAGCTTTTAAATCGGGATCATGGATTTTACTAATTAGATCTATTAGGAGTTCTTCTTGTTCTTCCTGTTTAGTTAAAACATTAATGGTTTTAGTGCAGCAGTCGTTGTTGCAATTAAGAGTATCATTGCAACCGAAAGTAATATTTGGGGAGGAATGATTAGAAGTATCTGAGGAGGTTTCGAAGGATTCATTTGGTTCTGAAGAATTTTCATTTTCAGAATCTGTATTTCTCAAATCTAGGAGGTCGATAAGTTTGTTTCTCTCATCTTGGCTTATTTGTAATTGGTTGATAGTGGCCTTTAGAGGGCATTTGTTGGCAAAGTGTCCTGGCTTATTGCATTTAAAGCAATTGCCTTTTGCAATATTTTTATTGGAAGAATGAAAAGGTTTCTTGGACTGGAATTTATTTTTTGAATAAAACTTGTTTGGCTCAAAAGGGGTTTTTGGAGTGAATCTGTTTTTGATGAAGGGTCTTCTGTAGTGATTAGTTTCAACGTGTTTTGGTTTTCTCCTAGAGGGGGGTAGAGAAGGAAGACCATATTGTTCGCAAAAATTACCTAATTCATATTTTGCTAATTTTTTATCTGTTTTAGCAGCAGAGTTGATTTTAGAGTCGATACACATTTTAAGTCCTTCTTTTTGGATTATTGTAATAATTTGGCCATAGGTGTAGGAATCATAATCTATTTGTCCTAACTCGTTACTCAGGACATGTCTTATCTTGTGGGCAAAAAGGTTTGGAAGACCATTGATGAATTTTTCTTTCCAGAAAGGTTGGTTACTATCATCTCGAAGCATTACTCTGGAGATAAAAACATTTTTGTACCAGTTGAAGTCACTAAGTGTTGGACATCTGAGATTACTAAGTTGGTCATGAATTCTAGAGGTTATGTGACTAGGTGTGCCTATGAAGTGTTGGATTATGGTGTAAAAAAGGGTGTTTACTGCATCAGAGATTCCCATTCCGATATTAGTGTCGAAAATTGGGGATCCGTCTTCATCATGCATGACTGCATGTTTGATTGACTCTTTTGATTCTATTGTGAGATGCTTTTCCCACCAGGAATGAAGCATTCCTGTGAATCCTGAAGAGAGGATATCTACAATTTCAGATTGGGAGTAATTGTAAGCAGTTATGTAACTATTGGCTGTCATTGACATATGGTGGAGTTTGTTGAGAATTTCTTGTTCGGAAAGATTGTCAATGTTCCACTCGTAGGTTTTGTCTGCCGAAACGGCAAATTGATTTGTAGTGGCGTTACTACTTGGCTGGATATCTATTGGTAAAGGGCGTTCCTTCCAATTTTTAAAAGGTTTCCTAGCTGAATGTCCCATTCTATTTAACTGGAGTTCTTCTAATTTCTGGTTAACTTTAGATATTGTACTAGAGTTATCGTCTGAAGAATCAGTAGTATGAATGACTGTGATTGTACTAGATTCGGGTTTTATCTCCTTCAACATTTGTTCTATTTTTTGGATGGTGGTGATAGGTCTAAGAGTACTTTTACTCAGGTCTCTGAAATGAACCAAAGGTGATTCCTGTCTTTTGGGAGGTTGAACTGTATTGAAAATGTTGTCTACGGTTGTTTCAATTTTGTCTAATTGGCTTCCTATAGTGATTAGACTTTGGTTTGTGTAATTAATTTGTTCTGTTGTTTTCTTGGAATCCTGGTTATCTGTAGAAGGTAATTTGAAAGGGGAGGCAGTTATGGGTGACTGGCAGTGATCAAGTATGATGGTTTCAGCTGGGGGGTGACTAGAAGAAACTAGAGTATTATTGGCTGTTTTCCATTTTGACTTGGATAGGGTATGGATGTTCTTTTCATTGAGTTGGTCAATGAAATCGAGAAAGAATATTTCGGATTCTGTTTTGAGCATGAAGTTCTTCCATTGTTGGAAGAGTTCCAATCTCTGATCTTTGGTAGGGTATTGGCTTCTGTAAGCATTTCTCCTAGGGATGTTTTCTTCATGGAGAAGGTGTTGATCTAATTTTGAATAATTAATCGTAAAGGATTTGTTGAGGACATTTAATTGAGGGTTAATGGGGTTGACTACTTCAAAGTCAGTTGCAGTAGGGGAAGTTTGTTCATCATCAGAATCTCTTTGATGATTAACATAACTAGGATAGGTGACTTGAGAAGTAGTTTTTGTACTTTTGATTTTTAATTTTTTCAATTCTTCTTCTAATTCTTTTATCCTAATGTTCTTTATTTCTTTATCTAGGTCACAATCTCTCCTTGACTCGATTATACCAAGGGTACTGTCAGTGAAGTCGGTAAACCGAGCATCACGGAGACAGAGAAGGACTGAGGCGTTTAAACCTTTTCTTGTTAAAGGTTTTACTCCTATTTGGACTAAGCCGATATGAAGGAAGTTATGGCCATCTTTTTTATGTTTTCTAATTGACTCAGGGCTGAACAATTGACAAGTTTCGTGCTGTGAACTTACAGCATAAATTTGTTCAACTGTTTTAACATGATGTTCACTTCTAAACGAAGTGATTGACCATTTTTTCTTATAAATTTCATTGCTAGGAACTCTTGGAATATTCCAATCATTTCTATCAATGTTACTATGTGACTGGATTTCAACTTGTTCCTCGTTTACTATGTTGGGGATTGCACTAAGGGAAGATCTGGATGAACTAGAGGTGACTGAGTTGGATCTAAATAATCTACTCATTTTATTAAGTGAATTGAAGGCTTAACTTAGAAAAAGGTTCTAGGCAGAAGAAACTTAAGTCTGGCAATCTAAATGCTAAGGTACTCACCTCTCCGCTCACGCCTCTCCTTGGGCCTTACTGTTTGGACGCCGGCCTTACTGTTTGGTTTGGTGAATAGACTCAGAAAATAGGAAGAACAGAATAAAGAATCTAAAACCAGAAACTTTAACTAAAGAAAGAATTCAAATACTTAAATAAATGAATAAATTAATTTAGAATAACTCAAGAACAACTCAAGAACATCACAAGATCCTCACCTAGGCGGTAATCCGCCACCTGGGGACTGTGAAGTTTCAAAACAATATTCCAGAGACCTCACCTAGGCGGTAGTCCGCCACCTGGGGTCTGGAATCAAACATAAATGCTTAACATAATCTTTAACCCTTACGGTTCTGATACCAGAAACCGCGGTATCATATATATATATATATATATGATGGTGGTCGTGAAGAGAAGACCCGTCAACTCCTTCGCAAGCGATGCTACTCCACGAGCAACACAATTCGCTTCCCTCGGGATCCACTCGGGATCCAATCACGATGGGGGTCACTTGAGGCTTCTTATTGATAATTTGAGCCTGGGTACTGCTGATGAGCGTGCATAATATAAGCTTCTACAGCTCACTTGGAACACCTTCATGACCAAGACCTTCCGTCTACTCATCAAGCTAGCTTCATATATAAACGTACTGCTTCTAAAGCCTGGAGGCAGCCCTGTTGGATCGATCATATCCCGCAGTAGCTCTCTTGACGGTCTCGTTCTCAGCGCCGGCGCGGCGAGCTGCGTTGAGTACGTAGTTTCTGGTCCTTCTCGGCGCCGCCGTTGGGCGTGTTCTTCCGGACGACGACAGGATCCCAGACCTTTGAGATTGGTCTGAATCCTGAAATGGCCTCCGATCTATTTAAATTGGTATGTAAATATACATTATTCAGAAGTAGGAGAACTCAGAAGAATGAGCACACTACAAACGGGGCATATATGCATGCATGCACGCACATCATAAATGAGTGTGTTTTGTAACTTATTGTTGGGTAAGTAGAATTAGTTAGACTTGTCAATCTAGCATATTGACAGCTGGCATGGTTTTGTGTTTAGTAATGACCAATGAGGCTAATTAATTATGTATCTACTACTAAAATAACACCTATACCAACCTTACAAACAAGAGAGATTTTGAAGACGCCCGTGTGTGGAAGCCTGGGAGCTTGAGGGCTCCATTGCCAAGCAACATTTCGACTCAATAATCTCGCTCTGACCTCCGGCCTCCATAACTCCATTCCTCGTCCGCGCCGGAACACCCCATGGATCCCATTCTGCAGTATTACACAACGCACATTCGTATTACAAACAATCTATATATACCTTTCCGTATAATCATGGAAGTAATTAAAGTGCTCGATCGTAATACGTACGACCAAAACTTCAACAAAAGAATATCAAATTATTTATAGGCTAGGGGTTTTATATACTTCTACTTTGACAAGTAACAACTATATCATTTTCTCAGCAGGCTCTACGTACATTTGCATTTTGTAGAATGGATCCGGAAGACCAGAAATAGATACATGCATTTTGTGTTTTTGGCAACAGAAGATTCCAACACACGTTATCATCAGATTTATTGAAGACATCTTACAGTAATATATAGTGGCTTGTAACACTATTGGGGAAGAGATTCGAGGCGACGAAGCTTCATGGTCGCCTCGGATCATTTTCTCGTCGCTTCGATTTTTTGTGACCAAAACTTCGTCGCCTCGTCACGTCGCTTGAGATTCATCCCTTCACCATTGGGGCGACGAAGATTGAAAATCTTCGTCGCTTCATTTTATTTGAAGCGACAAAAACATTCTTCGTCACCTCGATTTTTAGCCGCAAAGATATAGGTGTTGTCGCTTCAGTTGAAAATGGGGCGACGAAGATTGACCAATATTCGTCGCTTCAATCACTCATTGAAGCGACGAAAATTGGTCAATTTTCGTCGCCTCAATTTAGATTGAAGCGACGAAGATTGGTCAATCTTCGTCGCCTCACTTTAGTTTAAAGCGACGAAAATTGGTCAATCTTCGTCGCCTCATTTTCAACTGAAGCGACGAAGATTGGTCAATCTTCGTCGCCTCAATGTTTTTAATTTTTTTTTTCTATTTCACTCAATGAGGCGACGAAGATTGGCCAATCTTCGTTGCTTCAATCTAAATTGAGGCGACGAAGATTGATCAATCTTCGTCGCTTCAATGAGTGAAATAGAAAAAAAAATAAAAAAAAAATATTAAATATTAACGTACCAAGTCACGACGTATCATAATTTAAAAGCACAAGAACTCATTCAACCACAAATCAAGTTATATAGAAAAATATACCACAAATCAAAACGTACACAGTTTATACAAAGCCTAGATACTATTGTTCGATTCTCACAGTAGACTCATGCTCGGGGACGGCGATGCAGCTCGATTACGTTCCAGGAGGTGGTGGAGGAGCTTGAGCTTGGAATGAGCGCATTAAGGCCTCCATTTGTTGGACCCTTTGGGCGAGGTTATTATAATCCTCTGTGGCTTTACGCGCCGCCTCACTCGATCTACGCTCCTCCTTTCTGGCTTCAGCGACCTCCCTTTTCAGGGATTGGGTTTCCTCTAGTCGGACCCCTCCTCTCGGTTTGGGGTCGCGTGTGAGAGTGCGCCCCACCCCTGTCACGTCGAACAAGAACAAATAAATATATTTGAATAGTACACAAAAATAGAGCAAAACGTAAATCGAGATAAACGACGGTGGTTTGTTAGAGTATTACCTCTTATAGAGGTCCCGGGCCTTGAACCCACCTCTTCCTCTATGATAGTTATTTGTGTATCAAGAGGAAGAGGATGGGCTTGGGAAATCGCATCGCCGTCAGTGTCACCCGCAACACTATCTTGTTGCGACAAGACTTCGTCGAGTCTTCGCTTCACTGCCGCCTGCTCAATTAAAATATATTAAATAAATAATTTTACTGAATGGTAAACAAAAATAATTATAATAACGTAACGTAACGTAACATATTTTCGCTTACCACTTTCTCAGCCGCATTCTTGTCTGGCTGGTATACGTCAATCCAGGTCTGGACGGCCGGCGCTCTATGACCCTCCTTCTCCAACACCTCGCTTCGGTATGAGAGGGCAAGGGATCCCGAATGGTGGTTGAGCTGCTGCTCCTTGTTCTTGTTTTGGTTACCTCGATTCCGTTCGCACAATTTATGCCACACAAAATAATCATTTAAAATAAGAATAGATAAACATGTATATTTTTAAATCGTTGGCTACCAAAACTGAATAAATAGTTTATGAAGCTTACCACGTAAGCAGGGTCTTCGAAGTGGCCTTTTAACCACGCTCATTCCTCTTCCCTCCCTAGGAACTCGGCCGGAGTCTCCTGGCTGACCTGAAGATAATGCTGATGGCAATCATGCTTCCAATCCTTGTAGATTGTTTGCGCCGTCGCATCGATAAAGTTCCACATCTCCACATCGGTCGCCGGAATGTCATAGTTCGTCTAGCACAAAACATATAAAATCCATTATGTAAAAGTTATATTTACATAAACTGTAAATTAACAAAGTAAGCTAAGCACAGTAAGTATACCTCAATACTTGTATTGACGATATCGCGGTGCTGCTGGCTAAGTCCCAAAAAGTTAGGCGCAAGCATTGGAACTTTTCCGCGTATAATGCTACCAATGTCTCTGGTAAGCAGACTTCTAAACTCCCTCGTCGCAGGCCCCCGATGCCTCGTAGAGTAAGGCACTTGTAGTCGCCTATTGTTGTTCATCCGTACGAGGTATTCAGTCTTCATCCCGACAACAACCCCGCGCTATATCGTCGTCAGGTTTCCGGTTGCCATGTCCACCATGTCGGGGAGTTTGGTCTTCTTGCACCGGATGCTGAGGGCGGGAGGGCGCTCTGAGGCCGTAGTGGCGTCGCTGTCATCCACTGGTGGAATCTAGTCCTCAAGGTATGGGGCGGGCGTTAAACCCTCCAAATGATGTATCGTCCGGGTCCCGGATTGTCCCGTGGGGCAGCCCGACCTGGAAGGCCCCTCGCCGCTGCTCCAAGGTTGCCACGCCGCCGCCTCCGCCGCTGCCTCCGCAGCTGCCACCGCTGTTGCCGCCGCCGCTTCACGACGCTGGATCGCGACTTTTCTCCTTTGTTGACTTGTAGTTCCGGGAGCCATTCTGTAAAAACAAAACCAGACATTCAATCGGCTATATACCAAGTGACAACATACTCAGAATGTAATCATCAAGAGATCAATTACTAAATGCCATATTCATCTCACTCGAGCCCGTTAGTTTGAAGTAAAAATTTGATATATAAAAGCAAGATTCATCGTTGAATTGTAACTGTCCTAACTACAAACAAGTGATATTCATATAAAAGCAGTCTGAGTTCCTAACCCAAGCCAATTATATACTTGACTCCTAAACACAATCAAGTTCAATCATATGTATAATTAACATGTCAGCTATTGATGTATACTATTGATGTATACATGTCGATCAATATATATGCATTCAAGTGCATAATCAATCATATGATTATGTATACTATGTGATATATATCTATATACATATACACACTTCTATTTCAAAGTATATTCCCAATGAATTAATTAATGTCCTATACAGTATACTATAATAATTTCAAGGTATAATGTGAGGGATAATTGAACTGTGGACAACATGTACATAAAAAGTATAAATTGAGCTTAACTTTTAATATTGTGACCGATATAAGTCCAAGAGACTAGCCATAACCAGACAAACAAGACAGTACAGTCAACCATTCACAACAATAAGGAAAACACTGACAGTTAAAACAAATCATGAGTAAAATATGGGACACATAAAACACCAAGACTGCATAACAGTTCTAGAGTTCACTATGCTATCTGCTTAACATTTAACTCCCTTGGTGTTCACTGTACAATCAATGGGCGAAACCGACATAAAACATCGATCATAGCCAAATTAGAGTCGGCAAAAACTCAAAAGAAAATACAATTTCACTTACAGTAGCTTAAGACGATGATATCAATAGCTAAAGACGAATGAAAATTATGAGTCATACATGCATCTATACTATATCGATAATTCGCAAGAAGTCCAATATATATGCATAGGTGGGTTCGCAACAAAACCATTGACAGAAGAAATAGATCGACTTTAATATACGAATACCGAAGCACAGTTCTAATCACAGTAGGAATACCTTGAGATTCCGGAAGATTGCGTGAGAGAGAGAGAGAGAGAGAGAGAGAGAGAGAGAGAGAGAGAGAGAGAGAGAGAGAGAGAGAGAGAGAGAGAGAGAGAGAGAGAGAGAGAGAGAGAGAGAGAGAGGCATACCTTGAGATTTACATATTCGGGATGCAAAATGATTTGGGAATTTAGGGTTTTGATGGAGGGGAGGGAGGGGGTTTAGGGTAGTGGTGGAGGGAGGGAGGGGGATTAAGGTTGAGGTGGAGGGGATTTTGTGTTTTGGGGTTTTAGGGTTTTAGGGTTGTTGAGAACGGCTGCGGGAAGAAGTGGAAGAAAGTGAACCAGAATGAAGAAGAACAAAACTGTCATATGTAATTATACTTGCTTTGAGGCGACGAAGATTCATTCTTAGTCGCTTCGATCTGTTGAAGCGACGAAGAATAAACTTTGGTCGCTTCAACACATTGAAGCGACGAAGAATGAAATTTAGTCGCTTCAATATTCATGTGACCAAGATTGAATCTTCGTCGCCTCGAATCACTGAAGTGACCAAGTTTTAATCTTCGTCGCTCCAATCTACTGAAGCGACCAAGTTTCAATCTTTGTCGCTCCATTGCACTGAGGCGACCAAGTTTGCATTCACAGGGTTACCTTGGGGATCCATACTTGGTCGCCTCATAGACCCTAAACCCTAATCGAAGCGACGAATATTGGTATCTTGGTCGCCTGCATATATTGAAGCGACGAAGATATCAATCTTCGTCGCCTCGTTTTGTGTTATTTTTAAAAATTCATAAAATATCTATTAATTTCTCAAATACATAATGTATAAGGTAAGGTTTAAAGTAAATATCAATAATTTTTACATAATGCACTAATGTACGCTTTAAACAATATTCATAGTAATATTGGAACCCACCTCTATAATTTTTACATAATGTATAATTATAATGTACGGGCAGTAGTGATAATCAGCTCACGAGCCCATGCCTGTGATGTACCTTAGATCAACAAAGTCATGTTCACATAAAGTGTCCAAAAATGGGACAATTCAAGAATCAACAACTCAACTCGATCAACTAGATAAGTTGTTGATTCTCAAACGGGAGTTCTAAGTTGATAAACACCACAATTATATATAACCATACGCTCGATTTAATGATTAACACTAATAACACTACTAATTAAGGCTCGATTCAATTGAAGCTAATGAGAGAGAGAGAGAGAGAGAGAGAGAGAGGCATACCTTGAACCTGATTTGGGGATTTAGGGTTTTGGGGGAGTTAGGGATTTAGGGGGTGGGGGATTTGGGGATTTAGGGGAGAGGAGGAGTTAAAGTGTCCAAAAATGGGACAATTCGAGAATCAACAACTAAACTCGATCAACTAGATGAGTTGTTGATTCTCAAACAGGAGTTCTAAGTTGATAAACACCACAATTATATATAATCATACGCTCGATTTAATGATTAACACTAATAACACTACTAATTAAGGCTCGAATACACCTAATCTACACTAATCATCACCTAAATTTCACTAAATCTATTTTACAAAAACGAGGCGACGAAAATTGATCAATCTTCGTCGCCCCAATTTTCTTCGAGGTGACCAAAAAATCTTCGTCGCCTCGAAAAAAAACGAGACGACGAAGATTGATCAATCTTCGTCGCCCCAATTTTCTTCGAGGTGACCAAAAAATCTTCGTCGCTTCGAATGTAAAAAGTGGTCGCCTCATCTAATTGAAGCGACCAAGATCAATATTCGTCGCCTCAATTAATTGAAGCGACGTAACTAATATCTGAGACAACCATTCCATTCTTCGTTGTCTCAGTTAAAATGGGGCGACGAAAAAACTTAACTTCGTCGCTCCAAATCTCTCCTCCAGTAGTGTAATTTGTAAACAACATACTTAACGACCATACCGATTTCTACTTTGGTCGGTACGTCATGATTCGAAATAAATTCAAGTGAAGGGAAAGACATTCCATTATCACCTGCGCAACTACCACTTGAGCTCGACACTCCATTTCATCAATCCCCCAATCTTTAACTAACTGAACTAAGTGCTACTGCAGGAACCAGCTGGAACATGCCTAGCATGAACGTAGATATATAATTCTGGACCAGAAGCCGCAGTGATATACATAAGTTGTTCAATGAATTAAAATAAACGATTACGTACCACAACAAGCTAGCTAACTGTATCGACAAACTCTAGTAGATTTACCATGCAGCTAAGCATTCTCAAGCTGTAACAGTTATCGGACCCTTCAAAAAATCTTGGTCCTCGATTTGACCACACAAAAAAAACAACGATAATCTTAGTCCTCGATTTGACCAAAAAAAAACCAACGATATTAATTAGTATCACATTGCAGCGCGCTATATAAGCAAAGCCAAAATAACCTAAAAACCAGAGTCGAGAGTAGTAAAGAGCATGTGTACTCGAAAGAATTACTAGCTTGAATCCGACCTAAGAGCTGAATACATTGAACAAATATCACAACTCAAAACTGAAAACTGAAATCATATATCACGAATTTCCTCTCAAGCAAACAAGCAACATCTATCCAATCGAAGTATTGAACCACTAGAAATTTACGAAGCTCGCAATATCGCAATGCTCTCCCAGTCGTCCTCTTCGCGGTAGACCCGGAGACGCTGATGTGTGAAGCTTCTTCAAACCATTAATATATGTTACTGATTTCACTAGCATATATATATAGTTCCTAATCCATTATCTCGCCATTTTTAGTTTGTTCAGTCCCTTCTTATAAAGAGAACTAATGCAGCTTGGATTGAAACTTTGATAGGGTGCACTAAATTCGGATCACGGAGAAGTAAGCACATGGCCGGAGAGCAATAAGCTCTCAATGGTCTGAGCCGGGGTCCAATGATTATATATTCCGATCCCTCTTCATTGATATTCCGATATTCGGATGATATATAATAAAAACCTATACACATTGATCATGCATCAAGCATGCCAGCATGCCAGCATGGTACGTATTGTAAATTAGCTGTACAAATGGATAAAGGTCCGGGGAATTTATTATGTGAGGTGAAAATAGGTAAGTTGGGCGCGCAAGTCTAATATCAAGTTAGGGTTTCGAATTTTTTTTAATGGAGCAATTCCAATGTTTGTAACCGTGCCGAATGGCAGCTACTGTTGAATTGAAGCAGGATATGGCTAGATATAGCTAGAAAGGTTTGTATGAATATGGTTAAAAAGAAATAGTTGCTGTCAATTTGATCCAAGTTTACAATTTAACATTAATATAATCAATGTTTAATCTGTGGTTGACCAACTTGATTAATCTATCTCCGGATAGAAAATAGCTAAACTTTTTTTACTATGAAATCGAGGAAGATGCATGAGTAGGTAAACTTGGTTAACAAGAAGATCGATGATGGGAGGTCTGATAATCTAGTCTTGAGGTAAGTCGATGGAAAAGAGGAATGCACCATCTTCATAATGATTAAGGAGTGTAAAATTTAAGATTAGGGACACACTACAAGAAAAGAGGACTTAGACGACGGAACAGTATTAGTTCCGTCGTCTAAGTTACACTTAGACCTCGGAGATTTCTCCGTGGTCCAAGTAACACTTAGACGACGGAGATGTAATTCTCCGTCGTCTAAGTGTTACTTGGACCACGGAGAAATCTCCGAGGTCTAAGTGTAACTTAGACGACAGATGTGAAATTTCTCCGTCGTCTAGGTAAGTACCTGGACCTCGGAGACGTATCCGTCGTCCAGGTGATAACCTGGACGACGGAGAATTACATCTCCGTCGTCTAAGTAACATTTAGACCTCGGAGATTTCTCCGTGGTCCAAGTAAAACTTAGACGACGGAGAATTACATCTCCGTCGTCTAAGTTTTACTTGGACCTCGGAGAAGTGATCACCTGGACAACGGACCGACGTCACGTCGTGGTGTAAGTTCCACTTAGACGACGTACCGACACCTCCGTCGTCTAAGTGAAGCATTATATATAGGCGGCCATGCCAAACTCTCTTAGCTTCGATCATTCCATTATATTTTCTCCCGTGGGGAATTTTTGAGATCGAAGGAGAAGGAGAAGGCCGGATTAGGCTAGGCCGGGGCTAGAAATTAAAGGATCTCCGGTGTTCGATCACTAGCTAGCTTAATTAACTGCAGATATCGAGAAGGCGAGCAGGTACGTACGTACGTACGCAGTTAAAATTTGCATGATTAAATATATATATATATATATTTAGGGAAACCGTACGTACGTACATACATGCATGAATGTTAATTAGCTATATATACAGATTAAATTACGTACGTAATTTGATGGATCGATGTAGATCGAGTACGTATAATTAATGGTAAATTAATGGACTAATATATATATATGTAATAATTATTTAATTATAATATTTTGTAGCAGTATGGACAAGAGTTGGATGAAGTTAAAGAATAGATGTGATGTCCGGTATATGGATGGAATTAGCGAATTTGTGAATTTTGCGATAGAACATGGTCATAGAAAGAAGCGTTTCAGGTGTCCGTGCCAGAAATGTCTTAATTGTCAGTATGCGGAGGTTAATGTTATGGTGCAACACCTGTACGAAAATGGTATGATGTGGAGTTACACTACATGGAGCGAGCATGGTGAAGCAGTAGAGTTCAGCGCAGCAGACTTCAGCTCAGGGTACAGTTACCATGGTGCCTCATCCAGCGGCAGTGGTGCCGGACCCCCAGCTTGCAATCCAACTGTAGATTTGGTCCATGATGCGTTTCCGGGATTTAGTCATGGTGGACACCAACACCAAGACGGAGGTTACAGTACCACTCATGAGCATGATGACACATTCCCCGCTGCTAGCTTGGCCACTGACACCAGTGAGATGGATAAGTACAACCGGATGCTACTTGAAGCGCAGACCCCGGTGTTCCCTGGATGTCGAGAGAATGTGTTGCAATATGTGATGGAGCAAATGAAGATAAAAGTGAAACACAAAATGTCAGTGAGTGCTTTTGACGAAATTCAGGAGCAAATATGTAAGTTGCTTCCTGATGATCACAATCTTCCTAAATCTCATTATAAGGTTAGAAATATCTTGAGCAGTCTCGGCCTAAAGTACAGGATAATTGACGCATGTCCGAATGATTGTGTGCTATTTTACAAAGAGTATAAAGATTTGGACTATTGTCCCGTATGTGGCCAGTGCAGATTCCAGGTGAATAGGAAGAGTTCGAAAAAGAGAATTCCTGTGAAAGTTGTTCGATATTTTCCCTTGATTCCCAGATTGCAGCGCCTGTACATGTCTCTACACACAGCAGAGGCGATGCGATGGTACGCAGAAAAGCGAATAGATGACGATGTCCTGCGACACGCCGCGGATGGGGAGGGTTTCAAACATTTCGACAGAGAATTCGGAAACTTTGCTGCAGAGGTTAGAAATGTTAGACTCGGCCTATCTACAGACGGATTCAATCCTTGGGGAAGTAATAGCTCCGCCGTAAGCACTTGGCCAGTAATTCTGATGCCGTACAACCTGCCTCCGTGGATGTGCATGAACAAGGAATTTAATTTCCTTACTGTACTAATTCCAGGTCCTAAATCTCCAGGGAAGTGCTTAGATGTCTACCTCAGACCTTTGATCGACGAGCTGAAACTGTTGTGAGAAAATGGAGTCCCAACTTATGACAAATTCACTGACACGATGTTCACGATGAGGGCTGCCGTAATGTGGACGATCAGCGATTTTCCAGCGTATGGGATGTTGGCAGCGTGCAGGACAAAAGGATATAATGGATGTCCTATATGTTTGGACGACGTGAACTCTAGTTGGCACGCAGGGAAGGTGTGTTACTTGGGTCACCGTAGATGGCTCCCTCACGACCACCCTTGGCGACAGGATGAAGCTCATTTCGACGGGACGGTAGAGAACAATCCTAAACCCCGTAGTTGGTCGGGCGAAGAGATTTTAGAGAGGTTGAGCTATTTCGACTTTGGTGTGTTGACTAACGACGCGGATGTAAAGAAATGCAATCCAATTCCTCCACATGATCTGAGCTATTGGGATCACAAGAGTATATTCTTTGAACTCCCTTACTGGTCGAAGTTGAAGCTGAGGAACAACTTGGACGCGATGCACATAGAAAAGAATGTGTGCGACAGCGTGGTGGGAACAATTCTCGGTATTAAGTTCAAGACTAAAGATACTCCCAAAGCGCGCAAAGATTTGGAATCAATGAATCTACGTCGTCCCTTGTGGTTGAGGAGGGATAGGAAAGGAGTGTACAACAAGATGCCAGCTGCACCGTACACAGTGAAGCCGACACTTAGACGTTCTGTATTTCACTGGTTTAAGGGCGTTCGTTATCCGGCCACGTATGCAGCTACTATAACTGGAGCAGTGGACGAGGTGCAACACAAGTTTGTTGGTCTAAAGACACATGACTATCACGTTATGCTGCAACGTCTGATTCCAGTGGTAATTCGACCATATTTGCCTCGCGACGTCGTAGAACCAATAGTGGCATTGTGCAGATGGTGGCAGAGGTTATGCGCCAGAGAATTAAAGAAGTCAGATGTCGTGGAATTGCAACAACAAATTGTGCACATCATTTGCAAACTAGAGAGGATTTTTCCTCCTGCTTTCTTCGACATAATGATTCACCTAATGATCCACCTGCCCGAGCAGGTTCTCATTTCTGGTCCGGTCCAGTACACTTGGATGTATCCTCAAGAAAGGTACGTACAACTAATTAATTATACAGGTTTTTCGATTCATAATTTGTTCCACTGGAGATTACTAGCTAGCTATATGCATGTACTTATTTTTATTGTACGTTTGATTAATTTTGTAGACAGCTTGGACAGTATAAGTCATTCGTCAAAAACAGGTCGGCCCCGGATGGCTCCATAGTAGAGACATACCTAATGCATGAGTGCGTTACTTACTGCAACAGGTACCTCAAAGATCCACCACCTCCAACTGCCTCCGATCCCAGTGCCCGCATCAATCTTTCTGTCGTCACCAATGTCGTCCGACCGTTTAGAGGAGTATTAAAGGAAACGTTAACACGGGAAGAACTTATTGAGGCACATTGGGTAGTGTTACGAGACTGTGACGAAGTTGAGCCGTACATGATGTCATACAGGGAGAGGCTTCAGGCGTTATATCCAGACAAGAGTTCGGCGTGGATTGAGAAAATGGTTAAGAAAAAGTTCCCCGATTATTTCTTCCAATGGGTACGTATTTAGTGATTTATATACATATTGAGATCATGCATGTTTAATTTGTAGAAAGTAAACCCTTACATTTTTCCATTTTCGCAGATGATTGATCTGCAAAAATCCGAAAACCACGGGGGGTGGTGGTCTTGGCCAAAGCACTTGCTAGCAGGGAAGCCGATTAAACACTATATTTATCCGGGATGTTTTGTGAACGGTGTGAAGTTCCATTCATTGGCGCGAGATGAAGGAAGAAGAACACAAAACAGTGGGATAGCGGTTGGGAAAGACCCTGATCTATATTACGGAATGATCGTATATGTGGTTCAACTATGTTACGGGAATGATGTCAACGTTTTCCTATTCAAGTGCAGATGGTTCAAGCGTACAAAGGAAGACCTGGGACTTTTATCAGTCGATACAAACTCAAGCTGGTATGAGGATGAGCCTTTCGCTCTCGCCACCTTAGTTAGGCAGGTGTTCTATCTCGACGATCCGAAAGCTGGTGACGGGTGGAAAATAGTGAACCAGATCTCTCATCGAGGAGTTTGGAATACAGAGACAATTGAAGGGACACCGGCGACGACTGAAGATGCTGCTGAACCAGATAGAGACATTCATGCCTATCAAGAGCCTAATATTTCTGTCATCCGCTCCGACATAATGGACCTGGTTCAAGACGGTGAACGGTTACCCATGCCTGATGGTTGTACAGATCTAACTGAAGAAGAGATTATTGAGGTAGATGAAGAAGACGTGCAGGATGAGGACGATGACGACGACTCTGGTTATTCCTCGGACGATGTTGAGTACGATGAGGAGGATGAGCAATCGGATAACGGTGATGATGATGATGACGATTATGACGAAGAGTACGGTCACACGACGAGGATCATTAATTGGTAAACCCTAATTTATTATTGTAATATATATATGATCGATCGATGCATCGTAAAAAGGTGAAAGATTTCTATTATGTCGAGACTTTAAGATTCCTCGTCCAGCTTTGGTTGGTTTTATTGTTTTTAAATACTATTTATGTATAAATTGGATTAATTATGGGTCCCTATATATGATTATATATATTGACTTGTGATAGTATTATTGAGAGCACAAATTTTGTACGTAGTCCCGGCCCCTCTCTTTGCTTTCAACTTCATCGGTGTATTCTCTGATCTTATTAAAAGTAAGCTGAAGCTGCTCTACATTTCGCTCAAGCAGCCCTTCAAACCCTAAATCCTCGACACTAAATGTAGCAGATCGGATCGATCGATCATTTTTTTAATTATATTCTTGAATGAGAATAATTGAACGAACATACAAATGACCGGGGACGACCTAAACCCTACGGCCCTAACCTCTGAATTCAGGGTTTTACACTTGGACGACGGAGACAGTCATTCTCCGTCGTCTAGGTACACACTTGGACGACGGAGACAGTCATTCTCCGTCGTCCAAGTGTAAAACCCTATACCCTAAACCCTAAGGACCCCTAACCCCTGAATTCAGGGTATATTCACCTGGACGACGGATACGATATTCTCCGTCGTCCAAGTACACACCTGGACGACGGATATTAGCGTCTCCGTCGTCCCGGTGTGTACTTGGACGACGGAGAATGTCGTATCCGTCGTCCAGGTGTAAATTTCGTAATTTTTTCTAAGACAACGACCATCTAGACCATCTTCGAATGCGTATTCTTTTCGTCAAGACTTTAGAGTAGTATATTCTTGGTGTGTGAGCTTCGACGGTTCGAAAATCGGAGTTGCGAAATGTCCTGTATCCACGTTTCCGGTTTGTGAAATTCTCGGTTTTGCGGTTGACTGTGCCGATGAAACCCTTCCCGAACTTATTATTTCCTGGTCCTTTATAGTAATTATATATTATGTTACGACGAACATATCCAACGGTTGTTTTGTCCAAATTCAATTTCGTTAGTACTCTGCTGCAAATCAGCAACTACTCATGAACACTAAAGTCTTAAAGATTAGTCGATACTTAACAACTTTCAAAACGTAAAATTATTCGGCGGTTCAAATTTATCTGTTTATATATACGATGCGTTCATCGATATTGTACGACTATTTCACTCGAATGACAGATCGCTAAATTCCTAGCGAATTAATTTAAATATTTTTTTTTGGATAATTTGAACCTAGACGACGGATACGGTCATTTTCCGTCGTCCAGGTTTGTACTTGGACGACGGAAAATGACCGTATCCGTCGTCTAGGTTCAAATTACCATGGCGGTTCGAATAAAATTTTTATTTTTTTTCGATGTAAATATTGACTTGGACGACGGATATGTCGTTTTCCGTCGTCCAAGTCGAAATAACATGGCGGTTCGATTTGCCGCCTCAATTTTCGGCACCGCTTGAAATTCCACTTAGACGACGGAAAACACTGTCTCCGTCGTCTAAGTCAACATTTATGGCGGTGAAACGGCCCGCCCATTTATTTGGCGCCGGTTCGAAAAAATTTGACTCTTCACTTAGACGACGGAAAACACTGTTTCCGTCGTCTAAGTGCACTTAGACGACGGAGAATAGTGCTCCGTCGTCTAAGTGAAACTCTATATAAGGAGGAGCACCCCCCCCTCATTTTCTCATCATTCCATCTCCTCCTCTATACTCTCCTCTCCTCTCTCTCTCACTCCGGCGATCCTCCTCCGGCGACGCTCCGACGACCAACTTTCCGGCGTGGTTCCCCCTCTCCGACGACTCGATCAACTCCCCGATATTCCCGAAAACTCCGATTCGGTACATTTCTATTTTTCCCTTATTAAAATAATTTTCATTTAATTAATTAATAAATTTCTAAATTTAATTAATTAGTAGAATTTAATTTATTACTTAGTTTTAAATATTTAATAAATGATTAATTTATTGTAAATTTATTGTAATTTATTGTTATTAATTATATTTAGATTAATTATTGTTATTAATTAAATAAATGATTACATATTGTTATTAATTAATTAAATGGTAAATTATTGTTATATATTAATAATAATTAAATGAATAATTGTAATTACTTGATAATTTATGAAATGAATAAATATTATTGTAATTATTTATTAATTAGTTGCATAATTAAATAAATATGAGATTAAATTAATTAGTAGTACGTGTTCGATTTAAATTTAGTACATAGGCTTGGTGTAATTAAGTCGCACTCTTTGGAATAGATGGCGCCTCTTTTCCTTGCTTATCTCCTTAACCCCTCGTGATGTGTGGATTTCATCACCGCACACCATAACCTAAGTGAAGTTATGGACACGAGGTTGAGGGCGGAGTTTGCAAAGGACTTGAGGGAGTGTAAATTTTCGAAAAATTGGCCGAATGTCGGACATGGTGTCTAGAAACGGGTTATGACTGGTGACAGGATTTGGACTAAGAAAGACTTTTGTCGAAATTAGTCCTGCCTCTCGCGTTATCTCTATCCCTAACTGGCCATGTTTTTCGATTTAACCAAGGCTGATTAATTGAAAATTTACACTTTATCGCGCGGGTCGCACGTCCATTGAACGACCGAAAATGCCAAGCTAGTATACTCTATTTAAATCTTAAACGTACTTAATTAATTAGCGTAAATTTTTAAGCTGTAATTATTATGGTAAGTAGGTATTTTAACACCGTACTCTTAGGTTTAAATGGCTCCGCCAAATACCACATCCGGCAAGAAGAAAGCCCAACAGGAGTCAGAAGATGAGATGCTCCAAATGTTGGCGGCCCAAGTCGGTTGGGTTCAACCGCAGGACGACGCCCTCAATCCGGGGCCTTCTGGGGAAATTCCCTCTGCCCCATTTCTCTCAAGCGGTGATGACGTCGACCCCTTTTCAACTCCGACGCCCGGTACCGCTTCAACGGGAAGTACTCAGGCGTCTTCGACGGCCGATTCTATCATGTACAGCGCCCGCCGTAAGCAAAGGAGGGCCCCCACTGACCCCCAACCGAAAAAGACTCGGGGTCTCGTTAAAGGTGGAAAGGCGGAGAAAATTTGCAAGGCGACCGGGAGCAAGATCGCCTTGCCCTACGACGAATTCACCGGTGGCCCTCCCACACCTCAGCTAGCAAGTCTCTCGGCTCATAGCATTGGGTCGATTGTTCGAAACCGGGTTCGTATCACTGCCCCTACTTGGAGAGAGGTGCCGGATTCGGAGAAGGCGAAAGTCTTTAAGGATCTTTCGGTACGTAATACGTACAATTTTAGTTATTATATACTATTTTTAATATTAGTTATATATAATTTTATAATATATACGATTATAATTTCCAATTTATTTCTGATAGGAACAATTTGCGGTGGATCCGGATCCGGCGATGTTGAGGCATATCAACCAAACCGCCAACAACATCTTCAAAGATTGGAAGTACAGGCTCCATCAGTACTTCCGAACTAACGGTCCCGTGCCTCCCCCCGAAGAGCTGCGTGGGGATAGAGAAGATGAGTGGGAGTGGTTGTGTAACCACTTTGCCGATGAGCAATTTCAGGTGTTAATTTACTTTTTTTATTTCAATTAAGATAATTGAATACTCTAAATTTTAGTTACTTATAAATTTTTTAATGATTTCATTATGTTGTCTAACAGAAATTCTCCGGTGTCAACAAAGCCAACCGGGGGAAGAAGGACAAGCACCATACTTCCGGCGCCAAGCAACTCATTCAAATTGCCAAGGAGCACAGGGATAAGGGCTCCAAACACCCTTATCTCGATGCAAGCGTAAGCGCGTACGTGACGCCTGGGCTCGATAATGAAGCGAGTCAACGCGGCGTAAGTCATATATATATATATGTGTGTGCGCTAATAATTATAGTAATTATTATTTAAATATTATTTCATTATAATAAATTTATTATTCTTTTGTAGGCAAGAGTGATAGAGCGTGCGCAGGAAGAATTGGCTAACACTCAGCTTGCGTTCCCAGATGTGCCGCTAGAAGACCTGCCTCCTCTATCTGTGGAGAGCCAAATAGCAATTGCGGATGAGGTCTACGGTCGTAGAGCTGGCAAGGAGGTTAGGCACTTCGGGCCTAAGGTGGTTCGAGATTTGTCGACCTCTGAGTCATCATCTACGGGAGGTTCGGGGCGGCGGAGAAGTTCTCAAGCTGCGGCAGCCTATGAAGAGGCTCGAATCGCACGGGAGGAGAATATTGCCATGCGCCAAAGAATGGACCAGCAAGACGAGCGAATAGCCCAACTCATCGCCCTTATGCAACAAGCTCAAAGACAATGTCAACCTCCTCCGAACCCATTCCCCGACGACGACGACCCGGCCGGAGGACGAGGCGGCGCATCTGCTCCTCCAGTGTTTTAGCTAGCTAGTAGTTTATTATTTCGTTTCTTAATTTCCGCATTACGAACAATATTTTCATTTTTAATTATGGGTTTTTTCGATTATGTATGTACAAATTAATTTTAATTATTTTATTAATTTAGTGTATTTAATTAATTTTTTTTCAATTAATATTAATAATATTTTTGAATTTAATTTTTTTTTAAAAATTAATTTTTCACTTAGACGACGGAGATTAAATTCTCCGTCGTCTAAGTCCCTACATGGGCCACGGAGAAGCTAACAATCTCCGTGGCCCAGGTGGTGACTTAGACGACGGAGATAGAATTCTCCGTCGTCTAGGTTACTACCTGGGCCACGGAGATTGTTAGCTTCTCCGTGGCCCATGTAGGGACTTAGACGACGGAGAATTTAATCTCCGTCGTCTAGGTTACGACATGGGCCACGGAGAAGCTAACAATCTCCGTGGCCCAGGTAGTAACCTAGACGACGGAAACATTAATCTCCGTCGTCTAAGTCACCACCTGGGCCACGGAGATTGTTAGCTTCTCCGTGGCCCATGTAGGCACTTAGACGACGGAGACATTAATCTCCGTCGTCTAAGTCACCACCTGGGCCACGGACGTTCTCCGTGGTCCAAGTGAACTTGGACGACGGAGATTAAATTCTCTGTCGTCTAAGTACTTAGACGACAGCACTTGGAGCACGTACCTTGGACGACGGATTTTCCGTCGTTCAAGTACTTAGACGACGGAGACTGTCACTTAGACGACGGAAATGCTCCGTCGTCTAAGTCACTTTTTCTTGTAGTGACACTGAATGTATATTGAGGTTATGAATATGTAAATTATAAAATTGTTATCAATACAAGAACACAAACAATATACATAGATTAATCAAGGAATAAGAAAACTTACAGATACTCATGTTTGTAGACGATAACACAACGCAAAAGATCTTCTCCTTTATACTATCCTTAATAGTCGGACTCTTTTATGGAGTACAGTAAATGAATGACTTCTCAATGGAATGATAGTTAGAGCAGAGACTTTATGCCTTTATATAATGTGTATAGAATTAATACCTCCCATAAAGGTTCTTAATCCCAATACAACTCTTAATGAATAATGAATAATGAATATAGAGTTTATGTAGAGCTCTTATTTGCACTAGGCAAATCATATTCCCTTAAAGATTAATGTAGTAGGGAATATCTTTGTTTATCAATTACTTAAGCATCAATTATAGAACTAATATGTAGTTAATGAACACAATCGTGTAATGTTTATATTAATTCTTACATTCTCTCACTTGGACATACATCGATTACATAACACTTTAGCTGCTATAAATTCATACTAAGTAAATTAATAAAATGAAGTATGCATCACTGTACACGGATAAACAAAGTATGAATATGAATATGAATCTAGTTATCACAAACCATAACTGACTATAATGGGCTATGGAAAAATATATGTTTAACAAAACAAAATCACTCCAGAACCACAAAACAACAACTATAACCTATAACAACTAATTTGTAAATGAAGTAATGAATTCTGTGTATCTAAAATGAAGGACACACATATTTATAGGTACAATGAAATGAATGATGTGTTTATAAAAATGAATGAAACACATATATTGGTCCGATGAAACATTCTGTATGGAAACAAAATAATGAATTAAGTTTCTTGTAGAAACTATTGCATATATCTGAATGATATGTTGTACATTTATCCCAATAACAGTATAAACTCAATACTGTAGAATACAACAACTCCATAAATCCAAAATGTAATGAACTGAACTGAATCGATACTAAAACTTCTTAATATTAATGTCTTATGTAATTTAAAATCTATACATAAATTTGAATAATGAAACTATGAAAACTAAAATAGACTCAATTTTTTACTCCCACTGATTTTAAACAACCTAAAGTCAGTAAACCAAACACATATATATAGAAGATGAATTTGATCAAAGAATAAGACTGAACATGAATTAAATATAGGGATTAGGAAAACATAGTATTCGGCATATCAAGTTATACATCGATTATATGTACGTAACCTTAATATGGAGTATTCAAACATTCCTAATCTCTCTTAATCACAATACTATGACCGAGAGTTGAAGCTTATATGTAACCTCGTCGACTTTGTGGGTCTTCGAAAGGATGGTTGGCATATGTGGAGAATAATTTTGCAGTAACGCTTGTTAATCCCTTTTGCAGTAATGCAAATTCAATCATCCAGCTTCCTCAACTACCAATAGAACCTGTTATGACTCATCCAATATATCCAAGACGGCTTCATCATTATGTGCGCAAGGCTATCGTTTCAGCAGACCCAATTTTGAACCCAAACGACTGCATAGTGGTCATTATAACTCAGGCCTTGTCGCAGTTGGCATTTTATAGACTTGGTAAAGACACAACTTGGACTTATGTCGTCGATATTAATCGTAGTGTACGTGGCCGTGGATTTAGTGACGTTATTTTTGTTCAAAATGAGGCCTATGGTGTTCGAGGTGAAGACAGCAAACTTTTCTCTTTTAAGATTGATACTCTTTCGCACTCGAAGCTAAAAATAGCTGCACGCACTCATATTGTAGCAACTCCCTTCAACAATAGCTATCTAGTGTACTCAAATGAGAAAGAGCTATGGTTGGTGGAAAGGCTTTACGACTATGATCGAGAAACGATGGAGAGACGCACAACATCCAAGTTCGATATTCATAAACTGAATCCCAGCAAACGGAAGTGGGCTAAGAAAAAAAGTTCAGGGGATGTCGCTATTTTCCTTGGTGATAACTCTTACTTCACGGTGGTAGCTTCAAGCCTCTCGGGATGTTTACCTAATTGCATAGAGAAAAAAAATGAGTGTATGGTACTTGATTTCTCACGGGCATGTCAATATGGTATTCGAACTCTCAAAACTATCAATATCGTACCTGGACTCTCAAAACACTATTAACATGATACTTATGTGAAAGGACCCAACCCCGATTTAGTTGCCTAAACCGGAATCAAACCCCTTCTGAAAACACGAACCAACAAAAACCGTAGAAATTTTGGCAGAGTTTCGTTACTAACGTGGAATTACCATTACCTGCACGCGAAAAATACACTTCATCCTATGCCACAAAAATCAAACCATGGGCACCAATCCCATCCGGATTTCTCAATATAACAACAATAATGTAAAGTAGTAAATATATCCGTACTTTACTGAAATCCGGTGTAAAATCGTATAATATATACAACAGAATACTCAGAGCGACCTCTAATGTATAATCATATAAGTATACCACAGTAGGTAGAACAATAAACCTACTGGAAGAAACAAGGTAGTTCGAGCACTATGCCTCCAACCACGACGTGCGACATCAGAGTCAGAACTGCAAACTGGGCACGGAAACCGAAAAGCCCAGGGGAAAGACATGAAAATCGTTAGAGTGAGTGGACGAAAATAAATGTCTTTCGCCAGTTGATATATATGTTTAAAATAACATATGCGAGTCCAGGTAAATAAAAACAACAAAGTACACGAGGTAAAACCATACTCCTCCAGCGTACTGAGCATGCAAGTATAAATCCCACGGGGTCACTCATGGACACATCCGTGCTAGTACAGTCCGAATCACGGGGTCCTTGGTCCACGTGATTCTAAGCCAGAAAGGCCTCGGTTCCGGGAAAACGCCCATCACCGGTCAGGTCGGGGTGACGACGCCCCTCCTGGCGGCCTACTATCGGGGATCAACCGAGAGACAAGTGTATTGATACAACAACGTAACTGAGACTATACTCTGTGTAAATCAAATCATAAACAGTTCGATGCAAATGCATGAAACAATACATATAAATGCGTATACGTACTATATACTGGTATAGGCATAATCGTATAACACATACTCGTAATAAACATAATCTTGTATGAAATCTCATACGCATGCTCAAGTTCATAAAACATATGTAAAGACTCGCAAACAATCCGTGAAAAGAAATTGTCCACTCACAGACTAGCGTAACGCAGTTCGCGTTAACCCGTGATCCGGCGGAAAATCTCTCGCCATACGAACGATCACGAACACCTGAATATTCACAAAATCCATTTCTCAAAGTCATAACTCGACAATACAAGACAAATCATGAGAAACCACCGTTCTCGGAAACACGAAATCCGATTACGACAAACTGTCGGAAATCCAGAAATCACACCTCAATACTTCGCTGTAAGTTCGGATGCTCAAATCGAGAAACGAACCTCCCCACTGCGATCGGGGCGCGATTTCGAGTGAAATGACATGCAACTTGTCGAAAATCTCAAAAAGTCAAACTTTGACCGCCGTTGACCGTTGACCGCCGCCGTTGACTGCCGTCAACGGTGGCGCCGCCACCAAACTGAACTTTTCCCGGCGGAGCAACCTCTATTCCACTCAAAATCATCCACTGAGCAACTTTGTCAACTGCATCGAAGGCCAATTCTCACTCTAACTAGGTCAATTTCATGCAAAACCGAATTGGTACCAAATTTTTAAATCCAAAATTCTCCATCCACAATCAAAATTAGAACTCCATACTTACATGGTAGCTTTTAGGTGATGAGATCTTCAAAGCCCACTCCAAATTACAGCTCAATTCGGCCGGAAAACACAAACCCGAATTCACTCAAAACTCATCAACTTTGGCCGGAAAATTCATGCACTTCCGGCGAGCCACGCTGTGGGGAGAGACTGGAAATGGACTTGGGAGGCTGAGACGAAGGGAAATGGACCAATCCCAAGCCGTGGGGTGGCCGGAATGCACCTCACCGCCGGCGAGCCGTCGTGACTCCTCCACCACCTTGGTCAACCCGAGTTGACCAGGTCAACTCCCAATATGGCAATGTTTGACTTGCCCAAACAGGTAACTTCTATTTATGGACTTTCCCAAAATGGAAACCAACAAACACACTTTTCGGCAAACTTCAAACACACATAATTTCCTCGTCGTAATTCCGATTCCAATAATTCTCGCGGCCACAAGCTCGTCTCGACATACTCTTCAATTATCACCCAAAGTCAAACACATCAGCAAATCTGATAAAAAGTCAACTGTTCAAACCAACACATATTTAAACCGACTAAATAATCAACAATCGGAAATAATCACAACTTAATCTTCGTAACTCGGAATAATGCTCCAGAAGTTCCCACGAGCTCGAAATTAAATTCTCAACAACTTCCATGAAGAAGCCGAAACCAAATTCTCGACCGGTAATTTAGTCGTTAAGAAATCTGACATATAAAACCGATTTTATCAAAACTTCAAATATTCATAACTTATTCCTCGGTCGTCCAAATAATGATCCGGAACCGCCCACGAACTCGAAATCACACGTACAACGACCCTCGAGAAGAGACTCAGCTCTAATTCTCGGCCAATAATTAAGTCGTTAACAAGCCTGGCGATTTAAATAACTGTCGTAAATCTGCGACTACGCGATAACCTCGTAGATTAAGCTGATTCCACTGCTGATTCTGTTCTGGGTCGTCACATTATGTTCAATTCTCCATTCACAAGCCGTTTGAGTGCTAACGTGGATTAGCCGTTGAGGGGATTTTAGGGATAATATGGTAATTTTGTATTTTTAGGGGTACTAGGGTTATTTCGCACACTTTGATTTTGATGGGAATGATGGAGCTTCAGTCACACTTTTACCCTGCATATCAATATGGTACTCGAACTCATGATAACTTATCAATATGATACCCGAAGTTTAAAAATCTTATCAACATGATACCAAAACTCTTGTAAACCAATCAATATGATACCCCGGTTTGGTTGACCATTTCAGATTGATGTTGACAAATACAAAGTGCTTCACATTGATGCCCAGTTTTACAGGACTAACTATACAAAATTAAAGGCCACATGAAAACCTATTTCAATCAATCATAAATCTTAAACACATGTTCAATCGAAATTGTCCTTGATCATCTGCCTAGTATGTGCGAACTCACCGGCCATAAAATTAGGAATAGGTGGATGCGGAGGCGGTGGGGATGGTGGTGTCGGTGACCCACAGAATAATGATTCTGCTTTTGGAGTCAGGGGAGGCACGATAGAGGTTGAGGCGCTTCCATTGCGGTTGTGGTTGAGCCTTGCTGATCAGCGAGGAGTGGATGTATGAGCCATTTTTTGGGGGAGATAACCAGTCTTTAGGGTTGAGAATGAGGGAGAAAGTGTTGAGATTGATGAGATTTTATAGAGAGGGAATCAGAACTGAGAAGACGCACCTCCTCTTTTATCGAGAGGGAATTCGAAATAAGGAGTTGCACGCGTAGTGATGGCGTAGAGCGTATGGTTCATGCAAAACATTTACTCTGGGCGGGAAGTGAAGGAGGTAGGAATGAGAGATTAATTAAGATAGATGGGCAGTTTGGTCATTTCTCCATTTTTTGGGCCAAAAAGAAAATACGTCAGCACTCAGACGACTCGTGAACGGAGAATTGAATAGAAGTATCATGATGATAGTGTTTTGAGAGTCTAGGTACCATATTGATAGTTTTGAGAGTTCGAGTACCATATTGACATGCCCGTAAGAGGTCAAGTACCATACATTCATTTTTTTCTTGCATATTTCACTCATGATTTTGGAGTGTATGACGTAAAAAATGGAAGTTTTTTTTACCAATAGACAACACATATGTAGCTAGTATTGTTAAGATGAACACTCAACCACCAATATGAATTTTGCCAACGTTTCAGATATAATTTTATTTAGGGAAAATAGTCACAATGATCACTAAACTTTGTCAAAATCGATAATTTAATCACTGAAGTTTAAAATATATCAAAAAGATCACTGAAAGTATCAAAAAGGTCACTGCATTTTTACTTTTTCTATCAATTCAGTCATTATGTCTAAAAGACAAAGTGATCAAATTGATAAATAAAGTTAAAGTTCAGTGACCTTTTTGATATTTTGTAACGTTTAGTGATCAAATTGTCGATTGTGACAAATTTGAATGATCATTTCAGCTATTTTTTCTTTTATTTATTAAGTTTTTGATACTTCTACTTTCATCCATTTTGGGTCCAATTCTCGGATTTTATATAAAAATATTGTTTTACAAACATTAAGGGAACACCGACTGTTTTCTAAATTTAGCAAATGTGAGTTTTAGTTAACTGAAGTCAAATTTTTGGGACATGTGATCTCTAATGAAGGCATTGTCATGGATTCTTCCAAAGTAGAAGATGTGCTAAATTGGAATCAACCCAAAATATATCAGGAATTCGAAGTTTTCTAGGATTAGCAGCATACTACCGGAGATTTATTAAGGATTTTTCCAAGTTAGTTGCATCATTGATGAAGTTAACACGAAAGAACGTGAAATTCGTTTGGAATCATGAATGTGAAAAATTATTTCAAGAATTGAAGATTCGTTTTGACTACTACTCCAGTGTTAATAATTCCTGAATGTGGAAAGGATTATACAATATACACTAAGGCTTCACTATTAGGACTAGGGTGTGTGCTAATGCAATCAGATAGAGTGGTTGCTTATGCTTCTCAACAATTGAAGTTTCATGAAAGAAAATGTCCAACGCATGATTTGGAATTAGCTGTTATAGTTCATGCTCTAAAAACTTGGAGGCATTATCTATATGGAGAGCGATTCGAATTATGTTCTGATCATAAGAGCTTGAAATATTTATTTACGCACAAATATCTCAACATGAGCCAACAACGTTGGATGGAATTTCTAGAAGTTTTTTCGATTTTGGATTACATTATCATCCTGGTAACGCAAACGTAGTAGCAGATGCCTTAAATAGAAAATCACAAGCTAGGTTATGCGGCAATTCTGCATGTTCAAAAATGGAAGATGATGGAATCTCTTACTGAGTACGAATTACATGTTGATATACATGAAGATGTGGCTAGAATATTCAATATGGTAATAAGACCAATTTTGATGCAAAGGATCATTGAGAAGCAACACGAAGATGTTTTATCCATGTCTCTTCAAGGCCAGAGTACGTCTGGTAAAAAATTAGAAGGATAGAGCTTCAATGAAAATAGTGGTTGAGATATTTTGGTAGATTATATGTACCTGATATCCTAGAACTCATAGATGAAGTCCTCTGTGAAGCACATTACTCATCTTACATAATTCATCCGGGGGGTACTAAAATGTATCACGATCTTTGCCGACAATTTTGGTGGGAATGAATGAAAAAGGATATTGCTGTATTTATAACAAGGTGACTTACTTGTCAACAAATCAAAGCCAAGCCTAAAAAGTCACCAGGGACACTTCGACCTTTGTCTATATCAGAATGGAAATGAGATCATATTACCATAGATTTTGTATCTGGTTTACCCCGTTCGTCTAAAGGCAAATATACAATATGAGTTATAGTGGATCGATTGACTAAGTCTACACACTTTTTGCCAGTAAAAACAACAAACTCTATTGAAACACTTGGAAAGTTGTATGTTCAAGATATAGTTAAGCTACATGGAGTTCCTCTCTCGATCGTGTCAAATAGAGACTCCAAATTTACCTCTAAATTCTGGGAAAGTTTACAACGAGTCTTGGGTACGAATTTGTATTTCAGTACTGCATTTCATCCTCAAACCGATGCACAATCAGAAAGAACTATCCAAATTCTGGAGGATATGTTGAGAGCTTGCGTCCTAGATTTTCATGGAAGTTGGGAAGATTATTTATCATTTGTGGAGTTTGCCTACAATAATAGTTTTCAGCCTAGTATTGGAATGGCACCATAGAAGCATTGTACAGAAGACCTTATAGATCACCATTGTGTTAGACTGAGGTAGGTAAAATTAGGCCCGGCCCTGAGACATATAAGGCCCAGGGGCGACAAGAAAAATGAGGTCCTTTTTTCAAAACAAACATTAAATTTTTCTACATATGTTTTTCAATATTAATATAGGTAATTTTCTTGGTACACATCTGACATCTGACATCTCTATCTCATATCTCTAGTATCTTTTTTCTTCTATATTTCTTTTTGCCAATTTTGCTCCACTGTCTTTCTCCTTTGCCCCTTTGTTATCTCGTTCTCTTTTTCTGCAACTACACCAACATTATCTTTCTCCTACAATATTTCCTCCTCCATCCATCTATCTTCATTTCGCCGATTTGCAACGTCAACAATGTTTTATTTTCTCTTTTCTATCGATCTCTAATCATGTCCATATATGTTTCTCTCTTCTTGCAATGTTACAATAAAAAACAAACACCACCACTAACCACTACGATACATCACTATTTCATATACAGTATACCTCTAATTAGTTGATAATCTATCAAATAAGATATATATCTACATATACTCTAACGTGACAAACTGATCTGTACTACAAAATAAGCAGATTATTCATTCAGTCCCAATATAGTAATATATATTCCTTAAATCAGTGTACAATAAAACAAGCAAATAACCAAAAGCCAAAAGCTATCAGGATTCAAAAACTGGAATTTTAGAGAAATACTGATACTTCTGCACTGCACAATGAGTTAATGAACTGAAGATGATTCCGATGATTTGCAAAAATGAAAATCTGAAGGATTAAATTTCACAATTTGTATGTCATATGTAGATTTTCCAAAGGAACTCTATGCTCTGGAGTTGCCATCAACAAGAAAATCAACGAAACGAAATTGAGAGAGAGCCAATGATGATAAAAAAATAGGGGGAATTCTTAGCCTTATTTTTTAGAGAGATTTTGAAGGGTAAATTGTTCCATGATTACTATTTGGACTTGGGAATTGAGAAAGAAAAAGAGAAGATGAATCACGAGTTCATGAATTGAGCCACTAATTCGTTGCGCGAAGAGAAGATGAATTGGGACGCCGTCGAAATAGTCGCCTACTCCTTTTATCTGTGCACGACATTTAATGTTTTAATTTTTTTTTATAACTTTCACCTATAACCAGAAGTAAAAAATATTGGCCCCCCTCAAATTTTGGGTCCTGGGCTATTGCCCTGCTTGTCCTGCCTCAGTGCCGGGTCTTGGTGAAACTACAATAATTAGACCTGATTTTATTCAAGAGACTACCAAAAAAATGAAGATAATCAGAGAACGACTATTGATGTCTCAAAGTAGACAAAAGAGCTACGCGGATCAGAGAACGTGAACGTTGAAATTTAAAGTGGGTAATCACGTTTTTCTCAAGGCATCACAACAGAAAGGAATCCAACGATTTGGGAAAAGTGAAAAATTAGCTTCGAGATTTATCGGTCCTTTCGAGATACTCGAACAAAAAGGAGAAGTTGCTTATAAACTAGCCTTACCACCAAAACTTTCAGGAATTCATGATGTGTTTCATGTATCTAGCTTCGAAAGTATGAGCCAGATCGTTCACATGTTTTAGACTAAGCAGATCTCGACTTATCTTTCAAGAATAAACCAGTTCGAATACTAGATCGGAAAGATAAAGTATTGTGAACTAAAAGTATTCAGATCATTAGAGTTCTTTGGAAACACAGAAATATTGAAGAAGAAACTTGGGAATTAGAATCTGAGATGTATCAAAATTACCCTGAGCTTTTCTAGAACCTTGGTAGGTGTTAAACTTTGGGGACAAAATTTTCTTTTAGGAGGGTAGAATGTAACGACCTTGAATTTTATTTTATTAAGAAATTTTTTTTTGTCTTTTTATTTCATTATTATAACTAGCCTTCTTGCACGCGCATGCGAATTATGAAGTGTATTTATTTGGTACAGAAATTTAAGACAGAGGACGCTCACCCATAAATTTTCCATCTATTCTAAATTTTTTCACAAAATTAGGGATGGACTCTTGAATCTTGATATACCACATTTTAGCAGCACAGACAATGAAGCTATAAGAAAAACAAAATACGTTTGTGATTATCAATACATTTTGTGATTATTAGTATACTGCTCAATCAATGTAAAGTCTACAAACAAATTTGAAGTTACTATTATGTACAATTGAATTAATGAATGTGAATATACATTACTGTAGGAAGCGGGATTACCTATCTACACTTCTTCCATGCCTTTGATCATCATCATTGCCTCTAGATTCATTTCTTTTGTTTTTTTATCTTCATTCATCGCTAATAGTCCTTCCAGAATCATATTTAATTAGTCCCATTATAACAGTATGCATGCCACAAACACCACCACTTAATAGTCCTTCCAGAATCATATTTAATTAATTGCCTTGCTAACTCCTTGCAGGTAGTAGATCGATCCAACTAACCATATATCACCGCAATTTTCATGACTCCACCACATAAGATAAACCAACAACACCTGCGATAATCCAGTCATGAAATCATTTACATAGACATAAGTACGTATAACATCAACCTTATCAAAACCCTGCATACATAGAGATTAAGTACGTATGTAATATTCCATGCATACTCAAATCAAGTAAACACCATTACACAAACCTAGAGAACGACTCTCTCTTGCCGGTCTCGCGTCTAGAATCCCCTCTCTGGTTTCTTACACAAACCCACCGCTTACCATTTTCAAACACCTAGTCTCGATTTTCCAGCCTATTATGGCAATCAGATCCATTCTCTACGTAATCTCTTATGTGACCATATATATCTTGATATCTATCTCAGGACACCAAACCCGATTTTAATTAAATTTCCTTTATGCCAATTTCTAAGTCTGGTACCATCGTCCTTCATCTTTGAACTTTCTGTGAACTCTCTACAGTTTTTTCAATAGTACGTAAATTGGAAGCAGTTGAAAACCATGGTAGCAGTTTTTATGTTTGTTTACTCTCTCTCTCTCTCTCTCTCTCTCTCTCTCTCTCTCTACAAAATTAGAATAGTTTCGGAGCAAGAAGACACTAACTTCACCGCGCCTGGCACCGGGGTACCATCCCACTTGTTTTGTAAACTGGCAAGCAGTTTTTGATGGTATGTAAACTGGCAACAGTTAAAAAATCTGAAACATGGAGAATGGGTGAAGGTTATTTAGGATGGTTTTACTCTTTTTCCATTTTCATTTCTGTTTTGTGATAATAGGGTAGTTAATAATTCAACGACAACATGGGATGATGAAAATTTAACCTTAAGGACATTTTGCATAATTAATAGAGATTAGTGGGATTTATTATTAGTTATATCTACATTATATATATGCATTGTTCAAAAATACGACCTACTCGGCGAGTACTCGTTGTTCGGCTTAAAAGTGAACCGATTTTGGCATGAATGACCACTTGAAGCGAGCAACCGAGTAAGCACCGATTACTTAGCTTGTTCGGTCAATTCGGACCGATTACTCAATCAACTCGATCCTTATTTTTTTATATAAATAAAATAAAAATAAAAATAAAAATAAAAACTGAATGAGAGAGACCTAAATCACTCTTACCACCTCCTTTCTTTCATATAGTCACACTCACGTCTCAAAGATTCATCTTTCTCCAATTCTCATCGTCGTCGGCCGTCGTCTTCCTCCCTGGTCACTTTCGTCGCCCTCTGCCTGCTCCGCCTTGGGCCTGCATCAGGAACAAGTTGATTGCTAATTTATAATAAAAATTGTGTCTTGATTCTTTAATCAATCGGGCATTCTAATAAAAATTTTGTCTCCCTCTCTTTGTATTTTTTGTTTATATTGTCTCATGTCTCTCTTATACATCTTTTCTCACATACACCTACTGTTCTTAAGTTCCTTCTACAACAATCTGAGAAGATGTTTGATAGTGTAATACAACTACATGAAAGGAACATAAAGATTCTATGTTGCTTATTGAGTTGGGTATGTCAATGTCTGATAATTCAAACAATTTGGTAGATAAATGATGTATATGCATGCATTTCCAATTGGGTTTAGTAGCATCATGTTATACCACAACACAATTGCAAAATTTGACACTTCAATTTCTGGAAAGTTCTATTATTCTGATTACTTATATGGGTAGCACTCTATACTCAGGTTCGAGTTGGTTACTTCTTCGAGATTCTCGAGGGATTATTATTACAACTCTAGCATCTCATCCACAAGTACTCATTCTATGTTTAAACAGTCTAATAGAGTAAAGTAATGTAATTTTGATTTTGACTACTGTTTAGTAAAGTAATGTGATTGTAGTATAATTACTGTTTAGTATTGTAGTACTGTAAGTCTAGAACTACTGTTTAATTTCGAAAACCAAAACAACATAATAATGTCAATGTGATTGTGAAATAGGTAAAATGGCTAGTAATTTGATGTCGTCTTCTTCCCCTGCATTCAATGCAATGCCGGAATCCTCATTATTGAAATGTAATTCAAATGATGACACCGAAGTTGAAGAAAATGAAGACGTATTTGGGGGTTTTTGATAATATGGAGTGTTTTTTTATATTTGAAAGACAATTTCTTATCCTTTTATTTGAATATTGAATTATGTGTTTAATAATTCTGATCACTTGGATGACATTTTATTTTGATTTTAACTATTTCATCTTTTAATTAATGACATTCTATATTTAAATTCAATATATTCATAATTATCTTATTATTTGAAAATTAAAAATAGCAACTCCGAGTACTCCCCGAGTACTCGACTGAGCGGTAATCGGTACCAAAATAAATCACGGTCGATTACCTTTTTTTAAATATTGTATATAAGTATATAAGTGAGTGAGCCGAAGTGGGCTTTATATCGATTTGAAGTTTGAATTGTTAGATTTGTGTGTGTGTGTGTGTGTGTGTGTGTGTGTGTGTGTGTGTGTGTGTGTGTGTGTGTGTGTGTGTGTGTGTGTGTGTGTGTGTGTGTGTGTGTGTGTGTGTGTGTGTGTGTGTGTGTGTGTGTGTGTGTGTGTGTGTGTGTGTGAGAGAGAGAGAGAGATAAGCCCATAAGGAAGCCCAAGTTAGTAGTCATGTCGGAGAAAACAAAAGAGAGAAAGAATCACGATGAATTTCTGAATATTTTGCCGTGGAAAGAGAGATGAACCCAGAAAAGAGAAAACTCAGAACTTTTTTTCTTCTCTAACTTGAACCATTGTCTCATCTATTCATCGTTTTCTTCTCTTTCATATTTTTTTCTTAGCCAAGAAGCTTAGAAAAATAACCCAATCCCAGAAAAGTTTCATCCAAATCCCTTATTCACTTAAACAAGCAAGAGCTGTCAATTTCGAGTTGAATTGAAGTGACTCATACAAGCTATAACCTGAGAATGAACCCTAGAACAAGGACGTGGAACCCTAGACTAGGGAGGTGTTAAACCTACTATCCATGTGTAAGTTCCTTGAGTTCTTTGAATCCAATTTGTTTTCTTCATGCTTATCATAAATTAAATGTTTACCTGCTTAGATAACACTATAAATAGCTGAGATTAGAAGCATGTTAGGTATAATTTCGTGGGTCTTTACCTAGAATAAAGTTAGAGTGTTAGAGAGAGTTAAGTAGAAGGTGTTCTGTAAGGAGGAAGATTAGATGTTGATTCTCTTGTTCAAATTTGGGTTATAGTTTCTGATTTGGTTATACTTTGAATCATTGTTTTCCTTTTGTTAGAAGTAGTGTTGTCAAGGTGTGGTTAAGAAGTTGTTTAAATCTACTCCTTGCTTACTTGAAAAGGATTTCACACTTTGTTTAAGTCCTTATTTGTATTTCAATTGACATGTTTTGAGACAACTATGTCTTAGAAAAGTACTTTGAGTCTTAGTATTATAAATCAATAAAAAGTGTTACATGAATCTTTATTTTGAAGAAACTTTGCAGCTCCATAGTTCAATTGTTATAACTCATTTTATTGAGTGGTTTGTTTCGTTTGAAACTTAGAAGTGTCTAGTTTCTATCCATGTAAGCCTTTCTCAGATTTTGAAATGGTTTTATAACACAAAAAGCATGCAAAAACTGGTTTATAGTGCAGTTTTCCTGAAATAGAATTAGATTTTCGAAAAATCATTACTAATTGTGGAAATCTTTTTTTCTGGAAATTCTAACTCTCAGATTTTCCTTAATTTGTCCTCTGCATTTCATTAGAAGATACTGAAATCATATTTTGCACCATTTGGTACAGTTTTCACGTTTTGTGTTGTTAGGTTAGAAAAGTTGCAGGATTTCCTCAATTTTTTAATTAGTCTTTCTTTGTTACATATTGGAGTATTCATTAGATGCTTTTAAATACTATATCATGTGTGTTATGTTGAAATATATTACTTTCAATATTAGGAATTCAAGCTTGCTGAAGTAATCAACAATTGTGGTAAAGGTAGGGGGAATATATGAGGTATCTCAACTTTTGTTATCGAAATTCTTTGATGGTCTGAACTTGTTTGGTTGTTGTTTCACGTGATATTAGATGAGTTGATTGAGTGTTAATTGGTTGAAAGCTTGTGTTATGATAATTAGTCATTGAGGGATAGTAGTGAAGAGGAAAAGTTACTTACTTTTACATAGTTGAGTCCATAACCTCGGTAGGTACCACGTTTCCATGTATGCCCAAGATAGTGCGCAAAGTAGTGTAAGAAAAAAGATAATTCGGGACTGGCGACAAGGGAATGGACAAGACGACTAGCAAAAGGGGCTAAGAAAATGGGTTGAGAGTTAGTTCATGTCGTAAAATGTTTAGAGTCACCATTGTGGTAAAATACACGGTATGAGACGTGTTGGCTCTTTAGATTTTATTTTATGAATTAACTAGTGTAGAATGCATTTGGATATGTTGTTATGCATTGTTTATGAAGCTTTTGCTCCCTACTGGGTTGTATATGCTCACCCCTTTACAAATTTTGCAGATCCAAATCTTGAAGGCTAGAAGCAAAGATAAAGACCATGATATGTTTATAGTTTTACTTTCAGTTGTGTACATTTTTCAGTTTTGTTTGAAATAAGATTTGGTCTACCATTATAGTTGGTAGTTCATGATGTAAATATGTATATTTTTGTTAATAAGAAACTTTCCATCAGAATAGTATTCTATCTTTCTTCTATGTCAATTTTTTTTTTCATATTTCAATTTTAGAGTTTCGTGTCTATTATCAAAGTATGAGTTACACCTAAAAAAAATAGTTTTTTGTAAAGGTTGGGGTGTGACAGACCAAGCCACCATATTCATAGTATGGCCCAAGCCGTACTTATGCACTATTTGAGGTTTACGACCATGGGTATGGTGTGGAAGGTAACGGAAATACGCATGCACGTTGTTGAATTAAACAATCGATAATTTTGGTCTTGGCCCCGAAATTCATGTCCGATAGTTTAACTCAAAGACCATTAGTGATTTGGGAGTATGGTTCCTTTTTAAACCCAAAAGGCCCAAGAATACATTTAAAAAAAAACTCAACTAAAGAATCTAGCTATTACATTTTAGCCCAAAAGACCAACCAAACCAACTAGTTACAACTCGACTATGTGTAACCATATGCCATCATGTTCTAGTTCAAAGCCAGCCAAGGCAGTAAACTGCACGTTGGACAAACGCGTGCTTCTGTCTTTTCTTCCTCCATGGCAGAAGCTGCAGTGTAAATCTTGAATGCCACAAATGTCTTCTTATTGGCATCAAGCCTTGTACTTTTCCCTTATAGAAACCTTGAGCCTACAAACCTTAATCTAAATCCAATGAAACACTATCATAGTTCTCTTACTGCATCAATTATTTTTCCTTCCTCATCTTACCTGAGATCCTCTGCAATGGAGAAGAAACCAGAGCCATAACCCTTCCCAGAAAACCCTATAAACAGAGGACCTCTGCCATGTATCCTACCAACTTAGAACAACCATCACCTTACAAGCCAAACTCCTTAACCTTCAAGCAAATCCATTTTCCCTCACATTCTCTTCAGCCACAGTCATCCTTTATCCAGAAATCTTAAATCCCCAAAATTCCAAATCACTGCAGTGTATTTCTAGCTTCTACACCATACTCACGCTCTGTGCCCCTTTCATAGTTTGAGTTACAATATTAAACTGATTACCTAAGTTTAAGCCTAATCTATGCTTGACTCCGAAGAACCCTCAAAGGCAACGTTTGGAGAAGTGGACCTCGCTCTATCGGATGACGAGGAGGAGGAGTAATGGGTCTATGTTATGGCTCGACTCCTTTCTCTCTCCCTTTTGGCGGCAAATAGCATGCAAGCTTTCAAGTTTCATATGGTGACCTTGTGGCGAGTCACTTCGGGGTCGGGTGTGATTGGCTTCGATCACATCTCAGATGATAGATTTGTGTGAAATTTCGTTCTAAAGTGGATCATCTACGGGCTATTTTGAGCATGCCACAGTTCTTTCATGTGACTACCATGGTAGTCTAGGGTTTTTATGGTTTATCCAATTCTTTTTTGGTGCCCCAATGGCAAAGGGCCAAGCATGGGTCCTTATGCAACCGGTTGAAGGTCGATTGGCAACGGATGCTCTTCAAGTCAAGTGGTGTAAAAAGATTGGTAATGCCCTTGGTGGTTACCAACACCATGACCGACACATGCTCTTATACAAGTCGTAGATGAAGCTCAGCATCGACCTTGATTTCTAGCATCCTTTGGTAGTAAGAACTACCTTTAATTTCTTTAATGTGTATTCGATGAAGGTGCTTTTTCATTATGAGAAAAACAAAGGTTTTGTGGTGATTGTGGGTCTTTAAAACATGGAGATGAGGGGTGTTTGATGCCGGTGGGAAAGGTATCTCTGTCAGGTTGGGCTGGCCGAGAGGCTGTCACTTCTGGTTTGGGCGTAGCTGGTAGGCGTTTGACAGAGAAGGCGGCATCCGGTCCATAATGGGAGGTGAGACCAGTTAAGGGGGTGCCTAGGGAACGATTCGGGTTTAGAGGGGATGAACTATTGGGAATGGGGATGAGTGAGGATGAAGGCGGTGGAAACACGTGTTAGGTAGGGCTAGAGGTTCAGGACAGTGTGGGGAGGGTCTTACTCCTCGTCTGATGATGGATTTGTTTATGGCGATGCACCATCCTGATGCAAGGGTTCTCTTGAGTGCTTCTCAGATGGCAAGCCCTCTACTACCGGTCTCGAGAGGAGATGTAGATGGAGAGGTGATGCCGATATAGGTAGAAGGAATTTTGGAGGCATCATGGGAAGCCTACATGAACCATGTGGCACACATGTAGGGTAACCCTCTTTACGAGGGGAACCTCACTAACATAATTGATGTTTTGCAGGTTGATCAACATGATGAGATAATAATCTCAAGACCAATGGGTTCACATGTGTCGGATGTGGAGTCGCGAGTGGCCACGTTGGAAGTACTAGTTCATCGGTCATGTTGCTTGCAGGTGTTACTATCATGTCTGTAGGCATTAATGTTTTGTCAGTCGACGCTTCAGGATCACAAGGCGGGCTAACCAAGAAAACAACTAGACTCGTGGGGCCAGCAACAGTTGACTCAGAGCTGATGGAAGGCTTAACATTGTCCCATGGACAAGCAAAAGATATCTCAGGTGGTGTGCCTCGACATTCGGTGGGCTCTCCTGGCCAATCAGTCGGTCAAGGACCAATATGGCGTTGGTCAAAGAACAAGAGGGGAAGATCCAAGTGCAGCCTTCCCCCGGTGGCATATAAGAGAGAGTCTCCGCAAAAGAGGCATGTTCATCGCCATGTGGATATGGATACTAACAAGCTGCGACGTAATGCAGCTCAGTAGAGAATGTGCCTTGCTAATTAAGGAGTGTTGCATATTGAGTTTTGATAGTTACTCGTGCTACTCTGGTTTGTTTGTTTAGGGTGTTTTGATCTTCACTTTGTATTCTAGTATGGTGATACTCGTCCTAATGGATTTGATCGACCTTCTAAAAAAAATCTTGCAGCGTCTTGTAAAACTCCCCCAGAAGAGGACCGGGTTGGTGGATGGGAACATGCTTGGGAATTAGAGCATCGTTCTCGATCATCTCACACTCGTATTCATTAGAAACACCCCATGGATCCCACTCTCTGCAAAATAACACAATTCAAAGCATCACAAACAATCCATACTTCCAAAAAAAAAATTTACATAAAAAGCTCATAATAGAATCAATACTTTAATAAAAGAATATTGTATAATTAATTTGAGAGAACTTAATATTACTCAAATTTGATGTCCTAAGGGATGCATTTGAGGGACAAAAAGAGATGGCAAATCACAGCAATATATCTAATGAATGGATGACTATGATTTCCCATCCCTTTTTTCCCATTAAATTGCATCTCGTAGGAGAGCGAACATGTATGATTACTAGGTAGACCTAGTTTTAATCGTTTAAGACTTTAAGCTCTACCAACATCCAAATCGTCCAAGAATATAGAGACCATATGAAGATCACTACGTATGGTATGATGCGATGCAAATTATCCTTGACCTTTATTTTAGAGTGTTCGTGTGTAGTTCGACAAGTGTACGAGCGTTAGCAATCAATCTACTTATGACACATACTTACATCCAATATGTTCATTGATCTTTATTACAATTTTTACACTACTAGGCTCCAACAAAGGTGAAGTGATATGTTTCTCCACAATAGCTCCCTTTGAAAAGAGAGAGGATTGATTTTATGTGACAACCCGAACCGTAATCATGCAGTTATCGATTTATGTTACACGTTATCGCAGATTAGTCGCATAATTGGGTTTGTTAACGACTATTTCACCAAGTGAGAATTTGGGTTGACTTCCTTCACGAGAATTATAGAGTATTTAATTCTGAACTAATGAGAATTTTTCGGGAATTTTTCGGATAAGGGAGCAATGTTTTATCGAGTTTTGAAGTTGGTTGGTGAATATATATATCAAAGTGTTATTTTTATTGTTAGTTTAATCGTGACCGTCCGATCTTGATCAGATTGAACCGTAGTCGTTGATTTGGGCTGTATGTGTATGGGTATATATATACGGTATAAATACAAGACAATTTTGGGAAAGTTTCCATTTTGGGAATTGTTGGGTTGACCCGCGTTGACCACGGGTCAAACCGACCTATTTGGGCCGTGATTCTTCTCAACTTCGGTGTGCTCGATTCAGGCCACATTTGGTCGTGAATCCTTGATAAGAATTATTGAGCTTGAGCTCTTATTTCATTTGGTAGGTGGATCATCGGGGTTGGTGACCATAGAACGACGGTGAAGGGCCACGAAATTCGGCCGGAATCGGTTGTATTTCTCCGGAGTTGGAGGCTGCAAGAACGGCGGAGATGAGGGTCGAATCCATAGGGGTTTTGTAGCCCTTAGAATGGTGAATCTATCCCAAGAGGTCTTGGGCCTTGCCATGGCCGGATTTCAGCGAACGGAGGTAATGAAATTCCGGTGGGTTATTCAGTTTTTCGGTAAATTGGAGGTTTTCCAGTTAGTTTTTGGGTTTATCACAATTATGAAAGTTGTTGGGTTTGTCTTGAGCTTTCCATTGATGTATCAATTGTAGATTTTGGTGCCGATAAGATTCCAGCGGCGGCGACTGGCGGCTCCACGCGCCACCGTGCGCGGTAGAGCTCCGACGATGTGAGATTTTCGACAAAACTTTATGTCGTTTCACTCGTTTTTGCATGCCGAACGCAATGGTGAGGTTTATATTTGGATTTGAGTTTATTAAATTTGGGCGAGTATTTAATCGGACAATTATCAGTTTAATTCACGACAATATTAAAAAACGCTTTGGTTATCCGTTTATCTGCGAGTCATTTGTTATTTGAGATTTTTTTGTGACTCTTAAAAGTGAGAGATTACAGGGAATTGAATTCAGAATTTGGTTGAGTCAATAATTAAACAAAAAATACGTTATTCGAGTATACGAGATTCTCGATGTTATTACTCACTAGATTACGATCTTTGCTATTCAGCATGAATCCGATGATCAGATATTATTTTAATCGTGGTTTCAGGATATTGAGTTAGCGGCCGTATCAGATGAATAATCATGCCGATCGACAGAGTTTCAACTTTATGTTTATCCCGGCAATCTGTGAGTGGACCTTTATTTTCACAATCGTAGCGAGTTCAGTTATTTTAATTACGCTTTCCAATATATTTTTTTAAGCGTTATTTTTGGAGGTTTATTTGTGATGGTTTGATTAGGTGCATCGATGCTCTAACTATTCGGATGATCACCGGATAGTTTAGTCAGGGGAGGTTAGGAGGCCCCGTCTGACTCAGATCAACTCAGTTCAGGTTGCCTGGGAATGATCCCGTCACATTTATTTTGTTTGTGTATTCTATTGATAGTTGTACTGGGTGAGAGGCTCAAAATGACAATCCCTCCATTACATATCATTTATTTATTTTGAACTCGCATTATTTCCAGAAAATAACGAAAAGACATGAAATTACAGTTTAGCAATTTATGCAGATTATTATATTATTTTGTTCACTCATGCTAACATTTTTACGTTTTATTTGTCTTTCCCTAGGCCCTTCGATTTATTGTTGCCCAGGTTGCAGTGTGTATCATGGGGATGTTGAATGTCGTCGAGGGCGTCGAGTTCACCATTTCACCAATCCATTCCTTCAGCAGTACGTCTTAGCTCACTGTCAGTATGTTTCTTGTGTTATTGAAATCACCTTGGATACTAATTCTGTAGTATTGTCTTAGTGAGACTCTTGTGAATAGGTTGTCACTCGTATAGTTGTCGAGTTGAGCTTCTTTGTATATGAATCCGTAGTTATTGGAAGTGTGTTTTCCAATTCCGAATAATGTATCAGGTTTAATTTTAGTTTTATGTTGAGAAATCCGGATGGACATCGGTGGTCTACAGTATTGTTTGTAGGTTTATCTGAGGAGTGTCAATTTTCCTTGCAGGTTTTTGGTTGTCTCTTTTACAAGGGTAGTTATGTCAAAATTTTCACAAAAATTTGTAGGTTAGGGTCAGTCGTTAGGGCTTGATTCTAGATTACTAGTTAATTTAGGGTCGGGTCATTTCATTTTATGAGGTGCTTTCGTGTTGGAGAAGAAGGATTTTCTTTTTCTCTAAGGTCATATAGGGGTCTTAATGCTTGTTGAAATTTACATAGTGAAAGTAAGAACAAACTCAAATAAGAGAGAACAAGTTTGGGACAATTTTCTTCTTTTTTTGTATTGAATGATGTTCAGTACTTTACAATCTTACAAGGATAGAGTATATACAGCCTAGCACTACAACTCATACCCCATTTATAATGATAAAAAAGTTTCACATGACCACAAAGCTTCCTCGATACACTCCTTGATACACTTTAGAGAAGCTTCCATACTTATTACATAAACTAAGAACACTTGGGACATCGTACTCTTGCACATAAGTCAAAGCAATAGAAGCAATATAACACAACCACACCCAAAGAGGGTGTATAGTGCTTAACTGATACATAATAACAATATGTAGGGATAAATAAAAATGCCCGGTCTTAAATTGTAGGGATAAATACATGCAAGAAACAATGTATTTACACAAGCTACTTATTTACTAAAAGGACCCTCTATATAGTCGTACTTTCAAGTAACAACAAAAGAGAAAAATATAGTAATCGTCGAAGGAGGATGTTAGGCAGTAGGGACCCCACCCCCAGCGAATAAAATATACTACATAATTCATTTGAGAGAACTTATGATTACTCAGATTTAATCTTCTGAGGGATGCATTTGATGGACAAAAAAGGATGGCAAATCACATCCATCTATCTAATAAATGGATGGTTGTGATTTATCATCCCTCTATGTCCCTTAAATTGCATCCCGCAGGAAAACGGACCTTTATGATTACTAGGTAGACCTAGTTTTAATCATTTTAGACATTAAACTCTACCAACATCTAAATCGTCCAAGAATATAGAAACCATATGAAGATCAGTACGTATGGTATGATGCGATGCCAATTATCCTATACCTTTAATTTAGAGTGCTAGTGTGTAGTTCGACAAGTGTACGAGCATCAACAATCAATACACTTATGGCACATACTTATATACAATATGCTCATTTATTTCTACAATAATTTTCACACTACTAGGCTCCATCAAAGGCGAAGTGATATGTTTCTCCATAACAAGCACAACTCGTTTTGTCTTCAACCCGTCCAACCAGCTTAATTGCATGATATCATATTCACCTTGGAATAATTTGGCTTCTGAGGATAAAGTGTTAACTCATCTATCTGACTACTAGCTCGATCTTTCCGAAAAATATTTGTTCAATGTACGAAAGCCCTTCGATTGATTTGTCAAGTATTTATGTGATTTGGTTCGCAATATTATGAGCTCTCTTTAAGAGGAGAGAGGACAAATTTTATGAGGTGTTTCTGTGTTGGAGAAGAAGGGTTTTCTTTCTCTCTAAGATCATATAGGGGTCTTAGTGCTCGTTAAAATTTACATAATGAAAGTAAGAACAGACTCAAAGAAGAGAGAACAAGTTTGGGATAATTTTCTTTTTCTTTTTCTTTTTTGTATTGAATAATGTTCAGTATTTTACAATCTTACAAGGATAAAGTATATATAGCCTGGCACTACAACCCATATCCCATTTACAATGGTAAAGACCACAAAGCTTCCTCGATACACTTTAGAGGAGCTTCCATACTTAATACATAAACTAAGAACACTTGGAACACCGTGCTCTTGCACATAAGTCAAAGCAACAAAAGTAATACAACACAACCACACCTATAATACAACAAAACACCTTGAATAAAGCAACACATGTTGCTTCTTCATAAACTCTGATAGGCAGAAAACTACCTATCAAAGATAAGTCCACACTCTACTTCTAAGATTGTCAATCTCAATAGCGGACTACCACGCAAATTTACAGAATTTTATGAGCTGATTTGTTTATCGAAATAAATTTATGAAAATAGAAAACTATTTATTTTCATAATACAAGAATGGAGAAGAAGAAAAGAGTTTCAATCTTTGATAGACAATCTTAGAAGTGTAGTAGAGACTTATCTTTGATAGGTGATTTTCTGACTATCAAATTTTGGCATCGTATCGTCGGGGATTGATTAAATCTAATTGCTTTAGCCTATTTTTTGTATTTATATTTTTTACACTATGTATTCTAACTTTGTAGTATGTTTTATATGTTCTATGCCAAGGCACTCAGGTGAGGAACGTGCGTATTTACAATATCAAAATTATTCCACCATGTAAAGCAACTACTACGCACCTTCTTATATTCAAACTTTGGATGGTCAATCTAGCTATGGCCATTAGTGGAGCCAACTATAGACCAGATGAGGCAAATGCCCCACCTAGAATTTTGGGAAACAAAAATTCATATATACAGCATTTTTACTATAAAATTACATATTTGCTTGATATATGTTTATTTAGTCGTTCTAAAAAATTCTGTTACCCAATTAAACGTTCATCTTACCCTAAAAAAATAACGAACTCTCTTTGCAACTTTACACCCACTTACTATTAGCTCACACCTTTCACCTTCTCCACGTACAATTATCATTCTCTACAAAACAATGAATTAGTATATTTCAAAGTCAAAATATTTCTCACTAAACTCTAATTTAATCTTCTCCAATTATCTAATTCCCATTTTTTTCTTGATGATTTTTTTCTTATGATCCTCATTTGAATTATTTGCTCTTTCAAGTAAGTTATCAAAGACGAGTAAAATTTTTGCCCTACCTAAACAAAAATTCTGGCTCCGCCACTGGCTATGACTATGCACATCAAGAATATCAACAGGAAGAAGTTCATGTCTTTGAAGAAATCATGTCTCATCTTGCCAGCTATTGATAGATCAGATCACTATGGGTTCTAGACTTGAAAGGTTGCAAACTTTTGTGCAACAATTGGTGGATGATGTAGTCAAGCACACATATGTTGAGCGAGAGGAGGTAGCACCAGAGTTAAGTGAGGACTTGACTTTTTCTCAACATTATGACTTACTTCTTGATACAGATGTACCATTAGCAGAAAAGGAACTCAACGATCAACACAATGACACTGAGCTTTATGATAAAGGGTTATGTGTGTCGGATGTGACTTTGGTGCCTCAAGAAGTGGAAAAGTACGAGAGTGAGGAGGTGGAGACTGAATTTGAATAGGCATACCATCTTGATGAGGAATATCTCCAATATGGATGGAGTGAAGGTACTTTGAAGAAAGTTCTCGGGTTAAGTAAGTTGGAATTTGTAATACAGAAGCCAATCGAGTAAGAATTAAACGAGCTTGAAGCTCTCCTTAAAAATGGTCATGGGAAGCTGATTACTGAGGCTGAAATTGTAATGGAAGAATGAGATGTTTTCTTTGATGATGATGAGATGGACAAATTTCTTGAGGAAGAGTTCATCAGAATTGCTTTGGTTGAGAAGTTGTTGCCACCATATGAACCACTACAGGAGCTCTCAATGCCAAACTCAAGTTCCACTCTTGTTTCTTGCACCAACAAAACACTTGAGTTTAAGATTCACCTACAGAGCCCTTTGCTTTCTAGAGCATATTGAGATGGTGATTCCTGATCACCATATGTCTAATAAGGAGATTCTCTTTACCTTATTTGCTGGACTCAAGAAGATAAGGCTTTGGAAAAAGAGGAAGAAAAAAAACACTTTGGGTCTTGTGTGTGTGGGATTCCAAAGTTGCTCAAGTTGCTTGGGAGAACTCATCTAACATTACTACTAATGGCCAAACACTTGATCGAGCCAAGACAACAACCACCTGATGGTCTTGAAGATGTCTGGCTGACGACGTTAAACTTAGCACTGCATGGGAGGTAACCCATGTTGATGGAGAAGCGTGACTACCATATTTGCTCTCTTATCCATTCTCCTTTACTTTATTTTACTCCACATAGTATATTTTTTGTGTAATATATATGTTCTTTGTCATACTTGTTTAATGTATTGCATAGTTTAGTTCAAATTTTTACATTGAAAATAATGCAACTTTCAATGTAATATGTTGTTTTGTGTGATTTATCTGACGTGGTTACAAGTCTTGAAAGATTATGAAAATTTACGGGATTGTTTATATATGTGTCTAGTTTATTCTCGTAAATTTTCAGATGATTCCAAAACTTGATTAATTATGTATAAATTCTTCAAGTGGATATGCTCAGTTTTGTAAATTTCAAGTTTTTGGGTCATTTTGGGGTCTGCAGAGTCCCAGTTCGATGGGTTGAGGTAAAATTTTGATCCGACAAAAATGAGGTCAGAAAGATCCAGGGTATAACACTGAATTAATCATGGGTCACGACAGAGATCACCATTTGGCCCATAGGCCCAAAAAGCCCATGGGAGGCTCGGCGGCTCGAGGCCCGAAAAGTCCAAACCCTGCTCGGCCTGAATTTAGGCCCGAAAAAGTGCGGCCTTATGGGCATACGGTCAGGCTTGGGCCGAGGTTCCAAAGTCCATGAGACCAAAAAATTACGGTCCGTCGAGGCCCGCTCGGCCCAACCCGTCACGCCCATCAATTGTATATGTTATAGATTATATTATCAATATAAACTTTCTAATTTGCCTTAATATAATTCATTCATATACTAAATACTAATTTTTTTAGGCTTATATATTATTTAGTGTCTATAATTGTTGATATATTTGATAGTTAAACACTATTAATTTTTAAGTTCTTTTATTTTGTACAAAAAAAAAGCCCAGCCCGACTTTATGGGCTTAACTCGACCTGCCCCAAAAAGTTCAATAAGGCATGGGGCCTAAAAACCCAATAAATGTTGGGGCCTAAAAATCCCATGGGCGGCTTGTGGGTTTTAAATTTTCAAAAAAGTCCGGCCTACCCCAGCCCAAATTTTGGAGACATGACGAAAATGCCCGACCCGGTTCTACCAGACTCGAGCCTGACAGGCTTTTGCTTGGGCGATCCGACCCGGTTTGATCCATTGCCGACTTCTAGGTCATGTAGTGTAATTTGCACTACCATCAGATGATGTGGGGATGAGAAACATAGGAAAATGCGAGATAAAATGAATAGTAATATGCGATAGACCTTTTACTCATCAACAAATTTAGACCAATACTTGGTCAAGGATAAGCACCAATACCCCAGCTAGAATTGAACTGATTATCTCATCAATTGCAAACACTCCAGTACCATGATAAATTTAACGCAACTTTCAACATTATTAAAGATTTGTAATTTTTCAAAAAAGAAAATAGTAACTACTGGCAGTCAAGGTTTCCTTTTGAAATTTAGGTATTCTGGACTCCTGACCTCCTCTTCAAAATTAAGTAACAAATAGAATATCATCAGTAGCTCAACAATGTGTTTTGTAATATCAAGGTGATCACTCCTCAACAATATGTCTTTTGAGTGGCATATATGTTGTGTGAAAATGTTTGATGATCCTCTGTAACAAGATAGGTCAAACCTCACATACATGTGCATGAGTTGGGTGGCAATTGAGACATTTGAGAGTACCGTAATCGGAATAGCTATCAAGCTTGGGCACCAAACAGAGCCACCGATTTGATAAAACATCGTAGGAAAACGGTGAAACAGAACGAGAAACACAACATAGCTATTACATGATTTCCAGAAACAACATAGTTGCTACAGACACCACAAGTGTAAATTATTGAAAATTCAGCCTCTTTCTCTCCCATAACTTAAATCTACAAAACAGGCCTGTTGTAATCCAAAGACAAGCAGGAGATAAAAAAAAAAAAAAAGAGTTTTCAATTCGAATTTGGAATCTAAAGTTCCTCAAAACACAAACAAGCAGACCCTTAGGCCTTTGATTCAAATTCAATTGAGGTAGCTTTTGCCTCGTCCAACTTTATTTGTTCTGATGTCAGACCGTGCAGTGTCTTGTAAAACTCCTCTGGAAGGGGACCAGGTCGGTGGATGGGAACATGCTTGGGAACTGGAGCATCATTCTCGATCACCTCACACTCATAATCATCAGGAACACCCCATGGATCCCACTCTGCAATACAACACAATGCACATCGTCACAAACAGTCTCTAGCTTTCCTTATATTCATACAAATAAAGAGCTCATAATAGAATCAATACTTTAACAAAAGAATACTGTATACTACTACGTTGACAATAACCATTATACCAATTGTCTCAACTGGATCTTCATTTGGCATTTTGTTAAGGAGGAAGGACCAGAAAATGTCTTTTGACAACAGAAGATTACAACAAATTGGAACAACTGAACTGAAGATGTCGGATATTTAGTGAAGACAACATTTACAGTGGCTAGTAAGCAGCATACTTAAAAACCATAATGCTTTCTTCTTTTGGCCAGGATTCCACATGCATTCAAGTGAAGGGAAAAGCACTTTATTACCATGCTCAACTTCCAACTGACCTCACACTCCATTATCCTCCATTATATTCCTAAGTGCAAAAATTTAATGGACATTGGATATTCAACAAAATGTGCTATAGTAGAAACAACGAATCATGCCTAGCATAAATTACTTCAGGACCAGAAGCCGCAGCAACAACTAAGCATGCCTAACTATGCAGACTAATTCATTAAGTAGATTATAACTGAGCATTCTCAAGCAGGAACAACTATCGGACCCTTCAGAAAATCTTAGTCTCACAGCATCACATTACAGGTATATAACCAAAGCTAGAAAACCTCATAACAGAGTCAAGATCAGTAACCATCGGATGTATTCGAAAGAATCACTAGCTGGAATTGGCTGAACAACCCAACCTAATACATTGCACAAATTTCACAACACAAAACTGAAAACGACGAAATCATCACGAATTTCCTCTCAAGCAAATAAACAACATCCAATCAAACCACTAGAAATTTGAGAAGCTCTGAATCTCGCAATGCAGTACCTCAATTGCATTATCTAACAATCATCTAAATAGTCAATACCAAAGGCTGAAACAAACAAGCACACTCTATAAAACAAGATCAATAGTCTAATTCCGATTTCAATTAACCGAACAAGAGAAGAAATAGGACTGACCAATCATCTTTCCGATGAGTGTGAGCTCATCCCGCGCCTCCTCGATGAGCTCTTCGACCTGGCCGCATCCGAGCCTCTTCTCGATGTTCTCCCAGTCCTCCTCTTCGCGGAAAACCTGGAGACGCTGACGTGTGAAGCTCTCAACGGCTTTGCGGTATCCTTCGTCCTCCGGCACGGCCTGGATCTCCTTTAGGGTTTTGGAGTAGAGCTCGATCAGGACCTCCCTAGCGTTAGGGACCACGTCAAGACCTACGATCCCCGTCGTCTGCTTCACCCTCGCCATCAACGGCCGCGCAATCGCTCGTAGAAACATCTTTCTCCGGCGCCGACTCTCTCTCTCTCCGACTCGCTCACTGTGAAATAAGATTTCGATGTTGCTGGTGAGATTAGTGCGGTGACGACTCTGATGCGGGCTTTCAGGTTTTGGGCCTAGTTGGGCTTCTATACACTTTAGAGCCTCTGTCTAATTGTAATTTCCTAATTCATTTAGGAGGACAGGAAGAGGATGATCGACTAGATTAATATTTTGGTTCTCATTTCAGATTGGAATTTTTGTTCTAGCTTCAATTCTCTTACTCCTTATCTAGTGGAGACATATTTTTTGCACCAAGACTGTTTGGGTGTGATGCAAACAGTGGAGAATGCTTAAAGAGGTTCTTCTCATCCATTGAGGTTTGATAAATGATTGATAATATTGTCGTCTAGCCAAAGTTTTGACGCACAAACTTGCTCGAATTTCTTTCTATCTCGTATTCATGTTGTATGCGAGGGTTCTACCCATCTTAGTAGGTTGCTACCCTCCTTTGTATTCGATCTTATTGATTGATACACTGATTTCGACTTCTCAAAAAAAAAATGTTACTGCTCAAAGTTTATTTATCCACTTGGACTTATCCAATAAATTTAGTTAGATATGAATTTGATTAAGGGACTGTAAGATACTTTTCCTAAAGGACCACAAGATATTAATCTTGATCTATATCTTATTAGATCATGTTTATATTTATGTTTATGTTTTAGACAGGCCGAATAACCCCTCTACATTTTCCCTACATAAAAAATATATACTACCCACCAACTTGCTTCCACCATTTAAAACCTAGTATTTTTCTGGACCAAACCCTTGCGGATGATCTAGCATGCCCCAATCAAGCTAATTTATAATTTCACTTGATGTTACAATATACTTATTATAGATATTTCTTAATCAGGGAACATAGAAAAAAAAACAAAAACCGAAATAAAATATGTTTGACACTCTAATTGTATATATCTAATTACTTGACCCAGAAAAGAAGTTGGCTTCATGTACAGACAAAAAGAAGGCAGTGCGCTGTGCTTAGTCTCGTGATAAAGGCGACTGAACCGGAGCCGGTCACGGTTAGACAAATAAAACCCTTAACTCCTTAAGCAGTAGATTAGTGTTTGAAGGAGAATTTAATTATTTAATTCATCTTAATTTTGAGATTAATAAAGATGTATAAGTAGTTTTCTAATAAGAAATGATATTTACATTCTTTTCTCATTTATACAACTTTAATTCTAATTACAAAAGAATATTCACACTAATATATTTTCCAATACTCCCCATCACGTTGGTGCATAGATATCAATCATGCCAAATTTGTCAATCAATCCTACAAATGCATGGTGTGACAACCCCTCTGTGAGTACATCTACCAATTGTTCATCAGAAGCTACAAAGGGAAAATGTATATTCTTCTTATCAAGATAATTCTTGATAAAATGTTTATCAATCTCCACATACTTGGTCTGATCATACTGTATAGGATTATGAGCAATTTCAATTGCAGCAGTATTATCACAATGCAAATCCATGGCTTATGGAGCTTGAAACTTAGCTCCTTCAATACATTTTGAATCCATAACAGTTCACACACTCCATTTTTTATTCCTCTATATTCAGCTTCAGCACTAGAACAGGCAATCACATTTTGCTTCTTACTGCGCCATCTCACTAAACTCCCACCAATAAAGGTGAAATAACGAGAAGTCGTGCTCTATTAATCTTATCTCCTGCCCAATCTGCATCAAAATAACCTGTAACTTCAAACTCACCATCCTTTGAAAATAGTAGGCCTTTACCAGGTGCAGACTTCAAATATCTGAGAATGTGCATCACAACATCCATATGTTCTTCACTTGGATCATGCATGAACTGAGTCACAAAACTCGATCACAACATATGCAATATCAGACCTAGTATGTGACAAATAGATCAATCTTCCTACTAACCTCTGGTATCTGCCCTTGTTAGTTGAAACTTGACCAGGACACAACTCCAACTTATGATTCATCTCAATAGGAGTACTAGTAGGTTTACAATCCAGCATTCCTATTTCAGCAAGATCAAGCACATACTTTCGTTGTGACAAGGTGATTCCCAACTTGGATCTTACAACTTCAATCCCCAAGAAATATTTCAACGGACCCAAGTCCTTCATCTAAAACTCTTGGGACAAACGCTTCTTCAAATCTTCCATCTCAACTATATCATCACCTGTAACAACCATATCATCCACATATACAATCAAAGAAGTAATCTTACTACCCTTGCGTGTAATGAACAAGTTATGATCAGAGTTGCTCTGTCGATATCCAAACTTCTTCATGGCTCCAAAAAAATCTCTCAAACCAAGCTCTAGGAGATTGCTTCGATCCATACAATGATTTCTTCAATTTGCAGACTTTCCCAACGTCACATGGTTTACAGTTAACACCTGGAAGAATATCCATGTACACCTCTTCTTCTAAATCTCCATTCAGGAAAGCATTCTTCACATCAAATTGGTGCAATGGCCAGTCATGTCGTGCTGCTAAGTCTATGAGGATGCGTACAGTACTGATATTTTCTACAGGAGCAAATGTCTCATGATAGTCGACTCTATATCGTTGAGTATAACCTTTTGTAACTAGACGAGCTTTTATATCGATCAATGCTTCCATCTGCCTTCAACTTCACTATAAATACTCATCTACATCCAACAGTCTTCTTTCCAGGTAATGCAGAAACAGTCTCATATGTTCCATTCTTTTGTAAAGCCTTCAGTTCTTCATTCATAGCCTACTTCCATTTTGGATCTGCCAAGGCATCCTGTACATTACTGTGAATAGATACTGTAGATAATTGACTAACAATAAGTGCATGTTCTTCAGACAACCTATGGTAAGATACAAAGGCAACAATATAATATTTGATTTTGGCTTCTATAGTAGCTAGGCTCATATTGCTTCTTTGGAACCCCCTTTGTTTCTCGTTGAGATCTCCTTGGAACAACCTCCACAGTGCTTGATTCAATGTTATCTGTACATATCTCATGTGAGACATTCTGGAAAGACTCTTCAGTTGATGGAGTAGAAGGGGGGACTTCATAAGATACAGCTTCAAAAGAAGGTTGAACTGCTTGTGATACAGCTCTAGGTCCAGTCTTCGATGGATCAAAAATATCCTTCGATACATCGAAGGTGTCTCTAAGGTCTGTTTCAGATGCAAGCTTCGATGAATCTAGAGAATCCTTTGATCCATCGAAGGAGGCTCTCCGGTCTGTTTCAGGTGCAAGTTTCGATGGATCGAGAGAATCCTTCGATCCATCGAAGGGGGATCTCGGGTCCAATTCAAATGCTTCAAAACTTCTCTCCAAAATCTTCAATTCTTCAAATTCTTGTACATTTAGAGAATTTCCTTCACATATACTTATTTCTCCCTGAAGGGAATACTCTGCAACTCCCCTTGAGTAATAAGGTTCAGATTCACAGAACGAGACATGCATCCAGGAAAACATGCATCTCGTTGAGAATTGGATCATAACAATGATATCTTTTTTGGAAGTCAGCATACCCAACAAAAATACACTTCACAACACATGGATCAAGGTTGCCTCTCAGTTGCTTGTTAATATGAACATACACAGTACACCCAAAAATCCTTAGCTCCAAATTCGGCAAGGATGACACATTCAACAACTGATGCAACTTCTAAAAGGATTTTGAAACTCTATCACACACGAAGGAGTGTGATTGATCAAGTATGCAGCAGAATGAACATCTTCTCCCCACAAGTTCGGTTTCACATTCATGTCAAAGAGAGAAGCTCGAACAACTTCCATTATTTGTTTATTCTTCCTTTCAGCTAATCCATTTCATTGAGGAGTATGTGCAATTGAAGTCTGGTGCCGGATTCCATGAGAGATCAAGAATGCAGATATCTCACCATCCACATATTCGCCACCATTGTCGGATTGAAATACCTGGATTTGCTGTTGATACTGGGTTGCCACCATTGCATGAAATTCAGTGAATCTGGAATACACTTCATTCTTGTGCTTCATTAAGTAGACCTAAGTCATCCTAGTACATTTATCAATAAAAATAACAAAATATCGAAAGCCAGAGCGGGTAGAAACTTGTGCAGGACCCCAAACACCAGAGTGAATTTTCATAAAAGGGACAGAACATTTGAATAAACTTGGCAAAAATAGTTAAGGTTAAGCTTCTACAGATATTGAAAATTCAAATGACCAAGATGACGGTGCCATAACCACATATCTTCCTTAGCTTTATCCAAACTGGTGGTATTATTCGCCTGTCCCGATGATTTCAGTTGTTGTGCTCCATTACTTGTCAAATATTAATCAAGATAATATAGTTTCTCCCTTCGAACATCATAACCAAGAATTTTTCTAGTCACAAGATCCTGAAAGATACAAAAATCTGGATAGAAAGTGACAGAACATACAAGCGTCGCAGTTATCTGGCTAACAAATAAAAGGTTATAGGCAAGAGAGGGAACAATAAGAACATAATCAATTGACAGATTATCAGATATCTTGACAGAACCTTCACCAATAACAGGAGATGGAGGGCCATCAGTAGTAAACACAACATGTTGAAGGGATGGATTAATGATTTGTACCAGACTGGGGGTATTCTTCATGTGATCAGTTGCACAACTATCAATGATCCAAGTAGGATTCGAAGATAATGCAAAGAGGGATGATGCATTACTCTTCACACCCGATTCAACTATATGAGCAGAGGCAATTGATGATCCAAGCGATATCTTCATATTTCAAATAGTAAGGTTTTCAAGATTCAGGATTTCAAGAGTATATATACTTCGGGATTATATATGGGTTTTCAAATTCAAGAATTCAGGTTCAATTTCAAGTGCAGTGGAAGAAATAATTCAGTGGTAGTAATTCAGGGTTTCAATTCAATTAAGGGTTTTTCAAATTTCAGGAATTCGGCTCTGATCCCAAGTAAATTTGTGTTTCAGAGAGAATTCAATTATTTCATTCATTCCATTTTTGGAGTTAATAAAGATGTACAAGTAGTTTCCTAATATAAAATGATATTTACATTTCTATCTCATCTATACAGCTTTAATTTTAATTACAAAGAATATTCAAACTAATATAGTTTCCAACATAAGCCACTAGCTTGAGTATAGTTGCCCTAAAAAAATTTTGTTCAGGAGAAAAATCCTTTTTTTTTCCTGGAACCAAAGAGAGGATCTAGATAGAGAAACTTTTATATTACTGAGAGAGTCAAAATGTTGACTAGAGTGAAATTAAGCATCCACGTACCATAGTAGAAGATAATGAGCGAAGCTATAGCACAGACAGGTCGGATTATAGGGATTCGGATCCTCTCCTAACAGAGAAAACCTAACATCTGTCTAACCATACGATCTTGGCCATCAATTTTCATCCTAAGGCTTATGTTTGTTTTACCCCTTTTTGGTTCTCAACACATACTCGTAGTCAATATCATCCTCCATCATTTCCTTCATATGTGCCCGTCTCCTTCAATCATTCATCTCCTACTCCACTATCACAACTCAGATCTCTTTCCCATCGTCGTTGCATGCTGTGGCCAACCCAGAATCCGACGACAACTCCACCACCATCGCCTACCTCAAACCCCAGGCCCATTCCATCGACGGCCTCAACAGTTGATTTGGGACAATTGCGTCAATAATTGCCATATCCCCCAGAAAAATTGCAGAAGCTATCCTTACATTTTTGCTACTTTTTCTTCATCTCTATTGAAATCAAAGAACAACGAGATCTTAATTGAAGAAGAACCCAAGTCGATGGTGAAATTTTTTGAATGAAGAAGCATGTATTAAACAACTGAATCATTATTAAATTAAACCCAAAGTGCGCACGAATCGATATTAAAATTTGACAATGAATTTAGGTATCATTCGGGTGTAGAGTTATCACGATGATTTGCACTCTAATTTTGTTTTAGTTTAAATTTGTGAGGATTTTAATTCAAGTTCTATCTCGAGCTATCGATTTCGAAGTTTTCCAATTATGATGGCTCTCACGATGTATCCAAGTCCATATATTCTCGTTTAATGATCTAAAATTGATTGGGAATGAAGAAGTGGGAGAGGAAAGAACGTGCAGAAATACCCAAGTTTCATTGCAGAAAATGAAATCAACACTTGAAAGACAAAGACGCAAGAGGGAGAGTGGACCTGTGTCAAGTAAAAAGGGAAAAAGAGCAGGAAATATATTCTGACCGTCCGATTGGAAATAACGGCTCAGATTGACTTGTTAGGTAGAAGTTAGGAACCTTTCCGTTAGGAGAGAATCTGGATCCGGATTATAGCAAGCAAGGGAAGATAAGATAGATTTGGGTCGGATTATAGCGAAGAAATCTTACCGCGGTAAATGGAATTCGAAGAAGATAAAGGGAGAGAAATGGTTCAATGATTCTGTCATAGATGCCTCGTGGATTGATGTTGGCAGTCGAAGGAACTATTATACATGCATGTAAGCATGTTGATAAGTTGATGGCTATACATAGTGATTGTGAGTATTATCAAGTGTGTAAAACTCTCGCCTTCGATCTCGTGAATCATGCCTCACATTCATGAGATCATGAGGTAGCTAGGAGAATCTATGGTATACAATTCGAGTCATATAGGTAATCTTAGCTTGATCGAGTTTTATAATTAAGAGTTTAACTCAAACGAAGTAAGTTATAGTAGTGTACGTTGTTAATTTGAGTAAATTAGAATAAGGTGTACAGTAATTTTATTAATAAGTTCATCCGACTAACTATATAGTCCGAGTTTGGTTCCCTTTAAATTTGACATGAAACACCACGTTGCCTAACAATGTACCAAAGCGTAATAAACATGATCATCCATATATGCACCATAATTATTAGCCAGCAGAAAAAGAAAAATTAAGCCTAGCTACTGATTGTTTTGGACTAATATAGAAGCCTAATTATTTTGCAAGTCTCTCCCTGATTATCTACGGATGGATTAGTCTTGGAGAGGGAAGAGAGATTCCTCCCTAGCTACTTTCTATACAATCTTAGAACTAATCCAACTCCCGTCTCCCTCTCTCTAGCTACAGCTAAGCATAACAAAGAAAGTAACTGGATCATAAACCTCTGTACGGATACCCCCCAAATTAACTTGTCGGCTAGCTAATTACAATTAATTACCTAGCAGGCCACCACCGTCGACGGTGGCTCCGGCAGACGACGAACAATTCGGCCCCCAAGAAGTCCTCCTCAAATTCGACGTCATAGTCCCACCAGCCAAAGAGCCTAGAGTGCTACCTCCGGAGCCTGTTCTTCCCAATTGCTTCATCCCTAAGAATATGTCTTCCGACGTCATCGACGCTCCCTCGTCGTCGTCGTCGTCCTCCTCCTCCTCGATCTCTTCATCCTCAGCCTCCTCGCTCTCTTTGTCCGCATCACCACCACCAGAATTGTGATTTTTGTTGGCCGATTGTGCTTCGTCATCATCTTCACATTTACCTTGCCCGTCGACTTGCGTTTTCTGAAGAGTAGTGGATGCTGATTTGCTCCGGGTGCTTCCGGCGAGAGAATTCCGATGAGTCGGGCGAGGATGCGAGTGGTCGCCGGCGTACGTCACCACGAACACGTCGGGGTCCTCGACGCTTCGCTCCACTTGCTTCCTCGCCGAGCATCCCTTTGTGCTGCTGCAGCGGTAGTAGTTCCTGTACACAACAATTTAACGAGAAACTCGTCGAGAAAAACAGCAAACTCTTCCACGATACAATAGTGAGATCGAACTGAAAAAATAAACTGACCTCGGATGTGGAGAGCCCTTGATAGGTTTCTGCCCGTATTTCCGCCACGCCCACATATCCGACGACAAGTTATCTGCGGTCAAACGACACACCATTTTCTTGATCTGGTTCTTGTTCCTGTTCATTTAAACAAGGACATCGATCGAGCTTAAGAAACAGGAGCACGCCTAACATTAATAATATGAACAAAATGATCGAGTACGTTTCTATGTACATATAGACCTCTTTTTTGGTCGGATTATCTGTGGTGGTATTTGCATGGTTGGCATGGCAGGACCAACGAAAGGGACTACCGCAGCCTTGTGCCTTGGAGTTATTATTAACTCCCCCGGACCATCGAGCGTTTCTAGCTTCGGCTGTTGGTGGCGGTCGAGGAATCTTCCGAAACCCGAAACCGGCGAGAATTCGGGGTTGAAATGAGGGCTGATGGTGGTGTTGGCAGGCAGGAAATTATTCTGTTGTTGTTGTAGTTGCTGTTGGCCGCTACTGTTGTTAGATCCTCCTCCAAACTCAGACATAAAGGAGGTTGGGGAATTTGGAATAATAGTAGTACTACTACTACTACCAGCAGCAGCATAACCACTAGTTGTGGTGGTGGTGTGATGATCAATGGAGGGTTTTGGGAGAAAAGGTTGGTAAAACTCTTCCAATCCTTGGAAAGCGCCACCGTCTCTGGGCGACTCGAGATTGGGAAGCTCGACCAGTGAAGGGTCGTAGGTCATCACCTCTTCACTCTTCACATAGTCCCACATCCACGGCGGCTCTAGAGAGCCGTCGCGGTTGGGTGCTGCTTTTGGCGAGGAGGCGGTGGCGGTGGTGACAGCTGATTTACAGCTGCGCACCACTGCATAAAGATCCCAATCATTATCCCCCATTGATTTCCGGGCCAAAACTAGAGACCAACCAACTCCGTGTTTAGTCTGTTTGAGAATCAGCAGAGGGCTGGACGGCGCTGACTTTTTTTCTTCTTCTGTGAAATTAAATCTAGAGAGAGATAGACATGGACATAGAGAGAGAGATTCTTGTGTGAGCTTAGTGAGAAGAAATGGTGGAGCACTGACTTGGTAAATTGTTTATTTATTTATACTGCAAAAATTAAAACCAGAAAAGAAAAAAGATAGAGTGGTTTTCGGGGGTGTCATGGATTTCTCAAAGAGCCACTTTTGCTTTGACTTTGTGAGAAATGTCAAAGGAGACCGGACCAAAGGTGCAAACCAACGACCTGTGCTGGTATACAGTGGATAATCCCCAGACACGGGTTTTGTAGTCGCGGGAGCGTACTCGAGATCTTATTGGTTGGTTGTTGTGAAAGGGACTGTAGGAGCACATGGTGTTCTTAGCATGTCGTACAACTGTCCTTCATTCTGTTATTTCGAGTGGAGTGAAGACGACGCGCCGTGCGTACGAGTTGAATTTGGGTTTGGCTTTTGGACGTAGTAGCCGGATTTCGCCAACTTTTAATTCAATGGGGATGATGGTTTTTGTGTAGGTAGGAAGTAGGAACTAGTACGCCTGGGTACAAAATCGATTTGGGGTTTAAAATTGACTGAAATTGTTTGAATTTTAATCAAATTGAACTCGACCGATATGAAAATGAAAGAAAACGTACATAATCGAACTGAACCGAAATAAATCGGTTTCAAAGCGATTTCAGAGGTAGAATTGATCGGTTACAAATCAATCGACCGATTTATTTTAATATGAGTTTAATGATTTTTTTAATATATTAATGATTTGTTTTTAATTGGTTGTCAAATTCTATTGGGTCTAAAATATAAAATAATGAAAATATCGTCTTTTGAACCCAAACCAAAACACGTCAAAGTCCCAAACCCTATTCTACTTGTATATAAACATCCTAAAACAGTAAAGTGAACGGCTCCACTCTCTCACAAAACCTAAGCTACTCCACTCACCTCTCTTGACAAAGTGTGCTGCTCTTCCTCATTTGAGTCATTTCCTCACTTATCTGTTCCTCGTTTCTTTCAGGAAAAAAACTAATGTCGGTGAGTTTCTTTCTAAGTTCAAACATCGATTTCAAGTTAGTGAAGATACTGATTATACATTTTCTAATGTTTTGGATTTGATTGAAATTGATTGCAATTGTATTTTGATTAGATTAGATTTGTGATACTTTTGATATATAGGATTTTAATTTTGATTTGAAATGTTTGTTACAGATGATGGATGGTTTGGAATCCAAATATGGGAGTCCAACACCTGTTGAAATTGAAATGGACAAGCGCATGGAACAACGATGCAACACCTGCATCCAGTGTGAATATTGGAGTTACTCCTACCCCAGAGTCTTATACTCCAACTGAGCTGCCAGAAAGCGTTGCACCCAGGAGGAAGAACTCGAGTGTGATGTGGGATCACTTCACTGTTATGAAAAATACGGATGGCACGAAGATGGTGAAACCAAAGGCCAAGTGCAATCACTGCCCTCAGTCTTACTTCTGTTACACCAAGGGAAACGGCATATCTTCGATGAAGTATCACCTACTATACTACTGTAAGAAAATCCCTCTCTATGTTGCTTCATAAAAAAAATATTTTTTGAGTCTGAGGAAAATGAGGGGAAGCTAGTTGCTAAGGCTTTTGATCCTGAAGTGTCTAGGTTTTATTGTACAAAGATGATCATTAGGGATGAATTTTCATTTAGTTTTGTTGAGGGGAAGTGGTTCATTGATTTTATGAGGTGACACTTGAAATTTGAAATATTTGAAATATTGCTAGAGATATTTGAAATTTGTATCAATCGGAGAGAACTAAGATAAAAAAAATTATTCTAGCTACTTTTTGGCAGCAAGTGTCTTTAATCACTGATACATGGACTTCTATCCAAGACATCAATTACATGGTTTTGACATCTCACTTTATTGATGATTGAGTTGGCATAAGGGGATCCTTAATTTCTATGTGATACCAAACCATAAGGGAAAAACAATTGGGTAACTGGTTGAAACTTGTTTGGTAGGGTGAGAAATAGAGAAAATCTTCACTATTGTTGTAGACAATGCATCTCCAAACTAATTAGCTTTAGATTACATGAAGGAAAAAATGGGAACCGGAATGGGTTGGTTTTAAAGGGAGAGTTTTTGCATATGAGGTGTTGTTGCCACATCCTTAACTTAATTGTTAAGGATGGAATGGATGAGTTGGACTCCTCAATAGATGGATTCAGAACTGTGTTAAGTATATACGGTCATCTCTGGCTAGGTTGGAAAAATTTAGGAAGGCTGCAACACAAGAAAAAATTTATCACAAGGGTGGGATAGTGCCTCTAGATGTCTATTCTAGATGGAACTCAACATATCTTATGCTAGATATAGTAGTTAAGTACATAAAAGCTTTTACTAGAATGGAGGATGAGGATCCGCAGTTGAAGCCTATTTTGCTAAGAAAGTTAGGGGAAAGAAGAGAACCGGAGCTCCTGGTTTTGCAGATTGGGTAAAGGTTGCAAGGTTGGTCAAGTTCTTGAAGATTTTTTACGATGCAACGCTCAAGTTTAGTGGCACAAGTATTGTAACAGCAAACTAACCTTTGCTTTGGATGTGCACCATCCTAGTAGAGTTGGTCAAGTGCATCAAAGGTAACGCTAAACTTTGTTTTTAATGGGTTTACAGTGTTGTTAAGTATTCATTTTATTGAACTAAGCATTCTAATTGATCTGTTTGCTTGCTTTTACAAGGTGATGATATGCTTATGGCTGATATTGCAACAACAATGAAGTTAAAATTTGACAAATATTGGGGTAGGCTTGAAGACATGAACAAGATTATGTTGGTGGCAGTGGTATTGGATCCCAGGTACGTAAGTAATAAAGAGTTTGTTATTCTACTTGAGTTATTTTTGACTATGTGCAATTGTTGTGTGTTGAATATGGATGCTATTCTTTCTGGAAATATGGTTTATGTGTTGATCATTGTGATGTTATAAGCAAGGTTCAAAAAATCGCTAGGCGGTCCTAGACAGTGAAGGCACATTCTAGCGCTTAGGCGGCTAGACGGGAATTAATTGGATTATAGGCGGATTCCAGGCGGTTTTGATTTAATAAATATATATACATATTAGGAAAATTATAAACATTATTTTATATGATAATTAAATAACAATTAAAATTAAAATTAGATATATGTCTGAAATATGTATAAGACTATAAGCTGATTCAAAAAACAAATATTAAGACTATAAGCCCAAGTCTCTTTATATCTCAAAATCACCGAGCCCTTCCTTTTAGTTGAGGCCCAATCCAGATTTCATTTATCTTTCCAGCCATTCATCTCTTTCTTATCTTCTTCGTCCTTTTTCTTGTCTTCTTGTTCACACAGTAGCATCAAGGCATCAACCCGACTACCTCTCTTAACAAAATGACCACCGACACGACGACCATGTCATATTTTGAATTTTTGATACATACTTGCTCTAATGCTCATCTCCCTCAACCCACTCTCCCTAACCCAGAGGGAAATTTGGGGTGAAGATGAGCCGCGAAAGTGAGAGACCTAGAGAAGTTAGACGACTCGCGGTCCGAGAGGAGTGAGAGACCAAGCAGAGGGCGCGAAGATGTCAAGATGGCGAGATGAGCACTGTGGGGAGGAGGAGCGATCTGGGATTCCTGGGAATGGGATCAAACTTGGTTCTAATTTGGGATCGGTTCGGCTGCAAAGCTGAGAGAGATCGTTTCAATTTTTTTTTTAATCCTCGTCGCCTAGGCTCGCCTGGACCCACCCCAACCCGCCTCAGCCCACTCAGACGATGAAAAAGATGAAAACGATTTAAAACCCGATTTATGTGAAAATTCCATGGTTTTCCGGCACCTAGCCTGATTTTTAGAACAGTGGTTATATGTACAAGCTCTTATATACTGTATTTTTTCCCAAAAATTCAAGAAGACCAGAAGAAGGTAAACACAATGGTTAATAACCTAAAGAGCAAGTTTTTCAACTTGTATGCAGAGTATATAAAAATGACCCTGAGGCTGCCCAAGCATATCTGTCATCAACTAAACAAGGTTTTGATAGTGTTGACGCAACCATAGTTGAAGATGATTGCCATGTTGCTAGCATGCATGAATTTATAAAGCTTATGAAGGAGAAAGATGTTATAGAAATCAAGAATGAAGTTGACAAATATCTATTTGAGGCATCAGAGGATCCTTCGAATCCAAACTTTTCACTGTTGGATTGGTGGAAGGAGCATGCTATAAGATTTCCAATCCTGTCACAAATTACACGGGATGTCTTGGCTGTACCGGCATCAACAGTGGCATCCGAGAGTGCATTTTCTCTTGGGAAGAGGATTTTGGATCCATTTAGATCATCACTAACCCCACAAATGGTTGAAGCTCTTGTTTGTTCAAGTGATTGGTTGGGGTGGATTAAAGTCACTATTTAATTAGCCAATTAGAGATGAAATGGAGCAGTATACTGAGTTGGAGAAGTTGACATTAGCAGTTATAATAATGTCATATTGCTTGCTGTTAGTTTTTTATTGTTTGTGTGTCAGCTTTCTTGCTGTTAGAAAGTGACATCAGATATTTCTAACTATAAGTTTTTGTTGCAGATTCTATAATCACTGACATTAAGATTCTGGATGACTAAAAACCTGGAAGTTGGACTGTTGGGGTCTTGGCGAATGAAGGGTTGTTGCTAGACTTCTTTTTCTTCTTTCATTAATTTGCTACATTTGCTATTAGACTTATTTTTTATTTTGGTTTGTAAACTTTTTAATTATGTCTTGCTGCATTTGAACATTTGGAAATTTACTTATTTTGGTGTGCTTGCTACACTTGGACATTTGGACATTTGGTTTATTTTGGTCATTAAGATTAATCTGTTGTCAGCTGCACTTAAAAATTAGAGTTTATGTTTTGCGTTTTTGGTTATTTAACTGATTACAGGTTTACAATAGCTTGTACAAACGTACTATGTGAAAGGACCCGACCCCGATTTAGTTTCCTAAACCGAAATCAAACCCCTTCTGAAAACACGAACTTGCAAAAACCATAGAAATTTCGGTAGAGTTTCACTATATCGTGGAATTTCCATTAACTTGCACCCGAAAACACACTTCATCCTATGCCACAAAAGCCAAACCGTGGGCACCAATCCCATCCGGATTTCTCAAAATCATATTATAATATAAAGCAATAAGCAAAAACTGTAATCTTTACAGAAATCTGGGAAAATTATCTGAAAATATGAACATCAGAGTATTCAGAGCGACCTCTAGTATATATTTATATAATTACACAGCAGTAGGTGAAACAAGAAACCTACTGAGAAAGAAAGGTAGCTTGAACATTAAGCCTCTGACTGCGACGTGTGACACCAGAATCCGAACTGCAAACTGGACACGGAAACCGAAAAATCCAGGGGAAAGGCAAATAAAATCGTTAGAGTGAGTGGACGAAAATAAACATATGCCTTTCACCATTTACAAAATCATAAAGATAATGCGAGTTCTTAAAATAAATGGAGGTGTCAGGCGAATCTCTCAAGCCCGACGGTGATAGACTAGGCAAATCTCTCAAGCCTAGTGGGCACATCAGGGGAATCTCTCAACCTTGGAACTGAACTACCGGTGATCAGCCGAGTAGGCAATGCATCGATGCAAAGTAAATGCTATCACCAATAAAACATAAAACAATACCTCCAAAAACAATAAATAATCTCAATACTGTACTGGAAATAAATATTGAAACCAAGAACTTGCTACGACAGTGTAAATAAATGTCCACTCACAGATAAACACAGCGCGCAGACGCGCTAATCCTGAGATCCGGCGAAAAATCCATCGCCCAACGTACGATCTAGATCCCCTGAATAATCACAAAATATCACTGATCAGAATCACAACTCAATACACTGAACCACACCTCGGCAACCAACAATTTCCGGAAAGATATAACTCGGATACAAAAGAATCGTCGAAAATCCCAAAATACTCCACATAAACCCTCGACTTAAAATCCGCTACTCAAATCAACTCGAAAACCTCAAGGCTTCGATCGGGGCGCGATTACGAGCAAAACGGCATAAAACTTGACAAAAATCCAAGAAGTCAACCCTTCGCCAGAGCGCCGTCGGCGGCAGCGGCGCGGCGTCAACAATGACGAATTCCGGCCAAACTTTCCAGAAATGATCCTTTCCTCATGCCCAACAACTTCTCTCAAAGGACCCCTACCATCCAAGGTTCACGGTGGCCGGAATTCGCCTCGAAACCCACGGAATCCATGGATTCCGGCGAGGTTTCCGGCGAGCTCCAAACGGTGACCAAATTCAAAAAATCTTCACCCAAAAGCTTCCTTGGGTTGAGGGGAGCAAAACCCCCAACCCCTCCGACCCCAAAGTGGCCGGAAATGGCCACCCGATTCCGGCAAACACCGCGAACTTCACCGACCTCGTTCTCCACCTATACCTCATCAAATCACACAAATCCAAGTCCTAAACCATAGGAAGTCAAGAGGAGAAGCTAAACATACCCAAATTGTAGCCAGAGGTGGCCGGAAACGGAAAGTCCACGGTGAGTCAACGGCGGTGCGGTTCTCCCTCGGTCAATGCGAGTCAACGGTCTTCTTTTGGTCAAACGACGGTCAAACTTCCAAAACAGTGATTTTCGATAATTTTCCAACTATTCCGATATTTATACTCGCGGCTCGATACGATCGACGGTCCAAATCGAATCACATCCACGTTTCGGATAACTCAAACTCAAACGGATAAACACGACTAAATCACACGATTTCGAATATTCATAACATATTCTTCGGTTATCGAAACAATTATCCGAAACAGCGTACAAACTCGAAATCATGCATACTACAACTCTCGTGAAGAGACTCATAACAAATTCTCCTCCGATAAATTAGTCGTGAATAAATCCGCTAAAACTGTTCAATTACGACAAACAGTGATTACTCCTAAAACTCGTGGATTAAGCCGATTACTATACCAATGCCGGTTCGGATCGTCACACTATGTTACTTAGTTTTGAAAAAAGTGTGTTTATTTTCATAACTTGAATATGGTTGAAAGATTGAGCCCAAAATATTTGGGCTTGAAAATAGGAAAATCAGGTGTTGGCCCATAACCAAAACTGAACTGGGCCGAACTGAAAAATGGGCCCGAAAAAAAATTCGCTCCAAGATTTTCAAATACAGTAGTCGATTTTGAATTTGGGTCAACCGACAAATTCGGCCCATATTCGGTTTAGGCCTCAAACCGATCCGAACAGAGGTATGCCCATGCCTAGGAATTAGGAAGGTTCCTGGTGGGGAGGTTTGGTGTAAAATTGTAAAAAAAATTACATTGTGGTACATCAAACGCGTGTCATCAAAATTCTTTTAAAACACAAATTTGTTAGAGAGAAATTAGGTTAAACTTCTTGTCATATTTGAATTTTTGAAAATAGGTACATTGAAAACTGATGACTCGGCCCTAATTAATTACATATCTAGTAAAATTTTATATTGAAAACTGATGACTCGGCCCTTCGTATTTCAATCTTTCAATAGTACCATTTTTTTTTGGAATTGTTCACTTTAAAGACTTTTTTTTCAAACATTTCGTATTTTTTTCATGAGTTCATTGATGAAACACTTGCATTGCATTTTATCTGCAACTTTAGAGAAAGTTTTTCCGTTTTCATGCGTGATTTATTTACCTATTAATCTGATTTTCCTATATGGAATTAATTTACCTAGCTACCTATATGTACATATAGCTAACCATTAATTTACCTACATGTAATTTACCTAGTATAAATTAACAAGTATTCTTATGTACTGTACCTAGTTCCATTTGAATTACCTATAATTTACCTAATTTATAAAATATTTGGCCTAATTTATAAAATAGTTTATAATTTATTATTATACTTTGACTTGGTATGTGAAATTTGAAATTTATTCTCAGTAACTATTGACTGATAGATTTTTTTTTTATGGAAAACGTAATTAATTATAGGAATTTGAATTAAATATTGATTATATTATAAATTGTTTAATTGTGACATTGTATGTAAATAATTTGAAATCAATAGTACAAATATATCTTAATTGGTACTATATATCATTAATATATGTCCTAAATCTTTTAAAGAATATGTTGATGGACTATATTCCCCAAAGAAATTGTGGCAGGGAGTTTTATTTGAATCTCTCTATATAAATTAAAGCTGTTATTGGTTTTCTAAGTTATTGAAATGTGAATGATTTCTGTTGAATAACTATTATTAGAGTACGGACAACTATATGTATTTCCATTAAGAGTTTCAAAGTGTACACATTACATCTATCAATAGTATGGACATACCACACGTTTGTACGTTACGAATAATCATATGGCTTTGATTGATATGACGTATATATGTTTTGACTATTTAACATCATGAGGTAAGTAATGATACTTGACTTCGTGGAAGATGAATCTACATTAATTGAATATTTTAGTTGACTTGAACGTTAATAGATATTTTGAGAGTTATTGTTAGTTATAACTTAAATCGTTATTTTTCTTTTGATGAATATAATTTTATAAAGTTGTTAAGGAATATTTAATCAAACAGTACTTCAATTTTCATTCATTGTAAATATTCATACTTCAATCGTACAAAATATCATCATACCCCAACTTTTGATCTCGATCCAAAAACCATACCTACCGTTACTTTAACACCGTTAATTTTTATGTCATTGAAATTATGCAATTTGAATCGGAGTAAGATGAAATAAGTAACGACATGTATGATTTTTGGATCGGGGTCAAAAGTCGAGATATAGTTATGATATTTTGTAAAACTAAAGTATGAATATTTAGAATGAGCAAAAATTAAGGTATTATTTGTTAAATTTGTTCAATTGTTAAACTACTACTAACAACAGATCACTTCAATAAATTCTTGGACAATTACTGAAGAAAGGGAAATGTGAACCTTATCATTGATAAGAAGTTAAGAACTGACAGCTCCCAATCATCTGTTATGCGCCTACAATAACAGCCCAATAAGCTAGTTTATCTCCAACTTAATTAGGAAGCAGCAAGAATCTCAACAAATTAAATTAGTTATCCGTTAAATTAAAAGGAAACATATAAAGGAAAAAGAAGCTGCATGTAATTTTGGCACCCTCTGCTCAAGGGACAATTGTTCGCTGTCCAACCATGGGTAGCAGCTCTTATCTTTATCCAATGGAGATCTAACATGTGTTCTTCACTCTCTCTTTTTGCCTGCAAACCTCCAAATTTTATCTCCTTCTTCCGATCCTCTTCGAATTGCAAGAGCTGTAACAAATCAAATTGTTGATTGAGTTAAGAGATTGTAATTATTCAGTGTGAAAGTGTTGAATTTTTGTGAAGCGGAGCAGAATAGAGGAAGGTTAGAGATGTCTGCAAAGTTATTCCATTCATTCATAAGCAAGAATCGAGATCTTCGTAACCAAATTGGTTCTATGAGTGGGATTTTTCATATGTTTGATCGTTGTGATTTTCTCTCCGGGCGGAGTCTTAATGGTGACAGCCACTGGAAACTTCCTCCAACAATGTTTAATTAGTCTGGTAAAAGCTTAAGCAAGTTCCAATATATGGAGTTATGTAAATGACAATGAATTAACAGATCAATGTTCTACAATATGATTAACAATAAAGAAGAATTGTATTGTTGTCACTGTACATATAAGCTTTTAAGAGTTGCAACTTAATTAGCCAATGCCATTTATTTTAACTCCGGCGAGCTCAAAGAGGAAGAAGGAGATTGCAGGCAAAAAATGGAGAGATGAGGACACATGTCAGATTTCTATTGGACAGAGATAATAACGGCTACCTATGGCTGGACAGCGAAGAATTGTCCCTTCTCAAAACACTCTAATGTTACTATGTTTATAATGTGTGAAAGAATCAAAATTAGTAGATCTCAGCTGTTGATCAAGATCACCAACTATTTGTATAAAAGGAAGACCACCAACTATTTTCTGGCTTGTATTGCAGACCTTCACATGTACGATGCAATGGTCTTCTTTTTCGATCTGTTCTTTTGTTAGTTCATAAGGGAAAATGTAGATATAGATATAAATAAAGCCAAAAGAAATACCCCTTTTAACAGTTTAACTCAGTTGTCCGTTTAATATCTGTTTGAAAGTTGCTTCTGAATTTGGTGAAATGAGGGACGTCTTCCTAATTCCTATGGCCAACAACCACAATAAAGCCTTTCGATTTTATTATAATTTTGGAATCTCTGGGAATTTTAAATTAAAGTCATGTACTTTTAAAGGATAATATTATGGACATCTTTGATCGATCTATTAGAGGAATCGAGTTCAGGTACCTAACAGTAAGACTCTAAGAGAGAAAACTAAGACTTCTGAATGGACTAATAATTTAGATGAAACTATAAGTTCATATTAAGCAAGCAAACTGTATGTTACGGTTTAAGCAAACTGCATCTAGCTATAAAACTGATCATGGGAAGCTTAAGCAAACTATGCTCGGCAGTATTTGTGTAAGAAGTAGACGGTAGGCTGTAGGCCTATATATAGGAAGAAGAAAATGAACGTATGATATTTGTCTTCTTATAGGTTTGTCAGTATGGTATTCGATCTCTTAAAACTATCAATAAGGTACCTAAACTTTTAAAACGCTATAAAGATAGTACCTCCGCCCAATTTTCTGTCATTTCTCCGTTAATTTGATGATGTTGCATTTTTTTTCAAAAGTTTTGAGGGTAAGTTAGTTATTTTACATATATTTGAGAAAAAAATGAGTATATGATACATATCCTCTTTCTGCTCTATCAATATGGTATCCAACTTCTCAAAACTATCAATAAGGTACCAAAACCCACATTTAGGCTTTTTACGTTTTTCTTCCTTCTCTCACCACACTCCTCCACCGCCGTCGTTGATTTACAAGCACAATCAAAGTCTCAGGTCACCCAAAACTGCTCAATGGTCTACAAATCCTACACCCCTCAAACTCACCTCATATCACAACCTCTAAAGCTCAATCTCAATCTCGATTCCGATTCTCTAACCACAAGTGTTAAAATCGGAGTTATGATGAAAAAGTTATGGTCAACGAAAGTTTTAAATGAATTTAAGAAGTTAATTAGTCACGAGTATAAATATGACTTATCCAAAATGGAAAGTCAAAAACTTTCCATTTGAGTCAGACATTTTTCTTCCCTTTCTCTCTCCTCTCTCCTGCGGTCTCTCTCTCCTTGTCGGCTTCGCTGATGACGTTCCTCGACCGGCCACCAAAATGGTCGGTCTTGGTGTCAAAATGACCACCACGACCTCCTCTACCTCTTCCCTAATCTCTTCAACCCTCTTTTGAGACGTAGCGGCGGTGATAGGGACATAACCGAACCAAAATCTAAGTTTTTTGGGTAGAGGGTATGATCTCGAATTGACGATTGAAACCTATTAGACTTTGAAGCTCTCATCACCACGAAGCTATTGACACCAAGAACACGTTCTAATTCAACCGGAGCTCGGAGAATCGAATGATTGAAGTTTTGTGAGGATTTTCAGTTTAAGGTAAATTGGACTAGTTAGAGGTTGATTTGGACTTTGGTGTAGTTGAGAAAATTGTTTTTAGGTTGATTTTGAGCAAGTTGAGCTTCGATTTGCTGAAAAATGTCGTCGTTGACGTCGCGCCGCTGCCATCGACGGCGCTCCGGCGGAGGATTTTCGGTAGAAGTTTTATATCATTTTGCTCGTAATTATGTACCGATTATGATGAAAAGGTTATTGGATTAATTTGAACATAGTTGATTAAGTCATATGATTAATTGAATATTAATTAAATAATTTTACGATATTATTCAACAATTTTACAATTTTATTAAAACTCGTCATTAGTTCAGAAAACACGTTATTCGAGAATGCGAGGTTCTCGACGATAATGCGAGGTTCTCGACGATAATGCTCGTTGGTAACAAGCTTTGCTATTCATTATAATTTTTGACGATTAATTATTAAATAATAATCATTGTTTCAAGACGACGTGTTAGCATCCAGTGACAGATGTTTAGAAACTCCAACAGACGGATTTTGACTTGATGGAAATCACGACACTGTACTGTGAGTTAACGCTTTTATTTTCACAGTCAATAACGAGTTCATTTTTTAGCATTTCAGTATTACAGTATATTTTATGGTATGTTTTAGAGCATTTTAATTTGGAGGTTTTTCTTTGTGATGACATTAGTTAGTAGCATCGATGCACTGATTGCTCGGCTGATCACCGGATAGTCTAATCAGGGGAGGTCAATGTGCCTCGTCTGGCCGTCATGGGAGGTCAGAATACCTCGTCTTGCCCATCACCTACAATTTTTTTTTTACAAATAGTCGACTCAGGTTAGGAAAAAACTTCTAAGCGACCACCTCCATTAGGATTCAGATTTATGATACTTGAACTTACATTATTTTATATAGATCAGCAGAAAGACATTAAACTATATTTTGTTATTTACACATATTATACGAGATTTTGTCCACTCACTTTAACTTTTGTTTTTATGCATTTCCCTGGGCTTTTTGTTTTAAATTGCCCAGATTGCAGGTTAGCTAGTTGAAGTTGTGACCGTTCAGAGTACGAGGCATGAAAGTCCACAACTTTTATCTTCTCAATGTAGGTTCTCAAATGAAGTTCAGGGTTGCTCATGCTAGAGTAGACGGTATCGATTAGTCAGTACTAGATACTGTAATACGGGTTTCGCAAGACTTACCCTAGATTACTCTCTGGGTAATCTGGGGCGGGTCTTGTCAGTTATAAGCATGTTTTACGAGAGAATTTGTGAGCCAAGCATTGTGGTATTTCAATAAGATGTGTAAGATGGGTGTGAAGCAGAATGTAATTAACTATACGTCGTTGATTCATGGGTTGTGATTAACTATACGTCGTTGATTGTGTATACGGTAATACATACAGCGTCAATAGATGGTTCGGGTACCATATTGATAGTTTTGAGAAGTTGAGTACTATATTGGTAGAGAAGGAAGAAGATAGGTACCATATGCTCATTTTTTCCTTAAATATATTTGAAATGACTAATTTACCCTCAAAATCTTTATAAAAAAAATGTCGTAAGTTAACGGAGAAATGACAAAAAATTATACAAAAGTACTATATTTATATTGTTTTAAAAGTTTTTGAGTATCATATTGATAATTTGAAAAGTCGTATACCATTTTGGCATGCCCGTAAAAAAATAGGTATCATACACTATTTTTTTCATATATTTCATATATATATATATAGTAGTACTGTATGTTTATACAAAATGATAACCATGAAAAGGTAATGAAGCATATATTGAAGAACGTTTTAAAAGTTTGATTTTGGACCACCACAACCACTCTTTCCTTTTTGTATAGAGAGTCCAAACCTAGTTTAGGGGAATAAGATTTATGCTGATTGATGTCTTTTTGTTTTGGTCGGATCTTGTAAGGGGAGCATTTGAACCTTTTGAAACCTAATATATATAAAAATTAAGAAGCATATGTAATGGAAGATATGCATTATGTATGGGAGACCAGAATCCTAATTGCTTTTATGTTCAAAGGATATTGTTTAGCTATAGATTAGTTGCAATTTTGTAGTGAGAAGCGAGAACTGGAAGGAACAAGATTACTAACATTTAGAGAGAGTTTTTTCATGGACACAGTACAACATATTTTGTCCCAAAGACAGGATTAGAGATATGTATGAGACGAAGTGGTGAACACTCCATACACGCAAGAGATTTGTGGATGAACTATAGCTTCATGTTTGATGGACACTTTGATTAGATGAGTGATGTGAATATGTGATTGTCTTTGTCAATGTCAATGGGGTCTTCAAAAGAAGGCATTTTGTTCACTTATGGCAGATTGTCTCGAAAGAGAGAGAGATATGGGTTTGGCGAAAAGGAGGGTCATGGGTTTGGCAGAAAGGAAATATAAGTGAAAGCCATGAAGATACACCTCCTTATTGTGATCAAATGAAGGCAAAGATTGCAATCTTGAAGCAACTTAGATTCCACTACCCTATCATTTTGCTTATTTTGAAGAGACTAACCATGCAACCTTTGGTTTTCAGGAAATGGGAACCACTTTTTATGGTGTGGGAAAAAGAACTGTCAAACACTAGGAGATGAGTAGAATGCACCACACCACAGCACCAAGGGAACCATCTCCACCTGTCCACCACCACCACCACATTTTTCATTTGTTGTGTCAAGTAACATTTCTTTGTCGTTTATCATCATCTTCGTTGTACTCTGTAATTGCAGTAGTTGGTAGTAAACACTACCACTCTACCCGTCATTTTTGGCCCTCCATTGTGCTATCTATTTCAGTTTGGTCCCAGAGCAAATTTCTTACTGGAAGAACAGTTGCTCAACCTGATACTCGCTGATAGTTTATCAGTTTATCCTTCACAACTTCACTGTAAGTTTAATAGTTCCTCGATCAACACGAAACCTTCAAGTAGAATTGATAAAGAACAAAAATATACCACATCACAAACCCTGATGTCTTCATATATTATACGAACCTTTTTACACCAACTTTCAGACTGCATATTGTGAAATACATGACACAGTAGTACATCCAAATGCCAGGGATATAAAGATCTACCCTTGAGGCAGAATAGAATACACGGTGTATTAACAACGAAATTTGTTTGGATGTGGCAGCGGGCTACAAATCTATTCACTACTTATACCCAAAAGAGCAAAATTGCCTGTGTGTGAGTGGCTCTCTAATTGTTTCATTCACGAACACTATATCTTCCTCCAACCTTTGCTCTGCCAGAAAAGTAGTCACCCACATTTGCAACAAATAGTGGATCTCTAACTTCAAATCTGTACTCATCACTTGACTGACCACCACTAGGATTCTCAGGATCTGTCTGCTCGAGTTCTCTAGTTAAATCATCCATTTTTTTCAGTACATTTTCTTTACTCATGGTTCCCGCCTCACCAGTTGTTGAAATGCCAACCATTGTAACCTTAGGAAGGTGAATATTTTGATATGGAGTTGGATCTATGTATTGTGTGGACAAAATGTTATCTTGTTTTGACCCCAGATGACTAAACCAATCTTTAAAAGGAAACCAGAGACCTGATCTGTTTTCTTTGTTGATCTGAATATCATCCTCTGATTTAATCTCGGAAGTGCTACTCTGTAGAGAATCTTTATCATCATTTACTGCTCCACAGTTGGCAAGGCAGTTCGTTGACTTGGAAGCTCTAACAAAAGAAGCTGCACTCCTGTCATACAACGATCATAGATTTATTCAGAAATTAGAAAGACAGATAACTGCTAAGTTTCTGATGGCCTTAAAGCAGAGTACTGTTAATTTGCAAACCAGGCATCATTATTTGATCACTATTCACATTATATTCCATTATCTCATATTAACGTGCACACTAAACATATAGCGATACAGGAGATAACTGTAGTCTAAGTTTCAGGAAATGCATACAACAATATCTGCATATCCGATCACAAACAAATATATTGATGTGAATGCAAGAACTCAACAATGGCACAGGGTGTACCTTCTCTCAAAAGTGTCAACCATATAAGGGAACTTTGGTTGAATGCCAGTTGCCTTCCGTACCCACCTATTACCCAGAATTACTTTGTCAACAGTGTAATGAAGCTGCATTTCAGCTGCCTTCGAGATGACACTCAATGGTATTCCAGGATTTCCTATTTCATCCATCATTTCCTGAACCTGTCCAGAATACAAAATACTTGACTCAAGCTGCCCATTAATTTCACATTAGTGTACCACATAGTAACTTCACATACCTTTTACAAATCATCTCAATATCAAAAAATAAATTGATCATTCAACGTGATAGATTGTATACCTCTGGAGGCTCCCATAAGTTATCGCCCATCTCTTCAATCACCTCTGCAGCTAAGTTGTCATCAACCACATCTCGTCGCCGCTGCATGTTTCGTGTTTGAATCATGGATTGGAATTGCTGATCTACAGATTCCTCAAGAATGTTATCAAGCATGTTTTTGTCAAAAAAGTAGGGAGTATACCTGTTGGAACAAAACACAACCAAATGAACATCAGCTATTTTGTTATAAATCATAATACATTAATTGTTCCCAACAAAAATACATGTACTCAAGCAAAAGGGTAATCACTCAATTCAGCCTCCAGTTGAAATAGAAAATCAGTTTCCTCGGAATATCTACATTTTTTTTATTGATTTACTATGCGTGCACAGAATATATAGAAGTGCACAACAATTTCTTTGAGGCCCAACCAGAGAGAAATTAATACCAAGTCACAGTAAAGCATAGCACACGACTGAACAAAGAAGAAAAGAAAAAGAGCACACACTTGAGAATTGATATCTGAATCCAAGGTAACTTCTCAGTCTATTTTCTTGAAAGTTCATTTGCATTTTGCTAAACATTAAAATACTTTCAGAAACTCATTCAGATGATATGCAGTGAACTAAGAAAAGGAACACACCATTTGACCCCATCTGGACTTGCTATTGCGATATCCAAGTTCTGAGCACTAAAGATTGGAACTCCATCAACCCTCTTGCATTTGTCCTTCTGTGTGCTTCCCTTTAGAAGTTTGTTAGCTGCCTTCACCTACATGAACATCCAACGTTCAGAAATTCTACAATATCGAAACTAGAAGTTAACGAACACTAAAGTATAACAAAATATTATCGACATACAATACCTGCTTCTCATTTGGAACAAACTGGAATAAGTGGGGTTTTTCCTGCACATAAACAAAGTAAACAATATTACTAACAGACCCACAATTCATCACTTCCTAACCAAAGCAGCAACATTTCACATTAGAGAGACAATGCATGTCGTACCTTGAAATGCTCGTAAGCCAAATCAAGACGACAAGCACCCACAACCCCACTCGGAATATTGAGCCGTTTCACATACGTAACTACCAACACACAACCAATGCAGCATGTCATCATCAGGAATGTAGCCAATTAAGCATACAAATGGATCAATGAAACCATACATAACCAGTTACTATCAGTACCTGCATCACCTAAATCCATAAAGAACCGAAACACGGGGTTGTTTCTCTCGCTATTAGTGACCGAAGCAAACATCTTCTTAAGCCACTCAGGAGTTCTACAAGTTCACACAAAACCACAACACAGTGTAAATGTATCAGGAGCTAGATATTTACAGTGTTGAAGTAAAAGTTAAAAACTTTATCACCGATCAAGGAGTTAAAAAAGTTATAAAAAAAAAAAAACTGAGACCTTTTGGAAATGAAGGGGATGTCGAAGTGAGTAGAGACGGCCATGAGTCCGGTGCCGGAAAGGTCGCACATACTGAAGACCTGGCCTACAAAGGCGGGCCCACTCCCTTTAATCATCGAATTAATATTGGACATCTTCACCGACGCCGGGAACGAGGAGGAGATCGACTCGGCGGCGGCGGCGGCGGCGGAGGGAGGCGGCGCGGCGGAGGAGGGTAATGGTTTGGGGGAGTTGGGGAGGAGGAAAGTGACGCGGATTGATGAGGAGGAAGAGGAGGGAGGAAACGACGTCGTTTTGGGGAGGGCAAAGAGGGAGAGGAGATTGGAAGTGGTGGAGTTGAGGAGGTGGGCGATGGGTTTTGGGTAGTCGTGGGTTTGGGCTGGTGAGGCCATAGTATAGAACAGAGAGGTCTGAGAGCTGTGTTTGGTTTTGGGAAGCTCCACGTCGCCAAAGCAAGTGTCTTCTCTCTGCGACTGTGTTTGGCAGAAGAGGATGAGACGAGTTAGAGAGAGCTAGGGACAACGAAGAGACATATCCAAATGAGGATTTTTACAATCTCCTTTTTAGACTTGTTTTTTTCTTTCACGAATACTTGCAAATTGACAATTTTCTTTTTCTTTTCTAATTTTTTTTAATTCACCAATTCAAATTTTTGGTGCGAATTTTTGTTTATTTTATTAGAGATGTGTAATTATATTAGTTTACATAACATATAAACTACTACTAATATCTTTTTAAAAATAATTTGTTTGATAAATTGTCCATAAAATAGAATCAAAACAATACAAAAAGAAGCTTCTGAAAATACCACAAAATTGAGATACTGGTCTTATTGATTTGTACCTCCTACTCAAGCATGCATGATACATACTTTGTGTTTAGAGCCGAACACCAGGATGTATCATTTCAACAGGTTTATAATGCGAATCTCGCTTGAGAAAGAGCGTCGCACTCGTGTGTGCGTAATGTTGATGTATTATTTTTCACCATTCACACTTTCTTTTAGTTCAAAAGCTATCCGTTGACGATTTATTGTATGCGCGTATAGAATAGTGTAGCACTCGCGCTCGCATGTGCATAATATCGATGTATTATTTCTCACCATCAACTACACATTTTTGAACTTTTTGATTCAAGAGTTATCCTTCGACGATTCATTATTTCCTTACATGTGTATCGCCATAAAGTAGACTGAGAAATTGACACTATTGCTTTATAAATCAACTTATGTATTTTAAGCTTTAAAGTGCTATTGAAAACACATTAAAAAGTAGCGAAATAAGCTATTAATGGTTAAATTGATTAACTATTTCTTTGAACTTCTTTGAATACCTCTGAAGCCTTTGAAGACCCTATATATACTTACGTAGTTATTATTACTATACATGCGTATTAAAATCCATGTTGCAAAGAATGAATAAAGAAAGTAGTCCATGTAAGAGTTCTGACTTTGTCTTAAAGATGACATCCAAAACTATCATCATTGAGTGAAGGAGATAAAACCATTCAAACACAGAGAACTACAAACTAAATGAACATAACTCGATACCATTAAACATTAAATTAAGGATCGTTAAGTACAAAAAGATATGGGAAAGACTACAGATTCACCAAAGCCGTAGTATCATTTCCCTTAGTTTTAGTCATTATCCAACTCTATAGCCAATTAAACAAAAAAATAACATAAATAAGAACTACCGGAAATTCTACTATGAGCAATCCTACGTACATTGCTTCCTGACCTCTTCCAATCTTCATATTCTCTTGTACTGGTCACCGTCTTCATCTTGCACGGAAAAGAAAAAAAAAATCATATCAGTATTTAAAGTTAACGGACAATTAAGGTCGGAAATATGCTCACCTCGCCGCAGCTTTGATCATCATCAACCTTTGTTGTTTACTGCATAGTTGGACTTGACAGACTCCTTATCATCAGCTATATAATTGTCTCGCTTTTAGCCTTCTAAAAAATTAATCATAAATCAAAGGAGATACACATCAAGATTTATACAATACATAGACAAAGTTTAAGCATGAATCAAACAAAAATACTCAGTTGTTTCTTGTTGTATCCCACCTTCCACTGCTTTTGGCTGGTATGGTGTTTTGTCCTCTATAACTGCAACAATAAACTCTATTCGAGAATATTTGCACAATCAAAAGAGTCCACAATGAGCCAATTTACTCATCGCATAGTTAACACAACATTTGAAGAAATTGAATGGAAGACCATTCGAACGGTAAAGTAAGAAATCGATTGAAGAACTCGCCAAATCAAGCGAGTCATCCATGTTCTTACACATAAAACAACGTTCCCCTCATTTGTGTTCGAATCGATCATTAAATATGAATCGCTCTTACTGATTTCATTTTGCATCTCCCCTCTTTTGTGCTCTTATTTTGTGAGATTTAAAAACTGGGAGGAGAAACTAAGGAACACGGGAATCCAATGTCATCATCAGTTGATATAAAAAGAGCTTGCATTCACAATATCACACGAAAGCACCAAAATGTATCTCCATAATAACCAAATGCCAAACCTGAAAGTAACAACATAGCGAACTCTTGAAGAGTTTTACCGAATTGTGATGGACCATTTGAAGAAGATGAAAGTGCAAATCAATTTTGTTTTCACCCGTAAGAGAATACGTCTGACAATTTTCTTTATTATAATAGAGATGCAAATTCGCTAGGTAGCTGCTCTCATGAAAACTGCTTCAACCTTATGTGAATGAATAACAAATTTTGAGTTTTTGAAAGTTCTACCTCTCTAACTGTCTAAAAAGAGAATTCCCTTAATTAATAAAGATAGTAGTGTGTTTTACGATTCATTTCTAACTCATACTCTAAATTCATGCATTTGATTCAATCATTATAAAATGAATATACCTATCCATAATATAATACGAAAACAAAACAACTCTTCCTGACTACAAAATTAAAAGGAATGATTCTACATTAAATTAAAAGGAATGATTCTACATTTCCTCATATATTACTCATTGACGTACTTCTTCAATCTGAATTGTTCCCCCCCCTCATATATTATAGTGGAATGAAAAATATGAAATGCCAATTTAATTCACTCAAAATACGCTTAAATACCACCTAATTTCAGGTAATTATTTTCAATAAATTTTCTGCGGTCTGTAAACATTGGGCCAATCCAATTGGGCTTTCCAATCTCCAACGACACGTCGTTCGGGTTTATGCCCCGAACTTGGATCCCGAAGCAAATAAAATCCTCCACCTGAATAAAACGCGCTCTCATCATCTCTCTCTCTCTCTTCCCCAGTAGGCGCGCCATCGTACGGACAAAGAGACTCAGAATCAGATCGGCGACCTCTCTCACTTCTCGATTCTCACAGGCATATACATAATTTCTCCGCCTACTTATTTTCTCGTATTCTCAAATTGAAATACACCTCTATTAAATTTAAATTTCAAGTCCGAAAATGAGCTAAATAGAATCTTAAAATATCACAATCTGTCGCATGCGTTTTATTCTTCTTTTGATTTTAGATAGGTTTTGAATTCGTTGCTCAGTTTTGTTTGTTTCGATTATGTAAAACCCTGTATTTAGGTCTGTATTACTATCCAGCTCTACTGAGCTCACTGCTGATTGACCTGATCAACTCAACAATCTCCGCTGCCTTTTCGATTGCTGTTTTGTGTTTTGTAAACTGTTGACGAGATTACATAGAATTCTGTGTTGATTGTTGTTCGATTGTGCAGGCGTAGTAGGATCTGTGTCCGAAGGGCTGTAGGGGAGAGCCATGGCTGCTTCGGATAATGCATTGTTTCCGATTTTCATTTTGACGATTATGGCGCTGGCGCTAGTGCCGTATACGATTACAAAGCTATGTCGTGCAGCGTCGAAGGAAACAAAGAGCATTCATTGCAAGTGCAGCGACTGCTCTCGGTCTGGGAAGTACCGCAGGTCATTGTTCAAGAGAGTAAGTTATATATCTGAATTCGAGAGTCTTAGTTTTAGCACTAGCTATTTTATGGTTTAATCTGATGTGGTTTTTTGATTGTGTTTTTGCAGATTTCGAACTTCTCAACATGCAGTAACTTGACATTAGTATTGCTCTGGGTTGTAATGATAGTCCTGGTTTATTACATCAGAACTCAGAGTGCCGAGGTAAACATCTTATTAAACTTGAAGCTTTGGTCATTCGGTGATTGTCGTACATTCCAATTATATTAATTTGGTGAATTGGAACTAGATTTACTTATCGAACAGTGTATCACACTTAGAGTCTTCAAGTTGGGATTTCATTCAAACTTTTTTCTGTTCCATCTCTTATATTCTTCCAGAATGAAATATTTGACCCATACCAAATTCTTGGTCTGAAACCTGGAGCTAGTGAGTTAGAGATAAAGAAGGCATATAGGAAACTCTCAGTGCAATACCATCCAGATAAAAATCCTGATCCAGGTGAGGGGTGTTTTGTTTGTCGGTCGGTTTATGCGTGCTTATTGTACCGCAAATTACAAGGATGGATGAAGAGCTTCATGACTACTGTATTAACTGTGTACTCTTTTCTTTAAAGAGGCCCACAAGTACTTTGTGGAAAAAATAACGAAGGCGTATCAGGCTCTGACAGATTCGGTAGCTCGTGAAAATTATGAAAAGTATGGCCATCCAGATGGCAGACAGGTAATGTGCATAACAGCTTGCTTGTCGACAGCTTGCCTTTCAATCTTGTAATTTTTTTTTATCAGATAGAATTATCCTGTTTTGAAACTGAAACTAATGCTTTTCTTGAATAGGGGTTCGAAATGGGTATAGCTCTTCCTCAATTCCTACTAGACACCCAAAAAAATGGTGGAATACTCTTGATGGGGATTGTTGGTATTTGTATTCTCTTGCCCTTGGTGATAGCTGTTGTATACCTGTCAAGGTCGTCAAAATATACCGGCAACTATGTTATGCACCAAACATTGTCCACATATTATTATTTTATGAAGCCTTCTCTTGCTCCCAGGTACTGACTCCGTTCACTAATACAAGTTCACCATAAATAGTGCTCATTAGTATTTTATACCCACAAACAGTAATTAGTTAGGATTTATCGAGTATCTGAACAGTTGAAGTTAGCATTACTATTATTTCTTGTTTGCTTATATCCCTCAAATTGCAAAGGTAGCAAGTTAACTCATTTACTTTATTGATGTAGAATATGTCTGATTTATTTGTATGTTTAGAATATAGGAATGTCTTATGTTAGCACTCTTCCCCAGCAAAAGCATATAAGTTCCATTGATGTTGTAAATTTCTTTTGCATTTGAATGGATTTGGTCTCTTTATAGTTTCATTGATCTTATGAGATAACTTGATTATACAGCAAAGTTATGGACGTCTTCATAAAGGCTGCTGAATATACCGAAATTCCAGTTCGTAGAACTGATAATGAACCCCTCCAGAAGCTTTTTATGCTAGTTAGGAGTGAACTGAATCTGGACCTTAAGAACATCAAGCAAGAGCAGTCAAAGTTTTGGAAGCAGCATCCAGCCCTTGTAAAGGTATTTTGTGCTTTGAGACATAACTGTATTTCCATGTCTCCTAAATTCCTAATGATCATTTGAGCTTACCTTTATGTCCCACGTTCAATGCAGACAGAACTTTTGATCCAAGCGCAGTTAACTCGTGAGCCAGCATCTTTATCTCCATCTCTGCAAGATGATTTCAAACATGTTCTGGAGCTTGCTCCTCGCCTCCTTGAAGAATTGATGAAGGTGGTCTATTCATTTCTGGTCTTGTATTAGTAGCCTCATAAAGGAGTCCTTTTAAAATTATAAATCCATGATTCCCCTCGTTCCTGTGTTGGAAAACTTACATATGTTAGCCATGTTAGGCCAGCATCACTTATCTTACTTTTTACAGATGGCACTGGTTCCACGCAATGCTCAGGGGCAGGGATGGCTGAGGCCTGCAGTTGGGGTGGTTGAACTTTCTCAGTGCATAATTCAGGTGATTGTTTATCATCCTCTTTTGCTGAGCATGTATATCTCATAGATATACTGACAATTCACATCCTCTTTTATGTTCAAAATTTATGTAGTCGAGTTAGTATTCTGAGTCCCTGTATAGACAACCATTTAGGATATGCCAACAGTATTCTGAGTCCCTGTCAAATTTGATCTATTAAGCGTATATTTTGAATGTTGGATTACATGCCTCATCCATGATAAGTTCAAAAAAGTGTATTAGGGTACATATAGTTATCTGCATAGAACAATAATCATACCAAAGTATAGCAAATATAATGTAATTGGTCCCAATTCTGTGCTTGGATATGAGTGTATATTTTATGCAATTGTAGCTGCAAAGCCTACAAGAAACATCAACTTACACTTTAATGCAGTCTTGCTATTCTAATGGTTAATTTAAACACAGGCCGTTCCACTAAGTGCAAGGAAGGCTATTGGAGGATCAAGTGAAGGCATAGCCCCCTTCTTGCAGCTGCCACATTTCAGTGAGGCGGTTGTGAAAAAGATAGCCCGGAAGGTAATAGTCTTAGTATGGTCTTTGACTATGTCATCTGGAGATTTCTGATCTGTATCTTGCATAGGTAGATGGGATTCTGCATATTCTATTTCTTATTATGAGCTAGATAAAGGTGTTGTGAGACCTTTTTTGAAACTGAATTAGCAAGGACTTTTGCACAAGTTATTTTATTTAACTATTTTTTTTCTTTGTTCTTTGTAGAAGCTGAGAGTGTTTCAAGAGCTTCGGGACATGTCCATGCAAGAGCGTGCTGAGTTGCTTTCTCAAGTTGCTGGTTTCTCACCTGCTGAAGTAGAAGATGTTGAAATGGTTTTAGCAGCAATGCCATCCATATCACTTGATGTTAAGTGTGAGACTGAAGGTGAAGAGGGCATACAAGAGGGTGACATTCTCACTGTTCATACTTGGGTGACACTACAACGCGACAATGGTCTAATAGGAGCCCTTCCCCATGCCCCCTACTTCCCGTTCCGGAAGGAGGAAAATTTCTGGTTTTTGCTTGCAGACAGCGTCTCCAATAATGTATGGTTCTGGCAGAAGGTAAATTTCAATGAGGAAGCTGCAGCCATTACTGCTGCTTCCAAAGCAATTGAGGAGACAATGGAGGGTTCAGGAGCAAATATGAAGGAGACTAGTGCTGCTATCAAAGAAGCGGTTGAAAAGGTGAGGAGTGGATCTAGATTGGTAACTGGCAAGTTACCCACCCCAGCAGAGGGGAATTATAATTTGACATGTTACTGTCTGTGCGACTCTTGGCTTGGTTGTGATAGAAGAACAAACTTGAAAGTAAAAATCTTGAAGCGTACCCGAGCTGGTACACGAGGCGGTTTTGTGGCTGAAGATGGATTGATTACTGAGGAAGGGGTTGAAGAGGAGGAAGATGTTGATGATGAGGAATATGACGAGGATTATGAGAGCGAGTACAGTGAAGATGAGGCAGACAAACAACAGGATACCAAACAGAAAGGCCCTGCTGCAAATGGCAACGGTCGTAACCAAGATACGGGTTCGGAAGGTTCAAGTTCAGAGGAGGACTAAACCAACTAGAAGAGATACTTAGCTTTTCTGTTTTTTCTTGTTCGTTTATCTTTATTTGGTGAAAGAATTGAAACAACCACTACAGTGATAGTTACTAAAATACGCGGGTTCATACCCACTTGAACTTCAGTTTCTAAATACTTGGACAATTTTATTATGAATCTCTGTTTTGGAACAAAAGCAACAAAAATATTTACCTATCTGAGAATTACCCTGACAATCTGTACTACTAATACCTCAATCTCTAACAGACACACAGCTTCTTCTAAAACTTGTATGGCTGTCAAAATCTAAGAACAATTCGTATACAACAACTTATACTTGACAGCACAATTCTGATTCTCAACATCCACTATTTCAAGATCTTCCTTCGCCTTGTGGACCTTTCTCATTCCACACTGATGGGAAGGTATGTCACTTCATAATTGCTGATTCATTTGATTGGTCAAGAAGAGATTATAGATACAGACCTGAGGTCATTCAAACTTGTTTCAGCTCCTCGAGTGAACTGTACGAGTTCTTGTCCAGTTCCTCAGCTTCAACATTCGGTTCATCTGATCTTGTTTCAGCTTCTTTGAGTAAATTGTATGTTTTCTGGTCCAATTCCTCAGCTTCAGAATTCTGTTCATCTGGACTTGATTGGGTATCTGACACTTCATCTGAGTTAGAAACGCTTTCCTTACTCTCACTTAGCATTTTGTACCTACCTTGAAGGCCACTTTTCTCATCTGCACGAACTTTAACACGTTTTCCTTTGATGGAACGAATCGCCCATTTTGCAGGTGGGTACTTCTTGTTCAACTTTGTGTATTTGTCCATCATACCTAGCTTCTGAAAGGCATCTCCAACCTTGTCAACAATTGACTTATTTGGTTTGATCCCAAGCTCCTCCATGTCAGCAAATATCTACAGTAGCAGAACAATTCAACCAGGTTAAACTCTTTGTGATGCATCAAATTCAAAGGTGCTCTAATATGCAAACTAGTTAGACTATGACTTTCGACATCAAATTCATTTTACAGACAAATACTGCAATAATATGCATCGTGAAGTTCCCCATTGCACAGCATTGGCATATTATACCTCAAACATCTTGTCATACAATCCCTTCTCATAGTAAATCGAAACCATCTTGTCAAAGAAAGTTCGCGGCATACTATCTAAGTACTGCTTGAACAGCTTTGTCCACAGCTCTTCAGCTTCTTCAAGCCTCCCATCTGCCGCTAAAGCATTCAATAGCGTAAAATAGGTCCCCATTGTCCTTCCTTGACCTTTGCTCAACATCCATTTTGCTACCTAAACCCCAGACACAGTTATTTCTAAAATCCAACTACAAATTCCATTACTCCATTATCATAATCCATTGATGGTCTCAATCACATAAATGAAAGAAAGGAAAAAAAAACCTGAATTATCCTTTTCCAGTCTTTCTGATTCTCAAGAGTCTTCAGTGCCTTCTTCACTGTAATTATAGGAAACTCTAATTCCCAAGCAATGAAAGCATCAAGTGCCCCATAAACCTCTTCTTTCACATTCGACAATCCCTTAATCTACACAACAAAAAGATACAAACATTCAACACTAACTACACAACTACGCAAAAGGGTGCCAAAAATTTATTCATAAACTTACACACTCAACAAGCTTTAGCGATTTGGAAATGGTACCAATCTTCTTATTGGCTTTCCAGACTCTTGGGTATCTGGGTCTTGGTCCTTTCAATCCACATACCTGAGATGAAAGAAAAAGAAGCAGCAAAATTTAACAACAAAGTTATAGTCTTTCAGCAAATTACAGAAATGGGTACCCATGTTTGGTTGAAGCTTTACCACTACGGTGGTTCTACAACTGTGAGAGATTCTGGTAAATTCCAGTCGCCGAGTAAAGAGCGGCAGTGAGTACGTCAAGGTAAGCATCACTACTGTGAAAGCAGCAGCATTTGAATGGCTCATACCAGAGCTGCTGCGACCCTGTTTTAATACAGACGGCGAAACGGTGCGTTTTGTCCCAAGAAGAAGAAAGAGACCAGAGTTTGACCGTCAAATATTGCAGGGAGGGCTGTCGTTATTCGTGTCCGCAGAGGATCCCAGCTCCCACACTAACTAACCAAAAACTGAAAAAGGACTACCACGCTCAATCCTCATCCTCTCAAAGTCTCAAGAGAGAGATATTATTTCCTTCTTTCAGATTTTTCAAGAAACACTTCCATTAATTCTCTAAAGTAAAGTAAAGAGAGAAATGATGATGATGATCGAGTCCGCCATGGCCGTACGATTCAACGCCGCCGCCAATGTCTGCTCCTCCGCCGCCGCGCCTTGTAATAACCTCAACTCTCTCTGTGCTGAAATAAATCTTCGAGCTCAACTTCGCCACCACGCTGCTGACTCTCTCTCTCTCTCTCTCTCTCTCTCTCTGTTTGATTCTTCTAGGTTTCCGTCCACGGTGGAGCTCGGAGGAGCTGACCGGAGGAGCCGTACACGTCAGCTCCTGCCGCCTCACGTACTCCGGCGGCTGCGCCTTGCCCTGGTAACTAGCTTAATTTCGATAGCTTGTAGTAGCTTAGAGACGAGCTTGTTTTTGCTCTAGTGAATTAGACCTATCTGAAATTTTCGTGCTTTGGAAAACGGCTAGAGAGTGTGAGGTGTGGTTTTTGTAGGAGTAGGATTCGGCGATCAAAGAATTCAGCTTCGAAAAGGAGCAATTGTGTAAAGAATGGGATTCGAGCTGCTACCGAGCAACTAGGGCCGGGTTCGGAGCCGATCAAGCCCAATGGGAGGCCTCAGTATCATCCATTTGAGGATATTGCAGAGGCAACAGTAGATAGTGCTGGAGCTGCTAGACTTACAGCAGCTGAATCCGCCAGGACAATTATTGAGGTAGTGCATTGAAGTCCTTAGCTTTGTTATGACGTAGTGGTTTTGCTAATGGACTTGAGGTGTCAGCGCATTGGTAGTTCTGCATTGTTAATGTGTCCATAGTGTGTCATATGCAGGTTAACAGCAAAGCGACGCTCATGTTTTCGAGCCTGATCAACGATGAGGTTCATGAAAATATTATGTGTCCTGATTTGCCTTATGTAACTGATGAACATGGAAGTAAGTCAAGTGTATGATTTTCTCATCATACATTAGACTTGCCAACCTTTATTTTGATCTTTTCCGTGAAGTTCTAATATGGTCTAGCATGTTACAGATATATACTTTCAAGTGAAGGATGGTGACGATAACGTGTCTATGCAATCCATAACATCAGATAATAACTATGTGGTATGACATTTTGTTGAACTCATTAATTCTAAACAGCTGACAACCCCTTTTGCTCTGGACTTATTAAAATGACTTTTTTTTTTTTGGTTCAATGTATGATGCAGCAAGTAATTATTGGGTTAGATACTATGGAGATGATCAATGAGATGGAGTTACCGGAAATTGAGTATGGAATTGATGACATTGAAGATCAATATAGTGATGATGATGATGATGATGATGATGATGATGATGATGATGATGATGATGATGAAAACGATGATGACGATGAAGATGGCGACGATGATGAGGTTTGTTTTCTGCTTTTTGTTTCTACCTATCTGAAGCATGTATGTGGTTCTCACACATTTCTAATGATTTGATAGATTCTTTTCTAGGATTGGGTTGCCGTTCTTGACGATGAAGATGAAGAAGATGATGATTCAGATGATGAGGCTCTTGGAGACTGGGCAAAGCTGGAAACGATGCGTTATTCTCACCCAGTGTATTTTGCCAAGAAGCTGACTGAGGTAAACTGCAAATATGGTGGCGACTCTTCAAAGAAATGTAGGAGAACTACTGTTGACCAGTTGAATACACATGATATGACCGTCAATTTTTACTAAACAGTAACCAAAGTATACAAATATTCGGCATTCATAAGCTTTACCCGTAGCATTTCTTAATTGCAACTTCTTTCAGGCCATGGTCTGGTGAGCTTATCTTTTTCTGTTTGTAATCTTTAGGCTGTGTCAGACGAACCTATAGATTGGGCAGAGCAGGCTCCAGCCAGTTTGGCAATTCAGGGGCTTCTAAGACCTGCATACATTGAAGAACATACTGTCATTAAAAAGCATCTGTCTGCACCTGAGCCTAATTATGACTTAGATCAAGTTGAGGAAACTGTAGAACAGGATTTAGAAGAACCTGATAAGATCAATGGCCATGAATCAGGATCTGTCAATGGCAGTGCAATCCCTGCAGAGGAATCAGATAATGAGAAGGGTGATATTCAAAAGAATGGGACTACATTCTACAAATTGGAGATAGTCAAGATTCAGTTATTCTCGTCACATGGACATCAGGTGTGTGTAATGATATAGGTGTCGTTTATAAGTAATGAATAGGCAGCTCTATTTTAAAAACTTTGACATGTAAAACTGGACCTCATATCTTTTCCTGGTTACTGGGCCTTTTCACACTACTGAAAATGCAGTTATTAGTAGGTCGATCATTGACTGAGACAATTAGTTATCCCTTAAATTCTCGACACATTTGTGAAAATCTGTGTAAAGTAAAAAAATTGATTGAAAGACCACCATACTCTAAACTAATGGTTAAGGGTTTCAGTGGCTTTTATTTCTTATCCCCTGAAAAAAGAACCAGTTAATGTGACAAATACTAAGTTGTAAGTTAAATCCAATTTGTTGGTGAGCCTTTGATGTGTTTTCCTCAACATTAATTGGCATTTGGATGCACTGCAGTACAGTGACTTACTTTCTTCTTTTCTAATTCTGCAGAGTATTGTGGAAGTAGAAGACTTCGTTAAAGCACAGCCGGATGCCATTGCACACTCAGCTGCTAAAATTATATCTCGTCTGAAAGCAGGCGGAGAAAAGACGACTCAAGCTCTTAAATCCCTATGTTGGAGACTAAAGGGTATCCAAGTTGAGGTAAAATAATGAAACTGGGAAATCAAGCTTCCAATTTCTTTCTGAATGGTGGCTATAGATATTGGCATCATAAATGACTCTGCAGTTATGCATGTAAAATGAAAGGGCTGCGTGATGTTGATATATGAATACATATTTGAATATAGTGAATGTAAAAAGTGTAGATAATTGTTATCAAAATATTGTTAATTGCAGGAGGTAGTACTTACCGGTGTAGATTCCCTTGGATTTGACTTGAGGGTTTGCTCAGGAACACAAGTTCAGACATTGCGGTTTGCACTAAATGCACGGGTATGCTAATTATCCCCAAGCTTTAAGGTTCAATTTTCTATTTTGTACTTTTCAACAAGGTGCAGAAATCAGTGGCTTAGATATTTGAAATCTAACTCTTGAGAAGATGTCTGAGGCTCATAGTTGGCTCTGTACTCTGGTAAAAAAGAAGTCAAAAATTTGCAACCTAACTTATCAATCAGTCTAGCGCATTTCCTTTTAACTTTGAAGACAGTCATTTACTATTGTTGAAACCATCTCAGAAGCACAATAAAGTATAGTTGGGAATCATTTGTGAAATGTGATGTGCTTATTGTGTATGTTATATAGTAACATTGCCGTTGGTTGCTCCTTCCATTGTGTATATTTTCAGGCAACTTCTGAGTACGGTGCCGAAAGACAACTTAATGATCTATTATTCCCAAGGATGCAGCACAAGCCACAAAAAGTAAAGCAAAATTAGATCTTGGTAACGCCAACACAATTCTCAGGTTCTATATTCTGGTTTGCTTCTAGCAGGTAATCTATTCGGAAGAGAATCAGGTACAGCAGATGGATGTGGCCGCAAAAAGCTTCATGCACAGTCCATCAGTTGTGTAGTGTTACTTTTTCTTTGGTCAGTCAGGTCATTTATCTTTTAATGGCAATACTGATAAATGGAAATTCATTGTTTCGATGCGAATTGGCTCTTGACCTATTGGCCTTTTACACACACATTTTTTCATTCTTGCTCTATTGGCGGCCAAATCTAGCACCGGTCAAAGCTGAAGTAGACTTCACAGTTGTAATGCTGTGATCAAACAAGATACAGAAACTGTAGTGCATTGTTCTCGACTAGAATAGGCTTGACCAAATAGCAGATAAGTTTTTATCATCCATGTACTGTATCTTTTTCATTGCACTGTAATACAATTTGATAATGTCAGATGCAGCTTGGTTCATATCAAAGCATAATGCTGAGTTCACCTGTCGTAAACTTAGAATCTGTGTCTTAGATTTTCAGTCCAAATCAAGCAGCCATTTTATTCAATGTTACAGAAAAACAGAGCAGAGTTTTCAGCTTCAAATACATTCACAGATCTCTTTGCTTCATATATGTTTCATACACCAGCTGTGCAGCAAGAATATCCACAACTGCAGAACCAACAGACTTGAACACGGTAATCTCCTCGGAACTCCTCCTCCCTTGTTTCTCCCCTCCGATCAGCTCCACAAGCGTACCGCACACATCACCTTTATCGATGACACCTCTCTCGAAAGCCCCAACCAGCTCCCCGGCCTCCACCAGCGCCGCCTCATTGTCCACAAACACTCTCCCCCTCCTCATTGCCTCATCATCACACTCCCTCATCGTATGCTTGAACGATCCAACCAAGTCCAAATGCGCCCCGGCCTTCAGCCTCTCCCCCTTCACTAGCGCCGCCTCCGAATTGGTAGCGCAGCTCACAATGTCTCCCACCATAACCGCCTCATTCAACCCCACATTGCCTTCGAACTCAACTCCAAGGGCTCCCAATTCACTGCATCTCATCTCCTCCGCCAAGGCCACCGCCTTCGCCTCCGTCCGGTTCCATATGATCACTCTCTTCAACTCCGGCCTCGCCGCCAGGTGGGCCCTGATCAGGTGCGGCGCCAGAGCCCCTGCTCCGATCATGACCAACACCTCACTGTCCTCTCTCGACAGAATGCGAGACGCTAGACCGGAGACGCAGGCGGTTCGGTAGAGAGTGAGGGCGGTGCCGTCCATGGTAGCGAGTGTCTGGCCGGTGGCGGAGCTGAAGAGGACGTAGCTGCCGTGGATTCCGGGCAAGCCCACGGAGGAGTTGTGGGGGAAGTATGTGACGAGCTTGACGCCGATGTAGGGGAGGGAGGAGGCGGCGGAGGACCAGGAGGGCATGAGGAGGAGTGAGGTGGCGGAGGAGACGGCATAGCTTTGGCGGAGTGGGGAAGAAAGAGAAGATGAGACTGTAGGGAGAGATGAGTTGAAATGGTCGATTAGGGTTTGGTGGGAGAGGAGTGAGTGTATGGACTCGGTGGTGATGAAGACTGGGAATGTTTGAGAACAAGCCATTGAGAGAGAGAGAGAGAGAGAGAGAGAGAGAGGACTACGTAACTAGGCAGAGGACGACGACCTGTATGGCTGTGTGTGTATATATCTTGGGTGGACTTTGAAAAGTAGATAAATGTAGATCCTCTGTCGACGAGTCTTTCGTCGCCAAAGTAATTGCAACGTTTGTCTTCGTAACTAAACGTACAATAAAAATGTCTAACAATTTAGGGATTTCAAAATTTCTGGTGTGAAATTCCTTGTTTGGCAAAAAAATAGAAGAGAAATCTTGTAAAATCGAGATTTGGGAAGGAATTTTGGGACAGAACAAAATGTGGGATTTTGAGATTTCGCATATTGAGACATCATTTTAAAATCTCAAAATCTCTTGTCAGAGAGATGCGACTTGAGCAAGAACACTTGTTTTGATCTCCGGCTATCGACAATTTCAAGGTTTGTTCTCTAGGCTGGGCTCCCTTCCATTGTGTTGGTCTAAGATTTTTTTTGGATGAATCTGACGTGTTTGGATCTCCAATGTTGGATTGATTTGTTCTATGTGTTTCTTGCTTTGGTTATCAAATATGATATTTTTGACTTTGTTAACGACTTAGAATGGATTCATTGTTTGAATTGGGTTGTCTATATAGACTATTTCGAATCTAGGTATGCAATGAATTGGGTTGCTTGTATTTACAATTTTGAATCCTAATTTGGTGTGAACTGAAAGTACTTATTTGTCAATTTTGAATATGAATACAATTATCTTCTCGATTGTTTTGTGTTTTGTATCATAAGTTTTGTGTAGTTTGTTGCATTACTGTTGTATTCCCTTATGAGAATACACAATTATGGATGAATTTGTTTTGGAGGCAATTAAGCACTGATTTAGTAGTACTTCCACTACTACTGCACGTATGGCGATTAGCTCTGTGTTCATTGGGCAAAACTCATACGTATGTATTAGCTAGATGATTGTGTATGGCTGCAATAGATCAAAATTATTTAATTGACAATGAAGTTAGAGTTAACTGATGAATTGATGATATGTTAATTGGATGGATATAAAACATTTGTTTTGGTATTTTTTGTTGTTGTGCTGCTGTGAATTCTCTCCTTGTTATATCTTCTTTTATATACTGTGAATGGCAGATTGTTGTTGTTACTCGGGTTATCTTCAGTTGACATATCTACTTTTGTATACCAACAGAGTTGATCAGTGCATGAGAGTTTCTAGTTCACTTGAATTGGTTAAGAATTTCAAACGTTTCGTGAGCCCTTGTTGGGTGGTTATGTATCTTTAGTTGCCTCATTATAGCTCAGTCTCATTACTAGTCCAGCTTTCTCCATCTCCCTTCTATCACTATCATGAAAAAAACAATCCGTAGGCATATTATTATTGACACATCTTATTATGAATAAAACATGGAGAGAGATCGGTACAAATGAATAATGAAGATGAAGAACAAGATGAAGAACCAAGATGATCTTATGAACTCAGGTAAAAACATGCATATGCATTTTATTGTTTTTCATTGAGGATACATAACTAGTCTTCTATCCCTGATCCCCTGAATTGATAGTTCATATGATCGGTTTTATCAAAGCTCTATATATGTTTGTAAAACATTTTCCAAATCATACAATTGGTCATTTGTTATATGTAAAATGTATTTTGCTTTTACATAAAAATAAAACTACCTTACCTTGATTTAGGGAAGATATTTGTAAAGTAAAAAAAAGCTTTTTGTGTGATCATCAAGCTTGCCTACTTGACTTAGACTTGAGCCACGTTTTTAGGGAGCTCTTCTTTATCTTATAAAGACTTTATGTGGTGTTCAAAGTCTTTAAACTTGGCTGACATGCATGGGTCAAGATCTCACTTATGTGTCACCTAAAATATCTTCTTTATGTAATGACCAAGTTTCTTTGTGTGGTACGGTCTTCAAAGCTTGAATGCTTATTTTGGCTTAGAATTAAGCATTCATATTAAAATGATTACCTTTCACATATACTTGGCTCTGGCCATTCATTTACCTTTTACTTGGTTTAAGAGAAACATTTTTTTAAGTGTAAAAAGGTTTTGTGTGGCCGGTTACCAAGATTGTTCTACTTGGCTGTAAGTTAAGCTACCTTTTAAAGAGAGCTTTTCTTTATTTTTTAAAAGTTTGTGTGGTGCTCAAGTTCTAGATACTTGGCTGGGACATTTCGTCCATACCAAATAGACCCTCTCTTGGTCTATATAAACACAAAGCCTCCATAAGAAAACTTCTCCAGAAAAACCATTCGGTTGCTTTGCTTGACTTTTGAGTTTGTTATCAAAATGTAGAAACTATCATAGCATAGTTTTTTTGTTGAGTCTTGGTTTGCTGATATAGTCGTTTACTCTAAGTCTTCCTTTTGTGATAGTAAACCTTAGAGTTGCATAACACATATTTTCATACTTATTGCATATTGCATCCATGAGATCGGATTGGTAGTGCAAGCAACCCCAAGAAGTGTTCTAAAGAACCAACTTTGTGATAGTTGTGTTCTAGAAATAAAGCTTATGATATCTTCATATGAGGAATCAAAGAAATAAGACCGAGTAGATTTCAAGCTAGTATGACAGTCTAGTTGAGATAGTAACGTGTCTTTCCATCCTTAGTTAGCTTTGCATGTGTAAACACTTAGAAACATGACTGAATACAATTCTTACTCTAGCGCGCGAGTGTAGATAGGAGAACACCGTTCCTTGCTATTATCCGAGTTGTAGTCTTGTAAATAGTATCTTAACATGTATTCTTGGAAATCAACTGTGGGAGTTGGATTCCGAGGTAGAAGCTTTTGTAACCTTTGTTTGTAAACACTTAGATAAGAGTGTAGTTCTTAGACTAGTGTGCGATACTGGTTAGGATAAACGAACGAGTTTCTATCCCGGAAACTATAATCTTGTAAGAAGTGTTTTTACATATTGGAAATGTTTTGTCCCTCAAGAGTTAGGAGCACGCAATTTTCTCCCTATTTTAAGGTTTCTGCGTTAAAAAAAATATCTTGGTGTTATTTGTCTCTTTACTTCCTTGTATATTTTCTTTACATCATTAAGTATTTGTTATTCAAAATAGCTACATATCTTGGTCCTGCTATCACTGATACATCCCCCCCCCACAATCTGATTGTTGGCATTGGTTTTATAAAGAGCAACGAGTGGACAGGTTTAGTGTTTTTACTGGAGAATTGACAAGTTCTTTGATTGTTGGCATATGTACAATATGCTCAAGCTTTATTTTCTGGTCATTCTTTGTTAATAGGTTCGAGATCATTTGGTCGAAGAAGCTTGCATCACATTGGATATGATCAAAATCCCTATGAGCAAGCAATATCTATCATTGGGAGGACATTGTCTGCTTTCGATTAAGACAATCTAATTCCATGCTACGGGTTTGGAGATGGTAATCTGTAGTTTTGACTTTTGAGTAAAGTAAGATTTCTGTGATGTATGATGCATGGAAATGACATCATTCTTGTCTATCTTGTAGCATCCACACATGATCAAGATGTCTTCAGCTTCTACCCAGATGGAGACGTTTGTACTGGATTTGAGGAAGTGCTGGCACGATCTAGAGAAATCTTTCCCACTCTTCATCTTGCAGGTGCTGGATCCTATAATTATTCTTAAACTTGGCCAATATACTTAATTATCAGCAAGTAATGAACTTGTTCTTTATTGATTTCATTTCTTATTGCAGGACCTACATCTTTTGCACCCATTATTGAGATGACAATGACTACTGTTGAGCAAAGTGGAGGCCAGTACCATGTTTTGTTGATCATTGCCGATGGTCAGGTAACTAAATTCAAGCTTCAAGACCTCTAGAGAGTTTGTTCATGCTAAAAGCAACAAAATCTGCACTGCAACATAGTTCACCTCATATCTTTACATTATCATAGGTGACGAGAGTTGTAGAAACAGAAAATGGCCAACTAATCCCACAAGAACAAAGGACAATCAATGCAATTGTGAGAGCAAGGTAAATTTCGTATAAACACACTAGAATTCTTACTCTTTGCTGGGAATTTTTTTTAAAGCTAACAACATTTTGGATGCTGATCTAGACTTTCATGTGCTTGTTTTTTCTCTTGCAGTCAGTACCCCTTTTCTATAGTACTAGTTGGGGTAGGAGATGGGCCTTGGGACTTAATGAAGGAGTTCGACGACAACATCCCTTCTCGAGCATTTGATAATTTTCAGGTCAGCATTAGTGTCACTAAGTTGTCCAGAAATGGAAAAGCTTGACTTGCCTTGATCATAGCTCTTATGCTTTTTAGTTCTGACGGACTAGATTCTGTAATGTATGCAGTTTGTGAATTTTACGGAGATCATGTCAAAGAATTTTGATCTGTTAGGAAGCAGACAGAGTTTGCTCTAGCAGCCTTGATGGAAATACCTTCTCAATACAAGGCCACCATAGCGCTCAAGCTGTTGGGGTAAAAATTTAACGCTCAAAATGTACACTTCTTTCATATTTGATGAGTACTTACTTACAGTAACATGACTATCTGTCTCCTAAATCCTAATGCAGTGTCCGAAATGGGAATTCCCCAAACAGAATTGCTCTTCCCCCACCTGCTGCAGTGTCTTCTCGTAGTAACAGCACTAGTCCTTATGGCATTGGCTCAAGTAGTTTCCAGCGGCGTACCCCACGACCTACTCAAAACAATGCAGGAGCCAGCGCACCTTATTCAATTTATGATAATCAGGTGCTTAATCACCAACAATTAAGCTATTTATTCAAAAGAAAATAATTATACAACTAGCCTCCTCTTATTCTTCTTTTTCTTTACACAATGCAGGTTTGCCCCATTTGTCTTACTAGTCCAAAAGACATGGCATTCGGTTGCGGCCATCAGGTACAAATTATTATCTGTCAAATGCAGAGTATTAAGTTACATACTTGTATTGATTGTAGTTTCATACAATGTATTTCCCTTCCTTTATGTGTTGCAGACTTGTTGTGGCCGTGCAGAAGACCTCCAAACATGCCCCATTTGCCGCAGCTCAATCCAAACTAGAATAGGACTCTTCTAGTTTGCTGCACACATCCAAGATTTATCTAGAACTCTGAATTTGAAGTAGGATTATTATCTCTTGTAATATTATTAGTAAATATTTGTGATAAGTATTATTTATTCACTCAATTAATGAAGATATGAAAAATAATCCCTCCTTTAAAAAATAAATAATCCCTTGTTAGTTTTAGCAGTAAACCAAAAAACAAAATACACACTGAAAAATAGAATGAGGATTGAGATTTGTAAATTCTTCCTTGAATTCCTCATTTATCCAAACAATGCATTTCCAAGATCCCTCCACCAAATCCCATCATTTTATAATTCTGGTATTTGTAAATTCTGAATTTCAAAATCCTGGAATTTCAAAATCCCTTGGGATTTCAAAATTCCATTGCCAAACAGTGCCTAATAGACAGGAAATAAGTTATAGTAATTCGTGCAGTAGTTCAACTTGGGATGCAGCAGCAGTACACCAATCGTCGTCATCTTCTGGATCCGTGTTTCCTATTTGTGGAAGGAAACAGGAAACTCAGACTAGAAGAAACTGTCCCTGAATTTATACTTGGTTATGTGTTTTAGAAGTTTTAGACCTACCGTATTGCTGAGCTTTAATGAGTTCTGTTTATTCTCGACCTCATCTGCAACTCTAGCAGCTTCGAACCACCATGAATCTGTGACGCCACTGCTCATCGAGTTTTCATCATCTAAAAGAGTACGTTCATGATCATCTTCGGATTCGTACACCATTTCAGGGAGGATATCACTTGGAATTGGATGTGATGGAAAACGATAACCTGGTGCCAAGTATATATGCAGGTTTATACCAAATCATCTACTGATTAGAGAGAAAACAGAAATGAATGAATGTATAAAGTATTAAAATGTCCACACCTCTGCAGTCAGGATCATGACATATCTGATAGTACACACCTCTTCTGAGGTCAGCAACGAAGAAGCATATTAGCTTTGTGTAAATGGAACAAAATAGACCCAGTAGTCATTTGAAGAGTGATGTGTATAAGATGATGAAGTGCAAAAGCATATAGGCTTTACCATGATTGCTTTTGTGCTGTCTGCCAATTCGTTCACAGTATCTGTTTCTTGACATGCTGTAGACCATGAGTCCAAATTCCGAGAACCAATACCAGCTACGGATTTACCTATAATTTCAGCGACTTATAAGTGATTTGTGGGATGAAAATTACATATTTTAGAAGCGGGTTACAAGGGAGCAGACCTGATACATTTCCAATTGTACCAACAAATTCTACAAACGCATCCAAAGCTGGAAATGGAGATTTCCCAAGTATGTTGCTGAAGCATCACCTGTGCAGCGACTCAATGCAAATTCTAGAGGCCAGTTGTAAGATTTTCCAAAACTAGGGTTTACCTGCATTCAGAAAGAACTGATCTAATTTATGATACACTAACAACAGATCTAGTCGTTAAACCTCATTATCTGGACTCAAGAAGTTTGGCGCCTGATTTAAAAAGTGTGAAACGTCTGAAATCTCATTTACCTCAGTATCAAAATGCAGGGTCTTTATACAATCAAGATCAGACTTGCAGACTAGAAGCTTCTCACAATCAACATCCAAATTGCAGATCAGAGATGCCATGAACATCTCCTCTTCAGACTGTTGTTGATAGCATAAATTGGATCATGAGATATACCATAGTTAAAAGAAGCAAAACACTGGTAAGACATCAGATACCATTATTTAGAAGGGTGGGTAGCATACCATAGTGTCTTAGCTTTGTAGCACCCCTGAGGTAGAAGCACTGAATTCTTCCCTGCCTTTGATGATAGAAACAAGCAAAAACAGCGATTTCTGGTGTATAGAGCATTGTCTACAAATAGTTGAGTAGGCCCCAAGTCATCAGAGTCCTTTCTGATAAATAATTTTTCAAATTTTTCTCTTGAACGTGATATCCGTGAACACATCTGATAATATGTCAACATATAGTGACAATTGTTGGTATTTCTACAAGGAAGAGTAAAGAAACAACTGAAGTAAATGAAGTAGATTTCTGTTCATCTCACAGAAAAAGAGGTTGTAAATAACAAAAAGAAAATGAGACTAGTAATCTGTATATTAAGTTAAAAGTACACAATCAGTGTCCAATCCACTAATAGTGACAAGTGACAAGCAGCTCCAGCAATCTTCATCAACACATACCTCGGTGACAAATGCGCCTACATGCGAGTTGTCCTTAAAAGCAGTCTTCTGAATGCGAATAATTAGATGCCGAGAGAACTTTGCTGCAGACAAGTACGCATGAGTTTCAAAAACGAAGCTTAAAATGAACTTACATGCATTTAACCTGTAATGTGAAAATCCAAAACCCTTATATGGTATTTATTATTTGGTTTAAAGAATCCCCATGTCACAAAGGCATCAGCCAAGTGATAATGAAACACTATACCTTCAGTGGAAGAATCAAGTTCCAATATCTAATCCATGTTCCCTTGAATTGCATACTGATATCAAGAGATCAACCATTTTTATCTCCATTTCTCTCTGCATTGTCTTTCTTATTGAACTCCAAGTCAAAATAAAGGTGGCATGGCAAACCCTGACAGAAATAGATTCAAAATATAGCAACCACGACCAAGAAAAGAAGCATCCGATGTTCTTGAAAATGACAATCATGTTATCTTTTACTAATAAAGAAGGGGAAATTGTCACCTCCTGAATCACTTCATAATGGTGACATGATTTGGAATCCATTTTTTTATACCTGGAATTTAAAGAAACAAATATTATCACAAATACATCAAGAATGGAATACCTCAAACAATGATGAAATACCAACTATCTATAAAAAAACATAACAAGGGAAAACCTTCTCCAAAACTCGTCATAACTCGAAACAAGGAACATTCTTTGTCCACTATTATGATCTTGATAACTAAACACATAAACATTCTCATGCCTTTTGGCAAATTGCATTGCTTCTCCCTGCCTTGAAAATGTAGCCCATACTTGCTTCCTATTCAATCAAAAGAACATCATTTCAAGTCACTCCATTTAAACTCAAACAAAAAATCATGTCAACACAAATACCTTGAGCTCAATCTCTTCTGTGCAGTGAGATCAACATGTATCTCACGTAACACTCGCAACAACAGCTGTGAAGGCTGTTTCGGAGGCACACCACATGGAGACCCGTAAAACACAACCGGAGATAACTGCTTCCCACGAGTAAATGTGCTTGCTTTAACTACTGTCGATTCAGCCTGAACAAACCATTTACATATCCGACTTTCAGGTCTAGTGAAAAAGGGCCGAATCCTTAAACTCATAACTATCCAAATCCAATCGACTAAAAACACGATTTCTCCGAGTCAATTGCATACAGAAGCCACTGAATTACTGCAACATTATATATTTTCTGACCCAATAAATAGTTGAATCCAAAAAAGAACATACTTTATCGGCAGAAAGCTGTAAATCCAATGCAATTTTCTTTAGTTGTTCTTTTGTTTACGGAGACGGGACTTCCTGGGCTTTACTCGTTTGATTCGATTTGCTCTTGATTCTCTTTCTCTCTCGCAAAGCAGATTCTGCAACTCACACAAAATAAAGATTGTAACTTTCGAAAATTTCAGAAATTAAAGTCGATCCCAGATCAGCATTTAACACATTTAGTCAGTTAGTACTCTCGGTAACCAAATAGTACCCAGTCCAAGTTTAAAAACGAAATCCCTAATTCTGCGAAATTCAATAACAAGTAGTGGTGTGAGTGAGAGCTTACGTGGAGGTGAAGGTGAGATGCCACACTTGAAGCACTCGAACAACCGATCAATGTCGTCCATGGTTGAATTGATTTTCACGGTCGTCGTCGTCGTCTTGATTTCTAATTTGGGGTTTTAGGTTAAATACAGTGCTGAGTTGCTCTTCTTTTTCAGATGGCGGGAATTTAAATTTTAGAGGGGAGACTTATTGCCACGAACATTCCGTGGAGAAAAGGTAAGGAAAACAAATGAGGTAGTAGAGAGTAGAGAGCAGAGAGCAGAGAGCAGAGACTAGAGACCCTTGCTAAAAAAATGATTTTTTACATTCAAGAGTTCACCATTTAACAAGTTTACGACAATTGGTAATATATGATAGACCGATTAAATTCCTCAACAATAAAGATTCATATTGATCGATATTAAGAGCGTAACAAAAATGCTTACACTGCAAATAGAATATCTTAGACTAAAATGTTACCTACCACCTCGTTACTAATCCAGCTACAAATCAACTAGGGAGGAAAGGTACGACACTGTAACGGTGAGTGAGTGTGGACTGATGAACAGCTAGTCAGTTAGCTTTTGAAGTGGTATTGGTGAGTTTCCCCGTTGTGAAACAAAGATATATATGTATTTTGAAACGCGTAATTTTATAACATGTGGATCTGTGGCGCAATGGTAGCGCGTCTGACTCCAGATCAGAAGGTTGCGTGTTCGATTCACGTCAGGTTCAAATTTTGATATTTTTTTGCTTCATTCATATTCCTGGTGGCCTTAGGTTTTCCAGTCCTAGTGGGGTTGTAGCCGCGTATATGCATTTTCGTCTTCAACTACTCGCTACTTCATCATGTTTCTAAATAATCAAACTACCAGTTCTATATGGTTTATGATCCTCCAAAATCAACTGGAGGCGTAATCTGATGCAGGCTTAATCGTGTTTTCGGCCTCATTTTGCTCAGCACCTTCTCAACTTTGGTGGGTGCCTGGCTGTACGTTGCACTAAGATCTGCAAGATCTTGGATGTTAATAACAACCAAAACCTCTCAGAAGTCACCATCACAAGAACAATTTAATAACCTGTAGTCTCTTTAATTTTTACTTTTTTTTTGCTATGTTATACTGGAATATCTCAGCTGTGTTAGAAGATGAGAATGAAGAAAGTTGCCCACATTAGAAATGAGAAGCCTTGTTAGTGGGTGATAAGGATTTGGGCTACTCCTATCATTATCGATTGATTTTGGTATGGAACCCTAGATTATTTTATCATAGTATCAGAGTAAGTTCATCCTCGTGTGATGTCGAAAGGCCACACGTACTCACTATCACCCATATATGTTGTCGACGTGTTTGGCTTGAGATGCCGCAATGTGAATGGAAGACTCCCACACGTGCGGGAGTTTCCCTCTTCCCTTGGAGTCTAGCTATAAAGAAAGAGGGGTTCGGCACTAAGGGTTGACTTGGATTTGGAAACTAGACTTGTAGCTATCTTCATACTTGTCTTAATGTCTTTGTCCAACAATATTTGTAACACTTCCCTATGTATAACGAGCTGTTCTGCTGTTGTCTATAAACCCAAGTAGCTAGCCAACCCTTTGGTTTGATCAATGCAATTGTATTGTGCTGTAGCCTTTCTTTAATTTTCTTTCCAGAGTTGCATCTTTCGTCAAAAATCGATTAATTTACTATGAGAGAAAATGATTTTCCATGTTCCCAGCCCCAATTCTGGTGGTTCATAGTCATAAGTTTGATTCTTGTGTCACTTGCTGGTATTGCATCAGGTCTTGCCTTAGGACTATTGTCCTTCAGCGAAGTTGATCTTGAGGTTTTCATCAAAGTCTGGTCGACCCAAAGACAAGAAAAATGCAGGTTAGTATATACTGAGCTGCATATTACATTACATATATTTATTAAATGTAGTAATTTCTAGTTTAAAAAATTAAAATTTTGTTCTAGATAAATCTTTAAGGTAGATCTTTCCTACCATATCCTTACCCCATTTACTAGCTCCTTTTATATCTCTCTACCTTCGCAAGCTTCATCTGCTATATTTTCTTTGTGTATCTTGTTACAGCCACGATTCTACGGCTTGTTAAGAATGAGCATCTACTTTTATGTACTCTCCTCATAGGAAAATCAAAGGCATTGGAGGTATGCTGCTATACACAGTCACATATACATTATAAATTGGAGTTAAATTCTGGATGTTATTTATAATGGATTGATTGTAGTGTTGTTTTCTCTGTATGGCACTTCCCATTTTTGTAGACTCCATTCTCCCCCTTTGGGCTGCAGTTCTTGTGTTGCAGTTACAGAAGAAAGTCGGTGTTAGTTATCCAATTTTAGTTAAATTTTGTCTAAAATGTAGCTCAAACGGTAATTTTTCTGTTGTTTTTTACTCAAGATCATTCCTCAAGCTGTGTGTTCTCGATATGGTCCAAGTCTTGGTGCACAAATGTCTTACTTGGTAAGATTGCTTCGATCTTGTGGTTTCCTTCCCCATAGCAAACCCTTTCAGTAAGGTAATGCATCTTAGTGATCTGACATATGACTTAGATTACCGTCCACTTTTGACTTTGGATTTGTTATAACTTCATCACACCATTGCCTTGGAATTGTGACCATGGCAGCTATTGGATCGCTCCCTAGGAGAAGGGCATTCGTTGCTTTTAAGACGAGCAGAGCTGAAAACATCGGTGGATTTGCATGCAAATGGGGTTTTGCTTCTTCCCATTGCATCTGCATATGAATCCATCGGTGGCGCTTTGGACTTGACGCAGAAGACCGCTGAAGATGCAATGACTCCCATATCAAAAACTTTTGAACTTGATATAAACTCCAAACTTCACATGTACTACATTTACACGCTATATTACATCTGTTTAATTTACCTATAGCTCATTGGAGTCATAGATATACTTTATATATAAATATAGGACAAACTTCGGTTTATTCTTCTTAATTTTGACTCAAACAATATGTTAATCTTTTTTGTTTCAAAGTTAAATGTTTTATCCTTAAATTTTGGCTCAGACATTAATGTTACCACTCCATTAATTTATCATTCAATTTGACCGTTAAGTGATGACATGGTAATTACCACGTCAACAAGTGCGTCTCACTATCAAAAATAATTTTTATTGTAAGTTTTTTTTTAATTAATTTTATTTCATTCCTAATCTTTAATTCTTCATTTTCATTGTCTCATTTTTTTTATTTTACATTTTTTTTATTTTTTCTTGAATTTTACATTTATTTAATGATATTGCAGTTAATCATGGGGTTGCAAGAGTAATAGGTGGAAAATCACCCTCAAAGATAACTTTATTCTTGAGTAAATATATCAATATAGTAATTAGTAAATATGAGTCATTACCTACTGAAGATTGGTAAAACTAAGACTTAATATATTAATTAGACGCAAATGTCAACAAGCTGACAGATTCTACCAGCACACAAAGACACAACTACGAACCTAAGCTAGACTACTCCAAATGATACTAAAATTTAACAAAACCTACTAGACTCATTGGTGGACTACCACACAAAATTTAAAGGTTTTCTGAGTTGATTTGGTTGCAAAATGATTCGTCCAAACTTCAACTAATGTATAAAATAAATGCTGAAAGTAAAATATGTTTATGAATGCGAAGGGCTTAAACCGATGGATGAATAAGTTAAGATTAATGTAATCTACCACCGTCATTTCATTTTTCCAACACATACTTAACTTAATGCAGATATCCACTGAATGAAAGTTCCCAGGAAGAGTTTATCGTTATAACCACATCCTATTACATAATCCTTATGCCTATGCAGGTTTGTCATGAACCTCCCCTATATTTATCCCTCTATGAACCCATAGTCATAGACCCTAAGGTTTATAAAGAAGAAAGCATTAAGTTCTATATATAAAAAGTTTGAGAAGCTACAAGAGTTCATAAGTACGCTATGGGTGTGTCTTGCTAGACTAAGAATTTCAATCACCCAACAAGATAATATATCCGGTATATCACTATAGAGAATCCGATGGAAGAAATTATTTTCAGACGCCCATATCAAATGACAATAGAATCCTAGCATGCATACTAAGTTGCACACCAAATTAAACATACAAGAATCCATCATTAAACCACATAGAGAAAGAAACCTCATTCAAAAGAATATGCAAAATTAAATTAAAGTGTATGCATTTAAAATACTTCATGTACGGGGCTTCAAATAGTCTCTTAACAAGATATTTAGTTACTCATAGTCTTAGATAATAATATCAAAAAATACATGAAAGATAAATTAAATAATGAAAAAGAATGAACTCTTATCTTCATCAGAATCAAGCTCGGGCTTGTGGCTATGGCTCGTGTACCTCTTCCTCTTCCCGTCTTGTTTCTCTTCCTTTTCTTTTTGTTCGTCTCTTCCTACTTCGCCCCAAAGCTCTTCTCTCCTTTTCTCCCGTCTAAGTCTTGCTAGGTTAATTAACCTAGCCATCCCAAACTCATGTGCTACATCCTTGTTTCCATCATGGATCAAGAGACTTCACATCCATCAACACCGATCAATCCTTATTTCCTTATTTATCTCCAATATACCTAATAATAAATCAAATAGTCAATAACAAAAAAAAATCACAAAATAACTAAATAATAGGGATGATTAGCATAACAAAAGTTGCATATTTATGCAACTATCAAAGAGAAAGAAAAAAAATAAAAATAGAAATGAGTTGGTTAAAAAATTAGAAATTGTGATCTTCTTTTTTTTTCTCTTGCAACTCCACGACTAATTACAATATCGTCGATCTCTTTTTTTAACATTTTTTATTATCCTTTTATATTTTTTTATAGATAAAAATTAAAAAAGAATGTTAAAAGACAAAAATAAAAATGAGAGGATGAAAATGAAAATTAAAGATTAGGAATGAAATAAAATTAATTTTAAAAAATTAAAATAGGAATTGTTAAAGAAGAAAAGTATGATAACTAAGAAGTGTAACTCTTTCATTGATAAAATGTCTTATATATAGGCTGATACAATTTGTTACAATAACTGTCCCTATAAAACAATGATTTTCTCTATCTCTATCTATACTAAACCGTATCTAATTAGGACAAGACACACACAAAAAGTTACGAAGAATAAATCTCCTTAAACACTCCCCCTTGTGTCGATGGCCTAATGATTGATGCATGACTTGTTGCCTCACTAAAAACCTCGTCAAGCAAACAAAAACCCCATGGGTAAAACAAAGCTTGGTTTAAAGGGAAAATAGTAAAACGCATCAACTACAAAAGCTAATACATGTGATGTAGACTCTCCCTGATGTCTATAGAAATGTAACTCCCCCTGACTGTAAACTCAATCATAGAGTTTAGATAATCTGCACATACTAATGCGTCTCACATTTTTCACAAATGTATATTTGGGCAATGACTTAGTAAACTAGTCTGCAACATTATCCACCAAACCAATTTGGTTCATATGGATAATTAATAACCGCTTCTATTGCTGATTGTATGAGTACTTTGGCCTAAATGAATTAAGTATGACACCCTTAGTGTAACCCAACTTCATTCGTTCAATGCAAACCGCATTATCCTCAAATGTGGGAGTTGGTGTTGTCGTAGTAGATGGTAATCCACTAGACCCTCGAATATGGTGTAATACCATCCTAAACCAGACACACTCATCACCCGCTTCATACAAATCTTTAATCTTAAAATAGTTCAAAGAAGTAGCAACAAGGGTTTACTTTGTTTTTCTTCAAGAAATCTCCATGGTGAATACATAACATGTGTGGGAACGTCCTTTATGCCCCTAATGTCGGGAAGTACGTCTCATCACAGTGACATTCTGCAAAATAAGCAGTAAAGAGATCTCAGGTTCTTAATAGCAAACAATTGTTGGAGAACCATAACCAACATAAATGCATAACCGTCGTTGATGACTCATTTTTATACGCAGTGGAAGTGTAGTAGGCACATGTATCACGCAACTAGAGATGCGGAGGTGTGAGATATTAAACTCATATCCAATTACCAATTGGTACTCACTAAATGGTTGGCTATTTATGAGTATCAAGCGAATAAGCATAGCTGCATGTAATATTGCATATCCCCAATGAGATACCGGCAAATTAGTATGCATAGCATTGAGCTGGTCACAAGCTCTAACCACTTGATTTGTGCCTCGGTTAAACTGTTCTATGAATGAACATGGGAAACCGAGATGTTCAACGTCAATCCTAATCAACAAAATATTTTTATGTAAACTCTCATGCATTATCCGATCGAATTGATCTGATTGAGTTGTTCGGGTGGTGACCCCGAAGCTTAAAATATGTGCTAAGAGTTTGGCAAATACAATGTACCAAGTGGATTGCAAAGACATGTGACATATGCGTCGATGTAACAATCAAAATCATATATAAACAGTCCACATACCTGTTTGATTGATCCACAAAAATAATGTTGGAATCTGTGGAAGAATGGAAGTTATATCTACAACAAAAGACCGTCATGCATGTAAACAACATTATAGATAAAAAAAAGCTTTACAAAATGGGCGATGTACATCAGAGGTTACAACATATTAATCTGGTGGGATAACACAATATGCCACAACAGTATGTTGTCGGGATTGTGTTGCACTCGTCTTGGAGACTGAACTAGGAATGAGAGGAGTAGTCTCATCCTCCCCATCTAAACTGATGGATGTAGATATACCTACATGCTTCTCAAAAGAATTGATGACCATAAGAATTTCTCAATATCATGATCATCATAATGCAAAAGCTCATATGAGGCCATGTCACACATAGTAATATAAGTAACTACATTGGATTCAATGATCCTAACCATAGTAAGATATAAACACTATAAATCCTCACAAACCTCTCCAGATTGCGTCGTTGGCAGCATTCTACGGAGATTGGACACAAAACTCTTTTTCATTCTCACAATTTTATTCCGAGTAAGACCGGTGGCACAAATGTTTTCAAATCTAAGTAAGGTTCGAATAGCCTTTTAGGCGTGTATAACACTCCATCTCGCCATCATATATCAACAAAACAATATCAATCAATCCGTCTTTGAACCCAAGACATAGCGAACACTTTAAGTGAATACTTAAAAATTTCAAAGGGTGTAACACTTATAAAGTGTTGATATAGTATGATAATACCTAAAAACAACCGATGTATAACAATATCTGACCGGTCGAAATAAATCTTGTAGATTAAGTCTCATGGCATGACAAAAACCAATGTAAAACCACATTTGAGGCAGAATTCTAGGTTGGAAAATTTTGAAATTTTTCTGATCCTTTTTCAATAAAATCGATGTAAGATACATCAAAAACACCATAATCTTGATAGAACCTTCTATGGATTGAAGTACAAAAAATTTTATGGATCAAAAATCTCACAAACCTACCCATGGGATACCTTCGATGGATGGAAGAACAATTCCTTGATGGATTGAAGAAATCCAAAATAAATTTTGATTTTCTGATACATATTTTCGATGGGTCGAAGAGTTAGTATTCGATAGATCGAAGAACCTGACCTGGGGTATTACTTCGATGGATCGAGGAAGAAATCCTTGATGGATCGAAAAAATGTAGTGTAAGGACCCGAGGATGACCTTTGATGGATCAAAAATCTCAAAAATCGACCCGTGGGATACCTTCGATGAATCGAAGAAAAATTCCTCGATGGATCGAAATAACATCATCTCCTTTGTGTCTCGTTTTTACTGTATCGTTGTATCATTATACCATATGTTAATGTAAACATCAAACCATACACTGAATTGGTATAAAAATAACATTCTCAACACTTTTATATACCGAAAAATAGAGAAAATTTCATTATTCGCCAACTTGAAGAATTACATCAAAGATGTCTTATTTCAAAACCAACTAAAACAAGTCTCAAACCATGACTAAAATCAAATTAAAAAAATAAAACTTGATTACATAGCAAAGACATGAGCCTAGTACATAGACTATTTATAAACCACAGTCTCCAGACTTGCTTATTTATTGTCTGCTATTATAAGATTGGTTTTACCTCAATCTTCCATCTCATAGGCTTCAGTGAAGTTAGTCCCGTGTGCCAAGTATCGTGTGTACTTTTTGTAGGCATTTTTTGAATATCCTTGGTTGCAAAATATTGTTTGTGCATGTGCTTGGTAGAACCATATCTATAGCAATATGACATGCACGAATTAGAAGCAAAATTGAAAGAATTTCTTCCATTCCAAGGCTGGAATGATTCTTATTGGAGTTGTTTTGGCCATTATCTTAGTAAGTTCAAGTCAAGTTCCGACTATATCCCTTACCACGAGATTTTCCCCGTCATCTTCTTCCACCATGGTTATTGTAAGGCTCAGAACGACTGTTTCTCCTATCCTTACATGTCTTCTCACCAGTGTTGTACGACTCATAGATCTTTTTAATACTAGCTGACCGAGAATTATTGATGAGAAGAATCTTGCGATACCGCTCTTTCTTAGCCATCACATTCATGATATCACTGAATGATTTTAGTCTTCCTTGCTCATAATCTGTGCAATATTGGCTAGCAAGTGTGCCCATGAAAGTAGAGAAGATGCTTAAAGACTTCTTGATCATAGCCTGATCGGTCTTTACAATGCCACAAACACTCAAATTTGATTGAAGCTCTAACATAGCTTGATTAAAAATATTAATACTTGGATAATTCAATAAACGGATTGAATCTCATCTTTCTCGCAGTCCAGGAAGTTGTGCATTATGCACATTATTGAACATGTCTTGTAAAGTCACCCACAAAACCGTTGGGGTCATTCTAGAAAATATTGTTTCTTTAGAACTAGATGTATATGCCGTTTCAAAAAAATGAGGGCTTGAGCTTTGCGAGTTGAAGTTGATGGCTCAGTAGGTGGTGGTGGTGGTGGTTGGATTGTATTCGTCAGATTCATACTGAGAAATGCGTTCTCAACATCTGACACCCAACGATGGTGTTTTTCTCCTTTAGAATCAAAGATATCAAATTTAGGCAGTTCCGGCTCAATTAATGTCATCTACAAGAGAGACAAGAGATGTAATTAGTTTACCAATCGAAAAACTCTGATCACTAATATCAAGTTTAGGGAATAAGAACCGTGATCAATGATATTTGGTCACAAAAATTGATTATCAATAAACGGTGGCTCAAAATCACACCCAGAAATCATGATGAACCATCACATAGAATTGATTTCCCTTTATTTATTTATTTTTTCTAAACCGTGACTCCCCCAGGACGGTCACTTATACTCTACGAATATAGGTCCATAGGAACTAGGGCACAAATATTCAATAATCACAATATCAGAATATCACAATCCTAAGATCTAGAGTTTTTCTAGAAGTAAGTTTTATTCTTAGATTTATATATTGACGGTTTAGAAAATTTACCTTGAGGGTGTTATGCTCGGTATGAAAACTTTGAAAAAAGTTTGAAGAATCACAAAAATCTGGCGACATGCTCAGGCAATGGAAGAATTTCGGCGATGATGATTGGCGGTGAAGAAGATTATGTCAAGGTAGGGAAGCAGGCAGGTGGAGGTGGAGGTGGATGTGTTTAGAGGTTAGGGTATTTTTATTTCTTCTCCTTTACTTATTTTCAGGCAAACTGACATTCGTGTACTAAATTGGTCATAACTTACTCTAGACACATCTGAATTGCGATCTGAAGGTTGTTCTGGAAACTAGATATCTGGGATTTTCCGTATATATAAATATCTCCTTCTGGTTCGTCCTGAACTGTTCGCAATATTTTGTCGAAGTTGGCAGATATGTACAGGCTATGAGATTGAAGTGGTCAATCTTGAATTTGGGGATGGGAAAAGTGTTCGGGTTTTGGTACAAAACTTCAGGTTAGAATCTCGTGCTGATAACGCGTTCAAGAAGAAAAGTATGATAACTAAAAACTGTGACTCTTTCATTGATAGAATACCTTATATATAGGCTGATACAATCTGTTACAATAATTGTCCCTATAAAACAGAGATTCTCTGTATCTCTATTTATACTAAACCGTATCTAATTCGGACAAGACACACACACCTAAAGTTACGAAGAATAAATCTCCTAAAACATGAATTTATTTTTTGTAGTGGGACCCACTTGTTGACGTAGCAATTGTCATGTCATCACTTAACGGTCAAATTGGATGAGAAACTAACATAGGAGTAAAACTGATGTCTGAGCCAAAGTTAAAGGGTAAAACATTGAACTTTAAAATAAAATAAACTAACATGATATCTAAGTCAAAATTAAAAGGAGTAACCAGAAGTTTGTCCATATATATCCTTAGGATGACACTGGGTTCGATAATGACCAGAGGTCACAGCCGCATACCAATTTACTCAGGGAGTGAGACCAACATTATTGGCCTCATTTTGGTAAGCAACTGAGGAATCTATGTTGTTCATTACCATTGAACATATCTTTCTTTACTCTTCAGTTCCATGTAAACATGCCGGCTTCATTCTAAAGCAACCTTTTTGACCCTTTGCAACTTTTGGAACTAGGCGAAGAATTTGATCTTCTGCCGGCCTGAAGATGAAACACCGGTTAAATACATGACTATCAGAAGAATTCCTAGGTATGTATCACTCGTGTGGACTTTCTAATGCGCGCCATTCGGCAGTTCTAAAACGACACTGATAAAACATATTTAGCACTTCTGTCTTCTCAGTGGCATATATATAAACTCTTTATCCTCTCTGCTATAGGGTTTATGCTGATTGGCCTCTATATGATATATTGAATCAGTTCCGAGAAGGCCACAGCCATATGGCCGTCGTGGTGAGGAGTAAAACGAATGTTAATGAACAAAGAGAGATACATCCGAGGAGTTTCAGATTACATTAAAAAAGAACAGAAAATAGGGGTATCATTACATTCGAGATTTGATTACTGAAAATCAATATGTCCTAGAAATGTACTCAATATGTAATTTTTTTGTGTGGATGTTACAGGCTTCAATTAATCAATTAATGCAATAGAGAATCTGAGTAACAACATAGACAACGTTCCCTGTATATTCTGTTAGTATAGCATCATTAGTTGTCCGATTAAATATACTTATCCACTTAAGCAGGCGAACGACACCTACCAGACCACCCGAAAGACCACCAGCAAGGCTACAACTTCACTCACAAGACCGACCCCATCCGAGCACGCACGCACCCGTGGGGCGCACATCCGAATGCACGGATCACATGGCAGCAAATGCAAACCAGTCCCACATCGAGGAGCACAAGTAAGCACCAAACTCAACCACCTATATATGTAAAGTATTTATTATAGGTAAGGGATCTCGAATTCAATCCAACGTATTCAATTCACAAAACACTCCAACCTATTTCTACGCACGTTTGCTTGACTGTTATATCCAATACATCTTCTAACTTAGGCATCGGAGCGTTAAAGGCAGGCCACCCCTGTCTCGACCCCTGACTGTCTGTTTGTCGTTGTATTCTTCTAACAGCCATACCCGAACGCGCATACCCGCACACCCGAGGGGAGAAGAAGCACCCGATCATCCGAACAGCACTAACGTTCGGACGTACAAGAAGGAGAAGTACTCGTACTTGCTTCTTCTAGATTACGTCCCGCGTAATCCGGTAGAAACAGTTGGCGCCGTCTGTGGGAAGCTTACAAATTGCAAATCTCGTATAAACACCACTAACCAGAAGCCACATGCCTACCCAGGAGACTAACGTCAGCAGTACACCATTAGAGGAAACACCCGCGGGCGCACTGGCGCAACAAGTAATAGAACCAGGGACGAGTGACAGCGAGTAGCACGTCGACGGCCTGCTCCGAGAACTGCGAGAGGCAGCGTTCGGCATGGAGCAGGAGCGCCAGATCCGGCAGAGGCTGGAGGAACGGTTGGATGCGCTCGTCGGCCCGCCGCAGGGGCAATGCGAACGGCCCAGGACACCACCGACGAAGAGCTACATCCGTTCGGCGGGGCCAATGCCCGGAGAGCCCGCTCGCCCACACCAGAAGGGGAGTCGCTACCCCCGACGGATAACGCCCGGATCCTCCGGAGGATGGAAGAGTTGGCGGAAGAAGTTTCGCGCCTACGGAAGGACAAGCTCGCCGGGCAAGGCAGAATGTACACCCCCCGGGTCAGCCCGTTCTCGGTGCACATACTGGAGAGAGGAAGAGACCTCCACGCGAAGACAACGAAGATCACCCGGTTCGACGGGAGCGGGGACCCCCGCACGCACATCAACGAGTTCCGATCCACCACGGATGGGACCAGGTATTCGGATCTGACCCTGTGTTTTCTATTCCAGGAAACGCTGACCGAGGAGGCCAGGAGCTGGTTTTATGAGATTCCGCCAGGCTCCATCCATTCGTTTCTCGAGCTAGCGGAGAGCTTCCAGAAGCGGTACAGGCTCCAGGGCAAGTACAACACCACGGGCATCCTCCTCAAGGTCCGCCAGGGGAGGGACGAGAGCTTGTCCAGTTACATTAACATGTGGAGGACGCTAGCGAGCATGTACAGGGACCTTGAAAAACGAGTGGCCAAGGTGGCCCTGATGGACAACATGCTCGCCACGCCGTTCGTGGAGAAGCTGGTGAGGAAGGAATATCTCGACTACGACGAGATTATGGACCTGATTGTGCAGAAGGCGTTGGTGGAAACGCTGGTGTACGGGTCCACCTCCGAGTCTAGCACCAACAGACCAGAGAAGGCGAGCGCCCAACCGCGACAGCTAGCGAGCAACGAAGAACCAACCGGGGGCTACAAGAGAAGCTGGGAGATGCAAAGGCAGAATCACCAGAGGTCGTCCTCCCACTACCACAACAACCGCTACAACCAGACGAGGGGACCAGCACAGCAGGATGCCCGTCTACCACCAGCGCCACAATACCGACCGGCAATCCAGGGGATATACGCGATCAACCGACAGTCGAATGAGCACCTGCTCCGCCAATACCAACACCAGATCCCACCACCAAACAACATATCGAAGGCAAAGATCCCGGTCGGGCGGATCCCGAACCTCTGGTGCGAGTACCACAACGCCACCACTCACCAGACCAACGACTGCATAATGCTGACGAAGGCCCTCGCAGATATGCAGAAGGACGGACGGGTCACCCCTCCCAGGGTGGGCGAACGACAGTACGAAGCAAACATTGAGACCCGGGGGACTATCAGCACCATATCTGGGGGAAAGCGCAAGGAGGGCACCTCGTCGCCCGATCGCTCGAGCAGGGAGGTGCTGACAATCGGGGCGGGGCGAGCACAGAAAGCAGGAAGACGGGAGGCACCCGCCATTAGCTTCATGGCGGAAGATGAGGAAGGCAGCCCGAAGGACAGCACCCTACCGTTCGTGATCGATGCGATCATCGATCGTTTCCTCGTGAAGAGGGTGCTGGTGGACAGTGGGGCATCCGTGAACGTAATCTACCTGGACGCGTACACGGCGCTCGGCAGGCCCGCGCACAAGATGACGCAGGATCATAAGTGCGTGGCCAGTTTCACGGGCAAAACGTCGTACCCGATTGGGAGCGACAGTATCCGAGTCAGAATCGGCGCATCCGACTCCCCGCACAGCGAGGTCCGGACAGACTTCATTATCATGGACACCCCTTCCCCGTACAACGCCATACTCGGAAGGCCGGGGATCAATAAGCTGAAGATGATCATTGCGGGACACTTGCTCTTGGGACGATTCCCAACGGAGCATGGGGTCGGATACGTTCGGGGATATAACTACGAGGAGGTGGTAAAACCCCGGGACAGGCAGGAGGTCCTCGCCTTGGAACCTACACCAGGAACGGAAGAACCGGACAACCCGCGTGAAGGGCTGATGGCGGTATCGCCCGTCCCCGAGCGCGAAGAGCTGAGGACGATTCAGCTATCCTCCGAACACCCGGAGAGGACGGTCCAAATTGGAGCGTCGCTGGCTCCCGCGATAGCCGAGCGGCTGATCGCGCTACTAAAGGAGAAGCATGAGGTGTTCGCATGGTCGTACAAGGACATGCCCGGGATCAACACGAGCATCATATCCCACAAGCTGAGTGTCAGCGCCGGCGCCCGGGCGGTAAAACAGAAGAGGCGAGCATACAAAGCGGAACATTATGCGGCAATGCACGAGGAGGTGGACCGACTGCTAGGCATCGGGTTCATCCGCAAGGTGGAGTATCCGAAGTGGATCTCCAACGCTGTGATGGTGCAGAAGAGCAACAAGAAGTGGAGGATGTGCATCGATTACAGTGATCTTAACTAGGCGTGCCCCAAGGACAGCTTCCCTCTACCGAGGATCGACCAGTTGGTGGACGCGACAGCGGGGCACGGGCTCCTATCCATTATAGACGCATATTCGGGCTACAACCAGATCTTCATGGACCCCGAAGATCAGGAGGCGACCACGTTTTTCACGGACAAGGGATTATATTGCTATGTCGTCATGCCATTCGGGTTGAAGAACGCTGGCTCCACGTACCAGAGGCTCATGAACGCGATGTTTCATGGCCTGATTGGCAACATTGTGGACATGTACGTGGACGACATCCTGGTGAAGAGCGTTCAGGCGGTCGACCACGTCCAGAAATTAGGGACTGTGCTCGACGTCTTCATCAGGAACGGCATGAGGCTGAACCCGGCCAAGTGCACGTTCGGGGTCACCAACAGCAAATTCCTTGGGTATATCGTCAGCCAGCGGAGAATCAAAGCCGCGCCCGCCAAAGTAAAAGCGATCATCGACATGAAGCCACCAGTTAAGAAGGCATACCTGCAGAGCCTCACGGGCAAGCTCGCATCGTTGAACCGGTTCATCTCTCGATACTCCGATAGATGTGCCCTATTCTTCAAGGCTCTCCTAACAACGAACAAGCGAGAGGTCGCGTGGACGCCAGAGTGCGAGGCGTCTTTTCTTCAAATCAAGGAGTATTTGGCATCCATCCCGCTCCTCTCCAGACCTATCCGAGGGGAGGTATTGTACATCTACCTAGCTGCCTCGCTCACCGCCGTCAGTTCTGCCCTCGTCCGCAGGGAGGACTGCACGGAGTTGCCCGTTTTCTTCTCAGGCAAGGGCATGACGGGCGCCGAAACCCGATACCCGACGATCGAGAAGATGGCGCTTGCACTCGTCACCGCTGCCCGACGGTTGAAGCTGTACTTCCAAGCACACAGCATCCATGTTCTCACCAACGTGCCCCTGCGCCAGATCCTGCAATCGCCCGACCACAGTGGTCGCCTAGCGAAGTGGGCAGTCAAGCTAAGTGAATTCGATGTCCAGTACAAGCCCCAAATGGCGATCAAAGGACAGGCAGTGGCAGACTTTATTGCCGAATACACGGAAGCAGAGGCGACGCCGGTCGGCGCATCTGACGGCCCGACGGGGGAGGCGTCCCACAAGCCGGAGGTCAAGGAAGGACCATTATCGGAGTGGAACCTCTACGTCGACGGTTCGTGCACAAAGAAGGTGAGCGGCGCCGAGATCATCCTGACCGGGCCGGGAGGGGTAAACGCGGAGTACGCCCTCAAGTTCGAATTCAAAACAACCAACAACGAGGCCGAGTATGAGGCGATCATTGCAGGCCTACAGCTGGACAAGAACTCGGAGGCGCCCGACCTCAATGTGTTCAGCGACTCCCAGTTGGTGGTAAGCCAGGTCGGAGGGGAATTCCAAGCGAAGGGGGAGTCCATGATCGCCTATCTGAGGCACGTGAAGGCGCTGCTCAGTGGATTCAGATACGTCAACATCAACCATATACACAGAGGGTTCAACGCGAAGGCGGATAGGCTCGCCTGATTGGCCACGGTACCCGTGCACACAGGACCAGGGCAGCGGATCGTCAAAGTATTGCAACGACCGAGCATCTCGGGAACAGAGCAGGTTCTGGCAATCGAACCACATGAGCACAGCTACATGGACGTACTCATCGCTTACAAGGCAAGGGGAGAGCTACCAGAGTACAAGCGAGATGCCAGAACCATTGTTGCACGGGCGGCCAACTTCAGCATACGGGAGGGAGCATTGTATCGACAAGGGAGGACTTGGGCGAGCCTCAAGTGCGTCACCCCAACAAGGGGCAACTCGATCCTGAAGGAAATCCATTCGGGCACGTGCAGCCATCATGTGGGCGCCAGATCGATCGCACACAAGGCCCTTCGGTGTGGGTTCTGGTGGCCCACCATCCATGCGGACGCTACGGCGCTAACCAGTAAGTACCACCAGTGCCAGCTGCACGCACATCACCACCACGCGCTCGCCGTCCCACTGTCCATCCTCCTGTCGCCCGTTCCATTCGCACAGTGGGGACTGGACCTGATCAGAGAGCTCCCAAAGTCGAAGGGGAAATACAGATATCTGATCGTCATCATTGACTACCACACCAAATTCATCGAAGCCCAACCAATGGCGAAGATCACCACGGAGAATGTGGAGCGCTTCCTCTGGCGTTTCCTCTTCTGTCGCTATAGGACGCCGATCAGCATCATAACAGACAATGGACCACAATTCAACAACCCCTGACTCATAGCCTTCTGTAAGCGACAAGGAACGGACCTCGTGTTCGCATCACCAGCGCACCCTCAAACGAACGGACAGGTGGAGGCAGCCAACAAAATCATCAAGGCTGGCATCAAGAAGAAGATTAAGGACATCGAACCCGGGGATGCGGGATACGGGCGCTGGCCCGAGGTCATTCCAGAGATCCTGTGGTCCATCCGAACGACCACCAACGCAGCCACGGGCGAAACTCCATTCAGCCTGACGTTCGGAACGGAAGTTGTGCTTCCCTTGGAGATCACTCACCAGAGCCCAAGGATCGAGGGGTACGATCCACTCACGAACGGCGAGGGGCTACGCCTCAGCAACGATCTGCTGGAAGAACGGAGGGACACGACGCATCTCCACAACGCCGAAAACAAACAAAGGATCGCCCAATTGTTCAACCAGCGTATTCGGGCTCGACCAATCCAACTGGGGGACTGGGTGATGAAGGCAGTCCAGCAAAAAGTCAAGGCACTCCGCCCGTTGTGGGAAGGCCCGTACGTCGTCGATGAGGTGATAAGCGCCAGCACCTTTTACCTAAGGGACATGCAGGGTCAACGACTACGGCACCCGTGGAACATCCAACATTTGAGGAAGTACTTTCATTAAATTGTTATGTTGTACTTTTTCATTTTTTGTTTGATATTATTGCGTTCGTTTGTCCTTACCCCGCCCGCCCAGTACTCGGGGGACTGGGGATAGGCTGTTCGCACGAATGTAACACTTGGTTAAATTCCATTCAAAAGCAAAGGAGAGGGAGCGCACGTTCGCGCGAGTCATTCAAAAGATGCAAAAAAACAAGATAGGGCACACGTACGGAAGGAAAGGACTTCATTGATATTCACAGGGCATAAGACCCAATTACAAAAAACCCTACCCTATTACAAAAGAAAAAAGAAGAAAAAATCCTACACTAAGCCCCGGTATCCACCTCCAGCTCCTCCGCCTCCTCAGATGACACCGCCCCCACCTGCTCCACCTGCTCGGCCGGATCCACCTGCACGATCACGGGCTCCAGCTCCACCTCACCAGCCTCCCCGGAAGGCTCCACCTCTCCCTCAGGCGCAGGAGCCTGAGCGCCCGCCAGTCTCTCAGTTTCAGACCGCACGAACGCCCGGTACTCCTCCAGCTTGATGAAGGGAGTCACCGCTTCTTGGAAGGCGGCCACCTGCTCATCCACTTCAGCTCTCACTAGTTCGCGGAGCTCGTCAGACTCCTTGAACGTCGCTACGGAATCCATGCGAGTAACGCGATCCGCCTCCTTCAACCGGGACTCCGACAGTGCCTCCCGGGCGGCTGCTTCAGCACGAACGCGCTCCAGCTCGGCGCGCATCTGCTCCACCTCGCCCATAGCCTTGTCCCGCTCCGTCCTCACCAGAGCTTCGCGGGCAGCATCTTCAGCAGACCGCGCAGTCGCCTCCTCTGCACGGGCGGTATACCGCTGGGCCAGGTCATTGACCTTATCCAGGCTGGCCACCATCCGCTCCACCACCTTCCGGTGCTTCAGCGCGTCGGCCCTGAGGCGTGCAAGTTCCAGGTTCTCCCGCGAGCGTACACGGAAGAGCTGGTGCTGCAGCCGGGCGCACGCAATGAAGGCCGCGTCCAGCCCGTCGGGGGCGGCATTGTCCAGCGGCTGCAGCAGGGGCCCCAGTGAGGCTGCGCCATCCACCAGCGCACAGCGCAGAGCATCCACAATATCAGCATTCGACCCAGGTGTGGGGCCAGGAGAGGAGTCTTCAGTCCGGGGGCGCTTCTGCGCACGCTCCTCACCTTCCCCCTGCTCAGGCACTCGTGGAGGACTTGAAGGTGGATTTGAAGACTGAGGTGTCCGGACAGCATCACGCCTGTCCCTCTGCTCCACCCGGTCGGACCGGCGCTGATCGCGATCCACTTGGCGTTACTCCTTTTCGCGGTGGCAGTTGTCCCGCTCAGCCCTGCTGGAGCCCCGATTGGCAGAGTGAGAAGGAGGAGGAGGAGGAAGAAGGATGGACGCTGCCTGCTCGACGTTAGCAGCAGCGGAAACAGACGGGCCAGCGCCAGACGCACGCTGGCGAACGGGGGAGGCATGTGCATTCACCGCTGGCGCACACATGGTGGGCTGAACTTCCTCACCCACACGCATTCCACCCAAGCGATCCACCACGACACGACATATAGTATCCACGCCTTCCAGCAGCATGTTCAACCGGTGCAGCTGCTCAGCATCCCGGTCGCTCGCCTTGGACTTGGACATTTTCACTGCAAAACAGAAAAAATGCACAAGTTAGCAACAGTCGATCAAATTACACATACACATACATTACAGACAAGCGCCACCCGACAGACCAGGCGTACGAGCTAGGCGATTCTTCTCGATCAGGTCTCAATGGCACGCTGCCCAGAAGTGTCTCGCCTCGGGCCTAGGGTCGAAGACAAACTTCAAACGAGCTATCCTATTCTCCTCCTCGGGCATCAGGGGATACTCGTTCGTGTCCAACCAATGGAAGCACTGGGGGACTCGGTGGACACGGTGGGCGTTGGCCGCGATCTCAGGGGCGTGCGCGCCAAACTCCCGGTCACCTCCGACCAGGCAGTTGATCGTACGCCAGCTGGTGGAGGAACTGGGAGGATCGATCAGCCACCACTTCACCCTTGGCTCCACGGTGAAGGTGCCCGAGTCTCGCCGGCGGGAGGAGTACTTCAAACGGAAGAAGTGGAGGAATTCCGCCCATGTGGGGTGGTCCAACCCGCTCGAACGGAAGATGTTGAAGAACGCCATCAATGTTCGGGTCAGTGTAGGCCCACACTGACCGAGGGAGATCCTGAGGAGCGCTAGGATGTATTGGAAGAACGGGTGGAGATGCAGCTTTATCCCCGCCTTCAGATGGAACTCACTGACGCATACGTGGCCAGCAGGCGGTCGGGTGAACGTCTATCCCCTCCCCGGTATCTTCAGCTTAACGGACGAAGGAATGTGGTAGTCCCTCGCCCACCGCGCCATCTCTTTGACGCTCGGCGCCCGCTCGGGTTCTTGCACAGGCACTCCGTCGGGGAGTACCCAGTTAACTCGCCCGCCCTCCGGAAACTGGGTTACGGGCTGATCTTGTCGTACGGGCTCGTCACCCCACGGTCCGGACGATGAGGATCCGCCCGACGATTCCCCCAACCCTGCGGCAGCGAGCGCTTGTTGAGGATCCATTTGCTGCACCACAGGAGAAGCGTTAGGGATGCATCGCAGGGGCGTCACACTCATCACGGGCTCGCACGATGATGTACTCGACCCGCTCGTGTCCGACCCATAACTTAACCACCCAACCCTCGGTTTGTATATACGCTCACGCGATTGCCCGCTTGATATCTCTATTGGCTCCATCCCTAGACGCACGCACGCGACACCCACACTTAGCCACACAAAAAACAAACTACCAGAAACACCAAAAACCCAAAAATCCTACCCCAAACGAAATCAAACCTGGCACACCTCAAGAATACGCCTTGTTCTTGAGATGCAAACCCAGAAAAGACCCAAAAACCCAGAAACCGTGGAGGAGAAAAACACACAGAAACCAGAAAAACCAAAAACAAAGACAAACCAAAATGGAAAAGAGCAAAAACAAGTCAAAGAGCCTCACCAAATCGAGATTGAAGGTAGAAAGGATGAACGTCGACGAAGAAATCCGGCAAGGAGCAAAGAACAACAGAGATCACAGAAGAACAGTGTGCAAGGTAATTTCTGCAGCGTTTCGGTAAGTTGTAAAAAGTGATGAGGAAGACGACACCAAAGCCCCTATTTATACTGATCGCACGGTGCACGCCAATGAACGCCAGCCGTCCATTTTTGCGTGTCCACCGTCAGATCATGACACGTGGCCCTGAGGCAGTTCACCTGCCCGCCTAAGTAACCGCGCTCCCCTTCGGCTTCCCACCTCGATTTCAAACCCTAGCACAGTCTCCCTCTGCTCCACACGTGTCACCCATGCAACACCACACGCGCCCACGCGCCTGACGCATAAGCTTCGAGCAGTTACTACGTCATCAACATTCAATGCCCAGGGCACGCCAGCATTAATTACGACGGCTAGCATTTATTACGTAACGGTTCCCAAGGAGAAGTCAAAAGGAATGTCACCTCAAATACCTCGTCAGGCATAATCACCCTACCCAAGGCAAGACACACCACGCCACGTCTCCCGCCAGTCGAACAAGCGCACACACCACCCGCACGACCAGCGAACCACGAACGCCCGCAAACCGCTAAAACGCAGATATCACCGCCACGGCATGGGGCATCACCCCTCCAAGCACGCTCCGGTAAGAACTAACAAGCCGGATTAGGCGGCACAGGCATGGGGTCTGTCCCCTCTTTGCGCGCGCTAAGACCGATGGGCGGTACGGGTGTGGGGTTCGTCCTCTCCGTACGCGCAACGTTAACGATCGACTCGCCGACTCAGCCGGCAAGGGTGTGGGGTCCGTCTTCTCCTTGCGCGTTCTGAGACCGATGAGCATTCTGGGTGTGGGGTCCGTCCTCTCCGTGCGCGAAAAATACAAGCCGGCTGTGGTGACAGAGGCATGGGGCCGACTCCTCTCTGGGCGCGCTAAGCCGATGGGCGGCACGGGCGTGGGGTTCTTCCCCTCCGTGTGCGTAACGTTAACGATCGACTCGCCGACTCAGCCGGCAGGGGTGTGGGGTCCGTCCTCTCCTTGTACGTTCTGAGACCGATGAGCGTTCCGGGTGTGGGGTCCGTCCTCTCCGTGCGCGAAATCTACCCGGTTTAGGCGGCAAAGGCCTCTGCGCGCGCTAAGTCTGATGGGCGGCACGGGTACGCGTTCGTGTGCGCCGCAACAATTGTACGTCGCGGTCTTGATCCCACCATTGACAATACAGCATACGCAACGGCATCCCCGTTGACGTGCGACGTACGCAACGGCATCCCAGCATTGGCGTTACGACAAACATTTGCATACATTCACACCATACCATACATTCACGCATCATACATTCACACATTTGCATACCTATATATCTATGTTGTACTTATTCATGTTTACCAGGCAACACCCCACGGGCGCGCGGCTCCAAACTAGCAAGATCCGTTTGGAGGCCCGAGCCCAGGATACAGGCACAGGTACACCATCAAACGCGCAGGTACCCACTCCGTCATGCGAGCCCTTCCTTGACCGGAGAGTTGGGGGACTTGGGGGTTACAGGACCACACACCACTGCTCAATCGGATAAGTATTCTTGTTAATCGCACGAACCCTTTTTCAACTCCCCAGTCAAGAAAGTTCTCTTTGACTTGGGGACTTGGGGGACTTGTTAGTATAGCATCATTAGTTGTCCGATTAAATATACTTATCCACTTAAGCAGGCGAACGACACCTACCTGACCACCCGAAAGACCACCAGCAAGGCTACAACTTCACTCACAAGACCGACCCCATCCGAGCACGCACGCACCCGTGGGGCGCACATCCGAATGCACGGATCACATGGCAGCAAATGCAAACCAGTCCCACATCGAGGAGCACAAGTAAGCACCAAACTCAACCACCTATATATGTAAAGTATTTATTACAGGTAAGGGATCTCGAATTCAATCCAACGTATTCAATTCACAAAACACTCCAACCTACTTCTATGCACGTTCGCTTGACTGTTATATCCAATACATCTTCTAACTTAGGCATCGGAGCGTTAAAGGCAGGCCACCCCTGTCTCGACCCCTGACTGTCTGTTTGTCATTGTATTCTTCTAGCAGCCATACCCGAACGCACGTACCCGCACACCCGAGGGGAGAAGAAGCGCCCGATCATCCGAATAGCACCAACGTTCGGACGTACAAGAAAGAGAAGTACTCGTACTTGCTTCTGCTAGATTACGTCCCGCGTAATCCGGTAGAAACATATTCAAGTGACAGTTCTGCATACTTCACTCTATCACCGGAGCATGTCATGGCGATGGAGCCAGATCAAGAACCACCACCACCACAAGCACAGACGCACAGTACAAGCGCCATAAGAAGTTGCAGGGAGGTGGAAATGTATCAGATGAAAGTGTAGGCTCGATTCAAAGTCACTTGGACGAGGAGGTTGTCGGTATCATAACAATGGAGGATGTCATGGAGGAACTGCTTCAGGTACCTAGCTACATCTATATTTACTCTAGTATGAAACTTGAATATATTGACATACAAATCCAAAGCTAACTCTTATAATGAACTTCTGTATTTTAAGGAAGACATTCTGGATGAAACAGATGAATATGTCGATGTCCACAACAAGTGAGTAGTGGCAAGATTTGTCTCTTAAAAAAATTGTGACTACACTCCAAGCTTCTAAGTTATTGATTCTGCTTTCTCCAACTATATATTTCAGAATCAAAATCGACCTTCTACCTTCAAGAAGATCATCGCTATCAAAATCTTCTCGAACCAAATCTCCATCTCAGAGTTATTAGAGAACTCCGGGGCTATCTCCATCTTCATCCATATACAGCAATCCTATACTCCTTTCCCCTGTTACTAAATCATCCGGAGGCCCTATTCGCGCTTGGCCATCCTCATATCGAGTGAGTCACATTGTCTAGATAAAGTTCAACTTATGTCAGTTGCTCAGAACTCACGACTCAAAGTTTGATATTTCTTGTACAGGCCTCGAGAAGGTCATCTGAGAAGCTACTGCAGCTCAGAGGACGTCAACCTACACGAAGCTACTCGCTCCGTTAAGCCAAACCGTTTTGATTCATCGCTGTTTGTCCTTAAAATTTAATTGAAACTCAGCTATCATGAACTTGCTTTACATTTACTACATATGACATGAAATATTATGAAGATCAACCATGCAACTCTTAAGTTATAAAAAGTGGTGAATCCGTGTACATATCACTAAATTCTCAATCATTTATTACATCATATATACATTATATAAAGTTTCATTCCATTTATAGCGGAGCTTCGCTTTGAAACAAAATACATTATATAAATTCTCATTCTATTTGTAGCGGAGCTTTGCTTGGAAACAAAAGAGTTAAGGTAAGTTATTTCGACATTGACAAAATAACTCGATGATTTTAGTGATGGCGTGGATCAGGGCCTCCCGGAATCAACCTCTTTAACTCATTCTGGCTATTCGTTGACCTGTGCTCGTACTCGACTTTGATTGCCTCTTCTTTTCCCAACCCTAAAGAATATACTTCCTCCGTTCTTCTGGCCAGCATTTTTCGAATCAAAATCACATCTGAACTGAAAGACCGAGAATCATCGGACCTGATAATGTTAAAAACTAGAAACACCATTAGTAATGCAATCCCAAACTTCCTCAAAATAGTCATATTCTTCTTTCTGTTTGAAAATTCCTATTCTTCTAACTATAGACTGACCAAGAACTACTATATATAGTAATCGAAAGGTCATCTTTGCGACGCAATATGCAAAGTGGATTGTAATGAGGGCCATTATGATTTCATTTTCCCTTAAAATACACAAGTTGCTTGACTGCTTGTGATTCGGTTGGTTAATTTGCTATATATTCTTATAACTAGAGAATGACCAGGAATTAGCTAGCTGCTAGCCTGCGTATTATATGTAGTGATCGAAAGGTCATCTCTCCTTTGCAATATGCATAGTGGACTGTAGAGATTGAGGGCCACTATGATTTCACTTTCCTTTAAACTACACAAGTTGCTTGAGTTTAAATTTGGGTTAATTCATTCATAGGTTACAACTATCAACTAGTTGACAATTTAACATGCACGCGTAGCCTACTAATTCAGTAGGATCTACGATTAGATTCATATAGTTTCATCATACTTCCCTTTTGGATCCGAATATGCCTTCGAAAAATGTCTAAATCTAGTGAATCAATCAATGATTTCAGTTTAGTATATGGATTCATTCACCTAATTAAGTTTGGTTTAATTGATTGGTACGTTCCATCATAATCTACTAGCTTGCTCTTGAAAAACTGCAAACATCAAACAACTTCGGTTAGTTAGGGTTTTCCAACCGTCGTCCGAGTAGTGTCCAGCGATTTCATGAGCATATACGGAGAATTGAGAAATTCTTAATATATATGTTAAGAATCCAATACTTAAAAGAAAGGAGCAATTTTTGTTAATCTAGCCTGCAGGCTCATGCTTGTACATTAGATAGGACCAGTCATGCTTTGGTGGTTAATTGATTTTGTGGTTAGCTGTGGTCAATCACCGTTGGATCTGTATCTAACGGTAAATAATCATGAGTGTGTTAAAGTATAGTTTATTCTTATCCGTTAGATACAGATCCAACGGTAATTAACCACAACTGATCACGAATTCAATTGCTCACCAGAGAATTACTATAGATAAGATATACTATCAGCTAGAAATACATATCTAATTATAAGAAGAATATATGATGTCACCGCCATACATTTTAGGATAAGGATCCTTAGCAATAAGCATACCATACAAACATGAGATGGTATAGTGTAAACTATAACTTAGGCTAAGCCATGAACAGTCTGATCTTTCACTCACGACTCTCTCTTCCTCTCTATTCTCAATCTTCTCGACGGCATACCATAACTCCAACCCTCCAAAACCAAACACTTCCCAAACGAACACTTCACATGCAACAACCACATGCAAATGCAAAAGGTTTTGGCAACAACACGCCAGTTGCTACCATGAAAGAAAAGCCAACGAGCAAGAACCCCAAGAACAACGATGAAGACGACGAAGAGATTCCGCAGATCGTAACGGAGAGGATGCTGGTGAGGATTTTGGCCGCAGTAGGGTTGCCTCTGGCCACCGGCATAGCTTTTCTGAATGTTTTCGAATACATCAAGGAGAGGCAGTTGTGGGATGTGCCGCTTTGGCTACCGTTCTTGACGACTTTGTTGACGTTTGGGACGTCGGCACTTGGGATTGCTTATGGGGCTTTGTCTACGAGTTGGGATGCAGAGAAGAAGGGTTCCATACTTGGGTTTGAAGAAGCTCAGAAGAATTGGGTGGATATGTGGAAGGAGGAAGATGAGGGTGATTCCTAGTTAGTTAGACTAATTAGTAGTTCTTTTTTTTGTTAGTGCTACATATCGATATTGTTATATTAATAATTAAGCATGGTTTACACAGAAATTAAAGTTCGATACATCCATCAATTACACTAACTCGCGTATTAATTACAACTAGAACTTCTTTGCGCGCCTGCTGCGCTATGAAGAGGAGGTATCGAGATAGTTGAAAGTCATTTTTGTCCAGTTATTCATTTAAATTAATGCAAAGGAGAATGACATGAGAAAATTTGTCGATTTATTGAATAGGAGACTGCCGAATATAGAAATTTAAAATTACAGGCGTGTGTATATGAATCACTCTTACAATGATGTGGCATTAGAGTGATTAGACTACTTGGATTCATCTAATTCCCTTTGTCCAAGACCATAAGCCCTCCCATAGCTTTACCATCCAGCTCATAAATCAACTGGATACTAACAATTTTCAAAAAAGGTAAAAATGGATACCAATAATCAGATCAATAGAAACACTCAAAAATGCATATCCAAATCTAAGGAAACAAACAAAAGCATATGAATCTCAAAGGACATATGCTTTATAGGGATGATACCATTGAGTTGTTATTTTTAGCTTTTTCAACTATCTATTTGGAAGCTACATTAGGACTGATAGATAAGCATACAATTCAATTTCAACTTATACTTTCGAACTTCCTATAGCTTCGGAGTTACTTGGGAAGAAGTTTTCGCAAGAATAGTTGCACATGCTTCAAAAAATTGGAAGAGCATGTTTTAACCTTGCAACATAGTTATGCTTCAAAGTATCATATACCTTCAGAGCTGCTTGGAAGACATCACAAAATTATTTTATTATAAGTGGAGAGTCTATGTAATAACACAACAATATGAGTCAATCATATTTGAATTTTTCAGTTCCAATTAAATTGCAGGGTTAGTGGTTCTTCATCCAGCTGCAAAATTGATTAAATAATGTATATAAGTCTGTAGTTATTTTAACATCAGCTAATCTTTTATTGAATAATACCAACACCTTTTTGGAAGTACTGCTTGATTGTTTACTAAAGTGCACTCTGATAAGTCTATAGCACACATGCCTACTGCTTGAGTTTCAAAGCGATTTCAGTTGATCTGCACTGAAAATAAACTCTAGGAAATATTGTATTGAACTATGACATATCTCCAAAATCATAAAATAGTTGATATATAAGAACATGAAGATTGCCAAGTTATTATAAGAATAGTAATAACCCAAAAGATTTTAGATTATACATATAATAGCTCGAAAGATTAAAGATTATACATAAACAGGACCATTAGATGCAAAAAAGAAACAAATGTATGTATTAATAAGAAACCCATATTGCAAAAATGGCAAGATAAACTCCCAAACAATCTCCATAAGCATTGTTCTTAACAATACTCATCAGTCAAGAAACGTCTTGATATAGATCAAAGGTCATTTGCTCCTTCATATTGTCCTCAAGAATAGGGCACACTTCAATGCATAGTTGAATAACTTCTTCGGCAACATGATCTTCAACGGATACATTGTAGTATGTTTTAGCTTAGATAGCTCTCTTCCAACGTATTATTTGAACAATACGTATTTCTGAAACTGTCAAGAGCACCCAAGTACATGTCCAATTCAGTTTCTTGCAAGTAAACAAACAATTTCAATAGAATTCAAGAGTATACTACAGTTGCTTTCAACAAATCACAGTATTCCCCTCATACCAATTCTAATAATATAAATCGATTTTATCAAAATTTTGACAACAACACAAATAGTTTCAATATGGAATGAGAGAGATGTAAACCGATAAGGATCATAAGTTGAATTGCGGCAATTAAACTGATCAAAATAAGATAGATATGAATCGATACTTACGAATAATCAGTTTCCGACGAATAACATTGGTCATCCTTCCCACATTTAATCTTTAATTTATTGGTACTATCAAATTCGATTTACAAAATCACAACCTCATAGAGTTAGAGAGGTTATAACAGCATCAGATTGAGAGCGTGGTCGTGGCAGACCAAATTTGGGAATCAGGTGTATAAGGAACGAAAGTGATAGCGGAGAGGAAAAGGTCGACAAGAAGAACATAGTAAGAAGAGATAATGATAGATGTTATAATTACAAAAAAAATATTGGACAAAACTGAAAATTCATTATTCTTAAAAACAGTAATTCTCAACCGCCATTTAATATAGATATAATTTACTAGTTTTGATACTACGTGCCATAGAGGAATTCATATTGCTTAAAACCTACATTTGCTCGAATAATCTAGATTACTCGGTAATACGCATGATTAAAAATCGAGATAATAGAGATGGAACGTTGACTTGCACAAGGCTCCACAGAAATAGATTAACCCCGCTTAGCCATTTGGGTTAACTTAATCGAAATAATTTTGGTTAAATATAGTCGAAAGCGTCAGCATCGAGGATCACTTGTTAACTATGCTACTGCAAACACTAGAATAAGATTTCGGATCTGAAGTTAGCCTCTGCTTTTTTAACAAATGGATTGATGTAATCCTGCATCTCCCTTACATTAGTTATAAACTTATAATATAGTAATGGGAAAATTAGCATAACGATAGCTACTTGCTGATCACTCATGCATTGTGATCCTACTATGTAGCTAGGCTCGAAGTACATCTAGTTTATCTAACAATTGTGTGGTGCTAATTAAAGCTCTTATTAGCAATCTATATATGCTAGCTAATTGCATGCATTAGTGATATTTACGTAGCTTTTCACTTATTTCACTACGTACCATCTATTGCCAATATATAACAGCTTAAAGAACAATATCAACTGGCTTAATAATACAAAACGAAAGTAGGCTGACCGAAACAAATCGACGAGGTTTACAGTACGTTTAAATTCCTATCTTGGTCATGAAAGCTTAAGGTAGAAACCTATAATATATAGTAGTTAACCAATGATCTAGTTTAATTATTACCTCAGCATATACCATCACGGAGAAGAATCCTAATTGTCCATTTGTCGATCGATGGAGGGAGACGTTTTGTATTTTGTAAACAAGACAAGTCTTCATCGACACACTATTAAGAGCATCTGAACAACGGTGCTTTGTTTTGTTCTAATAGGTGGTAGAGTCTGCCAAATTTTTCTTTGCTGGAACAAGAGAAAGGACAAATTTTGCTTCGATGATTACTCTTGCAGATAACGGAGCTCACAGAAATTGGCCCTTGTTTACTCTTGCACCTTTATTCACCCGCTGCATAACCAGCATTTGCTCAAATATTTTCAGTCGGCCTCAGGCCTTGCTCGAGCAAAATATCCTCGGTGCAGATGTTCTAACAAGTGCTTAAGACAAACCAAGCTAGACTTGGAATCATTCATTGCCTTCTACTGTTGGGTTTGTTGTTGCATTGATCAAGTCCAGTGTTTGATGCTCTGGGTCCTCTCTTTAAAGTTTCGTTTTGCTATTTCCAGTCTGTATAAAAAAATTATAAAAAACCAAGCTAGACCAACGTATCTTCTTGAGTTCTTGTCGTTACTTTGGGTGAAGTCAATATCATCGTTATTTCACATATACACGCATCTAAAGCTTAACTTTTGAATTTTTGTGTGATAGCTCCTTCTCATCAATCGGAATGTGCAAAATAGTGGTGTATACTCGTCACTCGATGCATATAGTTTGTGTACCATTTTTAAGCCCACGAAATAGTACGGTTGATATATGTTTGTTTTTTTCTTACAGTATAATGTTAACCGAGCAATATTATGAGGAAGGCCTGAATTTTGTGGTATTCTATCTAAGCGGCGGCCATGTAAGTAAATACATAATTCATATTAAAATCTAAATAATCTATCTTGCCAGATCAAAATGTTGCAGCACCAACTTTACCCTCTCATTAACTTTTTTCTCTACTTTTTTTTTTTATAAATTTATCATCATATATGATCTACAAACTAAACTAAAGTGCAAAGATTATCGATCGTTCCCAGATCTATTATTCAAGTCTAGCTAGAGAAAGAGATTCAAGAGCATCAACTAGCAGCTTATCCTTCAGGCCAGTTTAGTTAAAATAAACTTATGCTTAGGCAACACCAGTAAACAACAAATTCATCAGAAAAAATTCAAGACTAAAAACTGCGAATATGGAATTCAAGATGTAAAGGTCCTAGAGGGGGGGTGAATAGGCCTTTACCACTTTTTCGTTCAAACTGTTCTCGGGATAGCAGGAGAGAGATCTATCCCGAAGCACAGAAACGATTACTGAAATGTAAAACAGTAAGTAAAGTGACACAAGATGTTTTTGATAACGCAGAAATCCTACAACCAGGATCAAAAACTGCGTGCCCCTAACTCTTGAGGGACAAACATTTCCACTACTTTGTAACACACACAATTACAAGTTTCTGGCACTCTGGGATACATAACCCGTATGCTATCCTGACTAGTCTACCCACCAGTACAAACAGAGCTACACTACCTTAATCTATGTGCTTACACTTTGGAAATATACAGAAGTATCAACTCAGATCTTAACTACTCGTAAGTTAAATCTTCTTGATCAACTTCTTGGGTTGGGCATCTCCATACTTTATCTCAATGGAATGCACAATGCAACAATGCATATGAGTTTTGAAAACAGTTTTTATGCTTGTGAATCCATGTCTATTATGCACTATAAAGAGCAACCAAAAGACATGGAAGGGGAAGAGAAGAGATAAGAGAAACTACACTCGAAAGTGCTCTCAAAGAGTACCAAAACAGAATAACCAAAGCCCCCAAGTGTTTCACTTAACCAACCAAGGATCCAAGGCAGCTTGGAACTCCTTATATATGCAAGGCTATTCGGTGGTCAACAAACAGCTAAGAGAGCATGTGAAACATAGCATGCGTATGTCTAAATGCAGACCTACAACTGTCCTAAGATAAGACTAAGCAAGGAGTGCTGCAGACCGACAAGAGTGGCAGCAAAGAGAACACAACAAGCAAAGTCAGTTTGCATAGCAGCACAGTTTCTCACAACTTACCTTAAAGAGCTAAGGTGGTCTAATCAAGATAAGAGAGGTCATATGTGCTTATACCAGAATGGCAATATCAGATATCAAGGAAGAAGCACGTTATAAGACAGCAAGGAGAGAAACCAGAGAAAACAGACTTGAAAGCGACTTGTCAGGAAGAAAAAGACAAACCGAATTTTTCAGAAAAACCATGTGAACAATTTGTCAACTCTCCTGGGGAACTTCACTAAACCAAGGCAGATTCTTATGATTAAAAGTCATACAGATTAAACACAAGTGATCTGGATTTAGAAGAGTTTAAACTCATGAAAAGGACACACAAGGGAAAGTGTTCCAGAATGTCAGGGATACATGCTTAGTGTTCTATCCTAGATGGAAAACATGGTATGCATGAATGTTATGCCCATTTGTCCAAAGAGATAAAGTCACTTAATCATTGATAAGCTTTCATTCCTGTGTTTTGTCATGGCTTAAGAAATAGCCAACAACAAGTGTATGCCTTCAATCTCCCCCTTTGGCATTTCTTGACAAAACATAGTTCTACAAACAGTACCTGCAACACATGCATACAAATGTAGCAACAAGGATACCTATCGCATAGTATCCTGCTCAAAAGGGTGACCAATACACACAGTACTCCCCCTAAGCAAATGCAGGGGTCAGGATACATAAACCCTATGATATCCTGTCAAAATAATAACCAATTCTCCCCATTCAAATACCTGCAACATAGTTAGAAACACAACCACATGTAATCCCCATCACATAGCAGCACAAGAATAACCAGTTCTCCCCCTTTTTGTCAATGAAAGACAAAGGGTTCAAACAAAATAACAATCAGAATAGTTTGTTTGCCACATGCCACAAAACCATAACAATTGTTCAACATAAATACCAAAAGAGAGTAACCAGAAGGAAAAGTGATCAGAGAGTCTTCAACCAGCAAAAAGTATCCAAAGTACGTAAACCAAATAGTTCAGTACTCCCCCTGACTGGTTTACCATGATAGAAACACAAGTACCTATCCCAGCCAGGTAGTTCTCCCCATCCAAAGGTACCTGCATCGATTAGCTAGTTCTCCCCCTTTTTGTCTAGGAAAGACAAAGGGTAAAACCATAGATGATATAAAAGCCGCAGATAAAAAGTAACATTGTTTGGAAGCAGAACACGAAACCAAACCAAAGATGGAAGGAGAGGAAACCGCAGTGCTATCTTCAGGAGGGGAGGAGACAGTGAGCTCCTGACCTGAAACTGACTTGAGACGAGGATAGAGATTTCAGACTCGAACCTCTCTCCACGAGGTGCTCCTTGAGAGAAAAGGGCAGCGGAAACGAGACCAACTCTACTCAAGATTCCTTGAACCAAGAGTTTTCTCTTCTTAAACACACAATCTCCACTTTTAAATTCCTGTGTAGTCAAGTCAGCAATAAAGAGTAACAATGTCCTATTCCTAAGAAAGACACACATGCATCCGAGAAGATTCCTCAACACATAAAGGCGAAACACAAAGACCACCATGCATGTATACTTCTAATATCCACTGGGATAATAGAGACAATCCTGAGTTATAAAGAGTATCAATGTACCTACCACCAAACTTGAAAGCTCCCCCTCACGTGATGCATAAGTCACCACAAAATTTTGAAATTTAGAGAAATTTTCAAACTGTTCAGCATAACACCTGGGATGGAAACAGTCTATAGAATCCCAGACCACAGTAAAATATTTAAGCATGAATCACAAGAATGTGACATCAAATTTCCATATGTCTTGTAGGCTCAAATTTTTCACATGGGTATATGACTACAAAGTAACATTAATACAATGTTCTTACAAATCATATCTTGGAACCTTAAGAGCGTGTGTGTGAGAAGTTCACCTAAGGGAGTACAAGATTGAGCATCAAATGATATGAGGACATCAAGAGTAACCAAGTGACTTTGTCACAATTTAAAGCTCTGGAAATTCAGTAAAACTAGGACTTTGTCCCAACATGGCCTTTGGCCGTTCTCATTTAAGTTCAATTCAATTTCTCCATTTTCTTTAACATTTATCCAAGAGCTCATCTGAGAAAAACGTCCTCATAGGTTCATGTAACAGAATAGTTACCATTATGTCCTGAGCGCAATGCTCGAAAGAATAATGTGTGTATCAAGGACACTCAGTGGGTAACTAGTCCAAACCAATCGAAGGATAGAAAACATCTCAGGGATCCCCACTGGTTCCGGTTAAGGTGCACCCAGCAAAGGACTAGCTCATTCCTTTACTTTAATCTTTTAACAATAAGCACCAGAATAACACAATTGTTCTTTAGTAACTAGTTCAACTTACTCAATTTTCTAGCTCGACCTTTGTACACCCCACAAGAATGACCTTAGTGCTCAAGAATTCTTTCTAGTTCCAAGAGTGATAAAGACCACATGTACTAATATTCTTCAAGACATAGATGCATATACGCAAGAGAAAGATGCAGCAATTGTCTATCAAGAAACATGAAATAAGAACACAACATTCTAGTTCAAGATCAGAAATATTTCCAGGGATGCATGTACAGACTCGTATCCCAGAGTATGCCAACACTTATTTTCAGAAAAGTAAAATGCTGAAAAGTAAATTGAGATCAGTGAGGGAGATATCTCAAGTGATGGTACATACACCAATAGCCTTCCTAAGACTTTCAAATCTCATGTTGTCTAAGGGCTTAGTAAATAAATCGGCCAATTGTTGCTCAGTTGGAATGAAAGTCATTTCAAGCTGATTCTCTTCAACCAAGTTTCTAATGAAATGATATCTGATTTCTATATGCTTGGTCCTAGAATGCAACACAGGATTTTTAGAAATATTAATAGCCGAAGTATTATCACAGAACAGGGATAGAATACCTTGTTCAAATCCGTAGTCGCTCAGCATGTGTTTCATCCAAAGGAGTTGGGTGCAGCAACTTCCAGCAGCTATATACTCAGCTTGTGCAGTGGATAAGGATACGCAATTCTGCTTCTTGCTATGCCATGACACCAAGTTGTTCCCAACAAAGAAGCATCCTCCCGAGGTGCTCTTCCTATCCGTGGCATCTCCAGCCCAATCCGAGTCCGAATACCCTGCAATTTCAGTGTTAGTATCCGTTGTGTACAAGATACCAAAATCACACGTACCTGAGACGTATCGGATGATACGCTTAACTGCCTTTACATGGGATTCCTTGGGGTTGGCTTGATACCGAGCACAAACACCCACACTGAAGGAGATGTCAGGTCTGCTGGCTGTGAGGTAGAGCAAGCTTCCAATCATGCTTCTATAGAGAGTTTGATCAGCATTGGTACCCTCAAGATCTGCACTGATTCTGCATGAAGTCCCCATCGGGTTCCGGATAGGAGAGGCTCCTTCCATCCCAAACTTCTTCACAAGTTCCTTCGCATACTTTTCCTGCGAGATGAACAACCCATCTTTCCTTTGCTGAACTTGTAGTCCAAGGAAGAAGTTTAGCTTGCCACAGAGACTCATTTCAAATTCTTGCTTCATTAGAGTGACAAACTCCTCAACAAGTTTTTGAGAGGTAGAACCAAACACCACATCATCCACATAGATTTGAGCAATAATCATATGATGTGAGACATTTTTGACAAACATGGTTTTATCTATGGACCCTCTAACATACCCATGTTCAATCAAATGTGTAGACAATTTTTCATACCAGGCTCTAGGAGCTTGCTTCAAACCATAAAGGGCTTTGTCTAATCGGTACACATGTTCGGGATAGCAAGAGCTTAGGAATCCCGGAGGCTGTTCCACATAAACTTCTTCTTTCAAAATTCCATTTAGAAAAGCACTTTTCACATCCATTTGAAAGAGATCAAACTTAAGAAAACAGGCAATGGCTAAGAGTAATCTAACAGACTCAAGTCTAGCTACAGGGGCAAAGGTTTCATCAAAGTCTAGGCCTTCTATTTGTGAATAACCTTGCACAACCAATCTAGCTTTGTTTCTTGTAATAACTCCCTTTTCATCCGTTTTGTTCTTAAAAACCCATTTCGTTCCTATAACATTCTTACCCTTAGGTCTAGGAACTAAATGCCACACATTGCTTTTCTCAAATTGGTTTAATTCCTCTTGCATAGCCACAATCCATTCTGAATCTTTTAAAGCATCTCTAACATTCTTAGGCTCAACACTAGAAACAAAACCATAGCAAGCAATTCGATTGATAGCTAACCTATGCAAAGTAAGAAAGCTTTTGAGGCTAACAAGATTACTTACAAGCACCTTGGACTTACTTCGGGTTTGCCTTGGTTCATCAACCATGCCAATCACATCCGAGGGAGAGTGATCCTTTTGAACTTGACGTTTCCCAACCCGATGAGACTTCTGGATAGTCAGGGTCTGATCTATCCCGGCTTCTTCAGCATCAGATTCTGTATCCTGGGATACATCATCAGGTATAGGGTTCTGCTCATCTATAGGAGTCTCAGCAGCTTCGGGAGATGTCTCAGTGCTTACATCCTCAACCTGCACATCTCTTGAAGAATGGTTGTGAGAGCATACAAGAAAGTCATTGATGGCTACATTCACCGTTTCTACAACTTTACAAGTTCTCTTGTTATAGACACGATAAACACGGCTGTTCAAGGCATAACCCATTTTGCAGTCTCCACACATACCTACTGCTCTCCCGGAAAGTTTGGGCAGACCACGAGCTCCATCCTTCGAGGACAGCTTCACCACATCTTGATGGTTGAGATGGCACATCCTCCTATGCCATAGATCCAGCATGCTTTCTTGTGTCAAGGATCGGAAACACATTTCAGGTTCTAGCCTTTTGTTAGCACGGACACAGTAGCAATGATCTCTCGACCTCTCGCCTTTCATCACGCATCTTCCTTTCCCATCAAGGACAGTGCATTGAGACTTGTCAAATGTTACCGTCTCATACTCATCGACAATCTGACTCACACTCAGCAAGCAAACTTCTAAACCTGCCACCAACAGAACATTCTTCAAGGCTGGGAGACCAGGAGTGTCAACTGTCCCGCATCCAATAATCTCCGCTTTGGCACCATCACCAAACATGATATTACCAACTGGATGAGTGTCATCCATGGAGGTAAACCATTTCCGTTCTCCGGTCATGTGCTTTGAGCAGCCGCTGTCCATATACCTAGAATCGGAATTTCTGGTGGAAAGAGCAGTCAAGGCAACATTGCAAACATCTACAACTTCTCTTGCAGCAATGGGTGAGGTCTTCACTCTTGAAAGGAAACAAATGACTTCTTCCTGTTTCTTCTTGCCACCAGGTTCTTTGGGAGACATGACGCTTCTGCTATCCCTGGTTCCACGAATAGATTTTCTGACCCAGTTTGAAGGAACATGCTTGTTCTTCTGCTTTGGGATGGTAAGAGACTGTGCCATCCTAGTCAGTTCGTCAAGTGACTTCTGAAAATGGACGAGCAGATCGTTGCTCTGTGGGATCTTTGTCGGTGCAGGTATCCTTCTCAGCTTGTAGCAGTACCGCTTGACATGTCCACTGTTCCCACAGTGAAAACACCGGATTTGTGAGTTCTTCTTGAGCATGGACGCCTTGGAAGTTTCAGGAGCATTGATCTTCTGTCGAGGTGGAGGCTTTCCCAACATCGAGCTTGTGCCTTTTACAAACTTAGTTTTCCCCGGGCCTTTGGGTTTGTCATCATCCTTGAACCCCAAACCTCTCTTGCTGCCATCCAGCCTTCCCATCCCACAGATTTGGGATAGCTTCTCCGAGCCAATGGAGAACTTTGAGAACTGGTTCCGGGCGTCCAGCAAGGCTTCTTCGAGTTTCAGCTTCTCAGTAGTCAGCACGCTTATGGAAGAAGACTGTCGGTCCAGCTCTTCTTTGAGAAGAATCACTTGCTCCTCAAGTTGGGTTTTGGTTGAACTCCATTCTGCTTTCTGGGATAGAAACTCCCCTTGTATCCTGGAATGTGTCTCCTTACTCAATGAAAGCTCATTAGATAGAGCTTCATTCTTAGCAAGCATAGACTTTGAGGCTTTACATAAACGCACATACATGTCATGTCCTTCATTATCAGAATCATTGTCTTCAAGAGACTCATCTAATGTGATATGGGAGACAAAAGCAACCTTTTCGTCTTCATCAAGATCAGTTTCAGAGTTTTCATTAGACTCACTATCACTCCAAGTTGCTTTTAACACATTATGAGACTTATTTCTCCTGTTAGCACAGTCTACAGCTTTATGTCCTACTCCATTGCATTCAAAACATTTCATGTCTACTTTCGGGATAGAAGAGGATCTGATATCCCGACTTTTCTGTGCAACCTTATTTCTAAAAGGCTTAGAGCTAGATCCTTTAGAAAAGTTCCGGTTAGAGTTGAAAGATTTCCTTTTCCTTAAGAATTTCTCAAATTGTTTAGTCAAAAAGGCACATTCATCATTATCATCGTCTTCATCATCAAGTTCTTTTTCAACATCAATTTTAACCGAACTTAGAGCAATAGATTTTTCATGCATAGGCCTTTTCTTGAGTGTCTCATAAGTTTTCAGATTTCCAACAAGCTCCTCTAAAGGATAAGTGTCTAGATCATGAGCCTCTTCTATAGCATTCATTTTAGAGTCAAAGAAAGGAGGTAAAAACGCATTTAAGAATTTCCTAACAATTTTCTTTGATTCTATGGCCTCGCCTAAGCTACGACATTGATTTGTGATATTTAGCACACGACTATAGAAATCATCAATAGACTCTTTGTTACTCATGCATAGACCTTCAAACTCATAAATAAGATGTTGAAGTTTTTGTTGCTTAACACGAGAGTTACCTTCATGAGTGTTGATGAGCACTTCCCATGCCTCCTTAGCAGTAGAGCAATGAATGATCCTTTGGCGCTCTGCTTCGGAGACAGCGTTGAATAAACAGCTAAGGGCCTTGATGTTTGCTCTAGCCGAATCCTTGTCATCTTTTACCCATTCGGACCTAGGCTTTGAAACCCTTACGGTTGATTCAGCGCCTTCTGGTTTTGTGGGATGTGTCCAGCCTTCCTCTACAATTTGCCACAGCATACCATTATCTTGGTAGGAGAGGAAGGCACTCATCATGATTTTCCATTGAGAGAAATCATGTCCATCGAAAAAATGTGGAACATTTATGGAAGAACCTTTTTCCCGATCCATAACGAACCCCTCAGAGGATCTCACTAGCAAAGGATAGTGGCCGCTCTGATACCACTTAAAGGTCCTAGAGGGGGGGGTGAATAGGCCTTTACCACTTTTTCGTTCAAACTGTTCTCGGGATAGCAGGAGAGAGATCTATCCCGAAGCACAGAAACGATTACTGAAATGTAAAACAGTAAGTAAAGTGACACAAGATGTTTTTGATAACGCAGAAATCCTACAACCAGGATCAAAAACTGCGTGCCCCTAACTCTTGAGGGACAAACCTTTCCACTACTTTGTAACACACACAATTACAAGTTTCTGGCACTCTGGGATACATAACCCGTATGCTATCCTGACTAGTCTACCCACCAGTACAAACAGAGCTACACTACCTTAATCTATGTGCTTACACTTTGGAAATATACAGAAGTATCAACTCAGATCTTAACTACTCGTAAGTTAAATCTTCTTGATCAACTTCTTGGGTTGGGCATCTCCATACTTTATCTCAATGGAATGCACAATGCAACAATGCATATGAGTTTTGAAAACAGTTTTTATGCTTGTGAATCCATGTCTATTATGCACTATAAAGAGCAACCAAAAGACATGGAAGGGGAAGAGAAGAGATAAGAGAAACTACACTCGAAAGTGCTCTCAAAGAGTACCAAAACAGAATAACCAAAGCCCCCAAGTGTTTCACTCAACCAACCAAGGATCCAAGGCAGCTTGGAACTCCTTATATATGCAAGGCTATTCGGTGGTCAACAAACAGCTAAGAGAGCATGTGAAACATAGCATGCGTATGTCTAAATGCAGACCTACAACTGTCCTAAGATAAGACTAAGCAAGGAGTGCTGCAGACCGACAAGAGTGGCAGCAAAGAGAACACAACAAGCAAAGTCAGTTTGCATAGCAGCACAGTTTCTCACAACTTACCTTAAAGAGCTAAGGTGGTCTAATCAAGATAAGAGAGGTCATATGTGCTTATACCAGAATGGCAATATCAGATATCAAGGAAGAAGCACGTTATAAGACAGCAAGGAGAGAAACCAGAGAAAACAGACTTGAAAGCGACTTGTCAGGAAGAAAAAGACAAACCGAATTTTTCAGAAAAACCATGTGAACAATTTGTCAACTCTCCTGGGGAACTTCACTAAACCAAGGCAGATTCTTATGATTAAAATTCATACAGATTAAACACAAGTGATCTGGATTTAGAAGAGTTTAAACTCATGAAAAGGACATACAAGGGAAAGTGTTCCAGAATGTCAGGGATACATGCTTAGTGTTCTATCCTAGATGGAAAACATGGTATGCATGAATGTTATGCCCATTTGTCCAAAGAGATAAAGTCACTTAATCATTGATAAGCTTTCATTCCTGTGTTTTGTCATGGCTTAAGAAATAGCCAACAACAAGTGTATGCCTTCAAGATGAACTTAGCCACTTAGGCGACAGAGTATATGAGATCAATAGATCGATTCTCCTCATTCTATATTGTTCAATTCATTTTGGTAAACCCACTCACTCTCTCTTCCGGCCCTCTCCGTCTCCCTCTCCCTCACAATTTTCATTAAACTGTATTCCATTGTGGTTGCGTACGTGCATCTGGATATGGTGCATCTGGACATGGTGGTCGTCAGTATTTACCCATATATGAATATGCAAGTTTAAATAGATCATATATAAGTGAATTTGTAAGACGATAGATTTCCATCGAACTTAAGAAAATTAATATTCATGAACAAAAATGATGTGCTTATTTTAGATCGATTTTGTTTCCTAATGTTGATCTAATTATGACTTTCATGGGAGAAAAAGATGAACTCCGCACCATAGAATATTCACGAATATCGACCACTAAATAATTTAAAACTCAAAACAAAAAACTCAACGAGCGATGTTGCTCAAAGTATGATGAAAGATAGCACAAAGCTAGTTAATTGTTTCATTAACTTTTCAAAGTAATACCACGTACATTAATAAAAGCCGATCAAAACAAAAAAGATTCCTAGCTACATCAAAGTAGCCAGCCACACATGCAATAATCTACTCGAAGAAAAGAAAGAACAAACAAACACAAATCACCCCCACTTCCCTATATATATGACTTCTCTTAGTAATTTAAACCCTTATCGCTTAAAGTTTTCTGAAAATATGAAAACTAATGACCCTTTTGATATTGCATTATTCAGCCCGCAGGTAATTAATTAGCAGATGACGCAGGCATTGGGATCCTCTTCTGCGCTTCTAACGTAGTAGTAAGTGGAATTTGGAGGATGACTATAAGCATTGTAGTGTTGATTGTAGAACTTGATGTATTCATCTTTAGGATCTTTCTTCTTCGCATCGTCTCCCTTTTTGGGCTCCTCTTTCTTCTTCTCCTCCTTTGCTGGTCCTACGGACACTATATCAGTGTGGCATAGCTTCCTCAACTTGCTCACCAAGTGCACTGGATCTATGTCCCCTGTCACCGTCAGCTTCTTGTCTTTCATGTCCATCGAAATCGATTCCAGCCCTGAAGATTAAATTAAATTTCCACCACAAAACAGTTAATTAGCTAGTGATCCAGTTTTGAGATCATCATGTCGATCATGTTAGAGAAAGACAAATTGATTAGAACTAATTAGTACCTTCGAGCCCGGAAACGGATTTCATGGCTTTCTTCTTGGCCCTCTCGTCGTGTAAATCCAACTTCAACACAACTTTCTGTCATGAAGCACAACAAACTAAACAACATTAGGACAAATATACAGCAAGGATTAAAACCATCAACCAGTGAAAACAAAGGATCGATATACATCATGAACATCCATGCATGTACATCGATCTGTACGTTTAAGAATAAAGAATTGGGTAAGATGGAGGGTAATTACCTTCATTAATTTTGTATGGACTGTGAGAGATCCGACGATTCTGATGAACCAGAAGTGATATGTTTTGAGGTAAAGCTGCTGAGTTTTTTAGCGGAAAGATATTAACGAAATTAAAGAGAGAAAGGTTGAGAGAGAGTGAGAGAGAGAGTGAAGGTTCTAGAGGGAGGAAGAGACGTCTAAGTAAGAGGTACTGTCTTGGTGAAGTGAAGGAAGTAGTTGGGGGAGTAGCAAAATTTATACCGCAAGCAAAGAAACCGAGTCAACATCCAAGTCTATCAGAAGACTTGATCAAGATTATTGAATTGAGGAGAGTCTCCGGTCAAATATTATCATGTGCGGATTTTGGCCCTGCCAATTATTAAAATAGGTGCATTCACATTACCTAACCGTTTCAGCCTTTTTTTTTCAGAAAATTTGAAGGTAATCCAAATACCCAATCATAGTGGTTTTTCACTTTTTTGCCCGTATCTTCCTTCCGGGAAATAACCAAAGTCCAAAGGATTGCGGGTCGTTGGCTTCACTCGGACCTTTGTTGAGTTCTAGTCTTCTAGACTTGTCTGGTGGGTCGTACTCGACTCCTCGTCGTCTTCTTTCTTGTCCATTGCAATACATCATCACCTTTTCTTCATCATAAGAACCAGAGAGGAAGTCGCCGATGCCCTTTCCTCCTCACCTTCCACGTACCCACACAGACCTACGTGCATCTCCAATCCGCCATTGATACCACTTATATCAATATATAGAAGCCGTACTACAATCGCATTGAACGCAGCTGCCGTATTACTCATGAGACGTATTGCATCTCTATTTCGTGTAACGTTCGTTCAACCGTGACAATCATTAGCATTAACACGACAGTTTTGAGTAACAAATTTGAAGCTAGCATCAATAGCATGCATTCAAAAGATTAGTCGAGATTGAGAAGATACAGAAAAAACTTGGAGTTGGACTAATCTGTACGTAAACACGCAAACGTACTACTGTATATATAGTGAGGACTGTTGAGTCATAGTGGTCAAATAATAATCCTATTTAATACCTAACTAATTAAGTGCGTATTAATATAGGGTATTGTCACATGGTTCATGAAGGAAGTGTCTGCCCACACGTACGTTATTAGATTATAGCCGATACATATTTTGCTTTGATTCCACTTCGATTTGCTTTGAAATACTAGTACGTCTATATATGCACTGAGATCCTCTTCTCTTAAAACTTATCTTCGTTTAATTAATACATTCCCGAGTACAATTTCCAGAGTCAATTAATTAGTAACATGGAAGGATACTGTCGATCGAGCTTGGTAGCTATATATGTATCTGGAACATGGAAGAACAGGTTGCATGCACCTTCGTATATAAAAATGACTACTAGCTGCTGCATCGATCGATCTGTATAGATCAGTAGAACTCGCTCTGAGCCTCACTCTGGGAATCGATCATTGATAGCTAGCTCCACAAGATTCGGGTCTCAGTCTACAAGTACATGCTAATTTATATTATCTCTGCTGGAATTAAGTTATTAGAAGTATAGATCTATATCTAATTAATAAATCACGCACGTCTTTATAAGGTTATACCGTCTCAAGTTATGAATTAACTAAACATGTTATTAACCACCATTTCGTTGCACATGGACGTTGGTTCTCAAGGAAGAGCGACATCATGTCGGGATGTAGTTAAGTTTGACAACTCCAACAAGTGCGCATATGATCGATTGTCATGTTACATGTGTATACCTGGTAATATATATACTTGGTAGTGACCACCATAATATTACTCTTATAAGTTAAGAGAACAAAAGTTTAATTCTTCATAAAAAAATTTACAAGCAAATTGAATTTTGAAAAAAAAAAATGGTTACATGTATATATGTCCCAAATTCTAAAGCGCTTATAAATACTTGTGACTAAAGTAATAAAGCAACTTAATTTTTTTTAAAAGGATAAAGCAACTTAATTTATGCATGCTAGTTTGAGTAGCTTCATACGATTTCATTTATCTTAATTGAAGATAGCTAGCTAGTTTCCTGGACAAAGAACATATATACTCTCTCTCTCTCTCCATAAAAAAGAAGACATATATATTCTCTCTGCCTCTCTGGCTACCTGGGTTTAATCAAGTTAGTACGTAGCTCTTTAATTTATAAGTTATAACCACGTAGTGCAGCTAGTGTACGTTCTTCAAGCTTAAGTGCTTAATGATAAACTTAAAACTTCATACTGATGCTGAAGATAGTCAGGATCATGTACAACACACTTAAACATATACTGCATACCAATAACACACATAAGAACATCCAAGGTCTAGCTGCTGTGATCTGAAGACGTACCTGTTGTATCACTGCTGAGAGCCATTAATCCTGAGCTTGAGATTGTCTTCTTTGAAACAATAAGTCTTTTGCAATTCACCACACTTGCACTCCTGGATGGGGCAAGGCTTGATGTGTTCTATTTTGTAGTGATTGCAGGGACTCTTGCTCTCATATATATATTGTCTGTAAAACCCTTGTCCATCACTGAGTTATATTCGAATCTGTATAGAACTTCCAATGAGAATACTTATTCACTTATGACAGATCTTACAGCTACCTATTGGATTCCTAAGCTGATAAGGAATGTACACTTATCAGTTTACAAGGAGTTGCAATTCCTCTATACTTCCTATCAGTATTCAAGTACATTCCCATTGTTAATGAACCTACAGACAGCTTAGTGACAAGTTCATCTAACAATCTTCCACTGAACTGTCACTTACTGTTTATAACAATAGAATAATGTATTCTCATACAATAGCTGAAGTGTGTACTGAAGTATAGATCTGCATAAAATCCAAACAGTTCTGTCTTTGTACATTTTCTGATATAGAATCAAGAACCTAAACACATTTAACAAAGCATGCCAGTTATAGATCACAATATCCGAATCAGTACAACACATGAACTAGTGAAAAGAAATCAGAACAATGTGTAAACGTACATTTATAACTGCAGTACACAAGTTCATTGTCCAACCAAATGTTATGCCAATGCACAGCTCGAAATCAAACACAATTCTTAAAACACTGATGGATCTGTGTTTGTAGCTCAAGGTATGCATATACAAAACGAAATCTGTATACCATGTATCCATCTGTATAAAAGAAAAACTGACAGACTATAACCAAAATTTACATAAGCTAAAATAACATCAACACATTACTTCAAAATTTCTGAATAATCAATGTATTTCATTTAAACTGTCAAGCTTACAAGAAAATAAGAAATTTCAAACAAAACTTCTAAACTGAAGCCAAGAACTCATATCTCAAAATTTCATTACAAACTTTAGCTCCCACAGAATCTAAGAACTGAAATCTTCTAAAACTCCCAGACTTGAACAATGTTTCTTGAACAACGCTACTGGTAGAGCTTTGGTGAAAGGATCTGCCAACTGGTTTCCAGTATCTATGTGAACAATCTCAACCTCTCCATTCTTAACTCTTTTTCTCACACTATAGAACTTCAGGTCTATATGCTTAGAGTTCATTGATCTCTTGCTATTTTTACTAAAGAACACTGCTGCCTCATTATCACAGTAAACTTTAAGTTTCTTTGAGATAATATCACTTAATACTTTGGTTTCATTCAGAAATTTTTTAATCCAAAGTCCCTCACACACACCTTCATAAATGGCTATTAACTCAGCCTGCATTGTTGAGGTGGCAATCAGTGTTTGTTTCATAGTCTTCCAAGCCACAGCTCCTCCTGCAAGCAGGTAAACATATCCACAAGTTGACTTTACTGAAGCTGGATAGTTTCCTGCAAAATCAGAGTCTGTATACCCTATAAGTTCTAAGTCCTTTGACCTTCTATAAACAAGCATATGATGTTTGGTTCTTTGTAAGTATCTTAAGACTTTTTTACCAGCAATCCAATGTTCAGGTGTAGGATTTGATTGGAAACGTGAAAGCATGCCAACTGCAAAAGCCAGGTCTGGCCTAGTGCAAACTTGAGCATACATGAGACTACCAATCAGCCTTGCATATGGCTTAGTCTCCATGTCTGCCTTTTCTGCTTCACTCTTAGGGCCTGTATTTTTTGCTCAGTTTATCTCCTTTAGATATAGGGACCTCACCAGATGCACAAGACTGCATTCCAAATCTCTTAAGAATTTTGGAAATATAATTTCTCTGAGATAGTCTCAGAACACCTTGTGCACTATCCCTACTGATCTCTATGCCTAGTACATACGATGCTTCCCCCAAATCTTTCATGTCAAAATGTTTTGACCGAAAGATTTTAGTATCTTTAAGTAACTTAACATTGCTGCTAGCTAAGAGAATGTCATCAACGTATAGGATCAGAAAGATAAAATCATTTTTCACTGTCTTAAGGTAGACACATTCATCTACTATATTTTCAGTGAAACAAAAAGATGAAATTACTGAGTCAAATTTCTTATACCATTGTCTAGAGGCTTGTTTCAATCCATAAATGGATTTCTTAAGTCTACAGACTAGACTTTCCTTCCCTGGTTCAGTGTAACCCTCAGGTTGCTTCATATATATAACTTCCTCAAGTTCTCCATTTAAGAAGCCAGTTTTTACATCCATTTGATGTAATTCCATATTGTAATGAGCCACAAGAGCCATGATGATCCTAAAGGAATCCTTACTTGATACTGGTGAGAAGGTTTCAGTATAATCTATTCCTTCCTTTTGTGTGAAACCCTTTGCAACTAATCTGGCTTTAAATCTTTCTATCTTTCCCTCTGCATCTCTTTTGGTTTTATACACCCATTTACAACCTATTGGTTTCTGATGCTTATCTGGTTTGACTAATTCCCACACTTCATTCTGCTTCATGGATTCAATCTCAGCATTCATAGCTGCAATCCATTCTACAGATTGTTCAGATTCAAAATCTACACTGAATTTTGTAGGATCAGTCTCATCTGCAAGTATGTCTTCAACCTCTTGCAGATAAACCATGTAACCATCATGTTCCCCCCCCCCCAAATTTTGGTTTCCTCACTCTTTGTGATCTTCTCAGAATAGATTGATCAAGGGCAGGATTTGGTTCAAGTATTTCCTCATTTTGATTTTCAAAATTTTGTTCCAGTTCATCGTTTTCATCATTTGACTCTACTGTACCTTCTTCAGGTACAAAACTTAAGTTTTGAGCTGAAGGTAAGATGGCTATCAAATCCATATTTTCTGCAATTTCCTCAAAATCAGTAGATAAGTCTTCTAATTCTGTATTGCAGTGTGATTCTCCTAAAAATTTGACTTGGTGTGTTTCAAAATTTTTAGGTGAATGTGCAGCTGAATAGAGTTTAAAACCCTTGGATTTTTCACAATAGCCTATAAAATTACAGCTAACTGACTTAGAGTCTAATTTTGAAAGATTTGGTTTGTATAGTCTAGCCTCAGCTTTACAGCCCCATACATGACAATGGTGAAGACTAGGCTGTCTGCCACACCACAATTCATATGGTGTTTTAGCTACTGATTTGCTAGGGGTTCTGTTGCAAAGATAATTTGCAGTCTTAAAGGCTTCCCCCCACAGAAACTTAGGCAGACCAGATGCACTCATCATGCTTCTTACCATATTTAAAAGAGTTCGATTTTTCCTTTCTGCTACCCCATTCTGTTGAGGGTTATATGGGGCTGTATACTGTGCTTTGATCCCACAGTTCTGTAAAAACAAGGCAAATGGTCCTTTGATTTGACCACTGTCTGTAGTTTTCCCATAGAATTCCCCTCCCCTATCAGATCTTACAGCTTTAATCTTAGTTCCTAACTGAAGTTCAACTTCAGTTTTAAAGATTTTGAATGCTTCAATAGACTATGATTTGTCTGACAGTAAGTAAATGTAGTAGTACCTTGAAAAATCATCAATGAAGGTGATGAAATAAACGTTTCTGCAGATTGTGTGATTTTTAAAGGGACCACATATGTCTGTATGAATTAACTCTAATAAACATTGTGTTCTGTAAGCAGTTTTCTTTGTTAGATCAGTCATTTTTCCTTTATAACATTCAACACATTCATTTAGGTTTGTGAAATCAAGTTCCGAAAGAATTTTGCTTTTTACCAAAATCTGTAATCTTTCTTTTGAAATATGGCCTAGTCTCCTATGCCATAGGTAAGCTGAGTTTTCATTGAATATGGTCCTTTTAACACCAGATATAGTGTTATTGCTGAATGTGTTCTTATTTTCAACAAGACAGATGTCTTATTGAGGTAGAGAGCAGTTTAATTTTAAGTAACCATTCTCATAAACACCAGAACCAATATAAGATGAACCAGAAAATAACTTTATTTCATCCAAGTCAAGAACAACTCTTGTACCAGTCTCAATCAAAAGAGCAACATAAATTAAGTTCCTTGTCATAGCAGGAACCAGATAAACATTTTCCAAAAACAAACAATTTCCTAAACCTAAGTCTAACTTCAGGGATCCTATGGCCTTGACTGAAACCTTCATGCCATTTCCTACTCGTAGATGATCCTCATTTTTCCTTGGACTCCCCTCCCTTATGAATCCCTGTGTTGAATTAACAATGTGTAAAGGTGAGCCAGAATCTAACCAAAAACTTTTGGGGTCAACATTTATTAAGTTAATTTCTAAAGGAAAAATGTGAGGAGAGTTCTTACCCTTTTTAACCAACCAGTCCTTAAATCCTGTACAATCCTTCTTCATGTGTCCCATTTTTTTACAAAAATAACACTTGAATTTGAAAAGCTTCTTAGCCCCAGATGCATCTCCAGCAGAAACTGTTGATGCCTTTGCTAAGGTTTTCTTTGGTTTCAGGTTCCTTTTCCAGTTCTTTCCTCTGTTAACTAGGTTAACAGTAGCACTGGAGGGCTCTCTCTCTTTCTTAATCCTGGTTTCTTCATCTACACAAATGCTGATGAGTTCATTCAGGGTCCATATTTCCTTCATTGCATTATAGGAGGTCTTGAGTTGACTAAAGGTATTAGGTAGTGAATGTAGTGCAGTATGCACTACATACTCATCAGTCAAGGGCATTTCTAGTTCCTTGAGTCTTCTGGAAATATCAATGATCCTCAGAATATGTTCTCTCACGTTTCCTGTCCCACTATACTTAGAAGTATTAAAAGCATGAGACAAGTTTGCAGCTTCAGATTTATCACTTTCCTTGAACTTATGAGAAATTTGTTCTAGGTAATCCACTGCAAAATCTGGTTCCTCAATACTCCCAGCTATGGTGTCAGAGATGCTAGTCCTAATCACATTTTTAGCCATTGCATTCTTATGGTACCACTTCCTATAGTGTTTCTTCTCTTCCTCAGTACTATCAGAATCTAACCCATCCGGAACCTCCTCAGTCAAACAAAAATCAAGTTCATTTGTCATGGATAGATAAAACTCCACTTGTCTTCTCCATTTCTTATAGTTAGAACCAGTAAGAAGCTGTATGGTTCCTAAGTTCGCACAAGGCAGACCTAGAGAGCAAAATCAAAAGAAAATTAATGAGTTCTTGTTTTGTAGATTGTTAAAAGTAAGGTTTTATTTCTGTTTTCTGTAGATTATGTACTGTTCTTAACAAAATTGAACTAAAACGTAAGCATATCAGAAAACACAAACCAAAATTTTAACATGTAACCCCAACTGTAATCAATGTCCAGCTACACCTTTGTGGCAGTAGATAAGTCATTCTGAAGTTCTAAATATCAACCTATGAAATCTAAAATTCACATTATAGATAGAAACAGTCAACATCTTTGTGACAGAAGAAAAGTTCCTAAATATCTGTAGATGAATCCAGAGTCCACATTTGATGCTGTTCTGAAACTAAATTATGCATAAACACTTATTTGGAAGACACAAGATACATAATTTAAATTTCAGTCCACAAGCTTCTTGATTTGTTACTTAATTGATGTTTCCTAAGCTTAAAAGGATTTTGCTTAATGCAATATATCAGTCTAAGATCACAAAACATCACATACCAAGGCAATGAAATTTTACTTAACGTTTCCTGCATACAAGTTCTTACTGTCTTGATTTGAAACTTAAATTTCACAGATTCCTCATAAAAGCACACAAAACTGTTCTTAACTCTAATCAACCAATTTCAATCAAGACATGCGTATTTGATCAAGGCAATGTTGTTTATCAATCAATCAAACACACGAATCACTCAATACATGCTTCATGATTGAATTGAGAACAAGTCAAGTTCATTTAGAACATACCTTGTTCAGCTACAGCGCTGCATAAGAGTTAGCTGAAATAAAATTTCAAACAGCAGTTATGCACACAATTTTACTAACCTGGGTTTGCAAATATGGGTTTCGAATCCCGTACAAGCTTGTTAAGCTTGAGTGTTTCCCCAAAATTCCAGGAACTATCTCAGGAACTGAAGTACGTACACCGTTGTTATATCAAAACTATGATGTGTTTTATCTGAGATAGGGCCGGGCCGGGTCACATCTATTTGCAAAAACCCATCTTATATTTTTTTCAGCTTATAACACGGATTGTTCGTTGTTTTGGTCTTTCTTTAACGATTTAAGGTTTGTAAATCTGTAGCTCTGATACCAATTGATAAACTTAAAACTTCATACTGATGCTGAAGATAGTCAGGATCATGTACAACACACTTAAACATATACTGCATACCAACAACACACACAAGAACATCCAAGGTCTAGCTGCTGTGATCTGAAGATGTACCTGTTGTATCACCGCTGAGAGCCATTAATCCTGAGCTTGAGATTGTCTTCTTTGAAACAATAAGTCTTCTGCAATTCACTACACTTGCACTCCTGGATAGGGCAGGGCTTGATGTGTTCTATTTTGTAGTGATTGCAGGGACTCTTGCTCTCATATATATACTGTCTGTAAAACCCTTGTACATCACAGAGTTATATTCGAATCTGTATAGAACTTCCAATGAGAATACTTATTCACTTATGACAGCTCTTACAGCTACCTATTGGATCCCTAAGCTGATAAGGAATGTACACTTATTAGTTTACAAGGAGTTGCAATTCCTCTATACTTCCTATCAGTATTCAAGTACATTCCCATTATTAATGAACCTACAGACAGAAACGTTTTATAAAACTTTTTTTGACTTCCGAATTTGGAGTATCCTACTTTCACGCAATTCACATTTACCGGGTTCAACAAGCAATCGCTATTTCACGATCAAGGGTGTAGTACTATTTGTAGTAGTGGTCCTTATATATCGTATTAACAATCGAAAGATGGTCGAGAGAAAAAATCTCTATTTGACAAGGCTTCTTCCTATACCTATGAATTTCATTGGACCCAGAAATGATACAGTGGAAGAATCTTTTGGGTCTTCCAATATCAATAAGTTGATTGTTTCGCTCCTGTATCTTCCAAAAGGAAAAAAAATCTCTGAGACCACACAAAATACGAAAGGGAAACTGAAAACGTAACAGAAACAGCCTAGCCATATATTTCGAACACATCGATGTCGAAGGTTGCTGACTTGCAGTTTATCCATTCCAGCAATAAGAAACAAAAGATCCGAGAGAAGATACTCGATGGAAAATCAAAGGAGAATGGCCCCGTGAAAAATATCTGGTCAGTATTGGTGTTACAAAACTATCTATCATGTGGCCTCGTATATGGCCACAGGCTGCATCACTCACTATTCGAGCCATCGCTCTTGGCAGCATTGGACCATGTATTTCTAAGCCCCTTTACATCCTCCACTTCCATCTCACTGGCTCCTCCTTCCCCAGCCCTTCAAAATTTCACACTACTTATTTGTGACTTAATGCAACAATTAAGATAAAATAAGATCTCAGGGTTATCCTTAAAAGAAATATATAATATTGGTGTTATTGTCTTTGAGGATGATTAAAAGAGTTAAATCTCAATTTGAGAGGGCTTAAATTCTTAACTTAGGGCTAATGAAAGACGTTTTATTATACATGAACAACAACTTACTTTCGAAACTTATAAAATGAGATGTTTTTCATCAAGCATCGTACCTCTACCTACATGTTTAAAATTATAACTTCATCAAACTGGATCTAAGATTGTCCGATGGAGTTCCACATACATTGTAATACAAGAGTTAGACTATGATGAGTGTGTACACATAATTCTTGTGAATCGTAAAACTTGACGTTTTTAATTTATAACTTGTAACGTGATTAATAAAAACTTAAATTCACATCGCTCTGTCCAAATTCGAAAGTCAATATGTTGAGTAGACTATGAAGCAAATTGTGTTAATGAAAAAGATTGCAAATGAATTAGATAAACTCCACAATAAAATTAGAGAATTATTCCTTAATTTAGTCTTAATTAAGCACACGCTTCAATTCACGAACGTGGCGACCTCCCATTGGTCCAGCGCACCAAACACCTCCACCCACTGACCACCTTATATATGAACTTCGGCCGCCGTATATTCGCAAAACCTTCCTCTCGCTCCTTGTCCGCAAAAAAGCCCAAAACCCGACTCTGTTTTCTCATGGTATCCAAAAACCCGAATTCACCCGAAAGCTTATACTCGGATCCGACCGCAATGTCCTTACCCGGTGGACTCGGGCCATTCGCGTCTGTCACCGCCGCCGCGTCCACGACGTCTTCGTCGGCTGAGGATCTGAGCAAGAAGATTCGCAAGCCCTACACTATTACTAAGTCCAGAGAGAGCTGGACTGACCCCGAGCACGATAAGTTTCTAGAAGCTCTTCAGCTGTAAGTTTCACTGCTCATCACAATTTCAATTCTCAATTCCATTTTAGCTCTGTGTTGAATAATGTGAGATATTGAAATGCATTTGTGAACAGTTGATTTGGAATTTTGCGCTTTATGAGCGAAAGGAAGAAGCTTTAGTGTAAAATTGTGTTACTGTAAACTGTTTGCGATGAGATTGGTGTTGTTAGAGTCTTAAGTGCATTGTTTTTCGTGTTATCCAATCCGTGAGTTAGCTTATGTGTACTGTGTTGTTTTCAGGTTTGATCGTGATTGGAAGAAGATTGAAGCATTTATAGGTTCAAAGACAGTTATTCAGGTTAGCTGGGGCATTTGCTTTAATCTTTCATGTGAAAATATGTAATGTTGTAGACGATAATTTGATGTTGGTACTTACTGGAAGGATTTTTTTTGTTTTGTTTTTTGTAGATACGGAGTCATGCGCAGAAGTACTTTCTGAAGGTTCAGAAGAATGGGACGAGCGAACATCTACCTCCGCCTAGACCGAAGAGGAAAGCTTCTCATCCTTACCCTCAGAAAGCCCCCCAAAATGGTGAGGATTAGTTCATTTTGTATGTTGTAGTTGTTGTAAAGTTGATACGTTACCTGCTCAAATGTGCTCCTTTTGTTTACTGTGTCAGCATCGGCTCCCCCACAAGTGTCTGGCTCGTGTCAGTCGTCATCTGCTTTACTTGATTCTGGATATATTCAAAGGTCAGATTCATCGTCCAGACTTATTAGTCCCATTCCTGGCAGTGTAATTCCTTCTTGGACTAATGGTTCCGTGCATTCAGCCAACCTATCAAATGAAATCAAAGGTGAGATTATCAACTACATCGAACCCCACAAACGTAATTCTGTGCACATGAATCTTTTCTTTCACTAACAAACTTGAATTTCATCAGTAGCATTCTTTCCTACAGTTCATATTGTTGCTATATATTAAAGTTTGGTATGTTTCTGTAGGGCCAACTATGCCGAGCTTTAACAGTGCAGAAAGCAGACCAAATGCTCAATCAATTGAAACAACTGATCAAGGGAATCACGGCCATAATCAAGGTCATCCATTCAGAGGTGAGGGTCTTCACACTTTCAAATTTTTACTCCAGTGAAACTATGTGGCAAAATGATGGAATTGAGAATTAAATTCTATTTTACGTTAGAATACATGATAAACTTTACTAAATGTCTATCCATCAAGGTGTTTTTACATCAATTAGCATATCAGAATTAAATCCATTTATCAATCTGGACTTGTATAGATATGTTATCTCCTTCCACATTCTTTTATTTTGTAGTGGTCTCAACTGTAGACTGCTATGTAATAGTTGTAAAGGCATGTTTGCTGTGTATGTGACACCTGTTTGTTTTATGCAGTTCTGCCCGACTTTTGTCAAGTATATGGCTTCATTGGTAGTGTATTTGACCCAAATACTTCAGGGCATCTGCAGACACTGAAGACGATGGATCCTATAGATGTTGAAACGGTATTTATTTTCCCCTTCCTGTTCTTCATGTATCTTTCATTGCCTGGCCAAAATTTATGGCTTAGTTTTGGCATAGTTGTGAATTGTGATTGCAACATGTTGTATATACAGGTGTTACTGTTGATGAGAAATCTATCCATGAATCTCACAAGTCCTGATTTTGAGGATCATGTAAGTTTCCATTCCACTGAAATCTAAGCACACTTGTTTACTTTGCTTGCACTTTGCCTTTAGTTTATCTCCTCGGAGTGTATTACTAAATCTATGGATTGATCCCAGAGAAAGGTGCTTTCATCCTACAAGATTCATGGGGATACGATGAACCTCCTTGATGCAAGTCAAAATCTTCTTGACAACCAACCCGAGAATGTCACTTAAGTGGGCCGTTTGTGAAATTAGGAGCTCTGTTCAGATTGGATATTGGATAGCTGGTGTTAACATCCAGTGGTTAAAAGCCACTAAAAGAGAAAACTATCGGAAAGCCTTGGATTACATTTTGGTGCGCCAATTATGTAGTGCACTGTTTTATCACTGTAGTGAGTTCACTGACTATGCATTATGTTCATAAATTGTTGTATTATGTTCAAGGAAATGTAACACACTTTGTTGGAGTGTATTTTTCCAAGTTAGGTTAATGATATTTGTACAGTAGTGCATTCCTGTGTATTCAGCTTTTCATTCCGTCTCCAATCACGCAAGTGTGCTGTGTTTTGATTTTGGGGCGACGATTAAGATGTGCGATTGCTTAATATTAGTTTCCTATTATAAAGGATTAGTCAATTTGGTGAATTTGCTGTGAAATGATCTTCAGTTTTTCACTAGCAATTTCTTATTTGTCTTTCCCTGCTTGGCTTTGACATGAGAAATGTCATCACGTTTGGAACACAGCCCGAGTGTTAAGTACCGACAACATGAACAGGCATTTTGAGGAGAAGAAAAAGTGCATGAATATCTGTCAGACTCGAAGTAAGAACAGTTGCCAGCAGAATACACAGTTCTAGTTAACCTCTTTTGATTTCATACTAGCATTATATTGATAGATTCAGATATCCATAGAAACTTTTTCTCCTACTAAAGCCATAGAGAATTACATTCCCTTCTAATAGTTGAAGACGAATATCTACAATCGCATCCTCTAAATGATGAGTGGAGTCGATCTATTGTTGTTGTTAACACCGTTTTCGAACTATTGCCAACTCGGGTAATAGCCGGTCCCTGCATTGCTCTGAGTTCCATAAAGAGTATTCCCGCCATAGGTTTGAAGCGCTGAAAACACCAAAAAAACAGTTGCTGTTTTGAGTTATAGTCACAGATAGAGAGTTTGAAAGGAACTTGAGCGTAGTTATAACATTGTACCTGGAGTTGGCACTGCAACATTTGCATAACTCGACGTCTGGTAGGTCCATGGAAAAGCTTGAACCTGGTAGAGCTGCTGCATGTAACAAGTTGGAACCGTCTCTGTATAGAGTGGATGCTGGAGTTGCTGTGGTGGTTTTGCCTGGGGCTGATGGAAAGTGGTGGGAGCCATATTCGTAGAGTAAGGTCTGTTGGATGGCTTCTGAGGCTGAAACTTTGGCTTGATGGAATTCACTGGAAAATTGGTTTGAGCTTGTTGATAAGGGTAAGATGTATTCCCCAGTTCACTTTTGCTGATATTGGAATCGGCCGTCTTCATGGAAGTATTAACCAGTGGACTTGGATTAACCCTATCAGCTTTGGCTTGATTTCTTTCAAGCATATCTTTGTAAGTCACAATCCTGAAATCATCCACTGTAATTAAACTGTCCTCATCAGGCAAACAAATGTCAAGGGGCAAACTGTCTTCTTCATCATAGCAGCTGTCAGGGTTCGGATTCAACTCATCAGAGAACGAGTGGTCTTTCCTTCCCTTACGTTGGCCAGCTTCACTGATGATCTCACTGGGCTTGTATTTTTTGCTTGTAGTAGGCAAGGGATTCATATTCACAACAGGAAAGAAGAACTTGCAAACACTTTTCCTTGTTGTCCTTCCTACAGGACTTTGTCGAAAGCAAGAAGATGCATCAACGGATTGAAATTCCTTTCTAGAACTTGCTCCACAGGATGGTTCTTGAGTCGGATCCTTCTCCAATTGTCTGGCATTTCCCTGGCTTGAAGACTTAAGCTCCTTGTCAGATGATATATTTGGCTTTGAATATTCTACCATATTATTCTGTTCCATTCCTTTCTCAGCAGAATGTTGCATGCCATCCTCTGCATCAGAACCTTCCCAGAGCATAGAAGAAGTGATTTCTGTAGTCCCTGGTTTAAGTATGTGTTCAAGGCCCACACATGCAAGAACCCCGAGAATGAAATCTGGGATTTGGCATCCATATGATTTCTCAGATGTATCATCAGAATCAGATTTCCTATGCTGGTCAGGAACCTTGGTGACGTGTTCATTTGGGGTACCCTGAGCTAAATATTCAGATCCTTTAGTGCAAGAAAGGACACAGGCTGGTTTTTCCTCTGGAGACAAAAAGCAAATTTATAGTCAGCTGCTAAATTTATCAAGTTACTATGAAATGGGCAGATACAACAACCATTGACTTAAAAGCACATCAATAAGCTACTAAGAAATGTCAGGATTCTCTAATTTACCTATATCAGGAAACTGTTGAGCAGATTCAAAATAGCAAGTTGCAGGGCTCTTGGTGCGATTTCCATTATAATCAGAATGCTGGGGAAAATAGCAAAAACAGGGAGGTGTGATACAGAATGGAATAGTAATAAGCAGTGACTTTTTGATCCCGTAAGCATAAACTATGAGCCATTACCTCTGGTAGGAGAGAATTGGTAATCTCATGGATTTTAGACACCTCCAGTGGGATGACAATTTCAATGTTTTTGTGATTATCAATTGAATAGTTTTTTGGCTTATCCTCTTTCTGTCCTTCCCTCATCACATCAGGAACATCTGAGACAATCAGTAATATAAATTAGCATTAGAAAACATAACAATGTTCACATCTAATCTCAACAAGAAACTAAAACATGATAATATTACGAGAGAATTTTAATCATCTCTAAGTGCAGTGGCAACAGCTAGGAGAATATACCTCGTCTCCAGTTTTGCTTCTCTCCTTTTTGACTTGTCAACTCTGGAGCAGGCATCCGCATTTTGTCCTTAATATCATTCCAATCTGACTGATAGATTATACATCGACAGTTTTAGGCACATTTCTTTGACTGAACCTTCTAAATGTATTCCAATAACTCTAGGACTAGAAAGAGCAATGAGCATTACTTAAACACATACATCACGTAATGTATGTTTGGATGCTCTAATGCAGTAATGTCATACGAATAAGAAAACATAAGTAATAGACCTTAAAAAGTCGCGGAGGCCGATATGGTTCTTTGCACTTGTGGAGTATAGAGAGACTGTTCTCATCCACCCGGGTTTGAGAAACCTTTGGAGGAGAAGTGCCTGCAGCACCTCCATTGACTCCCAGTAAAGAACCAGGTCCTAGAGGACCATCATTCTCAGAATTTTGGGGCAGACCGTTATCTAGGTTGTCTTGCGAGCTCTCAGAATCTGTGTTATCAAACAAATGAAATGGCAACTCACAAGCATTACTATTCAGGTTTTTGGGTATCAATATGAAACACACTATAATTTGAACAGAATCCAAATGCCGCTGGCTTTTATTACAAATTAATTCACAAACCTGACTCATAAGTATTTTGCTGGGGTCCCTCCAACAGAACATCAAGCTCACTGTTCCATCAAAATCATCAAATAATGAAAAAACCACAAAGAAAAAATAACAATCCAGGGAAATATATAAACACAATTCCTTAAATTATAGCAAGAGTCAGAGTAGTATATATACCTCAAATTTGAAGGTTCAATTCCTTTCAGTAGTCCTTTTCCGATACTCAAATCTGCTAAAGAGACCAGGAACTCCCTTGTATATCTGATTCTTGACCGTCTGATTAATAAATTAAAGTAAAAATAATTAAGAAAAAAATCAAAAACATTAAACACCAATTATCAGCTAATTAGGCAATCAAAACGCACCGTTTCACCAACCATAACAAGAGAATTAGCTGATTCTCACTCGATAATAGTTTAATAGAGCATGAGGTCTTTTAACTGTATTATATTCAGTATTTATACTGTGAAGAACAGCTTAATCGATGATTAGACTTTCATAATACACAAGCTTACTTGGAGAGCTCTTCAAGGTTCGTCTCAGACGGAGCAAGAAGACTCCAATCGTCGCCGTAGGACCTCATTTCGCCAGAAAAAATCGTCATTCCAACACGTCACCTCAAATCACCCTGCAAAAAACAAAGTCACGAAGATCAAGACCTCAAAACCACGAAGCAAATCACACTCTACCTAACCAGAAGCAATGTCAGAGCAGAAGAACAAATTTACAGTACGAAATTTTCACATGAGCAGAGAGAGAGTTACAGAGGAGATGAAATCGGAGAAGAAGCTCGCTCCGGCATTCTTCAAATCGGAGCCTGCACGGAGAATTGAACCGGAGAAAATCGCTAGGGTTCAGACGAAGAGCTCTGTTTGAGAGGAGAGAGAGAATTTGGGGAAGAAAAAGCTTAGAGAGAGAGAGAGTGATGGTGGTGGTGAGTTGGTTTTTATACTACTGGCTCTGAACTCTGGCAGAAGCAGCAAAGCAGCAATACACAGGAGGCATATTGATCGAATTGAATGAGGGGCATATATGTCTTTTTATAATGTTTGGTGGAGCAAAAATCCGATGCGGCATCATGCGCGGTACGACGAACACGAGCTTTCGACAATAATTTGGTGCCACGTAGGAATAAAGTCCACCGGGAAACGTCTGTGCGATTTGACACGTCGTGATGTGGCAGGAGTTTGTTGGTCGGGTACAATGGTTTTTATCCAAGTAGTTATGTAAATGTATGAATGACCAAAATCATGTATTATGTAATTTTGTTTTGCTCATACTATTGGTGACAATATGAGAACAGATATCATGTGTTTGAACATATCATATGGACGAGATATTGGTTATGGGCTTATAACTGACGTCACTGAGGCGTAAAGAGGTAGATGAATCGGCACACATAGTTATAGTAATCATGAATCTCTATTATGTGAAATTAACACTAACATACCGAAAACATACCCTGTGAAAAGCGTAAGTTAAACATATTAGAAGTTAAGTTCCTTGACGTACTTAATTTTTTCTCGAGATTAGTCATGTCCAATATTTGGAAAATGAACTATATTTTGGTTGATGCTGCCTACCTTTTTCCCTATCTAGGCAAGTATCAAATTTTAAGGCTTTGCCCATGTTTAGCTCTAAGTACTGTTTGAAAATGACATCAATAGCAATCGAGAGTAAGAAATTATTTACTGCTTGTACAGTTGGGAGCAGTTATTTACTGCGGCAGTACAAAAGTTCTGAGGGATTTGGCCCCATCCACAGCAGGAGCGGAGCTAGGTTTGGAGACAAGGGAGGACCTAAATTTTTGTTTTGTACAAACATGAAAATAAAAACTTAAAAAGCATGTCATTTTATTGGTGAGAAATTGAATGAACTGAACAAACTTAAAAGAATATGTCATTTCTGGTCAAAAACTTAGAAGAAGAAAAAAACTGAAAAAAAAAATTTGGTGAAAAATGAAAGAAAAAATACTGAAAAGAATATGCTATCTTTGGTCAAAAATAACTGAAAAATAAAACAAAAATTGAACAAAATTGGCAAGTGACGAGTTCCATAGTCAACAGCATAACCTCTCACTTACATAACAATTGTTTTTTCATTACATGGTTATTCTGATTTAGAAAAGGAAAAATAGCTTAAATGGTCATTAATCTTTGCTCAAAACGACAGTTTGATAACTATCGTATGCCATATGTCAAAATGGTCATTCTCTCTAACTTTTTATTATCAAATTGGTCACTTCTTCACTTCAGCTAACTTTTTAGGGGTAAAAATTATATTTTTATCATTAAATTGTATTTAATTACAATAATGCCATTACTAAAAGTTTTTTAAAATTATGAAATTTGCCACTCCCTCTAACGGAGGAGGGCCACCGTCGCTATTCGGTGGTCCGGTGGTCGAAGTTGACCGGAGCTATCGCCAGTGACGGGCCTCGATCCTCTACGGTAGCTGCGCTTCAATCCTGAAAACTCGTGCTTCATCGTCGTGGAGACACGGCCACCTTGTTGCGGATTGACCCAGGTTTCACCGAAATCGGGATTGACCGATTGACATCGCTTGGCTGCGTCGCACCTCGAGACCGGATGCAAACCACTCCTAAGGCGAGGAGCTTCGAAACCTGGGTGGTCCGGTGGTCTAAGTTGACTAGAGCTATTGTCGGCGACGGAGGCCGAACGGGAAAACCCTAAAAATTTTCTCCATTCGATTCTCCCCCCACAGTCGATGCATGTTGAAATTGAGGTGATGGAGAGGTTGAGAATGGAAGAGAGAATCGATTTCGACCAGTCTGACGGTCAGAAGTGGTCGGCCAGAGCAATTTCGATCGGGTCATGATTCCGGTCAGGTTATTAATTATTCGGGTCGTGGAAATGGGTTCTATCCATTTAGGTAGAAATCAATCGACGACCCAGATCATAACTAGGATTGACTATACGGTCTAAATTTAAAAAGAGGATAAAATGACAAAAATACCCTTGAAAAGAAATAGATTTTTTTTTACGACCGGTCTGACGGTCAGAAGCGGCCGACCGGAGCAATTCCGATCGGGTCATGATTCCGGTCGGGTTGTTAATTATTCGGGTCGTGGAAATGGATTCTACCCATTTAGGTAGAAATTGATCGACGAAAAAGAAATAGATTTTTTTTTTACGACCGGTCTGACAGTAAGTGAGAAGTTGCCAACCGGAGCAATTTCGATCGGGTCATGATTCCAGTCAGGTTGTTAATTATTCGGGTCGTGGAAATGTGTTCTACCCATTTAGGTAGAAATCAATCGACGACCCATATCATAACTAGGATTGATCATACGGTCTAAATTTAAAAAGAGGATAAAATGACAAAAATACCCTTGAAAAGAAATATATTTTTTTTACGACCGATGTGACGGTCAGAAGTGGTCGGCCGGAGCAATTATGATCGGGTCATGATTCCAGCCGGGTTGTTAATTATTCGGGTCGTGAAAATGGGTTCTACCCATTTAGGTAGAAATCAATCGACGACCCAGATCATAACTAGGATTGATCATACGGTCTAAATTTAAAAGAGGATAAAATGACAAAAATACCCTTGAAAAGAATTTTTTTTTTTTTACGACCAGTCTGACGGTTAGAAGTGGCCGGCCGGAGCAATTCCGATCGGGTTGTTAATTATTTGGGTCGTGGAAATGGGTTCTACCCATTTAGGTAGAAATCGATTGACGAAAAAGAAATAGATTTTTTTTTTTACGACCGGTCTGATGGTCAAAAGTGGCCGACCGGAGCAATTTCGATCGGGTCATGATTTCGGTCGGGTTGTTAATTAGTCGGGTCGTGGAAATGGGTTCTACCTATTTAGGTAGAAATCGATTGACGGCCCAGATCATAACTAGAATTGATCATACGGTCTAAATTTAAAGAGGATAAAAAGACAAAAATACCCTTAAAAAGAAATAGATTTTTTTTTTTACTGGCGAATGACCATTTTGACATACTTTCCAAAAAGACGTGTGACCATTTTGACATATGTTATATGATAGTTATCAATCTGTCGTTTTAAATAAAGATTAATAGCCATTTAAGTAATTTTGTCTTTAAAAAAACTCAAAGTATTTATCAATAAATTTAAGTAATTTTGTCTTTAAAAAAACTCAAAGTATTTATCAACGGCCCGGACTCCTATATGGCTCCACCCCTGATACACAGTGTCGTTTTCAGAAAATAAAAGGCATCCAATGACGTACTATGGAATTTTTTTCTTCAAATAGTTGCCATATTTGTTCTGTCAGATTCTGTGTCCCTGGCATACACTATCCACTATATACCTCGGTCATTGTCGTTGCCATGAACTCACAATCAATACATTATAAATGAGTAGCAAATTATTTGTTGTAAAGAGTATAACGCAAGTACTTAAATGGGCAAGATTAGCCTCAATGGTAATGCATTTCGAAGAGATGAGGCAAAACCAATTTGGCACATTAGTGCTCTGCCTACATCCTCTCTTTCATGGTTCAAAAATGCTCGACAGGCTAGATCGGATAAGTCCACGGCCCAAATGCTCCATAGTTGCACCATACCTGGTCACTCTTTAGCTTCTCGTTAATGACACAGTTCTATATGAATAGCCTAAAAAGAGTTTAACTGCAAAAACTGGACGGAATCATCCGACTTCCGCTACACGGTAAGAAATGAAAAATGAGAGATTCAATAAGCCTGCCACAAAGTTTGGGAACAAAAATTATACTAAATTTTTACCAAGAGTTCACAACTAAGAAAAAAAGATCCGAGAGTTTAGACACAAGACACTAAGAAGAAAGAAAAGAACAAGGTACGCCACGGACATTTTCCCAAAAAATTTCGGTACCAAAGACACATTTACTAGTAATGCACGACATATCCACAGTAGCTTAATCAACCTCCTCCATCTTGCTCTCCTCGGCAGCATCTTCGAGCTCAGGCATCTCAGCATCTTCAACAGCCTCATCCTCATCAATGCTGAGCCCCAGCTTCAACATCCTGTGAATTCTTGAACCAAAAGTGTTTGGCTCATCGAGGCTGAAACCAGATGTCAGGAGAGCAGTCTCAAACAGCAGCAGCACCAGGTCCTTGACAGACTTGTCATTTTTGTCAGCTTCGGCTCTCTTCCTTAGTTCCTCCATGATTCCATTGTCAGGGTTGATTTCCATGGTCTTCTTGCTAGACATGTAGGCACCCATGCTGTTGTCTCTCAGAGCTTGAGCTTTCATAATCCTCTCCATGTTTGCACTCCAGCCGTATTCACCCGTGACCAAACAGCAAGGTGAATCCACAATTCTGTCAGATACAACCACCTTCTCGACTTTGTCTCCCAAGATATCCTTTATTGTCTTGCAAAGGCTCTCAAAAGACTTTTTCTTCTCTTCTTTTTTCTGCTTTTCTTCTTCAGTTTCATCATCAAGTTTGAGTCCTTCTTTGGTGGCAGACACCAGCTTCTTGCCATCATATTCCTTCAATTGTCCCACAGCATACTCGTCAATTGCGTCAACCATGAATAGGACTTCGTATCCCTTCTTCTTGAGGCGCTCCAAGAATGGAGAGTTCTCCACTGCTTTCTTGCTCTCACCGGTAATGTAGAAAATGTCCTTCTGACCCTCCTTCATTCTGGTGACATAGTCCTTCAAACTTGTGAGATCCTCACCACTCTTTGTGGAGTGGTAGCGGAGAAGGTCGGCCAACTTAGCTCTGTTCTGGCTGTCCTCATGGATACCCAACTTCAAGTTCTTGGAGAATGCCTCATAGAACTTGGTGTAATCCTCTCTGTTCTCAGCAATCTCGTTGAACATCTCAATGCACTTCTTAACAATGTTTTTCCTGATCACCTTCAGAATCTTGTTCTGTTGAAGCATCTCACGAGAGATGTTGAGTGGCAAGTCATCTGAATCCACAACACCCTTGACAAATCCGAGGTACTCTGGAATGAGTTCCTCACAGTTGTCCATAATGAAGACCCTCCTCACATAAAGCTTGATGTTGTTCATCTTCTTCTTGGTGTCGAATAGGTCAAAAGGTGCCCTCTTAGGAACAAAGAGGATAGCTTTGAACTCCAGCTGCCCTTCGACTGAGAAGTGCTTCACAGCAAGGTGCTCCTCCCAATCATTTGTCAAGCTCTTGTAAAATGAAGCATACTCATCCTTGGTAATCTCTTCGGGCTTCCGCAGCCAGATAGGCTTCTGCTTGTTGATGAGCTCCCACTCGTGATTAACTTCCTTGATCTTCTTCTTCTTCTTTGCTTCTTTCTCCTTCTCTTCGTCAACTTCCTCTATATCTCCTTCCTCTTCCTTCTTGGGTTCATCATCCTCATCGTCACTGATCTCTTTTTCTGTGGTCTTCTCAGTCCACAAGTAAATAGGGTAGCTGATGAATTCGGAATGCTTCTTCACAAGGTCTTTGATCCTCCTCTCTTCCAAGTATTCCAACTGCAAATTTAACACAGAATATCATCAATAACACATTCTAAGTTGCACATCGATGAACTACAGTCACTTAGCCAAGGAAGCCGATATTTACCTGATCCTCCTTGAGGAATAGAGTGATCTTGGTGCCCCTTCCGAGTTTCTCTTCACTGACATCTCTGGTGATAGTGAAGGAACCACCAGCCTGGGATTCCCAAACGTACTGCTCATCATCATTGTGCTTTGTTGTCACAATGACCTTCTCGGCAACAAGATAAGCAGAATAGAAACCAACACCAAACTGTCCAATCATAGACACATCAGAGGCACCAGAAGCCAAAGCCTCCATGAACTCCTTGGTTCCAGATCTCGCAATTGTACCCAAATTGTTCACCAAATCTACACATTCACATCACACAATAATAAACCTCAAATGAACCTATTGCATTCTAAACGAGGTACAAAAGGCTAGGACAATCTCAATTGTAATCATAATCACATCTGTAAGAGAAAGATAATCCATTAAACCAGAGCGATAAACAAAATGTTGTCTAATTAAAGAGTCATCAAACAATAGTCCTTCTCAGTTTTAGATTAGTTCTTTCAACTTCTCAACCACATATTTCATCATGTAAACACGAATTTAACAAACAGATAATTTCTAGCAGTACATCTAACAAAAAACGTATTGCACATTACAGATAATAAGCAAAAGAAACCGAAACGACTCAATTACCTGCTTTGGTCATGCCGATACCGCTATCGATGATAGAGAGAGAGTTGTTGGTCTTATCAGGGACAATCCTAATGAACAGCTCCGGCTGAGCTTCAAGTTTGCTCTTATCCGTGAGGCTCTCGAATCTGATCTTGTCCAAAGCCTAAATCAAATTATCACAACATAGATTCACGTCAGTCCCAAATCCAGATTCATAATTTGAAATCCACAATTCTCACTATATCAATTCTTCTGAAATCAAATGAGTATTAGAGACTGAAATCAGAACTCACATCGGATGAGTTGCTGATGAGTTCGCGAAGGAAAATCTCCTTGTTGCTGTAGAAAGTGTTGATGATCAAACTCAGAAGTTGGTTGATCTCGGCCTGAAAAGCGAAGGTCTCGGTGTCACCCATCCGAACATCGGCCATTGTCAAAATCGGAGATTAGAAATTTTTAGACTAGAAAAATATCACAGAGCTTAGAAAATTGGGGATTTAGGGCTTGCAGAGAGAGAGAGAGATTTTGAGTCTGGTTTTGATTGGAAAGGAGAGCATTAGATTGGGCTCTATATAGAGGGGAAGCGGAAGCGAAAGCCGGGACTGTGGTTCTGGACTCTTCCACTATTTTCTCGACTTGTAATTTTTGCTCCTTTTTTTTCCCGCGTGGCTGTTGGTGTTTTGTTTTTGGTGAACGACGCCGTATGGTGCGAGTCGAGAAGGTTCGGGCTTGGTAGTCGCGAGTCGAGAATGTTCGGGCAGTTATGAAGTGACGGCACGAAGGGCGTTGCGGGTGTGAGAGATGGGACGTGATCATTGACGGAATCTAGGTGGAGCGGTTAGGTACTTAGGTTTTGCAAACAGGCTTTTTAAAGGCCCAAGTACTAGCATGAACTGAAACTGTGGCCCAATAGCAGTGTAATCATCATGGAAATGTAACCCACGTCAAGTTTACAAAACCAAATAACTTTTTAGAAAAAAACATGCAAGAACAGAGTAAGTATCAGTGATACAAAGAAATCAACCACCTCATTATTTATACAACTAAAACTCGAGCCTAAAATTTAAAACATAATATCAATAAATCAAATCCATTAAATAGGTCAAAAAGATAATTTTATCCTCTTTTATATAAAAATAATTTTAAATAACTCTCTCTCTCTCAACTCCGAGCTCGAAAACATAGTAGCAACCGTATGCCAACGTGGGCTCTATTGCTGTCGTTCATTTCAGATCTCAACTCCGCTGTCATCGTTCACTACCGACCTCGACACTGCCGCCTCAATCCTCGCACCGCCTCACTCGGCCTCTAACCCATCACACACCCTCAAGCTCTAATCTCACCGATCTCAAACGCCGCCCAGCCTCGCATTTGTGGTTAACCGACCTCCTCCGGAACCTTGCACACAGCCACAACCTCCTCTAGTCCTCTGGCACGTCAAACGTAGCCACGCAGTCTTCAAATTGTCGAACGAGAGTAGGAGCGAAGCCAGAGATGAACATCAGGGGTGGCCAAAATTGAATAGAAAGAAGAAAAAAATCTGAAAAAGTTAAGCCCAAAATTGGTAAGAAAGAAAAAACTGAAAAAACACACCATATTCACCTCACTAGATTTCGAACCCAGTTCCATTTAATACTACTTTGCATGCATACCACTACACTAACATACAATTCATGCATGTACATGAAAGCAAATGGTATATATCAAAACTCAAGAGGGGTCAGATCCCCCCTTGACTCCAATGTGGCTACGCCACTACACGCGAGGCTTCGACCCCGTACCAACCTTGCTCGCGCGCCGCCGCGAGCCTCAATCCCATCCGTCGCACGTGATCTTCCGTCACCGGAAACTGCCTTACCACACTCGGATCTCTCGTCACTCACATCTTCTCTACGATCTCACTGATGCTAGAATTTTAATTTTAGTTTTTTATTAATTTTTGAATGCTACTGTGTGGTTTGGTACTTTGATCGGGTAGAAGTGTGCAAATTCATGATGAATTTTGTATTAACTTTTTCTTTAATTCATTTAAAATATATGTTTTAGATTTTTTTTTTCTTTCTATTTTGTGTCTAATAACATTAATTTTAATGGAATATCAAAAGGTGTTGTTTTAGAAATTTGTTACTGAATTCAAGTCTGATTACTGTGTTTTTCATGGGTGCCGTTAGCAACATGGGTTAGGTGAAGTGTTATAGTTATATGAAGTGTGATAATTATCAAGTGCTAATTTGTTTTTTGTATTTTTTTTCTTCTGAAATGTCTTTTTAAATTGCTATTATGTTTTTCTAGAGATACCAAAATTGTGTTTTTGAAAGTGTTGTTGTTTATGTGTTTTTGAAGTTATTGCATTCTTGAAGTTATTACTGAAATTATGATTTTCAAAATTGATAGTGTTTTTTAAGACTGCTATTGAAACTTGTTTTTTGGAACAGTCGCTACTTTGTTTTTTGGAGACTAAGACTTCGTTTTTGAATGTGTGGTTGAAATTGTGATTTTCAAAATTGATATCGTGATTTTGAGACTACTACTTAGACTTGTTTTTCATAAGTGCTACGATTTTTTTGAGTTGGCTACCTCGTCTTTTTAAGTTGCTACTGTATTTTATGAAGCTTCTACATTCGAATGTTAATACGTTTTTTGAAAATGTTATTATGTTTTTGTAAGTGTTATTGCTTTATTTTTGAATATTGAAATTATGATTTTCAAAATTATTATTGCATTTTATGTAAATACTGAATATATTAAAATTCTATTATTGCTACTGCGCTTTTCATATTTCTGCTACTATGTTTTTCAAATTGCTACTTTGTTTTTAAATTACTGTTATTGAATTGTTCATCAAACTGTTACTAAATCGTTAGTTGAGTTACTATTGAAGTTTTGTCTAGCTGTTACTAAATCATTCTTGATGCGCTAATGGATCGTTCGTCGAGTTATTACTAAATTGTTTGTTAATGTACTACTGAATAGCTCGTCAAACTGCTACCGTATCATTCGTCAAATTTCTATTGAAGTTTTGTCGAGCTGCTATTGAAGTTTTGTCAAACTGCTACTGCATCATTTTAATTTTTTTGCAGTAGCAGTCAAAAACTATGAATCGAATCATTCCTCAAGTTGCTTTTGAAGTTTGATCGAGCTGCTACTGTATCTTGTTTTGAAATTTTATCGTATTTACATCAGAAGTGATACTTAATTTTTTAGCACTACTACTGGAAATAAGTTTTACCTAATGTAACGAATCAAAGTGCTACAAATTTTTTATCAAAAAAATTGATATTGAATTTTATAAAGAAAAAAAAACAAGTTGATACTGATATTAATTTTGCATTGGTAATGAATTTATTCCGAGACTACTTCTAAATTTTAAACAACTGATACTAATTTTTTTATTTATTTCTGTTTCTATTTTCAATTCAACTTAAAAAAAATTATTTTAATTTTATATGTTTTGAACAAAAATAAGTATTAAATGGAAATTAGAAACAAAAGTGGCAAAAAAGTAAATTTGTCTTTTTCATATGACAGTCTATAAGTTACTTGTTTTTATGAGTAATATTTTGTCCTTCACTTTCCAAATAATAGTTTGCTAATATTTTGTCTTTAAGTGTTTGGGCTTCTCTTCCTTGTCCTTAAAATAGTTTCCTAATAACTTTTTGTGTTTGACCAATTTGATATTGATGTTGATATATCTATCTCTATCTCTATTATAACTTTATAACAAGGGAGATTTTATTTGCACATCTCCAATTACTCAATACACACTCCTACTGAGAAAAAAAAAATCTAACAAACCCTAGCCGCAAAGGAAGTACTTCTCCTCTTGATTTTACTGTTCCTCGTACAACGACTCTCCTTTGAGGGTGCAGCCGGACAGGTATTGTGCCCTAAATGGGAGTTGTTGTTCGATGTGATGTTCTCAGTCCTAAGTGTGGGGATTTGAGGAGTACGAACGACGGTTGTGCATGGGCTTTCTGGCATGGTCTAGGCTGTAGATAAGTCGGGCTGCCATGTGGGCCTGCATTTGTGGCTGGCGTTGGAGGGGTGCGACGACAAAGGGCGGAGGTTGTGAATGGTGGTGGGTCGACAAAGAGGAAGTTGGATTTGTGGTTTTTCTACCACAATCCAGTGCATCATTGGCGGCATGGGTTGGTGAATGCAGTAAGAAAGAGCCGACGACGGTGGATGGCAGCGAGCCATGTTTAGGAGTTGACATCAATCTGTTAGTTCCCAAATAAGGGGGGTTTGAGATCTGCTTCTTGCCCATACCAATCCCATTTATGTTTTTAAGTTTTATTATTGCTTAAACTTTGGTATTTCATTTATGTTAGTTGTTTTAGTCAAAATAAAAGATTGGCAGGAGTAGACTTCGTCCCGGAGTGCGCACCTTTGGTGTCTTGTCTATCTTAGGTAGGTTTTGGTTCGTTCAACAACATAATTGGGAAGCTGTTCAAAGTGAATTGATGCGTTTTTGGTATCGCGTTATCTTCTCGTTACTATGTCGCTCAAATGTAAAGCAAATAGAGTAATTAGTGTTGCACTCTTTGCTAAATGGTGTAGTTTAGAATACAATATTTTAGTCGAGTCGCCTGTTAGTATTTCGGGTGTTTCTCTTCTTATGGGATATAGGCTCTATGTCCCTAGTGTTGCACTCTTTGCTAAATTGTGCAGTTTAGAATACAATATTTTAGTCGAGTCGCTGGTTAGTATTTCAGGTGTTTCTCTTCTTATGGGATATAGGCTATATGTCTCCCCCCTCTTGTATTCTACCATTTCATTAATCAAGGCTTAAGAGTAGTCGTAAGCTCTTACTTCAAAAAAAATACACACTCCTCTTTCTTGGAATATTTTTTAGACAAAATTCATTATAAGTCCTATTTTAATTTTGCATTTTAATTATAGTCCTAACACTTTTTTTTTCCAATTGCGGTCCTATGAAGGACCTTGAAACTGTCTCCAAGAGCTTGGTTTGGAAGGTTCACAACTTTCATGAAGAAAATTGGGTATATACAGAGCAATTCAGATCACGCTTTGTTCCTGAAGCACCGACAGGGTAAGCTGATTGCTTTGATCATTTATGTGGATGACATGGTTGTGACAGGTGATGACACTGATGAGATCAAGAGATTGTAAGTTCAGTTATCTTTTGAATTTTAGATGAAGGACCTTGGAAACTTGAAGTATTTCTTGGTAATTGAGGTAGCTCGGAACAATGACTGTATCATGCTGAGTCAAAGAAAAAAATGTTATAGATTTGTTAACAGAGATTGATATGCTTGGCTGTAAACCGATTGATACACCTATAAAATAGAACCATCAAATTGCCGAGTATCCTAATCAAGTTCTTACAGACAAATCTCAGTATCAGAGGTTAGTTGAGAGGTTAATTTACTTATCACACACTATACTTGATCTTGCTTATGTTGTTAGTGTGGTGAGCCAGTATATGTACAATCCTATTGAGAATTATATGAATACTGTGATAAGAATCTTGAGATACTTGAAGTCTTCTCCTGGTAAAGGCCTTGTGTTTCGTTAGCATGGAGATTTGGGGACTAGAGGCTACATTGTCGCAGATTGGGTATGGAACATCACTAACAGAGGAGCAAGAAGCAGAATGTGGTGGCTCATTCTAGTGCAAAATTTGAATATAGAGATATGGCTAAAGGAGTTTATGAGTTATTATGGCTGAGATATTTGTTAAGGGATTTGAGTTTCAAGCAAAAACGGCTAATGCCTCTTTATTGTGATAACACTGCTGTAGTTGAAATTACACGTAACCTTGTTCAACATGATGGGACGAAGCATGCAGAAATTTGACAAAGTATGTAGAGATTGATAGACACTTCATCAAGGAGAAGTTAGATGCTCGTATTATCTCATTCTCATTTGTTCATTCAGAGGAGCAATTAACTGACATCCTTACCAAAGTTGTTTTGTCCAGGACCTTCAGTGACTCACTTGACAAGTTGGGCATTCGAGACTTGTATGCTCCAACTTGAGGAAGAATGTTGGAGGGAGTCACACTCTTAGTATATTTAGGAGGTGTATATTATGTAATTAAGTAGGATTATGTAATTAATTAGGTGTAAATAGTTTTCTTTTATAATTGTAAGTATGCTTGTATATATACCTAATTCGGGATTGATCAATGTATTAGAAAATTCTCAAACATTTATGTTCTATTTGACTCATTGCATTCCTCAATCACATTTCTTATTGAAGAATACACAATTAGGCATTTTTAGAACCAAAAGCTCACCAAACAGATTATTTGTTGGATAGTAAATTGGCAGCTTTAAAGGAAGCTCACAATGTACCAAACATCCCCTCTCCCAAATATACTTTCCAGGATCATCTTCATACACTACATTGACACGCTCGGTCCTCTCCGGCCACTCCAATTTGACACAAAAAATTGAACACCTCCGCCTTTAAAATCTGCCACAGCTCCAATCACATCCTCACCTTCACCTTCATCAGAGTCACCCTCTCGTCGTCGTCGTCGTCGTCAGAACCGGCCGCGATTAGAGCTTCGACGACGTGGAATCCCTTTGGCAGTAGTGTCCGGAGCTCTCCTGCTCAGGTCGACGAAGCTGAAATTCAAACGATAAATTTGTGTGTTACTTGATTCTGTGGAGTAGTCGGTGTGGACGGTTTTAAGTGTGGAGACAACAGTGAGTAGCGGGAAGAATGGGGATCCGATCATCCATTGTAGATCAACTAGTTCGTTGTTCTTGTGGAGGATGAGCTTAGGACATACGACTTTAATGGTTGTGTTCTCCATTTTTGACAGAGAAGCCAAGATGCCCAGCCACTCCCTCAGCACCTGATGCGAGAAGAGGACGAGCTGACCTCGGCAATCCGGACGCGACATGTAGGGCCGACCCTGACTTTTTGAAGGCCCTAGGTAGAAAGAAAAAAATAGGGCTTATGTTTTTCATAGATCTCAATTTCACTAATTCATATATGAAAACAGAACTCATAGAAGATAATCTCAAATCTTCATACAGAATTAAACATATTCATATTTAAGTTTAATAATACATGAGGAGTGAGGAATGAGGCTATGGAACCTATATGAAGAGATATCGATCGAGACTCAGATGAGGCCTAAGAGCAGAGAAGCACCTAGACACGAAACGGTGAAAGCGCGGTGAAGAACAGTGGGAGCTATTGAAAAGTTGGTGATTTTTGTTTTGTTTCATCGTCTTGGCTATTAACTTATGAAAACCCAATCAAATTGATCATTGATGAATTTAATGGGTGCGTGCCGTGATTGAAAATTCCCTTGTTTGATTACGTACTGAGATTGTTTCCTACAACAATTCAACTTTTTTCTTTCTTTTATTATATAACAGAAAAGAAAAATAGGGGGCTCTCAAATTTTGAAGCTCTAGGTCTGTGCCTACTAGGCCTATACCCAGGCAGGGCCGGATTTGGTGACATCACCTGATTTCGAGTCGCGGGGTTTAGCCTCTCGAAGAGAAATTAAAGAAAGAAAAGGCTGCGAGAAATTAGATGATCAGAGATAGAAATAGTTTGTCTCAAGAAATAAAGAAAAAGAAAAAAGAAGTGATCTTCATAATTATTAAATCTTACAATCATGATTGCTACGTTGGGCAGTGGTTAGGCTTTCGAGTCTGCAAACTAAGACGTGATCCGATCCGATCCACATGGTTAATGACTTATAAAATTGAACAAAAACATACAAAGAAGGTTAGCTAGTTTCATCGATCATGGAACTTTAATTAAGAACTTTACGAACTGATCGATCCCTTGAAAAAGGAATGTCATCAGTTGTCCAACGTACAAACTCCGCTCTCCCATATATATATAGATATAAAGTTTTCATCAAGTACGAAACTTTACACTAAAATTTTTGCGTGAAATTATATTTTACACAAAATCGAAAAAATATAATTTGATCATTAAAGTCATTCATCTTTTAAATATCCATGCAATGATTGAGCATGCAAAATTTCAACTTAATCGAAGATGTTTTTACAATTTGATTGTAGCATTGTTTAACAATGCACATAGATTGTCCGATTTACTTCAAAACTTGAATGTGGTGATCAAATGCCTAAACGATATTAGATTGAGCTGAAATTTTGCATGTCCGATACTGGCATGGGTATCTAATATATGATTGACTTCAATGATCGAATTACGTTTTTCGATTTTGTATAAAATATAACTTCACTCTAAAATTTCAATGCGAAACTTCGTGCTTGATGAAAACTGTATATATATACAATCTCTATCTATAGCGGAGCTCCGCTTGGAAAAAATAGAGCGAAGTTTCGATTTTCACAATATTGATAATGTTGATCGACAATTGAAACCACTTATTCTTTAGGTTAATATTAGACGCTCATGCTTACAAAAAATCAATCTAATTGGAAATGATTTGACCATTTGATTGCTGCATCAAAATTTTAAGTTATATTGGATGAACTGTATTCATCAAAAGTTGAATATGATGATCGAATTGTCAAATCATCTCCGATTGAGCTGAGTTTTTGCAAGCGTGATCCTTTAGTGATAATTTAAAGGATGATTGGTTTCAATGATCGAATAATTTCTTAAATCTTGTGAGAATTGAAATTTTGTTCTGTTTTTTTAAAGTAACTCTCCGTTCTTGATAGGATATAAGGAGTTCCTAAATACAAGTCTTAAAATTATATAGAAATTAGGGTGTTTTTGGCTGTTTTCCATTTTGATTTTGAAATGGTTTGAATGCTCTTGTTATTAATTAGATCGATAAAATCAAGGAAATATATTTCAGATTGATTTTCGAGCATAAATCTTTTCCATTCCTGGAATAATTCTAGACCACTTCCAGTCTACGATAACAGCTTCTCCTTTTAAGTTACCTTCTACAGATAATCCAGAATTGAAGAAAATAACATAACAAAATAATTATACAAACCAAAGCCTTATCACCATAGGAAGTCAACTAGACAAGATAGAAACGACCGTAGACAATATCTTCAATACAATTCAACCATCCAAAAAACAAGAGTCACCTTTAGTCCATTTCAAAGACTTAAGTAAAAATACCCTTAAGCCTATCTCTACCACCCAAAAAATAGAACAAATGTTAAAAGAGTTAAAACCTGAGCCTAGCACAATTACAGTCATCCATACTACTGATTCTTCAGACGATAACTCTAGTACAATATCCAAAGTAAACCACAAAATTGAAGAACTCCAGTTAAACAGAATAGGACATTTAACCAGAAAATCTTTTAAAAATTGGAAAGAACGTCCTTTACCAATAGATATCCAGCCAAATAGTAATGCTACCCCAAATCAATTTTCCGTTTCTGCAGATAAAACTTATGAATGGAATATTGATAATCTTTCAGAACAAGAAATTCTGAACAAACTCCACCATATGTCAATGACAGCCAATAGTTACGTCACAGCCTACAACTACTCCCAACCTGAAATCGTTGAAATTCTCTCTTCCGGATTCACAGGAATGCTTCATTCCTGGTGGGAAAAACACCTTACAATTGAGTCCAAAGAGTCAATCAAACATGCAGTCATGCATGACGAAGATGGATCCCCAATCTTTGATACAAATATTGGATTGGGAATTTCAGACGCAGTAAACACCTTATTCTACACAATAATTCAACACTTTATTGGTACACCAAGTCACATTACTTCTAGGATTCATGACCAACTCAGTAACCTTAGGTGTTCAACCCTTAGTCATTTCAATTGGTACAAAAATGTTTTCATTTCTAGAGTCATGCTTAGAGACGATAGTAACCAACCATTTTGGAAAGAAAAATTCATAAATGGTCTTCCAAACCTTTTTGCTCATAAAATAAGACAAGTCTTGAGTAATGAATTAGGACAAATAGATTACGACTCCTTCACATACGGCCAAATCATTACAATAATCCAAAAGGAAGGCCTCAAAATGTGCATTGATTCTAAAATCAACTCAACGGCAAAAACGGATAAAAAATTAGCTAAATACGAATTAGGAAATTTTTGTGAACAATACGGTCTACCTTCCCTACCACCCTCCAGAAGAAAGTCAAAACACACTGAGTCCAATCATTACAGAAGACCCTTTACCAAAAATAGATTTCCTCCAAAAACCCAATTTGAGCCAAACAAATTCTATTCAAAAAACAAATTCCAACCCAAAAGACCTTTCCATTCTCCTAACAAAAACATTGCAAAAGGCAATTGTTTTAAATGTAATAAACCAGGACATTTCGCCAACAAGTGTCCCCTAAAGACCACAATCAACCAGTTAAAAATAAGTCAAGAAGAACGTAACAAACTCATCAACATCTTAGAACTAAGAAATACAGATTCTGAAGATGACGACTCTTCAGAACCAAACGACAGTAACTCAACAAAAACCTCTCCAGATGTTTCTGATAGTAATTCCTCCCCACGTGTCACTTTTGGTTGCAGTGATGCTTTCCAATGCAATAACGATTGCTGCATCAAAACCATCAATGTTCTTAACAAACAAGAAGAACAAGAAGAACTCCTAATTGATCTCATCAGTAAAATACATGACCCTGATTTAAAAGCTGATTACCTTAAAAAATTAAGAAAAGTAATTACTCAGGAGAGTACAGTTAACACTCCACAGCAGAAAATCTGCCTAACCTCAACCTTTCAGAAATTTCAAGCCAAAAAGAAAGATATAACAATACAGGATCTCCAACAGGAGATAAAAAACATCAAAACACAAATTCAGTCTCTCAATCATACCTATCAACAATTAAGTAATGAACACGAGGAAATGAAACAAGAAATAAATATCATAAAAATTAATAATCAATTCTGTCACTTAGATAATGATAATACCATTGACGATGTTGAGAAAAATTCTCAAGATGCAATCATAAGTACAATCAAACAAATCCATCTAAAAAAATGGTACACCACGGTCCAAATCAAAATAAAAGATTTTCAACTAACGGCTGTAGCCCTAATTGACTCTGGTGCAGATCTAAACTGCATACAAGAAGGATTAGTACCTTCTAAATACTTTAAAAAAACAAAAGAATCTCTACGATCAGCCAACGGTTCTAAAATGAATATGAAATACGAACTACCCAAATCACACATTTGTCAAAACAATGTCTGTTACAAAACTTCTTTTGTCCTAATCAAAGACCTAACAGACAAAGTCATCCTAGGTCTCCCTTTTCTTACCATGATCTATCCTTTTACTACAGAATATGATGGAATTATCACCTACCCTTTTAATGAACCAGTCAAATTCTCCTTCCTCAATAACCCAGAAATTCATTCCCTGAAAACATTCCAAGAAAGTTCAATTTCTAAAACAATCAATTCCATTCAAGCTAAAACAAGACAGATAGCTTTCCTCAAAGAAGAAATTAATTTCAAAAGAATAGACAGTCAGTTACAAGATACATTCTTACAAAGCAAAATAAAAACCATTGAAAATAAAATAATTACTGAATTATGTTCTGATATCCCCACTGCCTTTTGGCATAGGAAGAAACACATAGTCACTCTCCCTTACATCAAAAATTTTGATGAAAAAAACATCCCTACTAAAGCCCGTCCTATTCAAATGAGCCATGAAGTTATGGAATTTTGTAAAAAAGAAATCATGGACCTCCTTAACAAAAAAATTATTAGACCAAATAAATCACCATGGTCCTGCTCCGCTTTCTATGTTCAAAAAAATGCTGAATTAGAAAGAGGAACGCCAATACTAGTAATCAATTACAAACCTCTTAATACCGTCCTCGAATGGATACATTATCCTATCCCCAACAAACGTGACCTCATAAATAGATTAAACCATTCAGTCATCTTCTCTAAATTTGATATGAAGTCTGGATTTTGGCAAATCCAAATCCATGAAAATGATAAATACAAGACTGCCTTCGTTACTCCCTTTGGACATTATGAGTGGAATGTAATGCCATTCGGCTTAAAAAATGCTCCAAGTGAATTTCAAAATATCATGAATGATTTTCAATCCTTATAGTCATTTTTGCATTGTCTATATTGATGATGTCCTTATTTTTTCCCAATCCATAGAACAACATTGGAAACACCTACATCAGTTCTTCACAATAATCAAAAACAATGGTTTGGTAGTTTCCGCCTCAAAAATTAAATTATTCCAAACCAATATTAGATTCTTAGGTTTCATTATCCATCACCTCCAAATACATCCTATTGATAGAGTCATTCAGTTTGCTGACAAATTCCCAGATATCATCCTTGATAAAAATCAACTACAGAGATTCCTAGGTTCATTAAATTACATAGCAGACTTTTATCAAAATCTCAGAAAAAAATGTAAACCTCTTTTTGATCGTTTACAATCTAATCCCCCTCCTTGGACCTCCACCCACACTTCTCTAATCAAAGAAATTAAGAGTCATGTCAAAACCCTACCTTGCCTCGGAATCCCTTTGACTAATTCTTTTAAAATTGTAGAAACAGATGCCTCAGAAATTGGGTATGGAGGTATTCTGAAACAACAGATTTCTATCAATCATCCTGAACAGATAGTACGATTTCATTCGGGATCTTGGAGCCAGTCACAAAAAAACTATAGTACTATCAAAAAAGAAATTTTATCAATTGTTTTATGTATTAACAAATTTCAAGATGATTTATTAAATCAAAAATTCTTGATTCGTGTTGACTGTAAAAGTGCAAAAGATGTTTTGGAAAAAGATGTTCAAAATATTGCCAGTAAACAGATTTTTGCCAGATGACAAGCAATTTTAAGTATATTTGATTTCGAAATTGCATTCATAAAAGGATCTGATAACCATATCCCCGATTTCCTAACAAGAGAATTTCTCCAGGGCTCTAGTCATGACAACCAGGTCTTCGACAAGAAAACTCAGAAGTTCAGTAAAATCAGAACCGGAATCACCTCCGGCACCAACAATCAAAACAGAAATACCATATAGCATGATTATCCCGGGTACTTCTCATCCCATCCCAATCAGATCCATGACTCCAAGCCAATTAGTCAATTACAATCCTTTATTTTAAATCCTCCTAACCAAATTCGTCCCAACTTCCAGTCAGTTCTAGTCACCCAATTTAACCCCTATAAATGTGATCCCCCTCCTCAAACAAATTTCCCAAAAACCTCCCCTTATCATCTTCAAGCTAGTAAAAACCTTTTTTATGTAGAACCCCCTCATAGTCATCTCAAAAACCCTATATCTCTAATAAGAGAATATTTCCCTCCAAATTTTCATTTTTCCCCAGGTCATCCCTCACAATCTCTCAATTTTTATAAAGACATTCTAGTCAAATCTAGCTCAATCTCTATCAGGGCCATCTATGATCAGAGAAATAACACCAAAATTCTCTATCATTCTCTTTACATCCTGAAAGTTGATTCCCTTGCCTGCTGGGGAGATCAACCCTATAATTTTCACAATTGCAAAGACATAGCTTACAGCTACAACGACTACATCAATGCATGGTCAATCATCTTCCTCCACCAAACGGAAGACTTCAGTCACTCTTAGTTCATCAATTTCGACAAAAACTTCAAAAGAAACCTCCCAATGTGGTTTCTCAGATGGTGGACAACTCATGGTTTTCCTTTCCACCTTTTTCCCCAACAAGTCAAAGAAGCAGTCACACGATTTCAGACAGTGATGAACTTTAGTAAATATGACCTAAATTTCCCGGCCACCCTGCACTTCATGGCCAAATACAAATTACCATGGATATTTAAATGGCACTATGAGCTTAAAGATCACATCGTCTCCAGACAATTCTTAGTCAAATGGTGGGACAAATTTAACTTTGACAGAGTCCTATCCCAGTTTAACGAAGAATTCCCAGTCACTACCCCTCATTGCAGTCAAATCAAGCATGAAGAATTCCCAACTCCGACTCCTCATCTTGGTCAAATCAAGACTCCCTCAAATAGTCAAATAGCTTTAGCAATACAGCTACCTCCTTCTTCCTCAAGGCAAAGAGTTACATCTGAATCAAGAACATCATCCTCCAAGAGTAAAGAAAAATCATCAGCCAAAAGTAAAGAAAAGTCATCTTCCAAGAAAAAAGAAAAATCATCAAAATCATCCAAGTCTGCAGAGATAAAAGCCCTTGTTGAAGCCATTCTCCAACAAGTCAGTGAAGAAAGCACCTCAGACTCAGATCAAAATACAGTTAAAGACGAAGAACTTTATTCATCTCAATCCTCGTCCTCACCTCCTAGTCACTCACAACCACCTGCAAGATGGTTCCAAGATAGTCAAGATCCTTACGAATAAATGCAGCATCAGATTGTTCCCCACTACCAGTAAAGCATTTTCTCCCAGAAATTACGAAGTCAAAAAGTCAAAAGGTCCAAAAGATAATCTTACTTTTGTTCCCCACTACTGAAAAGTAAACAGTAAAAAGCAAACAGTAAAAAGATGCTCCTGGATTTTAAGGCGCCACAGTTCATCCAGCTTTCCTATATAAGGAGTTTCTCTCTTCCTTCTAAGACAGGCTTCTTTTCCCAATTCTCTCTCAGTTCTCCTTATGTCTCTAGTTTTATCAGAGCTGCTCATGTGTTGAGCCTAGTCCCCAGCTCTTAGTATATTAACTTTACTTCATGCATTGAGCCCAGAGCTCCTATTTGTAAGTAAGTTTTAAATTTAAATATGTAACTCTATTCTCCTAAATACAAGTCTTAAAATTATGTTAAGCTTCCGCGGTTTCTGGTATATATATATATATATATATATATATATATATGAAACCAAAGTGGCGAGACACACGAGCATATTTGATCGCCATTTTTTATTTCTTTCCGGCAGTGAGTTTCATATCTCGCCAAAGCTGTATTTCAGTTTGCATCAGCTAATCAAATGGCAAGTTTTGGATCCCTTCTCCATTTGTTAGTTGTGAGCCTTCTGAACCCAGTAAGCAACTACCTTTCTTATGGTCCTCATGAGTACTTTCACAGTCCTCCTATTGCCGCTCATGATCATCATCGTCACAAGGCATTGTTCATGTTCGTGTTCGGGGACTCACTATTTGATGCCGGTAACAATCAATACCTTAGCACTGCTGAAGCTGGCGAAACAATCTGGCCATTCGGTGAAACCTTCTTCCACCATCCCACTTGAAGAAACTGCGACGGTCGTCTAGTCCCTGATTTCATCTCCAAGTTCGCAAAGTTGCCGATACTGCGACCCTACCTGCAACCAGGTCCTCATAATTTCACTCAGGGAACCAACTTTGCTTCTCCTACAGCTGGTATTCTTTATGAAACAAATACAGACTCTGTGAGAACTACTCTCTACACTACTACAAAACATGCATGCATCAATTAATTATATGTACGTATATATAGTCCCCTATTGTAAATTCTCGACGTACTTGATTTTGATTTTGATTTTGATGTTTTGTTTGTTTGTTGCATTGGGTCAGTTATGTCTTCCAATGCAATTGTACAACTTCAAGGCCATGAACGAGTTGCTGCAGTAGTAACTGGGTGATGTAGAAGCCAAGAGCTTGTTGGGGAGTGCTGTGTACCTGATCCGCATGAGAGGCAATGACTATGTCAGTTCTACTCTGACAACCCTGATAGTTGCATATTTATGTAACTTATTGTAATTAATTTATTCTCGTATTTAGTTCAGTTGTCTTAGTACCAGCAATGTTAATTTGTTTTATAATTTTATAAGTATTTTGAGTGAATAAGGAGAAAAGAATGAAAAATAGGGACTTTAAGTTTAATCGGAAAATCTGCATGTGCAAAGTAGTCAACTTTGATAGAGAACTGAGAACATCTTGAGAGGAACCAGAGAATATCTTTTTGTACCTGAAAATTCTCAGATGTCTAGTTTCTAGAACATCTTCAAGATCGTGATTTGGACATCTTCCATAACACAAGTTGTGTCTTTGTGTGTTGGTCGAATTTGTCAGCTTGCTGACATTTGTGTCTAACTAGTGTATTAAGTCTTAGTTTCACCAATCCTCAACGGGTAATGACCCTTATTTACTAATTACTACATTGATATATTTACTCAATAATAGGGTTATCTTTGAAGGTGTTATTTCTACATATCATCGATCACAACATTAACCAGATCAGAAGCAAGGTCGCAACTGTCTTGGTCTATCTAAGAGTCCCCGACGGGACCTTCAGGCACTGGGTGGAGATCAATTTTGCATTTGTGACCGTCTAACTCAGACACCACGAGTGGCTAACTCAAACTCCACAAGTTTTTAACTGAAATCGCGTCTAAGTAGTGCATACGCGATGTAAATACTAAATTAAATTTTCTGATTTTTTTTGCCAAATGGGGATAAAGAGACAAAATAACCCCTGAAAATAAATGGAATATTCTCTTTTTAACGTCCGTTTAGGAATGGGTGACTATTTTGAGAGTAAAATATCAAGTTGAGTGACTATTTTGATATATGTCAAACGATAGTTACTAAAGTGTCTAACGATAGTTACTAAAGTGTCTATCTTGACATAGTTAGGTGACCATTTAGGCAATTTTACGAAAAATCAAATAAAAGAAAAACAATAAATAATGGGAAGTGACTCTCATATTACCATTTTCTCTCTCCTCCTTATTCCCACACTCCTCTTTTTTCTCTCTTCATTTTACTATTTCTTTTTAAATTCTTTTTTTTGTTTACCAAAATAACCCTTGAATAAGCTAGGGAAGTTGAGAAGAGAAAGGGTGATGATAGTTTGATAAACAAAAAAAAAATAGTAAAGAAATATGAAAATGAAGATGATAGAGAGAGAAAGGGGGAGTGTGGAAATAAAGATGAGAGAAAAAAGCGTAATGTGAGAATCAGTCCTCTAAATAAATTGACTTAATTCAAAAGTTTGACGGACATTATAAGCATAAAATAAATAAGGAGGGAATATATATCCGGAAGAAAATAAACGGTGGACCATAGATTACTATATCCATGATGAATATAGTTTTTTTTTTAACTAACAAGCTCATAGACGCGGATAGAAAAACTAGTATATATAACTGCCGAATTTCGGGCTTAAATGAATTATGGTTATAATCCGTATAGAAACATGCATGATGCCTTTCGGCGGTACTCAAACCCTAGGTATGTTCACCTAGGTCGAGAAGGTACTGTGATAGCTTATAAATTGACAAATGGGGTATTAAGAAATGCATGCTTTCCTGTTGTGTTTAATTGGAGACCTCTTTTTTTCTCTTCTCGTTAGAGGTGGTTGAATGATGATTGTACTGGTTAAGTTTACATAAATGAAATTATATCATTTCAACAACTAGAATAAATCAAGTTCAACATTTGGTTACGACAACTAATTCAGTGTAAATATTGAGTCTCACCACAAAAACGTAAACGATGTTATATGCAAAGAATAAAATATCGATATTATCTCTAATATTTCCATTTTTTGACTTTTCGATATTAATCCTACATATCAATATCTCTTGCTCGAAATATCCCGAGATATTCGACATTTTTTGATATATCGCTAGAATTCTCGATATTTTCGAATTTATCCGAGATTTTGACTTTATATTTATATTGACCACACTAAATCGAAAGTACAAAGCCCACCACAATAGCCCAACATACGTCAATAACCCAAAGACCCAATCAAATAATCTTTATTAACCAACAAAACACAAGTTACAAGATTAAGATTTGAAACCATCAAACTAAAACCTTAAACAAAGCACTAGGGTCGTTAATGTATGAGGTACTTATTTTAATATATAGCCACAATTTGAATTTGATTTCTGATGTTTTATTTCTTTTATTTTTATTTAATATTTGATTATAGTGTCTTAACACACCTGTATTAAGATTTGAATCTTTGTCATTAATTATTTTATATAAGAATCTAAATTTTCTAACTATAGTCTATAGGTAAGAATCAAAGTAACTTAATTATTAAAATTTCTTAAGATATGTAAAATAACGTACAAAAGTCGTGAGGGCTTACCATCATATCATTTCAGTTTAACCATCAAGAAAATATATTTCATAAGTATTAAATTATAATGTAATAACTATCAGCATTCAACATGAACTAATTAATCTAACATTGTCACAAATTTATAAGTCCAAATACTTTATCAATAATTTCTTTTCAAATAAAGGATCATATATGAATCTCACAAAATTTCAATATAAATTTTTATGTATTTATTTTAATTTTCGTCGATTCCGTCAATTTTTAAAGTGAATCAATATTTTCGTCAAAATATTTGTATTTTAAAACGTCGATGTATTCTTGATATCAGATATTTTACTCTTTGCTTGCATGTGATGCAATGTAATTTTGAACATGCTAATGAAAAAATTACCACTATTAAAAAAAGGCATATTTAACCTTATAAAAAAGGGCACATTTAATAAGTAATTTAAGGACTTGACGAAAATAATAAAAGAATAGCCCGAGTGACGTAATATTTTTGCTACACAGATACATGACTCTACGGTCTCTGCAGCTCTCGCTCGAAGCTCCCATTAAAATCCATGACTAAACCGCCACCGCAACATGGCCACCGGTCTCCGCAAGAGTTTCAATAAGCGATCGTCGTCGAACCACAAGCCCCACCACACTCCAATGCCTCCTCCTCGGCCTCATCATAACAACATCCCCAAAACCTCTCTGATCCTCTTCGTCTTTCTCATCTTCCTCGCCGTTTTTGCTCTCTTGGCCATTTCGTCCAACATGTGGAGCGAAATTGGACACGGCGCCGTTTTGGCTACGGTTTACTCCGTTGAAGTCGTCAATGAGTTCCCTCATGATCCCAATGCCTTCACCCAGGTGATCTTCATCGACCCATTTCCGGATTTGCGTCTGAAATCTTGAGAATTTTGGTTTTGTTCTTTGTGGGTGATCTGAATTTGGTTCTGGGTCTTACTGGGTTTATGGTTTCAGGGGCTTCTTTATGCTGGAAATGGGAGCTTGTTCGAGTCCACTGGTCTTTATGGTCGGGTGAGTTTGGATATCATTTGATTGTTTATATAGGTACATTGTTGATGTGATTGCATAACTTAATTCTTCGTATTCAATGTGTTCCAGTCATCAGTGCGCAAGGTTGATATTCAAACAGGGAAGGTAAAGCTACGTTCTTTTCAGTTTTATACAGTGCATTGTATTTAAATAGATGGCTGTTCATAACTTCATATGGTACAGATAGATTGGACATTACAAGATTTCCGATTTATAAGTCTAAATTGATGACTCTTTTTTTTTTGTGTGTACAGGTTGAGGTTCTTCAGGAGATAGATTCTAAATACTTCGGCGAGGGATTAACTCTTCTAGGTGAAAGGTTTGTAAGGAAAAATATGTTAACTTATGTTTCCCATTGATTCGGCTCACAATTAACTCTAAGCTGGTTTTAGAGGAAGTTGTCCTCATTTGTTGTCGTGTTTATGATATGGTTTTACAGTTATAGAGTCCAACTGTGCTAATTTAGTGATTTACATGTTCTTTTGTAGGCTATTCCAAGTAACTTGGTTGACGGAAATTGGTTTCAAATATGACCGAAATGATTTAAGCAAAGTTCGTGCTTTTCCTAACTCCTTCTAAAATATGTGTATGTAAATCAAATTGTATTGTTTTCCTTGAGCTGATGTAGAAGGGAATGCAAGAAACTGCAGTTCACTTTAAACAGTGTTATTTTATGACTACTTCTGCATTGTTGGGGAAGTCTTAGTGCTTCTAAAATTTAACTTTTATCAGATTCAGCTTCAGAATTGAGCTTAAATTGAGAATTGAGGCTCCAGTGAAATGTGGCGCCTGATCCATATTAACTCGGTCCAGTTTTTGGTCAATGCAGTTTGAAACATTCACTCATCAAATGAAAGATGGTTGGGGACTGGCTACTGATGGAAAAGTGTTGTTTGGAAGTGATGGTACATCCGTGCTGTACAAGATTGACCCTCAAACACTGAAAGGTTATTTTTTCATACGACACTTAATCTGTGGTTCTCTTCTATCTATCTGTGTGTGTTTGTATGTGTGTTTCTGTTTGCATATGGTATCTATTTGTTTATTATTATTTTTCTCATGTTTTTTATATAAAGGTTATTGTTGTGTCATACATTTCATATACATGCTATATTTGATAGTCAAAGAATATACCTGTTCTATGAAGTGGGTTTCTCCTCCAATGCAGTGATGTGTCAGTATATTGGTAACACATGTTTTTGATTTGGTTGTGTCAAATTTATGCAGTTATAGACAAACATGTAGTCAAATACAGAGATCACGAGGTGCACAATCTCAATGAATTGGAATTCATAAAAGGCGAAGTTTGGGCAAATGTATATCAGGTCATTCATTTTATATCCCTTGATAAATCAATCTCAAACGCCTTGTGCTGTTTTGGCTGCTACATATGGATATTAGAACATCACTTACACTTGGCTGATTAATGGGCCTGTATTGACTTCTCAAGTTATGTCCTTGTTTTGTAGACAGACTGCATCGCTAGAATCTCACAAGACAGTGGCAGGGTGCTTGGATGGATCATCCTTCCTAGTTTAAGGTGATTCTGCTCTCTAGTCCCTTTCCTTTGTTAAATTTCTGTTTAAATCAAAAGAGGTATTGCGTTCTCTTCAAGTTCCTTGGGAGGTCAATTAAGTGTGTTTATTTAATGATATACAGGGAGGGCTTAGTAGCTGCTGGAAATCATGTAAGCACATGAACCAAATCTGATATCTTTTCATGTTATGTTGTAACTAATATTGTATACTTGAACTTCATTTGTGTTTTAGGGTATCGATGTGCTAAACGGCATTGCATGGGATAGCAACACCAACCGTATTTTTGGTTAGCACTAACCTGATGATATTACGTGAAATCATATGGTTTTGCATCTATCTTACAATGTATTATTGGTATACTAATTAAGCAATTATTATGTATTAACCCATGTGTTTTGCAGTGACGGGGAAACTGTGGCCAAAGCTTTATGAGATTAAGCTACATCCGATGAAAAACAAAATTAAGGAAGGAGACATCGAGCAGCTGTGCCTGAGGAAAACATTCTTTTAGTGGAGGCCATTTTGGCTACTGATGTCTGAAAACTCTTGAAGATTTAGATACTACATAGCAAACGACCCCGAGGAACTTTGATCGATTGGGGAACTGCCTTTGATCGATTGGGGAACTGCCTTGTAAGTTGTATGACTACCAAAAGATATGAATGAGAACCCTTTAAATAGCAATTATTTTTTGTTCTTGTTTTTAAATATATAAAACGCTGAACAAATAGAACAACAAATTAAACGGTAATTTTAAATTTTCGAAGTGCCTGGATATTATTGGTTGAGTTGCGATTCAATCACCAAATTCATGCTGGATATACTTTCTCACAGCTTTCGCTCGTTAGTTGAAAGATTTGAACTTCCTTTGTTTTAGCTCAATAAGATTTGAACTTCAAAAAAAAAAAAAAAGGATTTTGAACTTCCTTTGTTTTAGCTCTTTTCTGCTGGAAGACCTCCAAATGAGCCGTGACTGTTATTTGAAAAGCTTCTCCATCAAGCAAAATGTCTTCTGCTACATGGTCTCTCATGCAAAAGCTCATGACGCCAACCTCATTGTTTGGTGTCAAGTTATGGATTCTGCTCGTAACCTTCACCGTTCTGCTCACCATTCTCATCATTGTCATCGTCTTAGCGATGATCTGTATCTTTCGTTGCTGTCACCGCCGGAAATCATCCTACAACTCCCGTGTGTGCGGTACAGAATCCCAACGTTGCTTCCAAATCCCCTCCTCACAATGCTTATAGCCAGCACATGCACTCATCATCCCTTGATCGGAGGCAGCTGCTTTCGCTTAACGTGTCCAATATTGAGATGAACAACAATGGGAGAAAGCTCCAGCAAACTGGTTTCTGATCAGCTGTCAACTACTAGTTGTAAAGTTAGTGTTTCTGAATTGGTTTCTAGTTACTCCCCGGCGGTGAAAGATATGTGGAGGAGTGACAAATTTACTCTAAGGGAACTTGAGGTAGCAACAAATGGGTTTGGTAAAGAAAATCTTTCTGGCAATGGAGACTATGGTATTGTTTATCATGGCGTTCTGTTTGATAATACTCGTGTGGCAGTGAAGAGGCTTGTCAGCGACAGGTATGTACCCCCATTTGATCGATCATTCGCAGTTTCAAGTAGGCATGGTAAGTTATTATGTAACTGATGTGATATAAGTTCGATTACAGTCTTCATGAGGATGTCTTCATAGCCGAAATGGAGGCAATTGGGCATGTGAGGCACAAATTTTTTGTCTAGTTGCTCGGATACAAAATTGAAAGAGCTTACAGGTATCGATTTTCATGGTGCATACTTTGTCTCATAGTTTCATTAGATGATCAAAGGGCCTTATTAGATTTTCGTTGAAATACCATGTGTAGATTGCTCGTGCACGAGTATGTAGATAACAAAAGTCTGCACCATTGGCTTCATGAATGTTCAAGAAGTGTCAGCTCTCTAACTTGGGAGATTCGGATGAATATAGTCCAAGGAGTAGCAAAAGGGTGAAATATGATCTCCCTTCTCTAAATTTGTTTCAGTGATGAATTTGTAGTGTGACAGTATATGTATGTTTTTGCAGATTGGCCTACCTTCATGAGGACCAAAAGTTTTTCACAGAAGCATAATATCTAGCAATGTACTGCTTGATCACCAATGGAATCCTAAGATCTCTGATTTCGGCCTTGCTAAGCTGTACAGTCCGGCATGGGGAATCACTATAATTGAATCGTCAGGGTCAGTGTCTTTGCTCCCAAGCAAAAAAAACTGATTATATATTTTGATTATGTCACTGTTCAAAGTTCAAACATATGAAGTCTGACTCGCTTCTCAAATGTCTAGTTATATTGCTCCAGAACATGCTGTCACTGGTGATTTTACTGAGAAGTCAGATGTTTATAGCTTCAGAATACTTATCATGGATATCATTTGTGGCCGGCCTCCTATTGACCGCACTAAACACCAAGTATTACTCAAATGTTTTGCACCATTTTAAGTGTCTTTATTGCTGAACCTCTAAACTAATGAATAATATGAGTTCTGATTTGCAGCCGCATCTGGTTGACTGGTTAAAGTCCATGGTTGGCAGTCACAGGACAACTTATGTTGTCGACCCTAAATTGCTCGAGATGCCTTCATCGGAAGAACTCAAAAGGGTACTTTTGGTTGCTCTTTGTTGTGTTGATCCGGATTTAGAAGATAGGCCTAAAATGGAAGATATTCTTCACATGCTTGAACCACCATTTGCTAATGTCTGATGTAAGATGTAATTACTTTTCCATTCTCCATTTGCATTCCGACTCTTATACTCTTCTACTTCTGATCATTATACCATTGTTCATCATGTGAAGGATCATCGGGTTAGTGGATTGCGGTTTGGCTACAATAGATGAGCTTCTGCAAGAGCAGGTAATCATGATGTCCATTAGAACCAGATAGGGTAGTTAACTGATCGAATTTTCGTCATCTCCTCGACCTTTTTGTTTCGATTCTCTGAGTTCATATGCTAGAAAAACTTATTGCTTATTACTCAATCGAATGTTACTCAACAGAAAATGTTATTTACAATACTTATGATGCTACACTAAGCATCAAATTTCTAGAGTACAATCTTAGGCAAAACCCACAGAACAACTAGTCAAATTAACTCCCTCTATGGCTTACTTATCCTCTAGGAAAGCACAATCAACCGGTTTCTGTTGCTCTGGCAACAAATCACAAGGTTTCGGAGTAACATTGCTCGTAATACCCTCAACATCAGTACAGTTCCAGAGCATTTTTTTCTTAAGATTGGGAGAAAGTGACATGGAAACATTGGATATACAAATTGCCTTGAAAGGATCATTAGAAAGTCCATCCATCTGTGCTGGAATGGTGACATTGTCAGCAACAATCTCTTTAAATTGATGTTTTCAATGACAGGAAGTGCCTTCGGATCAAATCCCACGTCTGGATGTGTACAATAAGCGCCTGTCATCCAAAACACATATTTCATTGTCTTCAAGGTCAATCTTCTTACATATATGTCTTTGACAAAAGCCCCTCTTCCAACAGCTGTTTTGATCCTAACGCTGGATTCTGTATTAAAGGCTGTGACATCCTCAACTCTAACATCGCTAATTCCACCAGACATTTCACTGCCTAGAGCAACCGTAGCGCTTTTAGGTGAAAATGCAGGTGAGCCTCCTAATAACAAGATGCTCGGTTGGCATTCCGACTTTGTTTCCGTACTGTCCCGTCCACTCTTGACTGCAATGCAGTCATCCCCGGAGACTATGTAACAATCTTCAATTCTAGTTTGTGTAAATGAGTCAGGGTTAATCCCATCTGTGTTAGGAACGTTAACTGGTGCAAGGATAGTGATCCCCTGGATTGTTATGTTGCTGGAAATCACTACCAGAATGTTATCTCTATGCCATTTAGCAAGAAGCGTAATTAGGATATGAAAAAAATGGCGGCGAACCTGCTATTATTGGGATGGACATGCCATGATGGAGAATTGGCCAGAGTTAAATTAGAGAGTTGGATGTTATTGGAGTACATGATTTCAATCAAGTATGGACGCGTCGCATTCAAGAAACCCTTGGGAACTTATCCCACCAAGGAGCACCTTGGCCATCAATGGTGCCATTGTTTCCTAATCTCAAAAGGAAACCCCATTAACATTAGTATTGACTCAACGTGGAGGAATAAGGATTACGCAATACCAATTGATATCAATAATTACCAGTAATTACGACGTTGGTGAGGTTTGTTCCAAAGATGAGACTGCTAAACCTTCCTCCAGGGCCATCACCACCTTTCCCATATGAAGGCAGTGGTTGAAGATGAGGTCACTCGGACTCATTCTTATGTCAAATAAACGCACAAACTTATAAGGCTAAGTATATGGAATATACAAGAAACTAATCAAGCACCATAAGGGTAGAAATGAATCCTGTGCCCCTAGAATCACAGCATCCTTATGGAGGAAAAGGGTAAAAAGGCTAGTCAGGTTGAAGGCTCCCGGTGAGCCATTTTCCTGGCGGCACAATGAGCTGTGCACCACCATCCGATGCAGATTTGCTTAGATAATCAACTGCATCTTTGAAGGCCTTTGTGTTTAACGTCTTCCCATCGCGGATGGCTCCAAATGCAGTCAATAAAGCACTATGCTTTCGACATGTTATGGCAGAGTACGTGACCCCATCCATAATCTTCCTCCCTGTTCTACATTCTGCAGCTTGTAGGAATAGTAAACCAAATATAACAATAGTTGTAACAACCTGTTATATATCCAAACCAGATGAGATTCGAATCAGAATTCAAGCATAAATATTGCAACACGAAAAACAATGTACGATTTTCCAGACGAAGAGAAAGCAAAACAGAAAATACATACGTGGGATGTTGTTGATGATTTCGAGTCCATGTTATGGTCTTGATAATGTAGAAGAAATAATGTACATTGTCTTCAGAAAGAATGAGATGATTTATAAAGAAAGAACTTGAAATTTTGTGCATTCTGTCTGGAAAGGAATAGTAACATTTTCTTGTACATGCATTGTAGTAGCTATATCGGTTATCACACATACAATTCTCAAATTAATCTGTTCTTAAATTAACTCTTTTTAGAATTCTAAATTTAAAACAGATTATTTAGAGAATTGACCAAAAAGAGAGTTAAGATTTTTCCTGCAAGTAAATTAGTCGTTTTGCTCAGATTTCATTGCTTAGATTTTGTCAAGAGAGAAATGTTGCTGCAGTTTACTATTATTCATACTTCAATTTAGATGGATGATATATCTTTAAGCATCAAACTTCCCATCTCTATAGTATACAAATCTCAAGCTGAACAAGTGATCAACTCAACCCCCTCAATGGCTAACCTATCTTCAGGGAAATCACATTCATCTGATTTCGGCGTTTCCGGCAGCAAATCACAAGCCTTCGGTGTCACATTGCTCGTACGGCCCTCGACATCAGTACAGTTCCACAACACTTTCTTAGGCTTCTCACTCAGTTGGATGGCAACATTAGTCATGCAAATTCCCTTGAAAGTATCATCAGCAAGTCCATCTAATTGTGCTGGTATGGTAACATTTTGGGCAATAACCTCTCTATAGTTGATGTTTTGAATGACGGGAAGTGCCTTAGGATCATAACCCTCGTCCGGATGTGAGCCATAGTTGCCTGACATCCAAAAAACGTACTTCATAGTCTTCAATGTCAATCCTCTTGCAAAAATGTCTTTGACATAACCCCCTCTCCCTACAGCTGTTTTGACACGAACACTGGATTCTGTGTTGAGGGCCACAACGTCCTCAATTCTAACGTCGCTAATTCCGCCAGACATTTCACTGCCGAGAGCAACCATAGCGCTTTTCGGAGAAAGGCAGGTGAGCCTCCTAATAACCAGATGCTCGGTTGGCATGCCGAATTTGATACCGTATTGATCCCAGCCACTCTTCACTGCAATGCAGTCATCCCCGGAAACAATATAACAGTCTTCGATTCGAGTTTGTGAGCACGAATCGGGGTTGATTCCATCTGTGTTGGGAACTGTAACTGGTGCAAGGATGGTGATCTTTTGCATAGTTATGTTGCTGCATAATAAAAATAATGTATACCAAAATGTTTAGTATCACTAGCATAGTGCATTGTATAGTACCAAGTAAATATTTAGTTCATAGATCAGGTGAAATTAACCTGCTGTAAACGGGATGGATGTGCCAAGATGGAGAATTTTGCAAAGTGATATTAGATATTTGGATGTTATTAGAGTACATAATCTCAATCAAGTAAGGTCGAGTGACATTCAGGAGACCCTTGTGGAACTTGTTCCACCACGGAGCACCTTGGCCATCAATAGTGCCATTGTAACCTAGATCCAAAAGGAAACCCCTTGGCATTAGGTTATTGAATCTACTCATGATTATGCAAAACTACACTAGTGTAAAACATGTGGATTATTACCAGTAATTACGACATCGGTCAGGTTTGTTCCAAAGATAAGACTGCTAAACCTTCCACCGGGGGCGTCTCTCCCTCTGCCGTATGAAGGCAGTACCGGAAGAAGAGGCCACTCGGACTCGTCCTGTAGAATTGGTCACGGTCAAATGATGTGCATCTGAAACATAATGCCATTTATGTACATTCTTTTACATTTTCTTTTCTAATTTACTTAACCCAAAGACTAATCTTGGGGTGCATGTGGAATGCTTTGAATACATTAAGTCACAAAATTCGACCAATTTAACAGTTTCGTGATCTGAACTCGAGGCTGGAATTCTTTTTTACAGTTACTTGGGATGAATACAGAATACACATACAAGTACCCCCTCCCGGCCAGAAATGATACCTGAGACGCAAGAATGACAGCATCCTTATGAAGGAAAAGGGTGAAGTGGCTAGTGAGGTTGAAGCTCCCGGTGAGCCATTTCCCGGGAGGTACAATGAGCTGCGCTCCGCCATCCGTCGCATACTGGCTAAGTTTCTCAACTGCAGCGTTGAAGGCCTTTGTGTTCACCGTCTTACCATCACCGACAGCTCCGAAATCAGTCAAGACAGCACTGTGCTTCCGGCAACTAATGGCGGAGTACGTAACCGCACCTTCCTTAATTTGATCTTTTCTACATTCTACCGCTTGAAGGAATAGTAATCCCAATATGATAATGGCAACCTGTAATTTAATTATCCTTAAGAAAACACATTACTTCTCAAGGATGGGAATTAACCAAGCAAAATTGAACAGAGAAACTGTAAATTTTAGAGATGGAGAAGAAGAGAGATATGTACACACACTAGACATGGGTGAAGATTTTGAGTCCACGATATGAAAAATGAAAGGGAATACGAGGCCGTGAATTTATATAGCAAGGAAGTCTTATGGTGCAAAGAATATTAAAAGGAAAATAATTGTTATACCAGAATACGTTGCAGGACGATTTGGAAAGATACATATGAATTGCGAATTCGGATAGTAATGCTTATTATTAGTATTTGGCAAATTGTTTAAATTAAGAAAAGACTGATTTTGATTTGGTCAAACAAAGTAATTAAGATTTGACCGTAGTTATGAGTAATAATACAAACAGAATGTGTTATTGCTGATTGTTTCACAAACGGATTGTGTTTTTGTTAGCCGTTACATGAACGGGTTTCTCCCATTTCCTGGATATGACTTTCTGATTAAAGATTTATTACACCTTAACTGTAGTAAATAATGTGTGTTACACTTGATATATATATATAGAGAGAGAGATATAGACTGAGATTGTGAGATACATCATTTCAGAATACAAACTGACTCACTATTTCATTTGCGGAGCGCGATGGGTCTCGAGTCTTTGGTGTCAATAACAAAGGTTTTGTGAACTATTTATTTCGAGAAAAATGATGAGTCTTTAGTGTCAATTTTTTCTAAACAAAAAATTGTGAACTATTTGCTTCCGCCATTTCGTTTATGTTCTTGTCTAATGACTCGTACCTTTCTTGTTTTCCGTATGATAATCTATGGTCTTGAAATTTGTCAGATTATCCTTTCCCAACTAGAGAAGGGAACCATTATTCCTGACGAGTTTAGGACAACTGTGGACTTCATTTTTGGGGCACACGATTGAACGTTGGGGTTTCCAAACTCGTCTGGCTGAGGAGGATGTGTATTTGTATTTGGACTCGGACTCGGACATGCCCAATAATTTCCTAGTTTCGTGTTTAGTTTTGACCGCGTGCGAACCCCACGAGTTTCCACGTGTCAACATAGTCGACTAACAAGTTGCCACGAGGTATACATATGGAGGTGGATATTGGGACCAAGCACCCACCTGTAAGGAAGCAATACGACAACAAAATAAACGTCGCATCCCGGGAAAAGGTATGGGAGGGAGTGATTAGTGAAGGCTTAAAGTGCTACGTGGTCGTGTCTAAGAGCTAATTAACTTTGGTAACAGAAAATCCCAAAAGACCACCCAAAATCGAATGTGGTTTTATTAGAACAATCGCGCGACGTGATTCGCTGTCGTCTTACTTCGCAATCCTTTGCCGCCGGGTCTTCCCGCCTCACGTTCCTTAAGGCTAACTGACAAGTGTCTCGTATTGGTCTGCCACGTTTGTCCATCCTCGCTTCTTCAATTTACCCCACATGCCACTGGCTATTTCAAAATTCAGAGTCAGCATGAGTTTGGGTTCATTTCGTACTTGCTGTTTGAGAGTTAGACCCACTTCTCTCGGTTACTAATCTGGTTACTTATCTTCGTGATCTATACTTGTATCGTTTTCTTGAATGTTATTTTTTAAGGACTTCATTAGCCGATAATCAGTTATGTGTGTCATGTGTAGTGATCAATTGCTAGTATTAATGTGGTTAGATATGTATAACAAATTATATTTTAATTTATTTATAATTATCTATTATTAGATATAGAATTGACAGACGACCATAACTCAACCGATACATATATTACTCACCATCAAAATTATACTCAACATTTGATAACAATTTATCTGTCACGTTTTCGCGTACAAGTGCCAACAAAATATAAGACACAGTTTGGAGCATTTTATGAAACAAATTTTGTAACGTAACTTAAACTTTAAGTTGCTTGATATATTTGGTAAACTAAACTAATTGTAATTTATTTAAAAAATTACAACAAAAATTATAAATTACAACAACTTATAAAAGTTGACAATATATAGCTTTCATAAGATATAAGTTGAGAATATGTAACCTAACTCTCTCGCCGACAGCATTTGTAAATCTACCTGACAACTTGAATGACTCTTAGACAGTTGAGTATTGACCTACTCTTAAAATGCCTAATCTTATGAAAGTTGACCCTAAACAAAATGCCCAATCTAAAGTCAATGTTGGCCCAACTAAGTGGCAACTCTAGTAAATCGAGCTAAAACGATGCCTCTTTCTTGTCAAAGCTTCTATGCCAGTATTTTTAAGACCGGACGGACTTTGCGTTTCTAGTATAAACGAGTGAGCATTCTCATTCCAACAAAGCCACAAACGCTCCTCTCTCGTGGACAACTCCTCCGTGGGACTCCAGACCCATCTAATTATCTCTTCCTTGATGGCGGTCGGACTCTTCGCCGCCACTCCCTTCCGACTAGTCCAATCCTCACCGACCGTCTTTTTCCCTCCCTCGAATCTCTCCCACCACAAAACAGTCCTACATCGTACACATCGAAAGAAGCTATGTCTCACTGTCTATGTTGTCATGGAAGACCACAAACCGAGCCTCCACCACGTCGACACTTCCGAGGATGAGAAACAACAACAACCGCCGTCTTCGTCGTCGTCAACCACGGAGATCCCAATTGTGATTCCGTCCTTACGTGGCGCAGGGCGATTGGCCAGGAAGAGATCAGAGAGGTTCACTTATCTTGTTGCAGCTGTTATGTCCAGCCTTGGTATCACTTCCATGGCTGTCTTGGCTGTTTACTACAGATTTTACTGGCAAATGGAGGTCAAAAGTTCATTCCTTTCATTCAAATTTTACCAATTTAACTTGTGTCTATGTATTTGTTTACTGAATTTGGATGGTGAATTTTGGTGTAGGGTGGGAATGTGCCTGTGTCCGAATTTTTCGGTACATTTGCTCTTTCAGTTGGTGCTGCTGTAAGTCACAAGCTCACTAATTTACTCCAAAATCATTTAAATCACTGCTAAATTGCTTGTTTACTTATAGAAGTTGCTAATTCTTGTTCAGGTTGGAATGGAATACTGGGCAAGATGGGCTCACAAAGCTCTGTGGCACGCTTCCTTGTGGCATATGCACGAGGTTTGCTTCAAACTTTGTTATCTTGGGAGTTTTATTTTATTTTTCTTGACCCAGAAAGACACAAACTTTTGAGTTTTGAGTTTGGTTTGTGTTCTGGGAAACCGGCAGAGAAAAGAAGCAAGCTTGACAGAGATGGAGTATTTAATTTCTTTGGTTTTTTGGACGATGTTTGAAAATGTTGACAATGAGCTTTGAAATTGTTAATTGCAGTCCCACCACAAGCCCAGAGAAGGCCCATTTGAGCTCAACGATGTGTTTGCTATCATCAACGCAGTCCCAGCTATAGGTCTGCTCAACTATGGCTTCTTCCACAAAGGCTATGTCCCTGGCCTTTGCTTTGGCGCTGTAAGTTTCTCCATCAGTAAAGCACTGAAATTTACATATTAAAGTATGAATCTTTTTACCTTTGTTTGTTCGTACTGTTTTTGTCGATACATTTGACTACTACAGGGTCTTGGAATTACAGTGTTTGGAATGGCGTATATGTTTGTCCACGATGGTCTAGTTCATAAGAGATTCCCAGTGGGGCCCATCGCCAACGTGCCCTATTTCAGAAAGGTCGCAGCAGCTCATCAGGTAAAAAGACCACATCTCAAATCACCCCTCATCGTCGTATAGAGAGAAACCAGAACCATATGATCTTGCACTAGAAAAAAACAAACAATTTTTATTTATTGATATATAATTTGGTGTGGCTGTTTGATCATGAATCTCTGCTATACTGAATCCAACTGTCAAAGATTGTGTTTTGATTCTGGTGTTTTGGCCTCAGCTCCACCACTCAGAGAAATTCAAGGGTGTGCCATATGGTCTGTTTCTTGGTCCTCAGGTTTGTCTACTAGACTACTATTCTTTAATACTCAATAATCACATCAAGTTTGTCCCTATCTTCTCTTAATAAACATAATTAAATGACTAAATTATTCATCTTTTTGTGTTGTGGGTGATCCAGGAGGTTGAAGAAGTGGGAGGGCATGAAGAATTGGAGAAGGAGATTGACAGGAGAATCAAAGCTTACAATAATAGTAACTCATAACTAGACCGTATCATGTTGTTGTAGAAGTAGATAGGGTTTAGGGGTACATGAATGAATGAAATGGGTTTTTGTAAGCAATTTTGTTTTTACATATCTGTAATGTTTGTGTGACAAGATGGAGCGCTAGGCAGCCTTAGAAGGGAGTCTACACTCCTTTTAATGAAGGGAAACTGGGTATGTATTATTATTGTATTTTGTACGTTTTGGGATTTGTATTTTGTCTCACATATGCACCCATGAAATGGGCGAAGAATTTCTATTCCTCTCCAAAATCCTTAAATCGGAAGTCATATTCCTATTTTGCTTGCAGCGGTACTCAAAGTAGAATTTCCTATTAATATTCATTATTATTTAAAATTTTAATTTTTTATTTCTCGGTAATATTTTCAACCAATAACTAGCCGACATGTGTCATCTGATACTTGTCATTATTGTCTGAAAAAATAGACATGTGTTAATATGCCTTAAATCAGGTTTGTATGTCGATAACTAAATGTAATCCAAGTCATGTTGAACTTAGGTTTTCTGTTGGGTCTACATTTGTAATAACAACTTATGATTACTTATTTCGTCGCAATTCAAAATTAACATTTTTTAAGTTATGATTTTTGACTCATTTTCTTCACAAAAGTTATAAAGGACATTAATATGAACTTGTGCGTATTTTTATTGAATATTTCGGAGGTCTGAGCTATTTATTATGATTTTTTGAAGTTTCAGAGTAAATAGTTTATCTAAAATATTATAAATGATCAATATTTCTCAGCCGTTGAATTGAAATTTCGAATGAAAATGGACGGCCAAGATCGATCTAGCCGTTGGATTCAACTGCCCCGCTTTTCCACGTGTCGCCGTTTGATTGGTGAGTTAATTTTTTTAAACTGTTTTACAACGCGTGTATTACACGCACCGAGTTTTTAAAAATATACACGGCTCCCTGGCGTCACCCACGTGCGTGGGATCCACCAGGGAGGACGATCTCCATCGCGATCGATTTGGGACGCCGGCGAGGACGTCCTCGACGTCAACAGTTGATTACCGCAAACGATCTTCACCGTTGCACGCTTTTTTTCTCCCTTGCAATCAATTCCAACGAGACCCACGTCAAAAATACCCTAAATCCGGCCGATTTCTCTCACCGATGTATATGCTCTTATATACTTGGCTACTTGAGTCGGTTGAGAGCTAGCAACTTTTGTCATTGTACAAAACTACAAATGATAACACTTGCAAGAGTAATGAGGAGGAGGTTGTTTCAACTCTACACGGAATGTGGACATTGTTATATTTTTGCACACGACATTTTGTGTTACATATATGAATCTTCCACGAGATTACTCACACGTAAGAAACCATCTTTTGACGTCCATGAACCATGATTTGAGGAAGACTGAGAGAACTTTTGACACTCATTCTCGTGTTTTTTGACCAAGAACATTGTTTTCAATAGGCTATATTTCTTCATCAGGCTTTTTTAGCTTACACGTACAATTTGTGTCTCTTTCTAAGGCTGCCACATCGCCTTCTTTAAAAAAAAACCAAAAAAAACATAAGCAGCGAGATATTACACTTCCATGACCACATTTCATTTCGAGTTAGTATTATTGCGTTTGCAAACACACTTCTATCAATCAATCTATATCAGACTGTATTAGGATTTAGTTGAGCACAAACAATGGAGCTACATTCGTGTAGAATTTGCCAATGATGAATGGAAAGTAGCTAATAGGCAGCAGTGGGATAAGGTGAGTGGTGACTCAACCCTGGATGCACATATAATTGAGGTAAAAGTAAAGAGTAGTCTATAATGGTGATCGCTGTTTCCTCTACCGCCCCATTTAGCTTGTTTGAAATCAACGCCCTCGGGTATCTCTAATGGAGAATTGCTATAATGGGTCTCATACTTATTATTAGGCTTTATTTAGATTTTATTTATATAAGACTTGAACTATTTTCAATACTAAGAGTTTTAACTCAAAATTTTAATTTTATATATTTAATTTTATATATTTTATGTTGTAATTAATATTATAGTTTATATTTTGTAAACTATTATTGTACATGATAAATAATTATTATATTAATCTGAAAAAATTGAATTTTGAGGGACATATGCATTATCCATAACTGTAATATTCAATAAGATGAGAGTTGGTTTAATAAGAACCGTTCAATTGATTTCAACCTATATTGGTTACCGTCAGATTAGAATTTGGTATTGAAAAATATAAAAACAAAATATCTAATAGTTTAATTAGAGCAGTTGATTTCAAATGGGGTTCAATATCAGTCGTCTATTATTTGACAGTTGGAAGCAAATGGAGAGCAACCAAACTCACGTGATGCGGGTCCCACGTCAATTTTCTCCCCGCTTCATTCTCTGGGTTGCTTCGCGCATTGCTCCTCTCTCTTAATTTCGTCCTTTAGCGCGAGTTCATGTAACTCCCGCTCTCTCTCGCACCATCACTCGATCCTCTCCCTCCCCTCTCGCATGCGGATCCCAACAAATGAATATAGCATCCGTCTGAAAATAAGATTTAGGATGAGACCAAGTCTCATATATATAGGGCATAGGACTTCACTTTTCTACCATTGGAGCCCAAATTTTCTAATACCCCAGAAATATAGGGTATATGACCTCTTATTAGAGATGTCGTTATGCTCCCTGCTACGTGTGGACCAATATCCAAACCCAACCCAAACCTAACTTCTCCCAACTTCCATTTTCTTCGATCTCCCTTCTCCCATCTCACAACTTCCATTTACAGATTAAGACATCCACAACATACACATATAATGGTGTTAGTTTAGTCACCGTATTAGTGGGGAGGAGTATTTATATACGAGTTTCCTAGCTAGTACTACTGTTAATTTTTGACAAAGTGTTTTGCTTATGACATAAGATTCTGTCTCTTTTAGGGTTATCTCAATATCCAAGATGTATGGTGATGGAAGAACATCCCAATGGTTAGGCCATAATTCTTTTTGACACTCCAATCGAAATCTTTGGTTAGGAAAAAAAAGTTTTTGGAGCCCTCAATTCTCGTGTTAAAGTTACGGTGGATGACATACCATACTTAATATGCAAATTTGATATATCAAAACTAATATGCCATTATTTTGTTTATTATTGTTTCTCTTTCCTTTTTCCCTTATTCTCTGAACTCTCTTTTATTCACCTAGATGAACTTGTTTTGATGTTTAATAAAATAATATTTATTTTTAACATATAGATTGGAGAGATAAAATATCTATTAACATTTTTGTCACTCATATATCAAAATTTAAATTTGATAAATTAGTTAATATTTTCTGGAGATGCTATAAGAGACCATTTTGGATAGTTGACCTTATGAGTTTTATTCGTTAAGAGAGGTAGGCGTATTTTGTGGCTAAAAGCCTAAAACTCGTTAACGCGAGGTTTTTGTTGGCTTAAGTACTCTGCTAAATGGGATTGAGCCATTGAGGTGGGTACAGAACTCTTGTTAATTCTGTTTCATTATTGATCCACTCTTCGGCTAACAAATTAAACAAGCCAAGATATGAAAGTGGGACTTCGGAAATGGGCCTCATGTTGGTATTTTTTGTCTCCCATTTTGCTTTATGTGATTGACACATTTCGCGTTATTAGGAAGCCACCCATCAGACCAAAAAATATATTAGGAAGCCACCTCTGGGACGATTAATTTAGAACCCCATCAAATGAGACGCAAAAGCCTAAACCTGAGGAAATTGATTTTTTTTTTTGACAAATGAAATAGAAGTTCAGAAATAAGAATTTAGCACTGGGCTTACATGACAGCTGCGGCACGAGAGTACGTATTGGGCCTATCTCGACCCAAGTCCGATCCTCTCCATCTACTTGCATATTTCACCGCGGAGCCTTACCTTACTCTACTACTTCCAGAAACCTTCTAGGAGAATGAGAAAATCTCATTAATTATCTGATGTATATGATGATCTTGCTTATCATCGATCGTTCGTGAGTTATTCCAGCAGCACGCCAGACAGAGGTGCTGTTTGACGTCAAAATCTCCCGGTGGGCTTCCAAGATTTTTGTAAACCATTTTTTTTCTCGATCGTACTTTGTGTGTTGGTGTGCTACCGTCTCGCGACGAAATGTTAATTTGTCAGCTAGCGGCTACTGACTTCTTAATAATCGATTTAGATGAGGAGAGCATCAACCTCGCCTGAATGGATCTTTTTTGCCTAATGACTTAGGACTTGTGGTTTTCGTGTCTCTAGTTGAGCTACGGAAATCGATACTTTACACTACTCTTGGTGTAAAGCAGAGCAATCTCCTTGATGCGGTGTTGAGAACACAAGGGTGTTGCGTCCTTGAATCTCGAAACTCTCACTCTTCCTGGTGACAAGCCTCTTGATCGCTAGTTGCAGAGTTTTGCGTCCTTGAATAGCAATAATCTTACTCTTTCTGGTGACAACTCTCTTGATCGCCGATTGCAAGGTTTTTCTCTGACGAGAAGGATAGTTTGCTGGGAGCAGAATACGTATTTGATCGATGATCCTTTTCCAATCACCTTTCAACTCTTTGTGTAGAAGAATGCATTTGTGTTCCACTTCACTTGGAACTCTTCTTGTATCAGTAACTAGACTCATAATACAACTCTAAGTGATCAATATTCTCATCTGATTCTTATCTCTATATTCCATAATCTTATCAATAAGCCTTCCGACAAAGTCCTACTCATCATAAGAAATGCTAGATAAAAATAAGCCGCATGATTTAGCTTTCAACATTATTCCTCCTTAGCCCATTACGACCTGGACTTGCACACTCTACTCGGGCCGCTCGCTTAATTCAGCCTTCGAAGCCCAATAAGAAATATTTTATTTCGGGTCCAAACAGGTGCATTACCAAGTTCATCTCTTTAAATAATTTAGTGGTATTTCAGCCTCGTACTAGTTTGCATGTATTGCAGCTTTTCTAGTATCCTTGGCATGATTCCTATACTTGTAAATTTGTTGTCATTTAGCAGAGTGGAATTTGTATTGTAACTATTGTTTGATAGCCAGGATCATAGTTCATACAGATGGTCTGCTGTCTGCTCATATGTCAGGCTAATGCTGCTATAGAATTAGAGATGTTGGGAATGTTGGTGGAAGGGAGCTAGCTGCTTCTATAACTGGCCACATCTGATTACATTCCTGTCTCTTCTATGTGGTAATACAAGTTTAAGCTTGTTTAGGAAGTCCATGATGCATTTAGGAATCCTTTGTGGCAAAAATCCTTACCTACTTTGGCATAATATATATGAATTCTGGAAACGAAATATTGGGAGTTATTATGTATTTGAATTCTAAGGTGATATAACTAATCTCTAAGAATTGCAAACAGCAGAGCACAATGTATAGCAGATGGGACTTCAGGCCTTGTCATCTTCTGTACATCATAAGTTGTAACTGTTAGTTGTAAAGTACTGAACTTCGTATTGAACTTTGCTCAGATCAAAGGAAATAGCCATGGAATTGAACTGTAACATCAAGTATCAAGTTCCAAATCCACAGAAACTCAATAAACAGGTACCAAATTCTCTTCTCTTTCTGATTCAAATAAATACAGCACGTGTTGATGCTTGAACAAACATCCACAAAAATTGAACCAAACTAAAACCTAAGCCAAGACAAGCCATTAGTGACTACAGAAAAACTTGAATCCACCCCAAGAGAACCAACCTTCACTGACGACTCTGCTGTACACAACTCCCGAATGATCTGCAGTGATCAACAATGTAGCTTCTTCGGACTTTTACCCTCCGAAAAACGAAAAGAATCCCTTCTTCTTAGGCTCCTCCTCAACCATAACAGCCTTCATAGTATCCTGCTCCACCAGCCTCCAAGCCGCCTGCTCGAAAGCCAACCCCGCCATCGTCGGCGGCCTATTCAACACCAAAGGGTACCCTCTATTCGTGCTCCTTATAACCTCCGTGTCCTCCGGAATCATCCCCAGCAAAGACAACCCCAGCATCTCCTGCACATCCAGCACCGACATCATGTCCTCCCCTTTGATCATATCCGTCCTCACTCTATTCACCATCATCTTAATGTCCCTGATTCCGTCGCACTCTAACAGCCCGATGACTCTGTCGGCGTCGCGGAGGGAGGTGATGTCGGGGGTGGTGACTAAAACGGCCTCGTTGGCGGGAGTGATGGCGGTGATGAACCCGGCGTCGATTCCGGCGGGGCAGTCGATGAGGATGAAATCGGGGGAGCCATGATTTCGAGATTTCAAAGCGTCGACTACCCAGACTAAGGCTTTACCGCCGAAGCCCATGGGGAGTTTGGATCTGGGTTTGGAGATGCAGAGAAGCTCGAAGTTTGGGAAACGCTTGTCGCGGATTAGGGCTTGGTCGAGGCGGCAGTCGCCGTTGAGGACTTCAACGACGGTGTAGTTGACGCGGTTTTCGAGGCCCAGGAGGAGGTCGAGGTTGCGGAGGCCCACGTCGGCGTCGATGGCGACGACGGAGAAGCCGAAGCGGGCGAGGGAGAGGCCGACGTTGGCGGTGGTGGTAGTTTTTCCGACGCCGCCTTTTCCGGAGGTGATGACGACGACGCGGGGGGTGTCGCCGGAGAGCTGGGGTTTGCGGTTGTATTGGAGGAGCGAGGAGCGGACTGTGAATGAGGAGTAGGAGTTGGGTTTTAGGGTTTTGGGTTTAAGGGAGGTTGGGATTGTTGTGGTGAAGGAGAAGGGTTTGGGATTGAGGTGGTGGAGGGCGAGCATTGTGGCTTTTATGGGTCTTCTTGAGGGATCATCACAGAGAGAGAGAGAGAGAGAGAGAGAGAGAGAGAGACTGAGGAGAGCTATAAACTCCTGTTTGAGCGAAATTGTGCGAGCCTAGTCTCTCCACAACTAAACGAGAAAAAAAAGGCCCTTCGTCAATACTACTTGGGCTTTCTCAATTTTGAAGTAGGAAACACACCTCTTATACAGCAGCCCAAGGTGTGGCCTCTCTTTTAAGTTTAAAAACACACATTTACTCATTTACTAGTTCATAGTTCTTCGGTTCTTAGTAGAGATTTGGCTTTCACATCGCCCAACTTAGGTCAGATCCTCTTCTTCATTTGAATGTTCATACTTCTTATTGTTCTAAGCTTTGAGTCATTTGAAGATAGGAGCTGAATGACCTCGCATAGAGAGTTCGGAAGTTCGTTAGTATGGACTGTTAAAAGTATCAAGTAAAACCTCTCTAATGGCTATAATCGCATTCCCTCGAGTGAGAGACAGTTGCAAAGTAGTTAAACCCAAACAGACTGCAAATAGATTTATAAATGCCTGCATTAAAAAACGTTTCACAGCTTCAATAACCGAATCACATGTCAGAAGCTAAACTGAGTCTCATGAAACCAGAACATATACAATCACATACAAGATTCTTGTAAAAGCTTATGTTTCACCCTCGATAATTTCAACAAGACAAGTCTTTGAGACTGATCCAAACGTTAAAAGTTTCTTGTAGATCTCTTCCTTTGAGCACACAAGGGTCTGCTTTGTGTAAATCTTCATGCAATTCAAAACTTGTCCATTCTCTAACAAATACTTTGCTATATCAAGATCATCATGATGTCCCAGGAATCCCTTTATACAGATAGTCTTTAGGCTTGATGACAAACAACTAGGCACTGAGTCCAGCAGATTCCTCTCAGGCAATGTGTTGTTAAAAATGTCCGTGTACTTTATGACAATTGCAATGCTGATGACCATAGTGAGTAAACAACCATTAAAAGATGCAACATGTAGAAAAATTTGAGCTATATGCATATATCTTACCATGCCAAGAACCAAGACAAGAGATTTCAGATTAGGTATTCCTTTCAAAAACTGCTTCCACCGATAACAGCAATGATGAATAACCAGCTTCATATGATTCAAAATACCAAAAGCAGGCAGATGCCGAGCCTACAAGAAAGACAAATAATTCTTCAGACAGAGACTTGAGTTTTATTTTAACATTTGGTATTGCATATTAGATTGTTTTAATTGTCATTGCTTACTCTTTCGAATCAAAATTTTGAAAATAAGGAAAATGAAAGTCAGTAGGCACAATCACTATATTTTGGAACAAAGAAAGAATAAAACTCCATTACCTATTTATTTCCATTCAAACCAGAGTGAATATCCTTCAATCAACCCAGCTATTGGGATTACGGGGAGCAACACACTGATCCTTCCCTTCATATACATAAACAAACAGTAAAAACATGTAATGGGATACTTACCTCTAAACAATGAGCTGAAAGAGATACATATCTAACATTGCCAATTTGTTTAAGAAGTGCAGCTGCCCGGTAAATGAAGGCAGGAACTTCACTTCGATGAAAACAAGGTTCATAGAGATCCATAGCTGCTTTCAGTAAAGATGCTGCATTCCCCAGGATAACATTTGACAGAACAGACTGCTGGAGATCAAAACTTTCAAGCTTTGGAGCTCTGATGGAAAGAGTTAACTCATTATGGCGAGCATGATGATCTCCCTCTCGTGTGGTTAATCTTATAGTTAACGTCTTCAGCTGAAGCGCATAGACTTTGAAATTCAAAACAACATGTTCTCCCACAACTCCATTTATAGTCAGATCATCAACTGCAGGGCAATGGGATAGAACATTTTCTATCAGGTCATTATCAGAATAATGAACTGTAACAAGTAAAACCTTAAGATTCGGCAAACACCATGCTGTTGAAGTACTGGGAATCAAATGTGACCACAGCTTCAACACCACCAGCGCGTGAAAAGACTTAAAGGCAACACAGGCAAGGGAACACGTCCACGAAAGAGACTCACAAGTTTGAGATCAAGTACAACAGGATTACACATAATGGCAGCTCGAATCCAACCATCAACATGAGATACATATTCATCTTTGTGCTGCCAACAAGTCAGACGGAACTCTTTAATGTCGGATGGGTGTCGAAGCAAAAGAACCCGATTAACAAAGAACATAAAAATATCAAAACTCCGGAAGTTATGGCAATAAAGATCTAGATTCGGAAGAAAGCTCCACACTTTCTTCCATCTCTTAGACAAAACGCTGGTCCTCACAGCAAATTTTGTGTGAACAAAGGACAGTATGTGATGAATAAGGGCATCTGGTAAGTCACTGATCCTGTCTTCTCCTATCACTTCACCCATGATGTACCCCGATGCGTTTAAAACAACATTGTCGTATTGAAACAAAGTAAATTTAACTTTGGTGGCTAGCGTACATTGTCATATTTAAACAAAATAAATTTTCATTAAATTTCTGCTCGATTACATGGAAATATCAGTCTGATAATGGACTAAAATCCCAACTGGGTTTCATATAATATATCAAACTCAATTAAAAATCTGATTATATTTGACAGTTATAAACTTGGTCTTCTCTATTTGTTTCTGTTAGTACTGGCATATTTTGGCACTTCTCCTATTGAACAAAACACAACTTATCTATCATAGAGAACCATACAAGTGAAGAATGGAGCTGAAGAAACAAGATGATCCGATGGTCTATGGTAAAACATGCATACACATATCACTGTTTTTGACAGAGGATAGCCCAAAGAGATCAACATCGTGAGAATAAGTACCTGTCGAGATGAATCCCAGCTGTGGTCAACTCGACGAGGAGGTGTGACTTTTTGAGTCTGAGTAAAGCTGCGGCTTTGCCTCTGATCATCACAACTCGACAAGTGTTCGTGGAGACTGGAAAGTCTGAAACTTAGAGCATCCGCACCCATGATTGAAGCAAGAAGCAGAGCAAGAGCAAGACTTGCTTCAAGCAAGATGTATCCAAGATTTGCTCAAGCAAATCAAGTTTTGCACACACCCATTCACTATTTGCTTCAAGCAAATCAGCTTTGTCATGTAGTGAAATGTTTAAAAATGAATTACCGGATAGATTTATCACCAATAATAATGTGACACGTGTCTTGATCGGTAATAATTATACAAGATTTCCGGTAAGATTTCCGACTAATTAAAAATTGACACGTGTCACCGCCATGTGTCATTGTCGGTAAAATAATTGGACTAGATATCCGGTAAGATTTTCGACCAATTACGATGCGACACGTGTCACTGCGAGATAGCGTCGTCGACAAAATAATTGAACCAGATTTCCGGTAAGATTTTCGACCAATTACGATGCGACACGTGTCACTGCGAGATAGCGTCGTCGACAAAATAATTGAACCAGATTTCCGGTAAGATTTTTGACCAATTACGATGCGACACGTGTGTTCATATTTGACGATCGGATTATCTACAATTGTCTATAAAACGATCATCTTTCTTTCATAGTTGCCTCACACCATGTACAAGAATCCGAGTACATAACTCATCTCTCTCAACACTTAGCAACATTTTCTTGTTCATCACTCTGATGGATCCTTTCAGCTTCCCCCATTTTTTCAGGAGGAGACAACGTCAACAAGAAGAGGATGACTATATGGAGCAATCATTCATCAATCAGGTGGTCATTGCGGAAGCACAAGACGACGATGAACCCTCACGACCGAGCCGTTCACGTCGCGGTAAAAAACTGAATCGTGATCGACAGAGGCTATCTAGGGGACGCAATCTCATGGATGATTACTTCATCGAACGTCCCAACTTCGAGGCGACAGAATTTCGTCGGCGGTATAGGATGAGCAAAAACCGATTCAACATTATCATGACGGATCTCTGCAACCACGACCAATCTTAGCATCAAAGACCAGACGCGACTGGAATGCTAGGGCTTCTTCCTGAACAAAAGCTGACCGGTGCTCTGCGAATGTTAGCGTATGGGGCGGCCGCGGATCAGTGCACAGAAATTACAAGGATGGGGGAATCGACTACTCTGGCATGCATGAAGGATTTTTGCAGCCAAGTGTATGAAATCTATGGTCCAAGGTACCTCCGCAGTCCAACATCGGCAGACCTCACGCGACTCCTAGCTAAAGGCCAACGCCGAGGCTTTCCTGGCATGATCGGAAGTATTGACTGCATGCACTGGGAGTGGAAGAACTGCCCAACCGCCTATCAAGGGGCGTACTCAGGTCGAAAGGGCCGCCCAACTATTATTTTGGAGGCAGTGGCCTCGTATGATACGTGGATATGGCACAGCTTCTTCGGGTGTCCTGGAGCCAAAAATGACATTAATGTGCTCCACCTATCGGATGTGTTTTCAGAGGTCCTTTCAGGAAGAGGCCCAACTGCCGTCTATGAAGTCCATGGAGAGAGGTACAACCACGCTTATTATTTGGCTGACGGAATATATCCAAGGTACTCTACATTTGTCAAGACTATTTCTAATCCTCAGACGCCGCAAGATAAACTGTTCGCAAAGAAACAAGAGGCGTACCGGAAAGATGTGGAGAGGGCCTTTGGCATCTTACAATCTCGATGGGCAATTATTCGTCATAGTTGTACATTGCACCACAAATCGGTAATGACTAAAATCATGTTAGCTTGCATCATATTACATAACATGATTGTTGAAGAAGAGTACGTGGAGGATGAGGATGAGAATGAGGAAGAAGAAGACGTGCAAAATCCATCGAGAGCTTTCCGGGTTTATGATGGGCCGGTGGATCAACAAGGGAATCGAATTCCTTTTGAGCCAATTAGTAGAGATGGAGCAAATATACATAGGTTTCACGACCGTGTTGCCGATCTTGAATCTGGTTACATCCATACAGAGCTTCAGAAGGACTTGGTGAAGCACAATTGGAGGTTGGAAACCGGCGAGATACTCTAAATATTTAACTTGTGTTTAATTTCTGTATGTGTGTTTAATTTCTGTATGTGTGTTTAATTTCTATATGTGTGTTTAATTTCTGTACGTGTGTTTAATTTCTGTACGTGTGTTTAATTATGAAGCTTCCGTTTTTATTTCAAGTGTATTTTAATTTCATCTTAATGAATAAAATGCATCTTTATTTCTTGAAAATTTAAATTACATAAAATTTAAATTACAGAAAATGACGAGCCAAGCCCAGATTTATTCTTAGTACAATACTATAACTTCTACGGAAAGAGCACGCGACTTGGGTGATAACAATCAGAGTATGTTTCATCGGTATGTTGATCTTGACTAGGTTCTCCGGCATTAAGGATGGCTAATTTCCTCTTTGTAAAATATCTTTTTGAGATTGGGGTCATTGCCTCCAAATCCATAGTCATGATCCTCGTTTCCTCCTCAAGTTTCTTCAATCGTAACTCTTCATCCGCCCTTGCTTCATTCCGCCTTTGAATTTCTATGTACTCCGCGTAATAATTAAGCTCACTCTCATTATGCGCTATCCTCTTGGATTGCCACGAAGCTTGGTCACTAGCAATGGTATGCAAAACCTCAACTCGTTGCTCAATAGGAGTCTTACCTTGTTTCTTTTGTCGCCTTGCTTCCTTTGCCGCCTTCGTTCCCATTGGTCTAGGCGGACTAGAGGGAGCGGGAGCGGGCACGTGGCTTTGAGGTGTCTCATTCACTTCTTCGTCATCCAAATTAATGGCTGGAGATGATTCGGCGGCGGAAGGAGTAGGTTGGTCACTACTTGCATATGGAGATGGAGTACTTGGTAGCACCGAAATGAAAGAAGGATGATTCTTAACCACTTCCCAACATTCAAAGTGTGTAAACACTTTCTTCATATCCTTATAGTAACATGATTGAGCTTGCTTGACCTAATAAAATAATTATATTAGCTACAAAATTATGCTACAAAAATACAGTACGTGCAAAATTATGCTACAAAATTAATAATATATGCTACATAATTTAAATTGTATACATTATTTAAATTGTATATATAAATCGTATACATTATTTAAATTGTATATACAAATTTAAGCACAATATTGTATAAAGTACGTGCAAAATTATGCTACAAAAGAAATAATATATGCTACATAATTTAAATTGTATACATTATTTAAATTGTATATATAAGTCGTATACACCACCTCAAATTGTATATATAAATTTAAGCACAATATTGTATATATTTAAATTGAAGCACAATATTGTATATATAAATTGTATACATTATTTAAATTTTTATACATTAAATTTGCTACGCATACAAATTTATATAATGTATGCTACATAATTTAAATTATAATATAATTCATTATTATGTTACAAATAAATAAACTTACCTCATCCATTAGCGAAGTGCCGCTAGCTATACGTTGTTGTGCCGCGTACAAACATTCGCCCCATTTTAGCAAGAGTCGCTTGAATTTGTTGTAGTGAGACGAAAGCGCGATTCGGGTCCTCGGCTCTTTCGGAGGATCACCGGGTGCTGGCTCCCAATTTTTCACATAATCCGCATGAATTGTCTCCCACAATTTCTCCCTCTTTTGTTTGTTGCCGTCGTATTCATCGAGGTTATGACGCACAAAAGAAATACACATTTGCAAATCTTCGGAAGGAAGCCAATGTGTGCCCATTGTTTAGGAAAAAAAGCTTAACGAAATGATAGAGGAGATAGAAGGAGAAGTGTAATGGTATGCTCAAATTGGTGTGAGTTGAGCAAAACTTGAAGTAGTATTTATAGGTAAAGATTTGGGAGAGTTTGTGATTTTTTTGAATTTTTTTAGGTATTGTTTGGATTTATTTAAGTAGAAAGACAGTCTGATGCTATAGTAAAAATCAGTAGCCGTTATATTCAAAATCGGACCGTTGGATGAGGCCTCAGATTTCAAAATGGATGGCCTGGATTCACTTACCGTTGGTTTCTGATTTTACTGCTCGGTAAGCCACGTGGCGGTTACTGATTGGTTGGTTATTTTTTTTTTTAACTTTTAACCGGCGCGTGTGTTACACGCACCAGCTATAAAAAAAAACCCAACGCGCCTGACGTCACCCACGTGGCGTGGGGCCCGCCAGGCGGTCGAGCAGACGCCGGAGCAGGAAACGCTCGAGCGTTTGGACGAGCAGCAGCTCGCCGTTGACTGGGCGAGCACCAGCTGACCGGTGCGAGGAAGAAACTCGGTTTGCTCGAGCAAACCTTCGGTGCCCCACCACCTGCTCGATCACCGTCTGCCCGGCTGCTCGCCGGTGCAGATGCCCTTAGCTATAAACTGGCACATTGACAGACTTTTGCTTCTCTCTTATGGGCTTTGACTTTGACATTGCTGGCCCAATTTAACTAGAGAAAACTACCAGAGATCAGAATAATGAAGGCCCAGATTCGCCAGCCCCAAGTAAGACCCCTCCTTGTACACGAACCTATCATCCACTTATCTCCTGATCTGAAATCTCGGCCGTTGAAAATAAAAACATCACTCTGTAGATATATTCTGATTTTAAAGCGCGAAAAGTCAGATACTGCAAGCGACTATTCCCACCACGCGTCTCACTCTCATTGGTAACAGCCCACTGAATTACCCACTCTCTCTAGTCTAGTCAGTTATTTCTTTTCGTTACGAAAATTCTCACGCTTCTTTTCTTTTCTTCCACAACCACCACCTCTCAGCTCTCTCTCTCTCTCTCTTCGTTTTCCCAGATCCAAAATACTCCCCAACCACTTTCCGATTTCATCTTCCCGGAGGATCTCGGCGGCGCTCTGTCCTCTCTCTCTCTCGTCGGAATCTGGTTCGTCCTCTCTCTCTCCTTCTCCAAATACCGTGTCTTTTGATTTCGTTGAATTTTGATGTGCGTATGAATCCGATTATCGAATTGAGGATAGATTCGTGTGGTTTGATTGATCGGTGTTTGGATCCGGTGTTGTATAGGTATGGAATCTGTTTGTAATATTGGAATTGAATTCACGCGGTTTTATGTATTGGACTATTGGTTTATGCTCAACTTAGTTTTGACTTTTCATATGGATCTGTTTGGTTCTGTATTGATCCCTCTTTTTTTTGTTATAATTCTGTTTCGTTATTATTCGATTGATTGAGGATTTGGTTATGATGTGTCGGCTTAGTGTTATCTTATTGACACGATTGGGTTGATGTAGTAGTGGTTAGTGGTTACGATTGATTGTTATCACAGGAACATGGGGATCAAGAGTTGACTAATTGGTCTAATTGGTTCAGTGAATCATTACAGCTGATTTCAATGAGATTCATGACTAGATCTGAACATGTTTGTGATTTGCGCTAAAATATTTTATAGATTTTGGTTTTATTTGTAACCATGTGCCTTTGTTTTTATTTTATTTTTTATGGGCTGGAAATAAATCATGGACTCATGGTCATCATTGTAAGGTTTGCGCTTTCCACTGTGACCGATCTAGTGTCTATCGGTTAACATGGTGGTTTGTTCTTTTACCATTTGTATGACCTATCTAGTTTTCTATCTAGTACTCTGGATTCCTTTTTTTTGAATGAGTGTGTTGATTTGGATTCATGAACTGTCCTTTTTATCCTAGCCTGTGTATTAGTGCTGTCATATGGTTGTTGTTATTAGAGAAGTTGGTTTTGGGTTGGGCATCTGTGATGGAGTGGATAGATTTGTATCTTACTTTTAATTTATTTTTTCTGTGCACAGTTAAGCATGGTTATTGAGGTGATAAACACAATTGTGCTATAGCTGTTTTACGTTGCTGTTACCTATGTTGACTGTATTTGTTTTTCCTTTTTTCCAGTGAGGAAGGCCATGTGAGCTGTTGGAAGCAGATTGTTATCATTCTTCCATATTTAGCATTTGATGATCAGCTCTTTTGGTGTTATCAGCATGGGTGAATGCAAAGGTTGTGGAAGAGTAGGGAGAATGATGTCTCTGGGTGAATCTGTTAGCGCATATCAGTTCGCCCTTCAATTGTCTCCTGTTGTTTCCGTTTGGGATTGCATCATACGTAAAATGAGGTATTCTTACAGACCTGAGTGGGTGTAGTTGTGAGGATCATAGTAGTATATTAGTAATCAACAAGATAGTTACTTAATTTTATTTAGTAATATAGAAAAAATCTAAGGGGACATAGTTATAGGGAAAATGTATACTCTTTAGAGCAATTTCAGAATAAGTCAAAGGAAGTGAACTGTTTAGAGGCTTTTAGTTGACATGGACAAAATGGAGTGTAATAAAGTGCAACCTGTCATGAGAAAAGTCAAGAAGAAGCAGGTGAAGGATGAATTGGATCGTCAAAAACAGGCTGAGAAAAAGAAGAGGCGTTTGGAGAAAGCCCTTGCTACTTCAGCTGCCATCATTTCTGAACTAGAAAAGAAAAAACAGAAGAAGAAAGAAGAGCAACAGAGGCTTGATGAAGAGGGTGCTGCGATTGCCAAGGCTGTTGCCCTGCATGTTCTGCTCGATGAAGACTCTGATGAGAGGTGCGAAATTGTCTTGAACAAAGATGAACTGCTCAAGTCTTGGGATTGTCCTGGCAATATTGACTTGTTTATGGGCGGAGGGAGAACATGTTTTCCTTATCAGGATTCGGCAAAGTTTTCACTTGAAGGGATGGGTTGGGGATCTAATTCTTACAGATCTGGGTGCAAGTGGGGTGGTCTGGGAAACAATGAATGGTCGTTCTCCACCGGGCCTTATGAAAGTGATTATCGTCGTGCGTCGTTTTGCCAGGAAGCAGGTTGGGGGCCGACAGGGTTTGCTGCTGGTCTCATTGCGGCACAGGCTGTTTCATCTCTCCAGATTGCAGAGGAGTCACATGAGGGCACAATCATGCTTGATGGTATGCTAAGAAGGTAGATGGGATTGGAGTCAAGTTGTCATGTTAGTCGAAACTTCAATGGGATGCATTTTAATAATAAAGTGATGTACATAAATCAGCGAATGTTTGTTTTCATGAGATACACTAATTTTCTTCAGTTTGGACAATGTTGAAGGTTATGCTCATCTTTTCTTTTGTTATGTTTTGGATGCGGCAATAGTTAGTTTTTCCCAGTGCAGTGATGTGTTTGGAACTTTAAATTTCTCCGATCTTTTCTGAAACAAAATGTTTCAATTTATTTCTGTGCACATTCAGTTTGTGGCGACCAGTGTTTATTCTGTATTTCCCGAATTGTCGGTATAGGTGGTTTATGTATGAAGTCAAGGAACTCAAATCTCGACTCAGTTTTCCATACCCAAATGCTGATAGGTGTCACAAGGTTAAAGAGTCAATGGGGTGCTTAAAGCAAGTTCACTAGGGTGTTTTGACTCGTTGTCATGTAGATGCAGCCCAAAAAGGAAAAAAAAGGTGAAAAATCAACGCTCCAATAATGTTTTTTTGTCTGGGCAAGACTTCCTCGGGGTCAATCCCTGTGACACTTGTAACCTCCTGACCTGACTCAATTGCCACATGGTGCTCTTAATCTCGACTATATATACTTTCATATTATCAAAATGATGTTTGATGACCGTATATACTTTCACGTTATTTTAAATGATTAATAAAAATTAAATAAAAATAAAGTTCTAACATTGACCCAACGAGTGGATACAACTATCAAGAAGTGAATAACACGTAACTGATTTATTGCCCCAACAACCTGACCTCGTGATCCAACGGATGAACTTACTTTTAATTTTGGGGTGCATTCCAGATTCACCCTAAAAGAGTTTTTAGACTTTTAGAATACCACAATCTCTTGTTCAACTAAGAGACCTAGGGACTACGAACCTGGGCAGCGGTTTGCACGTTTAACCTTTCAGTCCTTTCAAATTTATATTGCTCAGCAGACCTGAACAGTTTTGGTCCAACACTGGGAACCTATGTTGGTACAACCAATAAACCAATCAATCTTACAACAACTACAAGCTTGGACAATTCTATTCAATATATTCCAGTTTTCATGGGAATGGATGGGCCGAATCTAGTTCAACAACAAAATAAATCTTTCACTGATACATTTGAAAACACATCAATGATGGCTTTTCAACAGATTCAACTAGTACATGTTGCAAACATCGAGTTACATGGAACCTAAGTACTGTGCCATGAACGAGAATGGTGTGGCAATGACTCCGAATCTGTCTGATGTTGCTGCCTAAGGACATTCTCTTCACTATCAACTTCAGAACTACTAGACGGTTTGGCTCCTGTAGTAATTAGGTTTTTGAACCAAGCTGCTTGGAATCTAGGGGATGCTCTACTTGAGTTTCCAGGACTTTCAGGAGGAGCAGCTATGACATTGTTAGTGACGCCGACAAGGAAACGATAAGCGACTTTGCTAGCTGATACAATCTCTGTCTTTGCTTGTTTGAACTGCAACATAAGAAAGTGAAGAAACTGTCAGAATACATGTGATAAAACAAACAAGAGAATATAGAAATATTGTAGTAAATAATGGTAACAAAAATTCAAGCAGTTAAGCAGACAACAATCACAGGGTCAAAGAAGGAAAACACAGAATAGGTCAGATGCAGGCAAACTCGAAAAGAGCACATTTCAGAGCTTTAGTTCTCAAAATAAGAGAGCAAGAGTTATATTAACACTTGATTTCAATGACCATATCATCAAATTATTATAATAGCACTCCAGATTTTATGTAACTGAGCACAGCCTCCTTATATCAGAGCAAGTTGATGCCAAACTGAACAGGTCCAGATTAAAAGCATAATATTTCAGTTGGTAGAATCTTGGTGTTCATTTGGATATGTTTGAGTTTTATCTACTGCACATCAAAGTACTCTAATATTCCCTTTCCAGAAAAGATTCATCGATTTAATGTCCAAATAACATGACCACTGATAATGCTTGCAATTGCAAATTTCATCAATGCACATGCATTGAGAACATACTACCTACCACAGCATTGAATTTCATTAATGACTATGAAACAAGACTAATATTAACAAATGATAATTCTTGATGAGCACTCATATTGTGCATTCAGCAAAGGAAAACTCACCCGTATTGCAGTGTTTCCTGCCACTTCCATTGCAGCATCACCCGCATGTGCAAAGCGATTAACCCAGCCTGCAAAAAAAGCTACAAGATTAGGTGCCAGAATAATATACTATGATCCAATATAAAATGCAAAGGCCATGAGCAACTAAGCAAGCACACAGGAAAGCGAGACACGTGCATGCACTTCAATAATGTATTTTTGAAGCATATAAGCAATTGAAACCAGATAGGATATTCAGACAAAAGCAAGAAATTTATAACATGTACAGACTTAAGATAAATGATGGAGATGGCAAGGCCCGTTATGAAGCCCCTTTGCTGGGCATACCCACCATTAAACAACTAGAGAAACGCTTACATAAGTTCCAAAATAACTCATTTCATGCGAAATTCAACTTTCGAAAAGCTTCATCTGATTTGGTATCAATGAGTTCATTGCATTGATGGCAAAGTTAAAACTGGCTATGGAAACGACCAACTTTCATATAAGTGGCTAACTAAACAGTTAGCAGCAAAGGGTCCACACAAACACAATGGTTAACAAAAGAACTTATTCATGCAACATCACACGTACAGGGACAACTCACTGAACCTTGCATTTACATTCAGTCAAGTGACTTCTGAGTTGCACATCATAAGCACTCAAGCTCAGGAATGACTTGTAAATTATAAACTATGACCATAGTATAACCTGGAAGCCTTGGCACACCAAGTTTTTCACATAACTCATCGCAGAAGTGATTGCAATTTTTCGATAACAAGTCATAATGAAACCCAGGCCACTCTCTACTGAGTTCCCTCAAGATTTGATTGACCTTGAAAATCGAACAATCTGTTGTTCCAAGGACGATACATTCACGATAAGTGTACATTGGATTTTTTCCTGAAGGGCAACTAAAAACACCACTGCCCTGTTCACAGTACCCAAAAGACCATTCATCTTCTCCATAAACCTGCCATACACAGCACAAACAATCAGTTTAAACATTGTGCGATAATGAAGATTGTCCATTTAGTGAATGCCTAACAAATCAGGGTAAACTATACAAATCTTGTTTCGAGGAGTCACTAGCTTCACAAAACTCCATTTAGGGTCAAGAATCAAGATATAGATCATCATGCCACTTAGTTTAGGGAAACTTATAATTATAAATTCAAAATTTACCAAAATGCTACTGCAAAAGTTACAACCAAGATCAAAATCCATTTTCACTGATGCAAATTCCATCGTTCAGATCAAGCTTTTAGAGCAATACCACAGGTCATTTCTACAATCACAGAATCAAAGTAACACTTCCAAATTCCAACTTGCCTAAACCAGAAGCTCAAAGAAACCCTAGATCTCTCAGCCGACTAACAATTACACCTACAGAGAGAGTTTTAGAGAGAGAGAGAGAGAGAGAGAGAGAGAGAGAGAGAGAGAGAAACCTGTACGGCGCTGTGGAAGATACCGCCGAGGCCAATACCGTCCTTGAAGATCTTGTTGATCTGCATAATGGTGTTGTTCGTCTTGTCCGATCCACTATTCGTCACGTCGTATATATGAAGCTTCACCTCCGTCATCTTCTTCTCGCCGCAAAAAGCCCAACCCTAACCCAAATCCAAATCCAGAAACAATCACACTTGGAATCCAAATAAAGAATAAATCTCCGGCGACTGTCGCTCGGCGGTCACGGTTTCGTTTAATCGGAATATTCTCTCCCAAGATTCGGTAAATATCTCCGAGACTAATTTCTCTTTGAACACTTGAATATCCGGAAGAGACGAATTCTGGCACTTTTTTCCCTTTCTTTTCCCCTTTCAATCTTAAGGGTAATTTGGGAAATTGGCAGAGGTCGGGGACAGCTGTCCGCCACCAGGGATCATGTAGGACAAGTGGGCCACGCAGTTCGTACAAACGCCCGTTCTTTTCCAACGAAAATTACCATTATATCCCCCGTCGACAGAGATGGAGCTCCAGATCACACGATAACTTCAAACATGTATTTTTACGAATTATTTCATGCTTGAGATTCTTATCACAAAATACCACAATGCAAATCCGAGTGTGAAGTTTTTACGTCCGAAATTATTACCAACCCGACGACCTATGTCTGATCGATCATTATCCTTGTTCTTGTATTCTAGTTAATAAAGACTAATCACTAATGTACGTATAATAATTCAGCATTCCCATATGGAAATCAGAAAATATATAGATGCCAAAAATGACAAGTTTGTGGCTGATGATATGCAGTTGGATCAACCTAGTATTGAACGTCAAAAGTTACAGGAATGTGAAATGCTCCGGTATTATCTATAGAGAAAATGATTAGAAGGATCTCCTTGTTCCCTTATATTTGACATATATCATTTTACTGTTTTTTTTAAAAAAAAATTTGAAATACATAATGAGGGAGCATAGTGATATTATGCCAAACATAAGATAGCAAAATTTATAAACTGTGAAACATAAGGAACATTCCAACCATTTTCTCTTATATATATATATATATATATATCACACGTCGTTGATACCTTTCCAAAGTCGCCCTTTGTTTATACTAGTGATAGATGTGTTTCAATCAATACAACCTACCACGTACTATATATCACACCAGATCATCATGCTAGTGTTTCTAGCAATTACCAAAATGCATCATAATACACTAGAAATATGTATTGCTTCACCAGATCATGCTAGCTAATTGCCGCTTCACACTTGTGTAAAGTGTATCTTACTATAAAGTATTCACCCTTTCATTGTAAATGTGGTAATGCATTGCTTCCCACTCACCTAATTTCTTATGTCAATTGGGTTCCTAATTTTCTTATAGACTAATGATATGGACACCCACGAAGTCAGATAACTGCTTCTCAAGTATTAACATGTACTTCAGAATTACAAGTTCAGAACAGCTAGCTTTGCCAGCTAGAACTTCCATTTCTGAAAATATGCAAGCCTCTCATGAATCATTACAGGCTTTTGAATTGGATTGATGCTTTGAAAACGGTAAACACATAATGGACCAACTATAACCATCTTTTATACAGTTAAAGGAGCAAACATTATCAGTTTATGTAATTCTCGGTTACATACAGCAGTAATACAGAAGATGCATCTAACAAATTCATCACATATTAATTTGTATACGAAAATCGTGATATATTATGAAGTAAAAAAGAAAATATAATTAAAAAGGTACCTCCTAACATCAGAAACATACCTCTTGTGGTAGTCCTAACTCCTAATGTGGAGAAATGGAGATCTGTAAACTTCTTCCATTGTATTGATTGTATATTGCAGCACGGGCGCGAAGCTATCTGCCATCATTGGTCATCAATTGAGAAAACACTTTGCTTGTATTGATCTCAGAACTACCAGTACCATCATCTCCCGCTCTTCTTATGCTGGGAGACGGATCTTCACGAGCAGTACTACTTGAGGGAGCCTCAAAACTATCTCCGCCTTCATGCGGTTCATGTCTTGGCCCAGATTCTTGACGCTGAAGAGCATATTCTAAGTTCCATAAAACATCACCAATGGTTGGCCTATCAGCACCATATTCAACCAAACATTTCTCTGCCATTTTCACCAAATTTTTTCAGAGAGCTAGGTTTGATTTGTCCGAGGAGATGGGGATCGACAATTTTTTCAAGCATGCTCTTCTTCTGCCACTGCATTGCCCATTCTCCTAAGTTCACTTGCTCCCTATCAACCAGTGGATCAACGGCGGGCCTAGCACAAAGCACTTCAAAGAGCACAACTCCAAATGAATAGACATCGGACTTACCAGTGAGCTGCTGCCTGCAGAAGTACTCAGGGTCAAGATGCCCGAAGCTACCTTTTACGCCAGTACTGACATGGGTTTCGTTGAGACATGGCCCTGATCTTGAAAGACCAAAGTCAGCCACCTTAGGCACCTAGTTATCATCGAGTAAAATGTTGGTTGATTTGATGTCACTGTGGATGATGCCCGGAGCAAAGCCTGTATGAAGGTAATGAAGGCCTCTAGCTGATCCAATGCATATTTCAAGTCGTTGCTTCCACGACAAAGGTGGAAGCCCCGAACCATACAGATGCTTCTTCAAGGACCCCTTCTCCATATACTCATAAACCAGTATCATTTCTGACTGTTCCTCACAATATCCAACTAGTGACACAAGATGCTGGTGTCGTATTTGGGACAACAGTTATTTCAGTCTGGAATTCTGGCAGGCCTTGCCTTGATCCAGGCACACCTCTCTTCACAGAAACCTTTGTATTGTCCCTCAGGACTGCTTTGTAAACCATTCCAAATCCACCAGAGCCAACAATCAGATTCTTATCGAAGTTGTTTGTTGCTGCTTGTAATTCAGCAAAAGGGATTCTCAAGCAGTAGAATCCATTTGCACCGGGAGATGCAAGTGCATTCCTCCCGGACATTCTACTATATGAACTACCCCCATTATATACCCTCAATGATGTCCAGCCCACACTTTCCGAAGGTCTGGATTTTTCAGTTTCTTCTTCTTCCTCTTCCGCATCAAAGCAAGTAAAACAGCAACCACTGCCAAACACAGAACAAGAAAGCCTCCAACAACAACTGGAGCCACCCAAATCCATATGCTTTTCTTCTTCTTCTTCTCCTTTGCAAAAGTTATAGGATGCACATTGGAAACATTCACCATTCTCATTATCTCCGCCCCATTCAATACAGCATTACTCCTCTACTCAAATCAGAAGGACCAACACTGACCTCTATAGCCCCAGAATCATCCGAATCCACAACATAATCAATATACACAGGAGAAGCAAGCATATTGGACGCCATCACCGACAGATCAACATCATGGGAAGCAGCATACCCGTTGATATACACATTAAAGTACAACAAGTTGAGTGCCTGACTAACAATGTCACAGAAATGTAACCTAACCAAATGCGCAGCGCCTCCACCCGAACCCACTGGAAACTTTCAAGTGATATTAAACCTCTCCTCCACAGTTACATTATCCTCATTCATCTCCTGTGCAGTCATGTACACATTCTCCGGCACAACCTCTCTACTGGTGCCTCCACTCTGATAATTCGGCACATGAGTAGTAGAGGCGCGCTTCGCTGCCGTTTTCAACACTACATAGTCCTCATCAGGGACCCAAAATCTCCATAATGTGTCATTAAACGGCGTCAGATTTGACCCCCCAACAACATTAACCCTATAAATAGTCTCTAAAACATGTGAACTCACATTAGCGTACTCATCTACATTACCACTCACTCACTTAGCACCATAGTCCACAATGAGGTCCGCCGGAGCCGAAAACACCTCAATTGCGTTCACATATCCGAACCCGGAATCTCTCACCGGACTGAACACAATCTCAACTACATTGCTATCCACTCTCAACATATATTCTTTAATCTCTTCGGAACCATTCACACGAGTCAAAACGACATGCAAATTAATTGAGACGGTAAACTTTGCATCCCTTAAGTTGTCAGTTTGAGAAACAAATGGGGAGAAGTGGAAACGTACCAAGTGGAATCCGGATTTCTTGATGCTGAAGCTATAGGTGGAAGTTGTTTGGAAGAGACTGGCCGTGTGGTAGAGGAGTGGGGAATTGGGAAGTCGGCTTTTGTTGGTGAGTGAGATGGAGCGGCCCGTTGAGAGATGACCCGACCCGGAGTCGTCGGCGGTGAAGACGCGGTTGAAGATGGTGGCGTTGGAGGCGGAGCCACAATTGAGGAGGTACTTGTCTGAGGGAATGAAGGAGGAAGATGAGAAGTTAAAGATGAGAGAGAAGAAGAGGAGGAGACGTAGAGAGAGAAAGTGAAGACTGTTCTTCTTCTTGATTTCCATGAGAGTTTGAAGAATGAAGAGCTAGGGAAGCAACTCTCTGGCTTTTTGGAGTTGTAGTGTGAGTGGAAGTGAAAGTAGAAACTATAAAGTAGGTTAAAGGGAGTTTCTATATGAAAGTGTTTTTATGTTCTGTACTTCTGTACATTCAACTGATACAAAGACAAAGGACAGCTGTTATCTTTTTGACATTTTTGGCTCAAACTGATGTTGTGTACCAGCCGAAAGATCAAGGCTTTACAGAACATAGCAGAAAGAGTGGACACTTATAACTAGCCTGGACATCATAGTGATCCATGAAGTATTTATCTTACTTGGTCTGGTGAAAAATGATACTAAACAGCCTCTACAGGGTTAGAATGATTAGTACCAAGTCACAAAAGGTTAAGACTGTACCCATATGAATTGATTCAGTTGGTATGAAAGTGCTTGTCCCCGTTCAACTCTCCAATTTAGCTGTAAACTGTTTGTCATGAAAGCATCGAATGGAATTGGGTGACTTTTAGGGAGGTGTTTGATGAAGAACGCATTAATGCATTCCAGCCCAAAGGAGTTTAAGGAGTGATGGGAAGCCACCGAGAATCTAAGAGATATGGGGCTAAGGTCTCTGCTCGTGTGCTTATAAAAAGTGTTCAGGTCCATGCCACTCACTATTTTATTTTATTTCTGGTTTTGGCGACAAGAAGATTAGCATTCAAACACACTCATAACAACAAGTTCACCTGTTGGGTCACGAAGAGTCAGGGTCGCTAGTCACTGATAGTTATTTCCACTAGTTTAGTCAGGATCAGAGTCAGAATTTTATTCTTTTATTTAATGTTTATTATTCTCTATCACTCTTGAAGATACTGCAATGATATAATCTGCCTCGAAGTATATGAGATTTATGAGAGATATGTTGACAAAACCGGTTACTTTTTTTTTTTTAAATTATTTTTTTTGCCTCAGAGTTTATTCAAGAAAAAGAGAAACAGTACGAGGGCAAACCACCCTACAATACAAGCTAGCTACTGCAAAAAATAAAGAAATCAAAAGGAATATGAACCTAGCTATAACTAACTCTATAGGTTGACATCCTAGCAAGGTCTCGACCATACTTAGCCAACAATGAAATTTGGAGGCATGATTAACCACACAGCCCCATCATTTGCAGATGCATATTTATCCAGAAGATCAACAACACGATTACCCTCCCTATAAGTATGTGTCATACGAAACTGGATGTTTTGTGCAAAAGCAATAGTATTGAGCCACTATACTCGAAACCTTCACAGAATCGACAAAGGATTCTGATAATACCTCCATACCAGCTCCGAGTATGTTTCTAACCAAAGTGAATCCAAATTCCTCGTAGACTAAGTGAATTGCCTCTAAAGCAGCTAAGATTTCCGCCTCCAGGGCAGAGGTTACTCGAACTTTGTAAGCAAAAGCCTCTCTGAACCTCCCTTCATGATCCCTCAAAATCCCACCAAATCTTGTTGTAGCCTCATCAGTATAAGAACCATCCACATTAATTTTAATCCAACCAGGTTGAGGACTAATCCAATTAATGAGCTTGTAAACTGGCGCAGTAGCACGAAGAGAAAAAACTTGCAGTGTCAAGTAAATGGGAAGTGACGAGCAATGTCTTGAACAAGGCTAGAATTCTATCAAAGTTGAATCCCAAATTGAAGACAACTCCAACAATTCATTTATGCAGAGAATAGCAACTCCAACAAAGAATGGTACTTTCATGCATAAGCTCGGTCTGGTAGTATTGTATTGAGATCAACATAAGTTCACCTGATCCACTTTCCAGAAATCCATTGTTTAATTCCAAATAAAACCAATATGATAATCTCATGTGAAATAAAGGCTAGCATCCCACAGTTCTTGCCAAACCAAACCAGAATCCCTTTCAAATTTCCAATGAACAATATCCACAAACTACAATTGAACATGAGATACTTACATGTTTACACTTCAAGATAAATAAGCTAGATTTTCTCATTGTACACTCTAATATACCACGTATTGAAAGGGCAAAGCCTTCGCAGGCCAGAGCCACCATATATAGTACACATGATCTCATCTAAAAAATTCAAAACTTCAAGTAATTATTAGTGTCAGTCGAACAATAAGAAACAGTCGAAAAACTAACATCTTTAAACATAGTAATCAAGCACAAGAGCAGGCGTGAAAGAAAGATAGGAACTTTACCTCTAGAATGACCGTCGTGGAGAAAAGTGGTACGTGGATTCCCTTGCCGTACTTCGACTGAGTCGCGTACACAGTTCAGCTTCGCGCCTCGAGAAATTGTTGTTGCTCTCATAACTGTGTTTCATGTCGGACCACACCGGAAGACGATGTTGACTAGAAAACGTGTTCGTATGCAGCCTAGTTTATGGCTATCTCTTTCCGAGCTCAGAGATGAAATGGGAGTTTTAGTACAGAGAGAACAATCTGCGTAGTACCAACGCTGATGTGTACGGCCAAGATTGAGAGCGTCATCTGTTAATCAGGTCAGGGCAAGAGGCCAGAATTGTCCCGGCGATTGACCCAAGGCAGTTATTGCCTAGGCAAAAAAACACCGACGGAGAGTCGAAATTACAATTTTTTCACTTTCAAGACTAAACCAACGTGACAACCAGACTAAACAAGCACCGATGAACTTGCTCTAAATGGTGCCAAGTTTATCATAGGTTCTTGTTGGTGGGCCAAAATTTGTTGACAATTTCATTTAGGATTCTGGGTGGAGAAATGTTGCCATCTTTAGAACTATTGTAATGTTGCAAAGTGGACAGCTCTCACAAAATGTGACATCAACTCTGGCAAAGACACCAGTCACATAACTAATATACTAAATGACATCATTTATCAAGCAACGTAAATATCTTTGCCTCGGTGTGACACACTCCTATTTTTAGAAAATTCCATCATGTTCGAAGAAGGTGACATGTTTATAGATGTAGGTATAGATGATCTTATCATGCAATTCAAGTTACAGAATGTGTAATATTAGCCGATCGATCAATATGATAATGAGGAGAACTTGAATAATTCTATAATGTACAAAACATAAATAGTCAATAGTCAAATGAGTAATTCTATAATGTACAAAACATAAATAGTCAAATGTGTAAGGGAGTAATCTATCGTTAATAACTATTATGAAAACCAACGGACCAGAATTGCAATACAACTAAAACGAAGGTACCAAACTGCAATTTTGACCCATCACTCAATGTTTGACCTTATTTTATATTAGAAAGTGTCGTTTTGGGAAGCTATTTGAGTATTTTTTTCTCATTCCTGTATATCTTTCCATAGCTTCCAATCTCAACTAGTGTCCGAAGAAGCAGCTGGATCGCTTCGAGTATTCATGTAAGTACCGAAACAATCCTAGCGATTTTGAATTTCAGAATCCCAAAGACTCGTTCTTATTTATGAATCATAATCGTAAATTAATCCAATATCAATCTAGCTTAGCACAGTGGATGAATTCAGCAACATATATCTGCGATTTGTTTACTTCCAATCTGAAAAAGTTTACATCTTTATTAGATTGAGGTGTTATTGGTTATGGAGTGGGCATCCAGTGTAGTGTTTATTTCTGTAAGCTACAGATTTCATGCTTAACAATTGAGATTGCCAGTTTATGATAAATCCAATTGGTTTGGCTGTTGATTCAAATTGGTAGTTGAAGTTGTGGTCTTACTGTGCCATTACATTTGTTGACATTCAAGTGCAGGCAAAAGTGAGATTGCAAGATTTGGAGGAGTATCTTAAGCTTGTGGGCTGGAACTGAACCGCCGTCGAAATCTTTGTTGGTGATGGTATGCGCTAGATACTTTCTTCTAGCTCTTTCTTTATGTCTAATTGATTGTGGATTTGTGGTGGAAGAGTATTTCGAGCTAGTTTCAGCCATTATACCTGAAACTAAAGTGATAGAACTTGGTGAAATAAGTTTCACTGGGAACGAAATTGCTCCGAGTACTTCTTGTGAGACTATACAGCTCGAGTGGAAACATAGGATGATACAATCTGTGTAGAATGTAGGAGTAGACTTCTTATTCAATCTTTTGTTATGATGTTTCAATGCCTTCAAGTGCTCTAAATTGGGTGTGTTGACCGAGTGCAGGATCATAGTGTTTTTGGTGGTGAAAAGACTGAAGCAAAAGTCTACATCGGTAACCTTGATATAAGGATAACAGAGTGAGTGAAACTGTTGGAATTGGTTTCTCTGATGTGCTACTGCTATTACCTACGAGAATTAATTTTGGTCTGCTTATTGTATCAACCAGGGCCGCGCTACTCAAGATGTTTACTCCGTTTGGGAAGATTGTGCACGAAGAGTTTTTGTTGCATACTCGTGGCCACAAACGTGGAGAGCCTCGAGGCTTTGCGTTCATCCAGTACAACACTGAAGAGGTACGTAAGTTTCTTTCTTATTTCATCACTCACATTTCAAAGCAAATCCTGATTTCCACCATTAAAGTGAGCATGCAGGAAGCAAAATTGGCCAAGGAGAAGATGCATGGGAGACTAGCTTGCGGACGCCCATTAGTCGTCCGCCTCTCCAGCGAAAAGTCCTCATTAGAAGCAGCAGAGAACCTTTCCAGACGAGCAGGCGAAATGACAAAAACAAGCCTCTCGGCCAGCAGCTCAGGACAGATGAGTCGGAGCTCCAAAATAGCAGCCATCAAGAACAAACTGAAAGCTCTGGAGGGCGAGGGCATAAGCGCCAAGAAACAGAAGCAAGGCGACACCACTTCTTGCAGCAGCAACACCGTTGATCTTCAATCTCGCCAAAGATAACAAACTAGTTAGTAAGTTAGACTGTAAAAGAGTTGTATTTCACAAAATGCACTGTAACTGTAACTTTTTGATTCTTCAAACGTAGCACCTTTAATCTTTTGGTTAATTAATCTCATCAAAGGATTCAAAGATTAATAATTTATTGATTAGTTGTAACTTCGAGCTCACATAGCCCAAAAAAAAAACCTTGAAGCATGTGATGCCTTTCTACTTTTTGCTCTAATTTCAATTTTTATTTCGTTTGTTGAGAAAATGAGACTTATTTTATAGATCAGAGTCAACAGGGAGGAGTCCACTCTCAATCTCAATCTCAATCGGAATCCCCCTCATCTTTTTTTGTCGGCGGCGATGGCCATGGCATCAAAGCTCTTGGTTCTCCCCGGCTCTCGTCCGTCGTTGCCGTCAGAACTGCAACGGTCGAGTTTACTTTCCCGCCAAAACCAGAGCTTCCGCCACTCACGCGCCACCGCCTCGATTCCGTTAAACAACAACGTAAACAGGCAGAGCTTTCTCTCTCCACCGTCTCCGCCGACCTCCGACCGATCCGTCACCGCCAGATTGCAGCTCCCACAAGCGCCGCTCATCTCTCCTCACGATCAATGGGGAAACTGGACTCTGCTCTTCGCCACCGGCGCCTTTGGTCTCTGGTAAACTCACCGTCTCTGGTTTTTTTTTGGGTTCATGAAAGTATTTTGCTTTTTTGAGAGTTGTGTTGTTGTGTGTGTTTGGATGGGAGTTAAGGTCAGAGAAGAATACGAACATTGGAGGAGCTTTGAGTGGCGCATTGGTGAGCACATTGATTGGACTTGCGGCTAGCAATTTGGGAGTTATATCCTCGAAAGCGTCGGCATTTTCGATAGTTTTGGAGTTTCTGCTGCCTCTGGCTGTGCCGTTGTTGTTGTATAGGGCAGATTTGCGCCGCGTGGTCAAATCCACCGGAGCGCTGCTCCTCGCCTTCTTGCTAGGATCAGGTAGTAGAGGGATATGGATTGTGTGTGGTTGGCAGTTGGCTTCTTTGCCTCGACGTTTTGAGGTGTCTTGCGTATGTGATCATGATCATAAACACATTGTGTTGTGTTTGATGTGAAACAGTTGCGACGACCGTTGGAACGGTGGTGGCGTATCTATTGGTGCCGATGAGAGCACTTGGTCCGGATAGTTGGAAGATAGCAGCCGCGCTTATGGGAAGACACATTGGTGGAGGTAATGCATAGATATTGGTTCTATAAAGTTGTGGTATATATTTTGGTTTGACAATAATATTTGCAATTGGATTCATGTAGCTGTGAACTACGTTGCCATTGCGGATAATCTGGGGGTTTCTCCATCAGTTTTAGCTGCTGGATTAGCTGCAGATAATGTCATCTGTGCTGTATACTTTTCGACATTGTTTGCATTGGCTTCTAGAGTACCTCCGGAGGCTGTACCATCTACTGATGCAGGTTCGCAGGACTGTACCTTGTTTATATACGATTTTTTACTCCACGATGTATAGAAATGAACATGTAACAGACACTGGAACTGTTATGGGCAGGCATAGCGACGGAGGCTGAGTCCGACTCTGGTAACAAGTTTCCTCTGATGCAAACAGCTACGGCCCTTGCAGTGTCCTTAGCCATCTGCAAGAGCGGGTACCATCTGACAAAATACTTGGGAATCCAAGGAGGAATCCTGCCAGCCGTGACAGCCATTGTTGTAGTTCTTGCGACTGTGTTTCCACAACAATTTGCTTATCTTGCACCATCCGGTGAGGCCATGGCCATGATACTAATGCAGGTGACAACTCTTCTCTTTTCCCTCGAGGGTGACTGATCGACATCGGTGGAACCGTAGAGTGATTTTGGTCTTTTGTTTGGGCGTGAATTTCACAGGTGTTTTTCACGGTGGTGGGAGCAAGTGGGAGCATATGGAGCGTGATCAACACAGCTCCTAGCATCTTCCTCTTTGCTTTGGTCCAGATTTTCGTCCATCTTGCCATCATTCTCGGATTGGGAAAGCTACTGGGATTCGACCTCAAGCTGTTGCTTATAGCATCGAATGCCAATGTTGGAGGTCCTACAACAGCTTGTGGGATGGCCACCGCCAAAGAATGGCACTCTATGATCGTCCCTGGCATTCTCGCAGGCATCTTCGGCATCGCCATTGCTACTTTCCTCGGCATTGGATTTGGAAACACTGTTTTAAAGGCCATGTAACAACACTTCCCACTGATGATCTGCAAGAAATAAGTGCACACAATAACACTCTACTTCCCACTATCATTAGCAGAAGAAGATTAGATTACTTAGATACGTAAATCGATCTGTACTAGGAGGATAATTTCACAAGAGTATGTAAATCATTGTTTCATGCTCACTCTATTTCCCACTCGTGTAAATTGTTTGCTTCCTAACTTACCACGTCATCATAAACACAAAAGGCCCCCGACGTCTCTCACCCAGGTAGCAGGGAAGCTTGGAAATGGTCATGTTTCGTGCTTTTAAAGCGGAAGCGCACGGAAGCATGCTTCCAAAAAAGGGTAATCAGGAAGCGTGATGGAATCGTGAGTTTCCAATTGTCACGTCACGATTCCAATTTGGAAGCGTGATAGTTCCAATTGAGAAGGAAGCGTGAGGCCAGTGTAATCAGATTTCAACCAAATGAACACTAAACTGAGTTTCTCTTTTCCGCCGCTCGACTTCACGAGCATAATCAAGAGAAGATCTTCACGTCTCTACTTCCTCCTATAATCTGAGTTCTATACTTGGTGGTTTTGTGGCCTTGGAATCGGAACTTCATTTTGTGGTTTTGTGGTATTGTAATATCATCGATTCATCGGCCTTACAAAGTCTTCCCCAACTCTCAATCTGAATTGAAACCAATCAAACGTAATCCCAGCTAGCTAGCTACACTACCAGAACATTTATTATAGCCTTTGATCAAAAATAATCTGTGTGTTCACTATTTTTGTCGGCTATATCTATAGCCGACGACAATTCGTCGACTATAACGTCGTCGGAAAAAGGCCGTCGATAATACTATAGCCGACGACGTGAAAAATGTCGTCGGCTATAGTTGGACTATAACCAACGAAAAAGTCGTCGGCCATAGCTTCCCCTCCGGCCAAAAATTTTGAACGGAGAAACTATAGCCAATGACATTATTTATGAATGTCGTCGGCTATAGTCCCATATTTGAAAAAAAAAAACTACAGATCTAGATTTCTATTCCAGAAATCCAGATTTGCAATTCTTAATTCACCAAACCGGCCATATATTCACTTCACCATCCATAATCACTTCAACAAATTAACCATGCATAATTTCACCAAATTAAACAAAATTACAAATTTTATTTCACAAATTCAAATTAAATCAACCCATTTTAGCGGAGACGGCGAGGCGGCAGAGAGGGCAAGGGGGCGGCGACGGAGGGAGACGCGGCGAAGGAGAGGCAGAGGTAGAGGCAGAGGCAGAGGTGAATGTATGAGAGAGAGAGAAATAAAGAAAAAAAATTATGATTTTTGAGAGAGGAGAGCAGCGGTCTGAGAATATAAACTTGATAACTATACCCTACGAAGTATAATGTCTTCGGCAATGCTATAGCCGACGATTTTTCCAAAAAAAATCGATGACTTTTTCTGTAGTCGTCGGTCTAAGAACTATAGCCGAAGACAGAATTAATCGTCGACTATAGTGCACTATAATTGACGAAAATAAGTATCGTCGACCTGTTTTTTTTTTTTTTCAAAATCATCGACTATAGTGAATGTTTTAGTAGTACTACCGGGTTCTTGTTGATATTCAATTTCCTATTAATTTTTATGTTTAATGGTTAGATCCTTGTTGATAGTGTATAATATTTGATACGTGTGTGGTGTTGCAGCTGGGCTCACTTTTGTAAATAGAATATCTAAAAATGTATACATGTTGTGGTATTATTGGGTATACTCAATATATACTCAATATTATTGGGTATACAAAAAAAGAGAGTAAATATTTGTTATACTCGAAAATAATATTTACTATGATATTTATCTATTTATATATATAATAATTATATTAATATAGTTATTTTATTTGAGACTTCCAAAACGTACCTGTTTTCGAAGAATTTGTAAAAAAAACGTTTCTGTATTTTCGAACGTTTCGCTTTCAAACACCCGTACCCGATTGCATGCAATGTAGTCTCTCACCTCTAAATCCGGCTTCCACCACAACCTTCTTCTTCTTCTCCTTCTTCTTCTTCTTCGTTGCTGCCACAACCTCGTCATTCTCACTCCCATCTCTGGGCTCGGCACGGCCCAAGCCCAGACCCGAACTCCTACCTAAACCCTTCCCTCCTCATCATCCTAATTCGTCCCCCCATCGCAACCGTCGTCGTGTCATCCCTATTTCATCGCAGCTCCGGCATCCTATCATCTCTCCCGACCACTGGGGACTATGGACCGCCCTCTTCGCCATTTCGGCATCTGGTAAAACAATTAAAATTTCTTTAATTTACCATCCCAGGGTCATTATTCACTACTGAGTTTTGAGTGCAGTATGTGACTTAAATTTTTAGGTCGGAGAAGACCGAGATTGGTGGAATGGTGAGTGCGGCGTTGTTGAGCACTTTGATTGGGCTTGCGGCGAGTAATATTAGCATTATACCTCACGAAGCTTGTGTATATAATGTTGTGTTGGAGTTTCTGTTGCCTTTAGTTATTCCGTTGTTGCTGTTTAGAGCAGACTTAAAAAATGTGGCTCGCAACACCGGGACTCTGCTCTTAGCATTCAAGATCCGGTATGTATTGATATTCGGTGTCCTTGTGTGTATTTTTAACTTGTTGATAATATTAATAATGTGAGATTGATGGTTAGTTGTGTTGTGTGTGTTAGTTGCGTCTATGGTTGGATTTGTGGTGGCGTTTCTGGTGGTGCAGATGCGGTCGCTTGGTCCGGATAATTGGAATTTTGTTGCTGCTCTGATGTAGACCCGTACCTGAGGTGAGGCGAAGGAGGCGGCCGTCTCAGGTACAAAAATTATAGAGGACCTAATTATTTTAAATCTCTCCAAGACAAAATATTTAAGTAACTTTGTGGTGTCTTTGAAAAATTATGTTATGACATGTGGATTGTTTTCTTTTCTTTTTTATTAGTATTGTTATGAATGTTAATTTTCTTTTTCAGTATGGTGTTAGAATATTATTAATTTTATTATGTACTATGTTTGAGCATCTATGTAGCATCGACACTTCATTGTAATGTCGTGTCACGTGTCCGACACTTGGGGATGCCGTGTCCAAAGTGCCACGTGGCGTGTCCAAAAATATTCCTTTTTAGACTCTCCTTTGACGCTCGAGGACACTTTAACGTATTAAATTATACATGTTTTTATATATTTTTAAAATTAAATAAATAAGAATCTTATTCATGTATATTATATGTATATATATGTATTAAGAAGTGCATATGTTCTTGAGCTTGCAAATTTTTCTCTAGAAGAACCAACAATAAAAGACATATTATTTGGAACCTTAGAATGATGACAACGAGGGACACAACTAATAATCACACCATGAAGTTACATGATCTTTATGTGTTGTTTAAATTTTTAGTATTTTTTTTAATGACATATGGATTTTAACGTTTGTTATGCATTTTTAAATTACATGATTCTTTATATTTATGGATTATTTTGATTATTTTAATCATTTTTTTATTTTTTTATTTAATTATTAAATATTTTAATTTAATTTAATTATCGTGTCTCAGCTGTGTCCGTGTCCATGTAACATAGTTGAGCATCAATTTATATATATTATTTTGGTTCATAAATACTTGATTATAGGTTTGTATTTGGATTATGATTAACAAATAAAATATTAGAAAATTACACCTAAGGTCACTTGGAGGCATTAGGTTACACATAAGGTCATTGTATAAGTTTTACACACATAAAGTCATTATACAATCCTTTAAAAAAATTAGTTTCGAATTTTGCCCCTGATATATAAGCTATCTACTGAATTCAAATAAAAACAAAAACAAGAGAAACGGTCGAAACCAAAACGCAAGGGAGGGAGAACGCGATATAAAGAGAGAGAGCTTCTGTGTTCTAGATTGAATCAGCTCTGTGTGTGTATATGTTAGAGAGAGAGAGAGAGAGAGAGAGAGAGAGAGAGAGAGAGAGAGAGAGAGAGAGAGAGAGAGAGAGAGAGAGAGAGAGAGAGAGAGAGAGAGAGAGAGAGAGAGAGAGGAGATTCCAGCGAATTTTGGGAGAAGAAGTTCCGGCGAATCGGAGGATTTCGGTGATAAAAGCTAGGGTAAGGTTTCCATTCTGCTCACCTGTAGATATTTTGTGTTTTGTTTTGTTTGATTGATTGATGCTTTTGATTGGTGTGTTGTTTGATTCGATTTCGGTGATAAACCGATTTCGAATTTCGGTGTTTCAATTTTGATTCTTCTACTTTGGATTATGTATGGCAAATTGTAGTGATATTATTTTTATGTGTTCGTGTGTGATTGATGTGGCTAATTTGTGTGTTTTGATATTTCGTATAAATTATGAGAAAGTTACAGACTATTAATACTACCTCTGTTGAGTGAGTACACTACTGCATCTTATTGAACATACTAGTTATCTGTTCTGTGGGTGTTTTGACTTGATAGTACTACCTCTGTTGAGTGAGCACACTAATGCATCCCATTGAGCACACTAGTTATCTGTTCTGTGTGTTCTATGTGTGTTCTTATTTGATAATACTACCTCTGTTGAGTGAGCACACTACTGCATTCCATTGAGCACACTAGTTATCTATTATGTGTGTTTAGTGTGTGTTTTGACTTGATAGTACTACCTTTTTTGAGTGAGTACACTACTGCATCCCATTGAACACACTAGTCAGCTGTTCTATATGTGTTTTGGCTTGATTGTACTACCTCTGTTGATTGAATACACTACTTCATCCCATTGAACACACTAGTAAGCTGTTATGTGTGTTCTGTGTGTCCCATTGAGTGAATACACTACTGATGTCTAGTAAGGATACTACTTCTTTTTTGTAAGCATTTTTTGTTTGATTTGCAGATTGGTATCCATGGATTTTGATTTGTATGTGAAGTGCACCTACATCAACCAAACAATCATGTTTGATCTTACGCCTACTAAAACTTTCATTGATATGGTGATGGAAGTGTCATCGCATTTTCCTGTCTTGAGACCGGATTCTTTCACTCTTGGTTTCTCATTGCCACGCTATCCGAATTGCATGATATCCTGCGATAGGGACTTGAAATTGATGATGAAGACCATGATCGAACTTAAGGTATCGTCTGTGGATATTGTTGCTAGGGATTGTGGGCAGAGTAGTTTGGGTACTCTTGTGCATTCCAACATATCCTCTTTTGATGATGCTTCTTCTTTTCTGACTTGCACGTCGTCATCTTCGAATAAATTACTTGATGCAAATGACTATTTGTCTTGCTTTAGCCTAGAAGCTCCTATTCGTTACTTGGTGAATGAATGGGCAAGTTATATCAGCCATGTCAATCAAAAGTTTGAAGGTGGTGTTGTCAAGTTTAGGGAGAAGCTGAATCGTTATGCATTCGAGTCTGGTTTTACCTTCAAGTACTTCATAAATCACAAGGATAGAATTGTTGCACAATGTTCTCAGAATGAAGGCAACTATCCCTGGAAAGTTCGTGTTCTTAAGATGTAAGGCAAATAACATTTTTGTCATCCGAGAGTTCAATAACACTCATACATGTACCGCTAGTATTCGTGACCAAAAGAGTAAGCATCTTGGTTCTCATGCCATCAAGTCCATTGTTTGTTCTGAGTTGAAGTTCAATCCTTCTGTAAAGCCGAGAGAAATCATGTCAACATTATAAAATTCTTATGGCTTGCATGTGTCCTATCGTAAAGCTTGGTATGCAAGAGAGTTGGCTGCACGTTCTATACGGGGCAACGAAGGTGACTCCTACTCTCAGTTGCCGTGGTATCGTGAGCAGGTGTTGGCTACCAACCCCGGTTCTCATTGCATCTTGGAGGTGAATCCGCTCACTAGACGTTTTGAACGCTTCTTCTTATATTTTGGTGGCTGTATTAAGGAGTTGATGTCATGCATGCTTATTTTGTTTGTTGATGCTGCTCATCTCAAGGGCAAGTACAAGAGATACATGTTCTGTGCCACTGGAAAGAATGAGAACGAAAGTTTGTTTTTCAGTTTCTGGATTGTGTGTAAAACTAGTAACAGTAGTACTGTCCAACAACTAGAGTAGTACATTATGAAAACTACAGTATTACAGGCATCAAAGTTTTAGTTAGCATGCACCAAGTCCCAGTAGAGTAGTACTATCCAACAACTAGGGTAGTACTTTCTGAAAACTACAGTAGTACACGCAACAAAGTTTTTAGTTAGCATGCATCAAGTCCCAGTAGAGTAGTACTATCCAACAACTAGAGTAGTACATTCTGAAAACTACAGTAGTACATGCAACAAACTGTTATTGTGTTTTCCATGTGATAGAATAACTATCCAAGTGCTTTTTTTTTTCTAACTCCATCTCTTAACAATTTGCAGAATTCTACCCTTTTGCATTTGCTGTTGTAGATTCTGAAAATAAAGCCAATTGGAAGTGGTTTTTCGATCATCTCTACACTATTTTGTCGCCACAAGGAAGGACCATTACTTTCTTCATGGATTGACATGAAGGGTTATTGGATGTTGTGGCTACAACATTCCCTGACTCTCCTCATTCCTACTGTTTCTATCACCTAAAAAAGAATGTGAAAAAGCTTTATGAGAAGAAAAGAGGTGTTTATGATGTGGAAACCATCATTCATGATTTCATGACCGTGGCATACTCTTCAACAGTTGCTTGTTATGAATTCAACATTCGGAAGTTGTTGATTTCTGGTCAAGATCTTATGAGAAACTTCTTGAGGTCACTGATTTTGGAGAAGTGGTGTAACGCCTTCTTCAAGGGTAATAAATATGGAGAAATGTCCAACAACGTGTCTGAATCTTTCAATAATTGGACACGTGAATTACGTCGTCTTCCTATTTTTGAGATGTTGGAGGATTTGAGACAAAAATTGATGGTGAACATGGCTGAAAGGAAGATGAGACTTGGACCTCTATGTTGTGTCCTAAAATAGAGGAGACTTTGAAGGCTAGGATGAATGTGGGGAGGCACTGGACAGTTCGAAGGTCTAGTGAGAAGTTGTATGAAGTCCAGGCGTTAAAGAATGTGGCGGTTGATCTCGGGGCATACGTTTGCAGTTGCCGACATTGGCAAATCGATTTTTTTCTCTGTCCCCATGCACTAGCTTCTATACAACATGTCGGTATTGAGTCCATTTACTCTTACATCGAGAATTTCTATGATGTTGGAAGTTACAGGGTTGCCTATGAGTTTGGTATTCAGCCAATACCCAACATTGAGAAGTTTTACCATGATGCTTTGAATGAACCGGCCATTGTGAAGCCTCAGTTGATAAGAATCTCATCCGGTCGTCAAAATGATACTCGCATGAAGTCTTCCGTTGAAGGTGGGAAGGCGCCAAGGCCAATCAGATGTGGTCGTTGTGGCGAAAAAGAAAGACACAACAGATTGACATGTACCAAAGTCATCAGCAGCTAACTAGTGTCTATGTTACTCATATGTAGAGTATTCATCAGTCTATAGTAGTACACTCGACCTGAACAGAATATGTGCTACTTTAACTTAATTTTTCCTTTGTGCGATTTTTTGTTTCAACATACTAATTCGAGTTTATTGTTCTTCGGTTTTTGTGATTTTGTGTTGGTCAATTGTTCTTTGTATGAGACAACGCTTTGTGTGTGGAACCAACTACATTAGTACTATCCAACAACAATAGTAGTACACTCACCATACAACAAAAGTAGCACTACTCCTATTAACACATACTACTTATTACTCTAGTAAGCACTACTGTTTCAGAATAGAAAGTACTACTTCACGAAAATTTAGTGTACTAACACGACTGTTGTCCGTTGTAAGCACTACTCCAAAACATTCAGTGTACTACTTCAACACATGGTAAGTACTACTGTTTCACAACCGAAAGTACTACTTCACAAAAATGTAGTGTATTACTACACTACTGCAGTCTCTAGTAAGTACTACTAACAAATATCATGGGTACTACTTAAACACAATGCAAGTACTACTATTCAGTAATGTCAGACCATAACAGAAGAATGTACTACATGAAGCCTAACACAACAGAAAGAACAAGAAGAACTACTTGGACTTTGCTTTGTTTCTTGTGTTTCTTCTTGTAACTCTGTAATCATAATGCGAGTCCTTTGTCATAGTCTTTCTCTTCTTGTTCTTGATAGCTTTTATCATTGAAGGAGGTGACTTCCGTTTTTTTTTCTCAACCTTCTTACTTTGCGACCTCAGTTGTCATGTTGTTGCTTGTGCCATGCTATCATTTTTGAACTTTGATCTGATCTCTTATGTGTCTTCGTTGCTGTCCTGCATATCATCAAATCCAAAAAAAAGAAAATTAACTAGAGTAGTACTTTCTGAAAACTACAATAGTACACACAACAAAGTTTAGTTAACATGCATCAAGTCTCAGTAGAGTAGTACTATCCAAAAACTAGAGTAGTACTTTCTGAAAACTACAGTAGTACATGCAACAAAGTTTTAGTTAGCATGCATCAAGTCCCAGTAAAGTAGTACTATACAACAACTAGAGTAGTACTTTCTGAAAACTACAGTAGTACATGCAATAAATTGTTGTAGTGTTTTGCAGATTTCTACCCTTTTTGCATACCAGGTTGTTGTGGATTCTAAAAGTAAATTAGTAAATGCACTAATACACAACATACCGGGTTGATTTCTTCATCTTTGGCTTGTTCTTTACCTTCTTCTTCTTCTGCTGTTTCTTCTTCTTCATCTTTTTCTTCATCTTCTTCTTCTGTTGTTGCTACTTCTTCTTCTTCTTCTTCTTCTTCTTCTTCATTCTATAATCAGATTGGAAACAACACATTAAGCTTTATGGAAATTGAAATAAGAGAAAAACACTTTATCAGAGAGAGACAGTGACCTCCTCTTCTATAGAGTTGTTTCCCTCCGAAAAAGGAACTTGAGAATCCATAAGCTTAATTTGGTCTAGCTCACGCTGAAGCTCCTTGTTCCTTGACTGCAATGAAGCAATCTTCGTATAGGCCTCTCCGAGCAGCTTGTAAGCTTCATCTCGTTCCTTCAAGGAGTTCTCTTGGGTGGTGGATGTCTTGCCTTTCATCTTCGACTTCATAATCTCCACTTTCTTGGCGCATTCCTCCTTTTCACGTATGAACTTGTCGACCATTTGCATCCATAATTGATTTTGCTCTGCCATCTTCACTTTCTGGTCTTCAAGTTTGGCGATCATGTTTTGAGTGTCGTCAACCTCCTTCTGTGTTGGAGATGACTGTGATGCTGCCATATCCTGGAGAGACGCGATGATTTCAACAAGGTTCTCCTGGGCTCTCTTCTCTCTCTCCATCAATTCTTCTTTGGATATTTCCTCCTTCAAATTTAAATCACAAAGCACTAATTCATACAACAGAACACAAGAAGCACTACTCTAGACAACAATACATACTACTAGTGTTCAATGTATATACTACTAAATTCAAAATATTGATACTTACCCACATATTGAATGAGGGAGCATCCATGCTCTCTTCAAAACGGTATAAGGTGTCATCCCTCACTCGTACCATCTCATTCCTGATCTGCATCTTTTCTCCTAGCTCCTCGTCAGAGAGCTTGCTTAACTCGGTGTGCAGCTTCATTAGCTTCCAGTGTACAAATCTGAGAGGATGACCCTTCCTTGCTGCAACTCTTTCACAGATTCATGTCCTTTCTGCAACCCAATACTTTTCCAGAAAAAATACACTATTGGAGACCACATCACATCACACATGCACACTATTGTTCTAACATATATACTACTGCTGACCACACTTCATACTACTGCTGACCACACTACATACTACTCTCAGCACACACTGTCGGTCTAACATATATACTACTGTTGACCACACAATATACTACTATTGTCTACAAATACACTATTAGAGACCAATATAGATTTTTCCATTTAGATACACAACCAGGGAACAAGAGCGTACCATAATTAGCGGGAAACAACCAGAAAGAGAAGTCGGGTTCTCTTTCAATTTGTCCAGCCATTTCTCCAGATAATTCAGAATCATCTTCGCCCAATTGTAATTATGAAGGTTATCTAAAGCTTGAGCCACATTGATTATGCTGCACGTGACTGTGGAAGAGGAGTTTGCGAAGAAGAATGTGGACAACGCATGAATAACCATCCAAATTGCAGTGTCGTTGTCATTCTTCTTTTTGAGGACAACCATCTCCAGAGCCTTATCAAGTTTTGAAATCAGCATAGAATCCTGAATCTTTGCAGGAAGCTTGAATCGCGTCTTCTCTCGGTCTTTGAATCCATATCATGGATCATGCCTGGAGCATCAAGACCAGAAACAAAACACAGGTAAATAACACTAAACTAGAAGAATCACCTAAACTTTAAACGTACTAACACATTAAAGTAGAAGAATCATACCCTTAGCTGGAAGACCAAAGAGTTTTTCCACATCATCTGTTGTGAGATGATGTTTCTTTTCACCGATCAAGAATGCTCTCTGTTGAACATCCCAAAATCCCGCCATTCTTGTGATATCATCAATTGACCTGTGCGAATCATCAGCTATTATCAACCCCTGTGAAAACAACCATATGAAACTGCCAAATGGTGTTTTTTGCAAGATCCTAACTGATTTTTATGGCAATTTTGTATGCAATTCAGATATGATACTGCAGAATCCTCTCAATGACGATCTTATTTGGACCTTAGATTTTTAGGGTCCTCCATTTGCGCAATTTCCGCAAAACAATAAGATAGACCATCAAAACACTACATACTACTTACATAAATTCTATATACTACTCACAACTGGTCTACATACTCCTCCCAGACAGCAGTACTAACTAGTACAAAGCACACTACATACTAATCAAGACAACATTACAAACTACTCACAATAGGTCTACATACTACTCACAGACAACAGTACAAACTAGTACAGAGCACACTACATACTATTCAGGACAACACTACAAACTACTCACAACATGTCTACATACTACTCACAGACATCAGTACAAACTAGTACAGAGCATACTACAAACTACTCACAACAAGTCTACATACTCTTCACATACAGCAATACAAACTAGTACAGAGCACACTACATATTATTCAGGACAGCACTACAAACTACTCGCAGCAGGTCTACATACTACTCACATACAGCAGTACAAACTAGTACAAAGTACACTAAATCCTTCACCTGCATGAGCTGCACTTTGTTGCTTGGGGAGACACTTTTTACAGAGGCTAGGGTTTGTATCTGCTAGAGGAGCCATTGTTTGAAGCTGTGGGTTAGTGTTAGAGAAAGAGACACAGTATCAAATGTATGTGTGTGTGTGTGTGTGTGTGTGAGAGAGAGAGAGAGAGAGAGAGAGAGAGAGAGAGAGAGAGAGATACCTGAAATTGGGATTAGGGGGTTCTTGAGGGAGGGAGGCGGTGGCGTTTATCTGCAGGGGCGGCGTTGGGCTCGTTGGTGTTCCTAAACCACACGCTAGCGACCGCAATCGAAGTGGAGATGGAGGCGGGGCTACTGTGATGGAATCCGAACTGGGAGGAAAATGGAGTGAAGAGGAAAATGGAGGCCTGCTAGGGCTAGGGCTCGTTTTTGAATTTTTTTCGTTATGAATTTTGGTGTGAAGCAACAGAGGGAAGCAGAGACCACTATGGCATTTAACGTAAATATTTTTGTTTAATCAAGTGACTTTATTTATGAAAGAAAAATCAGGTGACCTTATGCGTAAGTAATTTTACGTAAGTGACCTTATTAGTAATTTACCCATAAAATATTTAGTTTTATTTTTTAATGTACTATGTCGGAACATCAACTTATATTGGTTTGATTTTTAAGTATTTGATTATAATTTTATATTTCACTTATGATTAATAAATCACTCATAAATGTTAGTGTACGTTGATATGAATTTGTTCTTGTAGATACGAGAATAACATGAGAGTAAAATAGTTTAGATATCTATGTAACCTAATTTTGTTTATTTGTCACTTTTCTTATATGATCATAAAAGATCATCATTTTCGATTCTCGCCTTATGTCCCAAATTTTTAAGTCCGGGATGGGTAGCTAGATTGGTGGATGTAAGTTTCATCGGTGGCCCTTATAGTTTCGGTGTCACATAGAAGTTCATATTTTTACGGAAATCCTTCGTCGTTGAGTAGAACAGCGTCTTCAACTACATAGAGCTACGTGATCGGGGGTGTGTTTATGGTGAAGAAATAAGGATCCTAGGACCTTGGTCTACTTAAAAGATCTTCAATTTCTGTGTTGATATGTTGCTTAAATTTGGTGTTGGAATTTATCAGTCAAAGTATTGCCTAGATATATAGATGGTTGTCATAATTGAAGGTGGATGAGTCACGTTACTGCAGTTTATGCATGAGATTGATTGTTAAATAGGTATCTCTATGTATTCAGTATTCTTGAGTTCTGTGCTACCTCTATCTTCAGGGACCACTGGCTAACATTTGCTTTAAACAAAGTTGCATTTCTTGTTTTGAACAGTTTGTTATACATTTATACTTGTTGAGTTTTCTGAAGCTTAAACTTGGCGACGGTGAATTGGTGTACGTCTGTCTTTATATTAGTTCATGGTTAACTTACTTAACTACATTAGTTTTCATCCTTTCTGTTTGATTGCTGTAGCTGTTAACTATGTTGCGATTTCAGAGGCTCTCGGTGTCTCCCCATCAGTCATGGCCGCGGGTTGCTATTTGTGCTTTGTACTTCATCGTCTTGTTTGGTTTTGCCTCAAAAATACCTCCCGAGGGCTTAACATCAACTACTGGTATGAAGCTGTTGCTCATTCTGTCATATTTTGGATCCGATAATTTTAAGCTGCTGGTGGCTTGATTTGACATCTCATTATTTTTGTGTTCTTTTGGTTTCTCCAAGATTGTCCATCAAAAAACTATTACCTGCAGATATTGCTTACGTGTCTGGAACTTGTTGGCAGATGTTTCGGTGAAAGCAGAATCTCATTATGAAAGAAAACTCCCTCTACCAGAAACTGCCACTGCTCTTGCCATATCTTTTGCCATATGCAAAGCTTCCACACATGTCACACAATTATGTGGAATTCAAGGAGGCAACCTGCCAGCAATAACAGCTGCTGTTGTCACTTTAGCTACCCTTCTCCCGACTCATTTCGCGTACCTTGCACCTTCTGGTGATACTATTGCTTTAATCTTGATGCAGGTAGTATAACATCCCTCCTTTTCGTTTAGTTAGTTTAAATTCATGAGCTAGTTATGTTCATGTACCGACTATGCTATGCTTTACAAGCACAGGTGTTCTTTGCTGTGCTGGGTGCCAGTGGAAGCATATGGAATGTGATTATTGATGGGTCTATCCTTCCCGATGGAGGTGAATTATCATGTGTTGAATAATACATGAGAAAAGTAAGTTGTTTTAGAGACTCATCAATTGGAAGACACTATATAGCTAGAGGTAGAGCTATAAGATGGGAGGTATTCTTTGTTGAAATGAAGAGAAGCAACCTTATAATTATAGGGTGGGTGTGCAGCAATGTTTAAAGATGGTGAAGATATGCATTGATGAGCATGCTAACATTGATCCTCAAATTATGGAGAAGCTAGACTTTGCTTCATGCATACATACTACATACTACATGAAGCTTTGATCAATTGCCTATATATATGGCATGCATGGAAGATTGATCAAATGCAAGTCGGGAAGTTCCATCAATTGTGAGGAAAAATAGCTAGAAAGAGCTAGCATAATTGGTGAGATATAGAGAGGATCTCACTTAGAGAATTTGAGAGAAGTCTCAAATTAAGTGGGAATAAATTTTTTTTTTAGAGAAAGAGGTGTATTCCACTTAGTGAAGATTAGTCGCTAAGTGAGATTGTGATCCCATTATTTTTACGTAGTGGAAGAAAGAAGTATCCGACTCCGAGGACGTAAGCCTTTGCCAAACCTCATTAAATATTGTGTCTTTAATTTATCTATTGTTATTTTCGCAAATCACACGAAGGTGAAAAATTTAAATCCTATGATAATTAATTTATCCATCGGCCTTGTATTAAGGCGTCCATTCTTTCCCAACAAGTGGTATCAGAACCTGACGCTCATTGTCTATGGCATTTCATGGTGATCAAGATGGTGTAGTCGTCATCATCGGCAGGAACAATGGTCAAGTTGACTTTGTCAATTTTCTCCATCTAGAAGCCTAGAATGGAAGACATCCTTTACAGCAAGGATATGTACGAGCTTTCTTCAAAACAAAGGAGAGAAGCCAACAGGCAAGTCTGACGCAGAATGGAGCATCCTGAACATGAAAGTTGTTGCAGGAATTTGTCAATGGGTTGATGAAAGTGTTTTTCATCATATGTCACAAGAAACCAATGCCTACTGAATGTGGACAAAGCTCGAGTCCATGTATGAGCGAAAGACTGTACAAAACAAAGCCTCGTTCATTCGAAGGTTGGTGAACACGAAGTATAGGGATGGTCGAAGTGTTTCCAAGCACTTGAGCGACTTCCAAGGCATGGTGAATCAATTGACGAACATGAAGATGGTTCTTGATGATGAGTTGTAAACACTTTTGTTACTTAGCTCATTGCCAGACATCTAGAACACATTGGTGGTGTCATTAAGCAACTCAGCTCCTCAAGGCGTTCTCACACCGAGCACTGTGAAAGACAGCATGTTCAACGAAGAAGTAAGGAGGAAGGAGTAAGGAATATCGACTGAGTCAGAAGCCCTCATCACTAACAACCATGGAAGCAGTGGAAAATTTCACAACTGAGGCAAAGAAAAAGATTAATCAAGGAGCAAGTTTAGCTCGAAGTACATCGAATGTTATCATTGTGGTAATAAAGGCCACATGAAGCGGGATTGCATGAAGCTCAAGAAAGACTTTGCCGGAAAAGATGGTGCCAAAGACATAGCCGCCACTGCCTCATACGAAGATGAGGTAATAATCATTTGTGAAGATTGTCATGTTAATTTGACATCGCAAGATACATGTTGGATCATCGATTCCGGCACATGATTTCATGTTACCTCACAAAGGGAGCTATTTACATCCTACAACACCGAAGACTTCGGTAATGCCAGGATGAGAAATTATAAGTTGTCCAAGATTGTGGGAAGAGGAGATATTTCCCTTGAAACGAACACAGGTCGCCACTTAGTTCTCAAGGATGTGAGACATGTTCCAGATACGTGTCTCAACTTGATCTCCACAGGATTACTTGATGATGATGGCTACATGAATGTCTTTAGTGGTGGAAAGTGGAAGCTCAGCAGTGGTCCAGAAGTTCTAGCCCGAGGGGACAAGAAGAATACTTTCTACATGACATATGCAAAAGTCTATAGTGGGTCAGCACTTACTCTCGGAAAAGATTCATTGGTCGAGCTATGGCACAAACGGCTCGGTCACATCAGTGAAAAAAGACTATCGACTCTAGCCAAAAGAGATTTACTGTCTGGTGTCAATGCTCAAGGTATGACTCTAAAATCATGTTCGCATTGCTTGGATGGAAAGCAACACAGAGCTTCATTCCATCATTCCCTTGCAACCAGAAAATCCAATGTTTTGAAAGTTAAACATTTTGATGTGTATGGTCCCATGACCACTAGTACTCTTGGAGGTGCGAGATGCTTTGTCACCTTCATTGATGATCATTCCAGGACTGTATGGTCTTAGGCACTGAAAAGCAAAGATAAAGTCCTCGAAGTATTCAAGCAATTTCATGTTAGCATAGATCGGGAGACTGGCAAGAAGTTGAAATGTATTCGCACCGACAACGGGGGAGAGTACATGAGTACGTTCATGCATTACTGCAAAAGTAATGGAATCCAGCATGAACGATATGTTCCAAAGACTCCTCAACACAACAGAGTAGCATATATGGTGAACAGAACTATTGTTGAAAGAATCAGAACAATATTATCTCATGCCAAGCTGCCTAAGAGGTTCCGGGGTGAAGCTCTGATGACTGCGGTTGATGTGATCAACCTTTCTCCCACAGCTCCATTGAATGGTGACGTGCTGAACAAGTTTTGGATTGGAAAGGATGTCTCATATAAGCATTTGAAGGTATTTGGCTGCAAAGCATTTGTCCACATTCCCAAAGATGAAAGATCAAAGCTTGACAACAAGTCAAAGACTTGTATATTTTTGGGATATGGAAATGAAGAGTTCGGGTACAGACTACGAGATCCTGTCAAGAAGAAGATTGTCAGAAGTAGAGATATTATCTTTGTTGAAGATGAAAATATCGAAGATGTTCAAAATACCAAGAAGCCTAGTCAACCCGAAGAATATCTAATAGATTCGGATCCTACTGATAGTCGCATATTTGTGCGTCTATTCGGTATTTAATTTGTTCTTTATATTTAGTTTATTGTTATTAATCGAGTGATTTAATTATGTTTATTGTTTTAATAGGTTTTATAGAGAAATAAAGGAAAAGGAAACAAAATGAGGATTCATAGCTCAATACGGAAAGAAGAGGGAGTTATGTGCAATTATAGAAGCCTATTCCAATGTGGACTCTAGGAGAGACATTGGAGGAAGTATATAAACCTATTTTAGGTTTTAGAAAAGGGGAATTGGCATTTTAGAGAGAAAAATTTCGTGCAAGAGGGAGAGCAGCCGCAAGAAGAGTTTAACCCTGTTTCGGTTCGACCGGTCGAGGATATATTCGACCGGTCGAATTCTGGCCAGCCAGGAGTCTTCTTCATCTCGTTTGTTTGTTTCAACTCTATGATTTGTTTTGATTGTTTACTTATGACTTTTAGTAGCTAAATTCACTGTTAAGGGGTTGCTTGAAGCCTCGTACATTAAGTCTTTTTAATTCATACACTTTAACCTAGTTTTGCATATTCTTTGAATGAGGTTTCTTTCTCTGAATGATTCACCATATGAGTTCTTGTATGTTTGCTTTGGTGCGCAACTTAGTATGCATGCTAGGATTCTAGTTTCATGAGATATGGGCGACTGAAGATAATTTCTTTCACCGGATTCTCTATAGTGATACACTGATTTTATCGTTAGGAGATTGAAGTCCATAAGTCTAGTAGGACACACCTATAGTGTACCTGTGAACCCTTGTAGATTCTCAAACCTTTTCTAGAGTTTAATGTTTTATTCTTTGTAAACCTTAGCGTCCATGACTATGGGTTCAATAGAGGGATAGATGTAGGGGAGATCCATGACAAACCTGCATAGGCATAAGGATTAGGTAATAGGATGTGGTTGTAACGATCAACTCTTCCTGGGAACTTTCATTCATTGGATATGTGCATTAGGTTAAGTATGTGTTAGAAAGATGGAATGGCGGTGGTGGATTGCATTCCTCTTGACTCTTTAATCATATAGTTTTTACCTCATTTGCATTCATTAGCTTTTTTACTTTCATCATTTATTTTCTGCATTAGCTGTAGCTTAGCCGATTTAGTTTGGTACTTAAATCAACTCCGAATACCCTCAAATTTCGTGTGGTAGTCCGCCACTGTGTCTATATTGTTGTGTCCAAATTTCATAGAATTTGAGTCTGTCTAGATTAGGTTCATAGTGTAATTAGTGTACTATAGTCGAGTCTGTCAGTATTTCAGTTTTGTGTTAGGATTTAGTGTCACCAACTCTTTGTGTTCGACAACCCTTATAAGTGATTATTGCAATGATATATCTTGGTTGAAAATAATGTATCTTTGACTAGGTGTTTACCCAGCCTACCACCTACCGGAGATGCCGATAATGCAGCTAATCATCCAATGATCAATGATCCAGTTGAAGTTGCAACTGATGATGAGGAAGAGGCAGAGACCCCACAGAGAAGAGCGGTTGAGTCTAAATTAGAAGATCAACCAGGGAATATAAAACCTCAAGGAGATACCCTCCACATAAGTACGTGACTCTTACAGATGGAGGAGAACCAGAGTCTTATGAAGAAGCTCTGACGCATGACCACACGGGAGAGTTGGAAGCCATGCAAGATGCAATCCTTGCATGAGAACCATACCTATGATTTGGTGGAGTTACCGAAAGGTAAAAGAGCACTCAAGAACAATTGGGTGTACAAACGGAAGACCGATGAAAATAGCTCAGATCCTAGATACAAAGCAAGGCTGGTCGTGAAAGGTTTCAGTTAGAAAAAAAGAAGTTTACTTTGAAGAAGTTTTCTCACCCATGGTGAAGATGACATTTATCCGGGTGGTACTTGGTTTGGCTGTAAGTTTAAAGCTGGAGATCGAACAACTTGATGTGAAGATGGCTTTCCTTCACGGTGACCTTGAAGAGAAAATTATATAGAGCACCCAGAAGGTTTCAAATTCAAAGACAAAGAAGATCTAGTCTGCAAACTGAAAAAGAGTTTGTATGGACTAAAGCAGGCGCCATGGAAGTGGTACAAGAAGTTTGAATCCTTCATGAGTGAGGAAGGATTTTGGAGGACTACTTCATACCATTGTGTATTCGTGAAGAATTTCTCAGGTGGTGACTTCATTATACTACTCTTGTATGTTGATGATATGTTGATCTTAGGACAAGATGGTAACAAGATTAGCAAACTGAAGAAAGAGCTCAGTAAGTCTTTTGCTATGAAAGACTTGGGACCGACAGAACAAATTCTCGGTATGAGAATTACTCGTGACAGAGAGAACAAGAAGTTGTGGCTATCCCAAGAAAAATATATCGAGAAGATACTAGAGCGATTTCACATAGAGAATGCAAAACCAGTTGCTACTCCACTGGCTAGTCACTTTAAGCTCAGTTCAAAGAACCGTCCTGCAAGTGAGAAAGAAGAACAAGATATGGAAAATGTGCTATATGTCTCGGTGGTTGAAAACTTGATGTACGCAATAGTGTGTACAGGGCCAGATATAGCACACGCAGTTGGTGTAGTCAGCAGATTTTTGTCAAATCTTGGCAAGGAGCATTGGACCGCTGTGAAGTGGATTCTCAGATATCTGAAGGATACTTCCAAAGTGATCTTATGTTTTGGAAGTGGTCAGCTTGAACTGATTGGCTATACAGATGCAGATTTGGCCGGCGATGTTGACTCGAGAAAGTCAACATCAAGATACCTAATTACTTTTTCAGGGGGAGCTGTCTCATGGAAATCAAAGCTACAAAAATGTGTTGCCTTGTCAACTACAAAAGTGGAGTTTATAACAGCTACAGAAGCCTACAAAGAAATTTTATAGATGAAGAGATTCCTACAGGAATTGAGCCATAAGCAATTAAAGTATGTCCTGCATTGTGATAGTCAGAGTGCAATTCATCTGACCAAGAATTCGAGTTTTCACTCGAAGTTGAAGCACATTGAGTTAAGGTATCACTGGATACGTGATGTGTTGGAAACTAAGCAAATACATCTTGAGAAGATTCATACAGATGATAACAGTTCAGATACGATGATCAAGACTTTACCGAAAGACAAGTTTGAGTTCTGCAGAAGCACGTCAGGAATGACGCATCCCTCCATGTAAGTCGAGAGGGGGATATTGATGGGTCTATCCCTCCTTGATGGAGATGAATTACCATGTGTGAATAACACATGAGAAAAGCAAGTAGAACTATTATTTTAGAGACTCATCAATTAGAACACTATAGCTAGAGGTAGAGTTATAGGACGGGAGGTGCTGTTTGTTGAAATGAAGAGAAGCAACCCTATAATTATAGGGTGGGTGTGCAACAATTTTTGAAGATGGTGAAGAATCCGCAACAATGTTTAAAGATGGTGAAGACATGCATTGATGAGCGTGCCAACATTGATCCTCAAAATATGAAGAAGCTAGACTTTTCTTCATGCATGAATACTATGTGAAGCTTTGGTCAATTGTCTATATATATGACATGGAAGATTGATCAAATGCAAGCCGGAGAGTTCCATCATTTGTGAGGAAAAATAGCTAGAAAGAGCTAGCATAATTGGTGAGATATAGAGAGAACCTCACTTAGAGAATTTGAGAGAAGTCTCAAATTAAGTGCGAAGAAAATTCATTTTGAGAGAGAGAGAGAGAGAGAGAGAGAGAGAGAGAGAGAGAGAGAGAGAGAGAGAGAGAGAGAGAGAGAGAGAGAGAGAGAGAGAGAGAGATGTGTGTTTCACTTAGTGGTGATTAGTCGTTAAGTGAGATTGTGATCCCATTATTTTTACATATTGGAAGAAAGAAGTATCCGGCTTCGAGGATGTAGGCATTTGCCGAACTTCGTTAAATATTACGTCTTTAGTTTATCTATTGCTATTTCTGTAAATCACACGAGAGTGAGAAAAGTTAAATCCTTGATTAATTAATTTGTCCTTTGATCTTGTATTAAGGCGGCTATTCTTTCCCAACAAGAGTATCACCGCACCTAGTATTTTCTTGTTTGCTCTAGTTCAAGTGATGGTCATCTTGCTTGGGTGCTAGGGTTGGAAAAGCTTTTTCACTTTGATTTAAAGGAGTTACTTTTGGCATCAAATGCCAATATTGGAGGGCCAACGACAGCATTTGGAATGGCCACCGCGAAAGGATGGCACTCTTTAGTTGTTCCGGGAATTCTAGCCGGCCTTTTTGGCATATCCATTGCAACTTTTCTAGACATTGGTTTTGGAATCTTAGTCCTTGAACACTCGTGAATAATACTTTTTTCAATCACTTTCTTCGTGTTGATCCGAACACCAATATAGCTGAGCTGAGCATTGGACCGATTATAAGATTTCCTTTGATGTCATAACTGGTTTCATTAATCGGAAGAAATGTTACATAGTAGATAGTAGATATAGAAATTCAATCACAGCTGTCAACATTTGGACCGATTAATAATCTGTTGCGTGGTAATCATGATAGTCCGTCATCATTTAGTTTTAAATACAATATCTTTAAAACATGGGTTGCAAAATGTAATGCTGTTAGCTCAAAAGAAAGATGCTTAATTTACATGTCACGATTGTGTTACTGTATTTCGGAATAAACTCTTGAAGGCTGCCCAGCCAATCAGAGTTTGACAGCGTTACACAATAGTGACAATACACACGTGCGTCTTATTTCACCCTTTTAGTTATTTTCCATTTGAAGTAACCTCCAACACTACAAGGATGCGCACAAGAAGAACTGAAGAACAGTACTGTTGGAAGCCAAAACGATTTGTTTGTTTAGTTTGAATTCTCTTGCATCTAGGTGATCTAGCACTATCGGCATTATGTGATCTCTACTCTATTATAATACTACATTAATTTTTATGTCTTTTTTTGAAGATAAAAATATCACAGATAATATAACATGTCATCTTATCGTCGAGTTCTTTAAACTTACAAGTAATCGTCAATTTAATTTAAATCACGTTTCAAAGAATACTAGTTTGTATGTCAACGATTTCGATCTATACATTGAGATAAAACCTTATTGTCCCTGCCCCCTTATAGTGGATCGCATTGAGAGAAACAGCCTTTACACATTCAGTCACATTGTACTATCTTGTACTTCTCGACCGAAGTACTACCCCATTTGATGCCCTCTTTATCAACTCTAAAGCTTCTAATTTTGTCTGATGGTCAACTGTACTAGCAAAACCCATAGAAGTCAACTTTACTTGACAATCTTGTACTACAACACTGAAGCTCACCATGTACGTACCACACCCATATACTTGGTCGATCAAGTGCTACAAATTTTAATATGCAAGTGCTCCCAACATAGAATGATTGTGTACTTTTATGTGAATGGGGCAAGTTTTTAGATTTAATTATACAAAGTCATATAATCCACAAAAATTATAATGTTATTACATAACGATAGGGATTTATTTGTTTATATTTCATTAATTAATTTTTGATTATATAAATGTTAAAAATGCGGCGTAAATTGAATCAAGTGGATATAATTGATGCATATTAATTGTATCCGCGTTTACGCTAAAGAAGTAAACGGATAAAAAAATCAAATGCAAGTGAGAGCTAAATAAACCAAGCTTATAAATAGGTGGAATTGTGGCAATGGGTACAGTACTACGTATATACAGTGCTCTCAACCTCTTAGATCTGAAATTAAGCAGATAAAATGAGCAACATGATCATGAGGTCGATATTGCTTCTGGTATTTGTTGGATGGCTCATCGTTTGGATTATGGTGCCAACAAAAACTTACAAGTTTGTCTGGTCTCCCAAGCTTCAAGACAGCCTCACTTCAACTTTTTTTGGAGTGCAAGGTTACAATTTAACTAGCTAGCTAGCTGTTTATATTGCTAATTCATATCTATCTTCATTTTTTTTTCTGAAAAAAAATCATATCTATCTTTAATTTCTTCATCATTTTAATATACCCTATTATATATTCCGAGCACATGCAGGGACAAACTTGCTGCTTTTCACCTCCCCAGTGATGTTCGTAGCAGCGTTGAGCTGCGTTTATCTTCATCTAGCCCAGAAGAAGCCATACAAGAACTCGAACAATTCTACTAGGTCATCACCTGCTGCTGGCTTCTGGACACGTCCGGCGATCGTGAAGGCTCCTCTGGGAATCGTCACGGGGATAGAGCTAGGGTTTGGACTGATGTTTATTACACTCTCGGTTTGGTCTCTTGTTAACTACTTGAAAACCAGCTTCGGCGGCCACCTCCATAGACAAATGGATTCGACGTCGACGGTGTACTTGGACGAAATGTGGCAAGCCAAGTTTCGTAGTGTAGCGTTGAGACTAAGTTACATTGGGAACATATGTTGGGCGTTCCTCTTCTTTCCTGTGACTCGAAGCTCTTCCATTTTACACTTCTTTGGTCTCACATCGGAGTCGAGTATCAAGTACCATATCTGGCTTGGACATGTCTCCAATGCTCTGTTTCTTATACATACCGTAGGCTTCATCATCTACTGGGGTTGGACTAATCAAATGGCTCTGGTACGTAACTAATAAACGCAATTTCATATCATTCTATATGGTACGTACATAAATTTGAGCTAGCCTACCCCTCATGCACTATCAAATTAAAGATCGAGTCTACTTAATTATGTAAGTACACTAATTAGGTTATATATATATATTCATAGTATATTGATTGATAATACTTGTGGTATATATATATTTGATGATGCAGCTACTGCAATGGAGCAAGGATTATGTATCAAATGTAGCTGGGGATATTGCAATGGTAATTGGAATTGCAATGTGGGTAACAAGCATTCCTCGTGTTAGACGGAAAATGTTTGAAGTGTTCTACTATACGCACCAGCTATACCCGCTCTATATTGTCTTCTACGTTTTACATGTTGGTGCTTCCTATTTCTGTATGATCCTTCCCGGAATCTTCCTCTTCGTCATTGATCGGTACTTGAGGTTTTTACAATCTTCCCAGCATGCTGCTTTAGTTTCGGCACGCATTTTACCTTGTGACACCATTGAGCTCAACTTCTCCAAGAACAAAGGTAACTAATAAGAACTGCATGCTTTGTCATTCCCCGAGATTAATACACAGCTAAATAGGGTTGTAATTTCTTCTTTGTTTCAGGATTGGCTTATAGTCCTACTAGCATCTTGTTCATCAATGTGCCTAGTATATCCACGTTGCAATGGCACCCTTTTACAGTAACATCAAACTCTAATACAGAGGCAGATCAACTTAGTGTTGTGATTAAGACTCAAGGAAGTTTTTCTCAAAAGCTCTATAAGCAACTCTCTTCTGGTAAAGTGGAACATCTCCAAGTTTCTGTTGAAGGGCCTTATGGACCGAATTCATCTCATTTTCTAAGGTCAGCTCGATACATTAACAGTTTCACAACATAACATAACATAACACATGTTATGTTAAGATTGCTTCATTGTCTAAACCTTAATTATGTGTATCATATCATTTATATGTCATTGTATATCAGGCATGAGAGTTTGGTTCTGGTGAGTGGAGGCAGTGGAGTTACTCCGATGATCTCCATAATCCGAGAAGTCATTTTCCAAAGCAGTAAGCCAGACTGTCATGTTCCAAGTATACGGCTGATTTGCGCATTCAAGAACTCAGCCGATCTCTCAGCGCTACAACTATTGCTTCCAGTTTCTGGCACACTTTCTGACCTTACCCAGATACAGTTGCAAATAGAAGCCTATGTGACAAGAGAGACAGAACAGCAGCCTCCATCTTCCCAAATGTCCATCCAAACATTATGGTTTAAATCAAACCGAATGGACAAACCGATTTCTGGTCTTCTAGGTCCCAATAGTTGGTTATGGCTTGGTGCAATAATCTCATCCTCATTTGTCTTGTTTCTCTTCGTTTTGGGCATTGTCACTCGCTTCTATATATACCCAATTGATCACAACACTGGAAAAAATTATCATTACTCCTATTATTGCCTATGGTACATGTTTTTGGTCTGTTGCTCCGTTTTCCTAGTCTCTAGTGCAGTTTTCATATGGTGCAAGATCCAGTGCGCCAAAGAAGGAAATCAAATTCAGAATTTAGAAGTACCGGGCACACCAACAGGCGGTGATAGAGAACTCGAAAGCTTTCCGGATCATAATGAGTCCCTTATTGCTCAAGCTACCAAGGTGCAATATGGAACAAGGCCTGATCTCAAGAGTAAGCTAGCTCAAATTAACACATCAAATAATCATCAACCCCTATTATTTGGTACACGTAAAATAGATGATTAATTTCTTTGCACCTTTTGTTTTTCAGAAATTTTGTTGGAATGTAAAGGATCTGATATTGGAGTGTTGGTTAGTGGTCCAAGGAAGATGAGACATGAGGTTGCCAAAATCTGTTCATCCGGTTCGGCACATAATCTGCACTTCGAGTCAATTAGCTTCAACTGGTGATGCATACGATTGCCATGTTATAACTGGCTTGTAACCAGACTACAACTCTGTATATAAATAATAAGGGAAAATTACTTAAATAGTCATCCAACTATTTTAAAATAAAAACTTTAATAACTATCGTTTAGTATATATCAAAATGGTCACTAAAATTGGTCTTCCTATATCAAAATGGCACGTAGGCGGTGTGATGCCACTGCTATTAATTTTCTTTAAAATCTTTGATAACGAGAGAGAGAGAGAGAGAGAGAGAGAGAGAGAGATTGTGATGTCCAGCTCCCTGCACCGTCGGGAAGCAATTTCTCGTCCTCGTGCCTCTCTCTCTCTTGACTCTCCCTTCTCCTTCAACGATGTGGATGCCCAACTAAGATATTTTGGGTGCTAAAAGTAATTGAAAAAGAATAAGAAAGAAAAATAAATAAATGTTTGAAAATACATAAATATCCTCCAAAGATAATAAAATATGTCAACATTTAACGTCCATCGAGATAGAGTGATCATTTTGATATACAGAGACCAAAATTGAATGACTATTTTGATATATACCAAATGATAGTTACTAAAATGTTTATTTTGACATAATTGAGTGACCATTTGGACAATTTTTCCAAATAATAATGCTATTTTTCGAACGCAGCCCATATGGTAGATATTGTGTAAACAGTCTTGATTAGCATCTACAGAAAAACAAGGGTGTAGTTCTCTTATCATTTCCATCATTAACAACTTGGTGCATAAGCTAAGAAAAACATTCATGCATTACTAAACTTTTACCCTAGTTTTTGACATTGAACACTAGTTCACCAATTTGGCAACTTGACCAGATGGATAAGCACGTTACTAGGTAAAAAACACCAAAGATGAGCAAGCTAAAATTAAAGCCACCAAAGTTTAGCACACTTAAGCTCAGTCAGCTCACTAATTCCACACAAAATCACCCAGAGCATTTGAACTCTTCACGTAAGTCAATGCGATGCTCACCTTTAAAAACGTATCAATTTGATACCCAGAGTTTCAAAATAGTACAAATGTGATGCCTACCGTCAATTTCTATAGCGAAAATGACTATAGACACTACACTTACCTTGTTTTGAGACATTTGGCATTATATTGGTACGTTTTTAAAGTTGGGCATCACATTGACTTATGTGAAGAGTTCAAGTGCTCTGGATGAATTTTTCCTTGGAAAAAAATTATCAATTAATAATCTAAACTATCCACAACAAAGAAATTCATTAAGTGCCCCTGTGACCCTGAAGCATCATTAGCTAGCTAGGGTTTAGAGATGCCATATTCCCTATTTACAAAAAAAAGAAGATCAGTTACAGTGGCGGAGGAGACCCGATCACCCAGAATCCTCACCCGGCCTTGATCTCAAAAGACGTGTAAGTTCTTCAAGCATTCAATTTCTGATTTCTATTTATTTTATCAAAGGATTAAAAATATTAGATACACATCATTTCAATTATCTCCTAACACACATAGGAAGCTGGCAGTACGTTCCCAGTGATCGAGCATGAATATTCTGAAGAGACTCATATCATACCCTTATTTTCTTCATGATATGGAGAATAAAAGACAGAATTGTGTGCCATATATATATAAGCATTCAACTGTCTCGATCAGTTTGAATCTGGGACATAAATTGACTAAATGGCCGCAGTTGCTATCTGAACTCTGTAGAGTAAATGCCAACAGAGTAGTGATGCTATAAATTAGGCAATTTCATGCGAGTCTTGTCTCGCTATTATATATGTAAGTTTGTGAAATTGAGAGTATAGAAGTCTTGTAAGTCTATTATTTATTCTGAAGCCATGAGCGGTACTAAAACTAATACAGTACTTGTGTCAGTTCTCAGGTTCATATCGCTCCTAGTATTTGTTTGATGGCTCATCATTTGGACCGTGTTGCCAACAGAAACTTACAGAGATGCCTGGAAACCCAATCTACAAGGCATCCTCAACTCGACATATTTCAGAGAGCAAGGTACGTAGAGTTGTACTGATGGTTTCCTTTTTTTATTTTGATTATTGATCACTTATATGCTAGCTAATTAGTCCTGCATACTAATTCCAGGGATGAATCTGCTGCTTTTCTCGTTCCCAATTATGTTTGTAGCAGCTTTGAGTTGTGTTTACCTCCATCTAAATCAGAAGAAGAAATCAAACATGCCATCATCATCATCATCATCATCATCATCTCCACTGGGAGTTGTGACTGCAATGGAGCTCGGTTTTGCAGCAATGTTTGTTGCACTCTTGGTTTGGTCTCTTACAAACCACTTACATGTCGGCTTCGCGCACCTCTACAATATGCATTTGAAACCAGCTGTAGGCCAGAAAGAGTATGTTCATGTGTTACTCAAGAAAATTGATCACTTAGCTTGTGAAGTTTTCACATTTACACCAGATGATTGATATGCATACATGTGCAGGTGGGAAGCAAAGCTTCGTAGCGTGTCGTATAGGCTTGGCTTAGCTGGAAACATATGTCTGGCGTTTCTCTTCTTCCCTGTAACTCCAAGCTCTTCGATTTTGGCTCTGTTTGGGCTAACATCTGAGTCGAGTATCAAGTACCATATTTGGCTTGGTCACCTCTCCATGCTTCTCTTTGCTGCACATACACTGGGCTACATCATCTTCTGGACCATCACTCATCAAATGACTAAGGTACGTAACTATGATGGATTAACTACACATTATTGAATTGGTGGTCAAGAAAGGCCGAAAGGGAGAGAATCTTTTCATTGCGTGATTGGAATTGAACTGGCTTGTTTTGGATGTAGGGACTATGCGTGTTCTTTCTTTCTTGTTTGATAGTGTATGGCGATGAAAATATCTGAAGGTCTATTCTTGGATCCTTAAACCGAGTGGTTGAACTCATTTTTCAAATTTTGGTATCATCCTACTTGCTATGTCACTTGTGTGAAAATAGATGACAGAGGCAGGCCGGAATCTGGACCAATTTGCATGCTAGAAGTGTTGAACGTCTCCGCTGTACGTCCTCCCATTGTCGAACGTGATCATTAGGCTCAGTCTGAGATTGCTTTAGGAGTTAACTACATGTTTATTATCATATTTGGATCAAAAACTTCAAAATATGTATAAGATCAATGAAAATTTGAAAATTGCTTGATTAATTTTGTTGATATTGATAGAAACTGATCTGTTATAACGAATATAAGAAAGAACACAGATTTACGTGTTTTACTAACAATGTATTAGCTATGTCCACAGGCAGAGGAGAACGGTTTTTATTATCCTTGAGGAAAACGGATTACAGATTACAGAATACACACTAGGTTAATAACCTAAATGATATATATATATATATATATATATACTCCCGAATGGTAGGCCCAATAGAAAACCTAAACCCAACATAACAGCGAGACTCTCATATGCTACCAACATACAAATCTGATTCAAGACATATTCTAACATGATCTACTGAGAATCAACTGAATCAATGGTGATGATGCAGATGCTAGAATGGAGCACAACTCGGATGTCAAACGTAGCTGAGGAGATTGCAATAGTGTTTGCAATGGCAATGTGGGTAACAAGCATTGCTCGTGTTAGACGTAAGTTGTTTGAAGTATTTTTGTAAACCCACCATCTCTATGTTCTCTACATCTTTTTCTACGTACTGCACGCTGGTGCTTCCTTCTTCTGTATGTGTTGGGAAAGAATACTCGTCTTAATACAAGGCCGACGGATAAATTAATTATCCCAGGAACTAATTTTTTTCACTCTTGTGTGATTTGCGAAAATAGTAACAGATAAATTAAAGACATAATATTTAACGAGGTTTGGCAAATGTCTACGTTTTCGGGACTGGATACTTCTTTCTTCCACTATGTAAAAATAATGGGATTACAATCTCATTTAGCGACTAACTTTACTAAGTGACACACACCTCCCTCTCTCAAAAGAAATTTTCTTCCCACTTAATTTGAGACTTCTCTTAATTTCTCTAAGTGAGGCTCTCTATTTTTATCTCATCAAATGTGGTAGCTCTCTCTAACTATTGCTCACAAATGATGGAACTCCCCGGCTTGCATGGTTGCCAACTACAATGTCATATATATAGGCAATTGAATGAACCGTATGTAGTGGGAATGCATGAACCAAAGTCATGTTTCTCCTTCTTGTTGGTATGCTTGTCTCTACCAACAATCAACATTTTCAGCTCTGGCCTATAGGTTTACAATGAGCTATGCTCTCTTCAATTAATGGGTCTCCAAAATAATAGTGTGTCTTGTTTTTCTCATGTGTAAATTCTCACAGGTAATTCACCTCAGGGGGGATAGACTCATTACCTTCTTGCCGCTATGGGTGTTTAGAGAGTTATACCTTGACCATTGACACCAAGGTATGACTATTGATTCTAGCCAAAAGAGAGTTACTAATTCACCTTCTTCTACGTACTGCACGCCGGTGCTTCCTTCTTCTGTATGGTCCTTCCCGGGGTCTTCCTCTTCATCATAGATCGATACCTGAGATTCTTACAGTCTTACAAGAGAGCCAGGTTGGTCTCAGCACGTGTTTTACCTTGCAATACCATTGAGCTCAACTTCTCCAAGAGCCAAGGTAATTCTGATTCACAGACAATAAATTCATCTGTTTTTGGCTAGTTATTTACAACTATTTTAAGCACATTGCACTGTTTCACATTACATTTAATGATGATATAAAGCCTCTTTTTTTCCCACAGGCCTGACATATAATCCCACTAGCATCTTGTTTATCAATGTGCCTAGTGTATCGAAGTTGCAATGGCACCCATTTACGGTGACTTCAAACTCTAACATGGAGCCAGACAATCCTAGTGTTGTGATCAAAAGTCTAGGAAGTTGGCCTCGGAAACTTTACCAGCAAGTTTCATCTAATTCTGTGGATCATATTCAAGTTTCTCTTGAAGGACCTTATGGTCCTACTTCATCTCATTTTCTAAGTTCAGTTCAAAACTCGAAATAAGATCATCTCTTGTTATTATTAGTTTGAGATTATATGATCTCCAGAATTTCAGTTTTAGTAGTACTAGTATCAGGGGCAGAGCATTGAAGGAGCAAAAGGGGGCAGCTGCCCTTCCAATTTTTTTCAAATTGAATAGAAATGTATAGAATTTTTTATTCTTGCCCCAAGTCAAATATATTTTGATATCTATTTAATTATGGAATATATTTCTCTCGATCCAAAACCAATTTAGAAGATGTCGACGGCGATGGAGTGATGGCCCTAGACTTGAGACCTCCTTGGTTGTGAGAGAGAGAACGATTAACTATAATATCTATCCATTGCCGGAGAAAGAATAAGAACTCGCTTCATAACTTATTAGACACTTCTAACTTTTACGTACTGTATTTCTATGCAGGGGCGGAGGACACTGTATTTTACTATTTTCTTTGTTTCTTAGTATATCAACTTAACTATATATTTCTTAGCATAAAAAATAAAATAATATGTTTTAATCTCTATATAAAAGGTTTATACCTAGTTAAAAAAAGTTGAGATTCATTATTAAATTTGAGTTTTTTTTTAATTTATTCACTTAACTTGAATCAATCATATATATAATTAATTTAATATTAATCATAATCTTATATATTTATTAAGTACTACACACTGAAATTTTTTTGCCCCTTCTCCCTAACGAAAAATTCTGGCTCCGCCCCTGATTAGTATAATATCTCCCTGGTAGTAGAACATCACAATTTTAAGTGCATTGTTGATTAAGCATGATTAGTCTTTTGTGGCCTCAGGCACGAAGCTCTGGTCATGGTTAACGGAGGCATTGGAATCACTCCTATTATCGCCGTAATCCGAGAAATCATGTTCCAAAGCACCAAAGCAAACTTCCATGTTCCATCTGTACGGCTAATCTGTGCCTTCAAGAACTCGGCTGCTGATCTCACAATGCTACAACTTTTGCTCCCAAATTCTGTCACACCTTCTAATTTCACCAACCTGAAATTTCATATATATCGAAGCCTATGTGACTAGGGAGGCAGGACATCACCCTCCATCAGACCCACACAAGCTTCTCCAAACCCTGTGGTTTAAGCCACACCCATTGGACTCATCTATATCTTCAGTTTTAGGACCAAGAACTTGGCTATGGCATGGTGCTATAGTCTCATCCTCATTTATCTTGTTTCTCTATGTTTTGGGTACTGTCACTCGCTTCTACATATACCTATTGGCTACAAGACTGGAAAACTATACCATGTCTCCTTCACTTGCCTCTGGTACATGTTTTTGGTCTGTGCCTCCATTTTCTTGGTCACTAGTGCAGTCTTCATTTGGTGTAAGAGACAGAATGCCATGGAAGAAAGGAAGCAAATCCGGAATGTGAAAGCATCATCACCAACAACTGATATTGAACTGGAGAATTTTCTTCATCATCTTCGGTCCCTGATTGCTCAAGCTACCCAAGTAGTTCATTATAAGACTAGGCCTGACCTCAAGAGTAAGTAGTATAAGTGTATATAACTAGCTACTTACTACCCCTTGAAGATGTGATCACATATGATTTTTATTAACTTTTGTTTGTACTGAATTCTGATTACAGAAATTCTGTTGGAGACCGAAGGATCTGATATCGGAGTCTTGGTTTGTGGCCCAAGGAAGATGAGGCATGAGTTTGCCGAAGTTTGTTCGTCCAGTATCGCACATAATCTGCACTTTGAGTCCATTAGCTTTAACTGGCATGGTGATGCTTATTACAGGCTGTAACTATATGTAATATACAGGTCTGCATTTACTGTACGCATTAAATACTTTATTGGGAAAATTATTTAAAGGTTCAAAAATAGACAAATTTTTCAAAAAAAACCAACTTATGACACCAAGGTAAAAAAGACTCAACTTATGACATTTTTTTTATAAAAAAAACTCAGCTGACATCATTTTTTTTCAAAAATGCCCAATAAGTTATAAAACTCATTTTTTATATCGATTTTGTCATTCTTTCCTAATTTGAATTCTAATCGTGTTTAAGAAATAGTTGTTTCATCCCTCCTCCATTTTTGCCGGGAAGTGAATCTCTCTCTCTCTCGCGATGACAATCTCACTGGAAAAAAATCTGTTCGATCTACACGTCGTACGAAATTAAAAATTTCAAGCGCTGTAAGTTTCAACGCTATGTCTCTGTCTGTCTCTCTCTCTCTCTCTCTCTCTCTCTCTTGTGATCGCGATGACAATCTCGCCGGAACAAAAAATCTATTCGATCTAGGCGTCGTACGAAATTGAAAATTTCAAGCGCTGTAAGTTTCAACGCTCTGTCTCTGTCTCTGTCTCTCTCTCTAACTCGTTGTCGATGATTTCATATATTAAGTTATGTTGTATATCCATTTTCACTCTATTTTTGCACGAAACTGTTTCAGTTCATAGTTGTATTAATCGATTTCATGATAGTATTGATTACTTAATTAGGTCTGTCTAAGTATATATTTTTGCTCCTCAAACTATAAACATTGAGAGATCGAAATCTACCGTACTTAATTAGGTCTAGATATGATTTTGCTTCTGAAGATGTGTCTAAGTATCTGTCTAGGTATTTGTCAAAGTATTTGTTAGAGTATCTGTTAGTGTATCGATCTAAGTATCTGTTTGAGTATTTGTTTGGATAACTAACTAAGTAACTGTCTGGATATATATTTTTTGTTTATAAACTGCATTTCAGTACTTACTATACAACTAGGAACCTCACCTTTTTGGTTCTTTTCAGGACTCTATACAATTGCATGTGTGATAGTTGATATCGAAAATGACAGCAATTGGACGTGGTTCTTAATGAACCTAAGAGATGAGATAGATAGACACAGCATAAACTAGGAAACTAATACTCAGAGAAAAATAACATTTCTCTCAGACCGTCATAATGAAATTATGAGTTCTCTTCCAGAGGTGTTCCCCAATGATGAGCATGACTACTGTTTTCGGCACTTGGTTGCTAACCTCAAAGACAACTACAGATGACACTTGAATGATAGAATTTCTGAACTCTTCATGCAATGTGCATATGCTAGAAGTGAAAGCAATTTGAGTTCATTTTTAACCAACTTAAGCTAGAAACAGATATGCAGAGATAACCGACTTCTTCAAGGATCTCCCAAAGGAAAAATAGTGTGCTGCATTCTTGAGAAATCGCTTCAGGATAAGTCACAACACAGATTGGACGTTAGACCTTCATTAACAAAGAAACAACCGGGAAGACCAAAGAAAAAGAGAGTGACAAAAATGGTGAAAAACAAACAATGCCAACAGAGTGGTCAAGATGTCACCAAACTGGTCACAACAAAAGAACTTTCAACAACCCTATCAATTGAACATACAAGTCTGTGTGGATTATTAAAGATGTTATCAGAATAATTTTCTAAAAGTTTGAATATATGTTTGGATATCTATATATTGAAATATTTATCTGGATATCTGTCTAGATATTTGTATATGAATTTCAGATCTGTAATTTATTACTTGCAAATACAAACACAATTTTGAGGTTATTTTTGTGTTTTATTTTGCATAGTAAAGAAGGGGAAAACAAGCATTTTATTGTATAGGTTAATGCATTGATTCAATAAAATTCAAGGAAAGCTGTTTGAGTATCTGACCGAACCAAGCTAATGATGTTGTATTATTCAATGGCTTCATATATACATTCATAAACTTATTTTCAAAATATTAAACTGAATAAAAAAATATATAGAAATAGTATTTCATAGGTTAACGAATTGATTCACTAAAATTTATGGATAGCTTTCTGTGTAGTTGTTTGTGTATCTGACTACGTCACAATACTAGCTATACAAATGGGTTGAGTAGGTTTGTTGTTGTAAAATGGATCAGAGAGTACAAATCAAACACTTTAGTTTATAGGCTTAATGCATTCTCTTCCAGAGGTGTTCCCCAATGATAAGTATGGCTACTTTTTTTGGAAATTGGTTGCTAACCTCAAAGACAACTACAGAGGACACTTGAAGGATAGAATTTTTAAACTCTTCATGCAATGTGCGTATGCTAGAAGTGAAAGACAATATGAGTTAGAACCTGCAGCAATCCTATCGATTGAACATACAAGTCTGTATGGATTATTAAAGATGTTGTCAAAATATTTTTCTAAAAGTTTAAATATCTGTCTGGATATCTGTTTAAGTATCTGTCTAGATATCTGGATACGAATTTCAGACTGAAACTTGTTATTGCAAATACAAACACAAATTTGAGGTTGTTTTCGGGTCTCTTGTTTTTTTGTTTTATACTACATTGTAAAGAAGGGGGAAATAAGAATTTTATTGCATAGGTTAATGCATTGATTCAATAAAATTCAAGGAAAGTTGTCTGAGAATCTGCCTGAGTATCTGTCTGAGTATCTAACTGGACCAGACTGATGATGTTGTATCATTCAATGGCTTTATATATTCATTCATAAACTTCATTTCAAAACATAAAACTGAATAACAAAAGATACAGAAATAGTATTGCATAGTTTAATGAATTGGTTCACAAATATTCATGGATCACTGTCTAGGTAACTGTCTGTGTAGTTGTTTCTTTATCTGACTGTGTCTCAATACCAACTATACAAATGGGTTTGAGTAAGTTTTGTGTTGTAAAATGGACCAGAGAGTGCAAATCAAACACTTTAGTTCATAATCTTAATGCATTGATTCTCTCATTCAAAAGTCCAGAGTAACACAAATAGTATTACGCAGACAGATACCCAAGCAGATACTCAATCAGATAGTAATATAATCACATTCATAATGCTCTCCAAAATGTAACACGTACAAGAGATACCCCTACAACTAATAACAATGTTCACACAATGATCACTATAATAAAAATATACACATTAGTTATTGTCCTACACTTGTTCTTGAGCTGATTCAATCATTCTTCTTCGATATCCATGATAGATCATGATCCATAAACAATTCCAAAAATCTAGCCTTGAACCAAGCAACATCCCCGCGACTCAGATTTTGCTTTATTTCCTTACCCAGAGCAATATGATACATCATATAGCAAATAATAGTTCCAAAGTCAAAGCCAGGAGGCTGTTGGGGACTGTTGTTGAACGACTGCACAGGTATTTTGTCAAAGTCAACCTTCTGATCTTTAACCCACCGAATGCTTTTACGTTCATTCTCTAATATAGGGATACCCAAACAAATACCCAGTCAGATACATAAACAGATACCCATATAGATACTTAAAAGATATCCAGAAAAAAAAAAGATTTCTATCACACACAAAACAGCAGTAGCAAACTAGTACAACAACCAAAAATCAAACTGAAAACTTTTAAAAAAAAATGTCAACAACACCAACAACATAGATTTCAAAAAATTTGAAAGGATATCAAGATAGATACTTAGACAGATACCCAGACAGATACGTAAAAGATATCCAAAAACAAGGATTTCTATGACACACAAAACAACAGCAGCAAACTAGTACAACAACCAAAAATCAAACTGAAAACCTTAAAAAAATGTCAACAACACCAACAACATACATTTCAAAAAATTTGAAAGGATATCAAGGCATATATTCAAACAGATACTTCAAAGATATCCAGAAAAATGACTTCTATCACAAACACAACAACAACAACTAATACAACAAACATATAGCTTTTTGAATACACTACATACTCTTATACTGGTTATAGAAATTCATCATATTCAATACCAAATCCTTGATCACGTACATGTGCGGCAGTGGCGTGATCGTCGTGGCGTCACCTGCATCTTCGATCTTGGTTAAGCACGTCAGGCTATTGCAGCTGTCGATGTTCATCTCGCACGAGCCGCAGATCCCTTCGCGGCAGGAGCGGCAAAAAGTGAGGGAGGGATCCTTCTTGTTTTTGATCTTGATGAGCGCGATGAGGACCATAGGGCCGCAATTGCTGAGGTCGACCTCGTAGTTCTTCAGCTCAGGTTTCGCAGGAGAATTTGTGCTCCAAAGTAGATCGAGAACGTCTTCATCTTCGAAGAGTGGCCAGAACCGGCGGCATCGGTCTACAGCTCCGAAGCGAAGGCTCTGAACAGCTCTAGCCTCGCCGCAGAAAATTTTGGAGATGAGATTCCGGTCAAGGACCTCCGTAACAAAACCATCGCCATTGTTGAGTTGTTCAGATTGTTGAGGATGGAGAAGAGGCTGTGGTTGGTGCTGTTCGGATCATGTATGGAGTTGGAAGTCAGTGACAAAGGCAAGGAGACCGACTGAAGTCGACGATAGAGTCCGAGGAGGTGACAACAAGTTGGGAGCTCAGTTTAGAGATTCGATTTTTTGTGTGTGTGTGTGTGTGTGTGTGTGTGTGTGTGTGTGTGTGTGTGTGTGTGTGTGTGTGTGTGAGAGAGAGAGAGAGAGAGAGAGAGAGAGAGAGAGAGAGGGTTGGGGTTTCAGAAATTTGTGACATATGTAGTAAATATGAGAATAATATTGGGTTGTTACATACTTAAAAACAGAATGAGTTTTTTTTTATTGAAAGTTTATGCTGAATTTTTTAGGAAAGAAAGTGTGAAATTGGACGTTTTTTTTTCATTTTCCCTACTTTATTCCTGGTCAAATTTTCATTCACTCTGCATATTACCTATATAACAGGCGTGGGTTTCTTCCTGTACCTGTAGCTAGAACAGTAACTACAGTGTAGATACGTGCGAGACACACGTGAGGGGCAAATCCGTTCTCTTCCCCCAGCTCATGCCCATCGCTCATGATCCTCCCTCTCTCTGTTGCTTTTGGTTCATTGCGTTGACCCAAAATCTGCATGTGTCTCTCCTCTGTCAGTTTCACCAACCCAATCTGCAGTGTCGATCATGAAGCCTTATCTCCATCAAACCAACGTCGCCGGAGTTCAGTCCCCATCAAACCAATTTGGTGAAATTTACATCATGTACACTTCAACCCCTCTACCTCCTGAACCAACCCAGTTCAATTCGAAATCCATCTCTCCTGTTCCTAACAGGCCTGGTTTCACATCTCACCAAATCCCCACTAAAAAACCAACTAATCTCAAAAAAAACAAAGGGGCAGAGATTATGTCTCCTCCGGTGGCGTCTCACTTCGTCATAATCGCCTTAACACACACAAGTCTGCTATTGTGCTTCAACATCAAGAGTGGGCAAACTATCCATAGCATAAGCAATTGCACTCCGTTCAAGTTTTAGGCTGAGCCCGACGCCCTCAATCACATAGGTAAAACTCTGGATATATCTGTGTTCGTTGTTTCAATCTGACCATTTTGTTGTTCATCGTTTTTATCTGGGTGTGTGTTTTGTGACAATCGGTGTAACAAGACCATGTATAGATCAATATATTTGAAACCATCTTAAGTTTTTTTGGCTTTTCTCTTCTTTGCAATCCCTGCTCCAGCATTCTCTTCCTTTAAAGACAGTCCATGAGGAAATGAATACTTTGTCTACAACAGATGAAAAAAGAGATGGTTTTTTGGTGGGAATTAAAACCATTGAAACTTTAGGATTTGGGTGTGGGATTTATGTTGCAGAAGTTTCAAATGGAATTTCAAACACCAAAACTGCCATGGAATTTTTACTCACAATGCTCATGCCTTTCAAAGATCAGAACTTTGGGGGGTTTAAGCTTGAGTTTGGATTTTGAAACACCAAGTGTTTGAGGAAATGGGTGTTGTCACTGTTGGTGAGTTGAAGCTTAGCATTTCAGGGAAGTATTGTTTTCCTCCAAGCTCAACTATAAGCCATGCCACAGATTAGTAATGTCCTGTCTAGAGTTTAGGGTCTGCTTTCAGTTTGGCTAAATATTGTTGTTGTACGTGAATCCTTTTGATGATTCTGTGTTGTTGTGGATTTTCGATTGGGACGTATCGCTAAACTATGTTCGTAAATTAATCTAGGTTCAATTTCGATGATTGCCTTTCTCTGACCTGATCTCTGAGTTCTTCTATCTTGCTGTGCATCTATGATCATCAAGTTTTGCGATTGAGTTTCATCTTTGATAATCATATCATAGATCTGCACTGCCCTTTCTTGCTATATATTGCTTGATTTCATGTATGAATGCCATTTGGAAGTTTGTGGCATGCATTATGTGCATATATAAGTAATCTGCATTAGAAGTTTGTAACCTGCATTGTATATAGTGCTATCAATTTCTCATTGATAGCACCATTTAGGACGAAGAGTAACCATATTAATGAGGAAATCTATTAGTTGAGCTTGAGATTTTCTTCAGAAAAGAAAATAATACTCGAGGATATGTGTCGGTAAGAGTAGATGAAATCATGTTTTCACAACTGAATGATTGAGGCCAAACATCATTGTAACATGGAATGAAAATGTGAGTCACAATGGATAGAACCATACAGAAGCGAGAGAAGACATACCCAAATTGATGAGCAGAAACATATAGCCAAAACAAAGTGAGATAGGAACAAAAGAAGCTCAGTCCATCATGAATCCTGGAGCTGACATAAACCCAGAACCTTAACAATCCCTATCATTCCTATTGTTATATAGGATAATAAATCCCAATGGAAAATCGGGGGATGAATAACTTCAAACATTTGAGAAGCTATCAGATAATACATATCTCTGAACTGTGGAATGTTACACCGTCAAGCAGAGGTAACTTCTAAATCTTGGAAAGTAACAGCTAACTGTATTACTATAGATAATCCATTTCTAAATCTCTCATATCTACATATTACGCTATCAAGCAGAGGTAACATTTGAGAATACATATCAGATAATACATATCTCAGAATTTTGGAATATTACACCGTCAAGCAGAGGTCTCTTCTAAATCTTTGTATTTAGACCAAAATTATTGGTCTCTCTTTGTTGTGTATGTTTTGTGTCATTCTTCTTATCAAAGTTACTTTTTCGAAATGTACGTTACAGCCATAAAAAACAACACTGAACTTTGTGATTGATATACTGTTATGTAAATGAGATTTAACTATGGCCATCAAATTCAGCAAGTTAATGAGTTCCTTCAAAGACAAATTGTTCTTTCCCTTCTGAATCAGTTTCATTTTATTTTGTAGGCTTTGAGATTTAAGTTGTTTGTATTCTGCTGTGTCATTTTTTTGGCAAACAGTGTTGCCTCTGTTCTTTGCATGTATGTTTGGTTATTTAATGTTTATTTGATTTAGAACTATGTTCTGTATCAGAATTTCAATTACATGGTTGAGAAGAAAGATTGAACCATGATATTGTTTTGGAAACATATTAATATCTCCTGATTTATGTGGAATACCTTTTATCAGACAAATGAAATAAGTGGAACATATAATATTTGCTTATCACAGATCTGATTTTATATGAGAGAATAGATGCTGCATCAAGAACAGAAGAAACTTATAATATACTTAACCGTTATGAATGCTATGAATGCAGACTCAATTGGTCTGATATAGCATTACCATTGAATAGGTAGTTTATACAAACTAAGTGATCAGATTCCAAGAAACTGTAATTGAATGACATGTTTAGCTGTAAACAATCTGGATGTTGTTCGTTGGTGCATACACTGTTCATATAGGCTTTTTTTGTCAACTCAGTTTGTTAACCAGGTGTGTGCCCCTTTGTATAGTTTCAACTTAGTTTGTTGAGGTGTATCCTTAAAATATGAGTCTGTGGTGTATATTAAACTATAGTGTATGCTAAGATGGTTGTTATCTTACTTTCCCTGTTTTAGTTTTGTTAATAGTCTCACTTATATATCATCAATTTTAGCTGTAATGGCTATGTACTTTATCTTTTTATGAGAAAATTTATGATTGTGTTGCAACTCCTGCAAGCATTTAGGTTGAGTTGCATAATTAGTATATTGCATAGCAATATTTGATGATCAATACATGCAATTGGGGGTCTTTAGTTTTCTTTCCGTTCTTTCGCTTCTAATGTGATATTACTTTAAACTTCAATGTTTTCTGATATATGCTCATCTGGGGTTTTCCCATGCTTCCCAAAATGAATGAAACTGTTGAAAAGATTAGAGCTTTTATGCGTATGGTTTACAATTTATATCAGTTTTGATCGATTTAGTCAGTTTGGTTAGTTTTATCTGGGTCTACTGATGAGTGTGATATGTGATCAAAAGATACTAGCATGAATGTGATTTCCCCACTACGGTCTGTCTATCTCTGATTTAATTTCTGGTGTTGTAATTTACCCTAAAGATATACTTTCACCTCTTCAAACATGAAAGCACTGCAAGTCTTATGAAATTGTGAGTTATTGAAATTCAGATCATATATTTTTGCCATTCAATCATTAATTTATGCTTGGTTGGTTTCAATTTCGAATCTTTGTATTTTCATTAATTGAATTGGATCAGATGGATATGTAATTGTTGTTAGGGGTACTATATTCATTTTTTCTATTGGGTATGTGTGAATTTGAATCTTCTATGTCAGTTATGTAAGTCTCATATCCTGCAGAACTCAAGACGTAGTTTAAGTGAACTGAGATGTAGTTTATCTTGGATAGTTAGTTGACCTATCTGTTTGTGTGCAAAAGCTTTCACTCAATATCTGTGGAGATTTCTAACACGCTGACACTGATGTGGTTTTTGCAACAGGTGAGCGCTTAAGCAAATAGTCAATATCGAAACTATAAGTAACAGATATCCCCTGGCTGAAATGAGATGAGATGCAAAGGATAAAATTCAAAAACCAACTTCTTCTAGCTAGCTCTAGGGCGCTGTATATATAGTAAAGTAGCACGAAGTTGAGGGTTAGAACGAGCTAAGGGTGGGCAAAGATAGAGCACTCTGAATTATCTTGCATACAAATATAATCTGGGACTTGATTGCATGGTGACTTGGAGAGAAATTACAAATGTCAGTGCCAGAATGAAAATTAGCATGAGGCACAAATGATCAATTTTTTTTTGACTTTGTCAAGGGTATGCATGCACTTATATATTTGTGGCTGAATGCATGTACTTATATTGTTCTGCTGATGATTAATTGTAATTTTTTATATTGACATGGATCAAGAGACCAATGGATGTTGCACATTTATATTGTACTGTTATAGTCTTGCACCATGTATCCTACTTATGCCAACATTTATAATGGAGTTTTTTTTCCCTTGGGTTCATCAGAGATGACAAACTTGATAAGGAACATCAAACCATTCACAATTGGCATGGCTGTTAGGGCACGTGTTGCTCTCGAATGGAGGCCTCGACTGTTTGACAGTCTTGAATATGATGGCCTCCATTATCTGTTGGTGGATGAAGAGGTGAAATATACATTCACATATAATTGCTGCTTAGTGACACTTTTTGTTGTTCCACCCACTTTTTCGTTCTGAACTGCTTTCTGAATTCTGCATGTCTGTAGGGTTCATCCATCCATGCTATGATTGACGAATGTTATTATGGGCATATGCCGAAACTGATGAAAGTGGGACAAGTATATGACATTCGTTGGTTTGGTTCAAAGAGAGATACTGCCAGGCAGGGAGTTTGCCAACGTGATATCATCCTCACCTTCACTGCAAAAACTGAGTTCGATGAATTCAAAGAAGAAATAAGCACAATTCCAAGATATGCTTTCAAATTCATTGAATTTGCTCAGTTGCAGCGAGAAGTAGACCATCAAACCCTGCTTGCCGGTAAGTTGGCTGATATATATATATATACACATGTGTACGTTTTGTGAGTATATGAAGTCCATAACAAAATACTAACATTTTTGCTCCACCAACTGCAAGATCTGTATGGATGCATCAAAGCAGTGAAAGAACCAATAGAGATCACAGTGAAGAACTCAAAAAGGAAGCAGATCAGAGCTGATATAAAGTTCATGTTCATAGGGTATGTTTTTCTACAGCCTTTACGCTTTAATTCATATGCTGATCAAATATCTTTTTTACAAGATAATTGATCCATGACCACCACTATCATTTCATCTTTATTGGAAATTTTGTATTCGCTAATGTTGCACACTGGATGTACAGGCGAGAGGAAATAAAAATCATATTGTGGGGAGATGTGGCAGCATCATTTTCTATCCAAAAAATTAGTGAGTCTCCTGAACCCGTGCTTGCAGCCTTCACTGCAATGCGGATAACAAAGTATGAAGGTATTACAATTGACTCATTCATCGTGATTTATTTTCATGTTATCTGTTTTTTCAAAATGTTATGGGAATTCACTGTTATCACTTATGCATGTTTTTTTTGGATGTTGTTTTAGGGTATGTGGGAGCATCCAGTACAAATCATACATGTATTATTCTGAATCCACGTATCGAGCAAACAGACAAATACAAAACTGAGTGAGTATCGTATAATATAATCACTAATCATCACAAATCTATTTAGGGTTCAGAGCAGTATTAAGATGCAGCTGGGTGATACAAATGTTCAAATTGGATCGTAATATATGCTGTTATATATGGTTACATGTAGTTTAACAGCCGCATAAGCTCTTAACAAATAATAAATAAAGAGTAGGTTTATTTCAAAAGGGTCTACCATACTGACCTAAGAATTGCAGTTACTATGAATGCATTACAATTTTGAATCTAAAACTTTGGTTCTTTAAACTCCAGCTCAATGATCTTCTATACTGTGCAATTTTCCTCTTCAATTAGATGAGTTTTTATAAAGAAATGCCACCTGTCTGGCCTTCTAATGACAGCTTTTCTTTTTATGTCAGGTTCTCAAGAACAGGTGACAAAGTCAATGTCTTTGCTACTCGCTCAAAATTGACACTCTCAGGAGAAATCAATGAAACAGATATGAAGACCGTTGTTGAATTGAAAACTTTGGATCCTGCCATACACACGGTATGTCATCAGGCAACTTTCTGTGCCCAAAAATCTATTGTTTCCCAGCTTTACTTCTGTATTATCTTTGAATTGCTTTGGCTTTCAATAAGTTGTTCGGTTTACTAAGCTATTTGTGAAAACTGACATCTTTTCTACTTTGTTCTCTGCCAAGCTCTTAAAAAAATTGGGCTTTGTTTTCTTCTTCTGGATTATGGTTTACTATTAGGTCATATGTCACCATAAGAGTGCTATGTTTGCTTCAAATCCTTGAATTGATCTTATGCTAATGAATGCAAGATCTGATGCCTCTGATCCTTCATACAAATAATTGTTGTTTGGTGGTTATGAGTTAGTTTCCCACTTTAATTCAACTGTGTTTAATCTGGTATGAATTTCATTTCCTCTTTTACACATCATTTGTGTGTTATCCTTTTTATGTGCAAAGTGTTATCTCAAATATAGTTCGTTGTTGTGTGTGTCCTAACTTAGCTGCTATTATTCTGTAAATGACGTCGGTGAATATAACCACATGTTGTGTAAATCAATCTTCATATAGTCAACCTTCATATACAACAATATTTCTAATCAGCCTGACTTTTTTCCCCCCAGTCCAAATCAGTCTACTGTTCAGGAGTTGTCGCAAGATTTTTTGCTGAAAAAGGCTGGTGGTACAATGCCTGTTCCCACGACAAATGTTACAAGGTCATGCTCAAGAATGAAACACAGGAAGATAATTACTTCTGTTCTGTTCATGGACAGAACGAACCCAAAAAAAAGGTAGGCTTGCTCCTTTGCCACTATACACAGTTGCACCTATTCTTATTTGATTTCTACATTAGTGTTGCTTACTCTGCCTCACTCATATACATACACAACTATCATGCAGTTATAGAGTCTTCATGATTATTGAAGATGAACTAGACCAGGCAAGCATCACTATTATGGGAAAAGCAGCAGAGGAATTTTTCCAGGCAACCTGTGAAGAGTTACTGAAAAAAAGATTCTATCCCACCGAATCAACCCTGCCTCCTGAGATCAGCTGCAACATTGGAAGAGAATTCCTGTTTGAGATCAATGTCAACCAACATGGCCAGTTTTATCTGAGAAACACCTACGAAACTGAAGCCGCCAACAAGAAAACAGCCACAAAGAAACCACTGCAGGATGAACACCAACCTGAAGAACTCATTCTGGATACTCCTGAAAAAAGATCTGCTCCAAAGAGAACCACGGACAGGAGTGCTGCAATAAAACTGTTCCTGAATGAAATCAACAAGGAGGGGAACCAGTAAGTAGTTCCACAAAATACAATTTTGGGGTGCTTTGTGACAATAACGACCGTAGCCTAACTGAAAATGTTTCATATTTTCAGGGACAACTGTGGCAGCAGCTCAGCAACATAGAGCATGCTAAAAAATTGACAAGTACATCAACTGTACACATTTTAATGCATGCATAAATAGACTAGATCACTTAGTTTTTGTATTTACCATCGTTTGTTTTTTTGGGCTGTCAGCATTGGTGTAAATACAAGAAGGAATTGCTTTTTGCTGGAAATGACGCTATCTTGCATAAGAAGCTCACGGAGCACACCAACTTCTTCAATTCCTTATTTTGCTTAGTTAAATAGATGTTAGTGCATCTGTATCTGTAATTTTAAATGCAGCTGGTCAGCTAATGTTGTGATCAAGAATATGATCTTGATCTGGGCATTAGCTGTTTTGTATGCAGCGTTCTTAGTTAAATAGATGTTAGTGCATCTATGTCTGTAATCTTAAATGCAGTTGGTGAACTAATGTTGTGATCAAGAATGTGATCTTGATCTAGACATTAGTTGTTTTGTATGCACCGTTATGTAATTAATTTCTCATGTTTATATTAACCTATCTCAAGAACAATGGATGTGTACTTTATACCCGCGCCTCGCGCGCGGGCTTTTTGCTAGTATTATATATGCTGTACATCTATATTTGTCTCCTGAGCAGTTACCGTATGCAGAGTTCAGAGTCAAATTGTCCAAGCTCATCTTAAATAAATGACTTGTCCTGTTGTAGAATAACTAGGTTCATATTGTGATTTGTTCAAATAGAACAGGTTTAAATTTAGTGTTTCTATTAGTATTGGGTTTGCTATGTGATGTTAACTCTATATAAGGAGGAGGATTATCAATGAAGCGATACATAATCTCTTAAATCATGTGTTCTTAATCACGATCGCTGCCGCTGAGCGAGGCCATCATCCCCGATTCAAGGACCTCGATCCTTGAATCCATTGCTTCCCAACAAGTATGTTATTATTTGTAACGTTATTTGTTTTCACACTTTGTTCTGTTTAGCATAGCATGTGTAACCATGAGCTTGTTTACTTCTACTTCCAAATTGCAATACATTAGTATGCTAAAGGGTGTAGATACTTTGAGCCAAAGATATAGCTAAAAGCCAAACATGTATGCAAGGACCTAAGAACACTGAGTTGTTGCATGTTATATATATGTGATACTGTTATTGACAATTGCATTGGAAGAAACACTAGGCCAAGTATATGCATCTGGTTGTCTTCAGCGTAAATTCTGTCATAATTTGAAAATTATTTCACATAAGATTTTGACTAGGACTGTGATTCTTTCGACTTGATTCATCGAATTTGCCAAGGTTTCGGTATATGCAAGTTATATAATGACATGATGAACAACTAACTAATTCCATTTACAGCAGAGATGGATTCAGGTTCAGTAGGAGTGAAGAAAAAAGACACTGCTTCAAGTAGTGGCCTGAAGACGATTTTTGGGTCGATGATGATGGTGCTCTTGACGATGGTTTTTCTGGGTTACGCTGTGATTCTGATGATGATGCCTACAAATACGTTCTATATGCAATGGATGCCAGCCCTTATTGCAAGAACAAATTCTACATATTTTGGGGCGCAAGGTTTATTTGCAAATCTGATACACCATCACATACTTCTCAAATTCACCAAAAAAAGTGGTGGTGTTAAGTTCTTAACACATTGTGCTTATGTCTATGCAGGTGCAAGCATACTTATCTACATATTCCCCATCATGTTCATCGCAGCAGTGGGATGCTTATTACTTCATATGAGAAGTAAAAGTGTTGATCATAACAGCAAAAGGTACCCTCATTCCCTCTCGTATCATTAAGCGAGCGTTTCGCTGAAGAGATATGTTTTTGTTATATGATCAGCTGTGTTAAACAAGTTTCTACTTTTGTTCTTGTTTTCATCAGTGGAGCTCAAAGGTTGTCGTCATGGAAAAGACCAGCGCTGGTGAAAGGCCCTCTTGGAATAGTTTCATGGATGGAGCTGGCTTTTCTAGGAATGTTTATTGCTCTACTTGTTTGGTCCCTCTCTTCTTGGTTGCATAATATGTTCGCGAGTAGTGCACTACAAGCCGCAGCCACCCACGAGCATGTGTAAGAAATTTACTCTCAAGTTTCAGCACTTGTAGCTGTTAAAACTTGTTATAAACAGATGGTTTAGACTTATTGAATTTTGATTGCATTTGATGTGCAGGTGGCAAGCAAAGTTTGAGAGTACATCTCTAACGCTTGGCCTACTTGGAAACATGATTCTGGCCTTTCTGTTTTTCCCTGTGGCGCGAGGATCTTCGATTCTTCAGCTCGTTGGTCTCACATCAGAAGCAAGTATAAAGTACCATATTTGGCTTGGCCATCTTGTCATGACTGTCTTCACTGCTCATGGTTTAGGTTACATTATATATTGGGCCAGCACAAGTCAAATTTCACATGTAATTTTTTTTTTTTGAAAGGGAAGAAAAAAAGTATCACTGTAACTTGACAAGCAAATCATAGATCAATGCTAATAACTTCTAATTTGTGTTTCATTATAGATGCTCCTATGGCAGAAGATTGGGATTTCAAATGTGCCTGGAGAAGCGTCTTTGCTGGCTGGACTAGCCATGTGGGCTACTAGCTTAGCTCCAATAAGGCGCAAGATGTTCGAGCTCTTCTTCTACACTCATCATCTCTACATTGTCTTTGTTGTCTTCTACGTTTTCCATGTAGGCTTCGCCACCGCCTGCATAATGCTCCCCGGCTTCTACCTTTTCACCATTGACCGCTTCTTGCGTTTCTTGCAATCCCAACAAAAAGTTTCCCTCGTTGAGGCCCGTGTCCTGCCCTGTGAAACTGTCGAGTTGAGCTTCTCCAAGCATCCAGGTAAAGGCACAAAGACTATATATAATACCAATTAGTACTCAATACCATAGTCAACTTTGTCAAAATTTCTCAATCGTTGTGTTGTGATTGGTTTTAGGACTGAGCTATTCACCAACAAGCCAGCTGTTTCTGAATGTGCCTGGGATTTCCAAGCTGCAATGGCACCCTTTCTCCATTACATCCAGCAGCAAAATGGATCCTAACAAAGTAAGCGTCGTCATCAAAATTGAAGGAAGCTGGTCTCGCAATTTGTACCAGAAGTTTGCATCAAGCACTGGGCCAGTAAACCACATCGAGGTCTCAGTTGAAGGACCCTATGGACCTACCTCATACAACTTTTCAAGGTACTTAAACTAAATGCATTGTTAAAACTATCCACTCCCATTAGAGATTTGTACTCAAATTTCAGCTGACATGTTATGATTTGGTATCAGGCACGAAAAGCTAGTATTGGTGAGTGGAGGAAGCGGCATTACTCCATTGATATCCCTAATCCGCGAGCTCTTATCCGAAACCAAAGACTCGGCAAGGAAGACTCCGAAAGTTCTACTCATATCCGCTTTCAAGAATTCACCAGACCTCGCCATGTTAGACCTCATCCTCCCATCTTCAGGCACAACCTTGGACATTACATCCTTGCAACTACAGATCGAAGCTTATGTTACAAGGGAAAAAGAACCTACAAGGGACAACCACAAGCCTCTCCAAACACTAAGCTTCAAACCAGACCCATCAGATTCGCCAGTTTCTGCAGTATTAGGCCGATACAGTTGGCTTTGGCTCGGAGCGATCATATCAATGTCCTTTGTCATATTCCTAGTGCTACTAGGACTCCTCACCCGCTTTTACATATACCCCATTGAACATAGCCCTGCAATGATGTACAATGCCTCTTATAGAGCTGCGCTGTACCTGTTAATTCTGTGTGGCTCCATATTCATAACTGCAACTGCAGTTTTCTTATGGAACAAGAGACGGAATCTAGAGGAGACAGGACAGATAAAATCCGTGGACATGCCGCCAAAGATTTCTGATTCACAAAGCGCTCCGCCTGAAGATGTCGAACTCGAAAGCCTTCCACACAGGTCTTTTATCGACTCCACCAATGTGCACTATGGCACAAGACCAAATCTTCAAAGTAAGCGAAACTTATTAATTTAATTACACTTGAGCTTGCTTGTTCCTTTTCTTAATGAAATTCCTAAACCTGACGGGAATCGTTTGTTTTTTTGCAGAAATATTATCAGAATGCAAAGGATCTAGCGTTGGGGTCATTGTTAGTGGACCAAGGAAGATGAGGCAAGAAGTGGCTGCAATATGTTCATCATCGTCGGCTCATAACCTACACTATCAGTCCATGAGTTTCAGCTGGTAGTAAGCTGATCGAAAGATCCTAGAAAATTTATCTCCAGTGATGTACGTAGGAGTCGAATTAAGAAACAAATTTATTTTAGTAGGACGTACTAGTTAATTTGTAACTCTACTCAGTTTTTTTTTTGGGTTGGTTCTAGATAGAACTCATGTAGACGTGTGTTGCATTGATAAGATATATTGGGTTTTTTTTTTACTTGGCCTATATTTGTTGTATTTGTTATCTTAGATTCTTAATGATAACTATTACGATGTAGAGTCAATATTCTTGGAGTAACAGTACAACCTATTATAATAAAGAGCCAAGAGAGGGTTTTATTCCAATTTGTAATCGGTCCAGATTACCAGTCATTATATATAACTAAACATTGGATGACAAGCTAGACTTGTATAATGAATGAGCTGCTTTAGTTGCATCGTTTTGTTTAAGCTGCATATGTATTAAGAATTTATGATACTGCCAAAACTTTAAATTCGTAATACAGGCTTAATACTTGGAACTTTGAAGGATGATGAAGTGGTGCCTTTATAAAAGGATTTCAAATCCTTTATAATCAATACACGATAGAAATATATGGTACAGACATTGGTCTGAACATGTGGTTGCTAATGGAGCCACTCATGGTGGCTAATGGAATGAAGCTTGGATCTATGTTGGGTGATGTGATACAGGTTGAAGATCCAATGCAGGTTGGTCACAGGGGATATCTAAGGATGCGAGTGGACCTCAATGCTAGACGACCACTCCCTACTTACTGCCAGCTACCAAAAAGAGATGGGACGATGACTAAGGTCAAGCTAAAGTATGAAGGTTTGAAGCGCTTCTGCTTTAAGTGTGGAAGAATTGGTCATATTCTACAGGATTGCAATCGCCAGGTAAACCCTATTCTTCTGAATCTAGGTGTGGTGTATGATAATAGCCTAGTTGCAGAGGCTCCATCAAAGGCAGTGTATACTCAGCCCTGGTACCCGAACGACCCTCCATATGCCACAAAGAAAAAGTTTGTGAACCCGGCTACTTTCCGGAGACCAATTCTGAGCAAGGAACGTCAGGAGTTCATGAACCTAAGCAGCGAAGAACAAGAGAAGATCGAAAAGGAGATAGAAGAGGCGAGTGCTCGTGTCGATGACCATGTTTTTGTGAGCAATAGGCGTTTGATGGAGGCCCCGAGTAGGGTTGGAGATTTCCCGAGGGGGTTTGGCCTGAATTGCTGGCCGGAGGAGATGGGAAGAGGCTGTTTGAATTTTTCAAACATGTCTAGGGATAGGCGACTTGGAGGAGTTGAATTACGTGGCTTTGAGTTTGGGAGTAGTGCCAGAGACGTTGACATTCCTATGGGTGGGGCCAGCAGACCCAAACAAATTCGGTAATTGGGGGCTTTAATTACTCTTTTCATTCACCTCAGGTCCTCAGCTACTACATCATATGGGTCCAAATGGGCTTGTATATGCATGGGCCAACGCGGGCTGGGTTTCTGAATTACATGGTGGCCAATTTAACCCTAGAGCGATAACTCATCGTGGAACTACCGAGGATACTAACCCTATGACGCATGGAATACAGATCAGGGAGGTCACTGTAAGTTCTAGCTCAACACAAAACTCCTTGAAGAGGAAGAGAGAACCAGATGTGAAAAAGAAGAACAAAAAGAAAGGACCACAGACATCACTCCCAAATGCCAAGCATCAGCTATCTAAACGTGCTGATGAGGTAAGCAGAAAAAGGCACGATGGGAAGGAGGATAAAGCAGATGGGGGTGATAATGGATCAAGCAGCTCGATCAGAGAGGAACAAGAGCAAGAGTATATGGCAGATGATGTCAAGCTGATAACGTTAAAGAAGAAAACTGAGAAAAATGGCACTGACAGCTGGCCTAAAACAGCTGCACGAAAATAATGTTACATTTACTGGAAAGCCTTGACAGTTCAATCATTGAGGGAGATGATCAACTCCCATTCCCCTGATGTGGTTTTCCTCTCCGAAACACATCAAAGTAGTTACTATGTTAATAAACTTAGGAGGAACTTGGGATACTATAAGGGTTACAATGTGGATCCAGTTGGCACTGCAGGTGGCTTGTCTATATGGTGGAGGCCTACTGTATGTGTGGAGGTGATAGCTTTCTCCCACAACTTCATTGACACTATGATTACTGCTGTGAGTAGTGGATTACCTTGTAGATGCTCTTGGATTTATGGCTCTCCCTATCAGAAGGACAAGGATGATTTCTAGAGAATTAGGGAGCTTGGAAATAGAGCTGACGGTATGCCAAGAATGGTCATTGGGGATCTCAATGAGCTGTTGTGGAGTTGTGAGAAAAGTGGGGGTGCTGCTTGGCTTGAGGGAAGGGATATCCATTTGAAGGAGTTCACTGACAACAATAACCTAATTGATATTGGGTTTGTTGGGCAGAGTTTCACGTGGGCAAGATGTGAAGATGGGGAGATCGTATTGGAAGAAAGACCGGATAGAGGACTATTAATGAAGAATAGATTATGTTATGTCCCGAGTCCAGAGTCACTCATCTTCCTCGAGTGGGCTCTGATCACTGTCCACTATTAATGAAGATCTTTCCAAAGCCTGTCAGGAAAAGATTTGTTTTCAAGTTTGAAGCTTTTTGGGCGGAAGATGAGGAGTGCAAAGACATTGTACGAGATGGATGGAGTTGTAACAGACCCATCTCTAGCCAACACAAATGGAAAGCGAACCTGATTGCTATAAGAGCCAAGCTTCTGAAGTGGAGCAGAAACAAGTTCAGCAACAACAAGGTGGAAATAAAAGCTTGTTTGGAGGAGGTGAATAATTTACAAACTGATGGCCCTGGAAGGGATTGTATGAAGTGTTGATTAATAGGCTAAGCGACCTGTGGAAAAGAGAAGAGATGTATTGGCACCAAAGGTCCAGGATTAGTTGGTTAGCTGCAGGGGATTCTAACACCAAATTCTTCCACCTTACTACTATTTATCGTAGTCAGAAGAACAAAGTTCTGAAGATTATGGATGCGGGAGGTCATTGGCTTGAAGGTGAAGGAGTGATTAGAGCTGAATTCGATAAGCATTTCAAAATGTTCCATGCTAGTAGTGGTGCTAGATCTTGGGGTAGCATTTTGTGTGGGGTTAGTAAGATGGTTAGTGATGACGTGAATGCCTGCCTCCTAAGTCCTGTGTTCACTGAAGAGGTAAAAGAAGTTGCGTCACAAATAGGAGCATTGAAGGCACTGGGGCCTGATGGATGCTCAGGTGTGTTCTACCACAAATATTGGGATTTGTGAGTGATGTGGTAACAGCAACTACTAGAGATTTCTTTAGGAACGGAAGTGTCAAGTTGGACAGGATGAATAAAACTCACATTGCCTTGATTCCAAAGGTTCCCCATCCAGAGAATACCTCTCAATTCAGACCAATCAACCTTTGCAATAACTCCTATTAGATATTGGCAAAGGTCATGGCAAACAGATTGAAGCAGATTTTGCCAAATATGATATCCTGTAATCAAAATGCATTTGTTCCTGAAAGATTGATACAGGACAACCTCATACTAGCTCACGAGGCATGTCACTACATGAAGTTGAAAAGGAGTAGTGGGAGAAACGAGCTTGCTTTGAAGTTAGACATAGTTAAAGCCTATGACAAAGTGGAGTGAGATTTTTTGGAGGAGACATTACTACAGTTTGGCTTTGATTGGAGATGGGTTAGGTTGGTTATGAGTTGTGTCAACGCTGTTTCTGATTCTGTGATACTTAATGGGGTTCCTGGTCCTTTCTTTAAGCCTGAGAGAGGCCTCAGACAAGGAGACCATTTATCACCTTACTTATTCCTTCTTGTGAGTGAGCTATTGTCACTTAGGGTTCATCTGGCAGTACAAGATGGTTTTCTGTGTGGCATGAAGCTGGGAAGGGGAGGTCCTATTCTCTCACATTTGTACTTTGCTGATGATGCATTGTACTTGTTGAGAGCTGACCTCCAAAATTGCAAGAATTTTACTGAGATAATCATTGACTACTGTGTTGCATCAGGACAAGGAATTGATTTCCAAAAATCAAGTCTGGTATTCACTCCTAACACACCAATCCAAATGAGATATTTAATGAGTTTGTTACTCAAGGTTGAGGCAACAGATGATCCTGGAATCTATTTGGGTTTGCCTACTGTTGGGGAAGATCAAAGAGGAAAGATCTAAGTTTTGTGAAAGAGAAGATTGTTAAAAGGATTGCAAACTGGAAGTCTTGCAATCTGTCTATGGCTGGGAGAGAGGTACTAGTAAAGTTTGTGGCTGCTGCAACTCCCTCTTTCTCTATGTCCTGCTTCAAATACCTGCCTCTTTCTGTAATGAGATCAATAGCCTTTTGAGTAATTTTTGGTGGGGCATGAATGATACTGGAAATAAGATCCATTGGAGAAGTTGGGAGTTTGTGTGTCAATCAAAACAGAAAGGTGGAATGGGGTTTAGAGACATGGAGACTTTTAACCTTGCTTTGCTGGGGAAACAAGTGTGGAGGATATTGTCTGATCCTAGTTCACTACTTGCTAAGGTTTTAAAAGCAAGATACTTTCCTGAGGTAGATTTCATCAATGCCACCAAAGGGAATCATGCTTCTTGGTGCTGGAGCAGTGTAATTGATGCGAGAGATGAGATCATTAGTAGTACATCCTGGCAAGTTGTTAATGGTAAAATGATCAAGTTATGGGAAGATAGGTGGATTCCCGACTCTGATACAGGAGTTCTCATCCCTAGAGATAGGCTTCCGGCAAATGCTCCTCTTAAGAGCTGGTGTTTAGAGCGAGTTAGGAATGTAATCTCGGGTGATGATGATGTTGAAAGAATTCAAAACATTCTGCTGGGGGATCTCATTGGGGAAGACAGGCTGGTTTGGAGGGGAAACAAACATGGAGTTTATACTGTGAAATCAGGATATCACATGATTTTTGAGAAGAATTCATGGAGTCCAAATCTTCTGAGGTGATTGATGAGAAGTTATGGAAGCTTGTTTGGAATTGTGACACACTGCCAAAAGTCAAAAATCTCTTTTGGAGATGTTTCACAAAGTCCATTCCTTGTTTCCTGAATTTGTATAGAAGGAAGTTAAGGCGATCTCCTCAGTGCTTGCTGTGTGGAGATGATGAAGAATCAGTGGAGCATAACCTATTACTTTGCCTTTCGGTAGAACAGGTATGGTTTGGTTCTCATCTAGGTATTCGAATTGATAGACAATCTATCAGAACACTGGTGAAGTGGATAGAAAGCATGGTTTACAGGGCAAAGGACAAGATGGAGAGGAGATACTTGTTGTCTATGATCAGTTTCTATGGTTGGGAAATATGGAAGGCTAGATGTGCCTTTGTTCACAGCCATATAGAGGTATCCCCTTGGAGAGTCATTCATTGTGCAAGTGGTCTGTATACTGAGTACTGGAAGGCAAACGAGAGGAGCTGTGGTATCCCTAGTTCATCTAGAAGTAAGGTTATTTGGCAAAAACCTACATCTAATACTTACAAGATTAATACTGATACAAGTTGGGATGAGATTAATGGCAGAGCTGGTATGGGGGTGATTGTTCGCAACAACCATGGTGAGCCAGTTGGAGGTTGCCACTGCAGTACAATATGTAATTCTGTGTTGATTGGCGAACTGATGGCTGTGGCCGAGGGTTTGGAGTTAGCAAGGTACATATGGGGCTTAACAAGGTTATTGTGGAATTAGATGCTCTAGATGTAATTAATACTTTCAAAGACAGAAGGAGGAAAGCAGATTGGAGATGCTACAACATTATCAATGCTGTTAGAAGGAAGTGCTCTCTCTTTGGAAGTGTCAGTTGGGAGTGGATCTCTAGGGAAGCCAATGGTGCAGCACATGCTGCAGCAAGGCTTTGTATTGAGACGGTGGATTGTAACCGATGGACAAACCTGCCACCACCATCTCTGATTGGTGTCTTGAGGAATGACGGTTGCCCTAACCCACATATTCGATAGTTTGTGTGTGTTTTTATTGCTCTGGTATAACTCCTATACCTTTCTCCTGCGTGAGAATGGTGGAACTTAACTTTATACTAGATGACCACTTCTGTCTATAGGTGTTTCTGTATCCTACTGATGTTTTTCCTGTACTTGACAGCCATTTTTTGGTCTACCGTCTGTCTTGTTTTGGCGTTTAAATGAATGTTTTCATTTCCAAAAATAAAAAAAATAAAAAAATAGAGGCTGTCATAATCAATCGAGAAAGAAAAGAACCAGTGCAAGAAGGCAGTGCTCCACTCACACACAGAACCATAATGAAAGGTAACCAACGCAAGAGAAAAAGACGAGTTTAATCGAGAAAAGCCTTCAAACTAAAAGTTGGGCATATTCTCTAACTAATCAATTAAAACACCGAAAGTGAAAAAAAAATGCAAATTGGTAACAACGCATTAGGCCCTACCCTAAAAACAAAACAAAAATATTTCCTACGCCAATCGGAAATGGTAAGAGAGCAGCTGCTTCCACAAGCAGTGACAAGCCGACGGGAAGAGATGAATATTTGGATCTCTTTCCCATAACAAGAGGAAAACAAAAAATGGAACTCATATCTATCTTGAAAACGAAATCGAACTTAAAACAGATGATGAAGATTCTCCTCTCAAATTATGCATCTCGCAGTTTGAATGAGTTGAAACCTCAAGAGTTAAATACTGTCATTCAAAGCTTAATTGGCTGCCCTTCTGTTCTCTATTTGATGCACAGGCTGCTCGCCCAGGTAAACATCACGAAGAGGTGGTCGTCGATCAGCGCCCTTATTATCACATTCATTGAAGTTCTGTGTGATACAACTTGGTGCATTGCGTGATGCAAAACGATCTTCATCATCATACCGGAACTGACGGACAACATCATCATCTGGATCATAACGCCTCCCACGATGACCAATTTCAAACCTTCCATCAGGCTTCCTTCTTTCTTCATCACTACCTTCAAATCGACATTCTCTACCGCCATTGTTCAACTCGGTGAATCTTGCGGGACGAACCATGGGTTCAAAGTAATCATCTGTATTCAACCTCCGAGAACGCCCTGAATCAAATCTTTGGTTAGGTTGGAATCGCCTTTCACCACCTCTCCTTCCTCTGAAACTATGATCTCCAGCACCGTCGTGATCATCAAACCATCTTGAATTGTGTTGTGGGGAGAACCGATGTTTTGGTGGGGAAAAGAAACCGGGTTCATACTTCTCTCCAAATCTGTTTTTCTGGTATGGCAATCTCCCCCTGTCCATTTTACCATCAAATCTATAATCAGGGGACCTGCTACCTCGATATCTTGAAACTTGATTCCTTTCCCATGCGAGAGGAGAGCGGCTTCTACCTCTAGGCTGGAACTTCTTGTAGGGTCTACCATAATAAGGTCTTCTGCCAGGGGGAGATGAGCTTGGTTCTCTCCTGGTCATTCGACGTGGCCCATAACTGTCATTGAGCTCGTCCGGAATAGGCCTGTGGTACTCCCGGATACCTCTACCAACCCCTTGAGGATGTCTTCGAAGCCTGCTTCTATCAGGACTCACATCCCTCATAGGTATCATCCCCCTATGTGAATCTGGTGATCTTCTTCTAAATGTTGGCTGATACGAACGACTTGAGTTATAATTCACCGTTTGCCTGCGAATACGATTGTGAACCCCCTCAGCGTCTACTGCTTCTGAAAATGTGTCATCTGGATCCATTACATATTCATCACTCTCGAAACCACGTTTTCGTCTAGGGCGACCAGAACCAAAAGATCCACGATAAGGTGGTGATCCACGACGTTTGGAATCCCAAAAACTCCTAGAAGGGGCCATACGAACACCTCCCAAGTTTTTACCAAACATAAGTGACTCGGATCTTTCCTTTCCTATGGAATATTCAGAACCAGCCTCCTCAGAGCGATTGGAGAACTCAAAAGTGCCATACCTAGAGCAACAAAACATACGGTAACTCAGATATAACAATCAAATGGCAAGTACAGACAAAGGTAACTAATACTAAGGAAAACCAATTTCTTCTTTCAGAAGAACAAAAACAAATCATAGTGGAGTGAAGATAAAGACTTGCCTCATTTCACAAGCAGTACCCATCCTATTCAAGGTTTCAGATGTCATTGAACCGTCCAATTTGGCGGGATCTTTGCCATCAAGACCATCAAAGCAATCGAGGGTATGTTTCCTTATTGTGCAGCCCTCGGCTGCTTCTGCAATTCTATTTGAAGAAGCTTCAGAATCACCAGGCAATTGATCAGATACAGAAGTTCTAGTCTTTGAACCCACTGAAGATTGTCTCAAGGCATTTCCAGGAACAGAGTGTTCAAGTTTTGCACAGATATTATCAGAACCTAGACTCGGTCCTCGCACAACCTGCACGTTCATGTTAAGTTTCCTAGATTCTACACCGCAAAAATCTGTTTCTCTGCATTCTATTTTTCCTGATATAGAGCCATCAACAGCATCAGTGTCACATGTATCAGAACCATAATCAACATGTTCAACCTCTTCAAGTTCATTTTCCTCCCAATAAGGCACATCTGTTTCCCTCAACTCCCCATCTTCATATTGAGAATCATATCCGGCCTCTTGTTCCTTGGGATTTTCTTCGGCAACCCTCGGATCCTTTTTATCCAAATGACAGTTGACACCACAAGCATCCCCTGTAGCAACTTCACTACATGCAGCACCTACACCATAGTGCTCAAGACAGGAGGCTGCTATTGGATTAGCATTAGTAGAAGATTTCGGTATTACTTCTAGCACTCCACTATTTCGTACAGAAATCTGAGAGGCAGCTGCAATCTGATCCTTCGCAATTAAAGTCACCACAGATACACCAGACTTACTCACATCTTCTGTTTTGCCAACAAGCTTGAGGTCAGGGAGTGAAAGACAACTCTCGACAGCTGCCATCTCTTCAGGACATTTTGGATTGTCGTGGATGCTGGAAGTTGCACCAGAGCCCTTACCATCATCATCTACAACAGTGCTGCCCATCTCACAAGAAGCCCCGTCTACAAGTGGCAAACAAGCTTCGGCAGTGTTTTCGACATGTATTTTTCCTGAACAAATAGTTTCACCCTGTTGGGCACCAGAACTGACAGCTGGTTTTCCCTTGTTTTCCATAGGCACAGGGATTGTGCCTGTAAGATTACCAACTTCAACACAGGAAGAATGATTCATGCTGATATCTTGGTCGGAGTTGTTTGTAGCCACACCCACATCTTTTGAAGGATCGGAGTCGGGGGAGGCTTTCGGTCCCTGTTCCACATCATCAACCACAGGCTGCAGTTCAGAATTTTTAGCTTCTAAAATTTCCTGTGCATCACCATCTGCCTGCTTTTCAACATTGTCTACAACAGTTGCTTGAGGATCAGCAGTCACCGTATCACAAGGCTCCTCCCAAGCATCCATACAAACATTCAGGTCCCAGTGCAACCTAACATCCTTTGAAGACTCTACTGCTCGGTCGTCCACATCAACAGAGCTGGTTTTACCCTGTATAGCCTCCAGAAATATCTTCTCTACATTTTTAGGGGCAGAATGTACCATTTCCAATGAAACATCTCTTCCTTCTGATATCTCTGAATCGTTAATCCTTGGTATTGTTGATACATTTGATGCCACAGTTTTCTCCAAGGGCCTTAAAGAAGTTGATGCATCTGTTCCCTCCCGAGATAATACTTCACCAATATCATCATGTATGTTGTTGTTGCAAGCTGCAGCAGCCAATATCTCTATACCAGAAAAGTCCCCATAAGCAGGCTTCAAATTTATTGTCTCAGTCAAACTAACCACACTCTGAGAAACACCATTCACTGATGAAGTATTACTCCTGGTTGTATTCCTTTTCGCAACTGGCTTGGAGAATGACCTCGGACCTGATGCACGTTGATCATTAACACTTAGCTTCCGGTTTTCAAGTACTTGGGAAGATGACCGAGGGGGTGGTGAAGGAGAACGAACCATAAATCTTCTTTTCTTAATTGGTACATGCTCAATTTTTTCACTGAACCGTCGCCCAAGTACAGCCACACCAAACTGTATAACAGACATTCTTATCAGCATCAAAGAAGTAATTATGCGAGAAGTATACGTTTATATTCAAAAAATGACACAAGTAAATATTGAACATAATGTACCTTTTCTGATTCAGAGACAGTAGTATCCGATGAACTTCTATTAATTTTGTTTGATGGCTCCGCGCCCAAGTTTTGGCATTTATCAACCAGTTTCCTTCTCCTTGGTGCACTTCGGTAACCCTTGGAAACTTTCCAACTCAAATCTGGACTAATAGAATTCTTAAGTTCTACGCGAACTGTATTCATTCTGCTTTGGGAGACAGATTTAGTCCCATCCACAGTTTGCCTGCCACCCGCAATTTTGTAAGACGCTATTCTTGCCAGCTTTGTAATCTGCGAAGGGTACACCCCCAGTGCACAGGGCCAAATTGATTCTACAAATCAGACGGAAATCAATTATGTCTACTCTAATGTGGATAGAAGATATGTAAATAAAAAAACATCAAAGAAATAGACACTTACTATGATCCGGTTCCTTCCTCCGAACAAAGTTCACAATAGCTGAAATATGCAAACGAACAAAGATCAGCAAGAATGCCAGAGATTTGAAAAGCATTGCGGTAAACCATTGACAGAAAATATATCATCATAAAAGCTATCACAATCTATAGCAAGGTCATCAATCCCAAAAGCTGATAACTAGACTGCCAGCATAAGCCTCCACCGGCCATTACCTTAAGGCAGATTCTGTTAATCAGTTTTGTAGGGCTCCGAAAAACTCCCACGGGCTCAGAATGGAATCATTGAACAACAAAGACTCTTCTTCTAAGGGAAAAACAAAGGAAGGGGTTCGAGTCTTAAGACGCCCCCAAATATTAGGGTTAATATAGCAGTGCAAGCATTCTCTTCCATTGATAGAGCTTAAGATTAACACAGACGGACTCCAAGTAGATTCAAAAGTCTTCGATGAGTTCCAAAACTTGTCCGATCCATATTTATAACATGAATCATGAATCAGTACTGGGAATGATCCAAGTTCAGTGACATGGGGATACTGCTACAAAGCAGATCCGACCATTGTAACATCAAAAACTTTAGTTTTCAAATCAGCACATATACCCGCCGACGACGACCGTAGATCGTGTAAATCTAGCCCCTAAAATCTTAAACTCTCTATTTCGAATCCGACTATTACCGCTTTCATGTTCGAGATCTAATCCACTGCTGAAGTCTTCAGAGCCCGATGATATTTCGGCGATTCTAATAGATCCAGAGCCGTTAAACAACCTCAGGCTCAGCCTCGTCATGGTTTTCGAATCGATGAGGCTTTTTCTTCGACCGACGAAGATGACAAATAATTTTTTTTAACCACAAAAAAATGCGCAGGCAAATTATCAAAAGCTTTAGGGTTTCAAATACCTGTTAGTTTCCTCTTTCAATTACTCGTCATCTTCAATCTCCGCCGCCACAGGTCAAAACGAAATTGAAATCGGTCAACACCGGTGACGAGATTCCAGCCTCTTTATAACAACCACACACAAAAAACCCTTCAAAAAATTTCTCAGACGGCCTCTTCTTCTTCTTCTAGATTATAATGAAGATCGTTAAATATCCGTCGGATTATCCGATCTCGGAGAACAAATATCGCTCGCCACTGATTAACTCTTCACCCTCTTTCTTCAATCTTCTTCTTCTTCTCTGCTGTGTGCGCGCTGTTTTGGATGAGAGGGCATGTGTGTGAGAAACTCTCACACCACGTCTTTATGAGCCCCCACGTGCCCGAAACACCCTCCCGTGTCTACATTATTACGCAATTACCCACAGTAATACCAAAAGAAAATGATCTATTTTATTGAAAAGAAATTAAATATAGAAAACAGTATGAATAATACAAAAAACTCACTCACCCTAAGATTTTGACAACTAAGAACACGGGTCCAGGGCCCAAAATGTTGTATCAGAAGTCTAATCCGTTAAACAGATTAAAATGATCAAATTACCCTTATTTATAAAACAAAAACCCTAAATAGAACCAAAATGTGATAGCTCTCTCTCTCTCTCTGTTTCTACCAGATTCCGTAAGGATTCTAGCAGAGGTACGGATGGGGTCACAACTGGTGATCCGAGCTGTTGCGCGTATACCGTCATTTACCTGCTGTTAAGAGTAATACACTAAACGGTCGTTAGAAGCGTTGACGGGTTGTTCCCGCCTTCGACTCTCCGACGCTCAAGTTAGTGTATGAGCGTAACAAATAGTATTGGTTGAGTAACGGGCGTGATATGGTGTACCTTGTAACTGTCATAAATGTGTTGTATATATTGGCGGTTGAGTATGGGGTCTTTTGTTGTTCTTCGATGTGGGATCTTGCTTCTTTGTTCATATTGTGTCCTGGTATCTTCTGTTTGCCGTTCCGAGTGCGTGGGCTATCGAATGGTGTTGCTTCTTTGTTCAAAGTTGAAGTATGTGTTGCTGTCTTGCGTTTGGTCTGAGCTGTGTTGATCTGTTTGGAGTGACTAAGTGTGCGATAATTGTGTTTACGGGATCACGTACTAACACTCTCGAGAACCAAAAACACAATAGCACAAGTGCACAACACCACTAACACCATCACAAATCATCGACGTTGTCCACTCCTCTCATCGCCGCCTTGCATCACGGACGCAGACGCCGACCACCCCTCATGTTGCCGCCTCACTTTTTCGGCTCAACTCGATCTTGCATCACCAACGTCGACTCCTTGCTCTTCCATCTCGGGTCGACCTCTTGCGCCTATCGCCGTCGTAGCACCTGGCTTGCCTCCTTCCAATGTCGGAATGCTTGCCTCCCTCTCCACGCCTCATCCTCGACGTCTCACACTCTTGGCTTCGCAACACATCCCGCGCCACAACATAGCAGCCTTGGCGTCGAGCATAGCAGCTTTAACGTCCTGGACAACAACCTTGGCGACATCCTCATGAAGGATCTCCAGCGCCGAGCTCCACAGGCAGATCTTTGCACCTTCAAACATAGAAAATTATGTGTTGATGTTTGGTGAAAAAGATCTTCTTATGATGTTTACTGATTTGAATGTTACTTGTTTTTGTTTGTCATTTGAATTTGGTGTCTAATTGAGAGTGAATTCGATATATTTGGTTCATATTGTCGTGCTACTGTGTTGTTAAGAAATACAACAAATTGTGTTGCTTATTTTGAAAATGATTGAGATTTTTTTTACTTTCAAATTATAGATATTATTCTATTTTTCTAACTAGCAGTAGCATCACTATTGATATAAAAAGTGTGACAAATTACTGTGGTGCTAGTGTATTTTTTTATGTCCCTGCAATGTTTTTTAAAGTTATTGCAATTTCCGTGTTGTTGATGTGTTTACATAACAGTTAATGTGTTTTCAAAGCTGGTATTGTTGTGTTTTTGCAATTGCTATTGTGTTTTCGAAGCTGCAACTGCTCTTAAAAATATTAATGAAATGTTTAGAACTTATTGAATTTGAAGCTGCAATTGCTTATATGTTTATTGAGTTTTTAGAACTTACTGTAGTGGTTGATATTGTATGTTTCAAGTTACTATTGTGTTTTTCAAGCTGCAACTGAGTTTTCCAAGTTGCTACTGTGTTTTTCGATTCGATGATTGCTACTGCGTTTTTGGGATTGTTATTGCATTTTTGATTTAAGGATTGCTACTATGTTATCAGGTTGAAACTTGTTATGGAATGTGTATCAAAATTGCTACTAAGTTTGTATCAAAATTGTTACTCAATTTGTATCAGAACCTCTAATGAATTTATATCGAAATTACTATTAAATTTGTGATTAAATTGATATTGAATGTTTATTGATAGTGCTAATAAACCGAATAATCAATTCAAGTTGAAAAAGAAATTGAATACAGAAAAAAAAATTGAAAGAACAAATAATCATACTAAAAGATATTAAAAAGAAAAAAGAAAAAGAATAATTTTAAGTAATTTTGGCTAAAATAATATATATTTTAAAGGAAAAAAATAAAAAATAAATACACAAAAAAATAAAGGTAGGGTATAAAAATAAATTTATACATGTCACATGACAGCCTACAAATAACTTGTTCACATTTGTAAGATTTTATCTTTAATTATCTAAAATAAATAATTTTATCCTTAATTATATTCGACTCCTCCAAATATGTTTAAGAATAGTTTACTAAATTAAATAACACTCCAATATGCGAAGTCAATAGTCAAATAATAGTGAGCAATTTCGCAGGATTGCGAGGCGATTTTGACTTTTTTGGCCTTTTCTAAATTAGAAACAAATAATAGAAAATACATGCTTGTACAATAGGGTTGGTTTTCTCATTGGCTTCCTTTTCGGCCCATTATGTATTCCTGCATCTAGTCCTCGATGGGTGGTGCATTCTATTTTCGGCCATGATTCTTTACTTAATTTTGTCTCATATTGATATATCTTTATTTTTTATATCATACAGTCAATTTATTCATAAACTAAAGAGTTGGGAGTTTTTATACGTCACGATATGTATGTGACAGTGATCTTATCATGTTATGCGACTAATTTAATTTCTGTTCATACCTACTATCTATAATATTTACCATTCAAATTAAAAAAATGAATGAAATTTATATAGACTTATAAGCACAATATATTCACAAGTCGGTAAAATCTAAGCAATTCATATAAGTTAAATTTAAATTTAAATAAATTTGAAGTAGAATATATAGATTATATTAGTTCATCGAGTTAATAAAAGCATTATATGCGGAAACATAATCCCCTAAATTGCTCGGTCCAGTTGAGAAATTCTAATTTGCAAGTAATTCGATGTTCCAATTTGAAGTATTCAACTCCCCAAATCCCATAAAGAAAAATAAACCATCGAAAATAAAAACCTAATGTGCCACTCTCCTAGTCTCCAACGCATTACGTTTGTTCCACGGGAAGAACCCGATCCCACCATAGACATATGGCCCTCCTGATCCTTATAAAGTCAAACGATTCTCTTCTCAATTGCACTGACGCCGTTGATCTCTCATCAGACGATAAGCCGTCTCCAACACCTTAACCCCAATTGTCAACAAGTCTCAGAACTTGCTGGCGCGTGGAAGCCACGGTATCGCTTTCAGCATAAGCAAAACTAATTCCTCCTCAACTCTCTCACTCTTTCCCTCCTGGTCCCGAAAAGCTTTTTAGTTTTCAGTTGCACCCCAAGAAAGGGGTATGCTAAGTAGGCCAAAGTGCATTGCAATTTCAGAAGGGCCTTTCAGAAGACAATTAAATCCTAATTGGGCTACACTTGCTCATCAATCAAAACCAAATCAAATATGGGTTTTACATATGGGCTTTAGGAGCTCTATCACTCGACAATTTTGGAGTGAGGCCCACATATCATACAGTATTTCACAATGCTTCGAATTACTTGTGTATAGCATTCTAGGTAATGGTGTGATCTGCGAATCAATTTGACAATGGCCTTGAAATGATCAATATTCTTAAGCAGCTTATTATGGCTCTAGTTTCCGAATTCATAGTAATGGCGTATGACTTATGGTATATGAGGATTGTTAATCAAGTTTCACACTTTCAGAGGTTCATCTCGTTTCGTTTTACAACTCTTCAGATCTATCAACTACTCTTTTCGTTACAACTTTGGGCTGATTCCTTTATTGGTATTTCTCCACGTCGACAAGCTGAATGAGGTTCTCGAAGAACAAGGAAGTCTCGGGTCGTTTGAACGAAAGATGAACGAGAAGATTTGAAAATGGGTAGAGCTCGACGAGGAAGAAAATTGTGCGATATACGACGAAGTCAAAGTTCATTGAGATATTCGCGGCGCAGGAATCGGTTTTGCCGAGAATATCTCGAGGACGTTTCGGTCTCGTTGAGAGCATCTTGGGGGTGTTATGCTCGACGAGCTGCAGAACGTGGGTCTTCAGGTAAGAAGTGGGTTTCTGGTTACAGGTCTGAAACTTGAGGCCCACACAGTTGTTACCAATTTGGAGGGAAGGTTTGCACTATAAATAATGCATTTCCTAACAGATTTGACTGAACAATCATTTTTCCCACGCGGTTGTTACCGATTCGGTGTTTATTGATAAATTCTTGTTGAGGTAATCAGTCATCGACGTACTTTTTACCCCCCAATAAGTGGCGCAATCTGTGGGAAATGATGGCACTAAACATCCCTGAAAATAATGACAATGAGGCCTTGCCATACGATAACGATGGAAACCAATTTGATGACTATGAGAGTGATGAAATTTCAGAAGGGGGAACAACTCGACGAGCTAGAAGGCAACCCATCAATTCAGATGTTCAGGTGGTTTGTGAAAACAGTGAAAGCTCGAGGAGAGGCAGCCGGAGAAGAAGAAATCCAAGGAGGAGCCCTTCCGAGATAGGCCATACCGCCGTGGGTATCCAGAAAATGTGGTTAGAACTCGAACGCCTCTGAGAAAATGAGGGGAAAAAAAGGAGAACGAATGATACCATGGAAGAGGACGATACTGAGAATGAACTACCTGAATAAGAAGAAGGACTGTGGGAAGACGTTGAGTCCTCCCATGAGGATTATGAACCACAAAAGAGATCTCATTGAGAAGGGTTCGTCGACTCCGATGGGCAATCAATTGAAAGAACTCATAGCCGAAGCTATGAAAGAAGCTACATGGACCAGATCTTGAGACATAACTACTGAGTTGGCCAAAGGAATCACGCAATCTCCCTTTATTGGCCGAATTCTGAGGGCTAGGAAAGCGAAGCATTTCTTGACTTCGGCGGCACTGCCCAAGTACACGGGCAATACTGATCTCATCGATCTTCTGAAGGAGTACACGTGAATAATGAGGCTCGAAACCACCGAAAAATGACCTAACAATCTTATTCAACGTTAAGTAAAAGAGCGGAGAAAGGTTGGAAAAGTACTTCGAAAGATTCAAGGAAGAAATGACTACCATCCATTGCGACTCAAGCGTGGCCGTCATAGCCTTCCGAGAAGGTTTGCTTGATGGATCGCTACTCAACGAGAAGCTTATCTGTCATCAACCAATAGACATAAACGATATCCTCGAAAAGGTTGAAGGAGAAATACGGTTAGAACGCTTGAAATATCCTCGACGAGGCATAATGGAAGCCAACGTTGAGGATAAGGTGGAATCAGAGAGTTCAGCGAGAAAAGAGAAGACCAAAGTCAACAAGACTAAGGGAAAGAACAACTGCTAAAGAAAACCAAAAACACGGGGGAAAAGAAATATGAAGGACGAACCATGGTTCACACAGAGCCCTGCCTTCATCTTCTGAAAGCAAGAGGCAGAAGACATCTTCAAGGACCCTTCACCACAACCGGAGTTCTCCAATGTCTTCAAGCAGAAGAGGTACTACATCTACCACAAGACAAAGGGGAACAACATCAATAGCTGCGAAGCAATCAAGGCAGCCGATGATGAACAAGGAAAACTCCAATAATACAAGCCAATGGAAGAAGAGGCGAACGAAGGGTCGCCGATGATGAACCCTCTGTTCGAGAAATTCTCGTCGCCCACGAAGGACCATCAACCATACAAGAAGAAGATGTACGGCTGAGAAGCAGAACTAGGCAGCCCGAGAAGTGAGAAAGATATGCAAAGTAGAATGAGGAGCTGTGAAGGCAGGGTCTGTACAAGAAGAGCTCGTCCTCAACTTCTCGAGCAAAGATGGCATAGATATACAACTCCCACACAAGGATGCACTCGTCATCTCAACGAAGATCAACAATTGCTTGGTACGAAGAGTTATCGTAGACACCGGGAGCAGTGTCGACATCATCTACTTTGGAGCAATCGAAAAACTGAAAATCGATCCAACAAGAGTGAAAATGAGTAAATCCCTCGTGTTGGCCTTTAATGGGATAGAGTCATAGCCCTATAAAGAAGTGACATTGCCAGTTGTGACGGCAGGAAAGAGGGTTGATGTCACCTTCATCATGATCGACAAACACTCATCCTGCAACATCATCCTTGGTAGAGGATGGCTACACATGATGGATGCCGAAGCATTAACAAGATGTCAAGTGCTTAAGTTTGTCTATACAGATCGTAAGAAGATCGTATCTATTCGAGGAGACCGGCCGCAAGCAAAGATGTTGTATGCAATGGAAATAAAGAAGAAGTTCGTGGAGCAGAAGGACGAAGGTGAAAGATCGTCAAGATTGTAGTAATTACATAAGGGTTTGTGATAGTTGCATATTTATGCAACGTTTATGTACTTAACCAAACCTTATATTTAGTTCTTTCGTTATATTTTTAAGCAACTTATTATTGTTATTTGTTTTGTAGGTAATTAGAGGTAAATAAATAAAAGATGATTAATTGAGCTTTCCTAGGCCAACGAGGAGTAACAATGAGCTGTCAAGAGATAAATGGACCAAGTCCAACTTTAAGATGGATTAATAAAGCCCTATAGAATGTGGATTCAGCCCATTTGGGATTAATAACCCAAACCAAACAAAAAAGGAGGAAAAACTAAAAATCACGTGAGAAGAGGAAGGGAGAGACGTGAAAGAGCAAGGGAGAGACACAAGATGCAAGGCGTGAAAGAGGGAGAGAACTCATGAAATAAGAAGAATAATGGTGAAGAGAAAAAGCAAGGAAAAGGGGGGAGCACTTTATTCTGTAATTTTCTATCTTTTCTCTTAGACTCTTATAGCTACCATGAGGAGCTAAACTCCATTATTAAGGGGCTATTTTGAAGCCTTGTTCATGTCATCTAGATTACTTATGCTTGTTAACTAAGGATTGCTTTTGTTATTCAAATGAGGTTTCTTTATTGTTTATACATTGATGATTTTTATTTGTGTATGCTTTGAGTGCACGCTTAGTATGCATGTTTAGGAATCTAATTCTAAGAAAATTGATGGATGTTGGTGAACATTACCTTCCTCAAGTTTCAATCGTAGAACCCATACATGCTTGGTATAAGAAACCCTAGGTCTAGCGAAACACGACCGTAGTGTACTTGTAAAGCCTTGTAGATTATCAAACCCTTTCTAAATCTTAATGCGTTTCTCTTGGTAAATTTGAGTCATTGACTTCGAGTTCTTTGAGGGATAGAGAATATTGATAAGCAGACATTTAATGTTGTAAACGTAAGGATTGGGTAATAGGTTGTGTTCATAGCTTTAAATCTTCCTGGGAACTTTCATTCATGACATTAACATTATTTTAGTTCTGAATTTGTTATCTAGATGGCTTGACAGTTGTGGATAGTGCTCCCCTTAACCATTTTTATCATTGATTGTCAACTTTACTCTTAATCTGTTTACTATTTCAATTTCGTAATCTGATTTGCAGAATTTTGTTCGAAAACCAAACCAACTCCGATTGCATTGAAAATTTGTGTGGTAGTCCACCACTGTGTTTATAGTTTCTTGTATTAATTTGGTGATTTTAGGTTGAGTCTAGATATTTTAATTAATTATGTTAGTATTAGTTGTTGAGGCTATCAGGTTTCTGACTTTCGCGTCTGTTTGTAGTTTAGAGTATTAAGTCTCATCTTTTCTTATGGATTGATCCCTATATTATTATACTGCATTGACAAGCATATTGAGTTCATTATAGGGTAACTTTGATACGTGGTTAAGCATCGATCAACTTGGGGGCACAAGCCATGGAAGACGAGGAAGAGCAGAATACGCCCATCACCATGGAAGTCACAAGGGAAATGTTCCTCGATAAGGAAAAGAGAAAACCGGTTTGGATCGGCGAGCTCTTGTCCATCAAGGAAACACAAGCTTTGATGGATTTCTTGAGTACAAATCAAGATGTGTTCACTTGGACTCACAAGGACATGCCAAGCATTGATCCGAAGATAGCCTGTCATAAGCTAAACACTAACCCAAACTTTACACAGTACGAAAAAAAGACAAGGAGACATGCCCCCGAGCGAAACCAGATAATCAGCGACAAGAATGACCATTTGCTTGAAGTAATCTTTATAAGAGAGGTCTGGTGTCCAACCTGGATATCCAACGTGGTCGTCGTACAAAAGAAGAATGGGAAATAGCGCATGTGCGTGGATTTTACCAACCTCAACAAAGGTTATCCCAAGGATTGCTACCCATTGCCAAAGATAGATCAAATGGTCGATGCCACCGCCGATTACGAAAGGCTGTCACTCCTTGATGCATACTCGAGGAATAACCAAATATCGTTGGCTCAAGAGGATCAGCTCAGTACCACTTTTGTGTCATAAAGAGGGTTGTACTGCTATAAAGTAATGTCGTTTGGCCTCAAGAATACGAGAGCAACTTACCAGTGATTAATCAATATGATGTTTAAGGAGCAGTTCGGCAACACAATGGAAGCATACATTGATGACATGGTGGTAAAAAGTACATGGAAAGGTGATCACATCAAGCATCTCAACGAGGTTTTTTGGATACTAAGGAAATATAGGATGAGGCTAAACCCGGCGAAGTGCATTTTTTGGAGTATCATTGGGGCAGTTCTTGGGGTATATTGTGAATCAGCAAGGAATAAAACCAAACCTGGAGCAAGTGGAAGCTATATGCAACATGCAAGAACCGAGCACCAAGAGGGACATCCAAGTCTTGACGGGGAGGATAGCCGCATTAAGTAAGTTCATCTCCCGGATGACTGACCACATCAAACCATTTTTCAAGGCTTTAAAGAACCCTAAGGGTAAAGAATTCTGGGGAGAAGAATAGAAACAAGCGCGGATATAGAGCTTCTGTGCCTATACTTGGTGATAACGAAAATAGCTACAAGCGCTACATTGTTCAGAGAAGAGGGAACATTCCAATGGCTGGTCTCTTTCGTTAGCCATAGCTTGATCGATGCAGAAACTAGGTATGCACTCGCCGAGACAATTATCTTGGCCTTGGTGCACCTGAAAAGGAAACTTTGTCAATATTCGAGGGGAGGAAAATATCAGTGTACACAGACCTTCCACTTTGAGGCATCTTAACGAAGCTGGATGCATCAGGGAGGATGATGAAATAGGTGATAAAGCTCAGCAAGTACAACATAAAGCTCAGGCCGAGGACATCGATAAAAGCTCAAGCATTAGCTGACTTTCTCGTCGAGTGTCATCTCATGTTGGCCCTAGACAGTGCCCTTGGGAAGATCCGAAATAGATATTAATGGCTCATCGAACTATGTATGAGTTGGAGTGGAGATCGTGTTGAGAAGCTTAGAAGAATTCAATCTAGATTGTGCCGTGAAGTTGGAATTCCCCGCATCCAACAATGTCGCCGAATATGAGGCACTTATAACCAGATTCAAATTGGCCAAACAATTACGCATTCGACGTATCCAAGTATATTCGGATTCGCAGCTGGTGGTGGGACAATTCAATGAAGATTAAGCGGAAAAATATTTCAAGATGGCAGACTACCGGGAGTTGGTGCGCGAGACGTTCCATGAATTTGAACAAATCTCATTGGTAAAAGTTCCACAAGAGGAAAATCGGCGAGCAGATGAGTTGGCAAAATATGCTTCGGGGTTCATCCAGGGACCAGTGCCAATCCGACTCGAAGTGCTCGAAGTTCCTAGCATTGACGGGAAAGTTGAACGAAGTGCAATGGCAATAGAATCAATTCCAAATGATTAGAGAGGAGAGATAATCAATTTCCTGGAGTTCAACATTCAACTCGAGGATCCCATCGAAGCAAGAAAGCTGAGTATGAGGGTTGCAAGGTACGTATTAGTCAACGACATTCTTTATCAAAAATCTTTCAGAGGGCCACTATTGCGATGTGCGGGGCCAAGACAAGCTAAGCAAATCATGGGGGAAATCCATGGAGGATTGTGTGGAAGTTATGTTGGTGGGAGGAGCTTGGCAAAGAGAATAACCACGCAAGGATACTTTTGGCCATACATGGCAAGATAGTCGGAGCAATATGTCAGGAAATTTCCTCGATGTCAAAAGCATGCACCTATAAGTCATCCCCATGCACAAGAGCTTGTTGCGTAATCAGGTCCATGACCTTTTGCTCGTTGGGGAATGGACATTGTGGGACCATTAGTAGTAGCACCCAGAGGACTCAAATTGGTATAGGTTGCAACGAATTACTTCACAAAATGGGTGAAAGTTGAGCTGTTTGTCACCATTTCCTCAAAATATGTGGTCAACTTTGTTTGGAAGAAAATAGTATGCAGATTCGGGGTGTCTCGTGAGATTGTGTGCGACAATAGAACTCAGTTCAACAATGCAGCATTTTGCAACTTCTGTGTCAAGTATGGAATTAGGTCCAGGTTCTTGTCGAGAAGTTATCCTCAAGGAAACGATCAAGCAGAAGTCACTAATCGAATTATTTTTGACCGGGTGAAAAAGAAGTTAGAAGGAAAACAAGGTGCTTAGGCTAAGGAGTTGTCAAAAGTGTTGTGGGCATACAGAACAACTTATAGGAAAACAACGAGTGAAACTCCTTACTCGTTGGTATGCGGGGAAGAAGAAAAAATTCCGTCAAGAATATGTTCCCAACAACAAGAAGGATGGCATATGTTGCCGGTGGCAACTACAAACGCATGGTTGTCAAGCTGGACTTGATAGAAAAATGACTAGAAGAAGCTGTTGTTCAAGTGGTTGAGTACCAAAGACAAGTTGAGAGGTACTCCAATAAAAATGTTCGACGACGAAGTTTTCAGCTCGGCGAGCTAGTATTAAAGAGAATGACAGAGGAAATACGAACTCACAGAACGGCAAAGTTCGAAGCTGCCTGGGAAGGACCGTTCTGTATAAGGGAAGTGTACAGTCAAGGAGCTTATAGGCTCGAGGAAGTTGGCACTGGGAGTTATCTCCTAAGGCCATGGAATGTCGTCTACCTTAAAAAGTACTACCAGTGAACCTAAGGAAGTATGCCAAAGCAATAAATTTGTTTTAATTTGCGATGTACTTTGAATTATTTCTTGAATTGCAAAATGCTTAAGGCAAAGGCAAGTGAAATAAATAAAGTCTTCCTTGAAGCCAAAACTGTGTTGATATGGCCTTATGATGAAAAAGACCCAAAAAGCCTCGGGCATAATGGGAACAATAGGCATAAAAGCTTAAAGAACAAAAAATGCATAAGATCGAAAAGTAAGAGCATATCGATATTGTGACCCAAAAATCCTCGGGTATAATGGGATTACTGGCATAAAAGCTTAAGAGCAAAAAATGCATATGATCGAAAAAGCTAAGAGCATATTGATATCGTGACCCAAAAAGTCTTGGGCATAATGAGATTATTGGCATAAAATCTTAAAAGCAAAAAATGCATAAAGATCAAAAATCTGAGAGCAGATCGATGAAAGTGCTAAATGAGAAATTCTCGACGAGCATGTGACCCAAAAAGTCTCAGGCATAATGGGGATTAACATGCATAAAAACGTAAAATAGCATAAATGCATAAAAATCGAAAAGCTAAGAGCATATCGATGTAGACGCTCAACGAGATATTTTTGACGAGCATATAACCAAAAGCCAATGGCATATGGACTGTAGAGAGGCCAATATACAAAAGGGTGCAATGGCATAAGATCAACACGAGATTCTCATCGAGATATTTCCCGTCCTCAAGAGAACGTCTTTTGACGGAAAATTTCCAACGAAAAGACATTGGGGGAATGTGTAGGGGAATAAGCAGAAAATATATGCTTTATTAACAATGATTACAAGAATAAAGGTTCAAAAATACGAAATAAAAGAGCTCGCCCTCTGCGAAGCCCAAAATTAGTTGTCGTCGAGAAAACATTTGGGGGGACTTTCTCAATGAGTTTGGAAAAGAAAATTACAAAAACAAAGCGGAAAACTATGGTATATTGGAGCTCAAAAACAATGGCAGGAAGTGAGCAGGGATCCCCTATCTGGAGATTAGCTCGCTTCAGTAGTTGCTAGCTTCGACGATCATGCCACGGTCGTAGACAATCTCGACCTCGGTTTGATGATGACTAGCATTATTCCGGAGGTGCCTGATGGTATCCTCAGAATATGAAAGTTTGCTACAAAGGCAGTTGATGGTACTCTCCAGGGAGTCAATCTTGAAGCGGGATCCTTCTAACTCATATTCCAGGTCCCAGAAGGCTGATCGGCGGTCTGATCGAGGGGAATTGGGGGCAAGGTAGCTGGAGTCTCCAAAAATGTGGCTTGCTCTCTGGGCACATTCCAACTTCCGAGGTCGAGTATGATGGCTTCGTTGAGATGATATGGGAATAGGACGACTAAGGTCCTCAAAACTTTGACTACGCAGCATCAGAGAGCTGGTACCATGACTTACTCGAAATTGGGAGGGAGGAAAGACGACCTCTTCTCTAACCTCCAGGGAAGCCTTTTGATATATGCCTTCGTTGTAATATACACGTCATTTGGAGCTAGTGATCATTCCAAAGGGGGAGGATGAGCCGTGATACCTGAAAAGAAACTATGTGTTAACGTGAGCATGCATGAAGAGGAAAAACGTAGAAGAAAAGTACGAGATACTACTTGGTCGACGACTGTTTTGGGGATAACTCGATAGTCATTCATGAAAGTTCCTTTCTTTTACCATGTCTTGGTGGAGGAGGAAGGAGAATGAGGTTGTTCGAGGGCGAATCCATCACAAAATCGACTTCAGAGAGTGGGGCAGACATAATGAAGAATTTTATGATGCGCATATAGAAGGCATGATGAAGTGAGTTTATAAAGCCCAAGTGAGTTAGGGTTTCTTATGTGAGACGCAAGAAAGAAGGTGGGACCAAACCCCGAGATGACCGAGATCAAAGGAATTTTGAAAAACTCCTAACTGAAATTAGTTTCAGTGAGGTGATCGGATCAAAGGGTCGTTGGGGAAATCTCTTCAACAAGAGGTTAGGACTTTCTCGATGAGATTTTTACTTATGGAGAAGCTTGTCGTCTCGAGGACCATTCAACAAGTGCAAATATTCGTCAAAGAAAGGAAGACGAAGGAAATTCGACAAGCACAAGATCAACAAGTATAGGAGAAAGCATCAAGTATCGAAAAGCAAAGCATCCATACAAAAATAAAAAAAACTGAGGAGCTGTTCAAAAGTTGTCCTGGGCCAAAAAATTACATGCTTGAAATAAAAAATAAAATAAAAGAAATGCAGGAAAAGATTCAAGTTTGGACATCAGCAGAAGTAGTGGTCGTTGAGTCTTTCTCCTCGGTCTTCTATTTGTTGGGCTCCTGAGTGCTCGAGGTGGTCACGAAGAGGATCTGCGCCATTGAGGGAGGAGGCTTGGTGCGCTCGGGGATCGCCTCAGCTGTAGGAACGACCTCGATGTGCTCGAGTATTGTCTCGGAGGAGGGGACAACCTCATTGGTGAGATGGGCAACATCCTCGGTGGGAGCATCATTTTCCAGAGCCGGGGGAGTAGAGAAGAAGATATATTTAGTGCACGAGAATTGAGGGGGAGTGAACAGTGGTTATAGAATTTTAAAAGATGAGGGAAATGAAGTGGAGTTGTGGCAGTATTGAGTACACTGAACGTATGGAACGCGAACGAGACGCGTGGGAAAGTGAAGAGTTTTTGGTTTCTTGACGAGAAAATTCCTTTTGAGTTTTCGGTGGAAATCCAAAAAAAAATTTGGGGGCATTTGTTGGGGGAGAAATATTTCTCCACGTTGACGAGCTGAATGAGGTTCTCGAAGAACAAGGAGACCTCAGATCATTTGGACGGAAGGTGAACGAGAAGATTTAAAAATGGGTAGAGCTCAACGAGGAAGAAAATTGTGTGCTAAAAGGTCAATGAGAAAAGGCTGCGAGATTACGATGAAGTCATAGTTCATTGAGGTATTTGCGGTGCAGGAATCGGTCTCGCTGATAATATCTCAAGGACGTTTCGGTCTCCCCGAGAGCATCTCAGGGCCGTTCTGCTCCATGAGTTGCAGAATGTGGGCCTTCAGGTAAGGAGTGAGTTTCAGGTTACAAGTCTGAAACTTGAGGCCTACGTGGTTGTTGCCTATTTGGAGGGAAAGTTTGCACTATAAGTACTGTCTTTTCCATCAGATTTGACAGAACAATCATTTTTCACAAAACTCAATTTCACTCACAATTAGAGTATTTTGAGTGACTTGAGAGTCGGAGTGTCTTTGCAGGTAAACCCCCCCCCCCCTTCCCATTTCGGCACAAGGAAGTCGGACTAAGACTTGTCAAAGATGTGGGATAATTCGGTGTTCGTTGAGAAATTTTTGTTGAGTTAATTAGTCATCGACGAACTTTTTAACCCCCAACAATGTCTAAAAGGATTTTGTTCTGAGGCTGTTCATGATTTATATGCAAAAACAACCATCTTTAGATGCTTTGGGCCTTGGGCACAATTAGCACTACATCTTACATTTACTTTAACAAAAGCATCAAGTCTCAAGGAAATAAAAAGTATAAAAAATTACCCTTTTTCTATTTTTAGTAAAACCATTTGTTTTCTCGAACAAATCAAGCAAATAAATAACGTATTCAGAGTATAAAAAATATCCGCTTGTAGAATACGGAAGTTGCTTCCAGGAATGATTGAGAAACCAGTTTGGAGAGGACACCAAACATGAAGACGAAGAAGCTATATAGTCTACAACAACATTTTCTAAGAGCAAGCCTAATGTAAATGTCAAAGTCTAGGTGGAGATTTAGTTTTCACATTTACTTAGTCTTAGAGCATCCCCAATATACACCCTATTTAAAAAAAGAAGTTAAAATATGGCTAAAATTTGTCAAAACAATGCTCCAACAGTTACCCTAAATAAAAAATAAATTTAACTTATTGTTAAATCACAAGTTATATTTGTCTAGAGATTTAATTAAAAGTTAAATCACTTCTTTCAATTCCCACCCTCCTCAACTTAAAAATATACATAGAAAAATTCAAAATGACTCAAAAATGACTATTACTGTTGGATCTGAGAATGAAAACTGATTGATTACGTTTAACTTTTTGATAAATTTAACTGATAATTTTTACTCTACTATTTGGGATGCTATAATGGATATGTCAAAATCTTACTTGGAGCCTAAATGGATGACATGTATGAAAACTCTAGTCAAATTTGACATGGGCAATTGAATATGTCAAATGTTTCTTTATTATTCTTTTTCTCTCTTTTCTATTCTCTCTCCTTATTTTTTCTCTTCCTCTCATCTCTAAATCTCATCTCTTTGAATAAAATAATATATTTATTTGACATATCGGTTTGAGCTAAAATATGTCAAAAATGACCAATTGTCATATCATACTTCAAATTTGAGTTTGGCCAAATAGTTTTGACTAGGGCTAGACACTTAGTCCCGAAAATTTTGATCTGACCAAGTTTTGAACCGTACCACAAAAGGACGGTACAGCTTTATATTTTTGAAATAGAAAGTCCGTCCCAGCACAGCTCTTTTGAATAAAATGGAATGAGTTTTAGGTTTATTTTTTAGTGTAAGTAATATCCCGGCTCGGTCTGAATATTACATCCAAGTATCCAACAGTCCAACACAGTAAAATTGTAATAACCCGGACCTAATTTTAACTTCTTATTGATCGAGGAAGTTAGTCGTGGGTGGTAAATAACGTTTACCGTTAGTATTTACGAAGGTTTTTTTTATTTGAATTTTTATCGAATTGATATTTGGAGAAACTTTCTTAGAAAAAGTCATAAAGCTCGTTGAGACGAGTCTGTGGATATGTAGAACGGTAAAATTGGAGCTACGACGAAGAAGTTATAGTCAGAGGAAGTTTGTCAAAAAATTACGTTACGGTAATTATACAACTATAAACAGGAATTTTACAAGTTTGGAAAGGGTCAGATTACCATTTTGGGAAAGAAAAAAAATTCTCTCTTCCTCGCGCATCTCTCTCTCTCCTGCGACCATCCCAGTCGCCATCATTGTTCGCTGGCGGTGTATCACAGGCCGGCCACCAAACCAAGAAATTTTGGTCTCAAAATCTTCCCCTTAATCCCCTATACCATCTCCAATACACCCATAAACCTGTTTTTCAACAATCAAGCCGGAACATTGAAGAACCCGAGTTCAAATCCAAGAACCATAGATTTAGGGGGTTGTTGATTTTGAGTTCGAATCGACCAAGGAAAACCTCTAGGCTTTGTAGCCCTTGCTACCACAAAGCTAACCATATCTTGGTTGCTTCTGAATTCAACCGGAGTTGCTAAAATCGAAGGATTAAAGATTTTGGGAATTTTTGGTGTTCTTGGTTACAAAGGTAAATTCGATGTGATATGGTTTGAATTGGATATTTCTATAGAAGAGAAAAGTGTTGTTGGGATAATTTGGAACAAGTTTGGTCACGGGTCGCCAAAAAATAGGGGTGGCACTGCCGCTGGTTCATGGCAGTGCTTCAGCGGTGGTCTTTTCGGCAGAAGTTTTATGTCGTTTTATTCGTATTAACGTCACATATGTATGGAAGAGGGTTATGAATCGATTTGATGTTATTGACGATTGAAAAATGAACATAATCGAATTCCAATTATCGTTAAATATGAATTAGCGAGTTTATCGAGTTAAAAGTCAATTGGACGTAAAATGGTTTACGTTTTGAGAGCGTATGATGATTTTGATTTATATTAAGAATATTTGTCATATGATTAGTTTTAGTAACTCGTCGGGAGTTTTGGAAATCACGTAATTCGAGGATGCAATATTCTCAACGAGAATACTCGTTGGAAGAACGAGTTAGTTATTCGATGTCTTTTTTGACGAATAGCTATTAAATAATGTTCGTTGTGACATGATGACTTAGTGAAATGTCAACAGACGTCGATATATGGACATGTTGTCGGAAGCGACGTTTAGAGACGTCAATAGACAGTAATTGCAGCCAAGCACTGTTAGTGGACTTTTATTTTCACAGAGAATATGCATGCAGTTTTATGATTCATTCTGAGTAAAGTTATATGTTTTATTTTACATAACTCAGTTATTCAGTTTTAGTCGAATTTAGTTCAGTTATAGATTCATCCTCCGAGTCGAGTCAGTCAGTAAATCTCAACTAGACCGTACGATATTCTCTGGTTCAAATTATAAATGCATGCGATTATGAGTTTCAGTTTCAGAATTCATTTTTTCTGTATCATTCAGTTTCTGAATTTAATTATCAGTCAGTTATATGTTATATTCGGAGGTTATTACTATTATAATATTATTATGTATATGCATACATGTAATAGTCACTTGGCCTGGCCTCCAAGTGACATTTCTGGTTCAGCCAGCACCTGCCGGTAATGATCACCTAGTTCAGCCAGCACCTGCTAGGTGATCCACAGATTATTGGTTCAACCAGCACCTGTCGATTATCGCCTCCGTAGCTATACAGACATTTCAGCCACATATCAGTGTCTAGTGATGATTGGTTCAGCCAACACCTGTCAATCATTGTCTCTGTAGTTATACTATCAGCTATTATTATATAGTGATGATTAGTATATCCAGCACCTGCTAATCATCAATATCAATAAAAATTTGAGTAGAAGTTACAATTCAGTATTTCGCATGCTAGTTCTTAAACTAATGCCCAGGTATTTTTTTGGTCACTGAATCAGTCTGGTTTTCAGTTTACAATTATTCAGTTTACTACATGCCAGGTTTTAAAGCTTTCAGTTATAATCGGAAACACGACATGTTATTTTATTTCAATTCAGATTATTTTTGTCCACTCACTTTAACATTTTAAAACCTTGTTTCCCTGGACTCTTTGTATTAAATGCCCAGTTTGCAGATTGACAGGCTGAAGTCGCGTCCGTCCAAGGGTACAAGACATTGACGGTCCATAGCTTATGATTTCATAAAGTAGGTTATTAGTTCTTTCTACATGTGTAGTCGTGGTAACATCTGTTTTTCATAAATGCTCTGAATAAGATAGTCAGTTGTAAAAGAGTTTCAGATACTCATAGTTCATAACTTTAGATCGAGTATATCTATTTCAAAAGTGTTATGTAGTAAAGGTTGTCAGTTTCTCTTGGTTCATGTGTTCGGATAACTCATGTTGGGTTGGCCGCAGTAATTATGGTGTGAGCTAGCTTGGGTTGACCGTTGTATTTATGGTGTGAGCTAGCTTAATGTGGGCCCGATAGGGCTTATCTCGGGTGACATCAGATATCTAGAGAGGGTATTGTCAAAAATTATATCAACTATACATTACACTATTACACTATTACTCAATTATGAGTTTTACCTATCTCACTTTCTTCCCAACACCATTTCCCTATCAACTATCAGATGGTTGACTTTAAGTGTTATTATTTTTATTTTATGGAAAGCTTATTAACTTTTAGTTGTTTAGATTGTTTCTATTTTAAGACTTTCTTTTTGAGAGTATTTGATCGGAGATGTGATCGATAAACTCCATGAACTTATTGAAATACTTCTATTTGGTCATTTTGGTACTTTTAGGTACTCTTGCTTTATTTATTTTCTATGAAAATAAGAACGTAGAGATTCTGAAAAGAACCCGTACCGAACTGAGTTCATTTGGGTTTGGGCTATCTCGGGATTCAATTTTAGAATAGCAAACCCCATCCTGATCCATTCCTCTTAAAAATTATGGGATTTTTGTGATTTTTGTGATTTTTGTCCCCAAACCGATTCATCTCATCCCGTGCCCAGTCCTAATTTTGACATCTCCACTAGAATTGCTCTTATTGGTCCGAAGCCTATATATCAAAGAGAAACATATGGCAAGGGAATGAATTTGTTGAACCCAAAACAAGCTATACCAATCTCTGATCACTTAGGGATTTCAAGGCTGAAAAGCGAGATGAAAAATCAAGGCTCTAAAGAGAGAGAGACAACCAAAGATCTTTTGTCGCCACCTAAAGATCCCAACAAATCAATAATACCTCTTGAACTTCAATTGATTTTACTTAAATGAGTATATAAGACTAAATTGTATCTTGTTATTTCTTGACATTGTGCCTCAAATTAAAATGACTTCTCGCACAATAATATATAGTTGCGTCCAATAATGTCTTGTATATTTATTTTTCTAACTATTGTAGGAGAAAATAACTACGTAGAAGATATGATCTGAAATTGTACTTTATTCATTGATAGATGACCTTAAATAGGCATTACAATCTGATATAATAAATATCCCTATAAATCAAGAATTGAGAGAATATCTACTTCTATTCTAATTAGGACAATACACACACCGAGATACCACGAATATTTCTCCTGGAACACTAACAAAAAATAAAATATTAATTGGCCTCTTGTTGAAGGGAAAAATAAATACGCATAAGATATGATCTGAAACTGTATTTTATTCATTAATAGATTAATAGATGACTTTAAATATGCATTACAATCTATTACAATCAATCTCCCTATATATCAGGGATTGAGAGAATATCTACTTCTATTCTAAGTAGGACAAGATACACACCGAGATACCAGGAATATTTTTCCTAGAACACTCCCCATTATGTCGTGATCCTAATATATGATGTATAACGTGTTGCCTCTCTAAAAATCTTGCCAAGCAAATAAAAAACTTCTTGAGTAAAAACAAAAACTTGGTCTAAGGGGAAAATAGTACAACTCATAAACTACATATGTGACCACATATGATTTAGACTTCCCCTGATTTCTACGAAATGAACTCCCCCTGATCAGTTACTCAATCTTGGAGTTCAGATAATCTTAGCATTCCAATGCATCTGACATAGTTTACAAATGTAGATTTGGTCAATGACTTGGTAAACAAGTCTTTAGAATTATTTGTTGAACAAACTTGATTCACATGAATGTTCAATAGTTGTTGTTGTTGTTGTTGATTGAAGAAAAACCTCAGCGAAATGTGTTTCATGCAGTGTTCGAAAAAAATGGTGCCTAGGTGGAAAAAAAATCAATAAAACGCTGAAATTTGGAGGTGGGCGGACAATTTGGGCGAAGGCCGATTAGGCGGTCCGCCTAGTGCTTAGGCGCGCCTAGGTGTTTTTTTTTTCAATTTTTTTTGTTTTTTTCTCTAACCTTTGATTCACGACCTTGTTTACGCTGAGAGTTCAATTGCTAATTAGGGGTTTTAGTGGAAGGCACATGCTTGAGATGGAGGATAACTCAATCATTGATTCGATGTATGGATTTTGATTTTCTTGTTGGTAAGGTTGATTTGGTTCAATGGTTTTCTTCATGCAAATTTTCTGAGTTTATACATGAAGATATGACTTTTCAAACCAGAACTTCTCAATTAACCAAACATTCACCGACTTTTTTTTTCAGCCACTTATTTGTGTAGAAATGAGAAGTAGGCTTTTCTAATAAGTTTTTGCAGCCCGCTTGTTACCAAACTGGGCCAATGTGTTTTAAATTTTTTGATGACATTTCTTCGTAATATTTTTTTTATTATTTATTTTATAATATATTATATAAATATGTAGTTAATTAAATATATATAAAATAATCCTCCTAATTATCGATTAAACTCTGCGTAGGCTGTTAGGCGCTAGGCAGTAGTTCCACCGCCTAATTCCGTATAGTACCTTTTTGAACCTTGGTTTCGTGTGATCACCTTTGATGTATCCCAACTTCATTTGTTTAATGCAAACCACATTGACCTTAAATATATAAGTTGGTGTTGTAGCAGTGGATGGTAATCCACTAAATCCTCGAATGTGATGTATGATTGATCTAAACCAGACACACTCCTTAGCCGATTTATGGAAAGCAATAATCTCATAATGATTCAAGGAAATAGTAACAAGGGTTTGCTTCGTTGATCTCTAAGAAATAGCCGTGTTCCCCATAGTAAATACATAACATGTCTGGGAAAGTGCTTTTTGTAGGTCTGAGAGGTACCCAACATCAACAAAACCAACCAAGACATCACAAGGTGTCTCAAAGTAAGGGAATGCACTGAATTGAGGTACAATGCTCGTAGCCAGAGGGGAATTCGACGAGTCGTAGATTTCACTCGATGGGTCGAATGTTAGCTTCGGGTTAATTCAGGGTGCATCCTTCAATGGGTCGACTAATATTTTTGATGGGTCGATTGACACCTTTGGGTCCATCCAAGGTGTAATTTTTGATGGGTCGTAAGATCCATTTGACGCATCGAAAATCCCATGACATGCATGCTGCGATTCAACCATCATTTTTCCAAAAATTTCAGGATTCACTCTGTATTCTTTGCATGGAAAGAACAAGCCCAATGGAACCTTTCAAGTACCTAAATATATGCTTTACACCGGTCCAATAAGGTTATGTTAGCGCATACTAAATCGAGCTAACAAGTTCACAGAGAATGCAATATCTTGTCTAGTGCATTGAGCTAAATACAACAAAGTTCCAATGGTACTAAGGTATGGTAACTCAGCCACTAAAATTTCCTCATCATCATCTTTTGGATGGTGCAGATCCTTATTGGATTTCAAACTACGAACGACCATTGGTGTGCTAAGAGGGTGTGATTTATCCATGTTGAATCGCCTGAGCATATTTTGGACATAAGCAGACTGGTGAATAAGTATTCCACCAATTCGATGTTTCAGCTCTAAACCAAGACAAAATCAAGTCCTACCAAGGTATTTCATCTCAAAATCGGATTTCAAGTAGCTAACCGCCTCATTGATTTCATCAAGAAATGTAATGATATTCATATCATCAACATAGATCGCTACTATGACAAATCTTGAACTTGTTCTCTTAATGAACACACATGGGCATAAATCATCGTTCTTGTATCACTTACAAATCAAGTAATTACTTAGGCATGTGTACCACATCCTACTGGATTACTTGAATCCATATAGTGAATGCTTCAATCTAACCACATGAGCACTCTGTGATGTAGAGTTAATTGAGTTGGATATGATCACGTCTTTGGGCACTTTTATGTATATCTCTGAATTAAGATTTTCATAGAGATATGTTGTCACTACATCCATCAACAACATGTTCAGTTTTTCATACATTACCAAACTGACAAGGTAGCGGAAAGTATTAATGTTCATGACCGGGGAGTATGTCTCCTCATAATCAATGTCAAGGCGTTGAGAGAATCATTGAGCCACCAGTCTAGCTTTAAACCATATGACTTCATTCTTCTCTTTACGCTTTCAAACAAAGACTCATTTATATCCTATCGACTTCGCATTCGGTGGACATTAGCACTACCAGACTGAAAACTTACCTTTTCTTCAGAGAGTTTAGTTCAACCTGCATTGCTTCTTTCCACTTAGGTCAATCCACTCTCCACTGACATTCGGCAACCGAGAAAGGTTCCACTTCATCGTCATCAATAATCTTCTGAGTGACGGAATAAGCAAAAGTATCATCAACTACCTTGGATGATTTATTCATAATAATGAGCGCATCATTGTTAGTTAGTGAGATTTTACTGTTCTTTGCCATCACATATGGATATGAAGCATCCTCTATAGATGTCATTTGTGATTCTAGGACATAACTATAGTTAGGAACAATCTCATGTGTAGGATTCACAACGTTGTGGGTGAAAAGGTCAATTTGTGTCTGAATGCCCTGCCTTTTCACTGGCAGCTTATATGTGGATTTTCTTGGTCTCCCTCTCTCCGAGTGGGAGCCAAGGCCAACGCTACTCTATCCGCATGGGCAAGGGGGACATTTCAATGTCCTGGAGTTGTGTTAAACCACTCATTCTTGGAAACTTCCAACCATACAGGAGCATTTGCAACATGAATGTTTGATCTCGTAACTTTGGCAACATCAGTAAAAGAGTCAGGTATCGAATCTGCTAGTTTATGAAGATCAAAAATCAGTCGCACTTCAATCTCACTTTGAGATGTACGTGAATCCTCTTGAAACATAGTGGGGGTATACCACTATAAGACGTCAATTCTTAACGTTCAATCGGAATGAAAGCATTCCTATCTCCCCCTAACGTCTGAAAGTATGTTTCATAAAAGTGACAATCTGAAAATCTTACAGTAAAGAGATCTCATGTCGAAGGCTCTAAGTAACAAACAATAGTTGGAGATTCATAACCAACATATGTCTAGACAACATTGATGACCCATTTTAGTGCGATGTAGTGGTGTAATTTGCACATATACAGCGCAACCAAAGATGCGTAGATGTGAAATGTCAGGCTCATACCCAGTTGCCAATTGGTACGCACTGAATGTTTAGTGTGCTACGGGTCTCAAGCGAATAAGCATTGTTGCATGTAATACTGCATAGCCCCAAGCAAATACCGGCAAATTAGTATACATAACCAGTGGTCTGGCCACAAGTTGTAACCGCTTGATTTGTGTCTTTGCTAAACCATTCTACGAATGAACATGAAGGACGTGATGTTCAACTTCAATCCTAATTGAAATACAATAGTCATTAAAATACTTTGATGTGAATTCTACTGCATTATCCAATCCTAGCTGGAATGCACTGAATGGTTGGTGTGCTACGGGTCTCGAGCGAATAAGCATTGTTGCATGTAATACTGCATATCCCCAAGAAAATACCGACAAATTAGTATACATAACCATTGCTCTGGCCACAAGTTGTAACCGCTTGATTTGTGTCTTTGCTAAACCGTTTTGTGAATGAACATGAGGGACGTGATGTTCAACTTCAATCCCAATTGACATACAATAGTCATTAAAATACTTTGATGTGAATTCTATTGCATTATCCAATCTAATATACCTGATCAAATTTCTCGGGTGGTGAGCCCGAAGCTTAATAATCTATGCTAAATACCTATATATTTTCAGTGTTATCAACTGTAAAGGAAGATCTAGCCTATAACTTTGCCAATGAACTAGCTTTGCAAAATGAGTGATGAGCATAAGAGATTACCACGAAGGAGTCTTGTGGACCAAAACTAGGTGTCATATTCGGCTTGGAGACCGAGACCGAGACCGGAGTAAGATTGTTATTCTCATCCACTCCATCAAAATCGATGGGTATTTCTATATACTTATTTGCTCTGAAAAAATGATGACCATGAGAGTTTTTCAAGATTTTGATCATCATATCTCAATCAGGATGTTCCAAATTTTAATGCCAAAACTTGTATAAGGCCGAGTCACACACATTGGTGACAGTGACTACATTGGGTTTAATGATCTAAACCGTAATGATATATAATCTACTACGAATTGCCTCTAACTTCTCTAAGGTGTGCTTTCTACCGCACTCCTATGAAGTTATACATAAAAATTCTTCATTATTCTCACAATGAGTTTCCGAATGTAAATCGTTGGCTCTAATGTCTTTAAAACTTAACAAGGTTCAATTGAATTTGGCACGTACAATGCATTAGTGATATAAATTCTTGTTCCATGTGGTAGCAAAAATTGTGTTGAACCACGCCCTTGTATAACCGGCGCAGAACCAATCATGGTTGTCACTAACAAAGTGTATGGCACAAGATTTATAAAAAATTTCCTATTTCGCAGTATACTATAAGTAGTACCACTATCTGCTAGTTCAAAAGAATGTGAACTAATTAGTCTTCAAGATTTGGCGAACACTTTAAGTAAAAACTTAAAGATTTTCCAAAGGGTTGTGACCCTTATAGAGTATTGATATGGCATAGTAAATGTAATACCCTGACTTTTCTATATAATCGTTAATATTTATGAATAATTTGAGTACAATTTAGTGGCCACGGTAAATAATTTTTGCCAACGATAAATATTGAGAAGTCTCAATTTGAATTTTTACCAAATTGATGAAGTTGGTTGACTTCGGATGGAAGTCGTAAAATTTATTGAGACGAGTCCATAGACTCGAAAAATGTTGAAAACGGAGTTACGACGTAAAATTTAGGATTAGCAAAAGTTTATCGAGAATTATATTTCTGTAAATGGAAGAGTATATTAAGCACTTTCCGGTTTTGGAAATTTAGTCTGGTTGACTGAGGTCAACCTTCTCTCTCTCTCGGGTGAGAGAGATCGAGTCCGACTCATTTTGGGTCAAGTGACGTCGGTCAGCGGCACGGTGCCGTCAGGCCACCTCCGGCTACAATTCTTGTCGAAATTGGAAGCTCTATTCTCCTTCTTTCTATTCGTGGTCTTGATTTCAGTGATGTAGCATCATGGAGGCCGAATCGAAGAGGATAAATTCTAGGGTTTTTAGGTGAATTCACCACCGACGTCGGCGAGGTCTCCGACTTCGAACTGGATATGGTTAAAAAGCTCTCTCCTTCCTCTATGTGTTGTTGTTGTTGTTTCATGTTGTTGTTTGCAGGTCAAGACCGAGGGAATCGAATTGATTCCCGGTTGGTTTCCATTTTGGCCTCCGTCGTGAGTGGCGGTTACCGGTGGTCTGGGTCATCGAGGGTAGAGGAGTTTTGCTCCCCTCATCCTCGCAAGTCGATAGGGATCAGCCACAAGCCCAGGGGTGGCTCCATGACGGAGTTGTGTCGCTGGAAATATTTTTTGGTCAAGTTGTTTCGAGGTCGATTCTGGCCAAATAAGCCGAAAGCAAGTATAGGTCATTTGAGGAAAGTTATTGGGCTCTTCAAGAGCTTTCCAGTGATGTGTTGATCTCCGCCGCCGGTGGTAGCGCATAGCCAAAAATTATTTACTAGAAATTGATTGTTTGAAATGTCGTTAGGTTTGTATCATCGATACGAACATTGTGGTAAGGTTTATTCAACGTTTTGGCTTCGTCGGCCCAATGGGTAACCAGTGGTGACGAGGGTCTCCACCAGTGGTGGTACAGGCGACGAAGAAAATAGATTTGTCATATGTCGTTACGATCGCTTCATCGTAATGGATCTGTCAAGTTATTTCTTTGCCTTGCTTAGTTAGAGTTGATTGCAGATCGAGTACTTCTTCGATTTACTTGCTTATTTATTAATTTTGAAGATTTTTGACAAGGGTCGGGTCGTCAAAAATAAAACTGATGTAAAACACATCAAAATACCAATTTCGGGTACCATCTTCAACGGTTCGAGAAAATCCACTCGATGGGTTAAAGAAACCCAAAATAAAATATGATTTTTCGATATCGTTTTTTGACGGGTTGAAAATCAAGAAAATGGTGTCCAGGAAGACCTCATCGACGGGTCGAGGAGGTCGCTCAACGAGTCAAAGAAAAATCTAAAACCAATATCAATTTTCCAATATCTTTTTTGATAGGTCCAAAATTTCCATCGACGGGTCAAATTTGAACAATTTTAGAGACAGAGGCTTGCCTTGACGGGTCGAGATGGTGCTTTGATTGGTCGAAGGTGAAAAATAGATGACCAAGGACCATGTTTTGATGAGTTAAAAGAAATAGCGCAAAAATTTTCGACAGGTCAAAAATGTGCAAAAACCGATCTATGAGGGGTTCTTCAACGGGTCTAGGTAAACCTTCGACGAGTCAAAAATTCCTAGGATCAAAACCATCCTTTCTTTTTTTCTCGTTTCTATGGTATGTCAGTGTCAAAGTGCCATAAAGCTATGTATAATTTGAACCATTCAAGCAATATGTATGAAAAATAATCATCCTTAACACTTTCAAATACCGAAAGTAAGAAATTTTTATTACTTTTCCAACATTAAAACTCATATCAAAGATTGTCTTATTCAAATAAAACCGACTACAGCAAGTCAAAATAAACTAAACTTGATTACATAGCAGAATCATGAGCTAATACATAGACTAATCAAAATCAGTAGTCTCTAAGCTTACTTTGGGGACATCTGCTATCATTAGATTGGCTTCACCGCAATCATCTATCTCTTGATCTTCAGTATAGTTAGTGTCATGCGCCAAGTATTGCTTGTATATTTTGTAGATATTTTGAACATCCTTAGGTGCACGACATTGTTTGTGCATGTGCTTGGTAGAACCACACATATAGCAAGGTGACAAGCGAGAAGTAGAAGTAAAATTTGAAGAATTTTCCACCATTCCTAGGACTAGAATTGGACTGATTCTTGTTGGAGTTTAGGCTATTGTGTTGGCGAGTCCAGGTCATGTTCCGACCTTTTCCTCCTCTGTCATTCCCTCATCTACCACCACGATTGTTGTAAGGTTCAGAACAATTGTTCTTTTTATCCTTACGAGCTTTCCTACTAGTTTATATCTCATGGACTTTTCTTGTGCATGTGTTGATAGAACCACACTTATAGCAAGGTGACAAACGAGAAGTAGAAGTAAAATTTGAAGAATTTTCACCATTTCTAGGACCATAGTTGGACTGATTCTTGTTGGAGTTAAGGTTATTGTCTTGGCGAGTCCAGGTTATATTCCGACCTTTTCCTCCTCTGTCATTCCCTCCTCTACCACCACGATTTTGGTAAGGTTTAGAATAATTGTTCTTTTTATCCTTACGAGCTTTCCCACTAGTGTTGTATATCTCATGGACTTTCCTTGTACCGGCTGGTCTAGCATTGTTGTTGAGAAGAATCTCATGATACATCTCTTTCTTGGCCAACACATTCATGAGATCATTGAATAATCTTAATCTACCTTGCTCGTAATCTATACGATATTGATGTGCGAGTGTGTTCATGAAAGTAGAGAAAGTGGTCAAAGACTTCTTAGCACGTACTATTTCCTCATAGTTGGATGAATATGTCTCCTTAGAAACATGAGAGCTTGAGTTTTTCGAGTCTTAGTGTCATCGTCAGCTTCTATACCTGGTGGTAGTAGTTTGATGGTATCAGTGAGACATATCCTCAAGAAGAGTATTCTTAACGTCGGATATCCATCTATGGTATTCTTCTCCTTTGATGTCAAGAATGTCAAAATCAGGTCTTACCAACTCATTCATCTACGAAATATAAGAGATGTAATTAGTATCTGATCGAAATATCCACGATCACTTATATTAAGTTTAGGGAATAAGAAACGTGAACAATGATGTATGGTCATAAAAATCAATGCAAAGACCAGTGTCTTCATACCACACCCCAGAAAACCATGACTTTCACAATTAGTCACAAATATCATTTTTTTTATCAATGTGAAATCACAATTAACCATGATATTCATTAATAACTGCGATTCTCCCAGGACCTTCACTAATAGCAATTTTTTACAACATGTATTAATCCATAGGAACTAAGGCATAAAAATTAAATCACGGTATTAAAATTCAACTCAAATCTAGACCTAGATCTAGGGTGTTGCAGTAATTAAGTTTTGGAACCTAATTTCTAAATCGAAGAAGGTAGAAAATTTACCTCAAAAGTATTATGCTCGGTATGAAAAACTTTAAAATATTTGAAGAAAGGAGTCCACGAAATCCGATGGTGGGATTTCCGGCGACGGTGGAGATTCTGTCAAGGAGGGAAGCCAACGGTGGAGTTTTTATTGTGTTTAAAGTTCGGGCATTTTTCTTTCTTTGGTGGTGATGACTATCAACTTAAGAGTTGTTGATAATATGTTGAAGGAGAAAATAGATACGCATAAGATATGATCTGAAACTGTACTTTATTCATTAATAGATTACCTTAAATAGACATTACAATCAATTACAATCAATCTTCCTATAAATTAATTAAGACAAGACACACACCATGATATTAAAAATATTTAAGTTTAATTTTACGCTAGCGACATTTGTATTCACTATCCAACCTTAAATTTGGGGTGACATCACACTGTGATTATCTAGCCCATCAAATCCAAGCCTCGTGATCACCAATATTTATTTTCGGGTATATGCATCATAAATTCTGAAGTTTCCTCATTGAATATAGTAACTAATTGCAAAACAATCCCACGCCACAGTTTTCTGCCATAGCAGATTTCTTCGAATATCATAATTCCCTTCATAAATATCATTTACTTTTTATGACAGAAACTTCACCTCCCTCACCAGCAATAAATGTGTTACTGTCTGACATGACTGAATATGATTCCCCCATGGTCTAAAAGGTAAGGTAAACAAAAGCCCACAGCAGTCTATAGCCCGCAAACTCCATCATATTTCTTCAATGAAATTTATGATTCTTTACCCTATTTATATACAACATTGTGCTATTTATCCATTCGTGTCTCTCACCATAAGCATGTATTCAATGATGGACACTGGACAGCCTATACGTGACATAATATTTCACTTTGTTTAAAAATCAAAACAAAAGGTATAGCACACATATTATTGCTCAATTAATAAAATTGACAGTTGTGTGTGGAGCTACACATGGACCATGATAAGGAACACTCTTTTGTTGCCTAAAAGTCAAAATGTTGGTTAAAATGTTTGCAATGGTGAATACTAAGTGTGCCCAACGTTAACCAATTTGAACATATGCTTCAAATTACAACACGAGCCAACCTGCTTAAGCATAATACTTTAACAAACAACACCCTTCTTGAATCCAAAAATTTGCAAAGGAAAACGAGAAAAAAGATGTAAAACGTAGATAAAGAGGAATGCCAGTTTTATCCCTCTATTTTAAAGACAAACAATCTTGTGTTACGTCAGTTTCAACATTCAAATTATTTGACAGTAATTATTTCGTGTCAAATATTTACTCTATTTGAGTCTTAGCAAGGCAGAAGAAATTGACATGAGTGAAACCCCACTTGAACAAACTTTGCTACATCCAACGGCCCAAAAGGAAAAGAGAATACTAATGGCCCCACACTTCTATATAGAGATATCTGTAGCACATTCCAATCAATCTGGTGTGCCTACATTACCATATATAAAGAAATATAAGAAGACAAGATTAACAACAAATAAACTAAAAAACCCTGGGCGCCGTTTCTCTTCACCCCTGAGAGATTTTCGACGCAACACCCCAAAACCTTGACTAGTGGAACACAACGTTTGCCGTGTCAGAGAGAGGTAAAATCTCGTTTGGTGTCACTGACGCCTGAAATAACAAACACTACGTCGTGAGACGTTTAATATCCTGCAAACAAGAGATCAATATCAAGGCTTTTCATGGCACTATTACTAGTGTTTGGGATTTGAAGAAGAAGTTGTCTATTCGGGCAGAGGGCGATTGTCACATCTTTGGTTTCAGTGAAGAGAGAGATCAAGACCGGATCTTACGAGAAGGTCCATGGTTTTATGGCAAGTTTAATCTTGTCCTCAACAAGTTTCATGGAGTTGGTGACGCTCGGAAGGTTCCACTACAGAGGATTCCAGTATGGGTCTATGTACTCAGTTTGCCACCACGCCTACAGACGAAGAAGGCGGTGGGTTATATAGCGGCGACTTTGGCTGATATAATCCGACTCGATGAGTCTGGAATTCGCAGTGGCAAGCGGTACGGGCACGGATTTGGCATGATATCACTAAGCTGGTGTGATAAGCTTATCCTCTGGAGGTCTTTGAACTGGACAAAATTCATACTCCGATCCATTTCAGGTATGATCGTATGTTTGGCTTCTGTAGGGTTTGCGGCATGCTGGAGCATGAGATCTGTGGAGGTCAGCCGAATATGTCTGTTGTGGAGGAAGTGATGGCGACGATGGATCTGCCAAACCCTGGGGCGGGACGAAAGTCGGGAGTCGGAGGGACTCTTGGTCTCCTTGGTCATGCTGGAATTCTTGGTCAAACTAGGATTCCTAGTCAACCTGGGAGTCTCTCTTTCATCGGACCAGGTCTCTCTTTCTCGTTTCCTGGTATTACAGCGACAAAATTGGCCAAACAGCTCGGCGCCTTCTCTTTTCGAGCACCGGAGCGGTTCGCTTTACTGATCATAGCCGGCCTACAATTGGCTCCAAGAGGAAGGAGGCAGAAGGTTCCTCCTCCGAGTTGTCCCGGTCTGTGAAAATCTTCCAGAGATCACATATCATCCATGTGTCTCCAATTCCTACGAAGGGTGAGGCATAACGCACTACACTTTGTTCTTCACTTACTGATGAATTTGGCAACATCAAGGTGTCGCCACTGAAGAGGAAAATGGGGAGGAAAGTTAGATCCAAGAATAAGCCGAAAGAGGTGGAGGAGTCTGCAAAATCAGTTCATGCAGCAGGCTCTCCTAAGGTGCGTAAAATGAGACTAATTGGAAGAAAGTTGTCTTCGAGTGAGACACCGGTGCTGGACCCTGAGGCACAGGTTGTAGATCCTTCTTCTGGTCATGGTGACAGTAAGGCCCTAGCCAACATGGTTGTGGAAACCACTGAGGAATCCCCGGAGTAGTTGTTTTAGTTAAGGCGGACATTACTTTAGATTACCGTGTTGGTGTACGCCTTTTGAAAGACTTTGCTTCTGGTTACTTAGTTATTTTGGTGCTTATTTTTAAGCATTTGTTTTTGTGCTGATTTATGTTTCCTAGGTTAGTACGACGGTAGTCCAATGAACATTCCTACCTCTTATTTAGCTCTCAAAAAAATGAAAAAAATAAGAAGACAGTTCTTGTGGTATATACACCATACTGACATATTTGTACACCAGAAATTCATCAAATTACCAAAGGAAATTCATACTATTATTAACAAACACACACGAGACCCGTCATTACAACCTCAACTTTCAGCCTACCACCCAATCACAACTCGACTCACTGCCAAGTAGCTAACTTACACAAGCAAATATAAATTCCAGAAGAAAAAAAAAACGGAAGAAGAAGAGGAAAATGTGGAGCCCTCTCCACGGTTGGTAATGGCCACAATACAATACAACAAGGTCCGTGTGTACCAAACGCAGCGTTTCACACGCCCTAAATATAAAAACCATTTATAATAAATGCGTTAAGAACACAAGAATTTTCTCCAGGGAATCCAACACTCATTTTTTATTGTTGCGTTTGGTAGGCATTCGAGAAATTAGCTTCTTCTTTTTCTCTTTCCTCTTTTCCATTTCCATTTTCATTTTCTAAGGAAAGCAAAGCTTGGGGTAAATTAAAAAAAAAGAAGTATTTATAACGATTAATAATATTCGAGAGATAATGGAAAAAGGAAAAATAAAAAAGAAGGTAGACAATTAATTGATCGGGTGAAGTTAACGCCAAGCTGATGCGACGGTGAGAGTGCGGCTTATCCAGCCGAACGAGATTCCTCCGTTCTCTTCCTTGACCGTGAAACCCGGGTGGGCTCGGTTGTTGTTGTTGCCGGAACTGAGTCGATTCTTTAGCAACTCGGTCACGTTCTGGCCCATAGGCCTTAAAACGAACCCGGCCATTCCCATCCGGGCCCGCCACTTCCCAAACACTTCACATCTCTCGACGCGGTCCCTCCCTTCGCAAGCGACCGAGTTCGCGAGCTTGCGACTGAGCGCCTCCTCCGCTTTGACTCGGTCCGGACTGTCTTTCGCCACGCTGGAATTCTCGATCGACTCCAGCAGGGCCCCGTAGTACGCGCACGACTCGTTCACGCGCGTCATGAATGGCGCGGTGTTGGTGTTTAGCTCCTGCTCCACTAACGTCACCACGCGCGGTGCGAGTGACTTTACGCGCCGGAGCAGCTCGTCCCTTGGGTTGTCCGTGGAGACGCTCTCGTCCGGCATGCTGTACAGTTTGAAAGCGAAGTTCACGGCGATCGGCTCCTCCGGCTCGACTCCCAACGACTCCCGGCTCAGCTCGCTCAGCTTCTGACTCACCACGTTGAACTCCAACCCTACGCCGAGCGGCTCCGCCACTTGGATTAGATTCTGCCTTACCGCCCTCAGCCTCTCCTCGCCTCCGCCGTTGTTATCGGGAACCGTCGTGATCTTAACTGTCGACGACGACTTGTTGCCGTTGCTACTCTGACGCGTGGAGAGCGCGTGGAGGAGGTGCGTGTACTGACCACCCTGGCCAATATCGAAGTCAATCACATGAACCTGGTTTGTTGTAGACTGCTCTTCTAATGTGGCTTCCAGAATTGCAAGGTTTGCGGCCATAAACCCGAGTCCAAAGCACGGCGAAAGCTTGTAGAGAATCTGGGTCGACCCGGAATGTTCCGGCGAATAAAGCTCTTTAACCGGAGGCGGATTATCCACAGGGTTGACCCGGGACTTCAAAGCCGCAGCCATGAACTCCAACAGCCTTTGCTCGGAATTGGGTCGTGGGCTTGTGACCTGGGTGAGGCGCGTGAGGATCTCCGCCGCTGCCTCGGTCTTACCTTCCGAAATAGCCGCCGCTGCCTCCATCAGTGACTGCTTCGAACAATTCAAGGTCGCCGGAGACGCCACGGACGAGGAGGATGACGACGATGAAGTGGGCGAAGGCGATACAGGTTTCTGGGTCGCCGGGTTATTATTATTATTATTATTCGGACCCATGAGATTCTGTATCGTCTCCGACCACTCGCTGTTGGTGTTTGTAATAACCGAAATGGCGTCGCCTCCTCCCCCTCCTGTTTCCTCATCTTCATCGTTATCATCGAGGAGCTGCTTCTCCAATTCCTGTAGTGTATGGTCGATCATCTTCTTCACCGAAACTTGCTGACTCATCGTCTTCTTCTTCTCCGAATCAATCGTTGAAACCAAAACCCTGTGGTGGTGGTTATTATTATTAGTATGAACTGCTTGGCTCTGAAGCTGCTGCTGGACAGTGTTGTTGTTGTTGATGATGTAAGGCGAGGAGGATATAATCGGCTGAGGCCGGAGCTGTTGAAGAAGAGGCAACCCGTAACGCTGGGATAACAAAGTCGATGTGGATGAGTTGGAAGAATTCTCCGAACCTGTTGTATATGACGTGGCGGAGGAGAAATCGATCGGCGAGAGAGGCGAGATTGGCGACGAGTGCTGGAAATTCGCGGTGGTTCTTGGCTTGAGTGAGCGGAGATACAGATTCTGCTGGTTGGTTGGGTTCTGTTGGTAAGGACTCTGCTGCTGATGCTGCTGGTGGAATTGAAACTCGGCTAGAGTCCGCTTTCCGATGAGACTTGCCGGATTGTTATTGTTGTTGTGAGTACTGTGAAGAAGATGTGGAATCTGTTGTTGCTGCGTTTGGCGACCGATCTGGGATGTGGTCGGGTCCACGAAAAGACCCGGGAGCTGGGATCGGTGGTACTGAGTCTGAGAAGGGTGGTGATTGTTCATGGTGTTGCCGCCGACGATTGATGATCTCAATCCTCCGATGTAAAAATCCGGTAGACCGCCGCCTCCTCCTCCGCCGTTATTGAACCCTGATTGCATTTTTTTTTCCTGAGAGAGAAAAAGAAAAGGAAGTGAAAAGGGCTCAAAAGGGGAGATGAGTTTTGCGGTAACGCATGAGAGATTGTGAAGAGAAGAGCAAAAAGGAAAGAAACCAAACAGAGACAGTTTCGCCTTGGAATTGAATTCGGGGGTAGTAGTAAATAGGTGTGTGATGGGAAAAACTGAATATAACTGTGTGAGAAGAGAAGACAGATTCCAAACCAGAGCGCGCGCGCGCACTCTCTCTCTCTCTCTCTCTTTGGTTTTTCGGTTTTTGGGTGCCCCCTTATATTTTACTGAGACCTGAAATTCCTGCGTGCATCTGCGCGTCCACATACGCCATCGCATCTGGGACGCTTGATCAGGGGCTTCTCTGTGCTTTTCTGACAATCAGAGGGTGAGTATTCCACGTAGGTTTACGCTTTATGGCACATAGAAAAGTACCTATATATTCAATTTCGGACACAAAAAGGTTCGTCACGGGCTTTCGTGGCGCGTGGATTCACAGAACCAATCAAAGTTTAGCACGAGTCCGTGTCTTAGGTGCGGCGAAAATATTCACCTCCTCCGGCTCCTCGTCATTATATCTTTAATGTATTTACGTTCAATACGTCAGTTTGAAAAGGTTCTTTCTTTCGAACAAACAAAATAAGTTTTATAGTACGCCAAATAATAGGTCTATATAGAAACAGCCTTATTGTTTATTTGTTATCATGAAATGTAATGCTCGTTAAGTACACTACGTCGTTTGAGAGGTGATATTGTGTTAGAGATGGATTCTCAAAATAATTTTTTTAATTAACGTTTTCAAGAATAATTACTTTTTATAGAATTTTTTTTAATTAGCGTTCTCAGGTGTTTTCTAAAATATTATTTTTAATATTAAAAAATTATTTTTTTATATTTCTCAAAACACTTACATATATAATCAAACACTCCAAAATTCGTAAAAATAATTTTTTATGTCTACAATTACTTTTAAAAGCTATACCAAACATGCCTATATTTATTATACACATTTGTTGTGTTGTTATACTGATACTAAAGATAAACCTCTTAAGAGCAACTCTATCAGATCCTTTAAATGTAAGTTTCACCAATAATTTAAGAATTTTTATCAGACATTAGTTCTAACAGATCCTCTATATCCTTTCTCATAATAGGGAATCCTTAAATTTCACGTTTTCATCCCCTATTTTTATATCGAAAAGTGAAAATATAGGTGATAAAAATAAGCATAAATGTCATCAATGGATCCTTTTATGTTGCATATGTAATTAAAAATTATATATATTTAATGATGTATTAAAAGTTGACCAATCAAAATTAAGCATTCGTTGAAGTATAACTAAAATTTATGTAATATTGTTGGAACAAATTATCAAATTTGATTATTCAAAATAGTTTTAAAATCTATTTTTGAACAAAATAATTATGTTTTAAATGACATTGTTAGAGATGTTCTAAGATATTTATAATGGTGGTGGGTGAAAATACAAATGTACTTGGGCAATTAATGAATTGGCATGGATATTTTGTGGGTGGATTTCTCACACGGTTTGAATTTCTCTGATACTTGTTTCAATCGATGATATTGTGTGTTCTTATTGTTATAGACATTACGGTTAGAGACGAAGTATAAGGCAGCGTTATGACAAAAACTTACAGTTGTAAGTTAGTAGCAATAAAGACATAAAAACATAGTGTTTCTACAATAATAATAAAAACGGTCAAGATGTTTCTACAATGGGATCTACTTGTGTTAGTTGTGTACACCAAGCTATTTATCCACCAAATTTTAAAAAGTATTTTTCTGTCAAAAAGTACTTTTTTGTTATGACCCCACCCTCGGTTGAACCATACACGAATAAGTTGGGTTTTCAATGCGTATCACAAAATCCAACTACGTGTTCTAGTATCACAAAGACCTAATATAAATATTATTTTATACAATATAGAAAGGGACAAGAAATAGATTGAGCAACTGTCGATCGATCATTAATTACCTAATGTCATACATACATTTGTAACAAATTAACATAAGTGTTATGCAATCGATATTTTCAATAACTATACATTTGTAATGTGAGTTTGTTAAAGAACAGAGGGGAGCTAGCTAGCTACCTCCCTCTCTCTCTCTCTCTCTCTCTCTCTCTCTCTCTCTCTCTCTCTCTCTCTCTCTCTCTCTCTCTCTCTCTCTCTCTCTCTCTCTCTCTCTCTCTCTCTCTCGTCTCGACTAAACACCTAGCTATCTCTAAATGACAAATTCCACTTAACATAGGCTCTACAGTTTTGTCCTTAGAAAATAGGTTCCACCCTACCCAGTTCCAAGCCACCACCATTGCAATATGAAGCAACAGACATAAATCAAACAGATAATCATGCATGTGTTACGTTACCATTAACAGGAAAAAAAATTCAGGTTTAGCAAATAAATTCTTGCTTTGTTGCTTCACAATCTTAAGCAATTATAGAAAAAAATAAATTCATCTCATAAGAGATGAAAAACTATTTACAGTGTAAAACTATTTACAGTGAAAAATTATTATTGTAAAAATATACATATTTATGGTGTAAAACCAGTAATAATAAAATTTACATTGCAAAATACAGTAAAGTATTTGGTAAATAAATTTTATTACTATATAGTTTAATGTTTTAATCAGTAAAAATAAATTACTCTAGTTTTTATGGTTGTATTTTCCCTTTCTTTCCATTTTGTGGAATATTCCCAATATATGCTCTCTTATCCAATCAAAATTTGTCATGTCACTTCTAAAATTTGGTGGACAAATTGTCTTGGCGTACACAAACATGTTCCATTAGTCGAATACGGATCAAATGGAAGTAGCTTATGTGGATTGTGTAAAGTATCGACCACAATGAGCGGATCCAAAATCGAAATGTCATTGAGGTTAATTTTTTTCTCGATTCATCGAAGTTAATTTTTAACGAAATATATATAGCAATGCGAGAACTTATTAATAAAACAAATAACATGCATGTGTAGAAATATGTTTTATCCATGACTTACACGTACAAGTTAGTTTTCTTGATCGATGACATATGTAACATGCATGTTGCATCACTGGGTGAGTACACATGACATTTACATCATTTGAATACACAGTAAATTATAGTGTGATTTGTTATAAATGCTGTGTGCTTCAGTTCTGTTTCTAGACTCTAGAGCTTTAACTTGAAAACCCACCTTACTTTCATATATAGAAGCACTACTCATAACGCTACCCAATTTCTTTAACATGAAGATTTGCCGTTTTCGTTTTTAACGTCGACCGGTTTCTTTAACGACGAGAAGAAGAATGGAGAAGCGTTACGTACACTACTTAAGTTGTGGCTGATGCAGGGATATGGAAATCGAAGTATTGTTTTCAAGTTTTCATACAAGGAGGATGACGGCTTCTTCTTTTTCTTTCTTCTTTTTTGAAAGGAGAGATGGGAAGCACAGCGCTTGCAGATGATGGTTTTTAGTGGATGGAAGTAGTAGATGGGGAGGAGACATTGACCATAAATCTGTTTGTACCCAACCTTTAGGTTATTTAGGTACCATTTTAAGATGGGTGGTTGTCGATCATATAGTTAGGTTCTGCATAAGATATAGCACAAAGTCCCCGCCGGAATAGTACGTATTTATAATAATTAAGTTTATCTACGATGATATCAAACTCCTAGCTAGCTCATTTAGATCTAACATTTTTCGTGACCAACGTGAGTAACCGACTCGATAATTCAAAAGATATTAATTAGACGATATTAGTTTCTCTATAACCGACATGTGCGAAGCGCCAACTTTTTTCCGAAGAGAAAAGGACCGCATGTCATGTGTCTCTATGTGATATAATAACGTATACCTTATTTTGATTCTATTGCATTTATTTACTCGTTAAAATTTTCGTGAAAAAATAGTAAAGTGAATCTTATTTGTTATATCAAATTAAATTATGTTATTTATGAATTCAATGTATCCAAAGTCTACTCGGCCATGTTCATTCGTAGATTCTTAAGAAATAAAGCTACGTGTGCTGTTTATTATAGATAATGGAGTGTATTAAGTTTTTTATCTTTCTTTTTTGTTGGGATGATCGATAATTTACTATGCAAATGTAGTAGAATTATAAAAACTTCCTCAATGAAGCTCCAGAGAAAATCTACATCCAGAATTGACCTAATAGCACCTAAACTAACAAATAAATATAAACTAAAGTTCTAACTTTTTTAATCCTATTTTCATACCAAAGTGGTTTTATGAAAGATTCACCAAATTAAGGACATCACATAGGATGCTGACAAATTATGGTATTGGAATAATGCCACTAATACTTCTCCAATCTCCCCCACCCAATAGAAAGTAGAACTACATGGACATGTTGAATCGTAAAAAGAGAATCTATTAGTATTTATACACATGAACACGTCGTTGTTTATTTGGCTTAAATACTAAGCCACACATTACAAATATATTTGGAGCATCTTTTTTCATCATTAACACAATCACACCAATTAACTTTTGAGTTTCGTATCAAACAATACTTGGTTTTTGAATGCTTGTTTAGTTGCTCATGTTTGTCTGAATTATTTATCTGCAAACACCAATTCGTTGGATAAAAGTCTTTGAACGAAAGCATGTGACCTCTATTTCGATAAATAGTTAAAATTATGTGATTGATCCCCCACAATTGGAGAAGGTAAGATATAAACGAGGTCAACTAAGCTTCACAATTAGCAACCCATAATAAACTAATCAAAGGGATCTTAATCTCATCCCACATATATATCATCTCCCTCTAGAATGAAAAAACGTGATCCCCGACTATTTTCTCCTCAAATTTATATTGTTGTAACATTTTCGTGTACAACATTTAAAATTTTGTAATTGTTTTTTTTTTTTTGAAATCGGAAGATTTATTCCACAAGCAAAAAATTACAAACAACACCCAAAACCTGGGGCCATTTTGTAATAGTTGGTGACTACAAATATTTTGATCATATGTGATCATCATTGCTTTCACATAAAATGGAGTCCAATATCAGAAATAAATATGATGCTAGGTTGCGGTCATGGTTGTAGAGTTAACTTTGATTCACTTTTGATGGAAATCATGGAATGACCTTTAATATTGAAGATTAAATCTTTAGAGCATAAAATTTTATTTTCGGACACTAAATAAGAGAACCCCCGATTTCTACATGAGTTTCTGGTTACGTATAAATGGGACTATACCGGCCTATAGCCATTTCATTGGTAGTGATGGGATCTCAGAATCTTTTATGGAGAAAGAAGACAAATGATTTTTGATATGATACATTAAGTAGAGAGAAACGAGAGGGAGCGAAATAAAGGAAAAAGTGAGATCTCTTCCGGTGGCCTGCCCTCGTGACAGCGACGTCGGGTGGGTTCGGGAACGCAAGAATAATCCCAGGCAAAGAAAGGGGTAGGGGTATGGCTTCGTGTGGAGTGGTCTCGTCGGGTTGGTGTGGCGTTTGGTGGTCTGAAATCGAAGGTCAAGTGGCAGTAGGAGGGGTCGCGATGCATCGGGGATGACGGCAGTTGGAGTGGCTGCCTCTGATGCGGCCAGATCGAAAGTTTCTATTCGGATTTGGTTGGCCGATTTGGGTGTCGTCGTACGGGAATGGAAACAAGGATGGTGGATCGACAGTGATGTCATGGGAAAAGTGAAGGTTCGAAGGGGTGGCGTCGTTGGTGGGAGATCAGGACGAGTCGCACGTCATGCGAGGTTTTCCGGCGAGGGATGTGTTGTTGTTCTTTGCGTTAGGTCAAGATATGGGTTGTGGGCCTAGGCTCATCACCCATGTCTTCTATGTTTAGTTTGTATTTGTTTATTTCATGTTGAGAATAAATCCTCAAGTAGCGAGGCATGTCTGGCGGTCATGGCGATATGTCCGTGTGTGCACTTCTAGTGCTTTGTCGACCCTAGATTATGAGCATCTATGTCCAAATGGGTGCTCCCACCTAGTGGTCGGGTGAGAGGAAGTGTCGATGTTAGTTGGCAGCAGGTTGTGAAAGTTGATTTAGATCGGGTGTTGATGCATCACTTTCGCAGAAGTAGTTTCATCTTTCCGAATTGCAGGGAAAACTGTTCGTTCTTTCTAATATGTCACCATTACCAAGAAACAGATAGAATAGTCGTTGAAGAGTTATTCTCTGTTAGGTGGTGTGAGGACTTGACCCCGATTTAGTTGCCTAAACCGGGATTAAGTTCTAATGACTATTAGCAACAAAACATACTAATCAAAAGAAAAACCGAAGGAAAAATCTATAGTTCTAAGCGAAAGAATTATAAATTTGAGAAATTAATTTCTAGAACAAATCATAACAGTCCAATACTTGGAACACGAAACTGTTGATGACACCACAGCTACCTATGTTGACTACTATGCTAGCTCGTAGGATCAATCCTGGATCCTACGGCGGATCTTGCTATGCTTTGATCTGTGTGCGTGCCCGACCTCAGTTGAGACTCTGCAACCTGGGCATTGAAAAACGAAGGGCCCAGGAAAATGCATATAAAACAGGAAAATCTTTAGAGTGAGTGGACAAAAATAAAATATTCGTAAGAAATCATAAAACTTACTCTATGTCTTTCCACCATAATGACATAGTAAAAAAAATATAGCGAATCAACATAAAACATATATATCGTAAGTGTGTGGAGGTGTGCATAATGTAATCACGGGTCAGATATTTGTTCTAACCTTTCTGGAGCACCTCGGTGATCAGTCAACGTGCCATATGCATCGATGCATGATACATGAATATAACGTGCATAAAAACGTGAAATCGTATCATAGATGCATCCATGAATGTCATAAACATATCATATCATACTATATATATATATACACACTTGCTAAACGTATATATAAGAAATCGTAAACGTAAAATCGGAGTCGCTAAACAATAGTGAAAAATAGATGTCCACTCACCTAGTTAGCCTAAAATGTAATTAGCCGCCTACTAAGTTTGAAAATCTTAATCGATGTTCATAAAACAAAATGAGAACCTAATATTAATTAATGACCTATGTTAGGTTCGTACGACTAAAGTGATAAAGGAATCTAGACAAAACGTTCATCAGCACCTCACAATGCAAAATGATAATTGCAAGGCGCCACGTACCCTAACTCCTCATGAAAATAACCGAGCTTGATCCACATCATTGTGTCTTGAAAACAACGCTCGTCCGAAGATGAGTCTTGACTCGACACGCGTCACACGAAAGCGTGGAAGTGTTGAGTCGATCTGAATCCTAAAAATAGCAGAAAATATCACTAAAATTGTCGAATCGCACAAAATGATGTATAATTCGATCAGAAATGGGCTTAGGAACTTCTCATGAGAAAGTCTAATTTTCTGGTAGCTGTAGCTCCACCATGTATGACGGCCGGAATCTAACTTGCTCGGATAGGTTCAACCCGCATATCAAAACGAAGATCACAACACGCACTACAACTTCATAGTTCAACCCATCCTCAAAAACAAACCGGAAGGTGCCAGAAATTATCTCGAAAGGTTTTGGAACTCCCCAAAATTTGGCGTCAATCGTTCGCCGAGCTCAGGCCAAGTTGCTCCGCTAGAATACTGTTGTTCGACATCTTAGGGTGTGGGCTTCAAAACCCCCAACATGCACCAAGGTATCCCGACCGGCAACACCCCCGACGACCACAGCGGAGAAATCTTGCTGAAAACCTAAAATTATCTACCCAAAATTGGGCTTAAATTGACGAGACTTGAGAGAGATATACCGGGAAATAGAGAGATAGAATCGAGGCAAAGATTTGGACCCCTAAGCCGACCAATTTGGTGACCGGCCGGTGATCCGTCGTCGGCAACAGTCGAAAGGCCAAAGAAAGGGAGAGAACTCGAGGAGAGAGAAAGAAGAATGTTGGGCTTTTTACCCAGCCCAAGTAAAATACTCATATTAGATGGATGACCCAGATTTAATGTTTGGAGGATTGAACGGTCCATAAATTTTTACTAATGATAGATTAACAATTTAAGTACTTTACTCTACAAACTTCTAAAATTTGTAGAAATTAGTTCAGACCTCAGAAAAATCCAATTAAAATATCGACAGACTTAAAATAATTTCTTCTACAACTTCCGTGAAGAAAGCGAGTTCAAATTCATAATTATAAAAAGTCAATTTTTAATCACAACGAATCTCGATAAACGCAACGTATAACACTTACATCGTTAATTAGTGTGACTAACGACGATTAATCCACTAATCTAGGTTTAGATCGTTATAAGTAGTGCGTGGTAGTATACATAGTTTTTGTAAGATGTTTTTTATTATTCAAGATATTCTATGTGAGTTTATTGTAATATGAAGTTCAGGTTTTTATCCATTTTATGTATTCTCATTAATTAAGACTTGAGAGATGGCAGGGTCTGCCCTTATTTAAAAAAAAAATGGACTATACCATCACCAACTTATCATAGTGTAAAAACTCGGAAACCCTAACTAGTTCTAACTACTTCACAGTTCATGAAAAGGTAACGTGTGTTGAAGAAAGCATGACTGGTCAGCAAAACTAAAACCGTGCTAACCTTCCAACATAAATCTGAAAACATCGGAGTGCATCCACACGTGTTGTGCATACAGCCTAGATGCCACTTGTCCCTTGCCTAACTCAGTTTCTCATGTACCGTATTTTTATATGCACAATAGGAACTATGTGACCATAACAAAGACCACGTTCCAAATATCTCAAAGCTCTCTCAACGCCTCAACCCCAATTCTCTTCCTCTCGTCTTGTATATTAAATTAGTGGACAACTGGAAATAGTTGCAACCTAACAACATTTTCTTCTTTCTTCTCCATATCCAACCCACCACCGCTACCTAAACGATAAAAGTAATCACACTACGAGGGCAAAACAGTCATCACACCAGCCCCAAATACTACTATGGAAAAATCCGGTTAGTTTAGAAGCTGGTAGGCTAAAAGCCAGGGAGCAGTTGATACAATAAAAAAACACAGAAACTCTAGTATAGAACGAAACTCTATTTATTTAGAACGCGCCTCCACGCGCGATAAAAAAATTTCCTCACAAGTTTGCGTCTCGTCCAGCAGCCCGACATTTGGCGTTGGCCTTAACCTTGTCGATGTCCGTGGATGTGCCCGGGGCCGAGAGGACCTATGTTCAGTCGAGCTGTGTGGTGATGGTGTTGGTTTTCTCGATTTCTGTTATGGAGATTTGAGGCTTTGGACGAGTAAGCGATGGTTGACTGAGGGTCTTGGCTTTGGCTCTGGAGATTGGGCTCGGGTTCTTAGGGTTGTTGATGCGGTTTGGGGCGAGTCAGAGAGGAGGGTGGGGTTTGTTCTTGGCAGCCTCGACTTGATGGTTGGGCTGATTTTGATTGGAGTTGGATCTTCGTTCAATTCTGATCGGAATCTCCCTCCATCTAGGCGACGCAAGGTTGATGGATGGCGGTGGAGGGTTTGGCCAGGGAGGCGGCACAACTCTGAAGACAGTGACTCCGATCCGAGTCGAGTTGAGAGTTTTGGTTGGTTAGGTATCTACTTTGCTTTAATAAATGCTTGGGTTTGGGCTCAGTGGTTGGGCCTGACCCAAGCTATATTACTTTTATGCTTTATTGTTTTTAGTTTTAATGTAGTTAGTTGGTTTTGTTTTAGATTAGAAATAAGCCGACTCTATTCGGTTTGGGGGGAGGGAGCGCTATGTGTATGCACCTTATGTACCTGGTTTGCCCTAGTGATGGCGTGTGACATAGTGAAATGGTCGCATCCTCTTAATGGCAGGATGAAACGAAGTGCCGACGACTTGGTTGTTGTTCGGCAGCATGGGTGGAAAACCGGTCAATTTGTAATGATGCGTTGTATTAGTCGCGTTAACTTTCCGTTACCATGTCGCCACTTTAGTAAAGAGGATAGAGTAGCTGATGTAGCACTCTTTGCTCTTTGATGCGTGTATGAAGGTATAAGGTTTATGAGTGGTTTTGTTACTATTCGAGATGCTTTTATTGGACTTATCGTAATACGGGGTTTAGACATGATGTTCCCCCTCCCCCGGGTATGTATTCGTCAGTTTCATTATTGAAGGCATGAGGGTTGCCGCACCGTCTTTAATTCAAAAAAGAAGAAGTCAGGGAGCTGAACATAGGTAGGATAGTCCGCATGGCAAGAAAATATGATCGTCACAATTTTTTTTAAAATAAGATCGTCACATTTTAATTTTATACTTTTAACCTTAAATATGATCGTCGCATTTTCTTCCGTGAGTAGAAATTGACACCCTAATTTCGCACACAACATCCCCTTGTTCATATAATCCAAGGAAATGTTTATTTAAATAGTTAAAATTACACATAGAAAATGAGGCTAGTGATATTATTATAAACAAAAATTCTAAAAATATCCTCCATCTTTATCTTAATCACAAAAGTGTAAGAATGAGGCAGCAGTTTGATCGGAGATTTTCTCGATGGCAGCAGGAAGCGGCAGTCAACCAACTGCTGATAATATTGTAACCGGTAGGCATCTTCATATTATTTAGTAGGCTGTAATGTAAGAGGTTCGTTTTATCATAAAATTAAAGAAAAATTTAACAAATAGCATTTTTATTTTTGTTCATTCTAAATATTTATATCTTTACTTTATAAAATATCATAATCATACATAAATTTTATACATGTTATTATTGATTCCTGTCTTATTGTATTTCAAATTTCATAATTTTAATGATATAAAAATTAACAGTGATAAACAGAAAAAATAACGATAAATCTAGTTTTTGAGTGAGATAAAAAATTAAGGTATAGTTCTAATATTTTGTAAAGTTGATATATGAATATTTATAATGAGTGGAAAAGATGAAATTTTCTTAAAACTAATTCCTGATAAATTTAATTTAAAAGAAAATAACAGCAATCTATTACTCGGTAGACATAGGAGGGTATTTCAGTATTTATAATGAGTGAAAATTAAATTACTGTTGGATGAATTTTTTAAAAAACTAATTTGTGATGAATTTAATTTAAAAGAAAATGATGGCAATCTATTACTCGGTAGAAGTAGGAGGGCGTTTCAGTCATTTACTGAGGAGTGCGGGGCCGCTGTTTGGTAAAAATATAACATTTCCGATCATGGCGCAGACTGCATGAGGATTAGTGGAAGAGGTAATGGCTTACGCGCTGCTAGCATTGCGTGACACGCCCATGCTAACCCACGCCCACACGAAAGCCACACTATATAGAAAGGGTGGGAATGCTTGCTTGCTGTTTTCTCATTGGTCAGAGACTACAGAGAGCCTCACAGCTAAGAGCAAGAAGAATAAGAAGAAAGAAGCTACCTCGTCTTGGATATATAATTATATATGATGGGCAAAGGGATAGGTTTTTAGGTGTTTTTATTTTTTTATTTTTTTTGATAATAGAACCTTTATTAAAACCATTAAGGAGAGCTTACAATCATATCCGAACATAAAACGTGAAGGAGGATGTTGGAACCAGTTTGCGGTGAAGACCAAACTTGAAGAAGTTGCAACCACCTAATCGGCTGCTGTGTTTGCTTCCCTACTGGCCTGATGCCAGTTAATCAAATGAAAGAAGGACACTTCACTTTTTATCTGCCTTAGCCATAGAATTGAAAACCATTCAACAACCATTTTCTCACACTTGAGTATGTTGATTAAAGTTTGGCAATTTGGTTCTAGAATGAAAATCTAAAGGTTCATTTGTCTTGCCAAATTTAAACTGAGCAAAATACCTTATACTTCTGCTACCTCCGAAGAGATTGCTTTTGTTATTTTTGCTTGTCCATGTAATAAATTCCCTTGAGATCTCTAATAAGCGCTGCAAGACCTGATGAAAGTGATACTGAACCATGAAGCATCTGTATTTATTTTCATCAAACCTGTTGGAGGAGACTGCCAGTGATTTGAAGTCTGGTTCAATTGAGATCCCAACAAAGAGACTAGTTTTCCTTGGAAGATCATAAATTCTTTAGCTGACTCATAAGCCATTCTTGCAATAACTACTGGTTGGAGAGAACTGATTCCATATATTACCTTGCATATATATTTCCATATATACCATATCAGAAATGAGAGAATAGTGAAAAACCGTTGACCTGTGTCATGATGAGATGTTGATTGAGCAACCAACGGTTCAATCCAACGCGTGAAGTTCAAGATTCTTTGAGCATCCACTCTGAAACCCAATGGATGAGCAAACCAAACCTGTCTTACCCATGAACAGAAGAAAAAACAATGTTCTAAAGTTTCAGGTGCTTCGTCACACAACACACATCTGCCACTACTTTGTAAGTGACAATAATAGAGAATGACATTGAGGGAAAATTGCTATGCAGCGCTTTCCATAAAAATAATTTTATCTTATGAAGCGTTTTGTGGTTCCAAAGCCATTTCCAAACAGACCGAGGAGTTATGTATGATGTTGATGGGCCATCATTGACCATCAAATCGCCATAGATAAAGTTGATATATTTATAACCTGACTTAACTGAATATTGTCCTGATCGAGAAGGAGTCCAAATAAGACAATCTTTTGAATTCTTGGTTGAAACAGGAATAGTTGATATTGCATTTATCTCTGAAGGCAATAACCGATCATATACCAACTTCAACTCCCATCTCTTAAAATTGGAACTAATCAGATTAGCAACTGACATTAGCGTTTGAAGAAGATAATGTGATAAACTGAAAGAGGGTAATGATGGAATCCAATTATCCCGCCAAACATCTATTGACATACCATCTCCAACCTGATACAACATAGCAGGTTTAACTACATAACTCACTGCCGCAACATTGGACCAAAATCAAGAGGGTGTAGTTAGACGTTTGGAATTCCAGAAGTTGGTATCATGAAAATACCTACCTTTGATTATCTTTGTCACAAATGAGCCAGGATGTTGAAGAATTCTCCATAACTGCTTTGCAAACAAAGCTTCATTAAAAGACCTTAAATATAGAAAACCTAGTCCACCATCCAATTTTGAACGCTGAAGATTAGATGATTTTTGCCAATGTCTACCATTTGCAGATGACGTAGACCACCAAAAATTAGATAACGTACTCGAGATTTGCGAACATAAATATTTCGGATACAGAAAATAACTCATAGAGTAAGCAAGGATTGTCGTTGCCACAAATTTAATCAAAGTCTCCTTTCCAGTTGATGAAAGTAATTTCTGTTTCCAACCTTTACATTTTCGATCCACTTTTTCCTTGATAAAGCGCAATGCAACAACCTTAGAATGAGGCCAAAGCACCGGTGAGCCTAATTGTTTCCCTAGATCATTCTTAACCTTCACATCCATAACAAGTTATAACAACTCCATAATCTCTAGCCTTGTATTGGGAGAGAAATATAATAAAGACTTGTCATGATTTATCCATTGACCTGATGTTTGGGTAGTGATGTACCACATCTGACAGAAGTTAACAAATTTCTAATGTTGCTTGTAGGAAAAGGAGTGAATCATCTGCAAAAATAAATGACTAACAGGAGGAGAAGTTGGAGCTATTTGGACAGCATCAATGATGTTGATAGACGAAAACTTACAAAAGTATTTTTGAAAGCACGTCCTTAACCAATAGAAATAAAAAGGAGACAAATGATCACTTTGTCTAAGACCTTTAATAGGGTGAAAACGAGCTCCAAGCATACCATTAAACAGAACTAGGAAGGAATATGTGGAAACACAGTGCATAATAATCTTCACCCATCTTTGATCAAAACCTAACTGAAGCATAATAGCCCTTAAAAATGACTATTCCACCCTATCATATGCCTTGTTCATATCCAATTTAAGGCAAAAGCTTCATTGTTGTCATAACGTTGCTGTCGTAAATGATGAAAAACTTTATGAGCAATAATAATATTGTCATAAAATTTTCTTTCCTCAATAAAGGCAGCCTGATTATCTGAAATTAACAAAGGCATGAGAGGACGCAGATGATTAACCAATATGCGTAAAAAAAAATTATATGAAAAGTTGCAAAGACGAATTGGTCGAAGCTGAGAGGCATTATGCGGATTATCTACTTTAGGTAGGAGTGTAATGAAAGTATGATTAAGCTCGGAGAACTCAACTCTCTCCTAGAAAAATTCAGTAGTACGTGGCTTGAGAGATAAAAGGATTCAATATAGACCAATATGTACGATAGAACATTCCTGAAAAATCATATGGACCAGAGGATTTTTTTGCACCAAGATAAAAAAAATTGCAGTTTTAACTTCCTCAATCTGAATTGGTTGTAACAAAACCTTGTTCATATCTTGTGTTATGCAAGGGTCTATGAAAGATAATACTGCACCATGTGAAGAAGTTTCATCAGCAGTGAAGATCTTTTGATAAAAAGATGTCTAATGCTCATGAATTTTCTTCTACTTTGGTAAGCCAAATGCTTGTCTCTGATTTTAGTCTAATGTTCTAATTATATTTCTTATGTTGCAAAGTCGTTTGATGAAAAAAAGTAGTATTACTGTCCCCATCTTGAAGCCACTGTATCCTCGATCTCTGATGCCAATACAACACCTCTAATTTATAATGAGCATCTATCTCCATTAAGACTTGCTTAATCTGAACTTGATCAACATCATTGTTCTAAAGATGATCCAATTTTTGTGTCAAAATCAATGTTTTTTGAAGAAACTGTGGAAATGCATTGCTAGCCCATGATGAAAGCAGTTTACTATAATGCATTAAATTGGCATGCCATGTCTGAATAGAATTGGAAATAGTCTTCGACTTCCATGCTTTTGCAACTACCCCAGTACATTTAGACTACAATGTTTTCAAAACGAAAACACTTACTAGACTTTGAAAAAATTGGATTTGTATCAAGTAGAATTGGTCTATGATCAGATCCAATCTAAGTAAATGAATAACCTGAATTTTTGTCTGAGAAGAACACCATGCCAGGTTTGCAAGGGCCCTGTCTAAACGTTCATTGACATAAGGAACTCCATTCCTATATGAAAACCATGTATAATGTGGCCCTTTGAAATGTAAATCACGAAAACCATAATGATCGACAAACTGCTGAATTTTTTTAAAAAAACGCCATTGTGATCGTGGACCCCCCCCCCCCCCCCCAACTTTTCAGATAACCACAAAATTTCATTGAAGTCCCCTAAACATAACCAAGGAACTGAAACTGAATAGAAAGATCTACACAAACCATACCAAAAGGATACTTTATTTATTTATTTTTTTTATAAGGAAGTACCATACATCCATGTAATTTTACAAGTAAAATTTTTATGAATGAAAATTACATTAGTATCCACAAAGTTCAGACTACTACTTACTACTAATACTTAGATGCACATCATCATTCCAAAGCAAAGCTAAGCCACCACTATTCCTAGGAGATTTTACAAAACGATGGGCATAACCAAATCACGTTGCCATTCCTAAATAATACTGTCCTGCACACGCGTCTCCATCAAAAACAAAATACTGGGTTATACTTTCTATGAACACGAAGAAGTGCCTTTTTTGTCAGGGATGATCCTAATCCCTGAAAATTCCAAAATAAAAACTTCACTCTGAATTGGACACCAGATTAGGACGGCTATCACTCCTATTTGCATCATCCTTATTATCCGATTCCACAGAAGAGGAATTTGCACAGCAGAAGTATGCACTAAAATGGAATCAGAAAGTCCAACCATATCATCGCCCACAAATGCAATAACATTAGCATCAAATTGTATTTACTACCTTAAAGCTTCCCTAGAACTATCCAGAACATGAACTAAATTAGTGAAAGTAGAATATTGCAACACATCTTCGATTAACATTCCTAATAGCTTGAGTAAAATTAACACTAACAGAAGGTACCATGTTTCTAATTGCAATGCCAGGATATGAAGTAAAGGGCACAAAAACATGGCTCACCTCTGAATCAGAAGCAGTCGGTACCGTAGTGGAACCAATATGAAGGTTGTCCATTGAAGATAGACCAGACTCCTCAATTTCTAGACCAACAGAGCCGCGAGCAACAGTCTTTCTTAGTCGTCCTCTGCCACGCCCGCGATCACGACCACTCGGCACCGCGGAGACTGACTTAACAATGGGATTCTTGTATTTAGGACGCTAAATGGAAGGTCCTAGCGAGAAAAGAATTGAATCATCTTCTACCACCTCAGGTTCAGATTGCATTCGTTTTTCCAAACAGAGTGATTCTTCAAAAAATTCTTGAATTCGACACTTGAGATTAAGTTACTTGAACTATGTTGACAAAACTTGCAAAGACTCAATTGGAGGAATATCATACTGACTAGTAGCACTATGAGTAACTTGATTAAAGACTGGTCCTGGAACTTGAAGCAATTCCTGAGTTGAAAAAACTCGAGTTGAAGCAATTGAAGGGTGAGAGATGGAGTTGCCAATGACTCGGTTTGGATAAGTTTGATTTTGAGGTTGAGTAGAGTCCACATGCAAAGTTGATGAAAGAGAGACTGAACTTTAGACCGATGAGTCGGCATGGGCTTGGGCTTCCAAATAGGCCAAATGCATTTGTAATGAAACTGGGTCCAATGGAGTAAGAAAAGTCAAGTTTGGTCGAGCTGGCCTAATAAGAATACCTGAAGGCCTTGTATATTTTGGCGTCATCTTTACTTCAATCATATCTTGTAAGAAAAGTTGGATTGTCTCATGCATGTCAATGTCACTTTCAGAACAGGAGATAACTTCCACATCAACATCGCTATCTAAATCCACCATGAGTTCCTTGCCCTTACGAGAAGGAATGATAGGCTGGCTGGAAGATGATGACATAGTCATCGACTCAAATCCAGGTGGCCTCCTTCTAGAGGAAGAAGCCCTAATGATGGAAAGAAAGACATAACATGATTTTGTAGCCAAAGTTTAAACCACCGTGGTTGATGCCACTGAGATCGAAGGCTCGACATCAATAAATGGCGACGGTGGATGTGAAAACCATCAGTTCCGACGTGCATGCAAACCATGAGACATAGGAGGAACTGGTCACCTTGCCCTTGGTGGAGAAAATGAACAGAATTCTTGAATGGAATTGCAAGCTCCCATGCGATGCGTAGAGGGATGTTCATTCCAGTTGCAACTACGAAGAGTGTGACCTAATCGTCCACAACGATAGCACAAGTCAGAGAGTTGTTCATACCTGACTTCAGCCTAAGCACTATCTTCATTGGGCTAGTCAAACCAGAACCCTGGAATGAGAGGAGCTCGTGAATCAATCTCTATGCGAATACGAACAAACCCATAACAAACCGGTTGCTCCTCCGACGGATTAAAATTGATGAAACGCCCCACTTATTTTCCAAGCCACTGTACGTTCTCAATGGTCATCAAATCAGGGATGAGATCATGCACCTGGATCCATAATGACACCAAATGCAAAGGAATGTCTTCAAACCTCTTATGTGATGGCCAATGGTGAACAGAGAAGATATTGTCATCCACTAAACACAGACCACGATCGATTAAGGCTTGCGCAACATCTTCAGATGGGGCAGTAATCGAATAAACAATCTGACCCTGAATATGTATTAATTGAAAAACACCTATCGGAGCCCATGCATTCAACAGGATCTCAATAGCATTTGGTACTCGTAAGGCACGTCGAGAGAGCAATCTTCCTAGCAACCTAACATGATGAGGAGGAGAACACTGTTTTGGTTTTTTTAAATGAAGGTACAACTCGCTAGGACCAAGGCGATCACGATCATGGGGTTATTTCAGAGGCATTGTTGAAAAACCAGTACAAGCAGAGTCAGTATATGAGAGGAAGTTTTGTGAAGAACTACAACGGTGTGCGGGATAATAAACAGCCATGCAAAACACTGAAACACGCCAACGGATTACAGAAAAATGGAAAAATAAATAATTACAAGAAATCTTAGGAAATCTAGAGAAAACAAAGCTTGACATGCAACGGCTCGATGAAAATTCATGGCAGGATGAACGTCATGTGTAACATCGAGCCTAGGAAAAAAGCCAAATCAGTAGGTAATCTTACGCGTGGCTGGAAAAACAAAGGACATGAAATAAGTTTACACCGGCAAGATTAATCGGAGGCAATGATTGACTAGGAAAATCGAACCGAAATTGGAAAACCAAGAACAAAGTTCTTAATCAACAGAGGAATGAGAAAACCAGCTAATCTGCATGTAATAGTAATGGGCTTGATAAAGGAAAACCTCGAGATGTAGAACAAAGTGGATCAAAAAAAGAAAGCCTAGAAAGATGATTTAGAGCAGCTTATTCATGACAAACTTTGAAAAATCAAATTCTCCACTGATTCAATGTTTGAACAAACTTAGAGCATCCCCAATAGCTTTGCTAATTCAAATATAATAGTTAAATTTGACCAACTTTTAATACAATGCCTCCAACAAATACCCCAAAAATAAATTAAATATAACTTTTTGTTAAAAATTTAGTTATATTGAGGGGAGAATTTAACTTTAGTTTAAAGTTAAATTTTCTCTCTTCAATTCCTACTTTTTTATTTTTTGACAAATATAATCAGTAAATTTGACCTTACTTGTACTCTATATATTGACCACAAAATATTTTGTGTTATGATCTTATCGAAAAATTGTGATATGAATATATACGTGACTCACTTTTATATTATTGTGGACATATTCATACTTCATATTTATGTAATTAAGGTAAAATGTAAGAATAATTGTAAAGATTATTAGATCGAATAGACATGAACAAACGTGGGTTTGACTCTTTGATTCATGATTATGGTATAAATACGGGTGATGTCTACCATATGAGCTCCAGGTTCATATGGGGAAGATCTGGATTAAAAATGCATGTACGTACACACTATTGGGGAACAGAATCGAGGCGACGAAGCTTCATGGTCGCTTCGGATTACTTTCTCGTCGCCTCGATTTTTTGTAACCAACTCTTCGTCGCCTCGTTACGTCGCCCCAGATTGATCCCTTCACCATTGGGGCGACCAATATTGAAAACCTTCGTCGCTTCATTTTATTTAAAGCGACCAAAACAATATACGTCGCTTCAATTTTTGGCCGCGAAGATTTATATATTGTCGCTTCAATTAAAAATAAAGCGACGAAGATTGAGCAATATACGTCGCTTTAATCTTAATTGAGGCGACGTATATTGATCAATCTTCGTCGCTTTAATGTAAATGGAGCGACGAAAATTGATCAATATACGTCGCCACATTATATTTAATTTTTATTTTATTTTTATTTCTCTGAATTGAGGCGACGTATATGGATCAATCTTCGTCGCTCCATTTACATTGAAGCGACGAAGATTGATCAATATACGTCGCCACACTATATTTAATTTTTATTTTTTTTATTTCTCTAAATGAAGCGACGAAGATTGATTAATCTTCGTCGCTTCAATGTATTTAATTTTTTATTTTTTTTATTTTTTACTCAATGAGGCGACGTAGATTGATCAATCTACGTCGCCTCATTGAGTGAAAAAGAAAAAAATAAAAAATAAATATTAATGTACCAAGTCACGACCTATCGCAATTTAAAAACACAAAAACCCATTCAACCACAAAAACGCATTCAACCACAAATCAAGTTATATAGAAAAAATTGGCACAAATCAAAACGTTAACAGTTTATACACGAACTTTGACATCTTGGTCGCCTTATTTTTATTTTTTTACAAATTCACAAATTTGAAAGTTTTCAAATACACCATGTATGATTTAATGAAAATACAATGTCTAGTTTTCAAATTCATAATAATATTAGATTAGTCCTCGTCCTCGTCCTCGTCCTCGTCCTCGTCCTCGTCCTCGTCCTCGTCCTAGTACTCGTCCTCGTCCTCGTCCTAGTACTCGTCCTCGTCCTCGTCCTCGTCCTCTTCCTCGTCCTCGTCCTCGTCCTCTTCTCCTTCTTCATCCAAAAGTAGTTGGAAATCTTGGTAAAATTGTATCACCGTGGGAGTGTCCTCTTGGTAAGGCTCGAATATATGATCTCCTGTACGCGATATGTTTTCATCTATGGCAAGTATGTCAGCGCTGTAGACATTGCGGTGCGACATTTCTTGTACTACCTTCCAAGTACCACCAGCCTTTGGATCGTCTATGTAGAATACCTGTTTTGCTTTGGTTGCAATTATGAAGGGTGAATCCTCATAGTAACTGTTGTTTGTATTCACTGATATCAGTCCATGATCTTTTATAACGGTGTCAAGATCTTCCTCGTCGTCGGAGTTGTGCCATGTGCACTTAAACAACACCACTGGCATACGGCCTGCATATAATACTTCGACCACGTAGTTAACATGGCCGTAGAACTTGGATGAACCCATGTCTATCATGACACTGCTGTTTTGAGTCACGGTTCTTTGATCTCTATCAAACGAGGTGAACTTGACACCGTTCACATAACACGACTTATCAACCCGACATTGCTGAGGTCCTTGAGCTAATGACTTTATTCCTGCAACCAAGCTCGGGTCCGAGTTTTTTTCTTTAAGGGACACCTGAGAGATAAGTGTTAAGAGAAGTTAAAGATAAGTGTTATAAACCCTCAAAGAACCTTACAAGAATTAATAGGCATATGTACCCATGTTAAGAACCATCGAAGAAAACTCCTCCGACGACGAAGCTCGTCGAAATCTTCACCATTTTTAGCCTCGAACCTTCGGAGATGTTCTTCTAGGTAAGGTTTGACTTCGTCTGTTTCCACCAAGACTTTCCAGTGAGCCTCAGCAGTCTCTGCCTCAGTCAACCTGAACTGGCAACGAGTCTTGATAATATTTGGTCTTACTAAGAGTGAAACACAGCTGATATTCCACTCAGGGGAAGTGTCGACATCTTCGTTGTCCATCCGTCTGAGATAAGACTTACAATACATCACCGACTCATGTATGAGGTACTGTTCAGCAATACTAGATTTCGGGTAATGTGTATTCCTCATTGACTTTTTATATTTTCCTAATTGCCTGCAAAAACACCCTCAAGATTAGTAAAATATTTTCCTAATTGCCGACATATTACATAACAAACATAATATTAGCAATGAAAAACATTTTACCTTTCAATTGGATACATCCATGTATAGTGTACTGGACCTGTAAGCAATACTTGTTCGGGCAGATGAACCATGAGACGAACCATAGATGTAAAAAAATGTGGAGGAAATATGAGATCCAAATTGCAGAGAATCATCACTATCTCAGTTTCCATGTCACGCACAATATCCTTCTTAAGCTCCCTACTGCATAGTTGACGAAACCAATTTGATAGTGTTATCAATGGCTTTACAACGTTTTCTGGCAAGAACCCTCTGATAACCACAGGAAAAAGACGTTGAAGCAACACATGGAAATCATGCGTCTTCAATCCATAAAACTGGGACGGGGAACTGACTTTCACCTTACTTCTCAAACTACCTGCATAACCAAGAGGATACTTAACATCCCTGAACCACTGGAACACATCTTCTAGATCATCCTTTTTAACTAAAAAGGGTGCATGAGGAACTTTCGCCGTACCCTGGTCACCCGCTCTTTGCCACTGGTTTTTTCGCACATTCCTCTTCTTCAAAGCAGCGCGAGCTTTTGGACCATCCTTAGACTTCTTATCAATCGCAAAAATGGTTCCAAGGATGTTGTCACACACATTTTTTTCAATGTGCATGACATCTAAGCAATGTCTGATCTTCAATGATGACCAATACAGCAGCTTCCAAAATATGCTTTCGTGAGTCCAACACTGTCTGTTATTCGGATTGTACGACACCTTCAAGTCGTCATGTTGGCTAAGAATAGGGTAAACGTGTGACCTAACGTCCTCCAAAATTTCATCTCCACTCTTCTGATAGGGTCTTCCGCCAAACTCCACCTTCCTGTTGAATGCCTTGCTCAATCACCAAGATCACCCTTTTCGATGACCTTCATAAACTATCCTCCCATATATATGCTCTGAAGTTAGCTCATCTAGACAGATTGGACATGCCTTGTACCCTTTCACAGTTGACCCCGCAAGCATCCCTAAACCTGGAAAGTCGCTAATAGTCCACATTACCGCTGCCTTCATCAAGAATACCTCATTGTCTACTCGATCAAAAGTATGGACTCCAACGACCCATAAATGTATTAGCTCCTCGATCATTGGCTCAATGAGTACACTAAGGCACTTTCCGGGAGATTTAGGGCCTGGAATCAACACTGATAACATGTTATATTCCTTCTTCATGCACATTGATGGTGGTAGATTGTACGGCATCACAACAACGGGCCATGTACTATGCAAAGTTCCCATTGTTCCGAATGGATTGAAACCGTCTGTTGCTACTCCAAGGCGCACATTCCTGTAGTCCCGTGCGAAACCTGGAAAAGTTCTGTCAAAATGTTGAAACGCTTCTCCCTCAGCTGGGTGGCTGAGGCTACCAGCCACGCATATCCGCTCCCCCAGCCATCGCATATGCTTGGCAGTGTGTGGGGACATAAACAAACGCTTCAACCTTGGTGTTAGAGGGAAGTTACGAATTATTTTTTTGGGAATATCATTCGTATATGGCTTATATCTTTCAGAATAACACACTGGACAAATCCTCTCGTTTACAAGTGCCCCCCCGAACAACACACAGTTAAACTCACACGCATCAATTCTTTCGTAACCCAGTGAAAGATCACTCAAGATTTTTTTTATCCTCGAGTATGAACAGGGGAATGTGTGCCCTTTAGGAAGAAGTTTATTAATGTAAATACATAAAGAGTCAACACTTGTGTTCGACCATCCATTTTCATTTTTCATTTCCATTGCATTTAATATGGCACTCAAAACAGTTTCCTCACTGCCTTCATATAATGGGGTCTGTGACTCCTTCAATAATCTATCGTACTTTTCATAATCATCGTCTACCATGTCATTGAAGTTCATGCCCGAATTATCTTCCACTAATTGTTGGGTAGCATCTGCATGGTATCCAGGATAATAAGGATATGCATCATGTAGAATCTCCAACTGCGGGTTCACTGAAGGACCGACACCACTAGAAGGACCGACTCTGTCTTGAAGCCACTGTCTTCGTTGACTGAGCATTGTCGGTTCAGCAGAAACTTCCCCGTGAAGGTGCCAGACAGTATAATCCGGACTCAAACCACTGTGTGATAAGTGATGATACATGACATCCATAGTAACCTTGAACGGACCGTTCTTACAACGTTTGCACGGGCAGAAGTGATAATCGGCTCCGTTACTATGTCACCGGGCAAAATTCATAAACTCGAATATGCCTGTGATGTACCTTGGATCAGCATGATGATATGTCATCCAAGTTTTGTCTGGGTGTCCGTCCATGTTTCCTGTCAGCATAAACTATCAATATGAACAAAGTTATCACGCCACAGTTGCTATTCAACCAAAACCCCACACTTCTTCGCCTTATGCCTCCGGGTTGGGTCCTATCCCCTTCAGGGGAACACGACATTTGTCAACGCTCTTGCACCCATGCGTTTCAGCTTCAGTTTAGGGAAATGTCGGCAGCATCTCCCTACAGTTCCCCGAGTGCACACATATCTAAACAACCTAATTTGCACTCGGGGAACATTGAAAGGAGACACTGTCGAAACCATATCCCAAAACTGAAACTGAAATCACATGAATAGCAAAATGATCAACAAAGTCATGTTCACCTAAAGTGTCCAAAAATGGGACAATTCGAGAATCAACAACTCAACTCGATCAACTAGATGAGTTGTTGATTCTCAAACGGGAGTTCTAAGTTGATAAACACCACAATTATATATAACCATACGCTCGATTTCATGATTAACACTAATAACACTACTAATTAAGGCTCGAATACACCTAATCTACACTAATCATCAATTAATTTCACTAAATTTAACCAAATTTCGAACATTAATCATTAACCCATAACATGATTTATCACAATTCAATGATTCAAACACTAAAACTACAACATAAGACCAAATTCAATTCAATTTCAAAAATTTCACATCACCTTCATTTTCACTTCTAATCATCAATAAATTTCACTAAACTTAGCCAAATTTCAAACATTATTCATGAACCCATAACATGATTTACCACAATTCAATGATTCAAACACTAAAACTACAACATAACACCAAATTCAATTCAACTTCAAAAATTTCACCAAAACTTCAATTTCACTTCTAATTTAACATATTATGCTCATAAAGAGGGTTAAAGAGATACAAATCAAACTAACCTTACTCAAGAATCAAATCAATGGCAAGAACAACCTTCTTTCTCAATTTCCTAAAATTTCTCCCAAAATCGCACAAGAACAGCTCCAGAACGCGAATGAACTGTTTTTCTAGAATTCTAACTTTATGAACGATTTGACTTTAAGAAGAAGAATAGATTCAGATTTAAAAAAAACGAGGCGACGAAGATTGAGCAATCTACGTCGCCTCGATTTTCTTCGAAGTGACCAAACTATTCTTCGTCGCTTCGTATGTAAAAAGTGGTCGCCTCATATTATTGAAGCGACCAAGATCAATAAACGTCGCCTCAATTTGTTGAAGCGATGTAATTAGTATCTCAGGCAATCTACGTCGCCTCGATTGAAATTGGAGCGACGAAGATATGTAACTACGTCGCCCCAATTCTCTCCTCCAGTAGTGACATATTTGATATGGATCACCACTAAGTATAGTAATCAAACTAAGCAATTGAAATTAAACATGAATGAGCATACACTTGTGGAAGAAAGAACACGTGCAAATGTGACAAATAGACTATTCCTATTCATATACACTACAACATTTTTGGCCATTACCGGCGAGATCACCGGAGACAAGGCCGGCGACCGGAAAAGTCGCCGGTAATGTTCAACATTACCGGCGACTTAGCCCGTCGCCGGCAATGTCGCCGGAATCTCGCCGGTAATGTTGCAAAACATTACCGGCGACTCCAACCGTCGCCGGCAATGTCTAGGGAGACATTACCGGCGATTTTCCGGCGGGAATTTCGCCGGAAATGTCTCCCTAGACATTGCCGGCGACGGTTGGAGTCGCCGGTAATGTTTTGCAACATTACCGGCGAGATTCCGGCGTAAAGTCGCCGGTAATGTCTTCATTTCCGGCGACTTACTCCGTCGCCGGCAATGTGTCTTATATTAGATGCCGGATCGGGCAGCTCGATCATTCAATCATTTTGAGCGAAAAAAATCCAGAGAAATCGAAAGAAGGAAAACGTACGCTCTGAAATCGATCATTCGGTATATTGTCAAAATTAAGGCGGGCGTCGAAAACTCGATCAGTCGGGAAGCTATTTATATAGGTACGTAGGTGTATATATACGTATATGTGGTATATATATATATGTGTGTGTGTGTGTGTTGATCAAATCCAATTCGTGAGATATATATATATATATATATATATATGAAATGTTGTTGATGTACGGTCACCGAAACGAGAAAACAGCTTGTAGTTAATCTTGTGTCTGAATCAATGACTGGTATTATCGTATTGTTATCGGAGCCAGGCTTAACAGAGATTAGATCGATATATCATTGAGTACTATCATCGAGTACTGAATACGTACTATCATCGAGTACTGAATCGAATTCAGAGATTAGATCGATATATATACATATGCATGCATGTGTTGATTTAATTAGAGTTGAATTGAGAGATCACGTCGATTATTAGTAGTGAATGTGTGTGTATATATATAATTAATACGTAAAATTGTTAGAATTTTCAGGATGGACAAGAGTTGGATGAGCCTCGAAAGATGGGATGTCAGATATCACGAGGGAATTAGGAGTTTTGTGGATTTTGTGAAGGCTAATTGTGGAGACACTACACTTCATTATTGCCCGTGTAAAGAATGTAAGTGTTTCAGCGATCGATTTCGATTTCCCATTGATAAAGTGCAGAGGCACCTGAGTAAATACGGGTTTTGGGATAAGTACACTTGTTGGATTTATCACGGTGAAACATCGGTAGCGGGTCCGCATGATCATGGACAATTTGGTGAGAGGGCCAGTCCACGCTATGATTATGGACATTTTGCTGAGAGGGGCAGTTCATCCTATGATCCAACATCGATGTTAATCAATGATATGTTTCCTCATGAGAGCGGTGTATTTGCTGATGAAGCACCAAATGTCCCTCCCGTCGTTGAGGGTTTCCCCCATATCGAGCCAGTCGAACCATTACCTGGAGGTCATGCCAACACAAGCGGTATGGACAAGTACAACAACCTGATTGCATTGCAACAGACTCCGTTGTACGACGGTTGTAGTAAGACTGTTCTTGAAAGTGTGATGGGAGTGATGCAGCTAAAAATGGAGAACAAAATGTCTGTCAAAGCTGTTGATTCTTGGTTGAAGTGGACTGCTTCGCTACTGCCACCCGGTCATCGTCTTCCTACCACTCATCATAAGGTGCGACATATCCTGAAAGATCTTGGGCTTTCCTACATCAAAATCCATGCATGCAGATATGATTGTATTCTCTTCTGGGGAAAAGATCTCGAAGACCTTGAAGCCTGCCCGGTATGTTTTACAGAAAGGTATAAGTTGACTCCTGCAGGCAACAAGAAAGCTGTGAAGATACTTCGATATTTCCCGCTTATTGATAGGCTGGAGCGGTTGTTCATGTGTGCTTTCACGGCCGAGGCAATGAGATGGTGGGCTGAGAGGAACTTGCCTGACGATGACACCCTTATACACCCTTCCGACGGAGAGGCTTGGAAGCACATGGTCAGGGAGTTTGATCATTTTGCAGCAGAGGTCCGAAATATTTGGCTAGGGCTCTCATCTGACGGATTCAACCCTTTTGGCAACATGAGTCTTCAATACAGTATATGGCCAGTTATTTTGGTACCGTACAACCTTCCACCATGGATGTGCATGAAGAAGGAATACAATATGCTCACTCTGTTAATTCCGGGCCCGGGTTATCCAGGAAAGTGTCTCGATGTGTATTTGAGGCCTTTGATTGAGGAGCTTAAGTACCTGAGTGAGTGTGGCCACCCCACTTACGATAGGTTCAAAAAGGAGATGTTCCAGATGCATGCCATGCTTGTTGGCACCATCAGTGATTTTCCTGCCCGCGGTATGTTGTCGGGCAACGTTACCAGGGGTTACAGGGCTTGTTCAGAGTGCATGACGGTTGATTGTTGCAGTCCTCATTGCAGTAAAATTGTCTCGATGCGTCACCGTTGTTGGCTTCCATATGATCACCCATTTAGGCAGGATCCAGACGCGTTTGATGGGACTGTTGAAACTGGTGTGGCACCCAGGCGATGGACAGGGGACGAAATTTTGGAAGTGTTGAATGAATACGATTTTGGCCAGCTGAGCAATCATCCTGACATAGTGGCGTCAATTCCAGAAAAGCCCGAAAGGTATAAGTTTTGGACACACAAGAGCATATTCTGGGAACTCTCCTACTGGCCCAGGTTGCCTATCAGACATTACCTAGATGTCATGCACATAGAGAAGAATGTGTGTGAAAGTGTGGTGGGCACAGTTCTTAACTTGGAGGGGAAAACAAAAGACATCCCTAAGGCACGCATTGATCTTAAAGCAATGGGTGTGCGGAAACATTTGTGGTTAAGAGATGGTAAGAGAAAAATGCCGCAAGCTCCGTACACCGTAAAGCCGAAGCATAAGCATGAAATTTTTCGGTGGCTGAGTAATGTCAGGTATATATTCGATCTTATGGCTATGTATGAATTTGTCCTTAAATTTTTAGCGGAGTATATATGGTTATATGCGAGAAATATAATTGGTCCATATATATGGCTTCATCTATATATATATGCAGGTATCCTTATGGCTATGCAGGAAATATAAGCAGGTGTGTTAACTTCCGGGACAATAAGATGTACGGATTAAAGAGTCATGACTGCCATGTACTGCTTCAACGCCTTTTCCCTATTTTCATTCGAGGGTACATGCCCAAAGAGGTGGTGGAGCCGTTGGTGGCCTTGTCAAGATTCTTTCAGAAGTTATGCACCAGGGAAGTTAAAAAAGCAGACCTGAGGGAGATGCAAGATGACATCATTTTTATCATGTGCAAGCTTGAGAGGATATTTCCCCCAAATTTTTTCGACATAATGCCGCACCTGATGATCCATCTTCCCGAACAATTGTTGCTTACCGGTCCCGTACACTACACTTGGATGTATCCCATGGAAAGGTACAAATGATTCATAAATTTGGTTTGCCTATGGTTTTTATATGTAATGACTTCTGGTTAAGTAAGTTAACATGTACTTGTTAACTTGTAGACAATTGGGAGCCTACAAGGACTATGTGAAGAATAAATATGCACCTGAAGGGTGTATCGCTGAAGCATATCTTGCGCACGAGTGTGTAACGTACACCAAAGTGTACCTCGAAAATGTAGAGGACCCCCAACAACATATGCCGATAGATGAACCCCAGTTCAACCTTTCTATCATCTCCAGTGACGTGGTAGTACAGGGAAGCTTGCCAAAGTCGTACAAGTTGGATGGAAATGAGGTAGCCATTGCCCACTGGTCGGTACTGATTAACTGTCAAGAAGTACAATATTGGAAAAACTATCATCTTCACTGCCCTGCTATTGCCGGAAATGTTGATTACCACAACAAGACGTTTGCAAACTACTTTGGTCAATGGGTAAGTATATGTGTATATGTCTATTTTTATATATATATCCTTACATAGCATGTATGTATGTACGTGCTTTTGTGGTTTCAAGATGACATAATTTCTTCTGTACGTATTAATATATGGACGTTTTCAGATGAACCATGTAGCAGATGATGGTTGCCCAGAGTGGTCAAACGAATTGAGGGTCCTGGCGATGAAACCGATTGCTTCAAAAGTTTACTCGATGTGTCAGGTCAATGGCGTGAAATTTATATGTGAAAATCGAGACGACCGACTGAAAACACAGAATTGTGGGGTGATGGTCCATGGTGGGCAGGATGGCGTTGACTATTACGGTGTCCTTCATTCAGTTGTTGAACTAATTTATGGGAACCGCATGAAAGTGCACTTGTTCAAGTGTAGATGGTTTGATACTAGCCCGGAGAACACAAGGACCGATCAGTACGGAACATTTTCGGTGAATACTGCTACTACCTGGTATGAAGATGACCCTTTCGTTCTTGCCTCATCAGTAAAACAAGTGTTTTACCTGGACGATCTTCTTAACATAGTCCCGTGGAAAGTGGTTAACCATGTTGCTCATAGAAACATATACAGTGCTGCCACACTTGGTGATACCGCAGATGATGAGGAAGTTACTGCATACCAAGAGCCGAACGCTTTTGACATTCCGGAATCATCTACGATTCGCCTTAATAATGTGAGATCTGGGAGTGTGGTTCGAATTACTGGAGCAGAACTTCTCGATGTTAATCCATATGAAGTTGACGCTGATTCAGATGACGAGGAGCGGCACATATTGCCAGAGGTTACCTATGAAACCGAGTCAGACTCAAGTGATGAAGATGATTACGATTATCATCCTTAGTACGTTGGAAATTGTAGTCGGAAATTGTAGTCGGAAATCGTACGTAGTCGGAAAATGTAGTCGAAATTGTAGTCGAAAATTGTAGGGCTGAGAAATGCATAAGAGGATAATCAATTAAGAACATCTGTGTTTATAGAATGAAAACAAATAGAACTTACAGGGACTGAATCAATGTGAACCAATGTGAACCAATGTGAACCAATGTGAACCAATGCATCAGTGTGAACCAATGTGAACCAATGTGAACCAATGTGAACCAATGTGAACCAATGCATCAGTGTGAACCAATGCATCTGTGTTCAGAAACTGATCTGAACAATGTGAACCAATGCATCAGTTCAGGGACTGAATCAATGTGAACCAATGTGAACCAATGTGAACCAATGTGAACCAATGCATCAGTTCTGTTGAACTGATGTGCCTTTTGAAGTTACTGCAATATATACACAGATATAACTATGTATTCGAAAACATAGATTGGTCTATGACAGATCCTCATTGAATTCCTATACGGAAATTGTAGTCGTTAATCGTAGACGGAAATTGATAATCGAAATTGTAGTCGGAAAATGTGCATAGCTGGAAATGGTACGTACGTATACGGAAAATGTAGTCGTTAATCGTACGTATACGAAAATTGATAATCGAAAATGTAGTCGGAAAATGTAGTCGTTAATCGTACGTATACGGAAATTGATAATCGAAATTGTAGTCGGAAAATGTAGCCGGATATCGTAGACGGAAAATGTAGTCGTTAATCGTACGTATACGGAAATCGTAGTCGTTAATCGTACGTATACGGAAATCATAGTCGTTAATCGTACGTATACGGAAAATGTAGTCGTTAATCGGACGTATACGGAAAATGTAGTCGTTAATCGTACGTATACGGAAATCATTAATCGAAAATGTAGACGGAAAATGTAGTCATTAATCGTACGGATACGGAAATTGATAATCGAAAATGTAGTCGGAAAATGTAGCCGGAAATCGTAGACGGAAAATGTTGTCGGATATTCTTCGGGAAATAATGACATTACCAACGAGTTGAAGTCGTTGGTAATGACATTACCAACGAGTTATAAGCAACTCGTTGGTAATGACATTACCCACGAGTTAACTCGTCGTTGGTAATGTCATTACCAACGAGTTGCTTATAACTCGTTGGTAATGTCATTACCAACGAGTTAACTCGTTGGTAATGACATTACCAACGAGTTATAAGCAACTCGCCGGTAATGTTTTCTGCTTTCCCCCATATCGAGCCCGAGCATCTCCTCTCCCTCTCCTCTCCCTCTCCTCCTCCTCTCCCTCTCCTCTCCCTCTCCTCCTCCCAAATCGGTCCGGTGAGCCTCTCCTCTCCCTCTCCTCCTCCTCTCCCTCTCCTCCTCCTCTCCCTCTCCTCTCCCTACTCCTCCTCTCCCTCTCCTCCTCTCCACCGATCCCCTCTCCTCTCCTCCTCCGAAAATCTCCTCCTCCCCTCCTCCCCTCCTCCCCTCCTCTCCTCCCCTCACCATTGTAGGTGGAAGAAAATGGCAGGTCCGATCCTCTCTCTCTCCCTCTCTCTCTCTCTCTCAATTTTTAATTATTTTTTTGCATGTGTATGTGTATGTGTATGTGTATGTGTATGTGTATGTGTAAATTAATTAGGGTGCTAATGCGGAAATTAGGGTGATAAGTTCTAAATTAGCATGTATGTATATATGTGATGTATATATATATTTAGGTATGTGAATATGAAGTGATGTATATATATATATGTGAAAATTATGTATAAATGTGGTTTTGATGAATATGTGATGTATATATATACGGAAATTAAACCTAATTAAGATGCATGATATATATATGTGTGAAAAATGTGGAAAATTAATTAGGGTTTGTGATTTGGATGAATATGTGATGGATAAATTTAATTAAGATGCATGATGTATATATATATACACATCGAATATGTATAGTCGTTAATTTAGGTGATATAGTTGTTAATTAATCGTATAAATGAAGGTGGAAATCGGGATCGGGACGGTTTGGAACCGGAACGGTTTGGAACCGGAACTTATTGTAACTGGAACCGTTATGTTACAAACGGTTCCGGTTACAAACAGTTCCGGTTTCAAACGGTTCCGGTTCCACACCGTTCCGGTTCCGATTTGTTATAGAACCGGAACGGTGTGGAACCGGAACTGTTTGTAACCGGAACCGTTATGTTACAAACGGTTCCGGTTACAAACAGTTCCGGTTCCACACCGTTCCGGTTCCGATTTGTTATAGAACCGGAACGGTTTGGAACCGGAACTGTTTGTAACCGGAACCGTTATGTTACAAACGGTTCCGGTTACAAATAGTTCCGGTTTCAAACGGTTCCGGTTCCACACCGTTCCGGTTCCGATTTGTTATTGAACCGAATCCATGACTATTACGATGTCCAGGAGGTTTTGCGGCTAATTGGCTTCGGAGAGGTTCCCGAAATAGTGGAGGGAACAGTAGTCAAGCTTCCTCCTCGGCCGCAGTTAGCAACACGCCCAGTGGGCCAATGATGACTGCTCGCACGAGAGCCTTGCTAGAGGCGCGAGCTGAGGAGGAAGCTGCACGATCAAGAGCCGTGGAACCGGAATTCGAGGCTCGAGCCTCAGTCTCTAGACGCTCAATCAGCAGACGTCCCTCCGGTGGCAGAGCCTCAGACGAGCGACAGTCAACGGGGGCATCAGAAACTCCCTCAATCCGAATGCCCCATATTCGGATGGTGCCTACTCCCGTTTCACGGGAATCATCTGAGGCACATGGTGGTGCTGGCGCCTCATCGTCCAGGCCTCGTCTATCTCCGCCGTCCGGTCTCTTCCTACCCGACGAGATTCCTGTCATCCCTGAATTCGATGATAGGGGGATGCCTGTTTATATTGAAGGACGGCCGGATTTCCTGACCGTGGAGGAAGCGTATAACTTCCTCCCGTTCGACCCCGTGTATCTTTGGAGTGTGAGGTGCACCAACCAACAAACGGACGATGCAGGTAAATTTTATTTAACATCAGATTGATTACTTAATTATTACTTAAGACTTGCGATTGGTTCAATTAATGATATCAATTTGTTGACATTGTTTTATTAGGCAATTTCGTTAATGGGACTGGAAAACGGAAAGGGGCTAGAGGCACCTGCACCGGGAAGAGACTTGAGCAGGCCACCGGCGGAAGGAAAACGCCCATAAGGGCCAATGAGGATGGCGAGGTGATCGAGGCATTCGACACCACGCGCAAATATGTCAGCATGGCCGGTGCGATCGTGCGGGACAAGGTCCCAATGCTTTGGCCAGATTGGGAATCTGTGCCTATCTACGTGAAGATGCAAGTGCATAATGCACTCAGTGTGAGTAAAATCGTATTTTCATTACGTAAATTTTACATTTATTAATTAAGTCCACTTAAATATATAATTTTACCTTTTATATATTCATATTGCAGGTGTGGTTTGACGTGGATGAAGTTCTTATTCACACGTGGGTAGAGCGTCAACTACATAATCGGTGATGTGCTTCCACTTATTTGAATATATATCGAGTTAGATTTTTGTTTATCAACTGTTTTAATATCTCTAACTTTTTTTCCTTGTTTTAATATAGGTATAAAGAGTGGAAGAACGAGCTTTCTTCCCATTACACTGTATACAAGGAGCTAGGCCGAGGTTCTACTCCTAGCGAATTCCGGTTTAGGGAGTACGAGTGGCTGTGGCTGATAGCCCACTTCGAGCACCCCAAAGCTCAGGTATGCATCCTTAATATATCTTACAAGCCTAATGTATCGTATCAGATTGAAATAGTTAGTTACTAATTTTTTTCCATATGTTTATCAAACAAGGCGATTTCGAAGACGAACCGGGCGAATAGATTGAAAAACACCAGGGCCCATCATGCAGGTTCACTCAACTACATGGGTTGGTCGACTAAGGCGCAGCAACAACAAGAAGTGAACCCCTTGGTGTATATTCATCAGAAGTTCTATCCGCAATGCCCTGATGAAGCGGTAAGTCTTTCGCCTCTCCATGTGTTAATAAAACTATTTTTCGATATTAATAGATGTTGTTAGTTAATACGTTGTTCATTTTCGCTTTTCAATTAGGCGAGAGTGGAGGAGGCGACGACAGAAGTGACCATGAGTATAGCTCGGACTAACCATCCTGACTGCTCCGAGGAAGAAGTCACCCAGTATGCCTCTCAGATCGATCCGCTTGATCCCCCGATAGCGGCTCAGATCATGGCAAAAGCGTGCGGGACTGGAAAGAATACCTACTACTGTAGGGGAATGGGCTCGGCGGGCGAAGGAGTATTGAAAACCACTTCACAATACTCTACCGGGTCAAGAAGTTCAACTTCTAGTCGTAACCTCGCAGCGGAGCTTCATAGGACGCAGAGGGAGTTGGAGGAGCAAAAGAGGCAGATGGCCGAGTACCAAATGCAGCAGACACAGGTGCAGGCTCAGATGTACACATGGATGCGGACGATGTACGAGGCTCAGACTACCGGACAACCGTTCCCCACACCTCCCCCGGTCCCGGTCCCTCCGTTCCCTAGCTATCCACCACCACCACCGCACCAGTCAACGCCAGAGCAAGACCAAGGTAGCCACCGGAATTCAAATGAGTACTTTGATTACTTCGACCCTGACCCGCAAGTTCCTCGACCCTGACCTGTAGTTGTAGTTAATTTTCGTATCGTCGTTGCTATTTGTACTGTACGTTGGACATTTATGTGTACTGTTGAACTTGTATGATTGTACGGTTTATGTCTTTCAATGCAGGTTCTGGAATTGGGCCCAATCCAGAACCGCGTTTTTTTTTCAAAATTTTTTCTGACATTGCCGGCGACATGGACCTCAGTCGCCGGCAATGTCACAAATTCCGGCGACGGGAAACGGCGTCGCCGGCAATGTCTCCGACATTACCGGCGACGCCGTTTCCCGTCGCCGGCAATGTTAACACCGGCGGGAGATTTCCGGCGACGTCATTGCCGGCGACTCGTCGCCGGGAATGACATTTCCGGCGAAAAAAAAAGACAAGGCCGGCGACCTCCCGTCGCCGGTAATGTCTCCTTTTCTTGTAGTGATATGTTCTTCTCGAATATTTGATCGTATTAGGTTTTGAGTATGTGGTAATTGAAATTAAACATGAATGAGCATACACTTGTGGAAGAAAGAACACGTGCAAATGTGACAACTAGACTATTCCTATTCATATATGTTCATCTCTAATATTTGGTCGTATTAGGTTTTGAGTATGTGGTAATGTAGGTTTTGAGTATGTAGTAATCAAACTAAGCAATTGAAATTAAACATGAATGAGCATACACTTGTGGAAGAAAGAACACGTGCAAATGTGACAACTAGACTATTCCTATTCATATATGTTCATCTCGAATATTTGATCGTATTAGGTTTTGAGTATGTGGTAATTGAAATTAAACATGAATGAGCATACACTTGTGGAAGAAAGAACACGTGCAAATGTGACAACTAGACTATTCCTATTCATATATGTTCATCTCTAATATTTGGTCGTATTAGGTTTTGAGTATGTGGTAATGTAGCTTATTTATTTGCCTCCTTAATTATCCGGATTCAAGTTGTCACGCTCATGCACAAAACTACTATAACTAATTGTCTAAATTCATCTTAATATTATAGATAAATTGACATCCATTTCCTTTGTTTATTTGTTGCACTTATAGATCGATAAAACTAGCCGGAAGCCTCTTGCAAGTTGTAATAAGAAAGTGGATTTTGCAAGTGGGTGACATCATCGTATTGTAATAAAAGCATACACCAACCATCTAAGGCCATCTTCGATCTAGGGCCAAAGGCCTGATATAACCCCAAAATAAGCAAAAAGTTATCTCTAACCCAAGACAGGGCTATACCAAAAATGTTAAATATAGTTCGATTGGGCCAAAGGCCAGGGTATATATGACCCTTGGTATGGCCATGAGCTATATTTTTGTGGGGACCACAATTGTACTTAAACACTAAAAAAAATGATATTCCTAATGACTAATATTAATTTTAATTAGTGTTCATGTCAATTTAAACGTTATGGTGCCATCATTTAATTAACTAATCAATTTATTTTAATTTTTTTAACTCCAACAATAATCACAATTTTTTTATAAAATAATATAATCAAAATAATAAATTTATCATATGTAATACTTTAAAAATATTATAAAAATATTTTTTAAAATTTCAGTAAATATAATATATGCAACGGTAATATAGTAAATAAATACAAATAATGTAATATTTAAAATATTAATCATAATTTATTTGTTAAATAAACCATCAATGAATTTATTATAATGCAATTAAAACATTAGTATAAATATCAATGGTAATATTTTCAACAACTAAATTAAATGTAATAGTAATTTTTCTTCAATAAATATACCGCTCTTATTTCCAAACCGTTCATCATATTTTCCCATTCTTTTCTCTCATATTCTCTTTCTTTCTCCAAATATGGCCTCCACCATTGAATATATATATATATAAAAATTAAAAAGTTTGATTAATAAAATAATATAAAAATTAAAATTATAACCCTTACGAGTTGGAGACGGCACAAAATATAGCCCTCACTATTCATTAAAATAATATATTTAAGGGGCTAAATTATAGCTCATGGCCAAATATAACCCCTCAGGACTGAAGATGGCCTAAGATGGCTCTTCTCAAATTGTTTCCTCCCTATCCCTTCAACGATTCAACAATTGTTTGAGGTCAGAGAGGAAGAGCGAGAATTAAATCAATTAATGATATGTTTGGCGTGTTTAGAAGTTGTCGTTGCAAAGGGAAAAACTCTGGTCCAAAGTCAGTGAGACGGAGACATCTAAATTACTGGGTTTTGACCAATAGAACTTTGACACCTATAATTTAATTAAAAATATCATTTTGGAAGCCAATAAGCGGCTATGTCTTCACGTGCTCTTCTCTCTCTCCCAAGTAGTAGCCAATCGTGTTAAACTGTTAATTATTTTGATGGAAGATTATGTTCCAATTTGAGTTAATTAAGAGAGTTGAGCTACCACGCTACCACGAGCCAGCTACTTTCACGGGGCTAAGTTTTGATGTTCAATAGACTTTCAGAGGAGAATCTAAAGGAGAAGATTCAGATTGGGGAATTGTCGATTTCGTTGGTGCAAGCAAGAGTTCTTGGAAGTGGCAAGTGGTGTAAATCTTTTTGATGTTAATGCTTATGTTGGTGGTGTTGAGAACAGCGCCAAGTGGTGTTATAAGCTTACATCACAAAGAAGGAAATTGAAGGTCAAAATCGAGGAGCTTATTGTCATCAAGAAGATGATGCATTTTGTTTGAAGACAGTTGAAAGAGAACACGAATAAATCTGTGCACTTGAACACCAACTGATAAGCAAGAACATCGATTTCACGATTTGTATACACCATATATAATGGACAACGAGTTTAGAACTTCAATTTAATTAATCAATGCTACATTCTACGAACAACTTCATCAATGGGATGAATTTTTTTTCATTTTTCATGGTGTTGTACCCTTGTAGAATGATTTGAGTCCTTAAGAAGCTCACAATCAATAACTTGAAAATAACACATCTGGTACAACAAGTCTCCATTTTCAAATCGATGCTGTAAATTTCCAACATAACCATACAAACAAGAATTATGAACTATAAAACTCTAACTCTTGGACTCCAACTTCTTCATTAAAAACTTAATATAGCTCATCCAATGTCTGAATTTGGTGTAGAGATTTTCAGATAACTTAGACTCGAGATCATCAAAAGACCAACAACTATGGAAATCAAAAAGAGATGAGTCTCAACAAAATAACCCCAAAATCCAGTCAAAAGATCAGATGATCCAAATTGTTCGACTTTCGATTATTCGTTTATATTGAGGAGATTCACCGGTGAGGTTCAAATCATGAAATGGGAAGATGGGATACCACTTGGATGAGAGAGAGAGAGAGAGAGAGAGAGAGAGAGACGTAGCAGAGAGATGAAGGAGCGCGTAAAGACGTAGCAGTTTATTTACTTCCAAAATTATATTTTTAATTAAATTATAGGTGTCGAAATTATGAGAGAGAGAGAGAGTGAGAGAGATGGAGCGCGTAAAGACGTAGCAGTTTATTTGCTTCCAAAATTATATTTTTAATTAAATTATAGGTGTCAAAATTATATTGGTCAAAACCCAATAATTTGGATGCCTCCGTCCCACTGACTTTGGACCAAAGTTTTTTCCCGTCGTAAAATAAGATGTTTGAAGCTAATAAGTATAATATTAGGAATAATTGATGGCATAACACGTTATTTACTTATGATTTTTATTTTATTTTAGAAAATAACGAAATTGTATTACACAACTGAAATGTTTACATATGTATAATTAAATGCATGAAACCTGAACCAACACCAATATATATGACCACTGTTCTAAAAATTGGCCTAGGCAGGTTTCTTAGGTGCTAGGCGGTCGCCAATCATTGAATATTTTCTCAAATCGGACAAAAAATCATTTTCTCCTTCTGGGCGGACCTAGGCAGGTTAGTTATTTAAAAAAAAAATTATTTAAACTTTTTTCTTTATTTTTTTTCTTTTTTATTCGCGATCCTATGGGGATCAGTTTTTTTTTCAAAAATATAAAAGTTTAAAATTTATGGATTTAACTCTAAATTTTCAAATTGACTCGCGATACAACGTCTCTGAAGTCTTGCCTTGCGATAGTCAATCTCAACTAATTAAGCTCGATCTCTTCACTTTATAGTCTTTTATTGTGTTATGATTTTGTATTGTGTGGATAAATAGATTGTAACAACTATAAAATATTAACATTGTGTCATTGAATTTATAATAAAGACTCGATAATATTTTATATTTAGTTATTGTGATTATAATAATCTATAATTTAATTTTATATGAATATTTATTATTATATTTATTAATTAATATATATTTAATACAAATCCTCTCAAAACTGCTTAAAATTTAATTAATCTCCACTTAACTGCCTAAACACCAGAAAGTACCATCACTTTCTAAAACTTCCTAATTTTTTTATAACCTTGTACATGACGACTTTAGTCAACTCGACTGCAATGTGATTTTTTGTGGCGAGCAAAAAGTAGCGTGCATGGGGTGATAAGTAGCTACACCACTCACGTGCAAAGCTCGGAGCGATAAGCAAGCAACTACATCATTGCACCGCACACAAAGTTGCACCATATTGTATCCACTAAATTACTAACAATCGTGCGAGTTACGGACATAACTAGTGGGTGGCTCCTTTGCATATATTCTAGCCTACCGAATTTTGAGAACATTTTATATTTAGTGTGTGTTAATTATGTATGTACATGTAAATTTGTTTATAAGACACTAAACAAAAGTATCCCACATTAGGGTTTTTTCGATGGGAAGGGCGAAGGTGTTGAATTTGCAAGTGGATGACGTCCTAACATTGACGCATTATAATTAGGAAATAAAAGCAAAGAGAATGGTCCAAGAATTGTTAATTAATTGTATGCAGAGAAATTTTATGTCTGTCTTGGTCCACCGTCATGAGTCACCAAATCAAAAGAAATTTGTCTAATGTCACACATCACATATAATCTATAATACTTGTCATATGAAAGCGTTTCTAAATTGAATTAATATATAAGACATTCTTCTTTCTGTTTCTACGTACTATACGGTTTATTGTTTGTGTGAATATGTTGCGAAATTTCTTGGTGTGAAATGTTGTTGAGATTTCTTGGGCAGTTTTTTTTTTTTTTTGCTAAGATTTCTTGGGCAGTTTGCAACCAGATTATTCAGGTAAGTGTGAGCTCAAACAGTACACAAAGAAATATGACATTAACGTGTGATTCGTGAGGCTATTCGTAAAGGTATGTGCACTCTTATCCATTTATTGGCTTGCATAGGAAGACAATACAACACAATTCAAATTCACCATGCAATGCTAGCATACTATTCTTACAAAAAAAATGCTAGCATATTATGCTTTCGGAATAATCTATCCTTCGAAATGAAACGATAAAAATAAAAATGTCATGATTATGGAAAATGATATATTTATAAACACTTTAACTTAGAGATGACAAAACTTGTCAAATTTTCTATACAAAAAATGGGTAAAAGTTTGTTTCGGTTGTATAAAAAAAAGAGTTTGTTTCGGTAGACTTGATGATCAAAGTTCAACATCAACCACTTCTAGTCCAACACTTATTTTTCCTAGTAAATCACTTACCATATTACCTTATATGGAAAAATCCATCGATATCACTTAATTTCTAGAACATACTTAATTACTTACATGAAGAGTTGTATCAGTAAGAAGCTATTAAGTGATAAACGTACATAGCAGTGGTTTACAAGTTCAAAAGCGTGGGTAGCTTTTCTACCTCCAAAAATATAGTTTTTCTTTTTTGGTAAAAAAAAAAAATAGCTTGCTCCCTAAGCTGTCATCTCATCTGTTCATACATATTCTGTCTGGCCATTACAATTCTCGTTAGCGCGTCGTTGTTTTCTGTGGGAACTGGGAAGGCACCTGTTCCTCTTCTCTTCCCTACTATCAGTACCGTGACCGTCGACAATCAAACACTCCAGCTTAAAACCCTCCATACGTAAAACCGGCTACAGGCGGTGACCAGGTGTGTTTTTTTCCCCAATATCATGCACGCACGGTTACGTGTAGAATCGGCCAATGACCCTCAACTTCAATTTCTCAACGGACCCAGCTCTTTCTTATTGAAAATGACTGGCAATAGCAGGTCGTGACAGCGCCGCAGTAGGAAAATGAACCATCAAGTCACACCCACCATTGGATTCTGGCACTAGAATCTGTCAAAGCCACCTGTCCAACTGATACTTGCAAACTACATCACGAAGAAAAAAAATCCCTACCACAAAGGAAACCTACAAAAACTGACTGGTATGCACCTGTTTAGCAATTGCTTGTATTATCGGGGGCGCGTGCTCTGCACAAATAGAGGGGAATAAGTGAGGTGAACGGTGACTTTGCAAAAACTCCCCTTGTACCAATTGTATTTTTCAAGCTATCACATTTGCATTTTACTACTGAAGGTACCCCAGTTTACAGATTCAAGGCCATGAAGGCATGAAGAATTCATATTTCATAACAAGTAATTAACCTTAATTAATCTTTATAACAAACGTTTTAGAATTGAAGTAATGATTTATAGCTTTGTGGACCAAACGTTAATCTTTATTAATAATGATCTTTCATTTGACCATTTCTATTGATGCAGTGTCCAACAAATATTATGATCTTTCAATAGATGTTACGATCTTCCAACAAATACTACGATTAAAAGAGATATCAACATAATTTATTGAGCTCAAAATATAGAAACCCGACTTTTAAAGTTCGAAAAAAAAATGTAAATCACATTCGAACTATAATATTGATCTAGATGTTAATTTTTACTCAAAGCTGACTATTGTACCAAATAATTTGGTAATTTTTACCAGATAATACGAAACCTTAAAGTACCACTATTATTTAAACATGACTTAAATCAACATACCTAAATCGACAAATCAAAGTAGCGCAAGACTAATTTTTTTTGGAAGCACCACTTCTTAGTGTATTTAGGCACTTTCTCTTCTACACGGCACTACGCCGGAATGCTTCAACATCCGTTCATGCTGGGAGCAAGATTGCCTTCTTCTTCGATGAAATCTTCTTTAACCCATGAATAACTTATTTCTAGTTGATTTGTCATCTGCCTTCCTCTTAGAGTTCCCTTTGCCCTTGCTGACTCGGGGCCGCTCTCCTGTTGATTCTGTAACATCCTCCATCATATTCTCCTCAAACTCATACACCATATGAGCATTATTATTGGTCTCACGGTGCCCATCTACTAAACCAGATGATCCAACATGTAAATTCGAAACTCCAGCAGGAAGCTCTATAATAGGGGCTGGTGGCTCAGGAACCCTAGCAGACAAGAAAATGTCCCCACCCGGTGACTCGCTGACACATAGGACAACCATTATGTGTGAAACATCATCTTCAGATGCGGCCAAGAGTGGCTCCACCGCCTTTGCTTTCGAACTTCCTGGTCCTAAGACTTGAATGTAGTTTTAATCTGCCATCTGTAAGAAAACGCACTGGTTAGTTGGAGTTCCCCCAAAGAGGGGGTTCACCATGATAAAATGGGATGGTTCCTTTGGTACTCTTAAAACCTTGATACTCTCCCATACCCTGGTCAGTTGGGTCATGAACACATTAGGAGGAGGATGGTGTGGTACGACCTCCTTATTCTGCTCACTAATTGGTGGTGCACTACCCCTCTATTGCACTATATTGAGTAGTCCCAACATAGAGTTGCTTATACCCGTATTGAATGAGAACCCCTGCGGCATACTACCTACCATGCTATGCTCCCACCTCGTACATGAGGCTGTCACCTAAGCTCCCTAACCGAGAGCGGTGTAGGGTGCAACACCACTGGATCCTGCAGAAGCATACAACCAGATAACCCATGCACAAAGGAACCACAATCTGGAAAAAATCCACAAATATTTTCATAACTCAGTAAACAATCTTCAACATAAATATCACTGAACCTATAACGGTTCAGACCACCAAAGGGCGACTAATATTCAAAGAAACCTGAATACACATTTTTGATTTCAAGTCCAATAATTCATGATCGTAATCAAGATAATCACCAATGTTGTTGCCAATCTTTCGGCACCATTTGACTTGGAGGGTTCCAGCCATCCACCGATCTACTCGTGGCTTCACCAAGACCTATGCACGCCCTCTTGTTGTCGAGACCTTCAATGGATCAGACATACCATCGAAAGCCTCCACCACTACTGTCAATTTTGATAGTACTAAGGGTCGTTGGTCACAACCATTTTTGATCTAAGACGGATAAGAAGTTCACCACAAACCTGTTCTCTGCCACCGGTATGAAGATTATCTTGCTGGAACCGTAAATGTCGCGCCATAAGTTGGACATCCGAGTCTTGAATGATTGTATCTTCACATGATCAAGGGAGGAGATCGGGAAAATCCTAGCCACCGCGTAGGCCACTCATCTTCATCATCTTCTTCATCGGAGAAAGCCAAGTCGACTTCCTTCATGGCCATAGCCAATCGCTGCGGGTCCGACGCCTCCTCACCATGAAGGTTGAGGTCGGCCGAAGGTGTCACAAGCGACATGCAAGCCATGTACGAGATAGAGAATTGAAAGAGGATTAAAGAAATGGGATTGGATTGAGGAGAGGAGGAAATTTGAGAGAGATCGGATCGATTTGGTATACCGAGAGGTAGCGAATGAGACTCTGATACGACGCACACGAGAGAGAGTTTCTCGTTGCCTAGGTGTTTTTTCACCTTACTTTCTAACTCAAAGTTGCTATTTGTGTAGGAAAGAAAAAAAGTATCAAAGTACACGTAGATAACTTGTTGTCGCAGTTCAATGTGAAATTGCTAGGAAATTAATAGGTGTTTGGCTTCAATAGCTCGAGATTATTAATTCTTCACACTCAAGCTTAACAATAAGCAACAGCTTCAATGATCCTTGCTCTCCAAGTCTCCATCCTACTTGGCATGGGCTCTTGGCTCAGCATCCTTAACCTCACCTTCTTGTCCTATATATTGCTGTCACTAATTTCCTTTGTTTAACATCTAATTCCATAACAGTAATTTTTAGGTTTTTAATTTGTGTATGGCATTGAATAAATTGCAGCTTGTCATGGGGAGTGCTCTTGAGACCTTGTGTGGACAGGCATTTGGTGCAGGACAAATTCATATGCTTGGGATTTACATGCAGCGGTCATGTACAATCCTATTTGTAACATGCCTCCTCCTCTTGCCATTTTACTTATTTGCAACACCCATTTTAAAGTTCTTAGGCCAAGAAGATGACATAGCCGAACTTGCTGGATCCTTCGCACTTTAAATAATCCCCCAGTTGTTCTCCCTTGCCATTAACTTTCCTGCCCAGAAGTTCCTCCAGGCTCAGAGAAAGCTCAAAGTCATGACTTGGATATCGGTGGTGGCCTTGATTGTAAACATTGCGCTTCTCTCGTTCTTCATTTTCGGGTTAGGATGGGGAACTCTAGGTGCAGCTGTGGCATATAATGACCAGATGGGGCTTTGCAATAATAGCTCAAATTGTGTATATTTTGGTTTGGTGCAATGAAGGTTGGACTGGGTTTTCTTGGCTGGCGTTCAAGAATGTGGGCTTTTGTTAAGCTTTCACTTGCCTCAGCTGTCATGCTTTGCCTTGTGATTTGGTACTTCATGAGTATGCTCATTCTCACTGGCAACCTAGCCAATGCAACTATAGCAGTTGCTTCCCAATATTCTATTTGGTAATAACTCCTAAGAGCAGCCAAATATGCCGTTTATGTGGCAGTATTTCAGTCTCTCCTAATGGGGATTCTTTTCATGATGATCCTTATCTTGCTAACCGAAAACAGCAACATTTGCCATTTAGACCAAATTATGTAAGCAATTAAAACAGATATATTATGATCATCTTGGTTTCCATGTATAAGAGCTAATTGATACTACAAGTTTGGACTGCTTAGAGAAAGTCCTTCAAGTTAAGTTTCTAAAAATCAAAGCTCAAATAGCAACATACATTGTCTAAATTCACTATAAAAGAAAATTAAGGGCTGGAAGAGTAAACGGTACTGTTGACCCCAGCAGGTAAGGAAGTGTTAATCAAGGCAGTTGCGACGGCAATCCCGGCTTATCCTATGACCTGCTTCAAATTTCCAAAAACTCTGTGTAAGCAACTCAATAGTGCTTTAGCACGGCGGTTCTGGTGGGAAAATTCTGCTGAAACTGGCAGGCAGTGGAAGTCATGGAACTCTCTCACTCTGTTCCAAAATCGGAGGGTGGTTTAGGTTTTCGTAAGTTTGAGGAGTTTAATTAATAATTTTCCTTGCTCGTAAGCGTGGCGCCTCATCCAATTCCCCGTTGCTCTCTGGTCTCGGGTTTTAAAGGCTAGGCCAGATATTTTCCATCCACTACTTTCTTAAATGCCTCGCGTGGTACATCGCCCTCTTGGTGTTGGACTAGTTTGGTCAGTACTCAGAGCTTGCTCCGGCAACATCTTTGTTGGCATGCCGGTAACGGGGAGTCTGTTCAGGTGTGGAAGGATAATTGGATTCCTAATTTTCTCTCTAATCCGCCTAATATCTATGTGAGCTCTCTCATCGATTGGATCTGGGACCAATCCGGCATTGTCTTTCAGATGAAGTAACAACAGCAATTCAAGCAATAACTCTCCCACTACTGCTGAGTGTTTAAAAAGAATGCATACTCGTTCTGGTAACTTTTCAGTAAAATCCTGCTATGCAAATGCGACATTTTCAGGCAGCCTATTAATTCCTAGTGCATCCTCTTCCCATTCAGTTGATGCCAAAGTTTGGAATTGGGTATGGAATTTGCACTGTCCCCAGAAGATTAAAATCTTCCTTCCAATATTCTAGCTACTTGACACACTCTCTTTTACAGGCATCTTACTTTGGATCCTAGGTGCCCTCAATGTATGAGACACGTACTTCTTTCAATGTCCTCATTGTAGACCGGTATGCATGGTTCTCGATCTCATCCCATGGGTTTTAGCTTCCCTTTCCATTCTATTTAATTTCATTGAGGAAAAAGCTTTGTTGCATAGCTCCTATGGAATATTTGGAAGGCCCGATGCAGGTTTATTTTTCGTAATGCGGAGATACTCCCTGGCCTCTGAGTTTTATAAAAGTATATGCACCCATATACCTCCTATTGGGATAGCACCTCATATCACTATTCATCGAATATGAGGTGATGTTCCTGTTTTTCGTGCAGCGGTGTAAAAAATAGCACCTCCTATTATTATTCATAACTTATAAAATTTAAATTGTTTATTTCTCGATAAGATTTTCAACCAATAAATAGGCGACACGTGTCATTATCGTTTAAATAATGTGACCATATTTCCGGTAAGATTTTCTACCAATGACGAGTAGACACGTGTCATTCCCACAGTACGTTACGTCTAAATAATTGAACCAAATTTTCGATAAGATTTCCGTTCAATCACAGGCTGCCACGTGTCCACTCCACGTGTCAATATCGTTCGAATAATTGAAGAAGATTTCCGATAACATTTTCGATCAATCACGGGCTGCCACGTGTCCACTCCACTTGTCATTATCGTTCGAATAATTGAAGAAAATTTCCGATAAGATTTCCGATCAATCAAAATGTGCCACGTGTCATCATCTTCAGACATAAGATGATCTGAATTTGGCTATAAAAATCAGCAATTGATCATTGTATTCTTACACCATCTCCAATTCACTTGCTATTCTACCCGTACACACATTTCTTCAAATAATTCCTCACATTCCCACATCAGTAAGATGAATCCTTTCGATTTGAACAATTTTATCACGAGGAGGCAACAACAACGTGAGCAAGATGCTGAAGTTGCTAATGCCTTCGTCACTGACGCGGTCATGGTAGCTACATCGTTCGATGATGAACCCCCTCGCCGCCGTCGAAATGAAGAAAGGCATAGGGAGTCAAGGGGACAGAATTTGATGGAAGATTACTTCATCGAACGCCATATCTTCAATGAGCAAACCTTTCATCGGAGGTACAGAATGAGTACGAACTTATTCAACCGTATAATGACGGATCTCTGCAACCACGACCAATTTTGGCATCAAAGATCAGATGCCACTGGAATGCTCGGCCTTCTTCCCCAAAAAAAGATGACCAGTGCTCTTCGAATGTTGGCGTACGGCTTAGCCGCAGATCAGTGCGCTGAAATCACAAGGATGGGTGATTCAACAACACTAGAATGCATGAAGAAGTGGTGCAGGCAAGTGTACGAGATTTACGGTGACATTTACCTCCGCGCTCCAAATGCAGCTGATCTCACTCGACTTCTAAGGAGGGGAAGGTCTCGAGGATTCCCTGGTATGATTGGAAGCATCGACTGCATGCACTGGGAATAGAAAAACTGCCCAACAGCTTGGCAAGGGGCATTCTCGGGCCGGAAGAAACGACCCACTATTATCTTAGAGGCCGTGGCTTCATATGACACGTGGATATGGCACAGCTTCTTCGGGGTACCTGGAGCACAAAATGATATCAATGTGCTCCACCAATCGGATATATTCGATTCGCTCCTTGCCGGAGCAAGTCCGCAACGGAGTTTTAAAGTCAACGGTATGACGTACCATAACACTTATTATCTAGCCGACGGAATATATCCGAGGTACTCCTTATTTGTCAAAACAATTCCCAATCCCCAGGAGCTACCACAGAAGTTGTTCGCAAGAAAACATGAGTCATACCGCAAAGACGTGGAGATGTGCTTTGGGATCTTACAATCTCATTGGGGAATTATTCGTCATGCAGCTCGGTGTCACCACACATCGGTATTAAAAATGATCATGTTGGCTTGCATCATAATGCACAACATGATTGTTGATGAAGAATTTGTGGAGGACGAATTTGAGGAGAACGACGAAGAAGATCTACAAAACCCAGCCAGCGCTTTCGCTAGTTATGATGGGCCAGTGGATGGTTTAGGTAATCGAGTTCCTTTGGAGCCAGTTGGAAGATATGGCCTGAATGAAGAACGCTTTCGCGACCGTGTTGTGGATCTCCAATCTGCTTATATCCATGGAGAGCTTCAGAAGGACTTGGTGAAACACAATTGATTTATATATTGAAACCGGTGAACATATCTAAATATGTTATTTTTATTTAATGTGTTTGCATTATGTGTGTTTGAATTTTGTGTGTTTGGATTTCATGTTGTTTGAATTTGGGTTTCTTTTGCAATTTTTTTGTAATTTTTTAGGGTTTCTTTTGCAAAACAATTAATTCATACCGTATATTGAAAAGTAGCCGTTTCAGTTGAATTTGGGACATTGGATTGGATTTTCGATTCAAAATCTACGGTCCAGATCAACTTTACCGTTCTGATTTTTTTCTGCACCGACCTGGACACGTGGCGGCTTCCTATTGGGCCACGTGTCCCCCCAGTAAAAAAAATTCTTACTAGCGCGCGTGGGTCCCACGCGAAAAAAGGGAAGCTGGCGTCACCCACGTGCGTGGGGACCACCAGCTTGCTCGAGCTGCTCGCCGTGCTGATTGAGCTCGTGCTGGAGCTTCGAGCTGTGGTCAACGGGCGGTCGGCGGGGGAACGGTGCACCGCTGCACGTCATTTGGGCCGACTCGTGCTGTCGCTGGCGGGGGCCACTGATTTTTGGAGGCTGCTCGTGCTGTTTTCCTTCTCCGGTGTACATCCTCTAAAGCCAACATCAGAGCACCTACTCCATTGGCTCCCTTTCCTAATAATACGTGTAGGAAATTAAGTGATATTAAATTAAATATAATATAACAAATATTAATTAAATAATTAGTAAAATGTAAATATATGAACGAAGAACAAATTCTGGGTAAAAAGATAAACTAAGTTGAGTCACGTGTATCACATGATTTCCTTAAGAACTTTTAAGCCGTCCACAGGCTTATATGTCGTTGTTCTCTCAGGATAAAACAACTTCAAAGTTTTGTACCGCAGCACAAGAATTTTTCTTCGAACTGAAGAATACCTTTCTCTATCACCGGATTTGCTCTGAGTTGAGAGAATGAGAGAAGTGATCAGAAGAGGAGATTGCTTCTGATGGGATGAAGAATGAGGGAGGATGTAGCCTCTATTTATACATGGAGGAGATGGAGAATGACATAATGGCCAGCCACCAAAAGGTTGTGAGTTATCACTCATTAACTATGCAACATAAATCCGGCCAATAATGGTGAGAAAACTCAACATAATTCGGCCAATAATCACCATAACCGGCGAAGTTGAAAGGTCTTGAGGAATGCAAAAAGTCTTTCCTGAGTGCAAAAGGAAACTTGTGCGGCCTGGCACACAAGTCCATATCGCATACTCATTTCATCCAAGATTTGCACCCCCCTCTTGGGCGCATGAGAGAGAACCTCTCTACTCATTTACTCAAGGTGTATTAAGGTGCAATCATATATAAAGACCTCCACATTTCTAATTTTTCCCATGTGGGATCACATTCCTTCCTTTTGTTTCAAGTAACCATCTTTGGGTGACAATTTCTCATTCACCCCTTAACCAATTTAAACAAATGAATACATAATCTTTATGTACTCTTGTAAGAGAACACAAATCCATATTTTCGTCACATCAAAATTAATTGCAACACACTCAATTATTTTTTTTAAATTGTCATATTAAAATGGGAGAAACCACCATTTTCCAACAATACGCACGTACACTAGAAACCTCCAGATCATGGCCAGCTTAAAATCAATGTTGACGCCTCATGGGATGCATCATCTTTATCTTGCGGGCTTGCTGCAATTGCTCGAGATGAGTTCGGTGTTGTTCCTTTTGCTTGATGTTCAACTCGTATCCACATTTGTATCGTCCCATATATCCTTTGAATCTGATTGCCAAGTTTTGGTGGTATCATCAGCTTTCCTCTCCCCTGCGATGTCTTCTGATTGGACTATCAATTCCTTCGTTGAACAAATTCTCGAGCAGACTGCATCTCTCCTTTCTTTTAACTGGTTATGGACCAGTCGCCGTGCTAATCAGGCAGCTGATGCGCTCGCATCTTTAGTACTTCGTGGGGATTAATTGTCCTTCTGACTGAGTCTTGCACCGTCCTCACTTGCTGTGTAATATTCTCAGGTTGGATACGTCTGTGTATCCTCCTTAGTTTGCTATTTTGTTGAATGTTATTCCTTTACCGAAAAAAATAGAAAAAAATCTTGTAGTTCTGTATTTCATGGCTAATTTACTTCCAATCTCACATAGGTCCCAACTGGTTGCGGAAAAGAAATGTGCAGTTGAGTGCCAAACCCTCAATATCGTTCACCAACTAGTTTCTAAGGAATTAGTACGTTCTCATGTGATGTGCATGTAAAATTTTCTACTCCTACAGAGGATGTAGAGTATATATTTCACATTTCTTTACATAAAATAGAAATGGGGATGCCAAGAAGCTAAAACTAAGATAATTGCTTGCTCATGATAAAGGGGGCCTAGCCACAAGCTTCCTGAAACTGCACAGAGTTGATGTAAGAGAGAAATACTCGTGTCGACTATGTATCATCTAAGTTTCTAGATTCTATATTTGGGGACCATATTACCTATATAACAGGCGTGGGTTTCTTCCTGTTCCTGTAGCTAGCACAGTAACTACAGTGTAGATACGTGCGAGACACACGTGAGGAGCAACTCCGTTCTCTTCCCCTAGCTCATGATCCTCCCTCTCTCTGCATTCTGTTACTTTTAGTTCTTTGCGTTGACCCAAAATTTGCATGTGCCCTTCCTCTGTCAGTTTCACCAACCCAATCTGCAGTGTCGATCATCAAGCCTTATCTCCATCAAACCAACGTCGCCGGAGTTCAGTCCCCATCAAACCAATTTGGTGAAATTCACATCATGTACACTTCAACTCCTCTACCTCTTGAACCAACCCAGTTCAATTCGAAATCCATCTCCCCTGTTCCTAACAGGCCTGGTTTCGTATCTCACCAAATCCCCACTAAAAAACCAACTAATCTAAAAAAAAACAAAGGGGCAGAGATTATGTCTCCTCCGGTGGCGTCTCACTTTGTCATAATCCCCTTAACATACACAAGTCTGCTATTGTGGTTCAACATCAAGAGTGGGCAAACTATCCGCAGCATAAGCAATTGCACTCCGTTCAAGTTTCAGGCTGAGCCCAACGCCCTCAATCACATAGGTAAAAATCTAGATATATCTGTATTCGTTGTTTCAATCTGACCATTTTGCTGTTCATCGTTTTTTATCTGGGTGTGTGTTTTGTGAATTGATATATCTGAACAAATAGGGGTTTAAGTTTGAGTTTGGATTTTGAAACACCATGTGTTTGAGGAAATGGGTGTTGTCACTGTTGATGAGTTGAAGCTTAGCATTTCAGGGAAGTATTGTTTTCCTCCAAGCTCAACTATAAGCCATGCCACAGATTAGTAATGTCCTGTCTAGAGTTTAGGGTCTGCTTTCAGTTTGGGTAAATATTGTTGTTGTACGTGAATCCTTTTGATGATTCTGTGTTGTTGTGGATTTTCGATTGGGACGTATTGCTAAACCGTGTTCGTAAATTAATCTAGGTTCAATTTCGATGATTGCCTTTCTCTGACCTGATCTCTGAGTTCTTCTATCTTGCTGTGCATCTATGATCATCAAGTTTTGCGATTGAGTTTCATCTTAGATAATCATATCATGGATCTGTACTGCCCTTTCTTGCTATATATTGCTTGATTTCATGTATGAATGCCATTTGGAAGTTTGTGGCATGCATTGTGTGCATATATAAGTAATCTGCATTGGAAGTTTGTAACCTGCATTATATATTGTGCTATCAATTTCTCATTGATAGCACCATTTAGGACGAAGAGTAACCATATTAATGAGGAAATCTGTTAGTTGAGCTTGAGATTTTCTTCAGAACAGCAAATAATACTTGAGGATATGTGTCGGTGAGAGTAGATGAAATCATGTTTTCACAACTGAATGATTGAGGCCAAACATCATTGTAACATGGAATGAAAATGTGAGTCACAATGGATAGAACCGTACAGAAGCGAGAGAAGACATACCCAAATTGATGAGCAGAAACATATAGCCAAAAAAAAGTGAGATATGAACGAAAGAAGCTCAGTCCATGATGAATCCTGGACCTGACATAAACCCAGAACCTTAGCAATCCCTATCATTCCTATTGTTATATAGGATAATAAATCCCAATGGAAAATCGGGGGATGAATAACTTCAAACATTTGAGAAGCTGTCAGATAATACATATCTCAGAACTGTGCAATATTACACCGTCAAGCAGAGGTCTCTTCTAAATCTTTGTGTTTGGACCAAAATTATTGGTGTCTCTTTGTTGTGTCTGTTTTGTGTCATTCTTCTTATCGAAGTTACTTTTTCGCAATGTACGTTACAGCCATAAAAAACAACACTGAACTTTGTGATTGATATACTGTTATGTAAATGAGATTTAACTATGGCCATTAAATTCAGCAAGTTAATGAGTTCCCAGGGGTGGTGTTACTAAAGTATGAAGTTTTGATTGACTATCTGAAGTTTTGATGATCTTGCTGAATGGTTTGGAGTATTAGATTAAGGACTGTACTTGGAAAGATGAACAGGTAGGGACGGAAGCATTTAGTTTTCATTTTTATTTTTGTTCAGGATCAGTTTCACATTCTGTAGCAGTCTCGACATTATTGAGGACCTGAATATTGAAGCCACTACTTGCTCTTACCATCAATTTCTTTTGTGTTTTAATTTCCTACAGCCATTCTTGACGTTATACTTGCTAGCACATTCTTGGATTAGTTTTCCTATCTAAACATAAGATATTCATTCGTTGCTGTTATCCTCATTTTCCTGATTGGATTAGTAAAGCATTTCAGAACATCAAAAGTGAAAGAAAAAATATGCAGAGTGATGTAGTTGTTTGTTTTCTTTGTATGCACTTCAATTATGCGATCTGTCCAAAGTCCTGCCATTCTTGCCATTAAGGTGGACCTTTCATGTACATTTTTCCTCACAATGTTCTGAATGACGTGCATGATTCCCCCTTCATGATCATGGTGTGATATGGTTCAATCTCCGAAAAGGGGGATGAGGGGAAATTGCTTAGGGCTCTACAGGATATCAAAAACTTTCCATGATATCTTGCCCGATTCAATAATTCAGTCCTTTGCTCTACAGGAGCTCCTAAAATGAATCTCTGGGCCATACAATTCTTACGATAAGGTACTCGCATCACAGAAAAAACACCATGCAAAGACAGATTGTTCTTTCCCTTCTGAATCAGTTTCATTTTATTTTGTAGGCTTTGAGATTTAAGTTGTTTGTATTCTGCTGTGTCATTTTTTTGCAAACAGTGTTGCCTCTGTTCTTTGCATGTATGTTTGGTTATTTAATGTTTATTTGATTTAGAACTATTTTTTGTATCAGAATTTCAATTACTTCGTTGAGAAGAAAGATTGAACCATGGTATTTTTTTGGAAACATATTAATATCTCCTGATTTATGTGGAATAGCTTTTATCAGACAAATGAAATAAGTGGAACATATAATATTTACTTATCACAGATCTGATTTTATATGAGAGAATAGATGCTGCATCAAGAACAGAAGAAACTTATAATATACTTAACCGTTATGAATGCTATGAATGCAGACTCAATTGGTCTGATATAGCATTACCATTGAATAGGTAGTTTATACAAACTAAGTGATCAGATTCCAAGAAACTGTAATTGAATCACATGTTTAGCTGTAAACAATCTGGATGTTGTTCGTTGGTGCAAACACTGTTGATATAGGCTTTTTTTGTCAACTCAGTTTGTTAACCAGGTGTGTGCCCCTTTGTATAGTTTCAACTTAGTTTGTTGAGGTGTGTCCTTGAAATATGAGTCTGTGGTGTATATTAAACTACAATGTATGCTAAGATGGTTGCTATCTTACTTTCCCTGTTTTAGTTTTGTTAATAGTCTCACTTATATATCATCAATTTTTGCTGTAATGGCTATGTACTTTATCTTTTTTTGAGAAAATTTATGATTGTGTTGCAACTCTTGCAAGCATTTAGGTTGAGTTGCATAATTAGTATATTGCATAGCAATATTTGATGATCAATACATGCAATTGTGGGTCTTTAGTTTTCTTTCCGTTCTTTCGCTTCTAATGTGATATTACTTTAAACTTCAATGCTTTCTGATATCAGCTGATCTGGGGTTTTCCCATGCTTCCCAAAATGAATGAAACTGTTGAAAAGATTAGAGCTTTTATGCGTATGGTTTACAATTTATATCAGTTTTGATCGATTTAGTCAGTTTGGTTAGTTTTATCTGGGTCTACTGATGAGTGTGATATGTGATCAAAAGATACTAGCATGAATGTGATTTCCCCACCATAGTCTGTCTATCTCTGATTTAATTTCTGGTGTTGTAATTTACCCTAAAGATATACTTTCACCTCTTCAAACATGAAAGCACTGCAAGTCTTATGAAATTGTGAGTTGTTGAAATTCAGATAATATATTTTTTCCATTCAATCATTAATTTATGCTTGGTTGGTTTCAATTTCGAATCTTTGTATTTTCATTAATTGAATTGGATCAGATGGATATGTAATTGTTGTTAAGGGTACTATATTCATTTTTTCTGTTGGGTATGTGTGAATTTGAATCTTCTATGTCAGTTATGTAAGTCCCATATCCTGCAGAACACAAGACGTAGTTTAGGTGAACTGAGATGTAGTTTATCTTGGATAGTTAGTTGACCTATCTGTTTGTGTGCAAAAGCTTTCACTCAATATCTGTGGAGATTTCTAACACGCTGACACTGATGTGGTTTTTGCAACAGGTGAGCGCTTAAGCAAATAGTCAATATCAAAACTATAAGTAACGGATATCCCCTGGCTGAAATGAGATGAGATGCAAAGGATAAAATTCAAAAGCCAACTTCTTCTAGCTAGCTCTAGGGCGCTGTATATATAGTAAAGTAGCACGTAGTTGAGGGTTAGGACGAGCTAAGGGTGGGCAAAGGTAGAGCACTCTGAATTAGCTTGCATACAAATATAATATGGGACTTGATTGCATGGTGACTTGGAGAGAAATTACAAATGTCAGTGCCAGAATGAAAATTAGCATGAGGCACAAATGATCAATTTTTTTTTGACTTTGTCAAGGGTATGCATGCACTTATATATTTGTGGCTTAATGCATGTACTTATACTCTTCTGCTGATGATTAACTGTAATTTTCTATATTGACATGGATCAAGAGACCAATGGATGTTGCACATTTATATTGTACTGTTATAGTCTTGCACCATGTATCCTACTTATGCCAACATTTATAATGGAGTTTTTTTCCCTTGGGTTCATCAGAGATGACAAACTTGATAAGGAACATCAGAGCATTCACAATTGGCATGGTTGTTAGGGCACGTGTTGCTCTCGAATGGAGGCCTCGACTGTTTGACAGTCTTGAATATGATGGCCTCCATTATCTGTTGGTGGATGAAGAGGTGAAATATACATTCACATATAATTGCTGCTTAGTGACAATTTTTGTTGTTCCACCCACTTTTTCATTCTGAACTGCTTTCTAAATTCTGCATGTCTGTAGGGTTCATCCATCCATGCTATGATTGACGAATGTTATTATGGGCATATGCCGAAACTGATGAAAGTGGGACAGGTATATGACATTCGTTGGTTTGGTTCAAAGAGAGATACTGCCAGGCAGAGAGTTTGCCAACGTGATATCATCCTCACCTTCACTGCAAAAACTGAGTTCGATGAATTCAAAGAAGAAATAAGCACAGTTCCAAGATATGCTTTCAAATTCATTGAATTTGCTCAGTTGCAGCGAGAAGTAGACCATCAAACCCTGCTTGCCGGTAAGTTGGCTGATATATATATATATATACACATGTGTACGTGTTGTGAGTATATGAAGTCCATAACAAAATACTAACATTTTTGCTCCACCAACTGCAAGATCTGTATGGATGCATCAAAGTAGTGAAAGAACCAATAGAGATCACAGTGAAGAATTCAAAAAGGAAGCAGATCAGAGCTGATATTAAGTTCATGTTCATAGGGTATGTTTTTCTACAGCCTTTACGCTTTAATTCATATGCTGATCAAATATCTTTTTTACAAGATCATTGATCCATGACCACTACTATCATTTCATCTTTATTGGAAATTTTGTATTCGCTAATGTTGCACACTGGATGTACAGGCGAGAGGAAATAAAAATCACATTGTGGGGAGATGTGGCAGCATCATTTCCTATCCAAAAAATTAGTGAGTCTCTTGAACCCGTGCTTGCAGCCTTCACTGCAATGCGGATAACAAAGTATGAAGGTATTACAATTGACTCATTTATCGTGATTTATTTTCATGTTATCTGTTTTTTCGAAATGTTGTGGGAATTCACTGTTATCACTTATGCATGTTTTTTTTGGATGTTGTTTTAGGGTATGTGGGAGCATCCAGTACAAATCATACATGTATTATTCTGAATCCACGTATCGAGCAAACGGACAAATACAAAACTGAGTGAGTATCGTATAATATAATCACTAATCATCACAAATCTATTTAGGGTTCAGAGCAGTAGTAAGATGCAGCTGGGTGATACAAAAGTTCAAATTGGATCGTAATATATGCTGTTATATATGGTTACATGTAGTTTAACAGCCGCATAAGCTCTTAACAAATAATAAATAAAGAGTAGGTTTATTTCAAAAGGGTCTACCCTACTGACCTAAGAATTGCAGTTGCTATGAATGCATTACAATTTTGAATCTAAAACTTTGGTTCTTTAAACTCCAGCTCAATGATCTTCTATACTGTGCAATTTTCCTCTTCAATTAGATGAGTTTTTATAAAGATATGCCACCTGTCTGGCCTTCTAATGACAGCTTTTCTTTTTATGTCAGGTTCTCAAGAACAGGTGACAAAGTCAATGTCTTCGCTACTCGCTCAAAATTGACACTCTCAGGAGAAATCAATGAAACAGATATGAAGACCGTTGTTGAATTGAAAACTTTGGATCCTGCCATACACACGGTATGTCATCAGGCAACTTTCTGTGCCCAAAAATCTATTGTTTCCCAGCTTTACTTCTGTATTATCTTTGAATTGCTTTGGCTTTCAATAAGTTGTTCGGTTTACTAAGCTATTTGTGAAAACTGACATCTTTTCTACTTTGTTCTCTGCCAAGCTCTTAAAAAAGTTGGGCTTTGTTTTCTTCTTCTGGATTATGGTTTACTATTAGGTCATATGTCACCATAAGAGTGCTATGTTTACTTCAAATCCTTGAATTGATCTTATGCTAATGAATGCAAGATCTGATGCCTCTGATCCTTCATACAAATAATTGTTGTTTGGTGGTTATGAGTTAGTTTCCCACTTTAATTCAACTGTGTTTAATCTGATATCAATTTCATTTCCTCTTTTACACATCATTTGTGTGTTATCCTTTTTATGTGCAAAGTGTTATCTCAAATATAGTTCGTTGTTGTGTGTGTCCTAACTTAGCTTCTATTATTCTGTAAATGACGTCGGTGAATATAACCACATGTTGTGTAAATCAATCTTCATATAGTCAACCTTCATATACAACAATATTTCTAATCAGCCTGCCTTTTTTCCCCCCAGTCCAAATCAGTCTACTGTTCAGGAGTTGTCGCAAGATTTTTTGCTGAAAAAGGTTGGTGGTACAATGCCTGTTCCCACGACAAATGTTACAAGGTCATGCTCAAGAATGAAACACAGGAAGATAATTACTTCTGTTCTGTTCATGGACAGAACGAACCCAAAAGAAGGTAGGCTTGCTCCTTTGCCACTATACACAGTTGCACCTATTCTTATTTGATTTCTACATTAGTGTTGCTTACTCTGCCTCACTCATATACATACACAACTATCATGCAGTTATAGAGTCTTCATGATTATTGAAGATGAACTAGACCAGGCAAGCATCACTATTATGGGAAAAGCAGCAGAGGAATTTTTCCAGGCAACCTGTGAAGAGTTACTGAAAAAAAGATTCTATCCCACCGAATCAACCCTGCCTCCTGAGATCAGCTGCAACATTGGAAGAGAATTCCTGTTTGAGATCAATGTCAACCAACATGGCCAGTTTTATCTGAGGAACACCTACGAAACTGAAGCTGCCAATAAGAAAACAGCCACAGAGAAACCACTGCAGGATGAACACCAACCTGAAGAACTCATTCTGGATACTCCTGAAAAAAGATCTGCTCCAAAGAGAACCACGGACAGGAGTGCTGCAATAAAACTGTTCCTGAATGAAATCAACAAGGAGGGGAACCAGTAAGTAGTTCCACAAAATACAATTTTGGGGTGCTTTGTGACAATAACGACCGTAGCCTAACCGAAAATGTTTCATATTTTCTGGGACGACTGTGGAAGCAGCTCAGCAACATAGAGCATGCTAAAAAATTGACAAGTACATCAACTGTACACATTTTAATGCATGCATAAATAGACTAGATCACTTAGTTTTTGTATTTACCATCGTTTGTTTTTTTTGGCTGTCAGCATTGGTGTAAATACAAGAAGGAATTGCTTTTTGCTGGAAATGACGCTATCTTGCATGAGAAGCTCACGGAGCACACCAAATTCTTCAATTCCTTATTTTGCTTGGTTAAATAGATGTTAGTGCATCTGTATCTGTAATTTTAAATGCAGCTGGTCAGCTAATGTTGTGATCAAGAATGTGATCTTGATCTGGACATTAGTTGTTTTGTATGCAGCGTTCTTAGTTAAATAGATGTTAGTGCATATGTGTCTGTAATCTTAAATGCAGTTGGTGAACTAATGTTGTGATCAAGAATGTGATCTTGATCTAGACATTAGTTGTTTTGTATGCACCGTTCTGAAATTAATTTCTCATGTTTATATTAACCTATGATGTGAACAATGAATGTGTACTTTATACCCGCGCCTCGCGCGCGGGCTTTTTGCTAGTATTCACCAACTATGAGCATAAAATGGTCACCAAACATACTGCTGGTTTTCATCATGCTTGATCTACATATTTATACTTGTGTGTGAAGTCATGTGAAAGTATAAAGACCAAATTAGACGATAATTTACAACATTCCGAGAAAAGAAAACTTCGGACCAAGTGGAGAATAAAAGAAACGTGAGTGAAGGTTACGAATGAGGGTTACTCATTTGCATGTAATGTCATTTTCAGAGGAAAAGAAGAAGAAACCAAAATGTTCTCCACATATATTTATTACATGCTGATGAATTTATTTTTTAAACAATATTCGTTTCGGACTCCGAAAGAGGAAGAGCTTTGTTACGCAATAAGAAGAGGAATTTCAATCACTCGAGACGAATAGTTAAGTAGATGCAAGGACTCTTTTTAGATGTAGAACTCTCGTGCGTTTTGCATTTTACTATTATAGTCGCTTAATGAGTTAATGTGATTGTTGAAATTTACAAGATCGAGAGAAACCTTAAATTTGACTCTCTCTTTAAACCTATAGCGGATTAATCCTTGAATCAAAGATCAAAATTGGCCTTTGAAAAAAAAATCAATTCAATTCAATGATGGATTTAATTGTTTAAATTAGCAGTGACCAAGACTCTTGGCACTTGCCGTAGATATTTTTGGAAATTCTGTTTTAAGCACACCTGTATGTACAATAATATCAACGGATTCGACTCCTCTGGATTGCACTTTACGTGTAGTGCGAATAATCTCGTTGTTTCATTTGATCTAATGATTTTAGCATCTGCCAACACATTACACATTAATGATTGATACCTTGGAATTTTTAACAACATTTATGTTAACATGGTTAACCCCTCTCTTCAAACAAATATGCAAAAAAAAAACATGAGATAGTTGGATTTTTTTTTATGATATCTATGAAGCAAACAAATTGTATGAATCTCTGGGAAGGGAAGAGAAACCGAAATCGTCCGAGTGTAATATATAGGGCAATGGAGAAACTGAAAATAAATAACTAAATAAATAAATCCATGAAGAATGATTGAAAGCTACATCTACACTACCACATATTGACTCATTGCCGGCGACTTTTAAGTTGCCGGCAATGTTTTTGGACATTACCGGCGATTTTTGCCGGAAAAATCGCCGGTAATGTCTTTTTTGTTTTTAACATTATCGGCGATTTATGTCGCCGGTAATGTATGTCGCCGGCAATGTCTCGATAGTAATGTAAAAAAAAAAAAAACATTACCGGCGACTTTTAATGTAAAAAAGAAGAAGACATTATCGGCGATTTTTCCGGCAAAAATCGCCGGTAATGTCCAAAAACATTGAGTCGCCGGCAATGAGTCAATATGTGATAGTGCTATGTCTATGTGAACGTTTGATGCAAATCTGGGTTATAAGAGTATGAATTTATTTCTTCAAATCTAGGCTGGTCAACAGTCTTCAGCGCATTAGCAATCTTCCTAGCTTGTTTTATAATTATTTGGAGGTTCAATCTGATATAGACAAAATCTCCTCAAAACCAACCTTCTCAATTCATTCATTTCTTTTCGCAACAGAATTGATTGCTTTACCATGATAAATCTCCCAAATTAGATATTCCTAGTGTTTTGCTTATACGCAGGCGCGCAGCTTATATCAAAGAAAAATGAACAGAAGTCTCCATTCTCTTTACCTTGACATTGAAACCTTGAACAATATTTAATAAAGAAGATAGTCAAATGAATGGGAGAAGAGAGAAATAATATCCGTAAGACAAGATGAGAAAGAATGCTAAGAATTCTGTATGTGTATTGTTCAATACTTCAATTTAAGGCCAAGGATCGGTGTTTGATCTGATCTAGCGGTTTTCTTTTTCTTTTTTGATGTTTGTGTAAAGGACGGGTTAACGGTGTTAACATTGAATTAGGTAGAATTCCCAAAATATCAGTCATTAATGTGGTGGCAGATGCTAAAATCATTAGATTAAATATAACAACCAGATTATTTATACTTTACCTAAAGTGCACTTTCAGAGTCCAATATCAACGTCAGAGAGTTCCTAACTACACTCCAACATGACCGCTTGATCCAAATTACATAATCTTGAAGCAAAATACCAACACAAACACTCCCCCACTTCTAAGCACTAGTCAATTTGTCGGGACTTGGGAGTGAGCTACCACCGACATATATACTTTCCTCAAATTATTTCAGTCTAATTCGAGAGGGAAACCCCAACCGTGCCGTTGCTTAAGGGGGCAGAGCCTCTGCGCGACTGTGCTCCGGTGACGAGCTTTTAGGAGGGTTTGTCGGTGTGTTGGAAGGAGACAGTGAAGCTGTGGAGAATAGCAGCTCCGGTGGCTTTTACGACTCTGTTTCAGTTCCTTATTCAATCGGTGACGACCATCTTCGTGGGGCATCTCGGAGATCTTCAGCTCTCCGGTATTTCCCTCGCTCATAATGTCATCAACGTCATCGCCTTTGGCTTCCTCGTAATTCAATTAATTTGTTTTCACTTTTCAATCACCGACGACGACTCTCACTTGTTTAATTTGTTTGTATTTGCTTCGATCGTGTGTATTTTATTTTCCTCGTAGTTTTGTGTATGAAATTATTTGTAATTTTTTGCTTACTGCTTAGAGCCGTAGAGCAATTCTCCGACGTGTGAGGTCAGTGTCGTCACTTTCCGACGGGGTCTACTTATTGAAGGTCCACATTTGACAATCCGGCATAGCTCTCAGCTCTTTACTTTTTTTGTGTGGTCGAAATCAGCTCTTTACTTTAGTATGTTTATCATTTTGCATATAAACTTCGTAAAATATCACGAAATTAGTTAAGAGTAATGTTTTAGTGGTGAATTAATTTTATTCATATTACTGTCATTTACGCTTAACTTTTTGTTGAATCTGAATTAACTAGAGTTAACTAATATAAGTAATCACAAAGTTAATTGAGTAAGACAATATGATTGCCGAAAATTTGATACGAGATCCATGCTTTTTTTGGATATCTCCAACCTCAAATTACCTACAAATTAAGAGAGATGAAATGTTTGAATTGGAATTAAAACTAATTAACGTAAAGGGGTAGATTTAAAAAAAATGTTTACTTTGTCTACTGTATAATAATATTTACTTTTATCAATATAAGGTCTCTCATCTTGCGTTAAAAAAAATTAACGTAAAGGGGTAGATTTCATTTAAAAACTTACACATGCACCTAGTTTTAATGTGAGGGCTGACTTCCCTCGTCTTTACCAGAATCGGTGTTAAACTGTTAATAGTATGAAGCACGTTATAGCATTCTTTCGTGACCTGTGTATTATGAACGCAGCAAGATTTGGCAAATGCACTTGGAACACTTTGTGGCCAGGCCTATGGTGCTGGCCAAGTTGACTCGCTTGGCATCTATATGCAGCGCTCCTGCATCGTCCTAGCGATTACTTGTTCCCTTCTTTCACCACTTTACATTTTCGCCACTCCATTCCTGAAGATTTTAGGCCAAGAAGCCAGCATAGCTGAGTTTGCTGGATACTATACCATACTGATACTCCCTCACATATTCTCCTTTGCCATCAATCTACCCACCCAAAAGTTCCTTCAGGCTCAGAGTAAGGTCGGCGTCATTGCATGGATCTCCTTTGCGGGTCTAGTTACACACACAGGACTCCTTTACCTCTTCGTTAGCGTACTTGGCTGGGGGGTGACGGGCGCAGCTATAGCTTCTAACATCACATTCTGGGAACTTGGGGTTGCACAATTTGTTTATGCTGTGGTTTTTTGCGAGGGTTGGAATGGATTTTCGTGGTTGGCGTTTCATGATATTTGGGCTTTCGCTAGGCTTTCCTTGGCTTCATGTATGTTTTTATGTCTAGAGTTGCGGTATCATATGAGTATGAACCTTCTCGCGGATCAACTTGAAAATGCAGTGATTGCTCTTGGTTCCTTTTCTATATGGTAAGATCATCACATGTTTTGCATCGTCTTCTAGTTTCAGGTTATCGATGACTCTAAAATGGTTTCCGTTTTTCCAATTTTCAGCTTGAACTTTCAAAGGTGGGAAACCATGATCTTGGTTGGAATAAGTGTAGCTGTAAGGTATACACTGCCTATATATTACAGTAGCATTGTGGTTTCCATTGTTTTGCGTGCTTCTAACATCATGTTGGTTTTCTCTAGCCTTGGAGTCTCAAATGAACTAGGGACGGGGCATCCAAGAGCAGCCAAGTACTCAATCTGCGTCGCAGTCTTGCTAGCTCTCCTTGCTGGGATTGTGTCCATGACTTTTATCTTCATAAGTAGAGATTACATTGCCAGTGTCTTCACAGAGACCGGAGTTATGCAGCGAGCTGTTGCTCGTTTAGCGTACTTCCTTGGTGCAAATATGCTTCTCAATAGTCTTGCACAAGTGTTAACAGGTACCTATTTTTGGAGTGGCTCCTCTTCAAGTTCAAATGATAAGCTTTAATGATGCTCATTTCTTGGTCACTTTTCCATTTGCAGGTGTTGCTATTGGAAGTGGATGGCAAGTGATGGTAGCTTATATAAATTTTGCTGCTTATTATTTGTTTGGTCTCCCACTTGCAATATTTCTTGGATTTAAAGCCAATTTGGGTCCAATGGTACTACTCTGTCTTCCTCTACAAAATCATGGTGCGCATAAACATTTCGGGGATTTTCGGCTTAATAGTAACTTTCATTTCTACTTCATTCTGGATTTTCGATATAGGGACTTTATGGTGGCATAATCAGTGGCAGTGCTCTTCAGATCTTGTTCCTCTTGATTATGACTTCCAGAACGAACTGGGACAATGAAGTAAGTATTTCGAATGAAGCAAGTGAAAATCTCATTTGACAGATATGTTTCTTGACGTCTTTGCCCAACTAGTTATTGAATCTGCATAAATTTTCAGGTCGTGCAGACTACAAAGCGCATAAAGAGGTGGGTAAGCAAAGAAATAAGGACTGAGAAGATAGGTTGCTGATAATAGTTCATGAAATGTCAGTACTTCAATTCCTTAAGTACACAAACATGAAAGGTTCACTCTGTTAGCTGCATAAATTTATGGTAGGATCCAAGTTTAAAGTGTGTTTCCAAATTTGAGTCCTGGTTAGGACTGTAGGGTTATGTGTCTAAGATACAAGGGCAGCTGTGTCAGCTGGTAAGTGATGTTGTTTCTCTTTTAGGCCAGGTGAGAGTTGGTATATATATATATGTTACTAGGTGAAACCCCGCGCCAAGGCGCGGTTGAACGTTAAGGTGAAACGAAAAGTTGTTTGAGGATGATGTTATTGGGAAGGGAGGAAGATATTAAGATATGATACAGAACTTAAAATGTGTTGCATATATATATGTTACAGACATTGGAGTGCAGAGTATTTAAAATCTAAAAATCACCTATATATTACAGACATCACATTCATCACGAATAGCGTTATTGAAAAGCAGAAATTAGCCGTTATTCTAGTGTTCTTAAAAGGCAGAAAATCACTTATATATTACACACATTACATTTTTCCTGAATAGCGTTCTTGAAAAGTAGAAATTAGACGATTATCTAGTATGCATAGTAGTCGCAAAACATGGGCAGCATATCACATCTCAGTCAATTGCTTTCAGTGGCATCTGTTCAGCACCAGAAAGAAAGAAAGAAAAACAAACGATTATGGAGAATGTAAAACTGAATTATTTAGACGATCACAACCTACCATCAACATAATTTCAAATCTTGTTTGAAGCAAACAAACACCATGCTATAAAGCATATAATTTGAAGAAAAAAACATACTGTCAGATATAAAAATTTATATAAGATGAGATACTAAATGTCCAGATAGCAAATTTTAGTACCTTTAGCATGAACATAATCACCAACAAACTAACTCGAGTTTCAGTTATTTACTTAAAATTAAACAACAAAATTAATCTATTTAAGTACTCAGAATTAGTTGTAAAGAAAAACGTAAAAATCATGAGAATGTTCTTTTCAGTCAGTATAAACAATATAATGTATGACCTAGGTACCTGACCATTCCAAGCAGCCAAGGGTACCTGACCATTCCAAGCAGCCAACTCATTTAGATTTACAATTGTTGCAGACAAACATATGAGCTGGACTTCAATAACCTGAAAAATATCATACATGTTGTTAAGCACAATGATGATAATGTTGGGCAGTAAAGTATATATATGATGGCTAACCCTTACTATTTCTTCCCACACTGTACCCTATATATGTTGTTCAGGTAATGGACTTCATCCAAGACTATTACATCCATGTGAAAAAAATATCCCAAGCAGAAACCCCTACGACACTGCACTAAGAAACCAAGGTAAAACACCATGCAAGTGAATTTTGCTATGTTATCCTTTGCTCCATTTGTACTATTCATGTTATAAAGAGAACTTTACAATGTATTGTTCTAGGCAGTAGAGTCTCATGAGTCGTGAGATAAACACTAATTGAATAGAACTCATGTTTCTTTTATAGTTCCCTTCTTTCGTTTCAATGATAAAGAACAACATCCAAACATCCAAAGAAAATCCATAATAAATATCAGTCAATATTGAAAACAAACGTGCCCAATATGTCGGTAATATCTCTTTGAGAACTATGTAACACTAACTAAAAGAGTATAAACAAATTAAAAGATAGGTGTTTAGGTTACAAACAACAGTCTTATTGCACACTTAAACATATATCTCGATTTCGCCTTCATACTTGGACTAATGCAACAACCTTCGAATTTCTTCTTCATCGAAAAAGAAAACGTTCGAATTTCTTCTTGTAGTCCTTCATGGGTTCAGCAACATACTTACTTCACACCTTCCCCTTACTCAGTGAGTTTCAATACCAACTACACAATGTAGTCTATAACAACGTGAGTTTAAAATTACCTTAACACATAAATAAATATAGCATGTGGCAGCTTGGAATTGAGATATCAGGTTGAGAACACAGGAGAAAATATGGCAAAGAAAGACCAGACATAATTGTTTAATCTTTCAAAAAAAGAAGTGTTGATTTTAAAGTGTTCATAGCAACTGACTGAATTCAAACTTAAGATACAAAATAGTTCACCTAGCAAGCCTTGCTATCTATTGAGCAATATCATCTTATTTATATTTTAGTGTCAAACTTATATCTGCACATGAAGCATAAAAATTAAAAGGTTGCAAGTAGGATACTGACACCAGAAATGGAGTAAGAAATTCTGAATATTGTTGTATCACCATTGAACATCTATTCTTATTACACTGAACTAAATCATCAATATAGGAATTAAAGGACATCTATTCTCTATTCTTATTACACTAAACTAAATCGATCATAAACTAATAGGTAAGCACATTATAAACCGAAACATAATCGTACAACAATTCAAAATGAGAATTGACTTACTGGACTTCAATGGAAGGCCAAAATAAGATTCATATATATAAACCCAGAATCCATCAACTATGCATGCATGTTCCTTATCTATTATATTTTTCTACTCAACCTCCCATTTTCATTCGTTTTCAATTTTCCTACCATATTCACCACTATATGTTGGTATTTGGCATAGTAAGTTGTTGGTTTAACAAAATTCCAAATGACATTGAACAATCATAATGATTCTCAGAACCCAAAACAAAAACAAAAATGTAATTACAAAAAATCAAAACAAATTCACAATACACTGCAAAAAGGAACAAAAGCACACTCACATGTTTGTATTGCAAACTTCACCTATCATGATAATTTTGGTAGATCTCTATACTTGCTACGCATATTTGAGATGCTTAGATTAGAACAAAAAAAAGATCATGAATTCAGAAAAATCAAATTCATTCACAATTGCTACTGATGTTTCGACGTAATGCTACTGTTAACCTTCTATTATGTGTCTGTGTACAACAACATGACCCTACTTGAGCAATTTGATCATACGCCACCAATTCCACATTCATATTCACATGTAATCCATAAACTATATATTATGAAACAACCACTATAGCATAAAGTAATGAGAATGCAACTTCACATCTCTGACAAAGGCAAAATCACTAACTTGGCAAATAGCAGCTTCAGTTTTCTTCTGGGCTTCAACGTCAAAATGGTATGCAAAAAGAAGAGTCTGAGAGCATATAGGCCGACAAAAATTCATCAAACAGAGTGATAAGAATGATAAAGCAGGCCAAATTTTAGAGATATCATAAGATAAAATCATGCAAATCAAGCCAAAAATGCCGCATGCTCATGCATGTTCATTAAGTACTTATGATGGATGATTATCAAAGATGCCATATATACAGTAGCAATCCTACGATAGTTATAAAAAAGAAGGAAGTGGGCAGGGGGAGAAGTGCTTACATTCTCCTCTTGTTAGTTTTGAAGCACATATGGCCCCTCATAAAACTTCCTACAGTTTATTGAGATCATTTTTAACTATGACTGATACTAACTCTGGACCATTCTGTACATCCAATAAAGAGTCATAGAGTTAGAAACTTCCCTGGAAGTCCACCATTGCATAAAAGATCAATTACTGAAAAAACAAAGCCGATTGAAAGCCGAGCCCAAACACAATTGCAGAGCTTAAGCCGAAATAAAAACTTCTACTGAAGTCAATAATCAAACTAAGCAATAGACAAATCCTGCAGGCTTTTCTAATTATTGGATTTCTCAGCAACCAAACAGAAACGAAACACACACATGGCAGCTGTGGGAATTGAAACGATTTGATAATTCTAGAGGAGAAGTATTTGAAGAGCAGAAGCGGAATTCACCTGTGGGAAGATTGAAGCGATCAGAGCAGGTGCGGATTCGAAGCCATAGACAGAGTAAGAGCGTGATCAGATTTGGTTGACATCCAAGCCATTGTCTCCTGTCGTCCCTGTCAATCTGAGTCTTTTAGCCATACTCTTTCGCAACTTCAACACCTGCCTTAAAACAAACTTATTGGGGAGAGGTGAGCTATAACTACTGCAATGACAAATTTTCATGTACTAAACTATAAACATGATATATCATATACAAAACCCAGCTTATCATTTCCCGTACATTTCATAAATCGAACCATTTGATAACACACAAATTTGCTCATGGATAATTTTCTATCTTTATTATCAACATCACCTGGCATCGATTTCAATTTCATTTTAATTTTAATTTTCAGTTGAACTTGGGTACGATAAAGCTTTTCTAAATTTGCTTCTTCCCTCTATCACTGTAAAAACCCCAAACTCTACACAACCCCAATTCCAATTTCAATCCCAACAACTTGTAGATTGCATGAAGAGACTTTAACTATGCATTTTTCATACTATAAAAACTTGAGACTGAGATTCCAAAGTAAGAAGCTTTACCTTCATCAGCTGCAAGAGTCCCAGATTGAGCTTGGGATTTGATGGGTCCGAGAACAATTTACTATATAACAGAATATAAAAGCAGTCACATTGTTCTAAGAATGAGCAGATATTGGAGCATTGAGCTTTTGCAACTAAGTAAACACAGGTCAAAGCATTGAGAGTAAAATACCATGAGAGCATTCAAATCCTGAAAAGCATCCTCCAAGCTCTTATCAGTAGTCTCCCACATCTCTTGTTCCTTCCTCAGTATTCCAGACACTCCCACCATCCTCACCGTCCCTTCCTTCGTGTACAATCCAGACGAACCCGAACCCAAACTCGAAGCCGCCGCCGCCTCTGAGGCAGTGACGTCGGCATCCCAGGCTCTACCCCGCCAGCAGTCCCAGAGCTTGGTCAGGAACACGTCGACGTCGGCGCCCTTGCCCCTGACGACCACCGTGACGACGGCGCCGGAGAGTTGGAATCGGATCCGTGGCGAGGCGAAGATGGACTTGAGCGACTTCTTGGCGGTGAAGATGTGGCTGATGGAGGCGAGCGGGATGGCGGAGGCGGAGGCGGAGGCGGAGGCGGAGGAGAGCCAGAGGAAGCGGTGGGTGGTGAGGATGAGGAGGCCTGATTTGAGGTTGGGAAAGTCGGCGAGGTCTTCGCATTCGAGGTCAACGCCGGAGAGGAGCGAACATTCGATCTCCGATGGGCCGAGGACTGGCCGTCCGCTGCTCGTGAGCTCCGCCGGCACCAGCCACTTTCCAGCCATCATATAATTAAATAAACACTCTTTATGTTGGAAGATGATCGTCCTCTTTCATTCAGCCAATTCACGACGACTGCTTTGAGTTCAACCGAGATCGAATTGGACCTCGACTCATACAGTGTCCCCCTCCCCCTGTTTTCCAGCTAGCTAGGTTGAACCGCCCCCAAAAATTGAAGAAGGTCCCATGGAAGAATCTGCAAAAGTGAAGGAGATCAGCAACTTTTGTTGACCGAATTTCTTTCGTACGAACCTTCGAGCAGGGACCGGGTTTTGAAGGAGAGAAGCTCGCACATGCCGCACGCGTATGAACAATTTCAGAAAAGTATGAACAGTAAAGTATGAACAGTGGAGACCGACGTTTGTTATATAGTAAATTACTCGGAACTTGGCAGAGGAATGTAGTAATGTGTTTAATGTGAAATAGTATAGTGGTGTATTTACCGAATGGTTCTTCAACAAATTAAGAACCTTCCATATTCATAAAAGTTGGAAGTTGGAAGTTGGAACCTTCCAAATTCGTATCCATTTCACTGTGCAACAATGGAAGGAAAACTATTAAGGTAAATCCTACATTTTGCTGCTACTGCTGCTATGTTACAAACTCATTTTACTCACTCATTGATTTCTCCAACACTGTTCACTCGAGTATTGATCTATAGCATTCGAGTCTCCTATAAACTAGGGGAACTCATCTTTTTACCCAATAAGGGTCTCGAACCATGACCTCCCAATTCCCAAATGGAAACTCATTGTGTTACAAGCACTTGTCAATCAATCTGGTCTTGTGATAAAAGAACAAGAGTAGCTTATTGGATTTTCCGAAGAAAATAGAGTAGCTTATTAATTAATAATGATTTATATGGGCCATAAAGTTTTGCTTCGAGTCTGTGCTTGTAGTTTAGCATTGTTTTGGACTTTTGGTTCTTTCTTTGAGCTTAACTTAGAGAAATTTCAAATATTCGTTGCAGACCCGGCCCACTTTGAGAGAAAAATAACTGACTAGCAAGGACAATATGGATATGTCCAATACACTTAAGGACAAGGTCCTATTATTTCCACATCTAAGATGAAAATTATATACATAAAAGCAAGTGACTTGTATGTATTTAGAGGAATTTTAATACAGGTCATATTTCTCAGTTCAATATTAGATTTAGTCCTGTCAGTTTTTTCTTTTTAATTACAGTCATTTGAAAAATTATTTTGTTAATTTTACTCTTTCAAGTAAAAGAGGAAACAAATTTGAATTCCTCAAATTGTGTTCTTCTATTATTAGATCTTTTAATATTTATTCTGATTCCAAATTTGAATCATCATCACACTTTAAGTCATTGGCAATTCTAAAAAAATCTTAAATTCAAATAAATTGACCTAAACAAAATATACAAAAGAAATTTACATGAAGTCCCCTCAACATGAGGTATACTCGATATACCAAGAAAATGCACAAGTATAAATGTTTGATCTCCGATAAAGGTAAACACTTTTATTTCACAAATAGATAAATGTTTAAATCTACAATTTTGAATCATAAGATTGTTCTATTAGAGTATCAAATGTATTTAACATATACCTAATCAAAAGATAGAAAATGAAGAATGTCGACCTAACCACAAGGTATAATAAGTGATTTTGACACCAACATAAGAGAAAAGAACAAGATTTTGTAACCTTAAATATAGGTATATGTCATCTATGTCTAAAACAAAAAAGTAAAATCTCAATTACTACACTAACATCTATATATATATATATCTATCTATCTGGAAAAAAAAAGTATATCATATCACAGGTACATGAGTGAAAATTATACTTGAATAATGTAACAATGAAAAGAAAAATTAAAGAAGGAAATAACCTAATTCTCTCTATTGATTACTCGATCTTTCTCCCTCATATGTTTGTTTTTCCTTGTATGTAGAACTTAATTTCTTTACTAGAAGAAGGAGAAGCTCATGAAAACATGTTGATTATTGCTCTCGAAAGTGCACCAGCTCTTACCCATCAATAGAGAACTAAGATTTAGTTTTAGCAATCTATGGAGATCTAATGAATAAAACCAAAAATATGAATGATATGATGTGATAGAGGGATGAAGAAGAAGAACAATGAATGTTTATACATCAACTATACCCAAATGCAACTATATCAATTAGTTCCTTATACCTATATATAGAGAATATCAATAATAATTATGCTTAAGATACCAAAAAAATTAAAAGTTACCTTAACTATAGATTGTAGAAAAATTACCCTCAGTTTGTTCCATGCATATCTATATGGAATGTGAGAGAATGTAGAGAATGATATATAGAGATGATGTGATTAATGAATTATTTATGACAAAAGTCATGGTTTTGGCATTCAATAGTGACATAAAATTAATTGACGAAGGATTCAAATGTCATTTATGTTTTGCTAGTTAAGGCAAAACCAATGAGTATCAAATTCAAATTACCTGAAGAAAATTTTGTTGAGAGCAATGAATTACATCAATAAATTAGATAAGGGCATTTTTGTTCTGCAAAATCAAAAAGTGACAAAATTGGAAAGAAATTTAGTGTGACAATTAAGTAATAGGACTGCAAATGAAATAAATCAAATTAAATAGAAAATGATTATAGCACTTAGAATGAAATTTGTCTTTTACCTTTTTATGTGTTTAATATTTATTTTATCTAAAAATGATTTTATTTTATTTTTTTCAATATTTGTTAGTTAAATTATTTTTTATTCATATTTCTTTCCTTTCAATCTTTTTAGTTCCATATTTATTTTTCATTCAAACCTTTTCAAAAGTTAGTATCATTACCAAATTATTGGAAAATCAATAGCATTCCAATATTAACTTCAGTAAATAGTATTAACACTTATTTTTAATAATAGTGTAAAAAAGAATTCAGTATCACGTACTGAAAAAATTATAGTAACAGTTTAACTAATAATTTAGTAACAATTAGATGAACAATTCAATAACACTTAAACGAACGATTCAGTAGCAGCTCCACGAAAGATTCAGTAACAGTTCAATTAACAATTTAGTAACAGCATAACGAATGATTCATAGAAACTTGAGAATGATTGATTTAGTAGCAACTCGACGAACAATGTAATAGCATATCCACGAACAATTTAGTAGTAACAACTTGAAAATTACAGTAACAACATCTTGAAAAACGCAATAGCAACAACTTGAAAAATGTAGTACCAATCACTTGAAAATACAGTAGCAATTTGAAAAATACATAAATTTGAATTGTAGCATAGCAATCCTTGCAAACACAATATCAGTTGCAGCTTTTAAACCTAGTATCAGTAGCAACCCCAAATACAGTAGCAAATTTTGAAAATAATAGTCCAAAAATACAGTAGTAGTCCAAATAAAAATATTAAAAAAAACATCATAACAACTTCAAAAAAAGGATTAGTAACTCTCGAAATACACAATAATTTTGTAATATACAGTAGTAACTACACCAATAACTCTCAAAAGTGGTATATGTCACTACTGCTGGAAACACTATAGTCGACGATTTTTTTTAAAACTATAGCCGACGAGATAAAAATCTCATCGGCTATAGTGGAAAAAATGATTTTTTTTAATTTTTTTTTAAAAACTCGTCGGCTATAGTACTATAGCCGACGATAATGGGTAAAAACCTCGTCGGCTATACTATTACCGACAGGTTTTAGCCAGCCGACTTTAGCCGACGATATTTAAGGGTCGTTGGCTAAAGTCGGCTGGCTAAAACCTGTCGGTAATAGTATAGCCGACGAGATTTTTACCCATTATCGTCGGCTATAGTACTATAACCGACGAGTTTTTAAAAAAATAAAAAAAAATAATCATTTTTTCCATTATAGCCGATGAGATAAAAAAATCGTCGGATATAGTGTTTCCAGCGATAGTGTGTACACAATCATTTTCTAATACAATTTTATTGAAATCATTTTAAATATACAGTAGCAGCCCATTTGTGTAGCAACTAAATATGCATATTTTTTCGATTGCATCACATTACAACCAACAAAAAAGATATAAAAATCACAAACAAACAAATAACTTGGATTGATCCACTACAAAGTGATTGAATGGTATCCATGAAAAAAAATGATTAAACGGTTCTAATTTTTCTCTGCTAACAACAAGATTTTATTAATAAAAAACTTTGCTATAAACTCAATCCAACAAAAAGAGTTGCTTCTTCTCCGGCTATTTTCTTCATTTTTGTCTTACCTGGCCGATTTCATCCAAGTCTCCTCGAGCATGAGATCCAACACTTGATATTGTTTTCTGTTCTTTCTTCAACCTTGCTTGTTGTGAAGACTTTGAGCAGTAGCAGTCCCACTTTGGAAGTGGCGATGACGACGACAAGTTTGTGAGGAGTGACGGTGCGAGGCTCGCTTGAAGATGAGAAAGGAGGCGCAAGTAGAGCTCGAGCTTGAGAGGTTTGGGTGCTGTGATGCGGCGGCGACGACGAGTTCGTGAGGGAGACGAAGGCAACGCAGAACAGTAGCAGCTGCGAGGCGCATGCGACATTGAGTTTTGGAGGGACGGCAGCGGGTGCGACGGGGCTCGAGCTGGTGGTGAATGGTGGCGAAGGTGGAGTTTTGACCCATTGCAACTATGTTTTGAGCGCCGGGGGGGGGGGGGGGGGGCGGTGCTGCGGTGCTGCGGCTAGTGTTAGAATTGTGTTTACGAGGGAGAAAGTTAGCATTTCATTTATACTGGTCTTTCTTATACTAGTTTTCCTGCACGCGTGTATGCGAGGGCGAATTATCGGATAATTTTTTAAGGTGTGAAATTATATAACTTCGGAATGTTAGAATTGTTTTGACAAACTAAAAAGACAAATAACTATTCTTTTTCGAGATGAAAGAAAAACTTAGTCAACCTACAAACACAAACACAAAAAAGAATGATAAAGTAATAATATATTCCGTCATAGATTGAATGCATATATCATTAAATTCTCTTCTTTCTTTTACGCAGCTCTTTGAGTTCAACCATTTTCTTCCTTGCTTCTAATTATTTGATCTTTGGATCACCGGTCCTTAGAATCCAATTTATTGCATTCTTGCCTATTTTCAGTTTTTTAGTAAATATCAATGCATCAAAGTTTGATCACAAACATACAAATAACAAAGAAAGTAAGGAATATAATGATATAGAAAGTTATCAAAGTATCTAGCTTTCTGAGTCACATAATGAAATTGATTCAATGGATGATAAGTACAGTAGTTAAGCCCTCATGAAACTAGGTTCTACAGCTTGTATCAATGCCAAATCAAAAGTTGAATAACCAAATCCAATCAATCCATCCATAATCCACCAAGGCAATTCTACAGCCCTATTATGCACTTAGTTACACAACTTTCATTGTTAAAGCACATAGAACGAGGAATGAAGGGAAGAGTAAATGCATAGGAAAAAATTGATCAATGAAAACAAAAAGGGCAAATGATGAGAAACAAATACCTCTACCTCTCCTCTAAAGTCTCTTTCATCAATAAATCAATTCTATTTGCTGGACTACTCTCAGGCATAGACCACTTTTTTTTTCTTATTCCATTGCTCAATGTATTCCCGAACGTAATTTTAAAAAATAGAAGAAACATACAAAGATGAAGTCAAGTAACTTGTCATTTAGTAAAGCTCATCAAATCCAGTAAGAGAATGAATAATAAGCAAGCCCAGTCCTCGATCTCTCATTTCATGGCTTCTGAAACAATAAAATTGCAACTAAACGAAATCAGTAGCAAGAGAATCCAAAAACCACTTTTGATCTGCATAAAAAGCACAAAAAAAAAATACATACTTCCCAAATCTCGAATCATTGGGTTGTTTCTGACTTCATCTGATCCCTATCATTTTTCTTCAATAAGCAGCTCTCCCTTCATCAAACTGCAAAGAACCTGCACCAATTATACGAAAGAATAAAAGAATGATGACCCTGTGTTTCAACTCCAAATCATACAAAATTAAAATTGGTCACTGAAATTTCAACACCAATTAGTAGAGAAATACATGACCTCAAAACAGATTGGAAGGAAAACAATGGATTAGGGATTGATGTAGGCCTTTCCCCAACTACCACCCATTCGAACATCAAAGTAAAAAACCTAGGGAAGTAGCCAAATTCGACGCTTTGATGACAACCTCGACGAATCCAATCCAAGTATCTTCATTCCTGGCTTCCTGCACATAAAACAACAACGTTTATTGAGCGTTAAAATTAAAATTGGGAGAAAAGATTGAGAGGGTTGAGTAGATATTCTTCTCTTCTTCCAGGTTCCAACTCCAACTTCTCTTTCCAAAGAACAACAACACAAACAAAGGTAATCGACACAGTAAAATTGTTCCCTTTTATCTTTGGGATAACTGCTTGTGAACATATCCATGACTCTTGACGCGTGTTTATTTTTTTCCTCTTCAATGTGATGTGTGTTATTTTCTAACGTCAGGCAGTTTTATTTCTCCATGTTACTCTTTTGCCCATAGTTACTAAATTTTGTTCCCATAAAGATAAGGAAAAAGAAAGGGCAAAATTTGAGAATATGAAAGTTCTACCTCTCAACTAGCATAAGGTCTCCTGTGTTAATCAATAGAGATATAGCAGGGTATAAATGTCTTTTTGTCCTATTAACGGGCTGGTTTCATGATACTAGTCCCAGGGCATTAATATAGCCCAAGAAATATTACTTTTTTATTAAAAATTTGGTGACCATCTCCAACAAGACAGGGCCAAAATTTAGCCCTTTCGAATATATTATTATTTAATTTTTTTTAGTTTTATGATATTACGTATCTTTTACAAACAATATGAAATTTGTCACGTATATTCTACAAGAAATTATGAATAAATTTTTTGTTTTATTGTGTTATTTTATTATGATAATATTCCAATTTAGACAAAACTAATTTTTGAAACAATTTAATTTTTCGTGTGTATATTGGATTGAGAATTTATGATACATGTGAATCTTGCCGATAATATTTTTGTATAGGAAATTTGTCACTCATCTTTTACAAGCAAATTATGAATAAATTAAGTTGCTACGTATATTTTTTTTAGTTTTTGAATAAATTTTGAATTGGATATTATAAAGTTGACATAAAAATTATGAAGTTCATCAATTTTTGAATAATTAAGATCTATTATACACATTTATTAACTAATTAAAATATGACATTTGTCTTTATATTGATCCACTTTCAACCACCAATATGTATTTTTAATCTGATAAGTGGTCCCAAATATTTGGCATAGGCTAGCCAAATGGCTATATTTGGCATTTTCTATGGCATTTTGACTCTTTTATGACTATTTTTAGCCTATAACCCTATAGATCTTGTTACTGAAGATGACCTTGCGTTTTAGGTTTGGGATCCCATTATCTAAATAATATAATAATTAGTTTATCTGTATTATATATACTTAGTTTATCCTTACATGTTTTTTTTCCTTAGTTCGTCCTTCAATTCAATTATTCACGTCAAAATCACGTTACCTTATGCATGTCTCATGTATACAACCATACATAGCTCATTCCACTATGTATACGTAGATGGTGAGGTCCGAGGATGTAACTGATCGATCGGAGATGTATGTAGTATGTACATACTGTGACATGAAAATAAAGCGAAATGTATATCTGTGTGTTCCACACATTGTAAAATTTACCAGGAATCATGTGTAATACATAAGCTCCTTAAGATAGTGGCATGCCTGGACCGTATAGAGACAGATCGACCCGCTCTCGCCGACGTACGTTAATTCTTGGCACCCGATTCTCACCAGATTTGTAGTTGGGAAGAGACTGTTAGTTTTGAATAATCGATGAGGAATAGCCAGAGTTGTTCAATGTCCATAAATGCATACTGCGGGGCATGGACTGACCAAATTGATCCAATTTGGGAGACTTTGGGGGACTTTTGACAATGATCTAGCCATACATGGAATTAATAAATAGGCCAGTTCGTTACGTCTATTATCTTCTTGTGTACTTTGTGATAACTATCTATAACTATATTATTTTTTGAAAAATTAAAACGGCGTTTGGAAAGTTAATACCTCATCCTTATATAATGACAGATGAAATATCATGTAGCGTGATTATTCAAAATGTTCTTTTTGAGAATATTTGTCATATAAATTATGTAGCATGGAGTATTTTATTCCCTCCGTCACAAAGTACTTTGATTAACTAAAGGGTTTCCTATCCTTCAGAGCTTCAGAAAAAAGAAACAGAGCGTTTGTAAAGTTGTTACTAATCCTTCTATCACCGGGTTATGCCAAAACTCTGCCAACTAATTAAACTAGACATGCATCACTTATATAGTTATATCTAGTTATAAGTTACTATCTAGCTAACCTAACTTTAAATTTTCTCAATGAGGATGGTTGTATTTTTATACGAGGTATTGAGCCTATGTCCTTTTTGTTGTCTTCTTCTACCTTTATTAATAATAATCGGACGTGAGAATGAGTCTCCCAACATAACACTTGACTAGTTATCAAACCTCGTTAAAAAAAATTCTTACATTTTCTCTCCGTACAAATCATGTTTTTTTTGTGTGTGTGGCTGAATCATGCAAATCATGTTAATTTCAATATTTTGAGTGGGTAGCAAAGACACTATATATACACTCATTCCCATGGATCCCTAGCCTACCACATACTTTTGTTAATGGATTTGTTTTTTTTTGTTCTTAGAGCATCTGCAACACAACAGATCTTGTAAATCATTTTGTATTTTTTTTAAAAATACATCTTGTATCCTATAGAAAATAAAAAAAATTAGATAAAGAATCTTTATATATATAGAAAACTCAAAATTTGTATATTTATCTATAAACCTCTAAAATTTATTGCTTATCTATACAAGAACTGTTGTATAATAGAGAATTTATACAAGAACTGTTAAAGATGCTCTTAATGAATATATATATATAAAATCGTAATCGTAAATATAAGTTTAAAATATTGATGAATATTTGAAATAATGATCCATATATTATGATTATGTGTTGAGTTTGTCGTGTGTTGCTCTCCCTCTTTCTCTCTTCGCTGAAACCATTCGAAACCCAAATCCTAGCGGCACTGCCGCCTCCTTCCTCTGGTTTCTCTCCTCTATCCTCTCTTATACCTTCCATTTCCTTTATATCCAATGTTTATACATTGCTCTCTTACTCCCTCACTTCCTGAAATTCCAAATCGGAACCTAGCTTTCGGCTTGGCTGCTTTGGTTGTCGATGCAGATGACATGGCCTCAAAATTCGAGGCCAAAATGAGATTCTTGAATGACGATGACGACGTATTTGATATTGTGGATCTCGCTCCGCCGATAGAGGTGATAGATGGTAGAAATGAAGTTGGGATGTGTTATGGCATCGCGAAGCTTTTCAGACCGGTGGCTTTGCCGAAGGTCTGAGATCCCTCGTTGAAGGCTGCCATGTCACGTCTCTAGCATGGACCACTCAGGCTGGGCCAGATTGTAATACATCGGCATGATGCAGACCATTTTTTCTTCAAGTTTGGAGATTCGGTGACACTCAAACGCGCCGTGCGGGGTCCATGGTCCTTCTAGAATTATACGATGGTGGTCGAGGAGTTTGATGGGTTCTCTGACCTCACGGTGATGACGACATAGACGTGGGTGATAGCCCACAACATCCCGAGGTTGGCCCTCACTGGGTTAGGTAGAATGGATTGGAAATTTTGTAGGTGAGTACATTCAGCATGATCCGGCCTTGCTTGCTACAGAGGTGTTGAAGATCAAGATTTGGGTCGATCTCCGCCGCGGTGTGGCGGTGAAGAGGAAGATTCGATTTGCCCTAGAATTCATGATGTCAAATTATTTTCTAATACCTAAATGTGAAGAGGTTTTGCTCCCTTTGCGCATGGTGGTTCTGGATGTGTGGTCCAGCGGGCTCGAGAGGAAAGAAGAGCTGAGAAAGTGGTGGCCTAAACCACACATCCGCCGCTGGGTTTTGAAAATGGCCTAGCATTCACCACGGTGGCAGAGCGCCACCATCGACGATGGAGATACCGATGACCTCGGTGGGTGTGCCAACACTGGCCGAGGCCGCACATGCAGGACATGTGGCAAGCATGCAGGGTGTTCGGGTTGAGGGCTTGAGACACATATCCTACATGCAGGGTAACCCTATTTTTGAGGGGGATCCCCTAACCCAGTTTATTTGTTCATAGGTTCCAGACTCAGCTAGTAATCTAAAGTCAAGCCCATCTGGAGCAAAACCTACGACCCATCAAGCAATAGGGAATGCTCCCCAGGGTATGTGATCTTATGTCAGGTCAGAGCAGCGCAAGGCACAAGCGGCGTCAAAGACAATTGGATCATCTCCGAGGGAAGCGAGCCCATTACACACAGATGGGGCATCCCTGCTGGCTGAAGGTAGCGAACGACGCACAGATGGGGCATCATTGCTTTCGTCTGAAGGATCGACAACGATTGTTCGGGTCCCAATAGGTAGAAAGAAGAGAAGGACGTGGGAGGAGGCACCACCACCGGTAGTTGGCAGCGGTAGGGCAGTCAAACTATGGCAAGTGTGGCATGTGGACCCCTAATATAACCGATATTGTCCCAACTTGAACTAGCTTTAAGGTGTTGGGTTTTATCCAAAAGACCTCGATTGATATTGGGAGTAGTCCATTAACATATAAGCCATCTTCTTATTACCTCTTTTCCAATGTGGGATCTATCCTCTCCAACATGTCCCCTCACGTGCAACCTAACTTAGGCTTGCAAGTGCAACAAGTTCAGATGATCTTCTTGGTCGGAACGAGAATGGATTGACAAGTTCAGATGACTCTCTCGATTTGAACTAGAACAAATTGACAGATCCGTGAAAGCAGAGACAAGACAGGCGGGGTGGTCAAGAGTTGGACGAGGAACTTGGCTATGATACCAAGTCAAATAGAACACAAGTATTTGAGAATTTTTTGATATATTGATCAATCCCGAAGTGGGTATATATAAAAGCATACTTACAGTCCTAGAAGAAAACCTAATCAATTACAGAATCCTAGTTAATTACATAATATACACTTCCTAACTATACAAGGAGTGTGACTCACTCCAACAGTTGGCGGCATTAGGGCAGCGAGTGACCCTGTGTCAGAGGTGGCCAAGTATGAGTCCCTCCAGAAGAAGATGGCACTAACTCCAGTCGTTGAGAAGATGGATGGAGAGTAACATGCGTTGCTATAGTTTAGGCTGCATAACTAGATAGGATGTGGAGCTTCAAATTTTTTTAGTCATTTTTCTATGTCTAGTTTGTCTAGTTATGTGATGATAGGTATGTGCCGAGCATGCAATAGTTTAGATTGTGGGAGTCAGTTTTTGGGGACGGATGAACTCGGGTAGAACGATTCTGGATGAGGTTTGATGAGGCCATATATAGGCCTGGGCTCGAACGATTATGGGTTCGACTAAAGATCTAATGATTTTGGGGGACCACACCATGCTCCGAATTATTTTGCAGGTTCACGGAGATCTAAGCTGAAGCGGGATAAATCTGCTCTCACAAATTGGTGCTTTCATTGAGAGCGGAACCTAGCCTAACTCCCGTGAATGAAAGAACTATGGAAGACAACACCAACACAGGCAATTGATCGGATGTTTTACCACCCTCAAAATTACCCTATAATGAACTTAATATGCTTGTCAATGAAGTACAATAGTATAGGGGTCAATCCACAGGGAAAGATGAGACTCAATACTCTAAACTACAAACAGACGCGAAAGTCAGAAATCTGACAGACTCGACCACGGGACACTAACGTAATTAATTAAAATATCTAGACTCAACCTAAAATTACGAAATTAATACTGGACACTAAAGACACCCTATCGAACTTCGATGCGAAATTTCGATGCAATCGGAGTTCGCTTGGTTAGCGAACAAAATTGTGCAAAACAGAGTACTAAACTGAAACAGAAAACAGAGTATAAGTAAAACTGACAATCAATGATAAAATGAGTTAAGGGAAGTGTTATCCACCACCGTCAATCCATCTAAATGACAAATGCTTAACTAAATAATGTAATTGTTATGAATGAAAGATTCCCAGGAAGGCCCCGAGTTGTGAACACAACCTATTACCCGATCCTTATGTTTACAACATTGAAGGTCTGCTTATCAATATTGCCTATCCCTCAAAGAACCCGAAGTCACGGACTCGAATTTACTAAGAGAAAAGCATTAAGATTTAGAAAGGGTTTGAGAATCTACAAGGCTTCATAAGTACACTACGGTCGTGTCTTACTAGACCTAGGGTTTCTTATACCAAGCATGTATGGGTTCTACTATTGAAACTTGAGGAAGGTAATAATCACCAACATCCATCAATTTTCTTAGAATTAGATTCCTAAACATGCATACTAAGCGTGCACTCAAAGCATACATAATCAAGAATCATCACCGTATAAATAACAAAGAAACCTCATTCAAATAACAAAAACAAAACTTAATTAACATGCATAAGCAATCTAGATATCATGAACGGGGTTTCAAAACAACCCCTTAACAATGGAGTTTAGCTCCCCATGGAAGCCATAAAATTCTAGTCTAAAAAGAAAAGAGAAAATTATTGAATGGTCTCCGTCCGTCCTCACCCCCCTTTTGTACGTTCTCTTCTTCGCTATTTATATGTTCCAGACTAGCTAGGTTAATTAACCTAGCTAGCAAACCACGTGCAAGACTCCAAAATCCAGCCCAATATTCATAATCTCATTATTATAAGAGGACTCTTCTCTTCTTCGCCTTGATAGCCCATCGAACTTCGATAGCCATCGAACTTCGATAGCCATATATATATATCAAAGTTGATTCACTGGCCAGCATGCATCACGTGCATGCCTATTCTTTTCAACCCACTTGATATATATATATATATATATAGATATAAATATAAGAGAATGCATGCATGCAGCCATCCTGACACAAAGCCACTTTCCCTTACGTACGTCTCTTTGGCTATATAAGTATATATATATATATATCACAGCTTCTCTTTTATCACATGCTCGCCAAAACAACTTGCAGAAGGGCTACTCTCTATCGAAGCTTGCCAAGACAAAACCTCCTCGCTGAGGTTTCCTCGCCAGGATATATTATTTAATCCCTTTTCTTCATTTATCTCCAAAATACCTAAAAACAAATAATAATGTTAAATTTCTTAAAAACATAACAAAAGAGCTAAATATAAGGTTCGGTTAAGCACATAAACGTTGCCTAAATATGCAACTATCAGAATACCCCACACTTAGCTTTTGCTAGTCCTCGAGCAAAACACTAAACTAAGACTCTGAAAAGACTCAACAAAACTCTAACTACATGACTCTAACGCCCTCAACAAATTGTCTCAGCAATCTTCCACAATTGTAACACCAAGATAAGTGACTCCAAATTAACATTCCACAAAGTTTCGAAAATTAATTTCAATGCATGACACACATGTAATATGTAGGACGAAGACATAATCATGGTGAATGTAAAGCTGTAGCATGCGAAGAACAAGTCAAGATTCAACCTCACAGGTATATGCTCTCAAAAGTGTTTCTCTCAAAATATATCTAAGGTTTTCACTCAACTCAACTACTTGCCAAATGGACCACACCATATGCTTACACTTGTGACAAATCTCCACAGATCAAAGGCTGCTATCTTGAGGATCAAAAGGACTTTCATGGGTTGTAATGGGGCTTGGCTCAGAGGTTAAAGAATAAATGGATAAGGAATTCAAATATAATTCTAGAACCCAGTAGAGCACCAAATAAGAGACTTCTTCAAACTTTACAACTATGAATTTTCTCACTTTTGTGGCCGAATTTCATCTTGTTGGGCCTTCACGTCATTGTTTTCGTCAACAGTTAACTCGGGTATCAAGCTAGACATCACATTTTTTTTTTTCATTCCATTCTGTTTTTTTTTTTTCCAAAAACTAGCTTGATACCCCACACTTATTTCTTTGCATCACTTTTCGACATTGTCGCCGTCTTCACATACCTGTCTCATGTATAGCTCTACCAAGTCCTACAACAAGGGTAAAGATATAACTATTCTAAGGTTTAAGGTCAGAGATACGTGGGTGATGACAAGAAGTTTAAACATGTAGGCTCAAAGTGGTTAACTAAGGGGTGCACATCTTGTGTACACAAAGTCGGGACACAGGCTTATATGGCTATGGTGATGTCCCCTAAATGCCTTTATCACTTCCTCAATCAAAACAAGTATTGACTATAAGCTTTGAAAAGCACAAGAGCAAGTTCTAGTAATATCTAGAGTCCATTAACTTAATCTGTGGCAAGAAATTGACACTCAATAAAGAAAGCATGTGTATTCACATATAGGCTCAATCGCTCACAGGTTAAATGAATCTCAACAAAGTTTAAGCATGTCAAAAATCTGTACCATGTTAACTTTTTCTACATCCACTACACATTCGCATATGCATCATATATCAAGATTAACCAAAGAAACTCAAATAACATGATCATCGTTTAGTCACAATTACGGAAGATATAGTCATATCATGGACTAGTTAAGGGCACCTAAGACACAAAACAAAAGACTCTTTTTATGTTTTTCTTGACACTTTTTACTTTTGTATTTGGTTTTTCAAATAAGACACTAAAATACCTAAAGAAAACAAAGAAAAACTCAAAAATTCCAATATCAGGCGAGCAGCTCGCCAGAAACAGTGTATCGCGCAACACATCTCGCCAGAATTTTACAAAATTAATCACTCATCGTAATTGGCTGAAATTTTTCGAAAACTATCTAGACACATATACAGACCTACACTCAAAATTTCAGAAAATTACGAGACCTATAACTATGTCAAATAAATTATACAAAACAGCAGACTGTTTGCTCGCCAGCCCATCGAACTTCGCTGGCGAACAACGAGGCTCGATAGGATTTTACAAAATTAGTCATACATCGAAATGAGCTTAAATTTCGCGAGCACTAACTAGACTCATTTACAAAACTGCCCTCAAAATTTCAGAAAATTACGAGACACCTAGCTTTGTCAAAACTGTTTGCTCGATAGACTCAAAACTACCAAACCACGCGAACAAATTTCCCTCGCGAGCACTCTCTATCTAGAATTGTACAAAATACATCTTACATAGAAATAAGCTGAAATTTCGCGAGCACTCGATAGACTCATTTACAAAACTGCCCTCAAAATTTCAGAAAATTACGAGACCCCTAGCTATCGAAGAAAAATGACGCGAACAGGTTACTGTTCAGTACTGAGAACTGTTGCTCGCTTGACTCAGCTCCACTTCGCCAGAATTATATAGAATTAATGACAGAGTGGAATGAGCTGAAATTTAGAGAGAATAAACTCGACACATTTACATACATTCCCTAAAAATTTCAAAAATTTACGAGACTTCTAGATATGTCAAACAAAACACACAAAACATCAAACTGCACAGTACACAAGCGAAGCTCGCCAGAAACTCATTCCCTCGATAGAATTTTTCAGAATTGATCATACATTGGAATGAGCTGAAATTTTAAGAGAACAATTTAGACACATGTAAAAACATCCCCTAAAAAGTTCAAAAATTTACGAGACCTCAAACTATGTCAAATAATTGACACGAAACAGCAAATTGTACAGTACTGAAACTAACGAAAAAAATTTATACATAGATGCTAAGGATATGATATAAACTCCACCCCACACTTGAAATTTGCATTGTCCTCAATGTAAGATAAAACTAAAACATACAATACATCAAACAAGCATGGAATAAGACACATAACACATCACAAATCACACTAACATGGAGACAAATAAAGAAAAAGAGAAGGGATAAGAATTCAAATCTGGCAGCCAAGCTTCTCCATCCACATGGGTTGCCTCCCAAGTAGCGTTAAGTTTAACGTCTTCAGCCAGACATCTTCAAAACCATCAAGTGGATGTGGTCTTGGCTCGATCGAGTGCTTGGTCCTTAACAACGATGTCATATGAGCTCTACCAAGCAACTTGGGTACCCTTGGACTCCCATACACACAAGACTCCAAGAGTCTTCTTTTTTTCTTCTTCTTTATCCAAAGCCTCCTCCTCTTGAGTCCAACAAACAAGGTAAAGAGAATATCCTTGTTGGACATATGGTGATCAGGTACCACCATCTCAATATGCTCCAAAATATATGGGGGCTCGGTAAGTAAATCCTCAAACTCAAGTGTTTCTTTGGTGCAAGGAACATGTGCGGAACTTGAGTTTGGCATTGATAGCTCATGTGGTTGTTCATGTAGTGGCAGCACCATCTCAATATGAGGAATTTCGATGGACTCCACCTCAAGGAATTCACATATCTCATCATCATCCAAGAATGCATCCCCTTCTTCCATTGCAATTTCAGCCCCAGTAGTCAAATTCGCAGGCCTATATTCAAGAAGAGCTTCAAGCTCATCCAATTCTTGCTTGATCGGCTTCCATTCTTCAATTTTTGGCTGACTTGATCCAAGCACTGTCTCCAAAATATCCTCATTCTCATTCACCGAGTGCTGCATAAATTCCTGCATAAAATTATCAAATGTATCAATAGAAAAACAGGAATACAAATCATTATCGCTAGAATGCCTCATTGCGCCGAAGATGTTGAAGCGGATCTTTTCTTCATCAACTTTCATGGAGAGGGTACCATTGAAACAATCTATCTTGGTCCTAGCGGTCCGTAAGAATGGACGACCAAGTATCAATGGTAACTCTGATGGTTGAGGCTCTGCCTCCATCTCCAACACGAAGAAATCAGCTGGAAAGATCAACTTACCTACCTGCACCAAAACATCTTCAACAAAACCTCTGGGGTAGCAGTTAGATCGATCAGCTAATTTAATTGTAACACCAGTTTGTTGTAATGCACCAATATTCAAAGTTTTATACACAGAGTAAGGCATTAAATTTATTGATGCACCCAAATCAAGTAAAGCTCCAGTAAAATTAGTGTTACCAATTGTACATGGGATGGTGAATCGTCCAGGATCTCCCATCTTAGGTGGTAGCTTCCTTTGAAGTACCGCTGACACCTTCTCACTCAAGGCCACGGTCTCAGTCCCTGTGAACTTCCTCTTCATTGTACAAAGTTCCTTAAGAAACTTTGCATACTTCGGTATTTGCTTAATCGCATCAAGCAACGGAATGTTCACTTCCACCTTCCGGAATGTATCTAGAATCTCTTGCTCCAATTCATCCTTCTTCTTGTTTTTCAACCTGCCAGGAAAAGGAACACGTACAGGAATTGAAGGAGAAGGATCAGAGATTGACTTACCTGATTTTTCATTTGCTGAATTTTTCTGTCCAGGTACACTCTTCTCTCCCTGATCCTGCAGTAGTGGTGGAAATGGCAGCACTTGTTCTAGGACCGGTTCATCTTCTAAAGATTTTTTTATAGGCTTTTCAACCTCTTCAATCACTCTTCCACTTCTCAATGTGATCACATTAGCTTCATGTTGAGATCTTGGGTTCTTAACCACATTGCTTGGAAGAGTACCTTGTTCTCTTGTTGATACTTGTTGCTGCAAGCTGTTCAGCTGCTTCTCCATAAGCTCGAATGCCTTGCTAGAGTTCTTGTTGTGCATCTCAATCCCCTCTAGCCTAGCCAATATTGCTGCCATGATAGGATCAGGAGCTGGAGCTGCAACCGGCTGTTGTACCTGCTGATATTCAGGTCTTACCTTGAATCCGGTGGGTGGGTTCAGCACATTGTTTGTGTTTCCATAGCTGAAATTTGGATGATTCCTCCACCCCGGATTGTATGTGTTTGAAAATGGATCATTTCTTGATGCACGTTGTTGCACAAAATTTACCTGCTCTTCTTCAGGAATAAAAGGACAAGATTCATTAGTGTGATCCGACATAGAGCAAACAGAACATACCTGAGAAACAGATGATGATGATGTCGTTTGGCTCTTGATGGCGGTAGAAATGGACTCCAACTTCTTCTCTATTGCTTTCATTCTCTTGTCCATGTCTGGGTTGGTGGCAACCTCAAAGACAGCTTGTTGTTTCTTACTCGCCAACGTTCTCTCTCTTGTATAGAACTGCTTGGTGTTCTCAGCCAATTTCTCTATGGTATCATGAGCTTGCTGACCTGTTTGGTACATAAACATACCTCCACATGCAGAATCCACTCTTGTCTTGTTCGATGGCTCCAGACCTTCATAAAAGAAAGTCATCCTGTCCTCTAGATCATACCCATGATGTGGGCATTTCCTCAACAGCTCCTTGAAATGACTCCATGCCTCATGAAGCATGTCACCATCTTTTTGTATGAAGCTATTAATCTCCTTCTTCAACTGCTTAGTCTTCTGGGCTGAGAAATACTCCTTCATGAACGTTACCTTCATCTCATCCCACGATTGTATAGACCTAGGAGCCAAAGAATTGAACCACATCTTCGCTCCTTCCTTCACAGAAAAAGGAAATAAAATTAGTTTCAACACATTAGATTCAACATTTTGTAAGTTTTGTGTTGATGCTAAAGCTTCAATCTCAGCCAAATGTTGCTGAGGGTCCTCTGAAAATACCCCCCTATAATGAGGTAGGGCAGATAGTAAAGCAGGAGGTACTGAATAAGTCCCAAGAGCCGGCAACACTATTGGTGATGAATTCCCCTGAGCACTAGGTACAAAAGAATTCATCAACGTTCTTGGTTGTTCTCCCATTGCTGCTCTTTGTGGTGGCGATTGAGGAACTTCTTCTTCTGAATCTGAACTTGTTTCCACCTCAACCTCAGGTTCTGCCACTGTGCCACTCGTGTTTCCAACCTCCAGTTCTGCTTGCCTCTTCTGCTTCCGGTTTTTCTTAGCTGAGCGTTCAATCTCTAAATCAAGCAATAAAGGCTCAGTTCTCCTTGACCTTCGAGTATGCATGCACTGAGTACCTGCACACAAGAGACACGTTACACTACAAAATAAATGAAATAAAACAAAACAAAACTTAAACAAAAGACACGTTAGAATATAAAGACTAGATCTTTCCCCGGCAGCGGCGCCAAAATTTGATCGGATGTTTTACCACCCTCAAAATTACCCTATAATGAACTTAATATGCTTGTCAATGCAGTACAATAGTATAGGGGTCAATCCACAGGGAAAGATGAGACTCAATACTCTAAACTACAAACAGACGCGAAAGTCAGAAATCTGACAGACTCGACCACGGGACACTAACGTAATTAATTAAAATATCTAGACTCAACCTAAAATTACGAAATTAATACTGGACACTAAAGACACCCTATCGAACTTCGATGCGAAATTTCGATGCAATCGGAGTTCGCTTGGTTAGCGAAAAAAATTGTGCAAAACAGAGTACTAAACTGAAACAGAAAACAGAGTATAAGTAAAACTGACAATCAATGATAAAGGGGGGAAGGCCTGAGGGATTGGCTAGTAAGTTAATCAGGAAAAAGACCAAGGACTTATCCACGATCTATCATGAGGCCTTGGATTACGCCCGGGTGGAGGACATAAAGACCTACAACGCCAGGGACACTCCGGTGGAGAAGGCGGCTAGAGGTGGAAACTGCTCCAACTCGTGGAGAGACACAACCTATAACAATGCGAATCAGGGGAGGAGTAGTAACGATAACAAGATGAGGGCCTCTAGGCACCAGCTTGCCGCTCAGGGTGGAAAATTGTTTTTTCCTCCCACAATAATCCCAATTTCGACCATACTCCACCACATCAAAAACTAGCCTTGGCTTAAAAGGCCACCACCAATGACAAACAAGGGCGATTCCAGAGACTTTTGCGCCTACCACAAGGCCAATGAGCATAAGACGGTCGATTACGGAGTCCTCAAGCGGCATTTCGGGGAGCTGGTAGAACAAGGGTACTGCTGGAAACACCTGACTGAGGATTACAAGAAAAAGATCAAAGATTTGTTGAGGCCGCATGGTAATGGCAAGCGTCATATAAACAATGACACCTTGCCACCACTACCTAATGGCTAATAGGAGAAGTACCCATTGCTGAATTACATCATCCAGGCCCCCGAGTACCCCAGGGATACCACATTCCTCGACTTGAATTGTATTATGGAAAAGGCAGAGGAGTTGGGGATCACCCTTGAGGAGAGGGAGCACTAATCGAAGAAGCTCAAAGCTGAGAATGGACCCACGGTCCGAACGAGGAAGAACGTACTCGAATTTTCGAACGCAAACCTCCCTGAGGATGGGGAGGACCACAATGATGCCCTGGTCGTCAACATCAGAATAGCCCACATGACAGTGGCCAGGGTACGAGTCAATAATGGAGCCACCTTGAATGTTATATTCAAGGACGCCTTAAAGAGGATAAGCTTGATAGAGGCAGTCAAAGATCATCGAACGACTATCATGGGCTTCGAGGGATCAAGGGTTAAGACCCTAGGGATTATTCCCCTCCAGGTGGGCACACCCCTCACCAACCCGACCATATGGTTCACTGTGGTAGACGCCTCGTCCCCCCATAATGCAATCCTGGGAAGGTCTTGGCTCCATCGGATGGGGGCAGTGACATCAACCTACCACCAGGTTCTGCAATAAGGTTGTGTACGGTGCTGGCCACCAAGGGTATGAAAAAGGAAGAAATGGGCGAGGCTCAGGGTGTAGCTTCCCCAGTCCCGCCGGCATAGCAATCATAGAATAGGGCTCAGGATGCTGTGAGCGACGAGTTAGATATAGAACTTAACCCCCAGGAACTGCCTTTCAAAGAGAAGGCAGAGGAAGATGTAGTACTTGAACCTTTCGATCAAGATCGACTGGATCGGTATGCAAGAGTCGGATTAGGCATAAGTGAAATTGAATGTAAGAATCTAATGGACTTAGTGAGGGAATACAAGGATATGTTTGCATGGTCAGCATGAGACATGCCGGGGATCGATAGGCAAGTGATTGAGCATCGGCTTGATGTGGACCCTAAATTCAGGCCCGCAGCATAAAGGAAAAGAACGTTTGCAATAGAACATAATAGGGTAATCAAAAAGGAAGTGGAAAAGCTACTCGTAACGGGGTTCGTCAGGGAAATCCCACACTCTGAATGACTCTTTAATGTGGTCCTTGTCAAGAAAAAAAAAAGGAAGCCAAGGGTCTGTGTCGGCTTCACAGACCTTAACAAGGCATGCCCCAAAGACGGCTTCCCCCTCTCCAGGATCAATCAGTTGGTAAACTCCACTGTAGGTCATGAGCTTCTCAGCTTCATGGATGCTTACAGTGGTTACAACCAAATCAAGATGGCAGAGGACGATGTGGCCAAAATGGCATTCGTAACAGAGAAAGGAGTTTATGCCTACGAGGTAATGCCCTTTGGGTTGAAAAACGTAGGGGCGACATACCAAAGGCTGGTGTACAAGGTATTCAAATCCTTGATTGGGGATATGATGGAGATGTACGTGGACGATATGCTTGTTAAGAGCAATAGTAGGCAGGACCACGTGTTTGACCTGAAGGGATGCTTCGACCTCCTACGGCAGCATAACAAGAAATTAAACCTTGAGAAGTGCATGTTTGGGGTAGGATCTGGAAAGTTCTTAGGATACCTAGTAACGCAGTGAGGAATAGAAGTGAACCTGGACCAAGTTGAATCGATTGTCAAGATGAAATCCCCATCCATGGTGAAGGAAATTCAGAGCTTGAACGGAAAGCTAACGGCCATGAGCAAGTTCCCGTCCAGATCGACCGATAAATGTAAGCCATTCTTCGAGGCACTCAAAAAGATCGAGGGCGAGCTCTGGACAGAAGAATGCGAGAGGGCATTCCAAGCCCTTAAGTAATACATCGTCTCTCCCCTATTCTAAGCAAGCCAGTACTAGGAGAAAATCTATACCTGTACTTGGAAGTTTTCGACGTAGCAGTGAGCGGAGTTCTGGTTCGAGAAGATACTGGGGGGCAGCTACCCGTATACTATATGTCCAAAGCTCTCCTCGACCCAGAGACCCGCTACCCTAAGCTGGAGAGGCTGATACTAGCTCTGGTCACGTCATCGCGTAAGCTTGGGCAATTTCCAAGCTTTCAAAATTAGAGAATGGTAGTACGACAGGCAACAAGATATAACATCAGAGAAGGGAAGTTGTACAAGCAATCCTTCGGGGGACCAGACTAGTTGGCGGTACACCCCACCCAGGTGAGAACGATTATGCAAGAGCTCTACTCTGGAATATGTGGCATGCATATTGGGGGTGGGAATATTGTGGTATGATGCTTGACCGAAGGGTACTACTGGCCATGGTGAAGAACGATTGCATGGAGCACGCCAGTGCTTGTGAAGCCTGTGAAAGGCATGCCCCTCAACCCCCTGCACCCAAAGGGTTACACCCGGTTTTAGTACCGTGTGCCTTCCCTCAGTAGGGGTTAGACATAATGGGAGGGTTTCCAACCGGAGCTGGGGGCGGATAGAAAAAGAACCTCCTTGTAGCCACCGACTACCATTCCAAGTGGATCGAAGTTGAGGCCTTGTCTAAGATCATGGGAGAAGAGTTAAAGAATTTCATTTGGAAGTTTATAATATGCAGGTTCAGAATCCCACAAATGATTGTAGCAACCAACGACCCTTTGTTTAATTGCCAAGAGATTAGGGACTACTGCGCCGATCACGGCATCAAGATCTGATTCTCAACCCCGAAGTATCCTCAAGGCAACAGAAAAGCAGAGGCTTTGAATAAAATGATACTACAAAAACTAATGAGGAGGCTCGATCAACCGGCGAAACATACTGGATGAGGTTTGGCCATCCAATTTGGGGACGGATGAGCTCGGGTAGATCGATTCTAGATGAGGTTCGATGAGGCCATATATGGGCCTGGGCTCTGATGATTATGGGTTCGACTTAAGATCGAATGATTTGGGGGTTTCTAGAAGTCTCTAGAATGGTGTAGAGTCTTCTGGAATGTTCGATGGGCATGACAATCCTAAGTAAGATCGGACCTCAAGGAGGCTGGGCAATCCGACCTCTAGGGAGAGTTTGACCGAACCTTGTGGGGTTGACAGAATCTGAGGAGGAAAAGGAAAAATTTGTACGTATCCTAGTAGGATTATGTCAAATGGTCTGTGGTAATCATGAGATTTGATTGGTCCTGGATATGGAGATCCATTCCTTAGTGGATTCCTCCTATCCGAAAGTAAAGTAATCATGTTCGATATAGATTATGCTTAGGCCTAACTCTATCACTATATATAGACCATCCCTACATAGTCCGAGGTAACGTAACTCTGCCTATTTACTATTCGATTCTTGAAACAGGTACTGACTTGAGCGTCAGATGGTCTAAGGCACCGTGCAGGTTCACGGAGATCTAAGCTGAAGCGGGATAAATCTGCTCTCACACAGATTACTTTAAAGAGTTATTTCTATTATGCCGATGACTCGGTATTCTCCTTATAATCTTTCAGTCCGAACAATTCTATCGTTGATCTCAAAAAAATATAAATAAAAATAATGATCCATATATCTATGATATATGCATGTTGTTTGTTGCCATGTGACTCCTTTGATTCACTAAAATTCCCCAAAGCCGCTTGGCTACGTTGGTTGTTAAGTTTACAACTAGCTATAAGTAGCAAAGTTACACCACTCCTCATGCAGTCTGTAAACCAAACCCAAACCCAAAAGCAAACCAAACCCCAAAGCCAACTCAACTCTAGCTGCGCGCTGCCACTTCACCTCAGGACCGTCCACGACTCCCGGTGGCCCAAAAAACCATATGGAGACGCCGCTGCTGACTGGCGGAGCTGTCCCGGACTACGAGCCGGTGACAAGCTTCAAGGAGGTTAGGGCCGTGGCGTGGATAGAGACTGCCAAGCTATGGAGGATCGGTGGACCTATCGCCTTTACCATAATATGTAACTACGGCACCAACGCCGTGTCCTCCATGTTCGTCGGCCACCTCGGAAACCTTGAGCTCTCCGCCGTGGCCATCTCTCTTGCCGTCATCAGCACCTTCTCCTTCGGCTTCTTGGTAAACACTTGCATAATTTGGCCGCCCTCTAATTCATTTCTTCTCTGAATGATTTTCGTTCAATGCATGTCCTCGTTTATGTGATGAGTTAGGTAGTGTTCTTTGGAAAACATTAATTGCACTACACTTTCCATGATTTTGACTTCATAGAGTATAACTGACTTTGTTTCCATTTCATTTTATTTTTAAGCTAAAGAGTTCATCAATTTCGACTTGAACCTAAAAATGGAGAAACTACGAAATTGCTTTGATGAACACAGAATGCGATAATTAATTTCTGACTTTATTTTCAGGCATATATAAATCTTGGTCAATTAGTATCAACTAGTCAAATTTCAAGTCTAGTAGGTTTGTAAAGTGATCGACTTGAAATATCTCTCTCTATTTTACGGTTGAGAAAATCTTGGAAAAGGTTAAGAGATTTTTCCAAAAGAATACCATCTTTTTTTCCTTGTTTTTCTCTATCAGATTAGGTAACGCTCATTTTCGAAATTGTTTTTTTCTTTTTCCCCTCCTTTTGGTTTATCTTATTTACGTTTTTTTTTACAGAATCTTATTTACGTTTTTGAACTTTCTTGTTTTGGTAGTGTATTTAAGTTGCCATGGTATTGTCGTCTTGCATTGCTCTTCTGGTTTCAAGTCATTTTGGAGTATAGTTTAGGTTCAATAATCCCTTCTCAATATTACTAAATATATATAGGGTGGTTAGAGCAACTTCAATAATGTCACGGAAAGTTTGCTTATTTTGTTCAAAAATAAAGTCGAAACCTATTTTAGCTAATCACTTTTGTAAATTTACTCCAACAATATCACTTAAAATGTAGTTAGATTTAAAAACATGCTTAGTTTTGATTGGTTGATAATAAAATATTTATTTATTAATATAATTATTAATTACATTTGCAATTTAGAAGAAAAGTATTAATTACAATATTGAATGTTTCGTTACCTATCATTTAGAGCAACTCCAACAATATCACAGAAAGTTTGCTTATTTTGTTCAAAAATGAAGCCGAAACCTATTTTAGCTAATCACTTGTATAAATTTACTCCAACAATATCACTTAAAATGTAGTTAGATTTAAACATATGCTTAGTTTTGATTGGTTGATAATAAAATATTTATTTATTAATATAATTATTAATTACATTTACAATCTAGAAGGAAAGTATTAATTACAATATTGAATGTTTCGTTACCTATAATTTATGTTTTCGGTATAGGAATAGGAGATGAAAACATGAAAGATAGGGAATCCCTAAATTGGCTAATAAGATATGGGAGCTGCTGGAGTGAATTTTAAGAGAAAATCTTTATATTTTAGCTAAAAATGATTTATAGGGAATCTGCTGGAGTTGCTCTTATGTTTTCGGTATAAGAATAGGGGATGAAAATATGAAATATAAGGAATCCCTAAACTGACTAATAAGATAGGGGAGCTGCTGGAATGAATTTTAAAAGAAAATCTTTATATTTTAGCTAAAAATGATTTATAGGAAATTTGCTGGAGTTACTCCTATAACTTATAAGAAGAACCCCGCACAGGATGAAACAGCCCTAAACATGTCCAATATTTGTGGCAAAACAGAGCTACATTAAGTTAGAAATAATAAAAATCATGAGATCAGTATGACAATATATATTTCGTACAAAACTGTTGTAGCTTGGCATGGGAAGTGCACTAGAGACGTTATGTGGTCAAGCATTTGGAGCTGGACGTGTTAATATGCTTGGTGTCTACATGCAAAGGTCATGGCTCATTCTATTAACAAGCTGCGTTATCCTCACTCCACTCTACTGCTTCTCCGCCCCAATCTTAAAGCTTCTCGGTCAAGACGACGACGTAGCTGACCTAGCCGGAACATTCACCGTGTATGTAATCCCTCAGCTGTTCTCACTTGCCATCAACTTCCCTTGCCAAAAGTTCCTTCAGGCGCAAAGCAAAGTCCTAGTTCTCGCTTACATTGCAGCCATTGCCCTGACTATCCACATTGGGATGCTTTACCTCTTCATTTACGTTTTCGACTGGGGGATATACGGTGCAGCTGTAGCATATGACATTACTGGTTGGGAAATTGCGTTTGCTCAGATTACTTACATAATGGGATGGTGTAACGAAGGGTGGAGCGGCTTTTCGTTGTTGGCTTTCAAAGACATTGGAGCCTTTGTGAAGCTTTCACTTGAATCTGCAGTGATGCTTTGCCTTGAGATTTGGTACATGATGAGTATCATAATTCTTACTGGTCATCTTGAAAATGCCATCATTGCTGTTGATTCACTATCTATTTGGTAATTACAGTACCAATCTTACTCGCATGCATTTCCTAGTTTTGTTGGTACATTTTCTGGTATGGAGTATCTGATTTTCGGTTACTCAATTTCAGTATGAATATCAATGGATGGGAAGCAATGTTGTTCATTGGAATCAATGCTGCTATAAGGTAGGTACTTTAGTGCTTAGAATCCAAATTTTTATTGTTGTTATGTGTAAATGTGAGTCTCCTGCAGCTTTTCTTGTTTTGCAATTTTTTTGTTTCAGTGTACGAGTTTCAAATGAACTGGGAAGGGGGCGTCCTAGAGCAGCTAAATACGCAGTCTATGTGACAGTGGCTCAGTCTCTACTGATTGGACTTCTTTGCATGGTTATCATCTTGATCACCAAAAACTACTTCTCAGTCATCTTCACAAGCAGCGCTGAATTGAAAGCAGCTGTTGCAAAGCTAGCATGGCTTCTTGGAATCACCATGGTTCTCAATAGTGTCCAGCCTGTGATTTCTGGTACTACCAACTAATCGCTTTCCTTGGCTTTGATCCTCAAATTTAAGCTAGAATGTCCTTCTTCTCTTCAACTTTCATCGACTGTTTTCGACTACAGGTGTTGCCATTGGAGGTGGATGGCAAGGGATTGTGGCTTATATTAACTTGGGTTCTTATTACATTTTTGGACTTCCATTCGGATTTCTTCTTGGTTACACATTTGACTTGGGTGTGCAAGTAAGTAATATTTCCAGTTTCTTCTTTTCTATACTCTTTCCATGTATTTGAAACATAATCCGACATGTTGAATTGATTGTAGGGAATTTGGGGAGGCATGATATGTGGAACTGGTCTTCAGACCTTGCTGCTCCTTATAGTACTTTACAGAACCAACTGGAACAAGGAGGTTGTTATTAATTGCTGCAAAACATGTACAAGAACTTGTTCTGGCATAACTCTCTTTGTGAACAAATTGATTTAATTGTGGTTTGTTTTCTTCTTTTGTTTCTCCGCAGGTGGAACAAAGTTCAGATCGAATGAAGAAATGGGGTGGCAAAAACATAGAAGACGAGAAGATAGCTGATAGTATTATATAAACTTGTTCTGATTCCTCTGCTTCATCTATCTGTAATCCATGTCCAAATTTTTGTGTTTGAGATCAAACCGTGGTTGATTTCTTTAGTGACTTAGAATTCACCTGTGAGTTCTTAATTTAAGAATCTGATTTTCCATCAACCAAATTCAGTTCAGGTCAATAGCAATCCAAGTCTGTTAGAACTCTGAATAGTTGCTACAGAGGCCTTGAACAAGTTCTCACCTTCTCAAAACTCGAAATATTTTCATTTGTCACATTCTTCCATTTCTTTTTTCTTCTATTGCCACTCGTGTTTTCTGAGGTTCTAGTGTTCTTCCCGACACTGTGCCCCGCACCAAACTCAACAACCGGTTACTTATAACACCAAGCTCGCTTGCATTCCTACTACTACTGCTACATGGACCTAGCTAACATTCTTATAACCCTCACGAAGCTGGCCTCCTTGTTGTCAAATAAACGACTAAATTTAACGAACGATAACGATAACGAGGTCGGTGATGAGAATTGAGAAGCTTACGTCCATGTCTAAGCTTTGTTAGAAGGTGACCACACACAGCCTGCCCGGCCGAAACACATCTTGGTGGCCTCGAGACCCTCGGGACCAATATTACGAGTCCAACTTGGGAGTAACTTCAAGCCTTCGTAACCATACAATGGGAGGAGATGAACAATGTGTTTAGATGTAAAGATCAGGAAATTTTAGATGGTCTGTTGTTGATAGGTTCTATTGGAATAATGGGAACTTAGAGAGGTTTAACTGTTTAACAGTCAGGTTCGGCCGTTCAACACCTAATGGCGTTATGTATACAACTCGGAAAGATAACTCAATATAAAAAGAGTAAATTCCCCCAACAGCGTCTGAACTTAGTTGTCCGGGCAAATTAGTATCTGAACTTATAAAGTTATCAACATGGTATCCCTACTCCTATTTTGTTATAAATCAAGGGTCTCCGTCAATTTTCTGTAACTTAGTCGTTAGTTTAATGACGTGGCAGGGTTTCGCTCATAAAATGAAGGGCCGATCCAACGAAAAACACAATCATTTTTGCCGATCTTAATGTTGATGATTCTGCCATAATTCAATCTTTGTTTAACTTTTCCTTTGATTCTCTCCCTGTTTGTTATCTTGGTGTTCCTCTTATTCCACAAAGCTTAATTTCCAAGATTGTTCTCCTCTTATTTTTAAGGTAAAATGTAGAATTAAGGCTTGGGAGAATAAATACCTTTCTTTTGTTGGGAGGCTTCAACTAATTCAATATGTCTTATGTAGCATGCAAGTGTATCGGGCTTCTCATCTCATGCTCCCTAAAAAGATTTTACATGATATTGAGAAGCGGATCCGTTGTTTCTTATGGTCTGAAAATTTTTTTAGTACCTATGTTGCTTGATCGGTGCATAAATATGCACTTTTATGCTAATTAATGATAACCATATATATATATGTTCTTTTGTTATTTATTCAGCAAATATATTTATGTTTTATTATTTTGTAGGTAAATGGAGATAAATGAAGAAAAGAAGAGAAATAAAGGATTTCTAGTGCAATATGGAGTTAAGAGGTTTGACTTGTCAAAGAGGAGAGTCCAAAACCTAAGTAAAGAAGGATTAAAAGCTGAAACCAGAAAATTCTTGTGTAGATTCGTTAACTTCGACAGAACATTGAGAGCAGCTTAGAATGAACCAGATACTGATCTTTATATGCGTGGAAACCCCTGGATATCTAGTTTCTAGAACTTATTCCAGTTATGAATATCACTTTTCTAGAGAAAGTTATAGTCATTTTAGTACACGAATGTCAATCTGCTCGGGAATCTATCTTTGATGAAAAAGTTGTGTTCGGAGGCCCAAGTCGCACCGAAAGCCCAAATCCAAAGAGGATGGAAAAAAAATACACATTCAATACCTTATAAATATTATATTTGAGGGTTTTATAAAGAGAATCAGATTTTGGAGAGCACACAACTCAAGATACAACAAGGAGTTGCAAACCAGATTCTTCTTCTTCTTCTCTTCTCTTTTATCTTTGTTTCCATGGATTGTTGTAGTGTAACTTACTTATCTATGAGTAGCTAAACACTTGGTTACGGAGCTTTTTTGAAGCCCCGTACATGAAGTTTACATGATACATACTCGTTAATCTAATTTTGCATATTGATTGAATGAAGTTTTCTTATCTTGCTTTATCATTGATGATTTCTTTAATTACATGTTTCTACTGAGTGGACAATCTTAGTATGCATGTTTACGAGTTTACTCTAGGAAAGTTAAGATAGAGGCACATCATACCCTCCTTCATCTCTCCATGATAGGAACCAATGGAGGTGAAAAACCGTTGGATGTAAGAAACTCTGGGTCTAGCCAGTTATACCCGTGGTTAGCTTGTGAACCCTTGTAGGTTCCCAAACACTCTTAGAATATAATGACTTTGGTTGAATATATGAGGACTCACCATAGTACCAAATTTACCAACTAGAGATCATACTCAGGCAGATGACCATTCCACTTAGTATGCCCGGTAAGAGATGTGTACATACGATCGGCATGTTCGGCTTGACTGACTCAATTATGGGAACTTTCATTCATTAGATTGCATATTAGGTTAAGTATGTTTTATGTAGATTGAATGACAGTGGTGGATTGCATTCCCCCTTAACTTGTTTTCATATTTGGTTCACATCATTACTTTTCAGCATTTACTTTTCTGCACTTAGTTGTAGTTCATCGATTAATTTCGGTAACCAAATCATATCGAAACCCAACCAAATTTTGTGTGTAGTCTACCACTGTGTCTAGTGTATTGTGTCCAATTTTCGTAGCATTTGTGTTTCTACCAGTTTCCGTAAGGATTCCAGCAGAGGTACGGATGGGGTAAGTTTATGGTGATCCGAGCTGTCGGGCGTATATCGTCATTTACCTGTTGTTAAGAGCAATACACGAAACGGTCGTTAGAGGCCTTGACCGGTTGTTCCCGCCTTCGACTCTCCGACGCTCAAGTTAGTGTATGAAGCGTAACAAATAATATTGGTTGAGTAACGGGCGTATGATGGCGTACCTTGTAACTGTCGTAAATGTGTTGTATATATTGGCAGTTGAGTATGGGATCTTTTGTTGTTCTTCGATGTGGGATCCTGCTTTGTTCATGTTCTATTCTGGTACCTTCCGTTTGTTTGTTCCGAGCGCGTGGGCTTTCGGATGGTGTTACTTCCTTGTTTAAAGTTGAAGCCTGTGTTGCTGTCTTGCGTTCGGTCTAAGCTGTGTCGATCCGTTTAGAGTGACTAAGTGTGCGATAATTGTGCTTACGGGATCACGTACTAACAAGTCCCCAAGTCAAGGGAATCAGCTCTTGATTGGGGAGTTGCAAGGCTAATGTCCAGATTTTGCACACGTGGTCACTCGAGAATGGGGGGGGGGGATCCTGCTAACCCTGAGTCCCCCAAATCTCCGATGAAGAGCTGATTTTGAGGTCGAGAGTCGAAGTGTCGTGCCGCGATGATGCGGGCATTTTGTTGTTGTTCCGTTATTGGGGTGAACTCCGAAAAACCTGATGTTGTTGTTTAGAGCCGCTTATGTGGCAACAAGTGATGTTGCTACTCGTCCTACGGTAGCGCGAACGTTGTTGCTGTTTGGCTATCGGGTTGGACTCCGAAACCTGATGTTGCTGTTTGGAACCGTTTATGTGTTGGGTATTGCTCTGTCGGGTGGATGCGTAACGAGAGGTCCCAGATATCAGTTTGTTAGCCCCGAACGATGGCGCAGGTCATGATGGTATCAACCATGCCTATGATAGTGCAAGCATAATTGCCACTTGCCTATCAGGTGTTGCTCTATCAGGTGGATGCGTAACGGGAGGTCCTAGACCTCAGTCCGTTAGCCCCGATTAATGGCGCAGGTTATGATGGTATCAACCGTGCCCATGATAACGCAAGCATAATTGCCACTTGCCTATCGGGTGTTGCTCTATCGGGTGGATGCGTAACGGGAGGTCCCAGACCTCAGTCAGTTAGCCCCGATTAATGGCGCAGGTCATGATGATATCAACCGTGCCCATAATAGCGCAAGCATAATTGCCACTTGCTTATCGGGTAGACTCCGAAACGGTATTGCTGTTTCCGAAGTGGGCCCCTCTTGTCTTTTCGTATTTCGACATTTTCGTCTTCGTAACGGTTATCTGTCGCTTGAGGTGATCGTGTGTTAGACGGTTTATTTCAGTTGTATGCTGCATGCGTGAGACACGTGTCGTGATCCTGCGGTTGGAAGCGCTGAAAATAAACGGCAGGCGTTTGCCTAGGGTTAGTTTCGCTGCCTATAAATAGTATGGTATTTTCACTTTCACCTTTTACACTTTTGCTGTTCAAGTTAAAGCTCTGCGTAAACGTGTTCTCGAATCTGCTTGCTATCAATCTTGGAGTGTTTCTTGCGTGCTATCCCGTGAATCTTCATCTCATCTCAAAAGGTAGTCTTTGTTCTTGCTTTTCGAAAATTGTGTGGTGTAGTGCCTTTGTATTTGCTTTGCTTTGTGTTTTTTTTTGGGGTAACTGCTAGGTTTTATATTGCTTTGTGTTGTAATGTAGAGGCGATTTCTGGGTTTTTTCTGGGTAGTGGGAAGAACAGTTTCAAGTTCTTGGATTCTTTGTTGCTTTTTGGCTGTTTGATCGATTTTTGGGTACTGGGAAAGATTTTGCACTTGTTTTTCCGGGGGATTAAGGCTGCGATAGTCTGCACGTTTGCCTGTTTTGGCTTATCGTCCGTTTGCTTTTCTCTTAGAATCATGGATTTGGTAGCTGTATCCAGTGATGAGTCGCCTCCGTCAACCCCTAGGTTCCGTATAGGGTCCTGGGTTTCATCCTTTAGTGTTTCAGACTCCTTATCCGATAGCGTACTAAGCGTCTCTCCCATGTCCGTTAATGCCAGTACTGCCTTGCGTAAGTCGTCGGTGCCGATCATGGAGTAACCTGGATCGAGTGTGCCAAACGTTGACGCGTCATCCTCTTCAGGGGGATCAGATTGGTATGTCAAGCTCTTACGCGGTGGGCAGGCATCCGGGGCTGCCCTCCCCGTTCTTCCTCAAGGCGGTCCCGTTTTGTGGCGACTGGCGGACGGCCAGGTGGTGCAGGAGCCAGAGGGGTCCCCGTCGATGTGGGAGATCGAGCGATGGTATCGGGACTACCATATCCCCCGTAACGTGAAGCTAAGGGCACTCCGCCAAGGTGAATCGTTTACACGCCCCCCCGCATGGCTACGTGTGCGTGAGTGAATTCCAGTTGAAGGCCAGGCTGAAGCTTCCCCTACATCCGTTCTTCCAGTACGTGCTCGCGCTCTTCAACATCACGTTAGGCCAATGCGGGCCAACGTTGACGCGCGTACTGATTGCCTTTCACAATATCTGGAAGTTGAGTGGGCTGCAGTTCCCCACACGGGCGGAGATCGGGCATTTCTTCCGTTTGAAGTATTCTCCTCGCATGAAGGACAAGGGTACGATGATGGTCGAGCCCCGAACGAAGTGGTGGCTAACGGAGCCCCCTTCCTCCTCCACTGCCTGGCGCCGGTATCACTGCCTTGTCGGAGGAGAGTGGGAATTTGACAAGCCAGATGGTGCTCTCTCGCGCGGACGCGATCAAATACATCGAGCCCCCGACTTTTTCCAACCGCTAGGTGTGATATTGTAGTGCCGACTAACGACGTTTGCCCTGTTTTCGTTTGTATTCGTGCTTGCTAATTCGTTTGTGCTTTTGCAGACCAGAGTTCGTATCCCCTCACGCGTTTGGAGGAGAAGCGGTTGGTGAGAATCAAGTTTGCCTTCGACCCCTATCCAGACGCGCGGAACTTTTGGGCGGCCAATCACTGGGAGCTCGTTGAACGTTGTGGTTTTTCACGCCCGCCTGGTATGTATCGTGTATAACGTTTGAGGTACCCGTTTGTGTAGGTTATCGGGCTGACCTTGTGTTCATTGTTTGCAACTAAGATGAAGAAATTCAGATCCTCCACGAAGCAGGATGCTGCCCATCAGTGTATGCTGGTGCTGATGAAGAGGGCCCGGCAAGCCCGCATGGTCTTTGAAGATCCGAGCGGCCAGCTGGTGCAGGGCAATATCCCTCAAGGTGTCATGCAGCCTCCTAACTATAATGAGTACCTGGACCCAGTTCCAGAGGGTGAGGAGGAGGTTGAAGCCATGGGCGCGGCTATCGAGGCTTCAGCCGTCATCCCAGATAGACGGGTTGAAGAAGTTGCCCCCGAAGCTTAAAGGGGAGAGGGCGAGCAAGCCCGAAGGGGCCGCCTCCGGCAGGAGAAGAAGACGCGTAGTCGAAAGCACGGCGAGCGTCGCGTCGAACGAGTGGAGAGGCGTGTGAGCCAGGGAAAGTCTCCCTCCACACATACGGGCTCTTCAAGGAGTTCATTTGAGATTTTCCCCATCCGTCAGCCTGGAGGGGCAGATGGCCAGTGGTCCCAGACCTCAGCTAGGAGGCCAGACAGCCAAGGTACCTCCAGTCGCCCGAAGAAGCGCCCTCGTCCGTCCAACGAGGCCTCCCCATCCGTTACTATTGCAGTGGCGGGCGAGACGGAACTCTCGTCGGAGTTCATTGCTCGTATCCAAAGCTCCATGGGTGAGGGTATTGAGTCACTCCAGAAGTGGCGTCAGCTGGGCGCTGACCCGAGCGCATCTCTTAGTGCGGCATTTGATACCTGCACGCAGCTCCAGCACCATCTTTTCCTCATCAAAGGGCTTGAGGGGTCGATGTTGCAGACCACCTTGCTGTCGAAGACCAAGGCCGAGAACCGGAAGCTTCAGGCTGACGTGGGCAAGCTACAACAAGCTTTAACCAAGTCCACCGACATCGCCAACCGGAAGATCGCACGGGTGAACGAGCTTGTGCGTGAGACCAATAAGCTGAAGAAGGACTTAGGTGAGGCACAGTCCGGGGTGGCGATCCTGGAGACTGACCTCGCTGCCCTCCGAACATCCAGCGGTACGCGGATAGCAGAACGCGAGCGCGAGCTGGCGGAGGCCCGAGCTCATGCTGTGACAGAGGAGGTCCATCAAAGGATTGCGGACGAGGCGGTGGCCGAGTACAAGGCCTCTTCCGAGTTTGAGAAGGTCAGGGCTGACGTAGTTCATGCTTTCAAAGATTCAGAGGAGTTTGAGGACTTGGTTGCCGCTGAGGCTAATGTCCAATGTGAGGACTTCTCCTCACTCGTGCTGCCGTTTGTCAAGGTGGACGAGTTCGAAGCATGGTAGGCGGCCGAGGCGGAGAAGCTCAAGCGCTCGCTCGAGGAGCCAAAGGTGGAGGCGCCAGCCGGGGGTGACGGGCTGCTGGGGCCAGCTAATTATCGTTTACTTTTGCTTTCTCTTTTGCTTTTTCCCTTGTACTTTCGCTCTTTCGTGCGTTTGATGAATTGTACAACTTTTTGATAATATATCTAAAGTACCTTTGGTTCTGTTTACATTACTTTCCCTATTGCGTTTGACGTATACTTATATTGCTACCGGCACTTAACAAAATGTACATATGCAAAAGTTTATAATCACTAGGCTATTGTGCGTTTAGATTACAAAAAGGATACTCAAACGCGCAGGTAGAGGAATACTTAGTGAAAATATTTCCTTAGGTGTTGTGTGTTCCAGGGATTGCCTATTCTTCTCCCAAACATGTCTTTGATGTAAAACATACCCGGACTTGTGACTGTGTCGATGATGTATGGGCCTTCCCATGACGGGCATAATCCTTTGGGATCCGTTTGAATTGCTTTCATGACCCAGTCCCCCAATTGAAGTGAACGCTTCTTCACACGCTGGTTGAATAGTCGAGCGACTCGCTGTTTGTTCGCGGTGTTGTGAAGGTGCGCCGTGTCACGTCTCTCTTCGAGGAGGTCGTTGTCGAGTCTGAGTCCTTCGCCATTTGTGGTGGGGTCGTAGCTTTCTATTCTTGGGCTTCTGTACGTGAGCTCGAGTGGTAGTACGGCCTCCGTTCTAAATGTGAGGCTAAATGGAGCTTCTCCTGTCGCTGTTGTTGCCGTCGTTCGGATTGACCATAGTATTTCGGGGAGTAAAATGGGTCATCGTCCGTACCAAACGTCTGCCTTCTCGATGAGTTCAATCTTCTTCTTGATGCCTTCTTTGATGATTTTGTTTGTTGCTTCCACCTGTCCATTCGTTTGTGGGTACATTGGTGATGCGAATATCAGATTGGTACCTTACCTTCTACAGAATGCCTTGAGCTCGTCGTTATGGAATTGCGGTCCGTTGTCGGTGATGATGTTGAGCAGGGTGCCGTAGTGACAGTAGAGGAAACGCCACAGGAATCTCTTCACCTTTTCGATTGCGATTTTGACCATTGGTTCTGCCTCAATAAACTTGGTGTGGTAGTCGATGATGACTATGATGTATCGGTACTGGCCCTTGTATTTTGGAAGTTCTCCTATGAGATCGAGTCCTTACTGCCCAAACGGAACATGAGAGGTGATGATCGATAAGGGAACCGTGGGCGCGTGATTCTTGTGTGCATAGAGTTGGAATTGATGGCATGTCGTAGTGATTGCGGTTGCGTCAGCGTGGATGGTGGGCCACTAGAATCCGCAACGGAATGCCTTTTGTGTTATGGATCGTGCTCCCGCAGGGTGGCCACATACGCCCGAATTGATTTCCCTGAGTATCTTGTCGCCCTGCTCCGGTATTACGCATTTGAGGTTGGCACACGTCTTCCCTTGTCTATATAGGCTGTCGTGTCGGATGCTAAAGTTGACTGCTCAGGCTATGATGTTTCGGGCCTGGGCCCGGTCTGCCGGTAATTAGCCCTTTGTCTTATACCTAATGATCGGATCCATCCAGCTGGCCGTGTGTGGTTCGATCGTGAAGATCTCTGTCGTTTTGATGATGCTTGGCTTTTTCAGCACTTCCACTACTCGTTGTCCGGGCTCCATATGTACGGGCGATGTTGCTAAACGGGCAAGTGTGTCTGCCTTGGTGTTTCTTCCTCTCGGGATATGGTTGATGTTGAAGTACTTGAGCTTGCTTAACATTGTTCATACGAGGTCGTGGTATGTCGTCATCGTATCACCATTCGTTTTAAAGTCTCCCCAGATCTAGTTGACGACTAGCTATGAATCGCTGAAGATGTTGATGCTCGGGGCTTCTGAGTTTCGGGCCAGCTGTAAACCGGCGATAAGAGCTTCGTATTCGGCCTCATTGTTTGTCGCTTTAAATTCGAACCTTAGCGCGTACTCGACTCGTACACCTCCGGGCCCAGTGAGAATGATCCCAGCCCCACTGGTGTTCTTGGTGCATGACCCGTCCACGTAGAGGTTCCATGGTGATTCGGGTGTTGGGGGCTCATCCTTGGGATATTCCACGCTTACGGGAGGCGTCTCGAGGACGGGTTGTGTCGTTATCAGCCCTTCGGCCTCCGTGTACTCAGATATGAAGTCTGCGATGGCCTGGCCCTTTATTGTTGTTCGGGGTGCATAGTGGATGTCGTATTCGCTTAGCTCGACGGCCCATTTTGCCAGTTGACCACTGTGGTCGGGCGATTGCAATACCTGTCGCAACGGGACGTTGGTGAGGACGTGGATGCTATGGGCCTGGAAGTATGGTATGAGCCGTCTTGCAGCTGAGAAGAGTGCAAGCGTCACTTTCTCGATTGTAGGGTAACGGGTCTCTGAGGGTGTCATGCCCTTCCCGGTAAAGAAGACTGGTCATTCGGAGGTCGTTTCTCTTCGGACCAGGGCCGAACTGACGGCCGTTAGGGAAGCAGATAGGTATAGGTAGAGGGCTTCTCCCTTCATGGGTCTGGATAAGAGGGGGATTGAGGTGAGGTATTGCTTGATTGATGTGAATGCTGCTTCACAGTCGGTTGTCCAGACGACACTTCGCTTGATTGTCGTTTGGAGGGCTTTGAAGAATGGTGTGCACTTGTCGGAGTAAAGGGAGATGAAGCGATTGAGGGATGCTAGTTTTCCCTTGAGGCTTTGGAGTTCGACCTTGGTCGTGGGGGGTAGCATGTCTAGTATTTCCTTAACCTTTGTTGTTGATGCCTCGATGCCCTCTTTGCTGATGATGTACCCTAGAAATTTGCTTGTTGTTACGTCGAACGTGCATTTGGCCGGATTCAATCGCATGTCATTTCTGATTAAGAGTTCGAGTATAGTTCCTAGATGTTCGGGGTGATCTGCTGCCTTGGTGCTCTTGACCAGTATGTCATCGATTTAGACCTCTACTATTTCGCCTATCAGCCCGTCAAATATGATGTTCATCAATCTTTGGTATGTGGAGCCCGCATTCTTCGGACCGAACGGCATGACTACGTAATAGTAGAGCCCCTTGTCTGTAGTGAAGCAAGTCGCCTCCTGGTCTTTGGGGTTCATAAGGATCTAGTTGTATCCTGAGTATGCGTCCATTATGGACAGTAGCTCGTGCCCGGCTGTGGCGTCTATAAGCTAGTCGATCCGGGGTAGCGGGAAGCTATCCTTCAGACAGGCCTTGTTCAAATTACTGTAATATATGCACATGCGCCAGGATTCGCTTTGCTTATTGACCATAACGGCATTGGAGATCCATCTCGGGTAGTCAACTTTTTGGATGAAACCGATTTTCTGCAGTCTGTCTACCTCTGCGTGCATAATCGCGTACCGTACTTAGTCATATGCCCGCCGTTTTTGCTTTACGGGCCTTGCAAGTGGGCTGATGCTGAGTTTGTGGGAGATGATGCTTGGGTTGATTTCGGGCATGTCCGTGTAGGACCATGCGAATACTTGTTGGCAGTCCGTCAGGACCTGGGTTATCTGAGTTGCCATATCGGGCTCCAATTGCGCGCCGATGTGGATTGTGCGTTCCGAGTGTTCAGGGGATAATTGTATCGTACATTGCCCCTCCCGTTCCTCGACGGGTTGGATAGCGTTTAATCCGTCACGCAGGTCATCAGGTTGTTGCTCTTCAAGGGAACACTCTGCCACTGCGAGCACCTCCAACCGTGTGTTGTCTTTGTCTGGTCGAACAATTTTTTCCACGAAATCATACCCTCTGATTGTGTCGATTCCGTGGTCTGTCGGGAATTTTTCCATAAGCATGTGGCCTGCGATGATCAGTCTCAGCTTTGAGATACCCGGTTCCCAGTGCACCGATGCCGAATCGCATGTAGTCGCTACCGAGGGGGTAGGTGGTCTCACCAGAGAAGCTGGCGATGCTCTCGTGGTCCTGCATCATCTTGCATTTCGGGCGCTTGAGGCCTTTGTATGCCTCTCGAAAGATGATGTTGACGGAAGCTCCATTATCGATGCGGATGTGCCTGACTAAGTATCGATCCACCATTCTGTCAATGACGAACGGGAGCGTGCTGTTCTGGCTGCCTTCTTCCTCGTAGGTGAAGGTGATTGGGGGCCAATACTTCTTGATTGCCCGTGGTGGATTTCCGGGACGTACCACAAACACGTCCCTAGGCCGGGGTTCTTCCCGTTCCCGTGGGCATTCGGCCTTCCGCTTTTCGCTCGTGATGTTGTTGATGGTGCCTCTTGTTCGTATGTCTACAGCCGGAAGTTCCGCTTCCGTCGTTCGGAAGACCAGCGTTCCTTCCGTGTGTAATCGTTCGATTTCCCTGGCTAAGATTTCGCAGTCGTTGGTGTTGTGGGTGTTCGACTTGTGATACATGCACCACGTTCCCCTGTTGTTCCGCATGGGGGCGATGCCGGGCGCCCTAGGCATGGGCGGGCGAATTTGGCATTTGTTCTGCTTGAGCACTTCCTCGTTTGTGTCCTGTGTGATGGAGAAGACTGAGCGTCGCTGGTGTTGATCTCTGGGTGGTGTGTTTCGCGGTGGTGTGCGTTCGCGGCACGCCTGCTGATATTGCTTTTAGTTCCTGTGCTCGCGATAGTGGTCTTCGCGCTTGCGGGGCGCGGTGGGCTGTGCTTTCGGAGGCGGGCTCTTGGCTATATGGGGTGATGACGGGCGATCTTGTGTGTAGCCCTCCGCCTTTGGGGTCTGTGTCGTGCTCGGGTCTTTCGCTCCGTATACGTGGGTTTCCACCAGTGCCTTCTGGACGATTAGATCGATGATCTCATCATACCCAAGGTAGTCCTTCCTGACCATCTTCTCCACGAACAGGGTTCCCGTCAGGTTCTCCAGCAACACAGTTTTTGCTACGTTGTTGTTGAGGTTCCTGCACGTCTTTGCAAGGGTCCTCAATCGGTTGATGAAACCGAATAGGTTTTCATTGTCCCCCTGACGGACCTTTAGTAGCATGCTGGCGGTGTTGTACTTGCCTTATAGCCGGTATCGCTTGAGGAAGCACTCCGTGAGTTCATCGAAAGAGTGGATGGATCTTGTTGGCACCTCGTATAACCAGTTTCGCGCCTCTTCCAACAATGTCTCTTGAAACAGGAAACAGAGAGTTGCATCCGAGTATCGGGTACCTGCGGTGGCGGATTGGTATTCGTCAATGTGTGTTCGGGGGTCTCCCTTCCCGTTGAACCTGCTGATCTTTACAGTTTTGGAGTATGGATCCCTGCCCTGCGCCAGGATGTCGCCTGATAAGGGACTTACGCGGGGAGTGTACATTCCTTTTGGCCCGGTGTGCGTAGTCTTCTTGAGTGACATGATTTCGGCCTCCATCTCCGTCATCCGCCGGAACATGGCGCTACCGACTGTCGTGGTGGGTTCCTTGTCGTCGTATCCTCGTATCCTTTCGGGCTGCGGTGGAGGTCCTGGGAGCCGGTTGTTTCGCTGTCCCCACGGCGGGTCTACCCTGATGGCTTGCCCGCTTGTTCCTGGCTCCTCCGTTGGTCCGGATTCCTCGCGTTGGGTTTCTTGGCTTCGGATGAACGCGTCAAGCAGATCCTCCGAGCGCTGTCGGTCTTGGCGTTCTTGGTCTCTCTCGGCTCGGGCCGTTCGGAGTTCTTTCACGAGGTGGGCTGCCGCTTCGTCCTCCGTTAGATCGTTGATGTTGCTGATCGCGTCGATGGGCGCGTCTCTCGTATTTCGGCTTTCGGGTGTAACATGGTCTGTTGCCATCTTCGCTGCTATGGTTGCGGGTGGTTTACGATTGCTCGCTTCCCACAGACTGCGCCAATTGTTTCTACCAGTTTCAGTAAGGATTCCAGCAGAGTTACGGATGGAGTAAGTTTCTGGTGATCCGAGCTGTCGCGCGTATATCGTCATTTACCTGTTGTTAAGAGTAATACACGAAACGGTCGTTAGAGGCCTTGACGGGTTGTTCCCGCCTTCGACTCTCCGATGCTCAAGTTAGTGTAAGAAGCGTAACAAACAGTATTGGTTGAGTAACGAGCGTAGGATGGCGTACCTTGTAACTGTCGTAAATGTATTGTATATATTGGCGGTTGAGTATGGGGTCTTTTGTTGTTCTTCGATGTGGGATCCTGCTTTGTTCATGTTCTGTTCTGGTGCCTTTCGTTTGTTTGTTCCGAGCACGTGAGCTTTCGGATGATGTTACTTCCTTGTTTAAAGTTTAAGCTTGTGTTGTTGTCTTGCGTTCGGTCTGAGCTGTGTCGATCCATTTGGAGTGACTAAGTGTGCGATAATTGTGCTTACGGGATCACGTACTACAATTTGAGTCTGTCAACTTTCTGAAATTTGCGTTTAGTTAACATTTAAGATTTAGTCTCACCAATTCTTTGTGTTTGATAACCCCTGTTTATCATTACTACATTGATATATCTTACTTGAGAATAAGGTATATTTGCATAGATGTTTTCTCGCCTACCAAATTTTGGCACCGTTGCCGGGGAATTGCTTAATTCTAAATCTTAATAGTGTCTTTTGTTTTTCAGTTTTGTTTCTTTAGTTTCATTTTCTTTTGAGTCTTATAAAATTTACTGTGAATAGGAGGAATCACCATCACCAATGGCGAACAACAGGAAGCTTAGGGAATCTTTCATCTCAGACACATGTGTTGATGATTCACCAATCGTGCTACCAACGAATTTGGGATCTTATGTCATTCCTCCATCTCGCATCTCAAATCTGCCACACTTCAGAGGCACTCCTTCTGAAGACCCTCAAGATCATCTCAATGAGTTTGCAGTGTTGTGCAGAAATTAGAGGTCTACAAATATGGATGAAAACACTGTGAAACTCATTCTTTTATCTTTTTTGTTGAAGAAGCAAGCAAATGCGTGGTTTAATTATTTAGCTCCCCAATCGATGGACACTTAGGAGAAGGTGTGGTGCATTCATGAAGAAATTTTACTCAGCTTCTCGTACTAAGAACTTGAAGAAGTAAATTAGCACATTCAGGTAGAAGGATGGAGATGAATTACATGAGGCATGGGGTCAATTCAAGAGTTTTCTTAGACAATACCATCATCACAAGTTTGATCGAATACTCAAATAGAGTTCTTCTATGAAGAACTTGATTCTTTCAACAGGTCTAAACTTGATTCAGCTTGTGGTGGAAACTGGTGGAATATGACTAGAGCTGAAGCAAAGAAAATTGTAGAAAACCAAGCAGAAAACTCAAGACAGTTTCAGTCAAGAGATAGAACTATGGGAGCAAGCAGAAGATCTTTGAATTCTATTACTATTGATGGAGCCATGGAAAATAGATTGAGTTCCATGGAGAATGATATTGCTCTGATTGCTAGTAGTCTGAAGGTGGCTAAGAAGACAATAGTTACTGCAGCTCAGATAGTGTGCACCTTATGTTCAGCTACAAATTATCTAGCAGAAGATTTCCCTAAGTTAAGAGCATGTGAGAAAGTCAACCAAGAGGAGGAGGCGAATTACTTCCAAAGACAACCTACAGGGGATGGGCAAAACTTTGGTCAAATGTGTGTTTCAGAACAGCAGTATCAAGCATCGCCGCCTCTACCACCCCAGCAACACTCTTCTCAATCCCAAGGGACAATATGAAGTTCTTCTATGGAATTGAGGAGTGAGAAGGTGTTAAAACCGGTAATAGAGCAAATTGCATTTGACACTTCATCCAGAAATTTCCAACAGCCTAGTTTCAGCAGACCCGAGATGCCCCTTCGATCCATCGAAGGAAAAATCTTCGATCCATTGAAGCCGACTCTAGGAACCCCAGCTCAACATAATGAGAATGCACCTAGAGCCAACGTTTAGACCACCTCAAAAATTGCGCAGGTATCTTCTCAACACTCACCTTTGGTCACCCCTAATGTGCCTTTTCCTCGCAGACTTCAGAAACAGAAAAAGGACCATCAAGAGCAGGAGATATTAGACATCTGTCACAAAATTCAAGTGAATTTTCCACTCCTTGATGCTATCAGACAAGTGCCTAAGTATGCAAAGTTCTTAAAGGCACTTTGTACCAATAAGAAAAAGTAAAAGTTCAAGGAACATGAGATTGTGGCGATCAGTGAGGAGATTTTGACAGTATTGCAAAGAAGATTACCGGTTAAATGCAAAGATCCAAGGAGATTAACCGTTCCATGTAAGATTGGTGAAACCAGGTTTAAACATGCTTTACTAGACTTATGAGCTTCTATTGATCTAATGCCATATTATGTGTATAAGCTTCTTAGTCTAGGTGCATTGACGAGAACCTCAGTGAGGATTGAACTTGTAGATAGATCTTATGTTTATCCTTGAGGGGTTCTTGAGGATGTGCTTGTGCATGTCGAAGGACTCATTCTCCCAGCGTATTTCTTTGTGCTTGATATGAGTGAAGAGACCTCTATTAATACGTTACCCTTGATTTTGGGTCGTCCTTTCATGGCTACAGCTCACACAAAGATTGATGTATACAATGGAAGATTGAGCTTGACGGTGTTTGGTGAGATTGTGGAGTTTTGCATCTTCCACCCACTTAAAGAGCCAGGAGAGGTAAGACAATATTTTGAGAAAGAGAATGAGCACTTGATAGAGGAAGTCAAATTCCTCAAGACTTGGACACCACCAGATAAAGGTCATCCTGATCTTAAGAAGGAAGTAGAAATTGTGGCTGTTATGGCCACCCTTAAGTCGCAAGGTAAGCATTCTTCTTCTTGTGATGTTTCGATTATTTCTAATGAGAAGAATGCTAGTGTTGAAAACAGGCCTAACCAAGAGGACTCAAGGTTTTTTGATGAAAGTCATCCACCAAGGAAGCCATTCTGACACTTCAATGTTTTTGCAACTAAACAGGCACACTTGGATGATCCAACTCCAGGTCCTCCAAGTTCCATACTAGGGAGGAAATATATCAAGAAAGAAGAGCTTTATGGTCCAACGAACGGACAAATCTTCAACGTGCATTAAATGATGTTCACAATGTCTGGCTGAAGATGTTAAACTTAGCGTTGCTTGGGAGGCAACCTATGTAGATGGAGAAGCGTGGCTACCAGATTTGCTCTCGTATTCCTTCTCATTTACCTTACTTTTCTCCACATAGTGTGTTTTGGGTGTAATATGTGTTCTGTGTTATACTTATTTGGTGTATTATATAGTTTAATTCAAGCTTTTACATTGAGGACAATGCAACTTTCAAGTGTGGGCTGAGAATATATCATATACTTAGCATCTAGATATAGATTTTTTTAGTTTTTGAGTCAGAATTTTTTATTTTTGATGTCGTGTGATTTTTAGGTTATAGATAGAGCTCTCAGAAAATTCTGAAATTTTTAGGGAGTGTTTGCATATGTGTCTAGTTTATGATCATAAAACTTCAGCCTATTCGGGTGTGTGGTTAATTATATAGAAATTATGCAAGTGAGTATACACAGTTTCTTCGATTGTTCAGTCGTCCAGGGAGTGTATTTCGACCTGTCGAATTTTGAGTCAGGTTTTAGACAGTATGTCACTTTTGACCCGTCGAAATTTTTTATCGTAAAATCGAGTTTTTAAGGTTTTTATTCCACCAGTCGAAATTATCTTCGACCAGTCGAACTGTGAGTCAGTTTTGGGCAGAAGCATGAATTCGACCCGTCGAATGATGATGAGGTCTTTTCCAACCACTAGTTCATCGTGGAAGGGTCTCTGCGTCAGTTTGTATTTTTGAGTTTTTTCTTAGTTTTTCTTCTGTGTTTTAGTGTCTTATATGAAAAACAAAATAAAAAGTAAAAAGTATCAAGAAAAGCAACACAAAAAGAGTCTTTTGATTGTTGTTTTGAGTCTTAGGAGCCCTTAACTAGTCTTTATATCTTCGAATTCATAGCTAAAAGATGATCAATTTATTGAGATGATGTGACTACTTGTTTCTTTGATTATCATTGATTTGTGCTATGCTAATGTGTAGTGGATATAGAAACAAGTTATATATGGTACAGATATTAAGCATGCTTTGAACTTATTGAGACTCATTTTTAACCTATGAGCGATTGAGCCTATGTGCATATACATGCTTTCTTTTTGGAGTGTCAATTGCTTGTCGCAGATTAAGTTAATGGACTCTAGAGAATACTAGAACTTGCTAATGTACTTATCGAAACTTTTAGTTGATATAGGCTTATGATTGAGAATATGATAAAGGTATCTATGATTATCACCAGAGCCATATTTCCATGTGTCCCTATTGGTGAGCATAAGTTGCGACCCCTTAGATTATCCACTTTGAGCCTACATTTAGCCTTTCATTCATAACCAATATATGATTACCTAAACACTTAGCCTAGTGTAGGACTTCTTTACCCTATATTTCGGGACTTAGTGTGAAGTAATGTCGACATGTGGAGATGTGCTTCTATATTTTGAGAAGTTAAAAGAAAGTGTTTGATGTATTTGTATAGGGATAGACTTGTCCAGAATGCATTTAGTGTAATTTCCAAAGAAAAGGAAAAAAAATGAAATTTGAGAGATGAAAAGAAAAGAAAAAATTGTATACTCTCGGCGACAATAGGTTTGTATTTGATAAATGCCTGGATTAATGCCCCTATATTTGTAAATTTGGAGTTTGATTTGAATTGAAAGCCTAACAGTGAAAAATTGGTCTTTGTCCTGTTTGCAAAGCTCGAGGTTATAAAGAAGAAGATCATGGTGACAATGAAGATGATGGAGCTATGATGCAATTTGACTAAGTCTTGAAATTGTTTTATCACCACTTATTCTAAATATTTCCAATGCCTTATACTTAGCCTCATTACAACCATTATAAGTCCTTTTGATTCTTGAGATTGAGCAGTCTTTGATTTGTGGAGATTAGTGCATGAGTTGAGCATATGGTTCAGTCCATTTGGCAAGTAATTGAATTGAGCGTTTAACCTTAAACACATTTGAGTGAAACACTTATGAGAATATTACCCATTGTGAGGTTAAGTCTTAATCGGTTTAGCATGCTGAGCTCCACTTTTAACCATGTTTACGTCTGTGTCTTACATGTTTCATATGTGCACTGTTGATATTAATCTTTGAAACTTGTGAGGCTTTGATTCTTGATTGGTTGCTAATCTTGAGGTTATAGAGGAGGAGATGGATGATGTGTTATGGGCATTAGAGAGTCATAGTTGTTTTTGTTTAGTCTATTCAGAGTCTTAGTTTAGTGTTTTGCTCAAAGACTAGCAACAGATAAGTGTGGGGTTCTGTTGAAGGTTTTGTAACCCTTAAACTTATGAACAATAACTAACTCATAAGTACAAAGAGTTCTTCACTCGCAAGTGCACGAGGTCAAGTTATAGTATTTATAAAGGTAGTCGAGTGTCGAACCCACGAGGATTAAGCACTATAACTCCTTAACTCAGAATAGAAAGTACTTAGACCACGGACAACTAGACACTAACTTAACCCAAGGACTAAAATGAAAGGTGGAAATGTGTATCTCACACTACCAGGTCCTTTGGAGACTTACCATTGCGAGGAATGATGACATTATGGTGAGTGATTATACGAGTTGATTGGTTAGTTATTACACTAAAATGCAAACACAAAGATAGTAAACAAATTCAATAAGAAAAGATAGTCAGCTAAGGAAGTCTCTCTAACCATATGATGTATCAAACAATGTCCAAATTTATATATTGGATTAAAGTTCGTTCACACAAATAGGTCCAAATCATGACCTTGTGAGTCACGTTTGGTTTTGAACTCAAGTTCCTAGGTCATTTCGAACACTAGACGACTTAAGCCCAACATTGAAGTGTTTGATGAATCGAGACCAAGTCATTTCGAACTTATATCTCAATCGTATGTCACGTTGTGAAGCAAACAAACATATCATGTGATAGATGTGGAAAGGTTCCCTTCTCGAATCTCGATTGGAGAATCCGAGAGTAGTCTATGTGAATCCCTTAACTCACACCTAGTGAGTTACGAACCAAGAGATTCTACGATTTGTCACAATAACCTTTTCAAATCAATGTGTGTTTGACTAGAGTCCTTCAAGTCTATTGAGACTCAAATAAGCTCTAGTCTATGCTAGGTGCTAGGGAATCAATTATCAAGGTAAATCCCTTAGATAATACTCTAATCATATTTATATGCTCATTTATCCTTAATTGAGTAGCTAGTTCATTCAATGGTCATTTTTAGTTCTTTTAACACATACATCAACTTAGCTAGGATCAACATATGCATATGAGAAACTTAGATAATGAGCTCAAGCATATAAACATCCACAATCACACAACAAACTCATTCACAACACAAAATTGCATAACATACACTAAAATCAAAGTCATACACAACCCAAGACATAATTTGTTCATCACATGGCTAGGGTTCTAACCCTAGCCTCTCAAATATACTACTAACTACTTATAACTACAATTAAGTTTAGATACAAAGATAAGAGTCAATAAATGCAAGAAATAATCGAAGAGTCTCTAAAGTAAAAGCCTTCAAGCTTCTTCAAGTTCCTTCTTCACCTCTTGCTCCAAAAATGCACCCAAGTTTGTAGAGGAGGTAAGGAAGACCTCTAGGATCCTAAGAGATAAAGGAGAAGAGGGATTACTTCTCACATCTTTGAGCTCTAGAAATCTCACCAAACCTTGGAGGAAAATATGAGAGGAGGAAGTGAGGGATGGTGATAAGGGAGAGTGGGAGAGGTTCGGCCAAGACTTCCAAGGCTAGGTCTCTTGGATTTGTAGAGGGTTGGAAGAGAAGATTATAGGAAGAGAAATCTAAATTCTCTCTAGAGAACTAAACTAAGAACCCTAGAGAGAAAACTAGAGAATGAGAGAAAAAGGCTCAAAACTTGAAAAATGAGTTAAATGAAGTGTGTGTGTGTGTGTGTGTGTGTGTGGGTGGGTAAGAGGGGAGCTAGAATTTGGCTAAGTTGGAAGACTCCATTTCAATCCTAGGATGATAATAAAAGAGGAGGTGGAAGATCTAAGGGTTAGCTTTGAATTAGGGAGACCATGATCCAATATTTTAGGTTATGGAAAACTAAGCTCTAAATTAGTGACATTATGTGGTCCAACTTCTTCTCTTTCTCTCCAAATAAGATTGGTAAGCATAAATGGGCTCAATGGGCCTCCATTGGCTTGGACTCCATGTGATTGGGCCGACCGGCTGTGACAAATTCTGGCGGATTCTTAGCAACTTCCAGCGACTTCCGGTGAAGCTATTTCGTCATTTTCCCAAAGTTGCTCCAAATTCTCTCGTGACCTCGGAAATATATGTCTTATCTAATAAGTATCTCATTCTTCATATTTAATGCATTTTCGAGTCAACTCTACATTTCCTTGCAAGAACAGGAAACGTCATAAGAACAATGTTTTATTCATAGAAAACAAACTATAAGCATAAAGTTAGGAGCATAATAACCACATGATTATAGTCCTAACAGGTTCTTGATCGGTGCATGAATATGCACCTTTATACTAATTAATGATGCCCATACATATTTTCTTTTGTTATTTATTCAGCAAATATATTTATGTTTTATTATTTTGTAGGTAAATTGAGATAAATGAAGAAAATAAGAGAAATAAATGATTTCTAGTGCAATATGGAGTTAAGAGGTTTGACTTGGAAAAGAGAAGAGTTCAAAATCTAAGTAAAGAATGATTAAAAGCTGAAACTAGAAAATTCCTGTATAGATTCGTCAACTTCGACAAAATATTGAGAGCAACTCAGAATGAACCTGATATTAATCTTTATATTTTGGAAAGCCCTGGATGTCTAGTTTCCAGAACTTCTTTCAGATTGTGAATAACACTTTTCTAGAGAAAGTTATGGCCATTTTAGTACACGAAGGTCAGTCTACTCGGAAATCTGTTTTTGAGGAGAAAGTTGTGTTCAAAGGCCCAAGTCTCATTGAAAGCTCAAATCCAAAGAGGATGATGAAAATACTCTATTTTAGAGTTTTGTAAATAGAATCAGATTTTAGAGAGCACACAACTCAGGATACAACAAGGAGCTGCAGGCTAGATTCTTCTTCTTCTTCCCTTCACTTTTATTTTTATTTCCATGGATTGTTTTAGTGTAGCTTACTTGTCTATGAGTAGCTAAACACTTAATTAAGGGATTATTTTGAAGCCCCGTACATGAAGTTTACATAATACATAATCGTTAATCTAATTTTGCATATTGATTGAATGAGGTTTTCTTATATTATTTTATCATTAATTATTTCTTTATATGTTGCTAACGAGTGAACAATCTTAGTATGCATGTTTAGGAGTTTACTCTAGGAAAGTTAAGATAGAGACACATCATATCCTCCTTCATCTCTCCATGATAGGAACCAATGGAGGTGAGAAACCGTTGAATGTAAAAAACACTAGGTCTAGCAAGTTATACCCCATGGTTAGCTTGTGAACCCTTATAGATTCCCAAACACTCTTAGAACATAATGACTTTGGTTGAATATACAGTAAAATCACGATAAATTAATAACATCGAGACTAACAAAATTTATTATTTAGTGAGGTTATTAATTAATCGAGTATTAAATTAATACTCAAGTCCTCAAGTTGGGACCGAAAAAAATATTATTTTAACGAGGTTATTAATTAATCGAGTATTAAATTATCGAGGTTTTACTGTATGAGGGCTCAACATAGTACCAAATTACCAACTAGAGATCACACTAAGGCAGATGACCATTCCACTTAGTATGCCTAGTAAGAGATGTGTAGATACGATTGGTATGTCTGGCTTTACTGACTCAATTATGGAAACTTTCATTCATTAGATTGCATATTAGGTTAAGTATGTTTTATGTAGATTGAATGAGAGTGGTGGATAACACTCCCCCTTAACTTGTTTTTCATATTTGGTTCACATCATTACTTTTCAGCACTTAGCTGTAGTTCACCGATTAATTTCGGTAACCAAATCATATCGAAAAACCCAACCAAATTTTGTGTGGTAGTCCGCCACTGTGTCTAGTGTATCGTGTCCAATTTTCGTAGCATTTGAGTCTGTCAGATTTCTGACATTCGTGTTTTGTTAGTGTTTAAGATTTAGTCTCACCAATTCTTTGTGTTCGATAACTCCTGTTTATTATTACTAAATTGATATATCTTACTTGAGAATATGGTATCTTTGCATAAGTGTTTTTTCGCCTACCATTGCCAAAGTTGCCTGGGAAGATGTTTGTCTTCCAAAATCGAAAGGTGGGCTGGGAATTAAAAGTTTTTGTATCTGGAATAAGGTTCTCATGATGAGACACATTTGGAACTTGATTAAGGATGACAACAACATCTGGTCTAACTGGGCTTGTACTCATCTTTTAAAATACAATAGTTTCTGGCATATTCAAGTCCCTTCGGTTTGTTCTTGGAATTGAAAAAAGTTGTTAAATTTGAGGGATTCGTTCAAGTACATCTTCTTTAACAAAATTAGTAATTGATTCAATACTTCTCTTTGGTTTGATAACTAGCATCATCTTGGTCCCATCGCTGCTCATATTAGCTCTAATATTATTAGAGATTCTGGCTTAGCTCCCAATGCTCTGGTTAGTGACATTCTTGATGGTTCTCAATGAAGATGGCATATTTCCTCTTCTTTGGAGATACTTGAAATTCGATCTACTTTGTCTAATATTGTGCCCAAGCCTAATGTTGCTGATGAGATTATTTGGTTACCTTTAAGATCAGGAATTTACTCTACCTCCTCAGCTCGAGATTATTTGAGAATTGTTAGGCCTCATGTCTCTTGGTGCAAGCTTGTTTGGTTTAGTAATAATATTCTGAAAATAAGCTTTATTCTTTGGTTGGCTGTCAAGTGTAAGCTATCTACCATGGACAAGGTTATCAATTACGCCCCTAATACTTCTATTGTTTGTGTTTTTTGCTCTAGTTCTAGTGAGGATCATAATCATCTCTTCTTTGACTACCATTTCACTGAGAATATATGGTCTTCTGTCCTTCTCAAATGTGGTGTTCCTTGGTTAAGCCTCATTTGGCCTCTCTTTATTGAGTGAGCTGCTGCTAGTTGGAAAGGAAAGTCTCTTCATGTTGTTGTGTTAAAATTTGTCTCCAAGCCACTGTTTATAGTATTTGGAGAGAGCGAAACAATTGACGTTTCATGAATGTCAGGTCTTCAACCTCTCATGTTCTAAATTCTATTTTGGCTACAATCAGGCTTCGTTTGAGATCTTTGTGTGTGTCCCCTTCTGCTGCAGATGATCTCATCTATCGCCATTGGAATGTCAATTAGGCTCTTTGTTTAGTCTTTGTTGTCGATTTTTGTCACTTTTTAGGCTTGTTCTCTAACTTTCTATTGAGACCCTTCCTGCCTTTGTGTTTGTAGCTTTAGTTGTTGCTCTGTATAGCTTTTAGATTATGGTTTCTCTTTTGATACAAGTTTATTCACCCAAAAAAAATGAAGGGCATTAAGGTCAATTAACCATGTTCATCCTCGGCTGATATTAATTCATCATCTCACATTCAATCTTTCCACACTATAACTATTTGAACCCAGATGGAAATCTGTATTGTAAATCAATGACGAGTCTTCGTGGACGACCTTGCAGACCGAATGGAATAATTCAACCAATTGGTTGAGAAGAAACCAGAAAAAATAACAAAAAAAATACAATGGGTAAAAAAGTCATTTCAAACCTAAAAATAAATAATTTATAATAAAATTGCAACTTCACATAGTTACTGTTGAAAGGAGGTAAAACTGTTCATAATTACCAGCCCCTCCACTCTCAGAAAATTGACACTTAATTCATAGAAAAATAGGAATACAAGTACCACATTGAAAATTTTATAAATTCAGGCACTAACTTGTCAGGGCAACTAACCGATGAGATAATAATTTACTCATATCAAAATGTATGGGAAAACCGATAGCAATAATAATGGGGATCACTAGATTGTTCAGAACTACATAAAAAACACCCATGGTACAGAGAATAACAAGGAAAAAACTGTCAGGTTTACATAACATCCTCTTCTCCCAAGGAAGCTAAGCTACCGATTCTAGGATTACAACTGGCCAATCATTTCTAGGCAGTGGCCTTGGCCTTCTTTGGCATACGGTATCCACCAATAACACAAGCATGGTCACGCTCGAAAGGTTCAAGAGTCACTTGTTCAAAAGGCTTAAACTGCTCTGCCTGCAGCTTCTTCACCTCCGATTGAAAGACTGCCTCAGCAGGAACAGTGCTGTCAATACAATTAGCCTTGATAGAGATGACAAAGTGACCTCCAGCTTTAAGAAAATATGATGCATTTAAAGCTAGAATCCTAGCCTGCATAGGTTGTTGAAAGCAACAGAAAACAATATGTTAGAACACCAAGTTGCACCACACAAGATATCTTCAAAGGGAAATCCAGGTAGTAAGCCATATATGGTCAACAAATTGGAAAAAAAAATTATATTTCTTTATAAACTGCAAAAGCAAATGTTGGTACATTTTGTGTAAAAGAAACAGAACACATTAACTAGGCACATAAGAGGAAATATTGACATTTATTCACCAGCCAAATGAGTAACACAATCAAAGCAAGGACATAGAGAATAACAATTTGTTGGTCATATAGTTGCTAATATAGACAAAGCAAAGTATCATGTAACGACAGAAAACTATTAAAAAAATGCTAAAAACACTAGAGTAAAAAGATAGAGAAAAGATATACACAACTGCCTGGTCAAGACACCAATTCTAAAAGGTTTTAAAATGTGGATGGATCAGAAACACCTGGCTTGGTAACTCTGCAAGACAGAGATGTAATAGCTCAGTTTGTTCAGCTTCAATCATCTGGGGAAATAGTCATCAATTCCATCTCTACTTTTCATTAAAAAGTACATCAACCAACATTTTGAGAAAGAATAACAAAGACAAACAATCATATTCTGAAAACCTATTGAAAACAACCTCAGTTTGTTCAGCATCAATCTTCTGGGGGAAAGGTCATCACTTCCATCTCTACGTTTTCATAAAATATTGACCATATTTACACAGAAAGAAAACAAGCAAACAAAGTTGCAAAGGAGGTGCTACAAAACAAAAGATAACAGTAAAAAAAATCTCATAGTTGAGAGCATCAGAAACTCAGTTCATCATCTTCCCATAAGGTCTTAATGGGGAATCCGAGTAACTCTTCACATGCTTAATACGACACAACAATAAATATCAGTAGAAAATTGGCATGTATTGAAGTACTAGGAAACTCGGTAAAGGTTGAATACGTATAACAAAACGAGAAATCAAATTACCTAATAAAAAATAGCATAAGAGTTGTCAATTCAGTACTACAAGATACGCATCAAAATACTTGAGTTTTCATCATTCAATATGTATTGAAGGGGAATCCAAGTAAACTCATCATGTGCAAACTTTAATAAAGAAACAAGCAGCCATCAACCAAACACCAGTATCATGGCCAAGTTCAAACTTAGCTAGTAGCAATAAAATCTTCAAGAAACAAACCTGATCAGGTTGTGCAACATCAGAAAATATGACATCAACCATGCTAACAAGCATACGGTATTTTGCTGGATGCCTAGCATCTTCAATGATTGGTATAACATTGGTTCTCTTCTTGGCCATATTTACCAAGTCTCTTCCACTTCTATGGGAAAACTCCACTGCATAAACACACCCAGTCTACAGGAACAACAGCATAACTAAGAAGCTATTCTCAATAGAAACAACAAGTAATGAAATAAACAACAAATAATGAAATAAACAACAATTCAAGGACTGAAAAGAACTCACGGGACCAACAAGGTCAGAGACATGAGAAACTGTGGTACCAGAAGCAGCACCCAGGTATAGAACCTTTGCACCAGGTTTCTGAATCAAATAAGCATCCACATGTAAGACCACAAATGCACAATCGTTGGTGAACATATTGAACTGAATACACCGCTATATTGAATAATAAACTTACAATCCAAATTTGATCAACACCACCAAGAATAGCCGCAGCTAACTTGGACCTGAAAGGATTCCAAATCCTGTACTCCACCTTTGTTCCATCCTCATTCTGCAACGATTCAAATCCCACTTCAGCTCAACAAATCCACAACAAACATAAAACACAAACTAACAACAACAGCATTCAAAATCCAATCAACAAACCTGAACAGATATTCTCTTCTCATTGTACACAGCCTCTCCGGGAACCATGTTCTTGGTCACAAGGGCATCTTCCTTACCCTTAGCAAGGAAAACACCCGCGTGTCTATGCGGCTCAACCACAACCTTAGTCCCACCCTTCATTCCTCCTCTTCCACCGCGGCCTCCTCTCCCACGGTCACCTCTGCCTCCTCTTCCACCGCGCCCGCGGTCTCCCCGGCCTCCACTTGGCTTAAAGCCACTGCTTCTGTCACCAAATCCACGGCCACCGCTACGCCCACCTCCACCTCTACCTCCATCACTCCTTCCACCTCTGAATCCACCAGAACCACCACGACCTATACAGAAACACCCAAAACATATCAACAAACATAAACCCTAAATCTAAAACTAACTATCCAATATCCAATATGATAACAAAGCTCAGAATCTAGACTAATTAAACCAAACTATGAACTTGCATATAACAATGAAAGATATGATGATGAAAAAAAGTTTAAGTGTTAATGGGTATAGGGTTTTACCTCGAGGAGGTGCCATGTTTGTGACGAGTGTGAGCTGACAGCGGCTGTGGGGGGTTAGGGTTTATGAGAAAGAGGCGAAGAGTTGTGAGCTAACAAAGAGTGAGGGCGAGTTTATATAATGTCGAGTTTTTAGGGTTTAAGGGTGTGTCAGCGTAAGAGAGAGTTATGATCATCGTGGGCTTATGTATGGGCTTTAAATTATAACTATTCTTTGGGTCTAATTAACTCATTGCCACCTTGGTGCTTATATGGGCCTTAAACTGACCACATGATCCATTGTGCTTCGTAGGGTGTACTAGACTACTACTAGTTGACAACTCAGATCTATATTTCGTAGTGAGACCGCCCTACTTGTGGGGCAGCTAATTACATAAAGCCATATAAAAAAAACCTACCCCACACGGTCCCTACAATGCTCCCATTGTGCCCTACAAAGAAGGGACAGTTTATCCAAAAACTATCCCCATTTAGTTGACAACTCCAATTTGTTGATTAGCTTTCATATGTTTTGCTCGAGCAACCATGAATTTTGGTGGGGCCAGCTCGAATAGCACGAGCAAGAGGAAGAAGATGGTGCAGCGTTGTGCTCAGTGGTCGGCGACCGCTCATTGACCAACCTCACGAGCTACTGCTCGAGCAAGCTCTGCTCGTCGCAGAGGAGGAGCAGCCTGACGGAGTACATGCACGTGAGTGACTCCACGTCGCCTAGTTTTTTTTTTCTGATACACGCGCCAGTGAAAGGTTTTTTTTTTTACGGTAAGGTGCTCGGACAAACAGGAGCCAACACGTGGCGAGCTACTGATCCATCTTCACCATCAACGGTCAGTTGTTCTGAGCCGTCCATTTTAATTGCAAAATTGAATCTGACGGCTCAAATTCAAAGGCAACGGCAACAAACATTTTCTGTAAAATTGGTTATTTTTTCTGACGGGCAACACTTGTTTTTGCCCAAAATTATTCTTAAAAGTTCCAAAAATTTACAAACATCACCCAACAATTTTCCTATAAATACTACATCAATTTTACAAACCTCCCACACCAATTTGTGCACAACAAGTTCATCATCTCCCTCCATCTCTTCTCTCATTCATTTGTGCTTTTTTCTCCCAAAAAATGTCGAATTGGCTTGCTTCCGAAGATTTGCAATTGTGCATTTCTTATATGCATGTTAGCATTGATGCTATCACCGGCAACAAGCAAAAAGTCGACAAATTGTGGGAAAAGATCTATGCCAGTTATATCAAAAATTGGGTGATTAGTCATGGTGAATCAACCAAGTAAGATCGGACCCAAACTGCAATTTCATCTTGTTTTACTAAGTTGAAGCCGGTTTTCAATTTTTGGGGTGAAGCCCTTAGTTATGCATGAAGGAATCCACCACCATCCGGCACCTTTCCACAAGATCAAGTAAGTTCTAGAAATTTTTCTATGTCTATTATTTAGATTTTATGAACTAAATGTTGTCATCTCCATTAAACATAAATAAATTGTGACATAGAAATTTGTTAATTTTTATAGTTAAGAAAAGCTCAAATGTGGTTTGCGTCAAAGACAAAGAAAGAGTTTTCGAAGTTTGAATGTTGGGAAGTAGTGAAGACTCATCCTTTCTTTAGGGAAACCACAGTTACTACTTCACGTATTTACAACTACGAAGCTACTACTCCTACTGTTAGGGAAATACCTCACACCGTCAATTTGGATGAGGATGAGGTGATTGCAATACCAACGAGCAACCGCGAAGGTCCTTCGAGTCCCCCTAGACCACCAGGAGTGAAGGCAGCAAAAGAAGCAAGAAAAAAGGGGGAAAAAATCATGACTCCTACAAGTAAGCTACGAGATGAGACTTTGAATACCATTGCGGTCAATCAAACCATTTGGGCCGCCGCTCAAAAAATAAGTGAGGATAACGATTTTGCTCTACACAAAGCGCAACTCTTCCTTCAAGAGAAAGACTTCAAATTGAGAGCTCTATAAGAAGAAACAAGAATCATGACCATGGATATGGAGAGAATGACCATAAATTCAAAGAGGTATTTCACAAAGAGGAAAACGGAAATCTTTAAGCAAAGAGAAGGAGACGACAACGAACCATAAGATAGCGAGGGAACCTTTTCAAATTGTTATCACCCACTTTTTCAATAGTTTGGCTTTCATAATAAATCAAGGCTTGACTTGTCATTATGTAATTTAAATTTTCAAGAAATAAAAATGCACTTTTTATTTAGAGATGTTATTGAATAACATTACATGCAATCCAAATTAAAATACACCAAATTCAAACAAATACACTAAATTAAATTACACCAAATTGAAACAAACATAATGCAAACACATATAATATAAACAACATTTTTAGATATGTTCACCGATCTCTAGAAATCAGTTGTGCTTCACCAAGTCCTTCTGAAGCTCTCCATGGATATAAGAAGACTGAAGATCGACAACATGGTCACGAAACCGTTGTTCATCCAGTCAATCCCTTCTAACTTGCTCAAAAGGAATCTGATTACCTTGTTCATCCACTGGCCCATCATAATTTGCGAAAGCACTTGATGGGTTTTGTAGATCTTCTTCTTCATTCTCCTCAAATTCTACATCATCAAACTCTTCCTCAACTATCATGTTATGCATAATGATGCAAGCCAACATAATAGTTTTTATTACCCCTATGTGGTGAGACCGAGTTGCATGACGAATCATTGCCCAACGAGATTGTAAAATACTGAAGCACCTCTCCACATCTTTGCGGTATGCCTCTTGTTTCTTTGAGGACAACTTCTGTGGTAGAGTCTGAGGATTGGAAATAGTTTTGACAAATGATGAGTACCTTGGATAAATTCCGTCAGCCAGATAGTAAGTGTTGTGGTATGTCATATCATTGACTTTATAACTCTTTTGCGGGCTACTTCCGGCAAGGAGCGAATCAAAGATATCTGATTGGTGAAACACGTTGATATCATTATGTGCTCCAGGTACCCCAAAGAAGTTGTGCCATATCCACGTGTCATATGAGGCCACTGCCTCCAAGATAATAGTAGGACGCTTAGACCAGCCAGAGTATGCCCCTTGCCAAGCTGTATAACAGTTCTTCCATTCCCAGTGCATGCAGTCGATACTTTCGATCATACCTGAAAAACCCCGATGTCTGGCCCTCCTTAGAAGTCGAGTGATGTCAGCTGCATTTGGACTGCATATGCAAATGTCACCGTAAAGCTCATGCACTTGGGTGCACCACTTCTTCATGCATTCTAGTGTGGTTGATTCACTCATCCCTGTGTATTCAGCACATTGATCTGCGGTTGTACCATACGCCAACATTTGGAGAGCATCGGTCATCTTCTGTTGTGGAAGAACTCCTTGCAATCCAATGGCATATGCTCTTTGATGCCAAAATGGGTCGTTATTGCAGAGATCCGTGCAGATACGGTTGAATAAGTTCGAACTCATTCGATACCTCCGACGAAATGCTTGCTCGTTGAAAACCGGGCGTTCGATGAAGTAATCTTTCATAAGATTATGTCCCCTTTGCACCCTTAACCTTTCTTCATTTGGACGGCGGCGAGGTGGTTCATCATCGAACGATGTAGCTACCACGGCCGCGTCAATGACGAAGTCGTTAGTTAATTCTGCATTTTTCTGGCGTTGTTGTCGTCTCCTTGTAAAAAAAGTGTTTAAACTAAAAGGATCCATCTTACCGATGTTGGAATGTGAATAAATGTTTGAAGAAATAGCAAGTAAGTTGTAGATGGTGTGAGAATATATAAAGCACGTTCATCCTTTTATAGCCGATTTTAGGTTATCTGAAATCTGATGATGACAAGTGTCATCTCCTGACTGGTCAGAAATCTCACCAAAAATCTTCGGCAATTATTCACACGACAATGACACGCGAAAGTGACACGTGTCGTCAAGTGATTGATCGGAAATCTTACCAAAATTTTTGTACAATTATTTGTAAGATAACGTTCTGTCGGTGTGACACGTGTCAACTCGTCATTGGTCAGAAATCTTGCCCAAAATCTTATTCAATTATGCATACAACAACGACACATGTCGTCTATGTATTGGTTGAAAATCAGTTAAAAAAATTTTAATTAAAAAATTAATTTATGAACAGTAATAAGATGTGCTATTTTTTTGTACCGCTGCAAGAAAAATAGGAACTGCACCTCCTATTTGATGAATAGTGTCTGCTCCACCTCAAACAGCGTCTACTCCTCCTCAAATAAGAGGAGCAAAGCCCTTCCATGGGTGCATATGCTCTTAGTAAACGATTCGGAATCATAAGTTCAAAACACACCCTTTTCTGAATATGAATGGCTTAGGGGTCTCGCTCGTGTGTATACTGTCGCTAGTATAAAAAATATAAACAACAAAAACACTTCTAGATAAAAAAACATGAGAATAGGATATCATCGATGAAAAAAAAATCATTTCCATAGAAAAAGAAAGGTAAAGTAAACACTTTAGGGCATCTCCAATATGAGGTCCTAAATCCTATAATTTTGAGAGTACTAAAAAATCTAGGCTCCAATGGTAGAAAATGGAAGTCCTAAACTAAAAATCTGGGCTCTAATGGTAGAAAATGGAAGTCCTAAACCCTATATATATGAGACTCAGTCTCATCCCAAGTCTTTTTTTGAGACTCGACATGAAACGCGTGCTATAATTTTGTGATGGCGGCCGCATGCGCAGAGGGGAGAGAAACGGGAGAGTGAAGACACGAGGAAGAGCCGAGAGTGAGAGGAAGTCACGCAAAAGACGAAATAAGGAGAGATGAGCAATGTGCAACGCGCGAAGCTACCCAGAAAAATGAGGCGGGAAGAAATGGTCCAGGGACCCGCACCATATAAGTTGATAGAGAGTCGTTGCTCTCTTTACTCCCAACATCTTTACTCTAAACAGTTATTAATAATGGACAAGTCATATTGATCCCCATTTGAAATCAACGGCCCTAACTCAAACTATCAAATATTTTATTTTTATATATTTTAATACCAGTTTTTAATCTGACGGTAATCAATTTAGGTTGAAATTAATCAAACTTATATGAATAGTGTTGAAAATTCAAACATATAAAGTTAGAACTTTGAGTTAAAACCCCTGCCATTGGAGATGGTTGAAATTTTATATGAATAGTGTCTAAATGAGGTCTCATAATAGGTATGAGACCCTATTATAACACTTCACCATTGGAGATGCCCTTAGTGACTTTATTTTCTTTTCTGGAAACCAAATAAGGTCATATTGTAGCAAGTATTGATATAACCAAGGAGTAAAACATTGAATATCGATATTGATAAATTTTAGACACTCATCACACTTATTAACAACTTAAATTGTTTAGTTTACAGCAGATATAGATATTAAGATATTGATAATAGCAACAAAGATTTCATAGCGTGGGTAGTTGCGTCAATTTCTACATTGAAAGAGGTCTTGAGTTCGGTTCATAGCCTTGATGAAAGATTATTGATTTTTTTTGTTGGAATATCAACTGATATTTGGGCTTTGGCACGTGGGCTTTCGTGGATTGTGAACTGGCAGCTAGCTGGCGTGAGAATTTGGTTCAAAACAAAATATCGCGATAATATGGTCAATTAATATAAACAACACAAAAAAATGAGATTATCGGCGACAAAATCAATTTTTCATTCCTTGAATAGGAGGATGTTTTTAGTTCATTACGCTCACCGAATAATGTGTAAATCTAGAACTCTAGAATTGTATAATTCAAAGACCAGGTACACTTGATATGTTTGTTGATTAGTTCAATCTGGCCCTCACTTCCATCTAAAATGATCTTAAAACTCATAGACCAATGGCCCACTTTGACACTAACCTCTCTAACCCTATTCAAGTAGAGGGAGACATTATACGTCTATACATATAAATGATTAGGGGTGGGATATTGTAACCGAATACTGAAAAAATTTGAGCCGAAATTGAGCCGTGGCCGAAAAAAATCGAACCGATAAAAACCGAAACAAATAAAAACCAAAACATTTGGTTTGGTTTGGTTTTTACTTTACAAAAATCGAACCAAACCGAAGTATGCAAAAAATGACTTCCTTTTGGGTATTTCGTAATATATTATATAAATATGAACTATATCAAGCTCAATCTAACAAGAGATTGGTTTTTTCTTTCTTTCTTTGATTGAAATTAGAGAGTAACGTAGAGTGACAAGAGAAGTTGAGAAAGAAATTGCTTACCAAGTCCAAATGTGGAAATAAGGGTCTGAGGAGGGTTTATATTGTGGAAAATTCTGGAATGCACTACAGGGCTATTCACTATAGGGACTAATTTTAAATGTGACATGTATCACAATATTATTCGTTACTGTTGTCAAATTTTCTCAAACTTGACTGAGCTTATCATAAGCTTAACTTATGTGATTGTTATCTTTTCCCAGAGAATATTGCGGCATCCAATTCCGTCGCGAGGATATGGCCGCCGCCACTATGAACTCTCTCTCTCTCTCTCTCTCTCTCTCTCTCTCTCTCAACTAATATGTCCACCGCCGACACGATCGATCCGAAAACTTCCGGAAACATTGATATGTTCTATGAGGTGGTCGGTTGGCTCGTTATTCCAAACAAGGGATAGGGTCGTCCTAAAAGGCGCAGAGCCAGTCAGCCCAATTTGTTCTCGACGGCGCTACCAAACTGTTGGTCCGATGAAGATTTCGATTATGAGGGTTACAGTGCCCTTCAAAGAGGACAATAGTATTACGATCCTCAGATGCCATCGCCACAAACATATTGAATGAGACAGTATCCAAAGTCGCTCCTGCTAGTCCTCTGAATCGCGTTGTCGTGCCTGACATTGGGCATTGTGTAACGGTGAGAGTTAATGGCATTTGGCATTGGGCGTTTTATTGCGGTGGAGAAGAAGTGGTGAAGAAGAAGTATGGTGGTGGCCAAAGCTTAGGTTCACATGGATTGAGCTTATCATAAACTCAATCAAACTTGAAGAAAATTAACATAAGTGACCTATCATATTGTGACACATGTTATATGAAAAATTTATTTTTAGGGCACTTAGCTTGTATTGTATAGTTTTTTCGATAGATGTTTATATTGTATAGTTGAGAGAAAGATAGAGAGGAGTTAGTCTTAAATGCATGTCCACTCTCCCTTCGTCCATTTGTAAAAAAATTGAGTCGTTGATTTTTTCAAAACTTGTTTCGTCAAACCAAGTTTACAATGAGACAAGGATACAAGATCCTCATCGTTTCCCAAAGTCTTCAGGCATTCTTCGAGCCGAAAACTGCGTTATGCCGCCGAAAACTCTTGCCAGAACCCTCGCCGTTGCTCTCTCTTTCTCCTCTTTTTCTGACTACCTCCTCCCTCCCTTCATCGCCTTCAGCCTCTACTGTGGACACCCATAGCTCGGGCCGCTCAACTGATCTCTCTCCCCTCTTCTTCTCCCTCTCCATCTCCTTCCGTCGTCGGCGTCCTCCCTCTCTCCTGTATTTTTCTCGACTACCACTTCTCTCTCCACCTTGAAATCGGCTATGGACACTCATAGATAACTTTGGGAACCCAAATTGCCATAAATCCCGATCTGAATCGATCAAACGACTTCATCGACCTCCTCTCCTCCTCCTTGATCCGTCGAACTCTCGATCTCCTCCTCGCCCCCTCTCTCGTCGGTCAACTCCGATGACATCGATGATCAGCAAAAAGGACGAGAATGACGTCGTTTAATGGCCCAAAATTGACGACCCAGAAATTCCAAAAAAAAAAAACAAATCAATTTTTACGGTTAAGATCCACCCTGAAAAAAAAATCAAATTTTGTTGATATACGTTCCTTTAAAATGATACTTTAAAAAAAAGGTCAATATTCCAAATAATTATGAAACAAATTCCACGAAACCGTTTTGGCATCTAAATCACTCTAAAATTGCCGAACACAAAAAAATTTCAAAACCAAATGCGTCAATCGATTATCATTCATTAATTATAATAGAATATGATTGTTTAAAAAATATACTAATAGTTAAAAAAGAAGATTGAAAAACTTACCGTAGGGTTAGATCTATGGATTATTTTGTACATCCCCAAAAAAATTGAACAATTTCGGTGACCGTTTTTTGAGCTCAATTGAAATAGTAGACTTATATTGAATGAAAATATCGTATTGAAAATCTTAAAATTAAAAAACAAATAACTCGGTCGTTGAAAAAATTATCAAAAAATACCTGCGATTATTTATGGTGCCCGTTTTCATTATGGTTTGATTGATATTACAAAATTCACCAATTTGTGTCAACGAAATGAGTGAATTCATGATGTGCCTACTAGTATTGTAAAACTTGTTAAATGCTTTGAATATATATGACCTTTTGAAAGTAAAAAAGTTATAAACAAATCGAATATGAAAAAAATGAACCATAGCATAGGGACATTTACCTATTGTATACGTAGTGTAAAAATTTGAGCCGGTTTGGTGATTGTTTGGACCTCAATCCGGAGAGTCAACCCCGGATGTCTTTTATGCCCCTATTTTTATTATAAATTAGTCACAAAGGAAAAAGCTATAGACATCTATTTGAGAAAGTGAAATATCATACATACACACAGAGATACCCCTTACAATGTCTTGAACGTGAGGAGAGAAAAAAATTGAATTGTCGAAGTCGACAATAAGACAAAATTAGCGTAACTAAAAACTAAGAGCATAAACGACCATTGCATTTGACCAAATGGATCGAGATGGAGACCATGACGAAACAAGCTAAAATGTTAATCACAATTTTATTATAGTTCAATGATCACATTGTATGGTAGGTTTTTTAAAATACATTGGTTTTGACTTTTATTGATGTGGTCAACTGCAACGCTGTTTATGCCCATATTTTCATATTAAACGAGTCACATATAATAATTTTATCGTGCCGTCATTTGGAAATATAATTTTTCATTAAAGCATACATATGTGTCCCTTAGGATATCATGGATGTAAAGTGATCTCAAATTGGATTACCAAAAAGTCGTCGATAGCTTAAAATCAACGAAACTAAATTAACAAAATTAACGTCGGTGTCGGAGTTGACTTCATGGATCAAGGTCAAAAATAATATAATTTAATAAACCAACCGTATGATGCTATTATTGAACTATTATAAATATTTGGTTAAAATATCAGCATGTTTTGTTATTATTTCGATTTCAATCAATTTAGTCAAAATCAAAGGTTGTTTATGTCGTTAATATTTATTTTGGTTAATATTGCCTTATCGGCGACTTCACAAATTCAATTCGAAGTCTCTTTGTGTCCACTTGGTAAGCACATCATGAATTCATTTATTTCGTCGACACAAATTTATGAATTTTGTAATATCAATCAGACAAAGTGAAAATGGGCACCATATATAATCGCAGGTATTTTTGATAATTTTTTCAGCGACCGAGCTATTTATTTTTTAATTTTGAGAGTTTCAATACGATATTTTCATTCAATATAAAAGCCTACTATTTTGATCGAACTCAAAACGGTCACCGAAATTGTTCAATATTTTTTGGGATATACAAAATAATCCATGGATCTAACCATACGATAACTTTTTTCAATTTTCTTTTTTCACTAATATTAGATTTTTTAAACAATTATATTATATTATACTTAATGAACGATAATCGAACAATGTATTTGGTCTTAAATTTTTTTGTGTTTGATAATTTTAGAATAACGAAAAACATCATGACGGTTTTGCGAAATGTTTTATAGAATTTTTTGCATTCTTAACCTATTTCTTATAATTTTTAAAAGAATAAAAGGATATAAAAAATTAAAATTAATTTTAAATAAATTTGATTTTTTTTTTCTGGGTAGATCTGAGCCGTCCAATTTGTTTTCGTTTTTTTATCTAGAATTTCTGGGCAGTCTATTTCTTGGCACAGAACGACGTCGTGTTGTTCTCCTTGGTCCGACAGACGACATCGGCGTGGATTAATGAGGCTGTGTGGCGCGAGGAGGAAAGGATGTCGACGGGGGATGGTGAAGGAGAGAGGAGGAGGAGTTCGGTCTGTCGTTGGCGATCTGTTAAGCTGTGCAGTGGCTCTGGGTGTCCAGAGTAATTTCTAGGTGTCCAGAGCCGAGGTTGAGGCAAAGAACTAGATCGAGGCCGTAGAGTGCTTTGTGGCCGGAGAGAGATAGAGGAGAGAGAGGAAGTTGATGCCGGAGGAAGAGAGAGGAGAGAAGAAGATCGGTCAAAAAATATTGAGGAGATAGAGATCGGTCTAAGACGACGAAGAGAAGCAGGAGGAAGCTGGAAAAGAGAGAGCGGCAGCGAGGGTTTCGACGAGTTTTTCCGGCGATAGATCACAATTGTAAGTGGTGGAGAGGGTTGAAGAATTTGGGCAAGGACGAGGATCATGTGCCTTGAGCTTATTGTAAGCCCGTTGGTTGATTATTTTTTTGTCCAATCAAATATTAACACACGACAATTTTTGAAAATTTTTGGGCTTAAGAAGAGTGGACGTGTATTGGAGACTAACTCGAGAGAAGAGAGTTGGTAGAGACGGTGGGAACCTACCTCCATCTGGTAATGTGAAACATATATGGCAAAAATTGTTCTTTATTTCTATTTTCATTTTTCTTTTCTTTGGTTTTTCTTCTTTCTCCTAGTTTTATTGATGCCCCGATTCGAGAGTACCATCAGAGCTCAGAGGGAGGAACATTTAATTTCTGGAGATTAGAGGCGAGCAATTCCGACGAGGATTGTACTGTAAACTATATAAAGCGGGAGGAGGGATCAGTTTTATCCCCGTGAATTGCGGGATACTGGGTGTGAAGAGTGATAGCCTGATAGGACTAAAAAAGATGGGAAGAAAAAGGGCAATGGAGATGTGTAGAGAATGGTATAATAGCCTGGGTAGTATCTGTGCTGTAGTTCAGAATGAAATGAAACATCGTTTAGTTCCCGTGAAATATGGACTTGCTGTGTGTGTAATCCAGAACAAACAAAAGATCTTGTCCAACTATTTCACTGACCAAGGTTTAATTTAGTTCTATCTTATCGTGCAATGTAAACTGAACTTTGTGAAACATCTGAATTGCACCATACTATAAATCCATTCAAAGTGACCAATGGAGTAAACATACTAACCTATTCCACCATACTATAAATCCAAGTGATATCACATATGTGCCTCGGTACTTCTGTACTTGGTCAAAACTATACAAAGAGATTACAGACACAGAAACACTTGATCATTCGTGTTTGTGATGATAATACAGAATTTCTTAGAAATTTGTCTACTGCCATTACAAAAATTGAGAACAGTAAGATGGAGATTCCTCGGTTTGGTTCATCTTTCTCAGGGATCGTTGTTCATCTGTTGTCGTGAGCCTATGATTCACCTTGAGATTGTTCGGGTGAAGGCGTTCTGGCGGCAGTTTCTTCAATAGCAGGTTCTTTAACAGTAGCTGTTACCAAATATGTGCATACAACATCATCAAGACAGACTTATATTTGGGGTACAGTTCAAGAGAGTTTGACGATGACTAACCTTGGGGAGGAGCTTCAGGGGGAGACTGACTTTCCACAGGAGTTGATGCCTGTCCCTGGTTTTGTGCAGCCGATGCTTTTAGTTGCTCCTCTGTGATCTTTAAGTACTCCTCCGTCGTATATGCTCTATCCGAAGAAGGAGACCCATCTGCATTGAAAATATACAGAGGTATCTAATTACTTCAAAGAGAAAGGAACTATCTCGTGGGAGAGAATATTGCAGTATATGTTGTGTATAGCAATACAATGAAAAAAGGCATGGCATAAATTGTTTTGGGCTGAGACATTATTGTCTATGCGTATGGAGGATATAATGCAAACAAACATACGATACAGTGCCCTCTCAGATGAGTAGTCAAACACAATTGTAATGAACTTTACACATTATGGAAACATTTACATCCACTTACTAAGGTCAGTCATGGTTTTAGAATCTCCACTACTAGCAGTTGACGAAGAAGCTGGTGTGCTGGTTTTGTTGGGATTGTATGTGTTTATCGTTGAACTTGAAATGTCATCAAGACCAATCTCCTTTTCAAGTGTGCTCTTGAAATCCCTAGAAACTTCCTACAAGGATAACCATGCAACATTAACAGCCTTCTCAAAAGAGTCATAAACAAGACACTTACATTTAGTTAGCAATGTATTACCTGAAGCTCTCTAATGGTTGGTTGAAAAGCACGCAATGTCTTTCCTAAATTTCGAGCAACCTGCATACATACAGTTTGTTAATGTTACGTGAGAAACATATGGATCTGAGAATAATAAAGACTATTAGAGTATACTTTAGTTAATCTAAGGTCGGGCACTCGGGCAACTTCCAAATATGTTAAAGTTAGTTATTAAGAGCAAATTCAGAGACAAAAAATAATTTGCTAAAGATATCACTCTATTAGTGAGGGGTTGGGGACTCAAAACTACAGATACTAATATATCAAGAGTCTGTATGTCAGTGATAATCTTCCAAATTATTGAGTATACAGAACACTGTTGCAGATACAGCATTTAGTGAAATCCAAATTCTGAACAAGGTAGTGAACTCGAGTGCCAAAGGCCAAAGCCATAGAGATACTTAACTAAACTCAACTATTCACTCAAAATTTTACTTACAGACTCTTCAGCAAAAGAATTTAGCAACTTCACAATAATGTACCGTAGTTTCCCTCTTTAAGTGTACCTAGAAAACTAGGTCTTATCGCTACCTAGACTGAGAAGTCATGTACGTTCATAAAGACACATGTCCAGCTATCCCTAAGTCTGCTATAGAAACTCAACCAAGCAATCTAATGAAACCAATGTTAGCAGTATCTAACATACCCCTCACCTCAGCAAGACCTTTAGGACCAAACACCAACAAAGCCACAACCCCAATAACCAGTGCCTCAGGAGCTCCAACCCCAAACAGAGAAGCATAAACCACCAAACCCTTCTTGCACCTTCCCTTCCTCTCTGCACAGCCGAACCACAATTGAGCTCAAATTACTGAACAGAACAGCAAAAGAGTACAGAAAACACAAACACGCACAAACCCAAATCAAAAAAAGTACCTAGCTTTGAACATTTGGGTCTGAATGAGACACCCAAATTCTTCAAGCCACTCCATTGCGAGAAAAGACTGAAACCCAGTTGAGAACACACAGAAGAAAGATGTAATCTTGGGCTCTTGGGGTGTGAAATCAGTGAAGATGAATAAGGGTTATAGTTTATGACTGACATTATGCTTCTGGGTGAACACAGAAGTTGAGCAGCAGAAGCAGTAGTTTAGGCCATGGCCATCATCTGATGATGTTTGAGAGTTTCTGATTCGTGAGTTGGAGCTGGTGAGAGTCCAAAATTATATTAACCGTAAGCGTTGGATGTGCTTTCAGGATTTTGAGCTTTCTGCCTTTCTTCTTTGGGCAGAACTGAGCTTGGGCTTTGTTGGAGTTGATCCACAAGCACATAATTTCAAATCTAATTTTGAGAAATTGTATGTGGACAAACGAGGAACTACAGATTTCGAATTATAAAGAGAAAACCACATAAGAAAGTGAATACCCTTATTTTTATGTTTTCCAACGACTTTATCACCTATTTTAATTTCACGTTTTGGTGAATTATATACATAAAAATTAGGTTGAAACACCAAGTAATTTTAGATTTCGGGGTTCCCACTATGGCTAAAGATAAGGGAAAGATCATTTATACTGATACTGACAAGATTGTTTTATCGACATATCTGAGATTGCCAAATGTTCGGGAGTTTCTCTATTCACTAATTTTCTTTCTTCTTATTGTTGGATATCTCGTTCGTACACATCTTCTCTTTGAAATGACTCTAAAGTAGGGGTGAACACGAATCCCGCAAATTCTGAACTCGATCCGTTTCTGGCTCAATTCTGTTTGGACGGGACGAAAATGAAAACTTTCACTATTTCGTCCTGACCCGTCCCCTTTTTTAGGGATAAGATCAGGTCTTTTATGATGACAATATTTTGTCTATTTTATCATTTATTTTATTAAGAGTTTACATACTAAATAATTTAATAATTAACAATATCCAAACTAAAAAATAAAATTACTCTAATATGAACTAAATGTATCAATTAAACATGAAATAAGTGCTTGTAGTTTTATTATTTTTAATTAAACATCAAGTAAAACGGTATTACGTTGTGTAGTTGTACACTTCTAGATCCTATCAAATTATGTTTATCTTGTATTGAGCTCAAAATTTGGTTTATCTCATCTCATTCAGATTTTTATTGTTAAATACTCTATTAAATATTTAATTTAAATTGAACCCAAAATTTAACATGTTCAGTTCCGTCTCATCCTATTGTTCAGATTTCAGGACGATTGAGACAGATTTTTAAAATATCTAATCTCATTTCTTCTTGTTTCACTTGAGATGGGGATAAAAACAGGTAAATATTAATCTTACTCGTCTCGTATCCACCCTACTCCAAAGAAGGCTGTTTGAAGTGAGAGACATCTTCGATTGGGTTCATAACATTGGGCTATATCCTTTTTTTAAATAGAAAAAAATAAAGGCTCTATCCTTCTAAGAACACACTCGTTGATGTCTTGGAGTTAGAACCTGTTTTTTATTCAAATGCTTGTTTGAATCAAAAGTTGTTGATGAAGAATTCGAGTTATCGAGACATGTATTTGTGAAATGGTTGTTAATGCCACGTGTGATAATATTGTCATCATAAAAGAGCCGCACATATTCACTTTAGTTAAGAAACTTTTGGTCCATGATTGAAGGTCGAAGAAACTTTACACGCCGCCACTCACATGGTGGTTTTGTCAGTGAAAATCTAAACAAATTGTGCGAAATCGAACATGTACAATTACAATAAATTCGGGAACCTATGATCTTTAATTGATGATAGCTCAAAACTACGATGAACGTGTTCATGATGAGATGACTTGAATGCAGCTGTGACATTTTGGAATTATTCTCCGAGGGGTATACCAAAAAAGAATATAAAGTATGATCTTCCAATAAATACGTGGCGATATATTTGGTATGTAATACAATACATATTAGTATATTTAAAATTGTAGATGAACCCCTACCTACTCGATAAGTTGAACATGGTAGTAAATCCTCTTATGAGAGTAGTCGATCTCTCTTCTTATGAGAGTTTCTCTCTCTTCTTTGAGAGCTTGTTCTTGGACTTTTGCATAAGCACCTCAACCCGTTTAGTTCGTTGGGCCTTTTCTTCAAATTACCGTTTTGTTTTCTATTATGTTTTAATTTCCACTCAAACCCATCACTGTTACATGCATATACCTTCTTCCATCTGTCAACAAGTTCTGATTTGTAATCTCTACTGAGATTTGGTGTCACGATAATCTTTATGACCTATACCGTTTGACGGTAGTAGTCTCTCTTTCTGTCGATTTGGTTTCTCCACACGCGTACTCCAACACTCCCTTTGGTTGTTTTTTGAATTTTGGAATCCAACTGTTTCGTTTCTCATCGTTGGATTTTCATCCCACCGTTGCATGTTTAGGGTTTCCTCGAAAATTTCAGTTTTATTTTGCCTTTGTGTTTCTCCGTAATGGTACTTGGCGTGCTTTGGCGTTAATTGTATCTCTATGCCTCCTTATAAATCACACCCTCGGAATAGTGCACAGTTTCATTCCTGTTTTGCCTCTGAACATTCCACTTCGTTCTTTCAAAAAATGGCTCCGAAGCAACCTGAAGGCAATGAGCGACCTGGACCTGGAGAACCTTTTCTGCATTTCAAGAAACCACCCTCTGGTTCTCCGCCCCGCAATGTCCGCCTTTTAGGCCGTCTCTTGTCACGCCGCAACATACGTGCACTACTGTCATCGACGTCCTTCACACTGCATGGGCATCAATTGGAGTCTTTCAAATCATTTCGATCAAGGGTCAAATTGTTTACTCAATCACGGCGCCATCTGAAGCTGCAGTCCAAGAAGTCATTGATAGGGGCCCTGGAACGTGGATGGGAGCATATTTTTCGGTGCATCGGTGGCCCTCGTATACGAGGTATGAGGATATTCCACTTCACATGGTGTTTTTTTGGATCCAAATTCATGGTTTGGTTTCGGATCTCATGGTCTCAGAGAATGTTCAATGGATGGGAGATCAAGATGGACGTGTTATCGCATTTGACCGGCTTGAGGAACAAGCAGTTTGGTATGGATTCGTACGAATTCGTATTGGATTGGACTCTCTCGTGCCCTGCTGGTGCCTGGTTTTTGGTTTGATCATACTACCCAACTTCTTTTTTGGGCCGAGGTTCGGTATGAAATGTTATGCGATTGGTGTTACCACTATGGACGGCTAGGCCATACTGTCCGAGATTGCAATTGGAATGAACATGCATCAACACATAGAATGGGTCATTGGAACACTATTCTTGAGTTTCACCCGTTTTCTCCTCCAAGGCAGGCATCGCCAAACAACAACCCTAGATAGGTCTCTCCAGGACTACATGCAAGACGCTCCCGCTGGTTCCCTCGTACTCCGTACTTCATCTCCTAACCTTGATGTGGAGCCACCTATTGCAGCATCACCGGTGTCGGCTTTGCAAATCTCAGTTGCTAGACCTAGTTTGGTCCGATTAGCGATCATTAGGCATTCATCCTCACGTCGGCTGTCACCTGGAGTTGAGTTTCTTGCCACATTAGCACCACCGAACCTGCCTGCTGGTCCTTCACGTAAGGTTAAGGAACCAATGATTCTTTGGGATAGTGATGTGGATGCGGAAGTTATCTCCGATTCTTTTGATAGCGACGCCGACATGCATGAGGCAATACAAATCTCTTTACAACATGCAACAACAATCACGTTGCTGAGCCATTTTTTCTTAGACAAAGTGCTCTAATAACTGGGACACCAAGATCTGAACCAACATTTTGCACACCTTTGGACCCAATTTCTTTACAATGGTATTTGGCTCTGCTTGAGGCCCAAGCCCACTCGGCGATTTCTAACACAAGCCCATCTTCATACATTGGAGAGCCATCTCTGCAACCTACTCAACCTCAAGACCACCTTATTGACATCCCTCCTCTTGGATCTTTGCAAGTACTCTCAACTCAGTTCAGACAACTCAACTTGAAAAGAAGAATTCAAGAAGTTTTTGAGGAATCTCTGCGCCTGGCTAAAAGGATGCATTCAGACACGGATGTCCCTCCCTCATCAGTTTCTTTTGAGACACATGTGCATCTGATTCAGCCTCCTAAGAAGAAATATCGGAACCCCTTGGTAAGGATTGTCCCTGCTATTCCTAGGGGAGGCGGTCGGGGACGTGGTTGTCCAAAGATGAATGTTTATGATACTGATCAGGAACCAAAACTATAGCTAGTTCATGCAGTTATCTCCATACCCTCTAGGGGAATCTTCTTCGGTGTTATCTCCGGGGACTTCATCGCTGGCTTAGGTTAGCCATGTCTTTGTACCTCTGGTCTCTTATCCTGACATAACTTTACCTCAATCGATTCCTGTTGTGTCTTCTGTGGCTGATAACTATGTGACACATGATCATGAATTTGTTATTATGGATACCACTTCTGCTTCAACGTCTCTGCTTAGTGCACTTGATACCTCTAGGACAGCTCTTAGTCAGGAGATTATGTCTGAATCTGTTACCTAGCCTCAATTGCCAATGGCTTAGCTCAGGTTCCTTTGCCTCTGACCAGTGATTCCTCCGTTGTGATTGGAATTTCAGAAGATTTCTCTGACAATGCTGATTCTGAATTTGGGAGTGGCGGCCGTCCCAATCTGGCGCCAAACAATGAATGAAGCTATTGTCATGGAATTGTCAGGGGCTAGGCTTGACCCTGACTCAAAAAGCACTTCGTCGTCTCCATAGGAAGCATAAACCAAGATTGTTGTTCTTAATGGAAACTAGGGCATCAGATGACATAATTGAAGACTGGCAACAATCTTTAGGTTATACTCAAGGTATGTAAAATCGATATTATCGGTGATATTTCGATTTTTTGAAATTACCTGAAAAATCCTTAAATATATCCCTAAATTTTTCGAATTTTTTTTATTTTTATCGATATTTCCGATATTTTCCTATATTTCCCAAAAATTTCAAAATTTCCGTAAACTTTTCACATTTAAGGTTTAGTTTAGTAAATTTTCAATCTTCACATGCTCAATATCCAATCCACCTTTCACGTGACATGTCCAATACGTGCGAAATTACATGGGAGAACAATCATTTAATGATTATTCTTCACAATACACACATAATTATACACAGGGAGATGGAGAAAATAGTGTGAATTTTGAACCTCATAGGTGCCCTACGTGGTTTTGAAGTATTTATATATTTGATTTTGTGATGTGGGATGTGTAACATATTGTACAAAAGACGTGATGGCATAACCTCCTATAAGTTTTAGCCATCAAAAATTAAAAATAGAACTAATAAATTATATTTTAATAATTATCAGCACTTAATACATACTAGTGTTAAAAAAAGCAGTAATCGGACACGAATCGTTATGGTACTGATTATTGTGTAGTCGATTACTCGGTGATTAATCGGGATTAATCGGAATCGGTATTTTTTTTATCTATTAAATAATATTATAATTAGTAATATAATAAAAAAAATATCTAAAAGATCATTAGCATTTCCAACGATACCCTATTTCACAAATAAAGTCAAATTTTAATTTTTTTTACGCAAAATATCACTCCAACAGAGACCTTAAAGCAAAGTTAAATGTAACTTTGAGTTAAATTTTGAAGTTATATTTAACAAAAGTGGAGAGAAAAAATGACTTGAAGTCATATTCTCTATCTTTCAGTTTTTATTGTTTTAACATTCAATTTAGTCAAGTTTAACTTTTAAGTAATTTTTTTACTACCTCACAAGTTATATATCATCTAGCTATATTTAAATTTTAGACAATTTTAACTTTAGAATTTAAAACTTCACTATTGGAGAAGGTAAAATGTTTAAGTAAAAAAAAATGTTAGGAAAGTGATCAAAATTGAACACATAGTTCAATATTAAAATAATAAACATAAGAAAATGCATTTCAAATAAGAAAATCACTCCATACTAAATCTTCCTTGGAAAAAAAATATTGGATTTTGGGTTGTTATTTTTAAATTTTGATTTCTTATTAAAAAAAATATATGGTTGTGTAGGCAGTGTAACACACCGATTAATCGGTGAATCGGCCGATTAATTGGTTTCTACACAGTTCACTGTGTAAGGGGTCGTTCAGGCCTTAATCTACACATATTCTTACCGATTAACGATTACACACTGATTAATCGGCCGTGTAGACTGTGTTTTCGAACACTGATACATACTAATTCATATAGTAATTTAGCAAATTCATGTCTTGATGTTTGATCAATATTTTCTTTTCACATAAGGTAGATAATTGATCATGTAACAACATCCAAAAGTTTCATTACAAATTTTCATGTATTTTTATTAGTTTCCGTCATTTTCGTCAGAATTTTCACTGGATCAATATTTCCGTCGATATATCCAAATTTTGGAACGTCGATATATTCTCGATATCCGATATTTTACTCATTGGTTATACTCATCGTTTTGTGAAACCACCTAGTTTGGGATGTGGGTTAGCTGTCCTCTGGAATGATGATTTGCAAGTAGTCATATTTAGTAGTAGTTTAAACTTTATAGATGCTTCGGTTCGGTTTGTTAAGGAGATTTTTTTTTGTAAAATAACTATGATGTACGGAACTCCTTATGCTAGTTTGAAACCTTGCTTTTGGTATGAGTTGTGTCATATATTCAGTTCTGTGTCAATTCCTTGGATATGTTTTAGAGACTTTAATGATATTCTTTGGAGTTCTGAAAAATGGGGAGAGTGATCTCCTATTTAGAAAATTTGTTAATCAGTGTGCTCTTTGTGATATGGACTTTCAAGGACCGCCATTCACTTGGTTTTCTTACCGGGATGGCAAGATTTTGGTTAAAGAACGTTTGGACGGAGCATTTGGGAATATGGCCTAGAACCATAATCAACCCCACACATAAATCTTTCATCTCTCCAATGTTGGTTTAGACCATAGGCCAATTCTGTTGGACACAATCCCTATTGTTACAAAGACAATTCCCAAATTTAGGTTTGAACATTCACTACCACATATTTACCCATTGGCGGCGATTTTTAAATCGCCGCCAATGTTTTTTATCATTTACCGGCGATTTTTAAGTCGCCGGCAATGTCCCATCGGTAATGTTTAAAAAAAAAAAAAGACATTGCCGGCGACATACATTTATGTCGCCGGCAATGTCTTTTTTTTTTTTTTAAACATTACCGGCGACGGAAATTTATGTCGCCGGCAATGTCTTTTTATTTTTATTTTTTTGCAATACGGGACATTGCCGGCGACTTACATTTAAGTCGCCGGTAATGTTAAAAAATATATATATATATATATACATTACCGGCGATTTTTCAGGCAAAAATCGCCGGTAATGATAAAAAAACATTGCCGGCGATTTAAAAATCGCCGGCAATGGGTAAATATGTGGTAGTGATTTTTGGTTAATCAACCCAGACTGTGGTGAGGTTGTCTCCAAAGCTTGAAAACTAAAGATTGTATCTTCTTCTTCTCATACTTGGAATGTCAATCTTTCGAGATGTAAAGTTCGCTTATCTACTTGGGCTAAAATAAACTTTCCCCAGTTCCTCCAACAATCAGAAAAATTAGTACAACAAATTGAAAAGCTACAGACGGAAAATGCATCTCAAGCACTAATTCAGGAAGTTATTTGTCAACTTGACAATCACTAGAAGCTAGAAGAGGTCTATTGGCAGCAACGTTCCAGAGTTCAGTGGTTAACTGAGGGGGATAAGAATACCTCCTTTTTCCACCAACATCATTACAACATCGCAGGTTTAACCAGATTTTGAGACTTAAGGATGATGATGGACATTGGTTATCGTCACCATAAACAATACACGTGCATCTCACCAATTTCTATCATCAATTATTTACTTCAGAACCCATTCAGTCTCAAGATGCTACCTTATCTTTTGAGGATATCTCTGTTACGAAGGAAATGAATGACTCTCTTCTTTCTCCATTGTCTGTGGATGAGGTGAGAAATGCCGTTTTTGATTTAGGAGGCAATAAATCACCGGGTCCAGATGGTTTTTTAAGAGCTTTTTATCAAGCCTTTTGGAATATTCTGAATCCCCTCGTTACTGAGACTGTCTCGAAGAGTTTCAATTGGCAAACTTCTTTGCGAGAACTAAACCATACCCATATTGTGATACTTCCTAAGGTTGATAATCCCCAGACTGCAGTTCAACTTCGACCTATAGGACTTTGTAATTTCTCTTATAAGATATTCTCAAGAATTTTGGTTAATAGAATGAAACCTTTTATGTCAGCTTGGATCACTGAAAATTAGGCGGCATTCATTGAAGGACGGAAAATTCATGACAATATTATTGTTGCTCATGAACTTTTCCATTTTTTAAGACTGCAGAGACAAGGACATGCTGAGTTCATGGCAATGAAGCTTGATATGCAGAAAGCACATGATAGAGTATAATGGTCCTTCCTTCGCCGTACTATGCTTGCAATGGATTTTCATATCAAATGGGTGAATATTGTGATGCAATGTGTTACTTCCGCCTCTCTCTCTGTTCTCCTTAATGGCACTCCAGGAGAATCGTTTCAGCCTAGCAGGGGGTTAGGCCAGGGGGATCTTTTATCCCCATTTCTCTTTCTTCTTGTTAGTGATGTACTTTCGAAGATTTTGGTAAAACTCTCATATGTAAACATTCTCCATCCCATTCAAGTCATGCCAAAAATTCCACCGATTAATCGTTTGTTCTTTGCGGACGACTCACGGTTTTTCTTGAAAGCATCATTGGGCAACTGTGAAGTCCTTTCCGATGTTGTTTACCATTATTGCCAAGCATCCAGACAAAGAATTAATCATGAAAAATCATTTTTGTATTTATCTCCAAATACAAGACCAGAAATTTATTTGTTACTCTCCCTGGCTACTAACATTAAGCATGTCAATGACCCTGGTAAGTATCTGGGATTGCCTATTTTATGGCCAAGAGCAAAAAAAGTATCTCTAAATTTTATCAGAGATCGTGTGGAACGCAAGTGTACGGGATGGAAACAACGTCTTCTTACTCAGGGTGGAAATGAAGTTTTAATCAAACCTGTGGCTTTTGCAATTCCTGCATACTCTATTTCATGTTTTCTATATCCGAAGGGGTTGTGTAATCAACTATCGTCTATTCTATTTAATTTCTGGTGGACTAATAAAGAGGATACAACCTTACGCTGGAAAAGTTAGCCCTTCTTACAGAAACCTAAGATTGAAGGTGGACTAGGATTCAGAGATTTGAGACAATTTAATAAGGCTCTGTTGATGAAACAAATATGGCGTTTTTTGCACGAACCCTTGGCGTCGGTAGCTCGTTTAATTAAAAGTGTTTATTTTTCAGAGTCGAATATTTTGGAAGCTTCAAGAGGGAAAGGCCCATCTTGGTTTTGGTCAGGGATTTTCACAGTTAAATCATTGTTTGCTGAAGGTTTAAGTGCTCGGATTAACAATGGTAATTCTATGATAGTTTGGACTCAAAACTGGGTTCCATCTCTTCTGTCTCGTAATTTGTAACATCATCTACCGCAACCAATAGTCCCAGTCTCCTCATTGATCGATAGAACCAGTGTTAAATGGAACCTAAATTTTGTTAATTGAGGCTTTCCACTCACATCTCTCTATTTGAATGATCAATACATTTGACATCACTCTCACTCCGGAATTTACACAGTTAAAGATGGTTACATGTATCTCCATAATAGATACAGTCAACTACCAGGACTATACTCTGCTTCTTCATCTTATATTATCCGAAGAAAAACATGGAAATGGTTATGGGCTTTGGATATCTTGCCTAAGATTAAACTATTCTTATGGAAGACATTACATAATATTCGCCCTGTAAATGCGGTTCTTAGAATGCGCCATGTAAGGACATCGGTTACATGCCTTTTGTGCGATCAGGATGATAAAACCTTGGAATATTGCCTCTTTATATGTCCTTGGGCTCAAGAAGTCTGGGAAATTCATCCACTTGGGTATAAACTTGACCTGCTTATGCTTTCATCTTTAGCTCAATGGGTGGAAAGAGCTGTTAGTGAATTTGCAAACTAACATCATGTGTTTATATACATATCTTTCGTGTTATGGCAAATTTAGAAATGTCGCAACAAGGCAGTTATTCAATACATAGTCTGACTCCTTTCAAGCGACAAACATGGCATTTCTTGCAGTGTGACAACCCGAACCGGAAATGGTAGTTAATCGGCTTAATTCGTGAGATTCAATCGTAGTTTGTCGTAATTAATCGATTTGGCGGTCTTGTTTGTGACTAAAATATCGGGCGAGAATTTGATATAAGTTCCTTCACAAGAGTTGTAGAGTTTATGATTTCGAGCTCGTAGGAGTTTTCCGATGATTTTTCTGATGTTCGATGAATATGTTATGAATATTTTCGACTGTTGAATTTAATCGTGTTTATCCGTTTGGTTTTGATCCGTTTTCGACCGTTGATCGTTTTAGTCACGAGTATAAATATTGAAGTAGTCGTAAAATTGTCGAAAAGTCACATTTGGGCCGAGTTAACCAAGATTGGACCGTTGACCAAGTTTGACCTGCGTTGACCGAATGATTTTGGCACCGTCGTTGACCACCGATCGACTTTTTGATTCTGGCCATTTCAGACCTCAAGCTTGGTATGGTTAGCTTCCACTCGTGATTTTATATTGTTTTGAACTTGGTTTGAGTTGATTTGGTTGAGTTTTGAGGGAGAACCGACTTGTTAAAGTTTAAAATTTTCGCCAAAATTGGGTGGACTATTCCGGCCACTTTTGGGACCGATGGGTTTGGGGGTTTTGCTCCCCTCAACCCATAGATGTTTTTGGGTGAAAGAATTTTAGAATTGGAGGCCGTTTGAAGCTCGCCGGAATAGGTCACAGGAATTAATGGAGGTTTGAATTTTCGAGCTTGATTCCGGTCGGTGGGTTTCAAATTAGAGGTTGGTGTAGAAGGAAAAGTTATTGGTCTTGAGGAGTAGATGTGATCTGGAAATTTTCACCGAAATTGGCCACCGTTAACTTTTTGGAATTTTGGGAAGTTTTATACCGTTTTACTCGTAATCGCGCCCCGATCGTAGTCTTGAGGTTATCGAGTTGATTTGGGTGGTGGATTTTGTGTCGATGGATAAGTAGAGTATTTATGGGATTTTCGACGATTTTGTTGATATTCAAGTTATATGTTTTCGGAAATTGTTGGTTTCCGATGTGTGGTTCAGGGTTTTGAATTGTGATTTTGATCAGTGGTATTTGTGATTATTCAGGAGATCAAGATCATACGGTTGGCGAGGGAACTACCGCCAGATCACGGGATTAGGGCATTTTCGCGTTGTGCTTGTCTGTGAGTGGACATTTCTTTTCACTGTTGATTGCGAGTCTTTTATATACGTTTTATGAGCATGAGCATGCAGTTATGATTATGAATTATACGAGCATGTGTTTTATGATTATGCATTTACGAATATGCTTTTATAATTATGCATTACGAGTATGCTTTTACATTACGCATTATGCATTTGCATGGAAACTTTTATGATTTGGTTTACATAGAGTACAGTCTCAGTAGTAATTGTATCGATACACTTAGTATCCCGGCTAATCCCCGAGGATGTTTACCGGGGGGGACTGTTACCCTGACCCAAGGTCTTTACCGGGAGAAGCGGATACCCTGACCTGAGGCCCTTTTTGGCTAGAATCACGTGAGGATCAGGGATCTCGTGATTCAGACTGTACTGGCGCGGATGTGTCCATGAGTAACCCCACGGGATTTCCGATGCATGCTCTGTACGCGTGAGGAGTTAGAGTCTCCCTCGTGTACCATATGATTTTTATGCATCTAGACTCGCATATGTTTTCTAAACATATGTATTTATTCGGCAAAAGACATTTATTTTCATCCACTCACTCTAACGGTTTATATATCTTTCCTTGGGCTCTTTGTTTTCAACGCCCAGATTGCAGTTTGGATTCAGGTGTCGCACATCAAGGTTGGAAGCTTAGTATTCGAGCTACTTTTTCTTTCTCAGTAGGTTTCTAGTTTGGCCTACTGTTATGTATACATGTATATACTAGAGGTCGCTCTGAATACTATTATGTTTATATTTCCACATGATTTTCCCGGATTTCTGTAAAGCTACAGTTTTGTTTATTGCTTTACGTTATGATATGTTTTTGAGAAATCCAGATGGAATTGGTGCCCACAGTTTGACTTTTGTGGCATAGGATGAAGTGTATTTTTCCCGCTGTAGGTTAATGGTAACTACGCGATATAGTGGAACTCTGCCAAAAAATTTATGATTTTTGAAAGTTCATGTTTTCAAAAGGGGTCTGATTTTGGTTTAGGAAACTAAATCGGGGTCGGGTCCTTTCATGCAGCTCAAGAATATATGACCATATGGATCGTGAAGATTTCTTCCTTTAAACCGTGGAGGGCGAGTGAAGAGTTTACAACTCATTGGCAAAAGCCGCATAATACGCGGTTAAGATTAATACAGATGTGTCTTAAAATGCTTATACTCTCAAAGCTGGTTTGGGAGCTGTGGCTAGAGATTCGAATGGACAACTTCTATAGGCGGCGGTGAAAACGACTTCTTCAATTTTTGATGAGGCAGCAGAAGCTCAGGCTATTCTACTAGGTTTACAACTGGCTCAGGAGATGAAGTGGAGTACGGTTATTTTGGAATTTGATTGTCAAACCCTAGTCCAAGCTCTGGAGACTTCTTCATTATCGCTTCATTGGTCTTCTATCTCCTGGCTCCGTCAAAACATTGATTTGGCTTCTGGTTTTGATCATATCAACTGGTGTTGGACCAGTAAAGAAGTCAACTTGTTGGCAGGCATAGTTGCAGCAAGGGCTTCAAGTTTGGAAAATCTTCCAAACTGGGTCACTAATCTTCCTGCAGATATTTCTCTTTTGCTTAGTACTGATATGTTATTTCATCCTCCTTAGTTTGTTTAGTTCTTGATCTGTTTTATCAAAAAAAAAGGAAAAAAAAATAACATGTTAGTATATTTAAAACTAAAGATAAAATTGTTGATGAACCCCTACCTACTCGATAAGTAGAACATGTAGTTGCGTTGCACCTCTCTATCGTGGACCCTAGCATTCCAATATACTAGAAAAATCTCGCACTTGATGTGTGCGGAGCAATGAAAATGAGAGTTTTGGGAGAGTAAACAAATATATATATATAGCAGTTAGCTTTATTTTTCTGGATTTTCTTTTGCTTTTTTATAAAAAATTAGAACTAACTATTTTTTTTATTATGGGCTTTTGAGAAATCTATATTTTGGTGAAGTCAAAGAAAGGGGGGTTGACTTTATTATAGTAAAGATGGGTGGATCTAGCAAAATAGAGTTTTCATGTTATAAACTAAAGTGTAAGAAACACAACATTCTCCTTAAATAAAGTTACCTTGATCTCGTGGACCTTCGTTCTTCCTTGGCTTTTTCCTTGACGGAGACGATTGTAACCGACCCATAAGGTTCTGGTCGCAACTTTTCGATTGGATGATGGCGATTTTTGTTGTTTGTGGCGGGAGAAGTGATGCGGGTGGTGAAGTGAGAGATCTGGGTTTTGATGGGATGTTGGCATGGCACCATCGACCTTGCTGAGGGCGATTGAAGAGGAGGGCCAACAGTGCTCCGACGATGCTGGTAAGATTCGTGCTGGTGGTGATTCGGATGTCGTGGCTGGGCTGGGCTGGCCGCTTTCGTCGACAACGGGGGTAGACGATGGAAGGCATATCTTTGTCGCTGGTTGGTTTTTATGTTTGGGTTGGTTTGGAGGGATGGATCCAAGCAGAAGCTATGGCTTAAATGAGGCTACACATAATATTGATTGCCTTTGGATTGTCGATTGCGGTGGGCGGCGAATCCGGGGAAGGTTTGAAGTGCGCCTGCTAATGATTTGCGACTGGTGGAGCACTTCCCTGGTGGAGGTGGCTATAACGTGGGATGATAGTGGCAGCTTGGAGACCCTAGCATTCGCTGGGCCGCTACATAGATTGTGGGTTATTGTTTGGCTTTATTGGCTTTTTCCTTGGTGGGCTTCATACACATTGGGCTTGGGTTGTACTCTATATTAGCTCTGGATCTATGGGTTGAAGAGGCTACCATCCTTGCTTGGGTTGACTTTCGCTAGTCCCTGTTGGATGTTAAGCTGGGATCCTGGAGATTACTCCGCCCCTTAGGCGAGATGGGTCTAGGTAGTTAAGAAGTGGTACACAATAAATTTTGGTAATCCTCATGCTACTCTAGTTTCTTAGTCTAGGATCAAAACTTGAATTTTCATAGTATAGTGATGCATTAGAAGTTTCAATTTATCGGATCGGGTAATTTGGTAGAGCTCTGTATTACTATCACAGTAATGCATATTTTTACCATCTAAAAAAAAACTAAAGTGTTAAGAATTAATAGTGTATAGATGAACATTATACTATGTATATGCATACCTTTTTCATTTGATTGCTACATTCTTACATTCTTACTCTATTAAGTTAGGGGAATAAGAAGTCATGTTACAACAATCTAAAAACTATCCTAGCGAAGTTACTTTGTTGTCTTCCTTTAGTTATGTAGCAAGTTGTTTTTCTATTTTAAAGTCAGTAATAATGCTCTACATGTTTAGAGTCGGGCGATCTAGGTGATATGTCTGTGTGTGCACTCTTAGTGTTTTGTCTGTCCAGCGAAGGTGTGTGTCGTGCTCAAATGGTCACATTCTCCTAATAACAAGATGAAACCTAATGACGGCGATCCAAGATTCATTTGGCAGCATGGTTGAGAAACAATTATATTCGTCATGATGCGTCACTTTAGTTGCGTTATCTTCCCGATATTATGTCGTCACAATGGAAAACTGATAGAGTAATTGAAGTCACACTCTTTGTTAATTGGTGCTTGTTTGAATGCATAAGAGTTATGAGTTATCTTGTGAGTTTTTGAGATACTCTGTTTGTGCTTATTCTAAAACGGGGTTTAAGTATTATGTCCCTTCCCCCCACCGAGTATGTACTCGACAGTTTCATTAATGAAAACTTGAGGACTGCCGCACCGCCCTTAGTTAAAAAAAAACAATCTAAAAACTATCCACTCAAATCATTATCGCCATTTTTATGACTTATTCCAGTTTGTGAGGTTCTTGTAAATTAATTGAAAGCAGCCCTTTCAAGATAAGTATATCAATAAGTTATATATTATTTAAGTTAAATTATTTCAAATGAATGTTATATTATATATTAGCAAAATTTACAAGAGTGAATCACATAATATTCGACTACTCTAAAGGTTCGAAATAATTCTTTACAAAAAAATTTGCCTACCATTCTACATAACGAGATTCAGATACCTAAAATGTAGAAGTAAGTTTCCTAAAACTTAAAAGGTAAAAAGTCCCACTTTTAGTTAGAAATTGAGAGAATGTAAAAGGTGACCGGAAGAAAGAGATCAAGGCATCGAGCTCCAAAAGAATTTAATAATAATAAGAGCAATAGAAAGGGAATGAAATATCGCTATCCATAAAAGCAGAAAATTATCTATTGAGGACCTCTATTGTGAGAACTTGGTGAGTACCTTCTTATAAGTTATATTTTAATATTTTGGAAGATCAACCGTTGTGTATCTAGCTACATATCCGTAGATCATTTCTATAAATTTTCATCAAATTTGAAAAACGTTAAGATGTCGAACAAGATGAAATAAATTAACGTTCTAAATTTATCAAACTGAAACCGTTTATGTTTATAATTGATAAGTTATGATTTTGAATCCCTTAACGATTTTCGATTTGGTTAAAAATTTACAAGAATGATCTACTCATATATAACTAAACATCTAACAGTTCATATGTTAAAATATGATCAAAAATAGCCTTATAATTATTGTATAGAAAGTCTTCCCAAAATTCTCGCTATGAAAATTTCCACTATAAAAGTCCTTCATAAAAATAATGAAGAAAATAAAAAGGATGAAGAAGACGGTGATGGACTAGTCAGCCAGTGAGTGAACCACTCGTGCAAAGTTTAATTTTCTTTAATTTATGTTTAAGGGTGAATGTGTGTGAAGAGAGAGAGAGAGAGAGAGTAGGGGTGTAATGAGAAAATATTATACCGTATAAACAAAAGATGGGTTTATCCCTTTCAAAAAAAGAGAGAGATGAGTTTATGTCACTGTCTTTACGCACGATGGGTGCAGCATAAAAACCCATCAAAAAACAAGTCCCCCGCACGTGCGCGCGTCTTTGACAAAAGTGAGGTTCCTCACTCCCTCCCTCCCCCATCATCGTTTATCAAAGAACAATTACAAATGGGTACGAGATGTTTTGCCCCTCTAAAAGGGAATAATTCCACGACGTGGAAAATAAATGTTCAAGATAATAATTTATGATTTAAATTTTTTTATGTACTATTTATTTAAACTTAACACAGTTTAAATTTTGACAAGTATCCCGCATATTTTTTCAAAAAAAAATTGAATTTACTTGCATGCATCTCAAAATCTCCAATTTATATATGGCATTTATATATTAAGCTCCCTGGATAATATATACTTAATATATTTGTGCATAAAACGCGATTGACTCTTGTTTCCAAAATCATCTCCAAATATCTAACATAATAGAATGAGCTCAAAGGCATTACTCAAATTCCAATCTCACATGCAAATGCGAGTATTCAATCTAGCTAACATCTTTATGTTTTATCAAGAACTAGAATATTATGTATAAAATTTAGGTTGAGTATAGGATGAGTTGAGTCAATTTTTAGCTGTCTTCATCGAGACCTATATAACATATGAGATGGGATGAGACATGACAGAGTTTGATATTGACATAATTGGTATGTGTCGATAAACCTAAAACTTGAATGAAACAAAATAAAATGAGTCAAGACGAACGGACCGGAATAAACGCTTCACATATTAATATTCCAATTTTCTAAAATTTCTCTCGGGACGAAATTAAGAGTCATCCAAGGTAAAGTCCCTTATTAGTTGCAGAATTTGGGGTAATCCGGCAGGGAAATCATAAATGCAATCACAAGAACAAAGCGGTCGGCCCACATAACGCATAAAACCGTCACACCATGCAGCTAGCATCAGCAATCCAGCATTGGCACAACGTAAATTGAAGCTGAGTATGAGGGTAATATCGTCAAGCACTTTAGCTCCTAGGAGCATTTTTAATATTTAGATTTAAAATGTAGTTTAAGTAATAATTAGTGAAGTGTTTGACTTCGAAAACGATATGTAGGAGGAGGTAATATAACTATATATATAAATACAGCTGGCTTTGTTTTTGTCCAATCATCATCATCAACTTGCCCAATTTTAATCATTCACTCCCAAAAGGCCCAAAGCCCATGGCAATATAAACACCAATAATATATTGCCTTGCCATGAAATGAACATTATGTCAGATACTCAGCGCACATTGCATCATATTTTGACTCCCATATTGAATCATATTGATTTTATATAGAAAATTAAGCACGTAAAATTTATACAATGTGTAACTTTACAATTCTGACTCATTAATTAAACACATAATTTTAGACAATTGAAGCATGAATTTTTTATACTCATCATTCAAAAAGTTAAAACAATATTTTCGTCTCTCTTGCTTACACACAACTAGCGCGTCTTAATATTTAAACTGCCAAAAGTCGATGTTTTTTTTGTTTCAATCTCCAAAGTTCATTCACTGTCCTTCATAAAATAATAAAATGACTCATTTTGTAAAATAATAAAATAAAAAATCAAAATCAGCGATGGAATTACACCACTGTCCTTCATAAGCAATTGCACAATAAAATTCCATAAATCAATTTGTTAAAAGGGAAAAAAAATATTAGTGGGTCCTACACACAACTCAGAGAGAGAGAGTTTGTTGTGTTATAGAATCACATTTTCCTTCATTCATTCACACTCTGTCTCTCTGTGTCTCTAGAAAACGTTGCTTCCTCTCAGCAGATCGAAATCCACGGTCATGCCGATCAAATCCTTCCTTCTCCACCGTCCACGTAGCCGTTAAATCGCCGCCGGAAAATAATGGAGCTTCCATAACCAAAAGCAGAGCACACAGAGCTCATCACCAAAGTCCGATCACAAATCAAATTCCACCATGAGAAGCGTCACTAACAGCAGCGTCGACACCATCAACGCTGCCGCCACCGCCATAGTCTCCGCCGAGGCTCGCGTCCAGCCCACCACCGTCCCCGTAACTACTTCTCTCTCACACACAATTTGCGTGTTCGTTTCTGTTGAATCCGTTATGGTGTTTGGTTAATGAGTAAAAACTGCTAAAAAGGAGTGGGGGATCTTGGCTTCACTTTTTTACTTGTGCTGCATGCTGAAAAGTTAGTAACTTTTGTGCTCCGGAAAAGTAAAGTGGAGTGCTTTTGAGTTGCTTTTGAGTTTGGAAAAAGATAAGTAATTATGAGGTGGCTAGTTTGTTACAATTTTTTTGAGAAATTGAGTTTTATGTGATCAGCTGACCAATCCTATACTCTGTTATTATGCATTTCTATAGCAGACAGCGGAGGATGAACCTTTTGATTTCGTTTATTTAGGTTCAAGTTAGATGTCCTCCTCGAGTTAAAATTTACTGTGTTTTGATGTGATGGAAAATTTAGATTCATGAGTTTCGTGGACTTATCTAGCAGCCCTTTTTAATTGGAATTCGATGAGGTAATTCCTGGAGCATTTGCTGTTTGAAGCTTTTCGTAGCTTGAGTCAAGGATAATATAGTGCCATAGCATTGCAATTTCGATGATTGCTTTTTTCTGTTTCTGTACAATGTGCGTTGAGGTGCACACGCTGTTTAAATGGCAGCGGTCACAGAATTTCGGAGTACAGAGAAATCTTTTGCTTGAGAAAGCATTCAATAATTTATACATTATTTGGTTGAACTGCTAGTCATTGACAATCTTCTGTTCTTAAACTGTAGAAAAGAAGATGGGGAAGCTGCTGGAGCCTATATTGGTGCTTTGGATCTCATAAGAACAACAAGCGGATTGGTCATGCAGTCCTTGTTCCGGAGCCTGTAGTATCAGGAGTTGCAGTCTCTTCTTCAGAAAACCCAACATCCTCGACTTCAATTGTACTTCCCTTCATTGCCCCTCCCTCATCTCCTGTGTCGTTTCTTCCATCTGAACCACCATCCTCTACTCAATCACCTGCTGGATTCATGTCCTTTGCTTCCCTTGCTGCAAATTCCTATTCTCCAGGTGGAGCTCAATCCATGTTTACAATTGGCCCTTATGCGTATGAGACCCAGTTAGTTTCACCACCTGTGTTCTCTACCTTCAACACCGAACCTTCTACTGCTTCATATACTCCCCCTCCGGAGTCTGTGCAATTGACTACACCTTCATCCCCTGAAGTGCCATTTGCTCAGCTCCTTTCATCTTCATTGGACAGAAGTCGTAGACAAAGTGGTGGCAATCAGAAGTTTGCATTGTCCTATGGTGAGTTCCAGCCTTACCAACAATATCCAGGAAGCCCGGGTAGCAATCTCAGATCACCGGGATCAGTGATATCAAATTCTGGCACATCTTCTCCTTTTCCTGACAGATATCCTGTGCTTGAATTCCGCATGGGGGAGGCTCCTAAACTCTTGGGATTTGAACATTTTACAACTCATAAATGGGGTTCAAGGATAGGTTCAGGATCATTAACACCTGATGGTACTGGACTGGGTTCCAGACTAGGTTCTGGGACAATAACACCAGACGGCTATGAGCTAGGTTCAAGATTAGCTTCTGGATCAATGACCCCTAATGGTTTGGGGATCGGATCCAGGCTGGGTTCTGGATGTTTGACACCTGATGGTACAGGGCCTGTGTCTAGAGATGCTGTCCTTCTGGAGAACCATATATCTGAGGTGGTATCCCTCACCAACTCACAGAGTGGATGTCAAAATGATGGAATTGTATTTGATCACAGGGTGTCATTTGAATTGACTTGTGGAGATGTTGCTTCCCGTCTTGCAAATAAATCAAATCCATCATTTAGAGCTGCATCAGAATCATCAAAGGACATGGCAGTTGAATTCCCAAATCATAGAGATGGATCATCAATAACAGAGAAGTCGAGTGCCGGGGACAGTTTCAGTAGAATTCCTGAAGATGCTTCTGGAGAAATGGAAGATAATTGTTATCGGAAGCATAGGTCAATCACACTTGGATCAACGAAGGACTTCAATTTTGACAACACAAAATCTGATGTTCCAAACAAGCCGGACATTGGCTCAGAGTGGTGGGCAAACAAGAATGTTGCTCCGAAGGAATCTAAACCCGGAAATGACTGGACTTTCTTTCCAATCCTACAAGCTGGTGTTAGATAACATAGGAAAGGCTCAACATTCGCTTCATCTCCCTATCTGATGTATAGCCTCGTAAACCCAAGATCACAATGTTGATGGATCGATGGATAGAGGGCGGAGGTGAGTGTTTCTTATCAGTCATGACCTTAAAAAGATATATAATACAGGGAGGAGATAGATTGTAGAATTGATAGTGTGAGTAATCAAAAAGATTCTTTAGAATATTTTTTTACTTGATGTTATACAAAAAGATAGCATTCACTTGTTGTAGATGTTATGTTCTGGATTATTTTTTCCTCAATGTGTAATAAAGAAAAGTTCTTTACCCCCATATGAAGGTCCTCTCTTGATTCAAAGACTCCGTTTCTGATATTGGCATATTCTTTCGTGGTAAAGATGTAGGGCATGAGCATTCATTCTGTGGTCTAGTGTTTGTAGGGTACTCTTAAGTTGGTGCTAACACTTGTATTGCTGATTAAGGATAACCATGATGTAAACCTTATTGTACATTACTTCTGTTGTAATCCTTATTGTACATTGAGATAGTATTCTCATAGGTTAAGGTTTAGTGTCTTAATGGGAGACATAAACCTTGAGCACTATATAAAGGATTTGATCTCTGTTTTAGTTGTTGTCCAACATAGTATTCTGCCCCATAGAAGAGTTGTGGATCAAGGATAGCTAAAAGAGAGGGTCATATATCCATGTCGCCTTCAACGAGTTCCGGAACATGTATGCATTCATTCTTAACTATTAGTGATCAATCTTCATGTTTTTGTGTTCTTGCATTGACATAGCTATATTAGGTTTTAACATTTGGTATCAGAGCTAACTATGTTTAATCAAGAATAAAAAATTAAAAAAAATTTGGATGACATACATAATTTTTGATGAACACACTTACCATGGGGAAATTGGTTTTACTAATATCATCTTCAGGGCCGTTGCTCTTGACCGGCCCAAAATAATGAACTGATGAGAAGGGATTGCTTACATACTGGGCTAATTAAATAAAATAAAAAAGAAGAGGTTTTCTGTTTTCTGGTTTTGGACGAATAACGATCCCGTAGCTCATCATCAATCAAGCAAGTGCAGAATCATTGGAGTTCAACAGGAATTAGCAAATTGGTTAGTGCTAGAGTGATTCATCTTCTCCCATATTTCTACTACATCTCTGGCTTGACAATCAAGATCAAATATTTTTTTTAAGCTTTTCATAAAAATCTGGGTTCATGTTGTTTTTCTTTTTCTGATGAACTCAAACATCCATCAAAACCGTGATCTTGATTGTTATTCCGGACACTAACTCATGTGATTTTGTGGCTTGGAGCATACGTTGGATCCCTGGTACGACTCCTTCATTCTTTTATCATAGTAACTTACAAGAGGAGATGAATCACACATAGGGAAACCTTATTTTCCGCAATTCATTCATGGTTTTTCCTTCCATTCTGAAGCAACTGTTTGATAATTTCAGTAGATTTTGGCTTATATATGTTCTTGTAAAACTGTAATTGATATCCATGAATAAAACTTGAAAACAAGTTTAACAATTAAACTCCATGGTTCCTTTGCCTTCTGGTGCTGCCATAGCAGTCATGAAATAAAAGGAATTTAAGATTCACTAAGAACTTGTGGCTTGTCACTTAGGAGGCTGTGTAATTCATTCCCATAGGAATATTCATACATCACAATTTTCTTAAGTGAAGAAGTCAGTGTATGACATGAATTTGAATCAAATTCAGAGGTTGTTTTAGAAGACCTAGCTAGATGAGCATGTTTTCTTAAGCTAACCTAATCTGGTTTCCTTTTTCAATGGTCATACAATTCATAACGATCATTCATTGGCCATTGAGGCAAAATTGATTACATACATAAAGATACTAATGGAACTTAAAATTTTTCTTTCAGCTTCCAACATGAATTTTGGTGTAAATCAAATTGTGACTCTCACCGGTTCAAACTTCAGAAAATGGAAAGAAGACATTGAAATGTGTCTAGGATTTGCTGGTTATGATCATGTCCTTAAAGAGTCTGCACCTGAATTACTAGCAACTTCTACACCTAAACAGAAAAAACAAAGTAGAATTTAGCATGAGCATGATAGATTGGCTATTATGATTATGAAGAGATCAATGTCTGATATAGTTAGGGGAGGTTTTGAGGATGCTGATTCTGCCAGGGAATTTTTAGAAAATGACAAAAAGAAGTATAAGCTAGCAGATAAAGCTGAAATTGGGAATCACCTAAACTTATTAATCTCAATGAAGTACGATGGGAGAGGTAGTGTCAGGGAATATATTCTAAAATGCAGTAATGTGGCTAGGAAGTTAAGGGCTTCAAACATTTCAGTTGATGATCAACTTCTGGTTCATCTGGTTTTACTTTCCTTGCTGGATGATTATCATCAGATTCAGAGTAATTATAACACCATAAAGGAAATTTGGAGTCTAGATGATTTGATTGCCTTTTGTGTCTAGGAAGAGTCCAGAATTAAGAAAGGGAAAGTCATCTCAGTGAATTATGTCCCTAAGGGACAGTTCAAAAGAAAACACAAACCTTTCCAGGGTCCTAAGACTAAGTCCAGTGTTGCCTCTACCTCCAAATCCTCTGTTCAGATCACTAACAACAAAGACAACAAAGCTGAATTAAAACCTTATGAAATCACTTGTTTCTTCTGTCAAAAGAAAGGTCACATTAAGAAGGACTGTAGAGGTTTTAAGGAATGAATGGCAAAGAAAGGTAAAACTAAAACTGTTTTCTACATTGAGTCAAATCTGGTTTCTTTCCCTTTAAATTCATGGTGTTTTGACACAGCATCACCAATTCATATTATTACTTCTATGTAGGGCTTGATAAAAAAGAGGTCACCAAATAAAGAAGAAGTCAAAATCTGTTCTGGAAATGGTAATAGAGTCGCAGTCAAAGCAGTAGGAGAAGTTAGATTAAAATTATCTTCTGGTTTTGTTTTAGTTTTAGAAAAGGTGTTTTGTATTCCCTCTTTTAAGAGGATTTTGATTTCTGGATCTTCTTTTGTAGCCATTCCAGGGCATACTTTCTCAGGAAATTTTAATAAAATAGATTTCTTTCTTAATTCAGTTTTAATTGGTGATGCTCATCTATCTAATGGTTATTGGGCCTTAAACTGTACACAAGAAACAAATATTTTCGTCACAAAACAAATTTTTGGCACTAAAAGGAAAAGATTTTCTGAAAACTCCTCTCACCTGTGGCATAAGAGGCTGGGTCACGTTTCCATTGAAAGAATGAAAATTTTAGTAAAAGAAAACATTCTTCCTGCATTGGATTTTGTGATTTTGAAGACTGTATTGATTGCATAAAGGGAAAAATGACAAATCAAAGAAAGAAAGGGTCAGTCAGAAGTCAGAATCTCTTAGAATTAATTCATACTGACATTTGTGGTCCATTCAAACATCTGACCATCTGTAAAAATCAGTACTTCATCACTTTCATTGATGACTTTTCAAGGTTTTGTTATGTTTTCTTAATTGCAGAAAAATCTCAAGCTCTAGACTGTTTTAAATTTTTTTAAATGGAAACAGAAAAACAATTAAACAAAGTGATAAAGGTTGTTAGGTCTGATAGGGGAGGAGAGTATTATGGTAGGTACACAGAGGCAGGTCAAAGGAAAGGTCATTTTAAGCTATTCTTGGAGCAGTGTGGGATTAAGGCACAATATACTACTCCTGGTACTCCAGAGCAGAATGGAATAGCTGAAAGGAGAAATAGGACCTTGATTAATATGGTTAGAAGCATGATAGCAAGGTTTGGTCTGCCTAAATTTTTGTGGGGGGAAGCGTTGAGAACTGCTAACTACATTTGTAATAGAATACCTAGCACAGCTGTGGCCAAAACCCCATATGAGTTGTGGTTCAACAAAAAACCTAGTCTAAATCACATTTATGTATGGGGATGCAGAGCTGAGGTCAGAATTTATAATCCAAATGAGCAGAACCTTGATCCAAAAACCACCAGTGTGTTCTTCATTGGCTATCTAGAGAATTCTAAAGGGTTTAAATTCTATTTTCCAAGAGGGCATACTAGAATTATAGAGACTAATAAGGCAAGATTCATTGATGAAATAAATAACGTTGACCCTGCTGGTTTAAATGAAATACTACAAGAAGAAACTGAGTCTCAAAGTTTTGAGTCATGGTTCACTTACATTCCTACCGTCAGAAGTGAGAAATGAATTCCTGAGAAGGAAAACTTAACAGTTTTTGAACCTAAAATATTGGAACCAGTTCAGGACCTTTTTGATCAAAACTTACGTGAACCTATACTTGAAAACTTAGAAACCCTTCAAGAAGAGCCTGAACCTCTGAATCCTGTTCTAAATCAAGCAGAAATTTGTGTCATCCCTAGGAGATCAGAAAGAATAAGAAAACCTGCACTTCCTGACATATATGAAACTGTTTTTGATACTGAGCAAGTACAAGAGCACATGTTAAGAGATGAAACTGATCCACTGACCTTTAAACAAGCAATAAAGTCTAAAAACGCAGAAAAGTGGCATGAAGCCATGATAGCAGAATTAAAATCCATGTCTGATAATCAGGTATGAGATTTGGTAGATAGGCTTGAAGGTTTTAAGATTATAGGGTGCAAATGGGTGTTCAAAACCAAAAGGGATTCACAAGGAAAAGTTGATAGACATAAAGCAAGACTTGTGGCCAAAGGGTTTACACAAAAGGAGGGAATTGACTATAATGAGACCTTTTCACCAGTTTCAACCAAAGATTCTTTTAGGATTCTGATGGCTTTGGTAGCACATTTTGACCTTGAACTTCACCAAATGGATGTCAAAACAGCGTTTTTAAACGGTGAACTAAGTGAAGAAATATATATGAATCAGCCGGAGGGTTTTATAACATCAGGAAATGAACACAAAGTCTGCAAATTAAAAAGGTCAATTTATGGACTTAAGCAAGCCTCAAGACAATGGTACCTAAAATTTGATTCAATAATAAGCTCTTATGGTTTTTCTGAAAATAAGGTTGATGAGTGCATCTATATGAAAATTCATGGCAGTAAGTTTATTTTTCTCATTCTATATGTCGATGACATTTTATTAGCCAATAGTGACTTGAACCTCTTAACTGACACTAAGACTTTCCTCTTAAAGAATTTTGAAATGAAAGATATGGGAGAAGCTAGCTATGTGTTAGGTATTGAAATCAAGAGGGATAGAGAAAGACATTTGCCTGGCTTATCACAACAGAATTACATCAATAAAGTTCTGAGTAGGTTTTCTATGGAAAGTTGCAAAGATGGGGTATCACCTATGTCAAAGGGAGACAGATTTCATTTGGGGCAGTGTCCTAAAAATGTGTTAGAAAAGGCCGAAATGAATAAGAAACCGTATGCAAGATTAATTGGTAGCTTAATGTATGCTCAGGTCTGTACCAAACCTGACATAGCCCTAGCTGTAGGTGTTCTGTCTAGATTTTAGTCTAATCCAAGCCTAGATCATTGGGTAGCTGGTAAAAAGGTGTTAAGATACTTAAAGAAAACAGTTGGATACATGTTAACTTACAGGAAGGTACACAATCAGGATCTGGAATTAATAGGTTATACTGATGCATCATATAAATCAGACCCTGATGATTTGAAATCTACTTCTGGTTACATTTTCATGATGGCGGGAGGTGCAATCTCGTGGAAGGCAGTTAAGCAAGATCTAACTGCTACCTCTACTATGCAGGCTGAGTATGTTGTCGTACATATAGCAACTAGTCAGGCCCTGTGGCTTAGAAACTTTCTAAAAATCCTAAAAGTAGTGGACTCAATTCATAGACCAGTAAAGATATATTGTGATAATGCAACAACAGTTTTCTTTGCTAAAAACAATATAAGGTCTACAGCATCAAGAAACATAGATATCAAATATTATGCAGTAGGGAAAGTGTTAGGGATGGTGAGATAGAGGTGATCCAAATTGGTACCTTATTTCAACTTGCAGATCCCTTAACAAAAGCTTTGGCTGTGGCAGCTTTTCAGGAGCATGTCAAGAATATGGGAGTATTAGAAGATCTTAATTCTGTAGATCAGTGAGAGTATAGGAAGATTTAAACATTGTTCTATCAGATATTCAGAAAATGTAATGTTCAGATTTTATAAATCTTCATGAAACATTGTAAACCATAAGTTCCAGTATCTAATAAAATTCAGTGAATTATATCAATATTTAGTTTATCTTGCTGTAAAGTATATGGTTTATATGCTTATTTCATTTTGGCACAGCAAATGCATTATGGAAGTTTCATTGTTCTTCTGTAATGCAACTTCATCAGTCTGTTGTAAACAGACAAGCTTCAAAAAACTTCAGTATTCATTTTCAGTTGCTGTTAAGTGTATGCAACGTATGCTTGATTCATTTTTGGACAGCCAACAGAGTTGTTGAGGATTCATTGTACTTCAACAACACCAATACATGATCTGTTGATTAAAAACAGATTACTTCAGTTTCAGTGTGTTTTCAGAATAAGGAACATACTGAGTTCAGAACTTCATTGTTTCATTTTATGGTCAGTTTCAGAAGTGTGATTTTGTTAAGTGATTTTGGAGTGCCTTGTCCTTGCTGGGATTCTGTTTTCCAAGATTCTTAGCGTAATTGCAGTATCATGAAATTGAATGCAGTAGGTCACAGTTGTGTGACAAGTACAGTTTACAGCTTCATTGTTATGTGGTTTACAAACAAGTTAATGTCCAGTGGGAGAATGTAAACCTTATTGTACATTACTTGTGTTGTAATCCTTATTGTACATTGAGATAGTATTCTCATAGGTTAAGGTTTAGTGTCTTTATGGGAGACATAAACCTTAAGCACTATATAAAGGATTTGATCCCTGTTTTAGCTGTTGTCCAACATAGTATTCTGCCCCATAGAAGAGTTGTTGATCAATGATAGCTAAAAGAGAAGGTCATATATCCATGTCGCCTTCAACGAGTTCCGGAACATGTATGCATTCATCCTTAACTATTTGTGATCAATCTTCATGTTTTTGTGTTCTCGCATTGACATAGCTATATTAGGTTTTAACACATGATCGATTAGTATGGCCAAACCTCATGTCCTTGTCTTTGCCCTCTTACCCGAAAACAGAATTATAGGCATGAATTTAGAAGAAACAGCCCGTGGCCAACAAAACCAGGAGACCATCCACGATGAAAAACAAAGCAACGAGCCAAAATGGGCATGTCTTGTTTAGAAAGAATAATTCTTGGGTTTAGCCTAGGCATGTCTTCTCGAAATAGTTTTATAATGTTTAAGGCTCAAAATCCAAACCTCATCACTATCAGGTGGATATGGAAGTGATCCATTAACCATAAATCGTAGTGACGGAGCCATGTATCCGTAGCGATTCATATACAGCAGTGTGGCAAATTGAAGACCAATGGATATGTTTATGATCCATACAGGACTAAAACCCTATTCAGTTTTGGCTTCTATGTGGTGACTGGTGAAGTTGATACCTTGCTTGCTAAACAAGGCCTATATTTGACTTCTTTGTCTTTCACTCTTTCTGATATAGGTAGAGACCTCACTGAGTAATTTATCAATGCCTATGAAAATGATATGCCTGCAGAAGCTTCTTACCCGTGAAATATTCAATGCAAAAAACCTAATCTGAACTTATGAAGTTATGATGTATCACATGATATGATTATGAGTGATCGAAGATGCACCTCCAACGTATAACATTTATAAATTATAATGCTCAATTTTCGAATTACTATAACAAAATATGACATCAAATCTTATCTGACATAAACATAAATATGAGTTTTTTTGCTATAAAGCTTAAAATAACATAAGTCTATAGCTAGATTACATTTCTGTGAATCTGTGATCGATGAGTCATGAGCCATCAACCCCATTCAGTTGTCACGTTCCCATCCTAGGCCACCGGCAAGAAAATTAAACAAATAAATCTGCAGAAGCTACAGATGGGTTTATCATTATCCTTTTGCCACTCTCACTATAAATAATTATAGAAACTCTTTCTATTTTTGTTTGGTTCCACAGTTTTGGCTAAAAGTCAGCAGAACTAGATCACCAGATCCATAACAGCCGTGCTGCACTAAAACACAGCACAATATTCACCTTTGGAAACCTCAGACTCTCAGAGCTTTTTATCTTCCCATTCAACTTAACCTTAGGGATCATTGTCACCTCCAACTTAACCAAATATATATAGAGAAAAGGGTTAATCTTAAAAAGCTCATGTGACAGCAGTGTTGCAACACCTCTGTGTAGATTATTTATTACAGCTGCAATCCACCGAGGTTATTAATCTCAGACAGATATGATTGGTACAACCTAAGACTGAGCAAGCCACTCGTTCTAACGAAACACCTAGATAGCTAGTATTATATATCGATATATACTAATTTAGAATCCATGCTGTCGTGAAAGATTTTTTTTTTTTGTTCTCTCTCTCTAGCTTTCTTCTCGATATTTCTATTTTTCTGAGATGTGAGAAACGAGAAGAAACTCTACTCATTCCAGCGACCCTCATTTTAATTTGTTTGGGGTTAGAACAGAAAAGATTAGAGCCTATAAAACCAGAAGACCGGCATGGATTTACAGTATCAAGCTTTTCTCCGGTAAACCTCTTGTAATTTTGAGGTGAGAACTGTTTTTTGGTTGAAATATTTTCCTTTACCATAAATAGTTCTTTGATATTGACATTATGTGGTTCTGTTTTTTTCTTTCCTACTTGAGTTTTTTTTTTTTGGTAAAATGCTACAGTGTGTATTTTATATGATTTTTTTCTGGGATGAGCTGAGAAGTTTACTATTGATTGATCGGCAGACTTCTTCCTTTCTTTAATTTTCATATTTTTTTGACTTATTTTTATTTAACTATCATGAGCTATACATGGATTTAGAAGAAATAAAGTTTCAATCTTGGCTATCTTGGCATTCCAACTGTTTCATCAAGTTACTTGAATGAAATGTTGTGTTGCAGTTTCACATTCATGGCATGAGCTTATCTGCTTATGTATGTATCTAGCTAATGTAAAGTTGTTGTGTAATTGGTTTTCCAGATTAGGGGTCCCTAAGATTTTGAGGTTCTTGAGTTGTAAAGATGGCAATGGCTTCTTCTGTCAAAGTGGTTTTAGGGTCCATAGCCTTTGCAGTCTTCTGGATATTGGCGGTGTTTCCGGCTGTTCCTTTTCTTCCCATTGGTAGGACTGCAGGGTCTCTTTTAGGGGCAATGCTGATGGTTGTGTTCAGAGCCCTAATTCCAGATCAAGCCTATGCTGCAATTGATCTTCCAATCCTTGGCCTCTTGTTTGGCACAATGGTTGTAAGTATCTATCTAGAAAGGAGCAGATATGTTTAAGTATTTGGGGAAGTTGCTGCTGTGGAAAAGCCAAGGAGCAAAGGACTTGTTATGTAGAGTGTGTTTGATCTCTGCTATTTCAAGTACTTTCTTCACCAATGACACCTCTTGTGTGGTTTTGACTGAATTTGTATTAAAAGTTGCTAGACAACATAACTTGCCGCCTCATCCTTTCCTGCTTGCACTTGCCTCCAGTGCTAATATTGGGTCTGCAGCAACCCCAATTGGCAATCCTCAAAATCTGGTCATAGCTGTTCAGAGTAAAATTTCCTTTCGGAAAGTTTGTTATAGGACTTTTTCCTTCAATGCTTGTAGGAGTTTGTGTGAATGCTTTGCTTCTTTTGTGTATGTTCTGGCAGCTGTTGTCTATTCAGAAGGATGTGGAAGACATGACTGCAGAGGTTGTCGCGGAGGAGGATGTGAGCTCTCATCGGTTTTCACCAGCCACACTATCACATAGTGCTTCCTTCAACTCTCAGGAGCTGAACTCTAGACTAGAAGGCAAGAGTGCGCTAGGTTCTCCAGCTGCAGAGAGTCTTAGGAACCGTGTGCCTTCAACTGAGACTGAAATCAACAGGGTTTCTAGTGTTAGTGCTTTTGAGTCTGCAAGAAATTCAAATGCATCAAAGGCAGAGGAGACAAGCGATGTGGCTTCCCAGACGAAAGAGGAAACAGCTGCTTCGAAAAGGACTCCATCAAAGGATGTACATAGAGATAGATACTTGTACCACTGAGTGTCATTGGAAGGGAAGGAAACTATGACAACAAGATGGAAAAAAATGTTGTGGAAATCTGGTGTTTATCTTGTTACTATAGGAATGTTGGTGGCACTTCTTATGGGCCTGAGTATGTCATGGAGTACAATTACTGCTGCACTTGCTCTAGTTGTATTTGATTTTAAGGATGCTCGGCCAAGCCTAGAGAAGGTAACTATGATAGAATTTGTTACATTTGAGTAATTGACCATTGTCCCTTATGATTGAGTCAGTTCAGATCTCCAACTTGACCAGGTATCTTATTCACTTTTGATCTTCTTCTGCGGTATGTTTATAACTGTGGATGGCTTCATGGAGCCCCATGCCAAAATTGATCATGTTGCTGGCATAGCAGTTCTTGCTGTTACCATACTAGTACTGTCAAACTTGGCTTCAAACGTACCGACTGGTATGCTGATTTTCTCTCCCATCTACACATTGCTATATTACTAGTGTTGTGTTTGTACCATATTTAAATGAAGAAGTCGGTTCTGATTCAGCTATTCTTGATGAAATGTCTAATGACTCTCGTTGGTTCTCGTTGAGGTGCATATGTTCATGTTAGCTAATAGTTGATGTCAGTTGAATGGCTTTCTGCTGGAAGCCTTTTATAGAAGGAACTGAATATTCTCTAGTTGCTAGAAGATAAACTCTTTTGATGAGGCAAGTTTCTCACAGGTAACTGATGAGCGAAATGAAGCTTCATATTTCATCAGTTTGTAGCATCAGAGTTAAGAACACACTTTGACAGCTCAAAGAGCAACAAAATAATCTTCAAAAAAAAAAACAGCGGCAAAATTGATGTGTATCATGACACTCCTGATCCTAGTAAAGTAGTGCAGTTGTGAGATCGTGTTTTTCAGACACCATACATTCCAGTAGTGACATGAGCCTGGTCAAGTACTAATGTCCTTATACTTGTTGCTTATTAGAGCTTGTTCATTTTGTGTAGTTCTCTTGCTTGGAGGCCGAGTGGCAGCATCGGTGGCTTTAATATCTGCAGCCGACGAGAAGAAGGCGTGGCTGCTTCTAGCTTGGGTTAGCACCGTAGCCAGGAACCTCTCGCTACTGGGATCTGCAGCAAACTTGATAGTATGCGAACAGGCTCGCCAATCTCCACTTGTAGCATACAATTTGTCATTCTGGAGCCACCTCAAGTTTGGGGTGCCATCCACCATTATAGTCACTGCTATTGGCTTGACACTTATAAGATGACATTGGTGTATCAAAACTCAAAAGGAAACGATTTTCATGTGGATTTTTTCTTGCACAAAGGAAGATCAATGTCAGTTACACCAGAAAGTGCATGATTCAAAGAAACTGTTCACTACCCTTATCAGTAACTGAAAGAGCCGAAACGTGTACCTCAGTTCAAGGGCGTCATTGAAACAAACACGAGCTAACTTCACAAGTAAGAGACACAAAGACAGCCAATGTCATTTCAGCTTGTCTATTTAGCAGCAAAAGGACCCTGGCTATGATCACAACTTCACAAGGTTGAGGATCATATATTGTTGCTAGGTCGAAATTCGTAGGTCGGTCCACAGTCTGTTTCTAATCGAGTTTACACATGATCTAGCTACAGATAGATCTAGTAGCTCTAGGATGCAAGTTAACTTGTCAAAGTTATTATTTTGTTTGTCTTATACTAATTGAAAAACAAGTTCGATTTACCAATTATATCTTGGTACGTTCAATCTGATTGCATCAACTAATTAAGACGTGAAGTTGCAACAAAAATAATAGTGTGGCATGAGTATATTTTGTACAATTATGCCATAGGCAAATGAGTGTGTGAAGATGTCCTTTTTCGTTAAAAGTTGGGTATCAATCAAGTTGTCTGCTTAGAAGTTGGAACATATTGAATACATGTAATCGATTTTGTTTGAGGACGCATGAACAGTCAAGTTGTCACTGTAATGGATTTACTTTTGGCACATCGATGCAGGGTCGGTCTTGAGAAATTTAAGATTCAGGACGAAAAATAAAGTTGAGTCTCTTACGAAACAAATAAAAATATGAAATAAAATGGTCGCAAACAACTTAAATATACATTGGTATCAATTATCAAGTAATATTGTGCCGTTAAGCAACATTTAATATAATATTCTGCAAGAAAAACTTTTAGCTGAGCTATTAAGATAACTTGACAATAACAACTAATAACGTCATAAATGCAAAAATTGAAATATACAAGAATACAAAGAGACAAAGACCACCGGTATATCAAGAATACAAGAAGACTACCTATATCAATATAACTGTATAAATGAGATATATCAAATTCAGCACTCCTCAATGAAAAATACTATTTCTCTATCAAATATTGCTGATTTGCTCAAGTTAAATCACTCAAACGATGGACCTTCTCAACACATTTCATCGTCTTTTCATATTCTTCTCCTTATGAGTTAGAGCCTTAGAGGCATTATATCGAGCACTTGGTGGGCATCTCATTTGCTTCAACTCGCGAGTAAGCTAAAATGTTGCCAAAGAATTAGAAGAAAAAAGACAAATGATTCTAATTTTGCAAATTACAACAACAATTATGATGGTAAAACTAATTGATCGATTCACAAACTGAAACTAGTGAGGTTACCTAATTTTTGATAAACTACACTTGCAGCCCAAAGACCTAGCCGATTCAGAGATGAAGTAAACTCAGAGGAACTGTTGGCCTATTTATAGAGAGATTGAGAGATATAATATGAGTTATTTTCTCCATAATCGATGATGAGACTTGAGAAATTAGGAGGATTGAATTTTTGATAAACTACACTTGCAGCCCAAAGATCCAGCCGATTCAGAGATGAGGTAAACTCAGAGGAACTGTTGGCCTATTTATAGAGAGATTGAGAGATATAATATGAGTTATTTTCTCCATGATCGATGATGAGACTTGAGAAATTAGGAGGATTGAATATTGAAGAAGGAGAAGATGAGAAAATGCAAGGAGTCGAAGAGGACGGTGTTGCTTCTTCTTCTTCTTCTTTTTGGATAATTGACGGTGTTGCTTCCTAATCGTATGTAATGATTTTTTTTTTACTTTTACTCTTTTATATATTACTAACAGTGAATAAAATTGGACCCTCGGGAATTTGGACCCTGAATGATCGCCCTGCCCGCCCTCCTTTAAGACCGCCCCTGCATCGATGAAACTATTTTTAACCAAAGTTAGGTTGCTATCTACATAATAATAATAATAATAATAATAATAATAATAATAATAATAATAATAAATAAAAAGAAGAAGGTTGCTATCTACATTCATGTCATCACTTGGATAGTTCCATGCTGGTTTTCAAACCCTAAAATTGCACGAGGGAAAATAGAAATGATGAGTTTGAATAAAATACTTATTACAAATGCCCTCTAGTGGACATTAAATATGGGATAGGATCATCATTTACTATGATAACTCAAGAAATAATGTTCAATGTATGTAAAACCTAAAAATAGAAACAAAGGACATGCGTATGCATTCTCAAAACTAGATTCATTTTTCAAGAATTTGTACTTATTAGTGTAATGTAATGTATGTGACACGCACACAATAGGATTAGAGATTTTATTTTTATTTTTATACCGTTAACATAGACACGGTTTACGACTTTACTTAATTTGGTCTAAAATATCTTTTTATGCTATCTTGTTATGTTATGCAATCTACACAACATTGTATGAACCGTTTTGAATACTTTTGGAATGAAACAAACAATCGGCCAATTCAAAATAGTACTGATACACTGAATTATTTATTATTTGCTTTTGGCGGGAATAATACTTGCATATAACATATTAATATTGTTGTCATTTACACATATTTATACATAAATAATTCAAATTACTGCATTATACACGAAATGATGAAGAGTCTCGAATCAATTTTTCGTTGACAAACTAGCGGTAAAAATATTACAACATGGCACTGTAGCAGTAATTATAAAACTCTACATCAATCATTTAGCATCAAAATCACTCGAAAAAAAAAATCATTCGCATCAAAGCAAATCAAATCATATAAAAGAAAAAAAAAATTATAAAAGCTCAGCTTCACCAAGTTATTAATGTCTTTAAACTCAGACATATACTTTCTTCTCTCTCTCTCTAAAAGCGATTCTCTTCAGTCTTTCAATGCAGGAGAATAGAACACATCCAAATTCCTCCACATCCAAATTCCCTCATCTTTTTGATCTCTAGGGTTTTCCTTTTTCTCTAAGCTACTCAACTTAAGCTCATCAACATCATCATAGCTCAGCTGAGATTTGTATCAAGTCCCAACTGGGTTTCAGTAGCTTGAATTTTCTGCAGCTCCTGATAATTAAAGTGAGTATCATTTCTTCTCTTGTTTAGTTTTAAGTAAATTACTGAATTTTTTGTTTAAGTTGATTTGATGGTGATATTATTTATGGGTTTTGAGTTGCAAGTAGATCTGTGTTGTGAGATTTTGCTGCAGAGCAATTTGGGGATCGAATTCTTTCTTTGTTAGTTGAATTTACAAAAAAAAAATTGAAAGTGAAATTTGGGGTTTTGGTGGTTACTGTTAGTTTGAGCTGTGGGAAATGGAATTTGAGGCAATGGGTCTCTCGTGGTTTCTGGGCTGGAGTTTTGGTTGTTGTTGTACTTGACTCAATTGAGTGAGTAGTAAAGATTTTTGGTTAAAAGATCCAGCTTTACTTCATGTTACGGTGTGTTTTATGCAAAGGTTGATTCTTTCTTATTGGATGAAAGTGGTCGTGGACTAATTAAATCTATATGGTAGACTTTTGTCGAGCTTATCAAGTCAAAATGTAATGTGAAGAGTGTTTAGTGTCAATTGCATTAGTCAGAGTTGGGTTAACGGAACTTTTCAAACTAGGATTGACTTAGTTTAGAGTTATTTAAATTGTGATATTGACAGTAGTGTTTTTATTGCAGGTTTTCAATTATGTGCTGAGTAAAGTGTGAGCTCATTACAATGAAAGTCAATTCGGGTATACAGAGTTGAAGATTCTGATGGTCTTAAGAGGCTTTGTAGGCGCAGTAACAGTGTAGAAATTCTAGTGATCAACCCATGTGATGGTGTTACATAGTATGTTGTAATGCTGGTACATGGATTAGCTTCAAAGTAGTCAACTGTTGGTGTTGTTAGGTTGTTATGAGAAATATGCCTTCATGGTGGGGGAAGTCATCATCCAAAGAAGCAAAGAAGAAATCTGGAAAGGAAAGTTTCATCGATTCATTACATAGGAAATTTAAGTTTTCATCTGAAAGTAGAGTGAATGGTAGATCGGGAGGGTCTCGAAGACCATGTAGTGATGCCATTTCAGAGAAGGGATCTCAATCTCCGCTAGAATCAAGATCTCCTTCACCCTCCAAACAAGTTGGACGTACTCAAAGTTTTGCTGAAAGGACTATTGCTCAACCACTTCCGCTCCCTGCTCAACATCCTGCCCATGTCGGTCGTACAGATTCTGGACTTAGTATATCACCAAAACCAAGATCAGAGAAATGCGCTAAGCCGTCATTGTTTCTTCCTCTCCCAAGACCTCGGTGCATAGGGGGAAGGCCAAATCGTACCGAGGTTGATGGAGATATGAACACAGGTTCAGTTTCTAGTGATAGCTCTGATAGTGAAGATCCAGCTGACTCAGGCCTTCGTACCCCTCAGACAGTTGACTGTGATAATGGGGCTAGAACTGCAGTGTGCAGCCCTTCCAGGTGTGCTTACATTTTGTTGCCATTATCCTACTACTAGGCAAATTTTATGTATATGCATGACTATGCAGAGTATTTGACTTCTTTTAACTTGTCCCTAACAAAAATTCTGTTTCTTTACTGAAGTGTGATGCTCAAGGATCAGTCAAACACTGGTGGCCCTTTAAACTCAAGAGAGGAAAAAAATCCAGCTAAGCTTTCATTCAGTAATCAATTTTCCCCGACGTCACCTAAGCGGAGACCTTTGCGTAGTCATGTGCCAAATCTCCAGGTTCCTCATCAAGGAGCTTTCTGGAGTGCTCCTGACAGCTCCATGTCAAGTCCTTCTAGAAGTCCAATGAGAGCGCTTGGAACAGAGCAAGCCGTGAACTCTGCTTTCTGGGCTGCAAAGACATATACAGATGTAACCATCCCTGGATCTGGGCACGGCTCTAGTCCAGGTTCTGGTCACAATTCTGGACATAATTCAATGGGAGGGGATATGTCAGGACAGTTGTTTTGGCAGCAAAGCAGGGGTAGCCCCGAGTACTCTCCAATACCTAGTCCTAGAATGACAAGCCCTGGCCCAGGCTCAAGAATTCAAAGCGGTGCGGTTACACCTATTCATCCTAGAGCAGGTGGGGCCCTCAGTGATTCGCAGACAAGTTGGCCGGATGATGGGAAACAACAAAGTCACCGTTTGCCACTTCCTCCTGTAACCATTTCAAATGCTTCCCCCTTTTCTCATTCAAACTCAGCAGCAACATCTCCTTCTGTGCCAAGAAGTCCCGGAAGGGCAGAAAATCCAGCCAGCCCTGGCTCTCGCTGGAAAAAAGGAAAGCTTCTGGGTAGAGGCACATTTGGACATGTTTATGTTGGGTTTAATAGGTATGTTCCAGCAACTATATTACCTGGTAGTTAATTGTGGCAATAGTGTCAAAGTTTAAACATAGCTAAGAGCAACTGAACTTAGGGAGCTAATGAAGAAAAAAAATTAAATAATTGAACTCTCTTATCTCATAAAAAACCTTTGGTGTGTAGTGAAAGTGGCGAAATGTGTGCAATGAAGGAGGTCACATTATTTTCTGATGATGCAAAGTCTAAGGAAAGTGCGAAGCAATTAATGCAGGTACTTTCTGTTTTCAGTTTCGCATTGATTCCCTGATAAAATGGATGTTGATGTTTCATCTTTTGTTTGACTTTTACGTTTTACTGTTTTGCTAGGAAATTGCTTTGTTGAGCCGTCTACGGCATCCAAACATTGTGCAGTATCTTGGGTCTGAATCAGTAAGTGTTTATATCCCTATGTGCTATTCATGTTACTCCTTTTTTAAATAATGTTAATTTTAACATTTTTAGTCATCATGTCTGTTGCATTGTATATTTGGTCATGCCATACTGTCAATTTGAAATAAGGTTGACTCTGAAGAAGTCGACTCTTGTATAGCATATTCGTAGATTTAATTTATGTAATATTTGGTGGTTGTCCTACAACAGGTTGGTGACAAGCTGTATATATATTTGGAGTATGTATCTGGTGGTTCTATATATAAACTTCTACAAGACTATGGGCAATTTGGCGAACTTGCGATTCGTAGTTATACTCAGCAAATCTTGTCCGGGCTTGCATATTTACATGCTAAAAATACTGTCCATAGGTAATTTCGTTACTCATTCTTGTGAAGTTAGTTGAAGGCTGACTTTAACAGTTGATGTTGATCAAATATACTAACCTCTCTTTGTAAAACTGTATTCTGTATACAGGGATATTAAAGGAGCAAACATACTTGTAGACCCAAATGGCCGTGTCAAGCTGGCAGACTTTGGGATGGCAAAGCATGTAAGCATATGTAGATTTTTTTTCTTTTTCTGATAGATTATGTAGATTGTAGATTTTAGATTTTTTTTGTGAGGCACTGTTATATCAATTGCAGTATGTGATGTCAGAAGAATAATTTATGTAGTTTGAGTTTCGTATTCCTTAATCAATGTACTTTACCTTGCTGAGAGATAACTTGCGAGTGCATTCCCCTAATTAGTCTGTACCAGAGTCAACCCTGCTTAATTACGTGGTTGTATGACTTGTATCACTTGTATGCTGATCTTTGCTATCCAAAACTCTTGTGTGCCTTTGCAGATTACCGGGCAGTCATGTCCTTTATCATTTAAGGGAAGTCCTTATTGGATGGCACCTGAGGTTAGTTTGTTTCTAGTTCTTGTTTTCATTTCCTTTACTGCCATGGATTACTTGAAGATAAATTTCTTTTGGTTCCCAGGTTATAAAGAATTCCAGCGGTGCCAACCTTGCAGTGGATATATGGAGTCTTGGGTGCACAGTTTTGGAAATGGCTACAACAAAACCACCTTGGAGTCAGTATGAAGGGGTAAGATATTTAGACGTAAAAGTCCATATTTTTTATTGTACTTGTTACTTCTAGATGGGGTCAATTGTTTAGATTTGAGATTTTGAAGTGTGGCTGATTCAGCGCAGTCTGAGAATCAGTTGCGTATATTTTCATTTTATTATCCTTTTCTAATAGTATCCTTTTGTGGCCCACAGGTTGCTGCCATGTTTAAGATTGGAAATAGCAAGGAGCTACCAGCAATTCCAGATCACCTCTTGGATGATGGAAAGGATTTCATAAGGCAGTGCTTACAACGAAATCCACTTAATCGTCCTACAGCAGTGCAGCTTTTGGAGCATCCTTTTGTGAAATATGCAGCACCTCTGGAAAGACCTATATTGGGCATGGGGCCTTCTGATTCTTCCGCGGGGGGTGCACATGGAGTGAAAGCTCTGGTATGTACTCCTTCTCTAATACAAACATGAAATTGTATAAACCGATCGGCTCACAGATCTGCTGTAGTGATAGCTTAAATTAGAATTTGCATCATTATGAACCCCCTCTTGCACCGCTTATATTTGTCTGTGTTTTTGTTAATAATTATCAGAGCATTGGACAAGCAAGAAATATCTCCAATTTGGATTCAGATAGGCTTGCAATTCATTCATCCAGAATTTCAAAAACGCATCACCATACCAGGTTAATCGCTCTCTCCATATATATATATGTATGATGATGGCAACAGCATTAACAATATTGTTTTTGTTATATTGCCTAAATTTCAGTGAGATCCATATTCCAAGGAACATATCATGCCCTGTGTCGCCAATTGGAAGCCCTCTATTGCACTCAAGGTCACCACCACACTTAAGTGGAAGAATGTCACCTTCTCCTATATCTAGCCCGCGGACCACTTCAGGCTCATCCACTCCTCTCACTGGTGGTAATGGTGCCATTCCGTTTATTCACCTGAAACAATCTATAAATTTGCAAGAGGGTTTCGTAGGCATTTCAAATAACTTAAATGGTCTCTATGGTAATGGGCCCTCCTATCATGATTCATCTCCTGACATGTTTCGAGGTAAGCAACCAGGGTCTCCCATCTTTTCAGAACGGATGCCCCCTGAACGTGATATTCTTGCAAAACAGTTTGGAAGGCCTGCACATACAGAGCAATATGATGGACAATCAGTTCTGGCTGATCGCGTGTCTCGTCAACTCCTCAAAGATCATGTAAAGATGAACAGATTAGAATTAAGTCCCAAGTCTCCTTTGACTAGCCGGACAAGTGGTGTCTAACTTATTTTTATGGACCCTGTCCAATCTGATCAAGCTGTGGAGCCACTGGACCATTTTTTGACCATACTGGATCATCTATCCATCATGTTGGACTGGCGAGGAAGAATTTTTGCGAAATAAGGATCCAAAGTGGAGCAAATGTCGATCAATGTTAAAGCTCTGGGTTGAAGTGAGCGGAAGCAGATAACTCCTTACATTGCTTAGTTTTGAGGCTTACAGCACTTGGTGAGGTAAGCTGTGGATCAAGAACTACTTTGGAAGTTATGCATATGAAGCTCGCTTCCCGACATATAATAAACTCCTTGATTACATATAACATGATGCGGCTTTGACTTGTATAAATGTGAGTGCTTGACTGATTGGAGCTATATGAAGATGGCTTTTGATGATCAATGTTATGCCTACTTTCAGTGAGAAAAACTTGCGGTAGCAAAGAAGTAAATTGTTTGAGATGTTCGTATAGAGAAAAGAAAAGGCTAATAGGTAACGCCATTAGCTTATGAACAATTCTTTTGGATCTGAACTGCTGTACAGAAGATGGGAGACTATATTCAGGTCCAGGTTAACGAAATAGTCAGTCAGTCCGGTATTTTTGAAGACTGTACATTCTGTTTCACTGAGGTTCATGTGTACTGTTGTAACCTGATTTGCTGTATAACTTGTATGTTCTGTACATCAAGAAATGAAGAAATCTAACTGCCTGTGGTTCTATATTTTATTGTGCTTCATTGTATGAGAAAGCAACCACAACAGGATTATCAAATATAATAGCAATGCATTACTTTATAAGCCTCTCCTCTACCTTGGATAACTCCAACATGCAACAGAGATTATGATCAAATTGGTAGTTAACAATTGCATAGAGTATTGTAGCAGGTGATATGCGCCAAGATTTTCCAATAGTAAATGATTGTTTTTCCTGTTCTACAGAATTTATGTTAGGTTCTTGAAAATTATTTAGTCAAATCCTTGCTGAAATTCCCGAGTTTCTTCGCCAGATCCTCATCTTCAGCTTGGGGCCTTGGCTTGGATATGTTACTGTCCGAAAAGTATTCACCGCTGACTCCTTTAACTTGAGGATGCAAGGCCACATAGCAGGTTGTTGCTGCTCCCTATATTCATTTATGTCACAAAGATAATCAAATGATTGGCACAGAGAGACGGATAACTGATGCAACACATTTGGTTTAGTATTTCAAATACATAAAACTTGAGAATAGTTGGTCGTTTTACTCTACAGGTTACACAAGATGTTATTACCTGCTGAACATTTTTCATCACAACACTACCAAGAACATTTACTATCCCTGCATCAAGGCAGAAGACAAAAAACTATAAATATCTGAAACTTAGTAAGCACGTAACAAAGAAGGGAAAAGGGGGAGTGAAGTCATACGTAAAAATAGTTCATTAGCGAAGTGATTACCGCTAATAACATTGATATGACGGAAAAGATTGGTAGCAATTACACCAGGGTGAAGTGCGTTAGCAGTTATATCTACCCCATCTTCCTGTTGAAACAACAAGCGCAGATTAGGTACAACTTAGCAAATCAAGGATGCCATAAAGTAAAGGGGTATAAAATGTATGTGAGCTTCTATATGTACACAAACAATCATAAAATGTATCAGCATGTGAAAGCTGGTATGCCCATGAATCATGATGCCTAATAATGGCTTCAGCCTTCAGAAATCAAACTATTGGGAAATACAATAATGGAGAAAAACCTAGCATCTCATGTAAAAGCTGTAAAAAGTGCAAATAGATACTGAATCGTCTGCATCAGGTTCAGAAGAGGCCATTCTTCAACTCTAACACCACTTGCCTATTGTCTAACTTCGTTTATCTGGATGCTGAAAGAGTATATATATACCTTCAAATGTTTTGTGAGTTGTTTGGCATGCAAAATGTTAGCTAGCTTTGATTGTCCATATGCAGACCAACTGCTGTACCTGTGGACAGCCATCACAACCTATCAAATATATCTGAAGTTCTCACTTCATCATATGTGATAAATATGCTATTCACCTTAATTCTGAAAAAGTACTAATATGACATCTAATATAACTGACACATGTATTAAAAAGGTCCTATCATACCCCACTGCGTCATTGATTCTATCAAATCGGATTCCTTCTGGATATGGGTACCGGTGAGCTTCAGAGGATACATTTATGATTCTCCCTTCTTTGCTACTTTTGCGTGCAGTTTTTTTCATAGTATCCAACAAAAGATTTGTCAATAGAAAATGACCTGCAGATTAGGAAAAAGAATTAGTACATGTAATCTCAGATTCTAGTCCCAGAGTCGGAAAGTGGGAATAGATGAGTTATGCCTCCAAAATCAAAGAACAACCATGAACATTATGCGCACTCATTGATGTATGTTCTGACAGTTCATCGTTAAGATTAGCTGGAAGACATGTTCGAAATAACATTCAGGGATTCAGGACTGCAGCATACCTAGGTGGTTTGTGGCAAACTGAAGCTCAATCTTGTCTTTGGAAAGCATGAACGGTGTAGCCATTATTCCTGCATTGTTACTTATGGTAACGATGCAAAAAATGACCACCAGTCAATCTTATGAACTTGTAAGAAAAAACGTGAAACAAGTTCGACCATTTCTTACATCAAAATATTTAGAGGAAGGCCAGCGGAATTGTAATCTTTTGCAAATTTCTTCACAGATGATAACGAACTGAGATCCAATTCCATGGCATCGACTTTGGCAGCTGGGTTCTCCTTAATTATGGCCTCTCTCACATCTTTACCCGCAGCCATATTCCTCACTCCCATAATCACATGTGCACCACGCAGTGCAAGAACACGCGTTGTTTCAGTGCCAATACCACTAGATGCTCCTGTACAACATCCAAAGCCAAAATGCCATCTAAGAACTCAGCATTCAGTTAATTTCTCTCCAAAGCAAAACGAACACATCACTGTTGGACAACAACAACAGTTACATATTTTCTCAACCAAAAGATTGGAACTTTGCATCTGAAAGAGACCAAAGCTTTCCTAAAAGTAATAGGACTAGAATTTTCTATCTCTGCAAAGCTATATAAATGAATCAAAAGATTAAAACTTTGATAAGCATGAGTAAATGAGTAATACACTAAACTAATCCATATCAAAACCAGCAAAAACAATATGCACAACTCTAGGGATGAATCAAAAGACTAAAACTTTGATCATGAGTAATACACTAATAAAACAATATGCAAACCGAAGATCAGAGAAGAACCCAAGAACAATTTAGAAAATGGGTACTTCAAAGATATAAGACAATAACGTTACGAAATGATTAAGATAATGAAATGGGGTTGCTTGCCTGTAACAATGGCAGTGAGACCAGTGGCGTCAATGCCTTGAGTAACTTCTTCTGCTGTGGAAGATGATGAGAATCCAGATGGGCCTTTTCTTCTGAAAAACCACATTGTTTTTGCTTCTCTTTCTTGTTTTCTAAACTCACAATCACAACAAATGAGACTCGGGGAAGAAACGCGTTGTGGTTTGTAGTCTCAGACTGTCAGTGTTGTGAAATAGCGTATTGAGAAGACACAGCGGGAGTAGTTAGGTGCTGTCTCTGTGGTAATGCTGATTCCACGCGTGGACAATGGGTATGTTACTATCGTTACACCACGTTGGATCACTCTACGATTCTTGACAATTACATTTCTGAAATTGAAAAAAAAATATATAATAGAAAAATTCAAAAGCAGTTGTCAATGTGTTTAATTTTGCAAAATTTCTAAGTGTCATCTTTGGAAATTAACCTTTTGGAGTGTAGTGGCCGACTATTCTAATATTTTTATATCATAAGTTGAAACTTCAATGTTTTCATTTCACTATAAAAAATAAAAACATCCTCTTTGGATGTTTCAAAGCTAATTTCAAATGGGCCAATACTTGCATATGGAGAAAAATTATGATAGATTACACCTTTACTCAACTATTCACCAATTCTCACATGACAAAAAAGGGGGAATGCTAAGACTTTGGACAACCTTAAGAATATTTAAATCATTAACAACTTTTGTTCAGATTTGTTCAATTTATTCTAAGATTCCTACTTAACGTAGAGATTTCAATTCAAAAATGTTTTGATGTTTCATCATTTCGATTCCTACCTCAGTATACATACATTACACAATTGGCGATGACTTTGGTTTATATTAGTCTCGTCCGGCATCAAATCTGACTTGGCCTCAGCCTTGTCGTGATCTTGCTGTCGGACGAGAGTTCAGGGCTTGGGCTTACCGAGCTGGCTGTTGTGGGTTTTTTGCAAGTCTTTTTGGTGGCTTCGAGTGGTTGGCGTAATTTATATGTGAGATGCGGTTATAGTAGGTGCAATGGTTACTCTCGGTGGCAATTTATTTTTGGGTCGCAGGTGAGGAAGAAGTACAATGCGGTTTGGTTCCATGGACTAGGCTTGAGTTTCATAATTGTGCTTAAAGCTAAACTCGTTGACGACTCCTAACTGCTCATCATAGCCTAAAGCAAGCCCTTAAAGAGTCAGACTCGTCCAAAAGCGCAATTTGGGTCTGAATTCCTCAATTCCCTCCTCCACTGTCCTATCAAAAGGTCTCTGAAGTCTAACTACCAACACGTGTGAGGCTCCCGCACACAAATAATTGTAAATTTATAGTTGGACTAACATTAGACTTGCACGTGACTTCCTATTAATACAAGCATGTATGTACAAGTCTAATACTAGTCCCACTATAAATTTACACTACTTCACAAAATTCTTTAATAAATGCTATCAAATATAATTACCAAAAATATCGTGCAATATAATTACCATAAATTTGTGTAGTGTAAATTTATAGTTGGACTAGCATTGGACTTGCACATACATGGTTATACCCTGACTACCGGCACGTGCGGGGCTCTCTGATAGAAAGTCACGTGCCGAACACACAGACTCCAAATCGCGAACAAACAAAACAAACACACAGACAAGAAGAAGAAGAAGAAGAAGAAGATTACAACAATAACCAAATTCACACGCATCGCATTTCTGAAACCCTAATCGAATCCCCTATTTTTCGTTTCACATATTCTCGCTGCATTTGAGGTCGTCATCATCATAATCAAGGTGCCCAATTTCTCCATTTTTTTTGTTCTTTTTGCTTCGGTTATTCAATTCATGAATCGATTGATTATATTGTTGGTAGTGGAAGTGTTGTGGTTTTGATTTCTGATATAAAATTGGTGATGAATTTTATGTTGCTTTGATTGTTAAAGGTGGAAATTTGATGACTTCATTGATTGAAGACTCTGTTTTTTTTTTTTTTATGGTTTTGGATTGGCTCTGAGTTTTGATTACACGTGTCATTGCAATCTAGGGTTTCAAGAATTATTTTTGTTCCTATAGAAATGAAGAGAACGTTAGGGGAAGAATGGGCGTTGTGAAATCTTATCTTGTTGGTATAGGTCCATGTAAAGTAATTGCTTTTGTTCTTTTGCTGAAAAACTATATCCAATTTGGTTGAATTCCACACAAGTGTTGGTTCCTGGGAATGAGGAAACTGAGGTAGCCCAGTTTGTTGTTAGTGCTGTTTGTAGATTGGGTATCAGTGTTGAGTTTCTCTCATATGGACATGTGCTCAGATACGATTTGGTGCAGTGATTAAACTGGTTTCAATGCATATTTTGGTGAAATAGTATCTTGGTTGTGTTTTTTCTGGTATTGATGATTTATTTGGATACTAACTCACCAATTGTATCCCTTAGGTGGACTGTATTTTTTGTAATCTGGGATTGGTTGGAATGGTCAGATACATTAGCAAACTTCTAAGGCTTTTTGCTTTTCCAGTGATTAATGTCAGACCGAGTTTAACTTAATGAAGACTTCCATCTTGACCTTTCAGGCATATCAACTCCTGTGGGCTTTCCACCTCTTACTGCACTGTAACATACTATACAGGAAAATTAATTCAGAAAGCGTTCTGGATAAGAATGCTAATACACATTTATTGGGATTCAAGATTGTGTCATTCTGGGAAGCCTTGATAAACATTGCTTATTCGCTTAACAGAGTAAGCTTTTGAATAAGGAGAAGGTTTCATATTCTTTGTGACTTCCTCATTTTGGGAATTGGAGGCGCAATTTTGTTGTTGTTTCACATATCCTGAAGTTCGTTGAAGTATCATTGTTAAATGTCAGAAGGTGTCATGGCGGTAGTCAAACCTGAGGTATGTTATGTCATTCGATACGAGCTATACGTGCTTTTTCTGTATCTTTATGGGGCGTCGTCACTTGATGACATCTTTCAGTAATCTCTGGTCAAGAGTGAATTGTGGTTTCTAGGGGTGATTGGCCTATGGTGTAATGGTAACGTTGGTCTTCTCCTGTTAGCAGTCATATGGTAGAAAAAACACTAAAAGAATGTCAAGTGCTTGATTATGGTGATAAAAGTAACACTGAAATAAAATATATGACATAGTTAATAGTGCTGCTTGAATGATTAAGTAGATCACACTATATACACATGAAAGAGTAGTTGCTGGTATTTTATTGATATTTATCTCCCTTGAGTTGGAAATTACCAAATTTCACGGGCCTTACTCTGTAGAGATTTTAATTTATACATACTAACCAAACTTTGGAGTATTTGATTACTTATAAGGACTGTTACAGAACGATCTTCCCGAGAAAAACAATTAGTGTGCATGTCAAATACTTAATATAATAGCAAAGAAAGATCTAGTCTTCCTTCCAATCAGATTGTTGCATCTTTTGAGTATACACTTATCATAATTGTTCTGGAGATTTTGTTACTCTTACCAGCTTCAATGAAGACAGTATATATAACAGTAGCATCATTAATGCCCATCTCATTGATTTCTAACATTGTTTTTCTTATTTTCTGTGCAATTAGATGAAGTCTTATATCTGGCTACAGATTGCTGATGGGTCAATCCAACAAGTAGAAGAAGAGGTTGCTATGTTTTGTCCCATGATATGTCGAGAAATACTTCAGACAGGCATGGGATCTTCCAAAAACTATGCTATATCTCTTCCTCAACGAGTTAACCCTGCGGTTTTGGGGTTAATACTTGATTACTGTCGATTTCATCAAGTACCAGGTCGCTCTAATAAGGTCTTGTATCTAAATATGGAACTTTTAGTTCTTTTGATTATTCCTTGCATGATGTTATTCCCCAATTTTAAACAAAGATTACAAAGATCATTAAATAATTGTAGAAATATTACGCAACACTGGGCAGTAAAGGGGGAGTCTAACTATATATTATTTCTGTGGTGGAGTTGGAAGTAATAAGATACCCAATCCTTTATGTCTATTTGACAGTATTCTTATCATTTATAGGAACGCAAGACATTTGATGAAAAATTTATTCGGATGGATACCAAGAAGTTATGCGAGTTGACATCTGCTGCTGACAGCCTGCAATTGAAGCCTTTGGTTGATCTCACCAGCCGAGCACTTGCACGAATTATTGAAGGAAAAACACCTGAAGAGATACGGGAAACTTTTCATTTACCTGATGATCTTACAGAGGTTTGTGTTTCTATCAAAACTCACTGTTCCATGTTTGCATTTATAGTTTTCGCTTATATGTGGGTGGTATAATCCAGGAGGAGAAGTTAGAGCCTTTGAGAAATATAACTGATGATCCACGTATCCGGCTTCTTAATCGATTGTATGCGAGGAAGAGGAAAGAATTGAAAGAGAGAGAGAAATTGAAGGTGCTTACTTTTTCTTGAAGAGTTTGAAGCCTTAACCCATATGATAAATGCGATATTTTTGGTAATTATATTTCATAGCATTTATTAAAGAATTTTGTGAAGTAGTGTAAATTTATAGTTGGACTAGCATTGGACTGGCACATACATGCTTGCATTAATAGGAAGTCAACTTTTTTATGTTTCAGAATGTTGAGGTGGAGGAGGAGCAAGTCGATCAACGTTCCGTCGATGATCTCTTAACATTTATAAATGGTGGAAATGGAGGTATGATCCATAAATCTTTGCTTTCCGTTCTGATTGTAAATTGTATGCCTATGTTCTTACATATTAAGTTGTCGGCTTTTGTGACTTCTATCGTGGCTGTATGAACATGTTATGTCCGGGTATGTTATATTATTAGAAGGTGCGGTGCTTGTAGTTAATTGTGTTTATTGTCAAGGTGACTTGTATCTATGCTCTAGCTCCATAAAAAAGAGAGGAGCACACTTCCATTTTATTCTTTCGCTTTTAAAGTGGTAGTTGTCTCTGATATACCTACACATCTTGGTATCTCACCTGTGAACTTATGTACAATATGATATACTCTGCAGATGCAAAGGGAGTTAAAACCCATAAAAATAAGAAGAAAAATCGGAGAAGAAAAGAGCCTACAAAAGATTCTTCTCACAATGGCAATGGAAACCATAAAAAGGTTGGCACTTCTCTCTCTTAGAGACGATGTCAATGCAAACACAAACACAGTAAAGTGGGCTCATGCTTGCACCAGTCATCTTGTGTCTTTTTCCTAATGTGTTCATGCACTTATAAGCGGTGTCTATACTTTTTAGGAATTGGAAGCTCTTACTTCCGCTTTCCAGTATGAGTCCCGACCTTCTAGCTCTTCCAACTTGCAAGATTGTACAGCTCTTGACTTTGATGATGGGGATATTGACGATGATTTAGATCCTGCCATGAAGGAGCAGCTTGACAGGTGATAAGAATGCCTTAGATAAGTTTAACAAGGAATAAATCATGCTCTGGTAAAGTAGTGTTGTAGGGCATAGTAAATGTGCAACTGAAATGTCAAACCACCTAATCAATCTCCATTTTTTTTACCTGTATATCTCCCATGTCAACCTTATAATTGTGTGTACCTTTTCTTGTACGTGTTACCTTCTTAGCACTATTTACTAGGTTTATTTAAAGTTTTCTTATAGAGAGGATAACTTGCATTAAGAAATTATCAAATTTCTGCTTTGAAATAATTTGGATTTGAAATGATTTATTATTAATGCTATCATGTTTGTTTTAAGTGGAGTATCTTGCTTGTATTAATACATTCATGCTTAGGCGATAGTACTATAGGTATCAGCCAATTATTTAGAGGCTATCTAGTGCCAATTATGCAGTGTCAGCCAATATCAGTGTTGGAACACTGTGTAGACTAAATCCATAATCTTTTTCACACACATATCAAGTTTGTTTGAGACCTTGATTTTCCTTTGTGTAGGGAAGTAGAGGATTTCGCACGAAGATTAAATTCAGATTGGCCAGAAAGGATGCAGGAAATTTTATCCTTGGGCCAAGAAAGGAGAGTCACACCAATTAGTATGAATGGAAATGGGTCTGCACGAAGATATACGAGTATGTTCCCTCTTCCCCTCTTGTTTTCCCGCCAGGAGCTTTCCTCTGTTTATGTTTCAACTCCTTTCCAAAGCTGCAGGACATATACCTGCAGTTCCTCTTCTTTTTTGGACGGAGGCACCTCCTATTGATTCGAGGCTTTAAGCCCCCCCCCCCTTTTTTAGGCCCTTCTTTTGTCACCATGTAGATGGATACTAACCCTAACAACCTAAAAAAGCGTGCCCCACGTGCGAAACTAACACGCGATCACGAAGGGGTTTTGTCGTCAAGGGGTTGCTGCCCGCGGTCCTCCAGCGGCTCTCCTAACCGGTGCTGGCCTTGTGCCGTGTCGCGGGTGCAGCCGGACGGGCACTGGTTTTCCAGACATGGCGACATGTTAGGAGATTGTCGATTTGGCTTATACCGACAATGGTGGGTTGTAGCTTCAGGTAGGTTCTGTTTGGTTTCCAGTGTGCTTCTGTTTCAGGCCGGCCGGTGTAGTTGCGTTACGGGGAAGGTGGTTGATGTGCATGGTCGCTGTTCACTTCTCCTAGGCAAACGGAATTGGGCAAGCAGCGAGGGAATGGATGTGGGTAGATCTGATTTTTCCAGATCTGAATATGTCGCAGAAGCCCGTTGTTTCTTGGTGCACTTCCATTCGTGTTCTTTCGGCGGTCAACATGAAGATGTACCTGCGGCAGGTTCATTGAAGGTGGCGGCGCTGAAGCTAGGGCAGTTCCTACAGAGCTGCAATACTACTATTTGTGTTGGGCCAGGTCTTTTTTGGGCCTGGGAGGTATCCCGTGACCCATTATGCTTTTATTTGCTTTGCTTCGGTCAAATAAGTTGTTTGGCGTACTTCGCTAATTGGTCTACACCTGTTGTGGTGTTTTTCATGGCTTTGTCCAGTCAATACACCTATGTGGTGGTGCTCCTGGCTTTGTCTAGTATATACACCCGAGTGGTGGTTGCTCTGGTTATGTCCAGTCTTAGTTTTAATTATCACCGGATAATTTCACAAGTTTTCATATCGTTGATTAGCCATCTCCACATCAGCTTTGTTCTCTTTACCCCCAACCTCAATGAAACGAGAGGATTGGCCGAGGTTGTTTATAGTTGTCACCTGAAAGTGACTTGCCACCTGAAAGTGACTTGCCACCTGATGGTGCAAATCACTTACCTTGGCGGTTATGGATGCTCACGCATGGGTTTTGTACCTCCCATTTTTCATCGCTTTTGGTTACGTTCTTGTCCTTGTTTTTGTCTTTTGATTGGGATCTTTGATCTCGATCAGCAACTTGGGTTTCTCCTTGGTCGTGGTGGTAGAGTGAGCACTGATGTTGGTGTTGGCTATCTAATTATGTGTGTTGGGATTGTTTTGGCGTCGGCATGGACTATATTCTTTCGATTCGACTTCGACTACGCTTTTCTTGGTGATCTTGGCACGGCAGCTTGGGTATGTGCTTGTGCGATGTTACAATAGAGGCGACAATAACAGTTTATTGTTAGGATATTTTCCTTTTTTTTAGGGTTTCCCTCTTTGTCCTGACCGCATGTGGTTTAGGTTCGAGGCGCATTTTCCTATGTAATTTATTTTGTATTTGGGCTGTTGGGACTCTTGCTTGGTGCGGTTTTCCCTCCGGGTTTTTTTAATGGAAATTACTCTTGATAAAAAAAAATGTAGATGGATACTAACTTTAAGTTTGCAAAAGTACTGACTGATATATTGGCTGATTGGCTGGCGGTTATGCAGGTTTGGATCGGAGATAATGTTCCTAGAATAAGATGATTCATTTAATCGGACTGTTGAGCAGCTTGAGTGATTAGAAGCGATGCTGAGACGACTGGGTTGCTGCTGTGAGAGCTTAGAAGAGTGATCAGTGTGTTTGGTGTTGAGAGCATGTGAGAATATGCTTGTTTTTCCATCACCAAATGCAATTTTCATTCTGTGGGCACCATTGTATGTTGAGAGAGAAGAGAAAGAACAAGTTGTTTCAATCAAAGAGATGAACTCGGAGCCTACACTCAGCACCTAAAGTTCTCATTCTCTTGAGCTCCGCATCTCTAGTTGATGTTTAACCTTCTACCATCATAGCTGGCCGGCCCTCTTTGTACACTCTTTGATATGATGCTTGATTTACAAATGTTCCTTTGCAGTTTTGTTTCACAGGCCCCATTTGGCTTTGAGAAGCCTTGCTAGAAGTTGCAAGTGCTTACTTTATATAATGAAACTGGAATGAAAAGAAGAAAGGTTTATTTTCAATGGCAAGTGGTGCATACATTTCACTCTCAGCCATGGTTTCTGCAGCAACCGATGTGAACTTTTACGGTTTTACCTGTTCGGGTTTTACCCTTCAATCATAAGTATTGAACACTCGTTAATTTGAACAGCCTACTCCAAAGGTAACAAGAAAATGAAGAACAAAGTCCTATAAGATCGTTCATTCATTTCTTTGATTACAATGACAGATTCATAAACGATAAGAACAAAAGAAAGATGTATGGCATTTAGATCTCAGTGATCTTTCACTTTATGCGTGGAGTAATACTTCTTGAAAGCTCTAGGAAGATAGACAGGCAATAAGAAGCCAAAAAGATTGAAGCACCAAAAAGCCATATTAGCAATAGCCAGAGCTCTCCCAAGATACAACCTCTTTGCCGATCCACCATACTCTTCATACTGTTTCGAAAACTCACTCGTCAGCCACTCCACAATGGTGAAAATCCTCCTAGAATTGTAGAAAACCGGCACGAAAACCCGAATCGGGGTCGAAAACTTGTCAGTGAAAGCCATCCCTTCCATGAAGACTTGACTCGCAAGCAAGAAGACATGAGGAGAAGCGGCACTGATGCCTTGCTTGTCACCTTCGAAAATGCCCTCGAAAATGTAGGCAATGGGGAGCACGAGGCCTATGATTGCACCGACGAGGACATAGAGGCGTAGGATCTTGTTTTGAGAGTTGAAGACTGTTGGGTCTTTGGTTGAAGATTGCATGGGGAAAGCGACTTTGGAGATGAAGTACATGTAGGCAATGGAGAAGAGAACAAATCCCAAGTCTTGAGGGCTTACCATGCCACTGGCGGAGAGGACGATGATGACAGCGAGAGCGTTGAGTTGTCGGAACGAGAATAAGCCTTGTTGTTTTCGGGTTTTTGTGGTGGAGTTACTAGTAGCCTTTGGAGAACTGAACTTTGAGTTTGAGGATGGGAGAGGGTCATGGTGTTCTTTGAACTCTTGTTCTTGTTCTTGTTCTTGTTCTGTAGGGAGGCTTATATCACTGCAGGTTGGACCAACCCCGCCTGACATTGTGAGAGAGATTGAGATCGAGAACAGGGTTGTGATTGACGATTAAAGCTTGTGAAAGATTGAAACTTTGAAAGGAAAACTGGGAAGTAGATCAGGAAAAGGTCTATGGGAATGAAGATAGGGTTGGGTTGGAGCATAAGGTGAGTCAGGTGGACATGTGGCTTTGTGATAGGAATTCAAGGTGAAGAGTTGAAAACACATAGTGGGAGGGTCATGTGGACATTGTTTTCTCATCATCAGCTTATGGTCTTAATCAAAACTGCCTTTCGTTGGTATTAAGCTATAATTATCTTCTTCTTCTTTTGAAAAGTGGACGTGAGTTTTATTGCCCGCAGCTTACATAAAGTGTACTTGAATAGAGTCTCCTTCACAATCGAGGGAGCAGATAGTCCAACTGAAACGCTAGTTTATAAAGCTTAAGAGCTACCTTATTGACCTCTTTATAGACATGTTTGAAGCACACACCTTGACACTCTTTTTTTAATCTGAGCTATATTTTTTACAATGTCTTCTATGTGAGAACAATCTTTATCCGCTGTCGAAATGGCTTTGATGGCTTGAAGACTATCCGACTCCACTATAATAAGGAATAGCTGCTGCTGTTGGATTGCCTGACAAACTTCCCAGATAACTAGAGCTTCGGTGGTTAAGGCATCAACCACATCACACTTCGGTAACAGACCCCCTCCCTCCTCTAGTACCCCATCATGATCGCGCCAAACATAGCTGTAACTCTCTTTCCTATCTTTCCATGTCCCATCAGTATTCATCTTTAACCAACCTTGAGGAGGAGCCCACCAAGGAGCCAATGTTGGTCTTGGAAACTTTACCTTGATGGGACATAAGGTCATAAACTTCTTGAAACCAAGTGTAGCAAGTTGAATAACTCTAACCTCTTCTAGACACTTGTTTGTCCAAATTGTCCAATTTCTTTCCTTCCATATACTTCATTAAAGATAGCAAAACCAAGCCGCATGATACGAGGAGAGCATACCAATGCATTCCTCAATCCAAGTGTAGCAACGCAAGTGATTTGGTAGAGTAAAACATGTTCTAACCTCGAGAAGGTAAGAGGCAATGTGTTGTACGTACTTATAATCCTTGGTTGCATTCAATAATGACTCCTCAGCTTCCCCGCATAAGCAACATATCAAATCAACATTCACTCTCTTTGAGCGTAAGTTTGTTGCAACCGGAAGAATCTCTCTACAAATCCTCCAAATGTGTGTCTTTACTTTAGCGTGCAGAGGAAGTTTCTAAAGTTTTGGCCATACAAGTATCGCATTCGATGAAGATGACAACCCTTCATGACACACCATTGCTTGAATTGCAAGTTTGTAGGCCGATGAAGTGGAGAATCGACCTTTGCTATCCGGGAACCAGCTAAGACAATCTTCATCCGTACCATTGCTCAGGGGTATAGATAGGATGTGATTTGCTTCAAGTTGAGAGAAAGAGTCTCGAACCAAGGCCTCATTCCAAACACCCGGGTACAGTAGAAAATCCGAGACCCTAGTGTTTTCCTCGAGTAGACAGGATGTCGACTTCAAACATCCAAACCATTACTCAGCTCCCATCACCAATAAGCCACAACATGCCTTTCGCCAAAAGTTTGCGGCCCTCTATAATACCTCTCCAACTTTGAGAAGCGTATCAAGGAATATCAGCTTCCCAGAAGGTAGTGTGAGGGAAGTAACGAGCTTTGTACAGTCTAGCTAGAAAAGAATCTGGTTTCTTGATCAGTCTCCAACCTTTCTTGGCCAAGAGAGAAAGATTGTGCAAGTATAAATTCTTAAAACCTATACCTCCTTCAACTTTAGGTAAACGAAGCTTATCCCAAGCTAGCCAGTGGATCTTTTTATTTTCGATCTTGTGAAATTTTTCCCACAAAAAACGGCCACAAGCTTGGTGCATCGAGTCACAAAATTCCTATGGAAGAAGGTAACAACTCATGTCATATGTTGCTAATGCCTGAGCTACAACTCAGATAAGAAGATATTTCCCAGAAGAACTAAGCATTTTTTCTTGCCAACCTTCAAGCTTCTTGTTTAATCATTCTCTGATAAAAGCAAAAGTTTCGGTTTTCTTTCTCCCTATGTATGTGGGGAAACCTAAGTACTTCTCGTGCTTGGCTTCAATATACACCCCTAAGATCTCTGTCACTTCATTCTTTACCTCTTCCTTTACTCCTTTGTTGAACACCACGTTGCTCTTGTTGAAGTCTACTCTCTATCCCAAAGCTACCTCATAATCCTCCAGGATTTGTTTCATTTGTCTTGCCTCCTTCACACTTGCTTTATCGAATAGAAGGCTATCATCTGCAAACAGAAGATGGTTAATCACCGGGACACCCTCACAGATTCTGATTCCTTCCAAATGACCCTCTCGCGCCCGAGTCTCCAATAAGGCCGAGAAGGCCTCAGTGACGAGTAAGAACAAGAACGTGACAACAGATCACCTTGTCTCAGTCCCCTTGATGGTTTGACATAGTCTTTGGGTTGATCATTTATGAAAAAGAGTACTTAACTGTAGTAACAGACTACATCACAAGGTTGATCCATTTCTCGTCGAAACCTAATCTGCCCAAGACCATAGCCAGGAAGCTCCACTCCATACGACCGTAGGCTTTACTCATATCAAGCTTTAGTGACAACACACCGTAAGTAGAAGAAGATTGATTATGAACGTAGTGAGATACCTCATTGACAATCAAAGTGTTATCAGATATTAGTCGTCTTGGCATGAAGGCACTCTAGAAGGGAGAAATAATCTGGTCCAGGAACTTCAATCTGTTTACAATAACCTTCGAAGCGATCTTGTATATTACATTGCATAAGGAGATTGGTCGTAGGTCTGTCATTCTTTCCAGTTTATAAACTTAAAAAATGAAGCAGACATGTGTAAAATTAACTTACCCTAGCAGGATTCTGGTCCAGAAAGTTAATCATCGCGCCACCACCTTTTTCCTGACTACTTCCCAGTACTTATGAAAGAAGATTGGAGGCATGCCGTCTGGTCAAAGACTCTTAGACGGGTGCATCTGGAACAAAGTGTGTTTGACCTCCACTTCTCCATAAGGAGCTAGCAATTGCTCGTTCATCTCACTAGTAACCTTAGGATCTATAAGGTTTATCACCTCCCGCATCTTCTCTTTGTTGACTTCATTGACCTGGAACATCGAACTAAAATAATCAATAACCACATTCTCAATGCCTTCGGTCGATGTTTGTAGCACCCCCTCCTCATCATACAATCCCGTGATACGATTCTTGACGTGTCTATTGGAGCACTTCTAGTGGAAGAATTTTGCATTACCCTCACCTTCAGTAATCCACAAAATCTTGGTCCTTCGCTCCCAATATTGATACTCATCGGCAAGCAGACGATCTAATCGGTGTGTAATTGTGGCATACTCCTGAATATTGTTGCTGGAAAGTGGCGACATATTGAGTACTCCAATGTGGTCTCTGATCACCGCAATCTCCTTTTCTCTGAAGCCGAACGTCTGCCACTGCCAACCATTTAGAGCAAAGTGTGTGTTCTGAATACATTGAGTAGCCTCATGCATTGGGCTAGCGACATAAGAACGCTGCCAACCCTTTCGGACTACCTCCTCGCAATGGTTTGTCCATAAAGCTTTAAATCGAAGCTGACGTTTACTTCGTTGCTTCTCATTTGGCTGGCCTACTTAAGTTTCCAGTAAGATGGGGACATGGTCTCCATGCACATGGCTAAGGTTTCTCAGAGTTGCCTTAGGAAACAAGTCAAACCATGATCTTGACGCAACTGCCCGGTCAAGTCTCGACCTAGTATCTCCTCTTCTCCAAGTGAATTGGTCCCCAATGTAACCTAGGTCATGCAACTCAGTAAAATAGGCTATCCCGAAACAATTGCATTTGCCCTTCCCACCTTAGAGGACCACCGTCTTTTTCATCATTATGCAACAATTCATTGAAGTCACCAATAACAATCCAAGGCAGCGAGTTGACGTCGCCCAACTCTTTCAGAATGTCCCAAGTTTTGTTGCGTTCTGCCGTGGTCGGATGCCCATAGAACCCGATGAGTCTCCAACGTCCCAAACCCGCCGTCGGTTGCACCACCACATCAATATGGTGTGTAGATTTAGAGATAAACTCGATGTTGACATCGTTCCTCTAGAGCATAGCGAGACCACCCGATTGGGCGGGGCTCCCGTTGTCCTCGTGATTCACACTGAATACCGCCTCACAATTGAGGTATCCTATCTCTTTGCGTAGCTTGTCCATCTGTATAGGGTTTGAAACCTTAGTTTCATTTAGGAAGATGAGAGACGGCTTGTTCTCTCGTATGATAACCTTCAAGGCTTCCACTGTGGCGTCGTTGCCAATACCACGGCAATTCCAGGCCAATACTTCCTTCAAGGCTTCCACTGCGGCGTCGTTGCCAATACCGCGGCAATTCCAGGCCAATACTTCCATCGGGGAAGAGTAGATCTGGTAGTTCCGAGCACAAAACCTAGGGGACGGGAATCCTTAGCAGACGGCTCCAAAGTCATATTTTACAATACTTATCTCAAGTATAATTATCTTTCTTTTCTCGGACCTTATTATATATATTGGCCATTGGAATGCGGTGAAACTGTGATGACGGATTGGTAGACCAGGACTGTTCTCTAGTCTTTGCCCTAAAATCGAAGCTGGTAACAATATTTCAAAGTGTGCTTCATACATATACAAATCAGTAGTTCAGTACAAAACAACACCACTAATCTGAGAAATACAGCAGACAAAAGATTTCAACCTAGCTAGCTAAACCTTAAACTCCCAACTTCAATCTGTTTTTGCAGCAGCGTAGTATTTCCTGAACGCTCTAGGAAGATAAACAGGCAACATGAAGAAGAAAAGATCGTAGGTCCAAAACACCAAGTTCACAATAGCAAGTAGTCTACCAAGATACAGCCTCCTTTCAGTTGCGAACCCACTATACGCTTCATCATGATCAACTTTCATAAACTCTCTCTTAACCCAATCCACAAGGGTGAAAATCCTCTTGGCATTATAAAAAACCGGTACAAAAACCCTAATAGGCGTCGAAAACCTGTCACTAAAAGCCACTCCATCCATGAAGACTTGGCTAGCAAGAAGAAACACATGTGGCGCAGCAGCTCTGACACCTTCTTTGTCTCCCTCTATGAACCCTTCAAAAATATAGGCAATGGGGATAGCAACCCCTATGATGCCTCCGAAGATCGGACCGAGCCGGATCAAGTAGCTTTCCGGGTTGAAAACCGGTGGCTCTTGCATGGGGTCGGAGAGCTTTGGGAAAGCAAACTTAGAGAGGAAGAGCATGTAGATGAATGAGAAGAGAACGAAGGCTAGGTCTTGAGGGCTTACTAGGCCACTGGCTGAGAGGACTACCATGACTATGAAAGAGTTGAGCTGCCAAAAGGATATGTAGTTGTGTTTGTACACTGTTTTGAGGGTTTGGCCCTCTTGAGGCCCGAGCTTCAAGGCTGAAGTGACTGGATTCTCGCTTTGTTTGAGCTCATGATACTCTTTTTCTGGGATGTTAATATTCTCAGCAGCTTCATCGCTTGATGAGGACATTGTTTGTGCATGTGTGTGCGCGAGCTTGTTTTGAAATGGGGAAGAGCAACGGCGGAAGAGAGAAATCTCTAGTTATAATAACAAGAGACTAAAATCATGACAGAAATGCGGCTATTTTAATCTTACAATGACAAGCTGGTATACAATGTGAGACAAGTGTCAGTGTGAGGGGACTACGAGGCGTACTAACTTCTATTTTTATTTGGTAACCGCATGCAGAGGTCTCGAGCTTATCTTTGCTTTTCTCTAGGCTTTTCTTTTCAAGCTTATCGGAATCTGCTAGCAAACACTAGTTTCGAACTATGATAGTTTTGTCTGTCAAAAAACTATGAGTGTTTCAGTGCATGGAAAGAGCTTCTTACGCCAGCAAGCATATGGCAACAAGAATTGTATTATACTATTGAATAAGAAAACGTCCAAGATGCTAGAAACCTATTCAGAATCGCTGCCTTCTCTAGAATTGGAAGTCACAATTAGCTGTTTCATATTAGTACAAAAGAATGTGAAAACAAGACCCTTTCAAATAACTATAAACCAGATTTATTACAGATTTTTCTCGAAAAATAAGCAAAAGTAACAAAACCTCACTAATCAATCTGCTATGACAACAAAAGAAAAAATTGAACCAATCTATAGAACTTATCTTCCAAAACTTTTTCTTCGATTTCTGACAGAAGACCACTGGAAAAACTGGAACCCTCTGCTAAGAATATACGCACTGGCTAAACTGTGCACATCTGTATAACCAAAAAAACATCTCTTTTCCTTCTATTACTAGGTAATGGTGTTCTGTTTGGGGATGTATTTTATCTTGACACCTTTCTCAGGCTTCTTTGATCTATACTTGACTTTAGCAGTGGCTCCAGGAATTGTAGACTCAAGCGACTCCACATTACCCAGCCGGTTTTCTGCATTCCCAAGAATGCTACGTCGAAATTTCAATGAATGAGTAATGGGTACTTCTCCGTCTGGATATCTAGGAGGTTCAGAGTCTTGGAAAAGAACCAATTCCACATGGTCTCCGGCAATAGCCTCTTTCCACCCTGCCAAAAGATGATTGTTATTATAACATATATTCAGAACAGGGAGTTTAGTAGGCGGGGATGCATTGTAAAAGATCACACCAAGAAAAAAAAAATTATAACATGACAAATGAATCATCAGCTATAAAGAATGGATTAAACTCACTCTGGGCAAGAAATTCTCTCGCGGCATGACTGGAGAAACCCAACCTTCCTGATTCACCAGGGAGTGTAGAACCATTATCGATGCCATCATCATGACTATCCGTGTCACATGATCTCGGACAATTTCCAATGGTATTGGTTTGTCTGTTTCCCTTTTCTGCTGCATCCGTTTCAGATTCTCTGCTGCTATTTTGAACTCGAACAGGAACCCCCTTGGTTCCATTCCGGCTCACTGGCCTCCACAGTTTCACTGTTGACCGGTTTGTATTAATATGAACCAAATCAGATTTAGTGGCTTTGTCCTGAACATTGTTCTTGGACAATTGATGCTCCAAAGGACCATCATCACGAAAGTCAGCCAGATTAGTACTTTCTTGGCCACAGTTTCCGAGAGTGACAGATATAGATCCAATAAAGACTTCAAGATTCTTGATTTCATCAGGTTCAGTTGCATCCTTCTGTACTGCAGCTTTCAATCTCTCTCCATCAATTTCTGGTTTAGACTTTCGACTCCAAACTTTATTGCTGCTGGATACTGTTCTTGAATCTCTGTAGCTTACATGATTTTGCCTGGATTGAAGCTTTGATGTGTGACAACTCTGACCTGCATGAAGTCCATTAGGCACACCGCACTGCGATTTTGGCAAAACTTGCCATCGAGCGACTGCACGCCGAGAATTACTTCCTTGCACTGTTCGCCGTTCCACATTTGAATCATTCAATGGATCAGCTTGTCCACTGCTAGATCCAGTCTGCAATTCAGGATCCACATTTTCGTTGGTGTTGGAGTGTTGAGTTACGTCAAGAGATGAGTGAACAAGATCCAGCATGACTGAAATGGGTGAGTCAGAGCCGAAGATTATTGAATGATTCGATGTTTCTTCCAAAAATTCATCAATGCTTTCTTTAGCATTGACCTTCGCTTGGTCCTTTGCCCTCTGTTCTTTTTGCCTAAGCTTCTTCTGCCTTTTTCTTTCCAAGAGCACGGCTTGCCTATAGAATCAGAAGCTAAAGTCAGAAATCAAACACACAGCTGTAACTTTACGAATTCCAAACATGTGTGAAAAGCGAATGACCTAACAAATTAAGACGTCCACGTAAGAACCAGCAAACTAACTTGAAACAAAAGGCACTAGCTGTTACTTTAAATATTTTTTCTTTTCTGTACCTTTTTTGAGCTTCTTCTTCTTCTTCCATTAGTAGCTTCTGTAATCTCAGAGCTTCGGCATCCTTGTAAGCGTGCCAAGCTTTGATCTGAGGGATAAAAAAAGTCGTTATCTTCAATCATTTGACGTGGCAGACAAACTTGACGTGAGAAATAAACTTCATTACATTAAAAACATTAGAGATATCAAAATAAGAATTTGTACCAATCTTTGTTCGACCAAGAAGCTGGTACAAGCGACTAGGTTTTTTGTTTCGAGGCCAACCTTTCCAGCATCCCCGTCAAAAATACATCTTTGCATTAACATGGCAGTACCAGATAGGAAAGTTTGTTCACTCGCATCATCTAGAACAGAAAATAACTCCTGAGAAGGTATTGGGAACCTGGAAGGTCTAGCTTGGACAATATCCTGCATAATTTGAGAACTATACTTTAAAAGGAACATGTCCACATCCGTAGAATCAAGCATATTGCCACTTGCTACAGAGAAAGTAAATACACAAGAAGAAGAGTATCTCCTACCAGAAGGGCAGAACCAGCCTTCAAATACACGTGGGGTAGAGACGTGAATCCTGGTTTCCGAATAAGTGCCGTCAAAGCCTTTATGATTGAAGGCCCTGCAACTTCCTAGAAAGTATAACAAGCCAGGATTATTTTTCAAAAATATTATATAATGACATTATATGAGAAAAGGGTTCAAGCAATAAGGGGTATTATTAAAATTTTGTATGTTACTAATCCATCAACTAATTGCAATCTAATATTATATATATTAAAAAAATAGTGATGGAGCAAGCACGTAAGAGGCTATTTAATAAAAAATAGGTTGAAGGGTTAATGAAGCACAAGGAAGATCTCATGATGAAAACTCAAGAGAACAGGCACGCCACCTGTTCTTTCTTGATTGCAGAATATATAAACCCTTTTCCCATAGTTCCCAGATTACTAAACAGCAAAAAATGTACCATTGATATATCAATAGCACGCATACCACCCAAGCATAAGGATAGCTTTATGATACCATCAAACCTACAGGAAGGAAAACAAAACAAACAAACAATTACCTCCAAATTCACATTCTTGAAGGATACAGATTCTTTTGCCTCTTCAGAAGAGAGCTAGACAAGTTACAAACAATGAATGGAGTCAGCACAACTCCTTAAAAGAGGTAACCTCCAAGACAAGAACACGATAAAGAAATTGTACCTTATCCCAAAATGCACGTAGAAGATCTCTACTTTTAGTAGAATCCTACATTGTAAACAATACATTAAGTAAAATAATCAAGTTAAATCAATAAAAAGACTTGCATAAAACGGGACATAAATGCTAGCAGACCTTATCAAGCTTTTTCAGTCGATGGTGCACGCGAATGTGCCTTCTGTAGTTGATAGATGAACAAAACTCCCGGGGGCATTTCTCACACTTTTGCATTTGCACCTTAATGGGGGAGTGCAGGGGCCAACCAGGTAGCTCTGTCATTAAAACCAAAATACCTGCTTATTAAACTCTGATTTATATAACAGCAGCATTTTAATAGCATCAAAATATTCCCCTCTTTTTAATAAAACTAAGCATCTGTAACTTGAAAAGAAATATTGGCTGGTACCTTGTTGATCCAAGGCATGAAGTAGTTGAATCCATGGAACTGGGCTATCACCAGCCCTAGAGAAAGAAATGGAAGGCTCTTTTGCAACTTGTCTGATGATAGTGCCAAGAGAATCGTTTCCATCTTCCGATTTCATAGCATCACTGTTGGAGGCCTTTAGTTTTGCAATAGGCATCTAAAAAAGACAAATACAATCCCAAATCGGCAGGTGCCACTCTGCAGAGTATAAACCACAGAAAGAAAATCAAAAGCTATCCAATGACAAGTCAACAAACATCTGAGCTAACCTGAAAGTTTGGCAAAAGCTAACATCCACCTCCAAATCTCAATTTATTGAACAAAAGATAAACAGACGACATGAGCCAACAATTACGCCAATGTATATAGATTTTCGATTTACATTACCTTCCATATCCTCAATGAATCTATATCCGACGGAAACCAAAATAAGTTATTTCATTGTTTACGTAGCAAAGTAATACTTTTTTATAATATTAAAAAGAAAGAAAGTAGTCTTTGACAAAATTGAGTACACCGCTAACATTCCACTACTTAACAAAACTCTACATCTATACAGATCTACCACAAAACCACCGCATATTAAAAACACCTTCACCTCGGCCTATCTATCTATACAACCTCCATACATAAACAACTCCACAATACACCACACACAGCAAATGTTGAATCAAAACTACTGCTTAAAAGCTCTCCTACAAAATCCAAACCGCAAATGCAATTATTATTTTTGTTTTCCAATCTCTAAATCATAAACATGCAAACAAACAAAACCAGGCATCGACTCCATGACTCAACTAAACTAATACGCAATACACAATAACGAAAATTCTCTTCTAAACTAAGCGAAAACTAAGAGTGTGTAAGCGAAGCTCAGCTAGGTTTAGAAGAGCATGATCTAGAATCGATATGGCGATTTTGTATAGAGAAAAGTCCGTACGGTACAAAAAGGCAAGTAAAAGAAGTGATCGGCGAACGTACCAGAGGCGGTGGATCGGAAGAGAGGGACGGTCTCCGGCGATCTGGAGGATTCGGAGAATCCGGGAATGAGATTCAAAGTGGTCGGCGGGAACGAAAATCCGGCGACGGAATTATGTGAGAGAACGAGAAGAGTATTCGACGCAGAGACAGAGAGAGAGAGAGAGAGAGTGTGCGCGAGTTCGTAGAGAGAAAATATAAAGGGCGAACAAAAAATGAAAAAGGAGGAACCCCTACGCGGTAATAATAAGGAAAAACGAAAGACGAAAAAAGAAAAATAAAATGGGAAATGGATTTGGAAGTTTTTATATATTTTCCAATTTTGTGTTAAAATGCCTTGATTATGTAGCTTCTTTTTTTTTAAAGATAGATTTTGATTATATAGTTTAGAACATCTTCAACAGTTTCTCTATATATTCTCTATTATAGTAAAGCAAAAGTCAAAGTCTCTAAAATATTTTACATCTAACTCTAACAGTTTCTTTATTTTATATGCTATAATTTAATAGATTTTCTTATAATTTAAAGAATATAATAAAAAAATTATATAATCAAGATATTAGTTAGGAAAGAGAAGATTAAATAGAGAAATGTGGAGAGAGAGAGAGAGAGTGAAACTTGAGAAATAGCATTAAAGTTTAGAGTTTTGTAGAAAGATTTACAGTTTTATGTTTTTCTATATATAGAGAGTTTTTCCTCTCTCACCTACCACTTTCTCTACTATAGAGAGACTGTTGGAGTAAAATTATGGTGTTTTTACTTTAAACTAAAGTTAATTTCAAATTTAGAGTATCTATTGGAGATGTTCTTAGAGCACCTAATATTTTTTGGCCCCGTTTGGTAAATCAACTTATTATCAACATTTTTGATAGAATGAGTTTTTGATAAAATAAGAAAAACTTTATTTTTATTTTTTAAATGCAAAAATCACGGTTAGATATAAGCAAGTGAATGATTTCTTTTTCTAAATTGTGTTTTTCAAAAGTTTAATATTTTTACCTCAATACCAAACTAAGCCTTTGTCAATAAGAATTATACAAGTTTAGATTTTTCATGACAATGCTAGAGTGCGAGTGTTTTATGCTCATAGACATCTAATTTCATTGCGGAAAAAATGTCATAAAAACAATAATTATATCGTTTTTATTAAGACCAATAATGTATTTATACATCAAATTCATACTACGAACATCAATCAATCTATAATTTATATGTTCAAAATATTTAAGTTATTTAGAAGTTCATGAAAAATAATATTTCGCGATTCTAATTATTGTGCCCGAAGATCATAGCCATAATCGTGTTTGTCAAAAGAAAAGGATTGCTTCTACTAAAGTACTAAAATACATCATGGGAACCATTTATAGCACTTTGTCATCAACATTTCCTTTTCGTTCTTCTATGCGTACATGCAATCGCATAAAACTAGTATTACATCGTGGAGACCAATTATTAGCACAAAAAAGTTGTGCTTTCTTTTCTTTCTTTTTCCTTCCCGGTTCTTTGTCTGGATCCAATTCCAGACCATTGGGTTCTGGAACATCGATTCAAGGCCCAGGCCCAAGCCTTGAGTTGGCAAATAACGCTGCACCATAGATACCTTTATCCAACTTTCCATGAAACCCACTCACCCACTGCTTAAATTCATCTTAGCAAATACTACTCTGTTCGAATCTTACTATAATGATTCGTTTAAAAATATTATTTACAAGATATAAACGAGCAAAGAGAGAGAATGCTAGAATCAGACTAGTATAGTCTGAAAAGAATGTATATACAAAGTTTCATTTCACGACTGTAGTTGCCACTGATGAATTGCATACTGAAGTGCATAATTCGGGACCAGATTGCAGTGTTCAAGCTCAAGATTTGTCATCGGCGAGGTATTGTGTCCGCTTTCGAACCATCCTCGTATTGCCTCTTCTTCATATGTGAAACCATCTGCTGCTATGCGTGGATCCGTCATGACTTCCTGCAAATGCAAAAAATGGAGCTTTAATGATGAGATAACAGTTAGAAATGAAGCTCTGATTGCCACTTCAGTATCTAGCATAGCATAAATATAAGTGGAGAAGTTATGAGTAGGTTACCTGCACAATGGGGCAGACGAAATGGGATGGTGTTTTGAGAAGCTTATTGGATATCAAGCAAGATTCTGACGTAGCACATGAAGCTCTCATTACCTCGTGGACATCAGATAGGTTCATACGGTTTATACGGTTCCTCTCACAACACCTCAATGCTAAGTAAGCCATCTCCTTTGCTTTCTCTAGTGGCCAATCGCCAGCTGAAACATCCAACAAAGCACTGATGCTGTCATTCTCTAGTGCGCATTTCACATCAGTCACTATCCCCAGAAGCGGTCTTGCAATCAGAAGCTGTAATAGTATGATCCCAAATGAGTATACATCCGATTCTTGTGTAACCTGTCCTGTCTCTAGATACTCAGGATCCATATATACAGAAGTTCTATTTGGATCACTACATACTTTGGTGAAGTCATTTTGTGGGATTAAGGAAACGATACCCAGATCACCGAGTTTGCTCCTACAGTTGGCATCCAAAAGAATGTTGCTTGGTCTTAAATTCCCATGGACAATACAAGGGATATTTGAGTGAAGGAAGACGAGGGCAGAGCATATCTCAGTAGCAATGTGTGTTCGAATTTGCCATGGAAGAGGTGGAGCACCGTCTTTGCCTGGAAGGCGGTCTTCAAGGCAGCCATTTTTAAGGAATTCATACACAAGAGATCTAGATTCTGGACACGTTCCAAGTAGTGTTACTAGGTTTGGATGCCTTACTCTGCTCAGGACCTCTACCTGATAAAAGTTAAACCAGAATAAGAATTCATTGCTATTTAATGTAGTCTCTTTGAAAGCATACCATAAAATTTACCTCATTTTGGAAGTCTAATTGACTCTTAGAACCATACGAGGGGAGCATCTTTATTGCAACATGCATGTGGCGAAGAATCCCTTTATAAACACTTCCATACCGTCCTTCTCCAATCTTCTGGGATGGGTCAAAATTATGAGTTGCATCATTGATCTCCATAAAAGAGAACACGGGAAATTCAGCATGACAAAAGCTCGTAGCTTGCCCTAATCTGCTGAGCTGTTTGACTTTTCTTATTGCATCTCTATTCTCTATTTGCAGGTTGTCCCGCTTTTCTTTGAAAATAATCACGAGATCCATAGCAGAGAAGAACTTCTCCTCTAACTCCTTTACTATACATTGTGATTCTTCTAGTTGGCTCTCCAGCGCTAACTTCTTGCTCTGGACCATTATGACTTGTTCTAAAATTTCATCACGTTCATCCTCCACTTCATCTATTTCCTGCCTTATCGTAGAGATCAATTCTTCCAACTCTTTCCTTTGTCTCATTTCCTTTGTGCATAGGCTTTCAAATGCTTTGGTCTGTAAGAAGATAGGATAAACAAATACATTTCTGGTGAAAATGAGTGAAAAGAGTGCTACAATCAGTAATGCATATATAAAATAAAGAGACATGCATTCTTTCACATAATCACACCACATGTAGATGCAAATGTATTGACATCTTAACAAACCCACAAATTCAGTCTTTTGTGCTTGAGCCATAAAATTCCAAGAATTGTGACTCAATCATGCCCATGATAGGAGAACAAAAAAACAAAAACAAAAAATTGGTCAAAGACTGTCGGTTCAACGACACCTTTTGGCTTGGTGTGGTCGGAAAAATAGGATAGGTCAACACAAAATGAGGTAACAACATTAAGATGCTAATACATAACCTGCAGAATCTCCGGCCAAGCCAATACCAACACCAATACAAAATAAAATTACTTAAATTAACATTTACCTTACATTTGGCCTCCATGGCATCATCTTCTTCTTTCCACCTCCTTGCTGTATCCTCAAATTCTGTTTGTTTTGAATTCTTTCTATTTAAAATGGCTTGGCCTACTGTATGATAACTTTCATCAGCTTCCAATTCTCCCTGAAAAGATGTATCATGAAGGGTTAGTTGAATGGCATCAAAGCTTTAGATGAATCAAAATGAAAGTCTTCTGAGACTTCTCACCCCATCTATCAGTAAAGGGGTCAACCTCCACGGCAATTCTTCTACTTCATCTATAAGTTCCTCAGCATCTGCAGATCTCTGTAACGATGTCACTTGTCTAGTATTCTTACATTTGAACCAATGTCTTCTCTAAAAAAAGAGTGATGAGCCTACCTGTATTTCTTAACCAATAAGTCGACTCTGCACTTGAGTTCTCCAGATTCTCCACTCCAGTAGCCGAAGTTAGCAGCAGCAAAGGAGGAGCAGTTTCTACAGGATTTTCTTCTCTGTTTACTCTATTTCACGTAGTTCGTATAAGTACATAGATAAGACAACAAGTCACAAAATAACAACTTTAACACATACAGGAAACTAGTTCAAATTTGGAAAAATTGAACAAAGAACATGTGTGCATATATTAGTACGCAACTGTAACATATTAGTAAGTAAATTAGTACCTTGTACATATGAGGTGGCCCTTACAAACAAACCAAATATGACAGGAACTAGCTGCTCTTTGACATACAAAAACTGCTTTTCTTGGACCTTAGCTCAGCCAATCTCCTGGAATTTCTGGTAAAGTATCAGTCATCAACTTAAAACAAACTATTGAAGAGATATAGGCATAACTACAACTACTATTCAGTGCATACTCGGTGTAATATTCATCTCCAGCTGCCCCCATCACAAGCCACCTAATATCATGCTGAGCTATCATTTCGACAATCCCCTCTTCCACATTGTCCATCTTGACACACACTTCATTCCCTTGCACCTACATTGATGACCAAATAATCACGAAATGTGTCAACTACAACGAGCTCCAACACGAAAACCAATTCATGTCAATCAGAATTCAAAGTTCATAACCAACTACTACACATATGTATACTGCTGAATATCGTTCCTAACACGAAAAATGCTATAAAGGATAAAAAATTACTCACTCCTGCTCCAATCAGAATCAATTGATATTGGTTTAGAAGACTGCGTAAGCTATTTTTGGCTGCAAAAAAATCATAATGAGATGTGTACGTTAATGAGGTCCAAATTATAAGCTTAAACACCAACTCAAAAAAATTCGATTGCGAATTCAAGCAACTCACATAGTGAAGGGTTGTGAACATGTAGGAGGCATATGTTTTTGCCCACGAAGTTCTTGACGGCCCAAAATAGCGTCGTTTCGCTCTGCTTCACGTCGCTCCCCACCGCAACAAATATGGTCTCTTCCACATCCCACACTACCTCTTCGTCGACGCTCCCCATCTTCTCAAGGCTTCAGTCGAATGAGAGATTGATGGAACCGATGTGTTGTTGCCTTGTTGGGTTTGGACTCGGTGAGTCCAACTCGGTCATAACCGAGTCACGACGACCTGGTCGAGAAGGGTAAATTCTAAAGAAGACACAAAGAGCTGTGTGGAGTGTAGTGGAGTTGTGCCTGCTCTCGAGCAAAACATGGTTTGCTTAAGCTAATGACTTTGGGTTTTCTTACCTGATTCTACTTAATTTTTCTTTTACATAAAAAGGGTATACTTCTAAACTTTTATTAAATAAATATTAAAAAGATATGTGATTATCACATGGGGTCGCCGAGTGGACTGTGGACTGTTGACGTCAGAATAATATACGTGTGCGTGTGAAAAATAAAACAAACACTCGTGAAAATATATATATTGTAATGAACGATCATATTATTGTCGGAGTTTATATACAAAGTTTCCAAATGTAAACTTTGTCCATGTTGATCATCCAATGTAACATGAACATGAGAATACGTGTTTTTTAGAAGAATGTTTGCGTGATATGAGTCATATGACACCTATTTTTTTTTCTCTTTTAATTCAAGATTATGAATATTTTACGCATCTATAAGACGAAGACGAAGACAGTCTTATCATTACTAAATTTGTTTTGTACAATTAACGTGTGGAAAGTACCTACTTACATAGCAAACAATGTAGACTATATGCATTAAGCAATGTCTAAGTGACAAGGTCACATTTCGATGTTGAGATCTCCCTAAGCCAGTACCTTGCAAATTCATTGCAATTAAGCACTAATCAAAAAACGACAATAATATTAAGTCGACCTTTCTTCTTGGACCTTTGTCCTAGAAGCCCAACACAAGAAAAGCCCAAATTCTTGCGCCAAGAAACCTAGTTTCCTTCACCTACCTGGAATCTCTCTTCCTCAGTTTTCTCAGTTTGACTGGTAGCTCTAAAACTCTACCGGAATCCTCCAACACTCTTTCTTCATCATGATCCCTCTAATCATCTTATACTCTATGGACCATGGACACTCCCACATCAACCCTCCCCGAAATCAACGGCTCAGATCCTCCCACCTCCTCCGCCGACGACCATGATCTCCTCCGCGCCGAGCTCGACTCCCTCCGCCGATCTCACCAGAGTCTCCTCTCTCAGACGGCGTCGACGGAGGAGGATCTCCACCGCCTCCGGACTCAGAAAAACGAGGCCGAGGCTCGCACCGCCGCGCTGAACAAATCCTTCGCCGAAATCTCCGGGGAGTTTCAGAAGGCGGAGGCGTTCTGGAGAGAGAAGGAAGAGAGGTTCTTGTCGAGAATCGAAGACGAAGCGAAGAAGAACGAGGCGATGGAGAAAGAGGTTCATGAATGTAAGGAGAGAATCGAGAGATTGGAGATCGAAAAGAGAGAAAGAGACGAGTTTTTGATTCGGTGCGTGGATTCGATTCGATCGATGAAGAAGGACTTGATCGGAATCATCGAAGGTGTTAGTGACGAAAACGATGACGCCGGCGAAATTGAGACCGCCGCGGAGATTGCGGAGGAGCTGAAATTATTAGACGGAGAATCCAAGGCGGTGTGGGAGGAGATAATTGCGGTGGGGAGGCTCATCGAATCGGCGGAGGCGAAGGTTAATGAGTATAAGGAGGTGAGGCATAGTGAGAGGAGGCAGTTGGGGAATAGTGTGGTGAGTTTGACTGAGGAGAATAGGGATATAAGCACATTGCTGAGGGTTGCTTTGGTGGAGAAGGAGGCGGTGGAGAAGAGGCTGAAGGGAAGCAGCGAGCAGAAGAGGGGGGCTATATTGCAGAGAGTTGGGTTTGGGACTTTCGGGTTTTTGATGGGGAGCGGAGGCAATGAGCAGCCGCAGCCACAGGCGGTGGAGGGTTCGGGGGCGAAGATGGTAGAAGGGATGGGGTCTGGGATGAGTAGCAAGTCTGATAGCAGTGAGTGTGAAGAGGAGGTTGTCAGTCTGGTGAGTTCTGGGTCCTTTTTTACTCAGGTTCAGAACACATGAAAAAAAAAAGGAAGAAAGTTGGTTAGAGCAATTTTGATGCAATGTTGTGTGGTATAGTTTAACGTTTTTATGCAATGTTGTGATTGTGCATATCAGGCGTCGACTGTAGAGAAGATTATGAAGAATTTACGATATGAAATCTTGCAATTGAGAAGATCTTTGGAAGAATCTAGGTATGTGTCGTGAGATCTTTGGAAGAATCTCACATCATCGTTTTATTTTAAGTCCTGAAACTGTATTTATTGTGAACTGGTTGTAGAATAGAGGATGTCTCTTTTAAGTTGATAATGCTGAATTTGGAATGTAATTGACAATTACATACTGCAATCTTTTGATTATGTATCAATTCGCATAAGCACCTTATTGGCCTCTATTCAGTCTAGACATGTTGAGTATCATAGCTTTATGTGCGGATTACCTATTATCATTTCTGTGCCAGGTCAGACACTGAGCGCCTACAGAGTCTTACAGTGAAACAAGCTCAAGAAATTGCAGAAAACATGCTGTACATCAAGGAGTTAGAAGATCGAGAGAGGGAGTATATCCAAAATGTAATCTCTAGTTCTATAAATAGGAAAATTAATACAATCATTTTTGTTGCACATTCATGAAGCCTGCTCATATTCATTTTCTGACTTGTCCTATCGTCTTATAAATGTAAGGTTGAGGCACTGATGATTGAAATGAAAGAAACAGAAGCAGATGTTGCCAGATGGAGAGAAGCTTGTGAGTTGGAAGTCGAAGCTGGCAAAAATGAGATTGGAGAACGCGAACAATTGGTAAAGTCTATAATCTCGTCCTGGGATTAAGTAACACAACACTTTCCTTCTTTATCTGGTTCTGTTGATCTTCTTGATCCGCCTGTTTCTCTGTGTGTGTCTATAGAAGCTTTCCCTCACGCTCTCACACTCATTTTAGTTAATCTCGTTACTGTTTTCATTAGATTGCCATTCTGAAGCAAGAGTTGGAGAAAACAAGGGCTAGTTTGGACATATCGAATGGCAAATTAAAGCTGAAAGAAGAACTTGCAGCTTCTGCTATGGCTGCTCATGCAGCAGCGGAGAAGTCCCTCCAGCTGGCTGACAGCAGAGCAGCAGGACTCCGTTCCCGAATAGAGGATCTGTCAAGACAGCTAGAAGAAGCAGAAAGCAGAGAGCGCAATAGCCGAAGGGTGAGACATATCTGTTGGCCATGGCGACCCCTCAAAGTGAACCCGGCTAACAACGGAGTTCAAACTGTGAGACGATTGCTACCAGAAATGCAGGCCTTGCTTAATTATGGTGGCTGATTGTTTTAGCTCAGTAGTTCGTTCATTGCTTTTCTAAAAAAAAAACCTGTGCAGTTGTGTTCATCCTTCGATGTATTCAAATTGAAGAACATAAATAATATACGTCTTCCTCTTTATTAATGACTTGTGTGTTCAACTACAATTCTATGAGTGAAAATGTGGAATTGAGACTGGAAGGCTGTTTGCTTCTTTATAAAAAGGAAATAAAAGCATACGGATACGATAAATTAGTCCAATCTAACCAAAACTGAAGTCGGTTACTGCCTTGGGTGTTTACGTTTGGGCTCATTTTCATGGTCCTCCCCATTGCTGCAACGCTTCAATGAATTCTCAAGGCCATCCAGTATCTGTCGCAGAGTTCCTTGCTTGCTCTGAACAACATCCCATATGATATCATCAACTGTGTTGTTGGCTAGAAAGTAGTATACATTAACTGAAGACACCTGCCCAATTCTATGAGCACGATCTTCTGCTTGACAATTCTGCGAAAATCACAGTGGTGGCAGCTGTTTAAGTTATTCCCACACCTCCAGCTTTGATGGATAGCACTGCCACCTTGACAGAATCTTTGTCTTGAAAATCAGTAACAAAAGCCTGCCTCTTTACTGTAGGTACACTTCCATCGATATGAGTGCAGCCAACTTTCTTGTTTACAAGAAACTGATATATTGCATCAATCATAGGTTGATGATGTGCAAATACTAGAAACTTACTGCAACCAGCCTCAATGACAGTTCCTAGGTAATCCACAACTGCAGGGATCTTGGCCTCACCAGAAGCAGCATATCTCTTGTTGATAAGAATCGTTTCATCAAATTTAAGTTTATTGACCTCTTGCTCTGATTTGCAGGCCTCAACTTTCTGTTTTACCACCTTCAACTCTCGAAATAAAGAGTTGACATGTTTCATGTCCTTTTCAGCCACATCTAAATAGACCTGCTGCCTACGCTTGACAGGAAGTTGAGACAGAACATCATTCTTAAGTCTACGAATCATAACCGTTGCCTTGATCAGATTATGCACCTTAATACATTCCAAATGTTCTACTGCCACCTTTGCAATATCGGTTGCCATACTCGTGAACGTTTTTGTACACACCAGGATACAAGGCTTCCAGCTGCTTAACTAGTTCAATTGGTCGGGACAGTGCAGGAGTTCCACTTGACAATAAAGCAAACTGAGCCTCGTTGATAATAGGCAGGCATGCAGTTGTCCTCTTTGCTTTAGGATTTTTCAAAAAGTGAGACTCATCTGCAATCACAACCTTGAATTCTGATGCCATTAGTTGGTTTCGTAACTTGTGGACTATGTCATAGGAGATAATGTTGAATAGACCATCAAGTTTGGCACTTGAGGAATCTACTATTCTATATCCATAAGTTCTACTCGCTTGAGAGTGATGATGAGACAAAATAACAACTATATCTGATGGAGGAATGTTGATCATCCATTGTTGAATCATAGAGGCCCATTGCAGACGCAAGGAAGACGGAGAGAGTATGAGAACAGGCCAAGAGTCAGCAAGGCAAGAAGCCACAGCAATAGCCTGTAACGGCTTTCCTAGTCCCATTTCATCAGCAAGATAACTCGGTTAAATTCTAGAAGCTTCGATTCAAGAAAGCTAGGTATCATGTTATACCGGTTTCGAATATCTGGAACAACAGACGCAGCAGCAATGGCACGATGAACTAGGGGGTGGAAGTTGTCTACTGCTACCTCCACATTATTTATTTATGGGGTTTCCTATTCATAGTTCCTGTTCATTCTTTGGTGAGATTATTCATCAGCGTGCCGCATGTGCGAGCTGCTTTCTGACCTCCGATCCCTCCCAAGTCTTTTTTTTCCTCTCCTCTCTTAACTACTGACCTAAGAAGACCTCCGATCTCAACTTCTCCCTGACCTCCGATCTCATTCTCGATTTTGATCTCGCGTTGCTGCTCTCTCTCTCTCCTCTGTGGTCTTCGGCTCAATGTTATATGGGTTTGATGATGATGATAGATTGATAACAATTTAAGCTGAGCTTATGTTATATGTTTCTTCTGCCTTTCTTAACCATTTGTATGTTGTTTTCTGGCAAGGATAAGAGATTATGCATTTGGGTTCTCAAATTCATCAGTTTATTCATCATCAAGTATGTATTTCATGTAACGCTCATCACTTTGGAACTATGTTTGCATTTGTTTTGCATAAGTTTTGTGTGTGTGTGTGTGTGCGCACGCGTTTTTTGTGATTGAGGGTTGACTGGGTTCTATGAATGGGTATTTGGTAATATGTATGGTTGTTTGCTATGAATGGATGTATGGAAAGGGTTTTGTAATGGTGCTAGTACTTTGTTCTCTTTTGTGATTTTTGATCGCCTTTGAGTATTGCTTGGGTATTACTTGATTGGGCAGCTTCTCCTTTTCTCAATTGTGATTTTTGTTCTGTTTTGATTATTGATACTTGATCGATTAAATCTGGCCTTCTAGAATGAGTATCCAGGCAATCAGTTATCAGTGTCACCGACTGCACAAACCCCAAGATTATAGCTGATTAGAATGAGTACATGTAGAATGATTATATTAAAAGACTTGGTTGCACGCATTCAAAAAGTATAATCTCCTCAGAGTATGTTTATTCTAAAGAGAGCGTTGTATCATATGGCGAAAATATCATTATTTTCTTGAGATTTTTGTTTTAGTGAGTGTAGATATGAAGCCCTATACATGGACTGATGAACATATTTGTATACAGTATTACAGTTATACTTATTCACATTCAGTCTCGGTCATGTAGCTATGTATTATACTCTGAGCATGGTTGTTCATATTTCTATCTTTGGCCTGAAGAAATTTATGATTTGGACTCACATTCCCACTTCGGGTTGTCATATTGTATATTCTCATATTCACAACCAAAAAGATAAATGGTTATTCCTTATAGCTATATGTGAAACTGTGGAGCTACCCGTCCAAACCTAACTGGCAGTCATTAGTTAAATGAAAAACTTGGTAGGTAGAGCAATTATCAATGATTGCCTGGAGATTCAGTTGTCTTAGCTGCTAATTTTGAATTTTTTTTTTGTCTGGTCAAGCATTAGCTTCAGCATGGGCGCGCCGTTAAGCCACAATCTATAGAGCTAAGTTATTATTCGGGAGTCCTACTTAACTCCTCCATCTACACAAAAATAAGATATGGAGGTTGTATTATCTGCATTACTGTGTATTGTATTGTAATCAAGTGATTTTCACCATTTGTTCATTTTATTTTTTGCAGTGAACATCTGATCCCTATCCTTTCGACGATCAGGTGGTTGTATATGTCTGTCATCTAGGACCAGGCATGACAGTAGTACAAGTATGGGAAGAAGGAAAAACACTACAGCAGGTGCCACAAAAATTCTGTGGGGAGATTTTGATGGTGAAAGACTATTCTACTACTCTCAAAGGCAACCAGTAGTAGCTGTCATGATGATAATAATGTGGAGAAAGATGAGAGATGTCGTGTTGTAAGTTGACTCAGTTTCTTAAGTTAATGATTAATTAAAATCATGGGTCGGAGGGTTACTAGTATAAAATAATGAGTATATTTGTTTGATATCATTCTTGCACATAATGAGTACTTATGGTAAGTTCTCTGCTAGATGATTGTTCAAAATTCATTTTCATTTTTTACTCTTTTTATCAACTTGAGTTTCACTGTGTATGTACCAATTACTTTGATGATAACATTTCATCTATTCATGGTGTGATTGAGTGATTATGGAATAAATCAGTCATTTTATTTTTCCTTTTTGATTACAGATTTTACAAAACCAATGTAATTAGAAGAGGCAATTTTCTGTCAATGAGGTTTCTATAGAAGAGGTAGTATATATGAGCTAATTCTTCTTCTAAGATCTTATAGCTTCTTCTCTTTGAATTTGTGACATCGATCGTGGCCTGTTTGGGCTTAATCGGGAGCTTCAGATTTGTAAGGTGAGCCTTTATCTATATGAGGTATGAGGTTTAATATTTGTATAAGATGTTGATGTGTCTAATTAACTGTGCTATTTTTGTTTTACTGCTCTCCAATGTACTCTCCAATCTGCCATCCTAAAGTTTTCTTCTATCTCGCTCTCTGTGTGCTCTGTACCGACCTACTTTGCAAATTGGATCAGGTTAGTTCGTAGGCGTTGATCTCTTCTTTTGATAAGTACAGGCCATGGTCAATTATGAATTGGTTTTGCTTGTTGGTTTCTGCATAAGAGATTATAGTGTAACTATGATGATATAAATCATAAACTATAGAAAAGGAAGAATTATCTGATAAGGTTTAAACATGTTACTTATAGTTTCCATACATTTATTTGCATAAAGTTGATATCTCTAAACAAATTAGAGAAGAAATGAAGCAAATCTGCACAATCAGGAATGTTATTAGCTAACATCTTAAGTTAGTTGGCAAAACAGTACATGTACCACATGTGCAAACCAAATACAACACAGCTGTGCTAGATGTGTCATAAACATGCACTGATATGAGAAATAATACAACTTAGCATATTCTTTTAAGGCTAGAAAAATGCCTTTATGGAACTTGAATTATGCACAGGCATCGGCAATTCAATGTTCTAGACTCCAAAACAATATGTTTTGAACATTATCTCTTATTATTTTGATTGATCATATACAACAAATTTGTAAATAAGTGGAGGTTGATTCTCCATATATATATATATATAACATATTGCATAGTTTTGTAGCTAATGAGTTTTTGCAGCAGACTGTTATGATGTTTCTACTGTAGATTGGTTAATAGTATATATAGAATAGTTTAATTACTTACTTTTATACAATAGCTTACATGATCTTTTCTTATGGGTTTAGTGTTTATATAGAGCACGACACCTATCTCTCTCTCCAGCCGATCATACTAGGATTATCCTTAGGCTCTCTCTCTCTCTCTCTCTCTCTGAAAAAATACTCTCCTTTCTCATTTATCTACTCCTTAATTCCATTGTAATTTCTCTTTTTTTTATCAGTTTATGGAGGCAAATCTAGAGGGGTATATAGAGGGGTCACTTTTTATTTCTTTGATTCAATACGAACGATGGTTGATAACATAGTGGTCAAACCTTGTTCGATTTAAAAGTATTACTTACATTTTTTATTGATTTAGTTACTGGTTTATTTATATTGTGCATAAAGTAACCCTTAGAATTATTGTAGTAGTTCATGTAACAACTAATGGTTAGCTAAACAATTTCACTTCTCAATTTTAGTAATATAATATAATTATTAGTTCACTACAACCATTCTACAGGTACCAAAAAAGAAGGAATATGGTCAGTCAGTAGTGATTCTAATTTGCAGGCAAGTAACGACTATCTATAATAACATATACGTTGTTGCTAACATATATGTTATTGGACAACTTTCTTAAAATTGTTAGCAACAACGTATATGTATAGCTCTTAGACAACTTTCTTAAAATTGTGCCTTTCCTTTTCTTCTTTTAGACCATTTAGTGTTGATAAGCTGTGTCTTAGGCTGACAAGGTCTGTTAATATGACAAAGAACAAGACAATAAAGATACGCAACAAGATAAGCATAGCTTTGCAACCAAACCAAATGAAAACAATAAGCATTGTCATGAAGTTGTGCTACATAAACCGGTAGCTTCTCTCGATTTTAATACAGCTCTACCTCTCTTTCTTGATAAGTCTAATGATGTTGTTGGTTACTTAGATTAATAGACCTTGTGTCAGAATTAAAGATTACTTAGTTTAAGCTTGAAAACATATATTACTAGATGATGATAGACATAATTACGCTTTATGTTGCCCTTAGCTTTAGTTGGATACATGACACGACTACTAACATATTGAAAATTATTCTTCAGCCTAAATCACGATAGCAACATGAAAATAAAGTTTAAGAAGATGGTGGTCTCAGATTTATCATTACGTAAATGCACACAATGTATGATTTGATTGACTTCATAATTTATAATAGAGATAGGGTTTAGAGATTAGCACACTTTGTATGTTGCAAGCAATGGAGGAGTTTTTGTTTTAAAATTTCACTCATCAATTTGTATGTACTTAGAATATCGGAGTGCGGCAAATACTCCCGGATGGCAAGAGTAATATAAGATAGTATCTATTATATTCTATATATGCTATTCATATAATTATAACATTTGTTGTTTTTTATTTTTGGACTTTTATATTCTTTGTATTCATATCTCAATATCCGATCGTTGTCACCGTTTGTTACATAATAATTAATAAATTTGCATTAATCAATTATTAATTTATTATGACACATTATAACAAAATTGAGTGGTAAAACTGCCCTAACGGGGCAGCCAGCTATCTAGTTAACAACATTATTGAGGAGAGTTTTTTGTGCTGATGACAAAGAAGACATAGGAAATATGACATGTATTTCATCCATAACCTTTGTTTTGCATGCCATGCAACTTTGGGCGTTGAATTGGAGAATTTCACATTGAAATATAACAAGATGAAATACAATTAAAATGAAGTTGGACTATTCCTAATTGCACCGAGGCCTTTTGTAGATAAAACTCAACATCTTAAATGTGGTTAAGTTGGAACAATATCGGTACAATGACAGACCCCGCATGTTACGTTTGTCATAATTTAACTTGGTATCAGAACCACTCAGCCAGCACACCCTCACATGGCCAACACACTCACACGTACACCAAGCCAGCACACCCTTACACGGCCAACACACCCGCACGCACACCAAGAGATGATGGCTCACACTCATTCACCAAGATTTCGATGTGAATTTCAAACTTGGTAGTATGTGTTAACCTCGTAGTTCGAAGTTGGACTATTCCTAATTGTACCGAGACCTTTTGGGGATAAAACCTAACACTTTAAAGGTGATTAAATTGGGACAATATCAGTACAATGACAGATTCCACATGCCACGTCAAAAGAAGAAAACTTTGCCCGCAATGTTTCCAGTAGCGTCAAGAGACAATCTGATGCTGAGCTTGCGACCGTCTCGCGATGATGAAGGTAGTAATAATCTTGGTCCAGGAGAGACAGGAAAGGAGGAGGAACAACTTGTGGAAGCAGAGTTGATACGTTGATGTAGAGAGAGTTTCTGGAAAGCTTCTCTTTCGAGAGAGTCCTCAAACTAGAAGAGTCCATTTTCACCGTCAGTCTCTCTGTTTTATGCCCAAGTTGATATGAATGTAGGTGGTGAGTGGTTACCAGCCTTCAATTCTGTTTTATAAACACAGCTAGCTTTCCTATTTCTATAATGAAAATCGATTAGTTCACCCATTCGAACGAGGACAAATTAAACAAATCCTTGTCTGCTTCTTCCTAATTCAGTTTGGAAACCCAACACAACCCAGAGAACCCAACCTTTTTGGTAAGATACAGAGATGAAAGTTGATTTAGCTCGTCATGGAAAACGGAAATGAGCAGATTTAACATTACAGAGAGCAAATTACCATTAGTTTCAAGGCAATTTTATATTGCCAACCAATCTTGTGTGATACATAGCTCTACACACTAGAAGAGAAAGCAAACAGAGAAAATGAGATTCTCCAAAGCTAAAGTTTTCGGTTCTTTAGCTAATCGAAAAGCCCTCCTCCTGCTTTCTTCATCAAGTTCTTAACCTGTGAGCATAAAAGACAAAACAGAAATAGAGTCACTTCCAACATACGATGGTTGACTGAAGGTGAGGAACCTACAGAGTATTTTTGAAATCAATGCTCTATATAGAGAAAAAACTGCGGACGTACCTGTTTTGCTGACAATCCAATCTCTTGTAAATCATCAAGCTGAGAAATGAGCATTTGCTTTTAGATGTAACCAAGGTAAAAGAAGTGTGTCTTATATATATTTACAATCACACATGTGAAAGATCATTTTATATCAAGTACTTACACTCTTGAAGGGCTCAGGGGTTTCTTCACGACATTCAAGTATATAAGTTGCTCTTTTCTCACCAATTCCCTGTACACACATCACAATTCACTCAATATACACAAGTGGTAAAACACATAACATTGAAAAGAGTAGAAGTGGTGCCCACCTTTAATCTTTTCAAATCTTCCCTATTTATAAGAAGGAAATCAAACAAATCACTAGTTAGCTTAAGCGCATTAAGCTATTACTTCAATTCTGAAGATCAAGTCTATACAGAAGAAGAAACTGATTACAGTGCTCACCAATGGAAACTTAGCATAACACATAAACTTACTTGCTAGCTGTGTTCAAGAAACTAAGATATTCTTGGACAAGAGATTTCTGCAATAACAAGTAAATATTAGAAGCGCACTCCAGATTAAACATTAAATGGAGAGAATGGCAAAATCATACCTTCACACCAGTACTGCGCACACTCAACATTTCCCAAGGGCTGTTAATATTGGCAACTTCCCATCTGTCATTTTGTTGTATATCTTGATTGGCAAATGGGGTTTTTGGTTCCGTGATGTCAGTACAGTTGTAGGATGGATCATCCGTCTCCTCTGGCAACTTTATGCACGACGGAGTTGTGGAACAAAGTGATTTTAAATTATTTGCCAATTCTTCTAGTCTTGCACTTATAGGTGGGGAGGCAACTTCGTTGGCTTGGAGGTGATTGTTTTCCTTCTCTATGTCATGATCTATTAAAAAAGGAGATACATAAATTATAACATTGTTTCTAATAGCTAGGAAATCTATTTTTGGATTCAAAAGGAAAATAAAGCCAACCGTCTTTAACTAAAGCCAATGCACATTGGCTACCGCTATTGACACAAGGGTCAACTTCCTCACAATAGCCGTCCTCATTCACAGGATGATCCTGAACAGAAGAACTAGTCAGATAATTGCCACATATGCAAGCCATTTGAGTTCAACTTTTCATTACCTTCTCTGCAATTGCATCATCTTCTCTCTGCTTTGGATCTTCCAAATGTAGATAGTCCTGCACAGAATGTACGTTGACCAACATCACACACCATTTCCAGGTTGTGAACTTATAAATTGAAAACTACAAATTGTCATGCATGAATGCATGATGTTTAGCTATATCATCATTGTTTACCATTTCTTCTATTAAAGAAAGTTCTGCCTGCTTTGACTCATCTGATAGCAACTCGTCCTGTATAGAATTTTTGTCAATTGACCTCCATACGCTTAACATTTTACATCTCATAGCAAGGAAACAGTTTTATTATACTGCTAAAGTCACTATATATTTGCTTAAATATATTCACTACCTTTTCAACTATAGAAGTAGGTTCTATGAGATTCGATTCATTTGATAATGTACTCTCCTGCATAGATATAGGCATATAACTATGTCAGTCAAAGTTTCTAAAGGTATAATCATATAAGAAAACAACTCAATACAGGAATAATGTGAAGATTAAGTTACAGATTTAAGTTGATCCGTTCCTTCATTTACAATTGAAACGGATTCTTCCTGTAATTATAAAAGGTGTGTGATGTAGCTGATGATGCAAAGATTACTCCAAGCAAGGCCCTCACTTCTTAAAAGTTTAAAACAAACTATGAAATGGACTATAATGAAAAACCTTACCTTATCACTGTTTTCAGTTACTGAAGTTCCAATGGTTGAGACAACATCTGACATTGCACTTGCCTGCATTGTGTTCTTTGCTAAGTTTCAGGTTGAAAAACCACACTTCATATATTATCTAATAAACTAAAGTCAGATGACTCAGTATTCAGCACAAAGCAGGAAACTGGGTACCTTCACCGATTTAGTCAAATGATGCCTTTCATCAAATAGTTTCCTTCAAATCGAAATAAGCAACGACAATACTAAAGTCAGTGCATTGAAAGGGGTATTGAACTATAACTCGAGAAACAACAAGGACATACCTTCCTTTAATGGCTGAGGTCATACTGCCATCAGCTTTCTTTGACGAAAGAGGCCCAGTGACTTTCTTGTTAGACAGAGGCACTCTATTTATGGTTCGTTTCTTTGATGCAGGCATGGGCATGTGAGCCTTCTGTGATGAAGGCACTGCTGGTCTTGTCAGACCCTTACTTTTCATTTTTGAGCCTGTGACAGCCTCATTGATGTTTTGAGATGAGCGAGATACCAAGCCTACCATGTATATAGAATCTTGGCAAAATGATGGTTTCTGAAGAGAAATGAGGGAGAGAGAGAAAGAAAAAGAAAGAGAGTGTTCAGGTGATCAAAGCAAGACAAGCAACAACAAACCAGAAATGGCAAATTAGCAATAATTTTAAAGCCTCACCAAGCAAGTGATCGTCAAAACTTTACTTGTCCCTCCCAAGGAATCTTGCAATAAGTATGTGAGTTTGCTTTCTCGATAAGGCACATGTGTTCCAGTGGAACTCACTGCTTGAATGACATTCAACATGGCATAGATTGACTTGTTGATTTTACTATTGTCAACGTGATTAACACCACCACCAATGCTTTTCCTCCTCATATCTTCATAGCCTGTTACAGGTCGTTTTAAACATAGTTCTATTACATTTTCATAAGAAATTAAAAAGAAAATATACAAAAAACTGATTGAAAGGAATGGAGAAGTAATAGCCTCCGGTTTAAGGAGTCAACCTGCTAAGTCAACAAAGTTTAACTTGGCAACTTGAGGGGTATCTGCATCTTCTCTATGAGACGATACATACACTATCAAACCCTTATGGCTCCTACGAGAAAGTTCAGCTACTCCTTTTGCAGCTGGTTTACGGGAGGCACACCCATTAACATACAGTTTTCCGAACTCCGACATGGATTTCACAGGTACCTGAACATGAGTGGAATGATACATGAGGAAAGATGTACATCGATACAAATCCAGTTTACCGACATATCATGAAGATAACAAATAACTTGCCTGAGAAAGTCCTTTTAGCCGAATACTTCCTCGCGTATTTCCCAGAACCAAAACTTCCGGACGTGATGGATCCAAAACATCATAAATGTGGTCTTGATAAACCTCATATGAAGATATGGTAACCGAACTTCCATTTTTCTCAGCCACTGATATGATTTCATCCATTGCCATTGCTGCTAAACCTGGCTTCTCACTCGAACCCTTCAAAACCATATAACTCATCAGTTACTTTACCATCACAAAACCCATTTCAAAGAAATAGTCGAAATTGAAACCTCGGAGTAATACCTGGACTAAGCTAGTCTTGCCACTACCTCTTGCTCCCAATGCAACAACAGTGGCATTACAGCCCCCCAGAACTCCAGCTATCAAAGACTTCACTTCTCTCGAAAATATCATCTCATTGTCTTGATTTTGGTCATAAAAACAGTCCAATTCAAAGCACTCTTTACGGCTGCAAGAAAAAAAAACATTCTTATACACCCACCACAGTCTAACTAACTTATCAACTCCCCACAGTCAATTCAATTAAGCCAAATTATTGCATTGAGCCTATTTGACTAGACTGATCAAGTATTCCACTGCTTTTAGTTCAATTCAGCAAAAGCTCAATTCAATCATAAAACCACATAATCCTATACAAAATTCAATTTTAAAGTCAAACTAGTGCCCTCCAACCCAAAAATCAAGACCTAACCTGGCGGATTGGTCTCTGAAAGAGAGAGTGACACTTTCCGAAGCCTCTCCGCCGGTCTTGTTCACCGAGATCCACGAAATCTCCGCCGCCGGATCTGAGAATCCGCCGATTCTGGCGACGTTTCGGACCTTACGCGATGCGCCGGAGCGTCGTTTCGGAGTTTTGGCGAGGTCGGTGGCGTTGCTGGAAGCCATATGACTGATATGAGTGAAGGGAGGTTGTTTTTTTTCTTCTTAGCTTTGAGAAATTAGGGTTTCAAAGTCGAGATGCAGAAGTGCGTCGAATTTGAGAGAGAGAGAATGAGCGTACGTGTAGATTTGCAAATGGGGATTTGATGGGGTTATGAAGATGATTGATTTTGTGTGTCTGGTTTTTTCCGTAGCCGTTAGCATTTGGGAATTGAGAGGCTATTTCAAATTTTCGGCTTACGTGGTACGCTCCGCTCCCTCCGGACCTCCCACAAATATGGACATGAAATCAATGAGCCAGCTTAGCAAAATACAGCTTCCATACATGTGGGGGAGTTGATCCACTTTTACATTGGTGTTGATACACGTTAGAGTTAAATCTAATACATCTTCGGTACATTCGCGTTGATATAAGTTAGAGTTAAATCTCATTCTATTTTTACTACTTACAAGAGAATATATTAGTATCAAAACTTTGAAAATCCTTATTGATAATGTGTGATCTCAATAGAAATATTTGGACTCGAAACAAAATTATATATCGCTTCGATTTGTGTGGATGCAAAGTTCATCAACTAAATAAACGAGTAAAAATGTTTGAGTTAACTAAATTAAGATTTTCCGTCTTTGTAATGAAATTGTTACCAAAAATAGTACATTCTAGTTATTTGATCACATGGTTAACTTTCACTCAACAAGTGAACAAATTGTTTCGTGTCGAGTGATCAACAAATTGGGCTTCACAAGGCGAATACCAGACCCAAGAGCAAAAACTGGCCTTACTAATCCACCAAAGCCCATTTTCATCGACGTCCCAGAACAAACAAACGAGGCCGCCGCCTTACAATCACCGAATCACATGGCCATTGCAATTAGTTGCAACTTCTGATTGAAACGAGCGACGATGGAGGAGAAGAACTCGGTGACGATGAAGAAGATAGTGTCGGCTTGCGACGTCGAGGCATTGAAGAAATGTTTGGAAGAGAACAAAGGTGACTATGTCAAGTGCCAATCCCAGATCGATGCCTTCAAGTCTTCATGTGCTGTGAAGAAACCAAGCACAAACCAAGAGTCTGTACCAAATTGATCGATCTCAAACGATTATGACTTCTAGCTCTGTGTTCGTCGTCTTTTGTTTACTTGAATAATCTGCGCATTTGCCCATCTTGGTTTCTGTATTTATTGTAATTGTTTGCTGTATCTGAATTGAGTACTCAAACTTGTATTTGAAATATTGACAGAAAATAACAAGAGAACTATTCACATTGGCAAACTGTAACCTTTATTGATGGAACGTGTTAAAACTTAACAATGGTTATCGATGTAGAATTTACTTTGGAGGTTTAGCAAACGTTACAACTCTTCCTGCATGTACCGAAGTAATCATCCGAGCCGATCATGAACACAGGGTTCCTTTGACATTCCCCAATGTCAGCCCACCTGGGGCAGCTTTCGTCTTCATCAGTGCATTCGCTGTTATCAGCATCGGATGAGACATGTTCTCGAGGAATTGTTCTTGCGTGGAAAAACTTTGTGGCACACCACATTTTGCCTTCAAGTACGGGGCATCTGGAATGGGAACTAGTCTTGTCAGGAGATGCATTGGGATGGAGATTGAAAAACAGAATTGCATTCCCCTTTGTTGGTCTCAGGATGCCACTGCTCTCGCCGCAACCAGACCAGGCTTTGCGCTCTGGCTGAGATAGTATCAAATTCAGTTATAGTTACTATACGACATTATAACCCCACCTCAAAAGTCTATCATGAAACCTCATGTAAGTAAGGATTTAAGTAGTCACCTCTGACTCCGGGAATTGAATCTCACCACCGCGAGTAACGTTGGAAAGATACAGAACAACTGTTGCTAATAAAGGCTCACTTTGAACTAATGTGGATTCGTTGTTAAAGTAATCGTAATTCTTCTCAGCCATCTCAAGGCCATAATGTGAAACCTGTAAAGCTCTACTGTTCTCTGAAAGACAAGCACACAGCCACAAGAGGGCATACCATATATATATGTAAGCAGTAATTTGTACTGTAAACCAGACAATCTGATTCAAGAGATAGAAGACTACAGCATCAACAATGAGGGAAGATACCTTTAGGCAGGAAAGTCCACTCGGATATTTTTTCTCCAATCCTTGAAAGTATAGCATCCTTTCAAAACAAGAAGAGTATGAACAATATAAATGGCTTTAGAACACAATTCAAAACACACACTCTGACAGGCATAAATGCAAAATTTGATCAGCAATCTGAAAACGAAAGAAACATGAAATATACCTTCGTGTTCCAAGGAACTTCTAAACTTTTGAGAAGCCTTTGTGTATTCCTGTTTTCAGATTCGGCAATGTCTCTCGAAGACTTCTTTTCTCCGCCACTTGCCTAAGCTCAAAACACAAGTTCATTCACTAATAAGCACTCTTAATCAAATACACTGACAGTCCGTAAGCAAAAAAAAAACACGTTAATATACCAATGTAATAAGGTGGTCACACTCCTCATTTGACAAGAGGCCTTCATATAGAAATACCCTATTCGCAAGACGAATATGTCAGATTCTCAGAGCAACAACACATTGCCTATTCCGATAACTCTAAACCTCCGCATTACAAATCCACCAAACAAGTAATTCATCAATGTACCTTACCTTGGTCGCCAAGAAAGTTGAACAACTCGTGACGGGTCAATTACATTAGAATCAACCGGGTGACCCAACTGTATCAGTGCTGCTTCCTCCTCAAAACCCTTGCTCCTTAACTCCTTCCTGCTACTGCACAAAAATTGGTTCAACCACAACATATCAAATGACACAACCAAACCCACAAAAAGAGAACTGAACAAATCAACACTTCACTCAGTTTTTCATAAGCACTATTCTCTATAATTAGCAACTCAGAGTCCAAACAACACAATTACCTTATGCAAGTGCCTTCAATTTACATAACAGAATGAAACATTACACAAAACTCACAAAGAAAACAAACCCGTCCTAGAAATTAAAAAAAATTAACTCAAGAATGCGAAGTTGGGCAACAAGAAACAAAATCTCCAGAAAAGGGTATCTGACAAAATAATTTCTTACATTTCTGCAGAGGAGATTGAGAAGAGCGCCAAAAGAAGAAATGTCGAGAGAAGCGAAATAGCCATTGCAAGATTCAGACAGAGAGAGAGAGAGAGTTTTGCGTGGAGTTTCTATTAAGAAGCACGAGTTAATAAGCCCAATGGGCCGATAAAAGCCCATCTAGATGCTATATAAGTTTACGACCACTTCTCTCTTGTTTTTGAGAGAGAGTATTAGAGCAACTCCAATAATATCATAGAAAGTTTACTTATTTTGTTAAAAAATGAAGCCGAAACCTATTTTAGCTAATCACTTGTATAAATTTACTCCAACAATATCACTTAAAATGTAGTTAGATTTAAACATATGCTTAGTTTTGATTGGTTGATAATAAAATATTTATTTATTAATATAATTATTAATTACATTTACAATCTAGAAGGAAAGTATTAATTACAATATTGAATGTTTCGTTACCTATAATTTATGTTTTTGGTATAGGAATAGGGGATGAAAACATGAAATATAGGGAATCTCTAAATTGGCTAATAAGATAGAGGAGCTGCTGGAGTGAATTTTAAGAGAAAATCTTTATATTTTAGCTAAAAATGATTTATAGGGAATCTGCTGGAGTTGCTCTTAGAACACAAATGTTGGTTTCAAAGAACGAATGTTACAAATTGAATCAATGAATGCAGTTTGATGCAAACTCACACTTTTCATCTATGTATTACATGAATGACCGGTCACTATTTATGACAAGGTGTAAAAAAATCTATAAACAACAACAACAATCGGCTCTATTTTGAATATTTTCTACTTCAAGACCGCACTACAAATGTCTTGCTTTTCCTAGTTGAACCAAGAGAAGATTCGCCACTTGATCCGTATGAGTGATCCTCCTCCTCTTCGTGGTCATCAAAAGTTCCGTATGGTGATGGTGAATACGCATGAGGCACGGCCAATGTGACTGCCCTCTGCAATGCAGCCTTGTACTCCTGCTTGTGTTCTTCTGCTACTGTCTCCTGACGTTCCATTCTTTGCTCTGGTGGAATCTCCATACTTTGAGCTTTCTCCAACATTAACTGAAAATAAATGAGTTGAGACACCGAAGTATAATTTTAGTTTCGACAATTGATTGCTAACTGCAAGAGTATTCTTTGGGAATGTAGTGAAACTTACATCCAGAGCCCTCTGAGCTTCTCTCTCTATCCAAATGATGGCGTGATCCGAAGTGGCATTACAAGAAAGAACTATGTGCTCGAACCTCCCATCTACTGGCACTGCTGTCTTTACAACCGGAGGAAACCTTCCTAACCTGCAAAGCACAGTAGAGCATTAACCTTCTCCCTGCTCAGAAAACCATCTATTAAGCTTTGTTTCAACTTTCAAGATTGGCGCGGCAAATGCCATGACACCAGATGACATTATATAATATATCTAATAGAGACATCATACTACACACATTATTTGTTTTAACTGAATACTCACTGAAAAATGCAAGAGTCAAAATTTCATTCTTAGCAATTGAAGTTTAGGTTTCTAGACTTCGTTGAGATGATGTGTACCAGAGTATGTTCCTGGTGCCTAACAATACCTGCATGGCTTTCTCTCAACAATATGATAGAGTCGACCAGGTGCATACAGCCTCCTTGGATCCTTTATCATCTTCTCTTCAGGTATACATGTGTCCCTCATACATTGTAGGCATAGTAAGCATGGTAAACTGTAAAATACTATCCAATTTTAAGAATACAGTAACAACACGATATAATTTAACAAAAGTGCTGGTAGGAATCCAACACATGATTTAGGGGCATTTTAATTTCTGTCTTGTTTTGCCAAAGACTTTAGTGATAGCTTTACTATCCATCAGCTCAAAGAAATAGTTAAAGACGAGGGATATTATACCAGAAAAGTGACTTGAAAATGTCTTCCAAGGGTGTGGCCGTCCGTGGTAAGAAATCATCCTGCATGATCAGCACAATCAGATTTAAGGAATGTGCAGGCAGGAATGCGCCAGACTAATTTATAGAGGTAGAAAACATCCTTCAAGGCTTTAATTTAAAATGAACAAACTTCCATTTAGCATCTTTCAACATTGCATAATAATGTTTGAGATGACAACTTCACACTGTACGTAGATGCTGGTAAATCTAAAATCTAAGGTTGTTGAAACTTCGTGTGAACTAATCTACTGACAAGAAACTGGTACGAAAAAGATTAAAACTTGCCTGAAGCACAACAGAATTGATGACATCTGCATATCTGACAGCTAAGTTCAATGACATACACCTCGCTGGTGCAATAGCATATCCCCTAACCCTCTTCCGCTCAATGTGTCCCAACTTATCCCTATTCTGCACCACCACCATTGTTAACAATGCTGCTACACCCGACCCTAAAGAGTGTCCTGCAAAAGTCAAAGTATATTTTGGATACTTCTCCACCAAATCTTTCAAAACGTCACATTCTGCATCAAGAACCCATCCAGCAGCCTTCAACAGCCCGTTGTGAACGTACCCCCCATCAAATTTCCTCTTCCCCAACTTATTATCCAACAGAACCGCATAATCACTCTCTTTTGCCAAATTAAGGCCTCTAAAAGCAAGGACTATATCGGCATTATTATGATCAAGATACAATATATATGGAGGAGCCTCTCCTAGCGTATCTTCGTATGTTTTCTTTGAAATCAACCAATCTGGGGTAATTCCATACCCACCGGGGGGTTCCCATATTGGGTGCCTAAGGTCATCTTCATAAACAGCAAGAATGTAGCGGCAGATGCGAGGAACAGGCTCGAATTCTTCGGCACTGGAAAGGCCCCAAGTCTCACTGTCATGGCCTGCCGTGTGAAGACATCGCTTATATGCCCAGCGCGTACATGCCAGACAATAAACACACTCAATGAGGGGACAGCCGCATAGGATCGACATTGAGGCCTGCAGTCTAAAGCAAATAAAACAAGATCAAAACTCACACTTCCAACTAAGTCAGCCATTCCAATATAAAGGATTAGTCTCAACAATGCCAAGTACATTTCAGCACTACTTACTCAAAAAATCTGAACTTTATACAAAGAAACGCAAGATCAGTTAACTTGGATACAAGTCATACAACACAGCAGTGTGCATTGACTTAAAGTTTGAAGAACTCAATGGACTTAACAAATTACAAACACAGAACAAGATCATTAAAGGGTACTAATTACTTTGACAAAATACCTCAAATTGGAGTCAAAGTTGTTATTTTGAATACACAGAAGCTGAAATTTCATAAGGAACACAACTGGGTCTCAGCCATTTTCTATATTTCTAAGCAACTAGAAGATCTCTAGCATAACAACTAATACAATTACTACAAAACAGAAGACAGAAAGTAACAAATACCCAATACTGTACCATAAATAACGGAATCTCAAGACATCACACGAGATTCTTCGGTGGAGAGCACATGGAACTCGAGATTGAAGAGGCATGGACTTCGTTTTCCCAATAAGAAATGAGGAGGTTGGGTTTTTGTGTTTTGTTTAATTGTGTAGAAGCGAAAGAGTAATTCGGGTAGTGAGTGAATTAGGAAGGTTTTAGAGTGAAAGAGAAATGGGGTGTGTAGCTGCCACCTGCAAGTCAAAGCCCATTTGGGTGTTGTTGTAGTTGTAGTTATTCTTCATCATTTCATTACTTGAAGACGAAGAAGTGGAAAAGGAACATGAATGTGCCACTACGGTAAAAGCCAATAATCATGGCTGGGTGTGTTTATTGCCTAATTGGCACTGCCAGTTTGTGGTAAATGTATCGCATCTTTCTGTCTATCGAATTCAATTTTCACCTGTGCTCTTCATATTAACTGTGATAGTTATATTAATAGAGAAGGTTAATTCTTTTTCTTTGACTGAATCACAAAAATGATAGAGATGCCATAAGACTCGTATTTCTTCACAAACTTATATGTTGAAAAACATTGTTGTCAAAACACATTGTTAAAGCAACTTCGTGTAAGCTGAACAAAACTTAAAGACGGAATTCGAATTGAGATTTTGGTACATACAAGGTAATACTCATATTTCAAGTTTTATTCTCTCAGTTCATATTTAGTTTATGCCGAGACCTCTAAATTTAGCTCGAAGATATGTGTTTGTATATATTGCTCTATATTCATTGTAATACAAGGATTCAATTTGCATTATAACCAAATGATCGAGCTTCTACACATGTAAAATTCTCTTGATTTACGTGCCATATACATGACCATTTAGTAATGAAACTTCATGCTCATCGATGTATTACATACCGCATAATTTTTAGTAGGGTTGGGCACTTATCCCCGAAATTTCTGATTTGACCCGATTCTGAATCATCCCGCATAAAGATGATACGGGTTTATATCAAAAAGTCTGTTTCATTTCGGTCTATTGGAATAAAATGGAATGAGTTTTAAGCTTATTTTTTAGTATGAGTAATATCCCGGCCTGACCCAAATATTACACTCAACAATCAAACACAGTAAAATTCTAACAACTATACATTGCAGTATTACTAATTTATGAGTTTTATCAATCTCACTTTCTTCCCAGCACCGTTTTCCTATCAAGTATAAGCTTATTGACTTTTAGTTTTTTTTTGTACTTTTTTTTTTATAGAAAGCTTATTAACTTTCGGTTGGTTTAGATTTTTTCTATTTTCAAACTTTATTTTTGGGAGTATTTTGAAGTGGATTTCGAATTGTTCGAACTTATTCAAATTCTTATATTTAGTCATTTTGGGACTTCTAGATATACTCTTGCTTTATTTTTTTTTCTATTGAAATAAGAATATAGGGATCCTGAAAAGCACCCGTATTGAACCGATTCCGTTTGTGTTCGGGCCATCTCGGGATTCAATTTTAGAATAGCAAATCTCATCTCGGTTCGTTCCCTTAAAAGCTATGAGATTATCTTGAATTTTGTCCCGAACGATCTATTTCATCCTTTGTCCAGTCCTAATTTTTAGAAGTCACAGATTCAATTCTTCATAAAAATAATTTTTAGGTGGATTAGAATTTATAATTAAAAAGCTAAAGACATATATGACCCCAGTTACATATATAACCATGACACCTTGTATACTCTCTTATGAGTTCCATCAATATGTATAAAACAACAAATGATCAGAGAGTGTTTGATATCCTCTTTTTCGTTGGGCCGTAGTCTTCACCAACACCTGTACCTAGCCACTCCATTGGCCCATGGGCCCAATTTTAATCCCCAATCGGCCTCGTCAGTCGATATAAAATCACAGCCGAAAGCCGAAACCCTAGTCCTTCTTATTTGCTCAGTCCCCCGTCTCAGAGATCCTCCGACTCTGCCGATCCGCAGGTAAAACCCTAGCCCTCGTTTTTCATTCTTCTCCGTCAAACAAAGCTTTGAGCTTTTTCGTACTATTATGTTTGTATGTGACTAATTAGTAGCTGAAACAATCACATTTGAAAAATCAAAAACCTAATCTGGTGCATAAAAAACGGCGTAGTTTATGAGTCTGATGAGTTCTTTTGTATTTTCGTTAGCTGAAACTTGTTGGGTATTCATATAATTGTATTGGGTTTTTGTCGAATTGGAATTTGTTGAAGCTCATTGGTGTTGTTTTGAATTAGGCAATGGCTCCAGCTCAGCCAAAGACTGGCCTCTTTGTGGGATTGAACAAAGGTCATGTGACCACCAAGAAAGAATTGGCTCCACGCCCTTCTGATCGCAAAGGAGTAAGTTGTTTTAAGCTTTCTAGTTGTGTTTATTTAGCATAAGAAGGGATGCATCTGTAGATATTAGGCTGAGAGTTTGTTTTTAAGTTGATTGGAGTTAACTTTAAGCATAGGCTGGAACTTAAGTTTGGTGCTTTGTTATGGCAGAAAACCAGTAAGCGGGTTCACTTTGTTCGCAACTTGATCCGTGAGGTTGCTGGGTTTGCACCGTATGAGAAGAGAATTACCGAGCTTTTGAAGGTTGGTAAGGACAAGCGTGCTCTCAAGGTAGCTAAAAGAAAGTTGGGAACCCACAAGAGGGCAAAGAAGAAGAGAGAGGAGATGTCTAACGTCCTCCGCAAAATGAGGTAATCCTCGTGTTTGTGTTCTTGTATCAGAACCAGTATATAAAGAAGCATTTGTTTCAAGAGTTGAGGGGGTCAAATTGTTTGGGATGTGATACCAATAGTCGCTTACTGTGGTCTTTCTTTTGATGCAGGTCTGGTGGTGGAGCTACAGAGAAGAAGAAATGAGGGGCAGACTTGCTGTTTCTAGTTCATTTAGAATATCACCAATGCTATGTGTTTTTTAGTGTTGAGACTTGAGTTATGATTTCAGAAATTATGATCTGTGTTGAATGTTACAGCTGAAAACTGGGACAAGTTGCTTGCCCATTTCGTTGATCATTGTTATTTTAAGCTTAACTGGTCACCTTTGCTTCAGCTTACTGTTAGTAATAGTGCTTTTACATTGTTTCGTTATGATTATTCACAACATGACCAATTATCGTTGGAGCTGACAAAATGATGACACATCTTCACTTGCAAGATGCCATGATATTGTAATGATCTATCAACCAACTCAATCTCACGAGTCAATTCTTCAACAACGCAACTCAGATTTCAGAATAGAAACAAGAGCACAATCAGATCTGTTTGCAAACCTTGCAAAATGAATTGTGATGTTCTACAGTTTTATTGCCTTCTCTTCTGGTTCATATGTATGTTGGTATCCCGTACAAGGCAAAACAATTGCCACTACTTATACAACAGCTGCAAAATTATTGGACAAAAAGGGGAGAGATCATGTCTTGAACCTCTGCGTGAGTTTTTCCACTCCTTCCCTACAATCATCAGCCACACGCTTAGCGCCTTCTTTGAGAGCCAAGGTATACTCCAAGGTGCTCTGCTGCAAGTCTTGGGTCGATTTGCTGGCTTTTGAGATGGCCGCATCTTTGTGTTCCCCGACCCTGTTTCCAGCTTTGATAAACCATTCCCTCAAAGTTGATACGAGCAACACTATCTTCTGAATGATTTTGTCAATTACATCTCTGCTCCTTCCTTTTATATCCACTGCCATTGCCTTGAGTTTGTCCATCAAATTCTCGGCCCTGCTAACGGTTCCTTCAACTGAAAATTGCTTGCCAGGTTCAGCCCATGTAGCTTCACCCAAGGCCTCTTCACGAAGGTCGTTGTCAACAACTACTTTGATGCCATGCCTCTCCCAGCGATCTCTAGCCTCTTCCAGTGATTTAGCTTGTTCTCTTGCTTTTTTTGCCTCATCTTCAGCCCAAGCCCTGAACAGAACACATAAAAGTTTATATATACAAGTCACTAGAAACTAACACTCAATTTAAGTCATTTAACCATGAGCCTTATGTGGGTTCATACTAAGTACCTGGCCATGGACAAGGCTTTCTGTTCAACCTCTAATTCATACTGCAAACGGGAGATCTCCTGGCTTTCATTTTCTGCATCCATCCTAAGTTTGCTAACTCTTTCCTTTTCATATGATATCTCTACTTTGTTAGACATTAGGCTCTCTAGTTGCTCCTCCACCTCATGCCTCAACCTTGCTAGAACTTCCATTTCTGATTCGACAGCTGCACGCTCCTTCATTAACGCAATATTCTCTTCCTCTCTCTCAGACCTCAACCTTTCCAATTCGCACTTAGCTTCTTCTGCCATTCTCTCCACAGCATCAATTTTGTCCCTCTCCATAGAAAGATCCTTCTCAAAACTTGCATTTACATCCTTTTCAACCTGGGCTACTAAAGCATTGTGTGCATCAACAGCTTTTTCTGCCATAGCCTCTGCTTCGATGCGTGCAAGCTCCTCGCTAACTACATCAGCATACTCGCCCGTTGCAAGAGCAATAGCAGCCTGGGCATTTGTTACTGGCTTATGTGGTTGAAAAAGTCTGGTATAACCTTTGATAAAGAAAAGGAAATGTTGACTATCAAACTCATAAAACGGGGTGCAAAAAAGGTGTGCGGAGTTGATACTCACCAAATGCAAGAGCAATAATACCCTGTTCTCCAGATAGGTCAGCAACAAGTGCAGGACATGCATCTGGGTGTATCTTATCAATGTCAATGAATCCAGAGATTTGGTGGAGGACCTGTCCAAGTGCACAATATAGTAAGTAGAGAGTTCATAGTTCAGTACTACAAGCCATGAGTTCTCAGCCAACAACCTCTCTGTCAGCTACTGGGAGATGTCTTTTCTCTAGGGCCATCTTCCAGCTTACAAGATCTTGCCGTGATAGAGGGCTGCAATAAAAAAATTAAGAAAAACAAGATAATTAAGGACGTCATAAACATTGCACTTTAACCCTAACTCTCCATCTGAAAGAAAATCAGCAATTTATCTATGTGTCAGTAGTTGATAGGTAAGTCAAACTATAAGCCTAAGAAACTAGACTGCTAATTTCACAGTTAAGGAGGGCATCGAATAAAACAAGTAAATATATTCACTACCATGAAACACCGTAAGTGTATACCGTGCACATGTAATAAATGAAAAGGGAACAAAACGATACAATTGATGGCAATGAATTTCAAGGAATTTAGTATATCACCTTTCAGGGGAGAAGTAAAATAGACCCTCATCCTCATCAAAGGAAGAATGCATATCACGTCTTGAGAGCTTGCTGGAGATAAGTCCAGATTCAGCCAAACCTGAAGGATGCAATGAATTTTCAATAAGAAACAACGGCTACCACCAGACTTCTATATAATCCACATATTATAATGCCAGACCTTGGATGGAAGGGAAATCTGGGTCTTGAGGTGTAATATCATCAAATGCTAGATCAGTAATGTTCTCAATATACATTGCAGGATAGACTTTCGACACTGAGTTCCTACAAGTAGCAAGATACTATAAATGTCAATATGAGCAGACAAAAAATTGTATAACAAATCTCAACAGATATTTTATCAGTCAGAATGGAAGGAAGTTTTCATACCTAGAAAGTGCACTACTGGCAGATACCAACCACCGCGCATATTCACGACGTGTACACAAATCACCAGGTTGAACATCTCCCTCTATGACCTAAACGTAGTTGCCATATTCAAATTAAAGATCATAAAATGGCTTAATATATTTGTAAGTTGAGTACAATATTGAATGAAAGCTTTTGAACAATGGAATTCAAATAAGACATTAGGATTAAACAAAGATATGATATAAAGCTATTACCTTCAACACTTGTAGAGCTGCTAATGCCTGCCCCTGGACCTGGTCAACAACTGCAGGAACCAAAACCTTTCCGGGAAGCACCTGTACAGCTGCAGAAACCATAGTTGGAGCAGGTATACCAGCAGAAGAGAAGGAATTCGGAGGATTTGGTAATTGTGACATGCTTCTAATTGTATCATTAGATTTTTTTGTATATTGCTCATTAGCATTTGGATCGGCTATTTCTGGCAAAGATGTTGCAGATGACCCACTTTCAATAATGGTATGCACTTCCAGCGAGGAACTATTTCCCTCAGCCAAGACATGTACTGCTTCCCCTAGGACAAGGTTTTCTTCTGTTGAAGATGAGGGTACAGCTTCTTGGTTATCTTTGGACATAACTTCAGGTTCTAAAAGAGTGTTTGACTGTGAAGTAACTGAAACAGCTATAGCTATAGGTTCAATGTGTTCATGTGCAAGGGGATCAACAGTAGACTCAAGCGTGGAAGTTTGAATTTCATTTGTTACAGATATATCATCCTGGGATTCAATGCTAATGTTTGAATGATTAGCATCAGAAACTGGCAAGTTTGTTGACTCGACGCCAAAATGTTCCTCTCTAAGTTCAGAAGTCAAGTCTCCTGTGTCTACGACAATGCTACTATTAGAATCCTCAACCCCAGATATTAGTGTTTCCGGCTCGACTGACTTGTCATCAGAAGTTAATTCATCCCGCAAATCTTCTTGTACGGAAGCAGCGCTGTCGATGGCCTCAGTACCACCACTGGATGCATACTCAAAATCTTGTACTGACAACTCCCCTATATCACAATCATTACCAACTCTATATAAACTCGTAGAATCATCAATTTCTGAAGGGTAATCCTTGTCAGTACCTGCCCTATCTTCCGCACTAACGCCTTCCTGCTTCGTCTCACTCTGCTCAACCACATTTCCTTCTTCATTGACATCATCACTGTCCACCAACTCCTCCTGCTCCGTGGTTAAGGGCTCCATCTGTGGTTTCGGTCCTGTCCACAGCCCGCATATGTTCACAATTTGCACCACATAATAGCATCATTCAATTCGTAAACTACTGAAATAAGTGAGTGAACTCACTCGTATTGTTCGACTTCCTCAAAGACAATGCAGAAACAGTAATCCCCGCAATGAGAATCACTCCGGCGACTCCAGCTCCAATAAGCCCTGAGAGCAAACTACTCCAGTTTTAGCAGCCATGTCTATACTAATTTGAAATAAAAATACAAAAGAAAATTCGAACTAGTATTACCTCCGGACCATTTCTTCTTCTGCGACTCGTCTCCGGACTCACGGTCCACATCGGAACCGGACCAACCGGAAAACGCATCCGGAACCGACTTTGACCCGACCCGAGAGCTCGCATTACGGCCGCGCCGGAATCCATTGCTCTCGGCCCTCCCCCGAGCAACGCAGAGAACTCGCATCCTCACCCTAGACGGCGTCGTTATACTGCAACTCAGAGCATAACGGAGCTGGAGCGAGCTCGGAGACCACGTGGCAGACACATTGGCCATGGAAGAAGAGCTCAGTGATGATGTGTGCTCGGAACTGTGGTGATCGTTAGCGAATTGAAAACCAGGGAGGAGTGGGGTTTGAATTGGGGAAGTGGAATTGCAGAGAAGAAGGTTTAGATTGCAGAGAAAATTGATCCAATTGGATTGGATTTCTAGGGTTTGGTTGTTTATTGGAGAAGAAGAGCCTGGCTCACTGGCTGGGTCTTCTGATTTTCTTATCCCAAAATTTTATGTATTTATTTTTTGATGGAAATGACGAGGGAGGTTTCTAATTTAATTTTCGATATTTTTTTGGGTACTTATTTATTTACCTAACTCAAACCCCACAAATTCCTGGGACGAGATCGGCTGTCCTCAACTTCCCTGTCCTAAACCTGTCACTTTGTTTAAAATCTTGACATCTGTCTATTTAACTTCCTAGACACTAACCCCGTTAACTTTTAATTTTATGTATTTTCTCTCGATTATTTCATCTTCTTCATTAAAAATGAATTGAGCTCACGAATAAATTAGTTTTCTCAACGACTAGAGCACCTCAGATTTTATAAAGAAACCCAAAGAGAATAAAACTAGAAAGAAGACGATGATGACGAATCAAAGATGTACAAGTTACAGTATTGATGATACCAATCCAACGGCGGGAAAATGTAACCAACACAACAAAATAGCAAACAAGACCAGATGAAGTCACTCGATCCTTACTCAGTCTGAGCATCGAATTCATGTTGAACAACTCAATATATATATATATAACCAAGTAAAACTTGATGGAGCCAATTCCAAATAAGAAAGCTTAATCAAATAGATGCCAACAAGTTCAAGTTCTAGATTTGTTTGAATTGAAATCCAACTAATATAATAAATTTGCATTTTCATCAATACTAATGTACCATTTAAGAAACCCAAGAGCCAACGAATCAAACCCAATAAAAAGAAGAAATGACGATTTAGCCGAGAATTCAAGGAAATCAAAGACATGAACCGTGTATTGCATATAGCATATGGTCTTTGAATTTCCAGTGACATCCACAATAAAACCATAAAAAAAAATAGATTAACTTGATTGGATAATTTGCTTACGCTCATCAATTTTAGTTTCAAAATATACTGATGATACTGTTGGCCACTCTTTGTTTCATTTTTGCACCAAACATGAAATTTTTAGCCATTATCAGTTGTCAAAGAACACGAGATGGATTAAACCTTGTAGACCACATATCAGTAGTACAAGTGAGAGCCGAAGATTGAAACTTTCAGAAGAGAAATAAAATTAGGATTCTATGTTTTCTCAATATTAGATTGGGAATTTTGGATGAAGAAGAGAAAGTAAGATTGCATGTCTTCACTCTTCAATAACTCGTGGTCACGTAGTGTAAAGGAAATTCTGGGTTGTCTAACTTATTTAGTTGTATTAAATCATTTACTTATTTATTTTAACAAAAACTAATATTACAGTTGACAGAGTTAAAGGAAGGGAAATCTGTTAATCTTTTAGGCCCGACTTGGCACAGAGATTGGGGAGAGCTGATCCCCTCCCTTCCTTCGACTGTTGGATTTTACCGCCCTTTTTATACGTATTAATTTTTTTTTTATGAAAAGAGACACCTATGTTCGAGACTTTGAGTACATCATTGTAAGTCTCTCTCAGTAACATGGGATGAGATAGTGGACCGATGAAGATTTACGAATAATCGATTATGTATGGGAGTAATTTGTAGTAAAAAAAATTGTTGTTTTACGACATTAATTTTGAAATTCAAATATGACTATAATACTCTCATAAACAAAATATTAAAATTTATTATTAACAACATTTAAACAAGAACAAAATTTATTACAAAAGATTTAGATATATTTAGCAAACTTTTCCATAGAATTGCATGTAGAACTCTTCTTGAACCACAACACTATTATGTTCTAATCGTTTTTGACTGTTATGGACATCATTTTAGTTTTTTCAAGTAAACCAGATAAATACGACTAATTTGACAAAGTTCTCTGTGGAAAGGCCTTGAGAACACACCAGAAGTCACTTAAGGCAGGAAGTAGCCTGTAAACCAATACATGGAGCAATAGATGTAATTATAGGTTGCAGTGCAGGTGTAACAACCCGAATCAAAATCTATGCATAAATCAGCACGAAATATAATTATCGCGAATTAGTCGTATCGCGTTATTTATTAATGAGTTTTTCATCGTGTGAGAATTTGACTTGATTTTATAGATGAGAGTTGTAGAATATTTAATTTCGAGCACATAGGAATTTTCGGAGAATTTTTCGGTTAAGCGAGCTATTTATTATGTTTTTCGGAAGTTTTTATTTTCAGATAAGTATCGCGATGTTTATCGGAAATTATCGTAACGGGAAAAAATTGAAAAGAAACTTATTTTTATCGGTCAATTATTGGTCGTACAATCGCGATAAAGTTGAATAATAGTCGTTGATCGATTGAGGAGCTTCCCCTTATAAATAGCAAGTTTCCGAAAATAGCCGGTTTACCCGATTTAGAAAGTCAGACTGTGAGTTGACTAGGCATTGACCGACCCGTTGACCCAACCCGGATTTTAGGCCCGTTTCTTGACCCGCCGGAAAATCGATCGTCCGACCACCAATTTTTGAGTTTGAGGTATGTAAATTCATCCTCTCTTGCCCATGAATGGCTTGGCATAGTTAGATTTGATTTTTGGGAATTTTTTTTATTAGACCTGATCGAATTTTTCCAATTGGAAATTCATAACCACTGTCAGACGGCGGCGCTCCGACCATGGGGGAGGCTGGGGATAGGGGGAAAAGGTAGAGGGGATGGAGAGGTTTTTTTTTCAGGTGGTCTCGGAGGGAGGGGCGTTGCGCCGTCGCCGGAATCAAGCTGAAAAGCCACGCCAGTGATTTTGGGGCCGAAGGCTTTCGAGCAAAATTCTGGCCGGCACGCTTTGAATCGGCCATGGTGGTAGAAAGGAGAAGTGTTGGGCTTGAAGAGAGGAACAGAATGGGGGGTTGATCGCCGCCATCCATGGTGGTTGGCGGTGGCCGTCGCCGTCGGTTGTGGCGGTGATTTCAACATCTTCCGGGCCGATTTGGTCTCCAACGAAGAAGGAAAAGTTGTTGGGGAGCATGTGAGGAAGCTACTTGTAAAATTTGGGCTTCACCGGAGTTGGTCGCCGGAAGCAGCGTGTGGCAGCCACGTGCCGCTGTCCACGGCGGAGTTCCGGTGAGGGCAAAATCATAATTTTTTCAAGAAATTTTCAAGATAGTTTCTAAGTTAATTTTCGCACGTTTTATCGAACTCCAGTATTAAATGTATGTGTTATTTATTTAGGAGATCGTGATCGAGATTTTGGCGAGGGAACTTTCGCCAGACCACGGAGCTAGCCTCTTTACTGTGAGCTAGCCTAAGTTACTTAATCTGTTTACTGTTTCAGTTTCGTAATCTGATTTGTATAATTTTGTTCGATAACCAAACCAACTCCGATTGCGTTTGTATGGTAGTCCGCCACTGTGTCTATAGTGTCCTGTATTAATTTCGTGATTTTAGGTTGAGTGTAGCTATTTTAATTAATTAGGTTAGTGTTAGTTGCCGAGGCTGTTAGGTTTCTAACTCTTGCGTCTATTTGTAGTTTAGAGTATTAAGTCTTATATTTCCCTGTGGATTGACCCCTATATTATTATACTACATTGATAAACACATCGAGTTAATTATAGGGTAACTTTGGTAGGTGATTAAGCATCGATCACGTCGTCTAAATTCTACTTAGACGACAAAACCTTCATTGTTTCGTCGTCTAAGAGAGTTTTTTTTAGTGGTTGTTGAATGGGAAACTATTCCCTGACAGTTTTTGGTTGTGGGGTTCGAGGTCTTCGACTCGAGAAATTTTTTACAGCTTCAGTGTCCTGGCAGTGCGGGGTGGCAAGCGGCGGATCGGTAGCGGGTTAGGATTTTGACGACGGTTTTGCTGTGGTCTAAGTTTTCTTTCCAACTCGATTTTTGGGTTGGTGGTTGGTGGGTGGTATGGTGTTTCGGGTTGGCCTTTTCAACGCTGGTATTCGGCTAGGAGGGGTGAGGAGGTATAGCCGGAAGTCGCGGTCTTGGAGGTTTTGGTCCGAGTGGTGTTGGACGATGGTGTGCGGTGAAGGGTTGCGGTGCTTGCTCATATGGGGGGTGATATTTTGCTGTGGGAATTTTATTGGGTTTGAGATGTTTTGGGCCTCATTTCTGGGTTGTGTGTTTGGACTTTTATTATTCTAGGTTTTTAATTTTTTTTAGCTAATAACGTTATTGGTCCTCTTGTTTAGTATTTTAGAGTCAAGTATTGTTGGTCCTCTTCTTTCTTTGTATTTTTTTGGACTGCGTAATTCGTGAGAGTTGAAATTGCCTACCACAATTGAGTGCTCTGAGGTATGTTCATCTCCACGTGTTCATGTCTTACGTGGTCCTTGTAAGATGCAAGTAAGCTCAACGTAAGTTTTGGCTTAATGTTTTTAAAGTTCAGGTCTTACTTTTGATGTGTTTTTTCTTCGATCTCTTGAAAGAGTTGTGATTATTTGTTAGTTGTGTATGATGAAATTTTTAATGAACTCTTCTTTGTTCAAAAAAATTAATCTCACTACAAACCAGCCAGCCACCACACAATTTTAAAATAGTATATAAATAAATGAAATACAAATGGCAATGATTTTTACAAAGCTGATATATTGAATATTTTAAATTATTAATATGACATGAATGAATGAACACGTAGGATTAATGCCACAAAAGTTAGGCTTACCTAAGCCCTCGATCTACCACCTTAATAAGTTACTCTTGGTGAAATATGAGCCTTCAATGGATTCTTCATAACCATGGTGAACTCTTGTTTCTCGGAAAGGTCGACATTATCTCCCTCCACAGCTCTCCACTCGAATTTCCAGACCAAATTAGCCACAAAATACTCAAGATGAAGCAATGCCAAACCTAGGGCAGGACAAATCCTCCTCCCAACTCCAAATGGCACCATCTTAATCTCTCTACTCCCTGTTATATCAAACCTTCCTTCTTGGTTCAAAAACCTCTCCGGCTTAAACTCCATCGGGTCCTCCCACACTTCCGGATCCCACCCTATATCCACCACTAAGAAACTAACAATCCCGTTCTTCGGCACAACATGTCCATCAAAAACAACGTCGTGCGTGACGGAATGTGGTAGCAAATAGTGACCTGGCGGGTGGCGCCTTAAACCCTCTAAAATCACTGCTTTCAAATAAGGCATCTTTTGCAAGTCTTCCTCTTTCACCTCTTCCTCCTTCTCCCCCACAACCTCTTTCATCTCCGCCAAAACCCTTTCTTGGATGATCGGATACTTAACTATGTTAGCCATGATCCACTGCAGCGCCGTCGTAGTGGTATCCGTCCCGGCGCTGAGAAATTCTGAGCAAAGGCAAATGATTTCGTCTTCGATTAGTTTCCTATTCTCATGAGGAAGCTCGAGATCACAAAGCGTGTCAGCATATGCCAATACGTAATCATCATCACCATTGCTTATTTTCATGATCTCTTTTCGGGCTTCAATGAGAGGGAGGAAGACTTGTTCTTGATCCTTCTTGAGCTGGAAAAATTCCTCCCAACGTTTCTTGAACACTATTTTGGTAAACGAAGGACAGATATTAAGTATGTTGAACCGCCAAAAGCTCAGCAGCAAGTTCCGCTGGACATGCTCGATTTTTTTTATCTTATTCTCGTCGAGTTTGTCTCCGAAGCACATCAACACGAGCAAGCAGAACATGGCGTACTGAAAATGGTCAGCAACTCTCAATATGACTCCATTATTCGCTTTGGACGTCGTCAGTGATTCCGTTAGGTTTCTGACAAGGATGTCGAGGACCCACTTGCGGGCCCCGGCGTAGGATTTGACACGGGAAGGATGGAGGATCTCGGAGGTGAGATTGCGGCGGAGGAGGCGCCACGTGGGGCCGTAAAAGCCCGAGCTGATGTTGTGTTGGTTGCAGCTCATTATTCTACTGGTGGCGAGATCCAGTGGCCGGTCGGCGAACACGGCGCCGTTTTGGACTAGGGCCTCGTGAGTCAAGGAGCGGCCGGAGATCAAAATGGCGGGGCGGGAACCGAATGGAATGGTGACGATTGAGCCGTAGCGCGCGTGGAGGTTGCGGATGATTGGCTCCATTTCAGAAAATGGTTTGCGGAGCCATAGGAGGCCACTGATTATCGGAACTGTAAAGGGTCCCGGAGGGAGCCGGAGCTTCTTGTTTGTGGGCTTGAGAAAGACACTACCAAATAGTTTGAGGACGAGACAGATGAATACGATGGTGATCATGGCAAGGACGAGCCAGTTATCCATGGCAGATCGAGTACTTGAATAAAGGTACTCGTACGGTATTAATATTCACAAATGATCGAGTACGTATATATAAAGAGGATAGGAGCAGAAAGCTACGCGACGACTTTATTTGGCGCGCTGTACACACCAACAGGCCAACTAATTGAACAAAGTCGTTTAAGTCGTTGGTTGACTAGGTTCGGATTCAGCATCATATCACGTGACATGTTACTTACAAAATGTACAAGTTGCTAGCTAATAATAATCGATCTCTGACATTTGCACGTATATTTAGAACTCACATGGGATTTCTTGTATATTATATATAATATTTTGCTAGTAGTGGTGCTGAGATCGTCGGAAACTAATCGCACTTAATTATGTCTAATGAATAATGTATTTGCTAGTAGACCAGTACTGTTGCATTGAGCTCGGAAATGGATCCTTGTAATTGGGATTTAGGAGATAACTCGGAAGCAAATTTGCTCCCCACCCTTACTTCTCCACCTTCTTCCCCACCCACCTAAATGATTGACACTTGTTCATTGTGTCAATCAGATGATAATAAAATTAATTAGATGGACAGGTGTCAATCATTTAGGTGGGTGGGGAAGAAGGTGGGGAAGTATGGGTGGGGAGCAAATTTGCTTCCAGATAACTCGGTGTATCTCTATAATTTTTTAATTATAAGAAATCAAAAAGTATACCTTTTTTATTTTAATTCAAACAAATTTCTCATTTGTAGGTTGTATCATTCTTCTTCATTTTATTCCATACAAATATAGAGATTGCCTTAAATATAGAGAATGTTATTTTCTCTCTCAATACATTTCCTATTTTAGGGCTTAGGGGCTCCTGCAAAAAAGCATTGAGTTTGTTGCGTGTTGCTCTCCCTCTTTCTCTCTTTGCCGGAACTATTCGAATCCCAAACCCTAGTGGCGCCGCCACCTCCTTCCTCTGATTTCTCTCATCTATCCTCTCTTATACCTTCCAGTTTCTCTTTACTCAGTGTCTATACCTTACATTCGTACTCCCTCCCTTCCCGAAAAATCTAAATTGGCACTTAGCTTACAGCTCGGCTGCCATGGCTGTCGATGCAAATGACATTGTTGCACAGTTCGAGGCTGGAATGAGATCCTTGGATGACGATGATGACGTGTTTGACATTGTCGATCTCGCTCCACCGACAAAGGCGGTAGATGGTGGAAATGAAGTCGGGATGCGATATGGCGTCACGAGGCTTTTTGGGCTGGTAACTTTTCTAGAGGTCCGAGATCCTTCGTTGAAGGCTGTCATGATGCGTCTGTGGTATGGACCACTCGAGTTGGGCCAAATTGTGATACATCAGCATGATGCAGATCGGTTTTTCTGCAAGTTTGGAGATCCGGTGGCCCTCAAACGCGTCGTGCGGGGTCCATGGTTCTTCCAGAACTATACGGTGGTGGTCGAGGAGTATGATGGGTTCTCTGGCCCCCACGACAATGGTGGTGGCGGTGACGCAGATGTGGGTGATATCCCACAACATTACTGGAGGTTGGGCAGAGCGGATTGGCAATTTTGTGGGTGAGTGCATTAAACATGATCTGACCTTGCTTCTAATATGGTGATGAAGATCAAGATTCGAGTTGATCTCCACCAAGGTGTGGTGATGAAGAGGAAGATTCGTTTTGCCCCAAAATGTGTGCTGCCGATTATTTTTGAATACCCGAATGTGGACGGGTTTTGCTCCATTTGGGTTGTTTGTGCATAACGATATTGGGTGTGTGGTGCAGCGGGATCGAGAGTAGAGAAAGCGGCAGCCCATACCACACAACCACCACCGAGTTTTAAAAATGGACCAGCATTCACCACGGCAGCGCAGCCGACACCGACAATGGAGCACCACCATTCGATGATGGAGATGCCGAGGAGCTCGGTGGGTGTGTCAACATTGGTCGAAGCCACGCATACAGGATACGTGGCAAGCATGCAGGGTGTTCGGGTGGAGGGCTTGGCACACATGTCCTACATGCAGGGTAACCCTCTTTTTTAGGGGGATCCACAAACCCAGTTTATTTTTTCGTAGGTTCCAGACTCAACTGGTAATCTACAGCCAGACTCATCTGGAGCAAACCCTACGACCCACCAAGTAGTAGAGGGTGCTCCGCGGGGTATGAGACTTATGTCAGGTCAGAGCGGCGCAAGACACAAGCGACGTCGCAGATGGAGGCGAGCTAAGTGCACACAGATGGGGAACCCCCTCTGACTGAAGGTAGAAAATGACGCACAGATAGGGCATCGTTGCTTCTTTCTAGAGGATCGAAAACAACTGCTCAGGTCCCAACAAGAAACAAGAAGAGAGGGATGAGAGAGGAGACACCCCCACCGGTAGCTGGCGGCGGCAGGGCAATGAGTGACCCTGTGTCAGAGGTGTCTAATTATGTATGAATCCAAGCAGAAGAAAATGAAACTAACTCCAGTCGCTGAGAAGACGACTGAAGAGCAACATGCGTTGCTATAGTTTGGGGTGCATAACTAGATAAGATGTGGGGCCCTGGATTTTTTTAGTCATTTCCCTACATCTAGTCCGTCTAGTTATGTGATAATAAGTCTATGCCGAGCATAAAATAATTTAGATTACTTTAAGAAGTTCTTTCTATTATGCCGATGACTCGATATTCTCCTTGTAATCTTTCAGCCCAATCAATTTTATTGTTCATCTCAACAACAAAAAATTAGGGATTATGTTGAAGCAAAACAACCAAAATTTTCTCTAAAATGAAGAAAAACTCAAATATGGAGAAGTTATTGGAGTTACTCTAAGCAAGAAATGGTGATCAGGGGTATGTGGGAGCTAGGGGTTAGTTTTAGGCAGCACGTGGACTACATAATAGTGGATACAATAGGGAGAATGATCGAAGTTTTCAGTTAATTAAGCATGGGCTTAGATGCGGGATTGGAAGACACGTTAACATTGTGATAGGCATGTCAATGGATCAAATTTGAACCGGATTAACTTAGATCCGCATCCTTTTAAGTAGAGAAAAAATTAAACTTGATTCGGCCCGTTTATTCAACGGATCGAAATCTGGATCTAGAAGATCTCCAGAGTAGATCTGGATCTGTTTATCAATATGTTAATATTAAATCGATTTCAGTTATCAATATACTAGTTACCAATATGTCATATGATCCAATTAGATAACCAAATATTTCAGTAAACATAAACTTGATAGACCAAAAATAATAAATTTTCAATTTTTCACTACAAAAACAGGCACTATAGCTGACGATCTAAAGTCGACGGATATAGTAAGACCAGTCGTCGGCTATAGTCATAGTCAACGACCTGAAATCAGCTATACAGTCGATGGCAAAAGGCCGTCAGCAAAATTATAGCCGACGACCTTACGGTGAGTCATCGGTTAGTCAAGACTATTACTGACGACTTCATGTCATCGGTTATAGTCTTGACTATAGTTGACGACCGGTCAACAACCGGCACTACAACATTTCTTCCCATTGCCGGCGACTTTTATGTCGCCGGCAATGTTTTTGGACATTACCGGCGATTTTTGCCGGAAAAATCGCCGGTAATGTCTTTTTTTTTTTTTTTAACATTACCGGCGACATAAATGTATGTCGCCGGCAATGTCTCGATGATAATGACATTGCCGGCGACATACATTTATGTCGCCGGTAATGTAAAAAAAAAAAAAAAAAAAACATTACCGGCGACATAAATGAAGTCGCCGGTAATGTCTTTTTTTTTTTTTTTTTACATTACCATCGAGAGATTGCCGGCGACGGACATTACCGGCGACAAAAATCGCCGGTAATGTAAAAAAAAAAAAAAAGACATTACCGGCGATTTTTCCGGCAAAAATCGCCGGTAATGTCCAAAACATTGCCGGCGACATAAAAGTCGCCGGCAATGGGTCAATTTCTTGTAGTGCGGAGTTGACTGGAGGGTGACTATAGCTGACGACCAGGACACCAAGTCGTCGGCTATAGTATTTACCTTAGTCGATGATTTTGAATTGTGTCGTCGGATATAGTAGAAAATTTAAGAAAAAAAAATACCCGAAAATGTACAATTCTAATCCCCGAACCTACAATTGCATAATATTATTGATCGAAATTGTAAAACACATTACAAATTCACTAACAAAACAGAAATTCATGCATATTACACACCTACAATATAGGTGATCCAAATTGATGTTATTGAAAACATCGACGTTAATATCAGGGTCTTCGAGCTATGTTCTCCTGCGGCCGCGTGGCAGGAAAAGGGAACATAGGTGGAGCCGGGACCGGGAATCTAGATGACTAGAGCTGTGCAGTCCAATTCTGAAACCAAGAAGCCATCGCAGACTGCTCGGCTAATCTCGTCCGCTCCATCTCCTCCACCAGCCTTCGAGTCTCATCTAGCTCCCTTTGATGCTCTGTCGCTTGCCTCTGGTGCTCTATCGTCACCCTCTGGAGCTGTTCCTATAGATGAGAATACCTCGAACTTACTGACCTGTGTGAGAATCTGGGAGTGTTCTTCAAGACTCCGTCCCCCTTCTTTCCCAGACCCCTGCAGCAGTAGCCGCTTCCCCGTGTTGGAAAAACTTCACCCATGATCCTCGCCGCTACAAGCGGATCAGATTGATCAATCAGAAAGATGGCCTGGGGAAGGTCCGCATCCTGGTTCTCATGCCATTTCTCTCTTATGATCTGAGTCAACACCTCCGGAGTCACATCTTGCACTCTCGACTAATTGACAAGGAAAAAAAATAAATTGGACCAGTAAACATACGTAAAAAAAATTAGAGATATATAAGCAAATATGTTAATTAAGTTTTAAGGGCATAAGACTTACAATATCTTTGGGGCATTGAGGATACAGTTTCTGTAACATATACTCCAAAGGGGGGACTTCAGGGTGTTGGGTGGCCTTCTCCATCCAACCCGCAAAGGATCTCGAACCGCCATGATGGTTCTTCATGTTTTTATCCCGGTTCGCCGCATTTATTGCAGAAATGACTTTCTTGGATGAACATACGTGAAAAAAAATTAATTAGAAAACTATTTTCGCCAAATATGATACAAGTAAGCACAAACGAAGTGTTGCATACCTCGACCTTTGGGGTGTTGAAGTGGACTACGAGCTACTGCCACTCGTACTCCCTATACATAAATTGACAATACATGGTCAACAAAATGTCTAAAATTTAACTTCATATCTCATCACCTTCTTCCTTGCACTTCAATTGCCCACGTGTATTTGAGCTCCTCCGGCATAATAAACCACAGCTGCAATGTATATATAAATAAATATATAAATGATAGACATACATAATGAATATATAAAGGATAATTATACATAATGAATATATAAAGGATAATTACACATAATGAATATATAATTAACTAATCGACAACACATTGTTCACACAGTTCTTCACACATTGTGGCACGGATGACCACTCTCCTCATAGAACTGACACTCTATCCTGTATTATACTTCCTACCATGCCAGTGTACTTCCATGTATTCTTTCCCACTATCACGTCTCCATTCGAATTGGTCTGCATCCAGCACCGGTGTTGGCTAACATAAGGGGAAAAAAATTCAACGTCTCCACTTAAGCGGTATATACACTAATATTAATGAGTTTCAAATTAAATACTAAGTTTGGTAATATTTACCCAATTCGGATGTCGATGTATTTGATACCCTCGTACTATACAAAGGTGTATGAAATGGCACATAGAAGTATACCTCTTATGAGGTAATGTAACCAATCTGTCTTGGAATGGGCACTCCTCGATCATCGAGCGCAGGTATGGATGGTATCGGATCGGTCATGAAGATGTGCGGCGGCAGACCACCACGTGTCCCCATAGAAGAATTATCTGAAGAACCTGCAATAGATGCCGACGGCTGCAGCGAGGGAGTAGGCACCGTTGGCCGGGAGATGAGAGGAATACAAACACCTAAATGTACGGGATCCATAGAAGAGGCCAGCTGCAGCGAGGGAGTGGCGCCTTCGTTAAAGAGTGGTCTCGTGCAAGTGGGTCGGCGGCCCCTACATCTTGTTGTGGCTGCTGAAGCAGTTGAAGGTGTCGAGAAGTCCTTGGGTAGCTATAAGTATTACTTATAGAGGCGGACGAGGAACTATCGCTGCTAGACCCGGTTCCTTTGTTAAAGCCCTTCAAACTCTTCTGACTTAACCAATTCATGATCCCTAATTATTTAAACCCGAATTAACACTACAAGAAAATGAAACATTACCGGCGAGATTCCGGCCAACAAGGCCGGCGACCGGAAAAGTCGCCGGTAATGTCCATCATTACCGGCGACTTACTCCGTCGCCGGTAATGTCGCCGGAATCTCGCCGGTAATGTTTTGGAACATTACCGGCAACTCCAACCGTCGCCGGCAATGTCAAGCCGAACATTTCCGGCGATTTTCCGGCCGGAATTTCGCCGGAAATGTGTGGCTAGACATTGCCGGCGACGGTTGGAGTCGCCGGTAATGTTTTGGAACATTACCGGCGAGATTCCGGCGTAAAGTCGCCGGTAATGTCTTCATTTCTGGCGACTTACTCCGTCGCCGGCAATGTGTCTTATATTAGATGCCGGGTGCGGCAGCTCGATCATTCAATCATTTTGATCGAAAAAAATTCAGAGAAATCGAAAGAAGGAAAACGTACGCTCTGAAATCGATCATTCGGTATATTGTCAAAATTAAGGCGCGCGTCGAAAACTCGATCACTCGGGAAGCTATACATATAGGTAGGTGTATATATACGTATATGTGGTATATATATATGTGTGTGTGTTGATCAAATCCAATTCGTGAGATATATATGAAATGTTGTTGATGTACGGTCACCGAAACGAGAAAACAGCTTGTAGTTAATCTTGTGTCTGAATCAATGACTGGTATTATCGTATTGTTATCGGAGCCAGGCTTAACAGAGCCTCCTACCCAGTCAAATACATTTTGAATTGAAAAAAGGAGAATACTATCATCGAGTACTGAATCGAATTCAGAGATTAGATCGATATATATATATATATATGCATGCATGTGTTGATTTAATTAGAGTTGAATTGAGATATCACGTCGATTATTAGTAGTGAATGTGTGTATATATATAATTAATACGTAAAATTGTTAGAATTTTCAGGATGGACAAGAGTTGGATGAGCCTCGAAAGATGAGATGTCAGATATCACGAGGAAATTAGGAGTTTTGTGGATTTTGTGAAGGCTAATTGTGGAGACACTACACTTCATTATTGCCCGTGTAAAGAATGTAAGTGTTTCAGCGATCGATTTCGATTTCCCATCGATAAAGTCCAGAGGCACCTGAGTAAATACGGGTTTTGGGATAAGTACACTTGTTGGATTTATCACGGTGAAACATCGGTAGCGGGTCCGCATGATCATGGACAATTTGGTGAGAGGGCCAGTCCACGCTATGATCATGGAGATTTTGCTGAGAGGGGCAGTTCATCCTATGATCCAACATCGATGTTAATCAATGATATGTTTCCTCATGAGAGCGGTGTATTTGCTGATGAAGCACCAAATGTCCCTCCCGTCGTTGAGGGTTTCCCCCATATCGAGCCAGTCGAACCATTACCTGGAGCTCATGTCAACACAAGCGGTATGGACAAGTACAACAATCTGATTGCATTGCAACAGACTCCGTTGTACGACGATTGTAGTAAGACTGTTCTTGAAAGTGTGATGGGAGTGATGCAGCTCAAAATGGAGAACAAAATGTCTGTCAAAGCTGTTGATTCTTGGTTGAAGTGGACTGCTTCGCTACTGCCACCCGGTCATCGTCTTCCTACCACTCATCATAAGGTGCGACATATCCTGAAAGATCTTGGGCTTTCCTACATCAAAATCCATGCATGCAGATATGATTGTATGATCTCGAAGACCTTGAAGCCTGCCCGGTATGTTTTACAGAAAGGTATAAGTTGACTCCTGCAGGCAACAAGAAAGCTGTGAAGATACTTCGATATTTCCCGCTTATTGATAGGCTGGAGCGGTTGTTCATGTGTGCTTTCACGGCCGAGGCAATGAGATGGTGGGCTGAGAGGAACTTGCCTGACGATGACACCCTTATACACCCTTCCGACGGAGAGGCTTGGAAGTTTGATCATTTTGCAGCAGAGGTCCGAAATGTTTGGCTAGGGCTCTCATCTGACGGATTCAACCCTTTTGGCAACATGAGTCTTCAATACAGTATATGGCCAGTTATTTTGGTACCGTACAACCTTCCACCATGGATGTGCATGAAGAAGGAATACAATATGCTCACTCTGTTAATTCTGGGCCCGGGTTATCCAGGAAAGTGTCTCGATGTGTATTTGAGGCCTTTGATTGAGGAGCTTAAGTACCTGAGTGAGTGTGGCCACCCCACTTACGATAGGTTCAAAAAGGAGATGTTCCAGATGCATGCCATGCTTGTTGGCACCATCAGTGATTTTCCTGCCCGCGGTATGTTGTCGGGCAACGTTACCAGGGGTTACAGGGCTTGTTCAGAGTGCATGACGGTTGATTGTTGCAGTCCTCATTGCAGTAAAATTGTTCAGATGCGTCACCGTTGTTGGCTTCCATATGATCACCCATTTAGGCAGGATCCAGACGCGTTTGATGGGACTGTGGAAACAGGTGTGGCACCCAGGCGATGGACAGGGGAAGAAATTTTGGAAGTGTTGAATGAATATGATTTTGGCCAGCTGAGCAATCATCCTGACATAGTGGCGTCAATTCCAGACAAGCCCGAAAGGTATAAGTTTTGGACACACAAGAGCATATTCTGGGAACTCCCCTACTGGCCCAGGTTGCTTATCAGACATTACCTAGATGTCATGCACATAGAGAAGAATGTGTGTGAAAGTGTGGTGGGCACAGTTCTTAACTTGGAGGGGAAAACAAAAGACATCCCTAAGGCACGTATTGATCTGAAAGCTATGGGACTGCGGAAACATTTGTGGTTACGAGATGGTAAGAGAAAAATGCCGCAAGATCCTTATACTGTCAAGCCGAAGCATAAGCATGAAATTTTTCGGTGGCTGAGTAATGTCAGGTAAATATTCTTATATATGACTATGCAGTACAGAAATTGGTTTGCCTTTAATTTTTACCGGATTATGGTGATATGCGATAAATATAATTGTTGCCTGTGGCTATATATATATATATATATATATATATACATGCAGGTATCCTTATGGCTATGCAGGAAATATAAGCAGGTGTGTTAACTACCGGGACAATAAGATGTACGGATTAAAGAGTCATGACTGCCATGTACTGCTTCAACGCCTTTTCCCTATTTTCATTCGAGGGTACCTACCCAAGGAGGTGGTGGAGCCGTTGGTGGCCTTGTCAAGATTCTTTCAGAAGTTATGCACCAGGGAAGTTAAAAAATCAGATCTCAGGGAGATGCAAGATGACATCATTTTTATCATGTGCAAGCTTGAGAGGATATTTCCCCCAAATTTTTTCGACATCATGCCTCACCTCACGATCCATCTTCCCGAACAATTGTTGCTTACCGGTCCCGTACACTACACTTGGATGTATCCCATGGAAAGGTACATTTGGTTTGCCTCTGTTTTTATATGTAAAGTCTTAGTTTTACCCTTTTTAACATGCACTTGTTAACTTGTAGACAATTGGGAGCCTACAAGGACTATGTGAAGAATAAATATGCACCTGAAGGGTGTATCGCTGAAGCATATGTTGCGCACGAGTGTGTCATGTACACCAAAGTGTATTTGGGAGCGCTTGAGGACCCCCAACAACAGATGCCGATAGATGAACCTCAGTTCAACCTTTCTATCATCTCCAATGACGTTGTAGTACAGGGAAGCTTGCCAAAGTCGTACAAGTTGGATGAAAATGAGGTAGTCATTGCCCACTGGTCGGTACTGATTAACTGTGAAGAAGTACAATATTGGAAAAACTATCATCTTCACTGCCCTGCTATTGCCGGAAATGTTGATTACCACAACATGACGTTTGCAAACTACTTTGGTCCATGGGTAAGGGTATATGTGTATATATCTTTTTTTTATTGCCATTTTCCTTATATAGCATGTGTGTACGTACGTGGTTTTGTGGTTTCTATGTTCATAATGTCTTGTGTGGTTTCTTATCGTTTTCAGATGAACCATGTAGCAGATGATGGTTACCCAGAGTGGTCAAACGAATTGAGGGTCCTTGCGATGAAACCGATAGCTTCAAAAGTTTACTCGATGTGTCAGGTCAATGGCGTGAAATTTATATGTGAAAATAGAGACGACCGACTGAAAACACAGAATTGTGGGGTGATGGTCCATGGTGGGCAGGATGGCGTTGACTATTACGGTGTCCTTCATTCAGTTGTTGAACTAATTTATGGGAACCGCATGAAAGTGCACTTGTTCAAGTGTAGATGGTTTGATACTAGCCCGGAGAACACAAGGACCGATCAGCACGGAACATTTTCGGTGAATACTGCTACTACCTGGTATGAAGAAAACCCTTTCATTCTTGCCTCATCAGTAAAACAAGTGTTTTACCTGGACGATCTTCTTAACAAAGTCCCGTGGAAGGTGGTTAACCATGTTGCTCATAGAAACATATACAATGCTGCCACACTTGGTGATACCGCAGATGATGAGGAAGTTACTGCATACCAAGAGCCGAACGCTTTTGACATTCCGGAATCATCTACGATTCGCCTTAATAATATGAGATCTGGGAGTGTGGTTCGAATTACTGGAGCAGAACTTCTCGATGTTAATCCATATGAAGTTTATGCTGATTCAGATGACGAGGAGAGGCACATATTGCCAGAGATTACCTATGAAACCGAGTCAGACTCAAGTGATGACGATGATTACGATTATCATCCTTAGTACGTTAATGATGTAGTCGGAAATTGTTGTCGGAAATATGATGTAGTCGGAAAATGTAGTCGAAAGTGTAGACGGAAATTGTAGTCGTTAATCGTACGTAGACGGAAATTGATAATCGAAAGTGTAGTCGGAAAATGTAGCCGGAAATCGTAGACGGAAATTGTAGTCGTTAATCGTAGACGGAAATTGATAATGGAAATTGTAGTCGGAAAATGTATGTAGCCGGATATCGTAGACGGAAATTGTAGTCGTTAATCGTACGTATACGGAAATTGATAATCGAAATTGTAGTCGGAAAATGTAGTCGTTAATCGTACGTATACGGAAATTGATAATCGAAATTGTAGTCGGAAAATGTAGCCGGAAATCGTAGACGGAAAATGTTGTCGGATATTCTTCGGGAAATAATGACATTACCAACGAGTTATAAGCAACTCGTTGGTAATGACATTACCAACGAGATAACTCGTCGTTGGTAATGTCATTACCAACGAGTTGCTTATAACTCGTTGGTAATGTCATTACCAACGAGTTGAAGTCGTTGGTAATGACATTACCAACGAGTTATAAGCAACTCGCCGGCAATGTTTTCTGGTTAGAAACCCAGTCGAGCCCGAGCCTTTCATTTCTCCTCCTCTCCCACTCCTCCTCCTCTCCCTCTCCTCTCCCTCTCCTCCTCCCAAATCGGTCCAGTGAGTTCAAAGTAGCTCACCTCCTCCTCCTCCTCTCCCACTCCTCCTCCTTATCCTCTACTCCTCCTCTCCCTCTCCTCCTCTCCACCGATCCCCTCTCCTCTCCTCCTCCGAAAATCTCCTCCTCCCCTCCTCTCCTCCCATCACCATTGTAGTCGGCAAAGCATTGTAGGTGGAAATCCATGGCAGGTCCGATCCTCTCTCTCTCCCTCTCTCTCTCTCAATTTTTAATTATTTTTGTGTATGTGTATGTGTATGTGTATGTGTATGTGTATGTGTATGTGTATGTGTAAATTAATTAGGGTGCTAAGTTGGAAATTAGGGTGATAAGTTCTAAATTTATATGCAATGGAAATATATGTGATGTATATATATATTTAGGTATGTGAAAATTAAGTGATGTATATATATGTGAAAATTATGTATATATGTGGTTTGGATGAATATGTGATGTATATATATGTGGAAATAAAACCTAATTAAGATGCATGATATATATATGTGTGAAAAATGTGGAAAATTAATTAGGGTTTGTGATTTGGATGAATATGTGAAAATTAAATTTAATTAAGATGCATGATGTATATATATATACATCGAAAATGTATATATGTTAATTTAGGTGATATAGTTGTTAATTAATCGTATAAATGAAGGTGGAAATCGGGATCAGAACGGTTTAGAACCAGAACGGTTTTAAACCGGAACCGCGCGGAACCGGAACCCTTTGGAACCGGAACTATTTGTAACCGGAACCGTTTTGTTACAAACGTTTCCGGTTACAAACAGTTCCGGCTTCAAACGGTTCCGGTTCCAAACCGTTCCGGTTCCGATTTGTTATAGAACCGAAACGGTTTGGAACCGGAACCGTTTGGAACCGGAACTGTTTGTAACCTTTCCCGTTATGTTACAAACGGTTTCAGTTACAAACAGTTCCGGTTACAAACAGTTCCGGTTTCTAACGGTTCCGGTTCTAAACCGTTCCGATTCCGATTTGTTATTGAACCGAATCCATGACTATTACGGTGTCCAGGAGGTTTTGCGGCTAATTGGCTTCGGAGAGGTTCCCGAAATAGTGGAGGGAACAGTAGTCAAGCTTCCTCCTCGCCCGTAGTTAGCAACACGCCCAGTGGGCCAATGATGAGTGCTCGCACGAGAGCCTTGCTAGAGGCGCGAGCTGAGGAGGAAGCTGCACGATCAAGAGCCGTGGAACCGGAAGTCGAGGCTCGAGCCTCAGTCTCCAGACGCTCAATCAGCAGACGTCCCTCTGGTGGCAGAGCCTCAGACGAGCGACAGTCAACGGGGGCATCAGAAACTCCCTCAATCCGAATGCCCCATATTCGGATGGTGCCTACTCCCGTTTCACGGGAATCATCTGAGGCACATGGTGGTGCTGGCGCCTCATCGTCCAGGCCTCGTCTATCTCCGCCGTCCGGTCTCTTCCTACCCGACGAGATTCCTGTCATCCCTGAATTCGATGATAGGGGGATGCCTGTTTATGTTGAAGGACGGCCGGAGTTCCTGACCGTGGAGGAAGCGTATAACTTCCTCCCGTTCGACCCCGTGTATCTTTGGAGTGTGAGGTGCACCAACCAACAAACGGACGATGCAGGTAAATTCTATTTAACATCAGATTGATTACTTAATTATTACTTAAGACTTGCGATAGGTTCAATTAATGATATCAATTTGTTGACATTGTATTATTAGGCAATTTCGTTAATGGGACTGGAAAACGGAAAGGGGCTAGAGGCACCTGCACCGGGAAGAGACTTGAGCAGGCCACCGGCGGAAGGAAAACGCCCATAAGGGCCAATGAGGATGGCGAGGTGATCGAGGCATTCGACACCACGCGCAAATATGTCAGCATGGCCGGTGCGATCGTGCGGGACAAGGTCCCAATGCTTTGGCCAAATTGGGAATCTGTGCCTATCTACGTGAAGATGCAAGTGCATAATGCACTCAGTGTGAGTAAAATCGTATTTTCATTACGTAAATTTTACATTTATTAATTAAGTCCACTTAAATATATAATTTTACCTTTTATATATTCATATTGCAGGTGTGGTTTGACGTAGATGAAGTTCTTATTCACACGTGGGTAGAGCGTCAACTACATATGAGGTGATGTGCTTCGACTTATTTGAATATATATCGAGTTAGATTTTTGTTTATCAAGTGTTTTAATATCTCTAACTTTTTTTCCTTGTTTTAATATAGGTATAAAGAGTGGAAGAACGAGCTTTCTTCCCATTACACTGTATACAAGGAGCTAGGCCGAGATTCTACCCCTAGCGAATTCCGGTTTAGGGAGTACGAGTGGCTGTGGCTGATAGCCCACTTCGAGCACCCCAAAGCTCGGGTATGCATCCTTAATATATCATACAAGCCTAATGTATCGTATCAGATTGAAATAGTTAGTTACTAATTTTTTTCCATATGTTTATCAAACAAGGCGATTTCGAAGACGAACCGGGCGAATAGATTGAAAAACACCAGGGCCCATCATGCAGGTTCACTCAACTACATGGGTTGGTCGACTAAGGCGCAGCAACAACAAGAAGTGAACCCCTTGGTGTATATTCATCAGAAGTTCTATCCGCAGTGCCCTGACGAAGCGGTAAGTCTTTCGCCTCTCCATGTGTTAATAATACAAACGTTTTCGATATTAATAGATTTTGTTAGTTAATACGTTGTTCATTTTCGCTTTTCAATTAGGCGAGAGTGGAGGAGGCGACCGCAGAAGTGACCATGAGTATAGCTCGGACTAACCATCCTGACTGCTCCGAGGAAGAAGTCACCCAGTATGCCTCTCAGATCGATCCGCTTGATCCCCCGATAGCGGCTCAGATCATGGCAAAAGCGTGCGGGACTGGAAAGAATACCTACTACTGTAGGGGAATGGGCTCGGCGGGCGAAGGAGTATTGAAAACCACTTCACAATACTCTACCGGGTCAAGAAGTTCAACTTCTAGTCGTAACCTCGCAGCGGAGCTTCATAGGACGCAGAGGGAGTTGGAGGAGCAAAAGAGGCAGATGGCAGAGTACCAAAACATGGTCTAGCAGCAGACACAGATGCAGGCTCAGATGTACACATGGATGCGGACGATGTACGAGGCTCAGACTACCGGACAACCGTTCCCCACACCTCCCCCGGTCCCGGTCCCTCCGTTCCCTAGCTATCCACCACCACCACCGCACCAGTCAACGCCAGAGCAAGACCAAGGAAGCCACCGGAATTCAAATGAGTACATGGATTACTTCGACCCTGACCCGCAAGTTCCTCGACCCTGACCTGTAGTTGTAGTTAATTTTCGTATCGTCGTTGCTATTTGTACTGTACGTTGGACATTTATGTGTACTGTTGAACTTGTATGATTGTACGGTTTATGTCTTTCAATGCAGGTTCTGGAATTGGGCCCAATCCAGAACCGCGTTTTTTTTTCAAAATTTTTCCAGACATTGCCGGCGACATGGACCTCAGTCGCCGGCAATGTCTGAGATTCCGGCCACGGCGGCGCTGCCATTGCCGGCGACGGCGTCGCCGGTAATGTTAACACCGACGGGGGGTTTCCGGCGACTTGTCGCCGGTAATGACAATTCCGGCGAAAAAAATAGACAAGGCCGGTGACGGGAGGTCGCCGGTAATGTCTGCATTTCTGGTAGTGTAAATTAAACCCTAATTAATTAAACCCTATTTAAATTAAACCATACATAAATCACAAAATTTCACATCACAAATTTATACCTAAATCACAAAATTCACAAAATTCATACATAAATCACATATTTCATATATTCACAAAAAATCACATAAAATCACATAATATTCCCTCAAAATAATCACATATTCCATAAAATTCACAAATTCAATTAACCCAATCACAAATTCCAAAAAATTCACAAATTCAATAATCCAATCACAAATTCCATACACAATTCAATTAACCCAATCTAATAACCTAATCACAAAATCCATAACCCATAATCAAAACTCACACACATTAACATAATCCAATCTAGATCAAACTAAAATCTCTAAATAAAGTTAAAAACCTAAAATTTAGGGGAAAATGAGAGAGAGAGGGGGGGGGGGGGGAGGGAAGAACTTGTTTTGGAGAGATTGAGACCAATTTGGGGGTGTTTCCGGCGATTTGGACTTTTGGGGAGGGATTCCGGGGGTTTGGGACGATTTGGGGGAGATGATGAGAGGTTTTGAAGGAGGAGAGGCTGAAGAAGTGAGGTCTCGGGCTGGATTTTCGGGTTATAATGTTGAACCATAGCCGACGACTTAATGAATGTCGTCGGCTATGCCTTAGCCGACAACTTGAGTAATGTCATCAGCCATGTTTTTATTTTTTTATTTTTTTTTAACTATACCCGACGACTTCTGTGCAAGTCATCAGGTTTAGTATGTAAAAAAATTTAAAACGCAGGCCTTATCGGCAAAATTTACCTGTTTCGTAGTAACACCTGTTTATCTAATTGTAGAACATAAATAAAGCAATCATTTCAAAAACATCCTCATGATCAACCCACACATTTAATTAATTAACAAATATTCATGTTTAACTAAGCCTCATAACTAGAATCATCACTTGTGTCTGGATCGATGTCGGAGTTAATTTCCAGTAATATGTGCTGCTTCTCGTCACCGGAGTCTTCGTTGTCTTCGTTTGGAAGGACATCAATTAGACTTACATCCTCCCGCAGAAGTCGAACCACACTACTGGGTCTCACATTATTTAGGCGAATTGTAAAGGATTCAGGAATACCAATTACGTTTGACTCTTGGTATGCAGTCACTTCTTCAATATCGTCGGCCTCACCAAGTGTAGTAACACTGTATATGTTTCTAGGAATAACATGGTTGACTACTTTTCGCGCTCCTTTGTGCACAAGATCATCTAGATAAAACACTTGTTTTACCGATGTGGCAAAAATAAAAGGGACATCCTCATACCAGCTTGTAGCAGTATTCATCGAAAAAAAAACCGTATTTATCGATACCAACCTTGATAACACAAGGACCGATAAATACGGGATTTTTTCATTGACTACTGCTACAAGCTGGTATGAGGATGACCCTTTTATTTTGGTCTTTGTGTTATCTTGTAATTGAGCATATACACCGCTCTCATAAGGAAATACATCGTTGTTGGATCATTGGATGTACTGGCCCTCTCAAAAAATTGCCCATGATCATGCTGACCCGCTGATGATGTTTCACCGTGATAAATCCAACATGTGTACTTATCCCAAAACCCATTTTTCTTCAGGTGCTCCCATACTATATCAACGAGAAAACGAACCAAATCGCTGTGACACTGACATTGCGTACACGGGCAATAATGAATTGTATTCTCCTTTGCATTACACTTCACATATTCCACAAAATTCCACATTCTAACGCCATATCTTCGATTCCATTTTGGAAGGAAAATCTAACTCTTGTCCATCCTCAAAATTCCTATTGTATATACATAAATTAATATATACATACACTAATTAAAAATTCAACATTATATCTATAAATCTTGTTAACCTACAAATAAATTATATTAGTTCTTCTATTCTTAATTACAAATTAACACACATACATATATATATATATCAACGATTAACATTTTTATATACATAATTTCAATGAATTCAACTCAAAATCAACTCAACTTAACTAAAAAAATAACTCAAAATTAACATTAATCGATCACCTCAACACTAACAATATAAACTCAAATTAATAACTCAAATTAATTACATTATTTCTTCTATATATTCTTAATTACAAATTAACACACATACATATATATAATATATCAACAGTTCACTCAAAATCAACTCAACTCAACTAAAACACAACAATTAACTCAAAATCTTCACATTCATTCATATCTATATATATAATCAACATTAATCAACTCTAAATCAACAATATTAACACACACACAGACACACACACACACCTATATATATGTATAGCGGGAGAGTATCGTGAACTCTTTTTGGACAGGTTCCGACGACACCCACAATTTAAGAGCGTTTTGAGATTTTTTGGGCGATTTCTTTTTAAATTGTCGAGCTGCTGCCCAGATCTGTATAAAAAGAACTATAGCCGACGACTTCATTAAAGTCGTTGGCTATAGTATAGTCAAACTATACCCAACGACTTTATAGGTCGTCGAGTATAGTTGCATCACCATAGGCGACAACTTAGAGGGTGGTCGTCGGCTATAGTATCATAGCTGATGACTAAAGCCGTCGTCGGGTATAGTTTTAACTATACCCGACGACTTGACCAGTCGTCGGCCTGTTTTTTCAAAAGTTGTCGGCTATAGTACTTATTTTGGTAGTGTCTACTGAAGAATGTGACGAGAAACATAACGTTTTCGGTTAGGAATCCTTTAATTGGTTAGTCCTTTTATATAATTTTGATCAAGACTTTATTTTATTTTTCAAAGAGACTTTTCGAGTAGAAATATTTCATATATGTATATAAAAATAAATTATATCTAATAAGTTAATTAAAAATATAAACGAGTGGGGTCATGAAACATACCGAATTGCTTATAATCTGGATCTGATATGTTTAGTAAATGGATCAACGGATCCAGGTCACATATGGATCAATGGGTCAAAAAATCATATCTAAATCTGTTGAATAAGTATGGGTCTAAAGTGAGTCCGAATAAAAATTATGTCTGTTGACAGGTCTATATTGTGGATAGCATTGATTGTTGCTGCTGGCTATTTATGGTCACCGAAGTATATATGCATGGTACCTCCTCATTGAGAGATATTGTAGAGAAGAAGCATGAGGAGAGTGACATTGGTTGTTTTGCACATCTATCACATTTAGGAGGGTGATACCTGAGGAAATGATGGTGATATATACAAAGTACACGATGGAAATGTGGCTGCGAGTACAAAGTGTGCCGGCGGGTGTGTTGGAAATTTTGTGTTTATGAGTATGACAAGAGAATAAAAAATACTTCAAATGCACGTAATGGTTTATACTTTCTTTTAGACTTTATTTGCCCAACTATTTAGTGTGCAAGGAGGAATAATCAAATAAGTCTTTAGGATACAATGAAGCTAGCCTAGCAACTTTCTAATGTTAATCGTCGATTTGTATTAACGAAGATCAACCTAACACTCGATCAAAGGTTTTTACAAGAAGATCAAGGTTGTTAGAAACTAAATCTGCAGATATGCCTCTCCATTAAGAGTTGCAACTATTTGGTTTATTTCCAATAGACATATCTCTTCACTAAGAATTGAGTTCATTTGATTTTTCATGGGACATATCTGTTAATTTCTAACAAACAAATATTTTGCTCTCTTTATTTTATATTGTTGAAAATTATTCTAACAATCCTCCACCATTTTCAAAATATAAAAGTACTCTTAAAAAATATATTTTGAAAACATTTTTGAAAAAATCCTTGAGAAAATTCTCAGAAAACGTAGCGCATAAACTGAGATGTTTTGTGGACTTAAACCTTAGCTTAGTGAGAAAATCAAAGTTAAATCAAGATGGCTAAGTACCTTTGCTTTGAACTTACAATATTATTGTGCTTTAACCGGACACAGTACACACACTAGTTTTCTACTTCTTTCGAGTGTCTTGAAAGCCGATACATGGATTGGCCTTGCGTCTATATCCTTTTCACGAGTACTCTAGAGACTAGCCCAAGTCACATAGAAGGCGGCACCACCTTCTATACTTGTATAGGTAAGTATGTAGTACTCATGTAACTAAAGTACTTTCCGTCGTGCTTATTAAGAGTTTTAATTATAACTCAACCTCTATCATTCATTACATGTACCCAAACACTTTAATTTTTAGATGGATATAAACATACAATATTATTAAAATTATATGTTTGTTAATTTACTTAAGTGTTTGCACTCACTACATATGTGAAAGGACCCGACTTCGATTTAGTTGCCTAAACCGAAATCAAACCCCTTCGAAAACACGACCTTAAATTTTTTTTGCTAGAGTTTACTTTGAAATACGTGAACCATTATTAGAACCTGCAAAAAAACACACTTCGAATATTCCACAAAAGCCAAACCGTGGGGCTCCGTTCCCCATCCGGATTTCTCAACATCATATATATAATAAACCAAAAGATTTACAAGAAATCCAGAAACATTCAGGTGTAAACTCAACTGAAAATACAACATAAGTATTCAGAGCGACACCTATATACATCATATATAACTAGTAGGTCGAACAAGGAACCTACAGAAACTGAAGTGTGATCCGAACTCTACGCCTCCACCGTCGACGTGCAACAAAGGAACCCAAACTGCAAACTGGGCAAAGGAAACCAAAAAGCCCAGGAGAAAGGCAAATAAAATCGTTAGAGTGAGTGAACGAAAATAATCATATGCCTTTCACCATTTATATATTCATAAAATGATGCGAGTTCTTTAAATAAATGAAGGTCGCTACTCCGACGGATTTCCCTGCCAGAGTAGCATGTCGGGCGAATCTCTCAAGCCCGATGGTGATTGACTAGGCAAATCTCTCAAGCCTAGTCAGCATATCATGCGAATCTCTCAAGCCTGATAGATGGATTACCGGTGATCAGCTGCGTAGCCAATGCATCGATGCTAAATAAATAAATGCTATCACCAATAAAATATACAATGCCTTCAAAATGATAAATAATCTGAACATTGTACTGGAAACAAATACTGAGACCAAGAACTCGCTACGACAGTGTAAATAAATGTCCACTCACAGTACAAGGTTAACTCTAAGGTCCGGCGGAAGATCCCTCGCCAAACGCTCTGAAACATAACATACGGAGCTAATACGTCAAGAACCCCGCGTTCTCGAAAGACGTATAGCTCGAAATATCGACGAGGATAACAAATTTCCAAAATACACCCCACAACCCTCGTCCTAAAATAGCATACTCAAATCAACTCAAAAACCTCACGACTACGATAGGGACGCGATTACGAGCAAAACGGTATAAAAAATATCAAAAATCCCAAAAAGTCAACCCTCGCCGGAGCTTCGCTGTTGACCGCCACCGCCGGCGGCAGCGAGGCGTCAACGGTGACCAACTCTGGTGGAGAAAGCCCAGAACTTATCTCCTCCTCAAGCCCAACATCTTTCTCTTCTACCATCAAGGCCAATTACAACCATACCGGCCGGAATTGAGCTCAAAAGCTCGTCGGAATCCCCCTCTCCGGTCACCACCACGGCGACCACCAAAACTCATCCATACTCAAATCAAACCACCCAGAACTCATCTATGGGTTGAGGGGAAGAAAAACCCCCACCAACCCGACACCAAAACTCGTAGAAAACTGTCACACGTTTCCGGCAAAAATTCCAAACTTTGTCGAGCTCATTCTCCCTCAATTCTCAACCAATTCTCACAAAATCAAGTCTAAATCAATAGAGAATTACGAGAGGATTCTAGCTATACCAAAATTGTGGCCGGAGGTGGCCAGAATTTTCGGGTCGGACGGCGAACCCGAAACGGGTCATGGTGGTGCTCGATCAACGTGGGTCAACAGTGGTCAACGATGGTCAAATGGCCCAAATGCAACTTTTCGACAATTTTATGACTATTCCAATATTTATACGCGCAACCCAAAACGATCAACGGTCCAAAACGAATCGAAACAAAACAGATAAACAGAACTAAATCCAACGGTCGAAAATATTCATAACTTATTCCACGTAGCTCGAAATAATCCTCTGGAAACTTCCATAAGCTCGAAATCATGTACACTACAACTCTCGTCAGGGAATCCATACCAAATTCTTGCCAATAATTTAGTCGTAAACAAATCCACCATATAGACCAATTACGACAAACTGCGACTAATCGTGAAACTCGCACATCAAGCCAATTAACATACCATTTCCGGTTCGGGTCATTACAATATGATGTACCTTGCTTATTGAACTCAAAGATAAGATATTTCAAGCGTTGAGTTGAGTTTCCATCATTCGTGATTAAAAGTTTGGACTACCCTATCCCATTTGATGTATCACCCATCAAATCCTTGCAGATTTTAAACATATGCAAGTATTTTGTTGATTAATTATCAAAGTTACTATCCATAACTTTTGATATTCAACGGCATAGATCACACTAACATTTTGAATTTTTTTTTACATAGTTATGTCTCAAATTTGTATATTCTTCTTACTTTTATTTTTCTAATAAGTAGCTTTTGATAGTTTCGACTACCAGAGAAGTAAATATATATCATATCCTTATACTTAGAATCCGTCTATTTTTATGACATGTGGATTAATTTTCTTTTGACATTAACTAGTATTCTGTCAAACTCATCTCTTTTAGATGATATAAATACTCATTATTTAACTGGAGTATTTCATAATCCATAAACTGTAGACGTCATCAAAGTTGATGCTTGTTTATAAATGAATATCATGCAATGAACTCAAGTTCATATAGCTTTTTATCAAGCTTGAATTTTCTGATATTCATAAAACAACTAGCTAGTTGAAATATCTTAATTAAATTTCAACTTAAACATGCATTTAAATTTCTAATGCTTAAAGGAAGGTTCAATGAAGGCACATATATATATAATTATATCATTCATGTATATACATAAGCCGTACATACAAATTTAAACTCGATATGAGCATACACTAACATAAATTATAATATAAATGCATTTAAAATCAACATATTATTTTTGATCAGTCATTTAACTAAGAGATAACATGCATTCTCTAAATTGAAACAGGAAACACACAGACAATCAAACCAAACAAATGTAGCAGATGAAGATGTAAAATTAAAGATAAATATATTAAAATATATGTAGTATTTAGTACAACATAATATATATCAAGGTATCATTGATAGTCACCGAAACGTTTGTAAAGTTCATGTAGGAACTTTATTGTCTTCCCGAAGTGCATTCACCACTTCATATACTATTTCCACTAGTTTCTCCTTAGAGTTAAAACCCCTTTGTTGGTTCTTGAGAATACAACAATATCTCCTTATATGACCACGCTTCTTGCAGTAAAAGCAATTCACTTTCTTCTTGTTTGAAGTTTGACTTGAATAATTTTTATTCCATCGAATCTTTCTTTTTCTATTTCCATGATTATTTTTGAATCTATCAGATCCACCGATAATCAAATCATTATTAATAGAAAAAGAATCATCGATTTTCTCATCATTCTCATTCTCATTTATTATATGAAGAAAATCGTTCAACCTTTTATAGGTTATTCTATATTCCTTTTCGTACTGAAGTTCATGACCCAATCGTTCTATGATCAAGCCTTCCAACTTATGTATCATACTTCTTTTGAAGTCTTTCCATGAAGAAGGCAATTTCTTCAAAATAACAGGAACACTGATGAGTGAATCTATATGCATACCATGGTGAGTGAGCAAGTGAAGTATATGAATGATTTCACGAAATTACTCAACGATGGATCTTGTATCTACAATTTCATACTTGAAAATTTTAGAAATGAGAAAGACCTTACTTTTGGTAGGATCCGTAGAAATGTATTGCTCTTTCAATGCATCATGCATTGTCATTTTGGTCCCATTTATTTCATACTTGTTTCATGGATAAAATCTCATCCCCTCTTCACTTTCTTCGGGTCTTGGTGTTGTAAGCACATAAACTATCTTTAGTCATGTAAGCATGAGATGAGTCTTCTTTAACCATTTTCGGACACATTCTCCATCAAATCGATTAAGCTTCATTGTGAGAAAAACGTTCACTTTCCTTCGAAGTTACCATTGAAAATAAAGCCTAAAGATTATGGAAAATTTTATATTTGTGGGTATGACAAGAGAAGGAAAAATACTTTAAAGGCATGTAAAATTTTACGCTTTCCTTTAGACTTTATTTGCGCTACTACTTAGTGTGCAAGGGAGAATAATCAAATATGCATTTATGATACAATGAAGCCTAGCAACTTACTAATGTTGATCGTCAGTTTGCACTAATGAAGATTAACCTAACACTCAATCAAAAGTTTTTACACGATTCAAGGTTGCTAGAAACTAAATCTACAGTATATAGTTTCTAGATTTTCTTTAAACTACATAATGATAGGGAACCTGAGAGAAACTAAAAGAGAGAAAGAGAAATGAGGTTTTTGATTATGTGAATATGCAGAAAATCACTACTATTTATAGAAGTGATTATGTTTTTTTCCCTTGAAAGATTACATATTTCTGATTATCATCCAATGGATATGCCTCTTCATTAAGAGTTACATCTATTTGATTTATTTCTAATTGACATATTTTTTCACTGAGAATTGTATTCATTTGATTTTTCATTGAACATATCTGTTAATTTTCATCAGAAAAATCTCTTACTCTCTTTATTTTATACTATTAAAAATTATTCCAACTGGATGATGCCTCAGTTCCACCGATATCGATCGATCACTACCATTAAATGAGGCATCTCCCGCAAGCTAGCTAGCTGTAGGGTTTAGGCCGGGTATCCCTGAATTAATCTCGGACAAAATCCATTCTTTGATGTGGTTGGGTACTTATACTGGCCATGATCCGTGGATCATATAGAAGATGGTTGAATAATTGAGATCATTGTACTTGGATATTAAAGCAAAATAAAACCAACATCTATATATCACATACGGAATAAGAAACACAACGCGAAACGATACACCAACTGCATAATTAACATGATGAAACTAACTAATTAACTGATACATGAACAATTCAACATTCCATTTTCTGTATATATCGATCTACTCAGTAACCCACATCCACATAAGCAAAAACACACAATGAAAACGATACGCCAACACCATACCTTTCTGCACACTATCTATGACCTCAGTCCCTCGCTAACAAGTAACAACCGCAGAACCACAAAGCCTAAGCCAGCACATTGGAAATGAGCTCAGTAGAAGCACACCGGTGAGAGTCTGAGACTAACAAAGGTGCTGTAAATTCATATTTAAACCAACACTAGAAGAGTTCATTAGTAATTAAAAGTTCAAAGCAAGCTAGCTTACAATAGTTACACATTAAAATTATTAAACCCTTAATTTACTTCATCTTCATGACCATGGTGAACTCTTGTTTTTCGGAGAGGTCGAACTTATCTCCCTCCACAGCTCTCCACTCGAATTTCCAGACCAAATTCGCCACGAAATACTCGAGATGAAGCAATGCCAAACCAAGGGCAGGGCTCATCCTCCTCCCAACACCAAACGGCATCATCTTAATCTCTCTACTCACTGTTATATCAAATCCTCCTTGTTGGCTCAAATACCTCTCCGGCTTAAACTCCTTCGGGTCCTCCCACACTTCCGGCTCCCACCCTATATCAGCCACCAAGAAACTAACAATCCCGTTCTTCGGCACCAAATATCCATCCAAAACAACGTCGTGCGTGATGGAATGTGGTAGCAAATAGTGACCAGGCGGGCACTGGCGAACCTACCTAAGGCTGAGGGTGGGCAGTTGTCCCCCGTAGATAAATAGTACGTAGTAATATATATTGTAAATTCTATAGATGGAATATTGAAATTATTCCTAATGAGGGTCAGATATATACAACAACAACTTTAATTTTTCATTCCCTTTTCGACACCCAATCGCCTCAGACCTTCCAAGATCACCACTTTCAAATAAGGCATCTTTTGCAAGTCCTCCTCTTTCACCTCTTCCTCCTTCTCCCCCACAACCCCTTTCATCTCCCCCAATATCTTTCCTTAGATGATCAGATACTTAATTAACTATGTTAGCCATGATCCATTGTAGCGCTGTGGTAGTTGTAACGACCTGAACCTTGATTAACTAGCGCTGTGGTAGTTAATCAAGCGTTAGTCGTGTTTAATTAGCGAGTCAATCATCATACATCGCGATTATCGAGATTCAATCATCAGTCGCAACTTGGAAATCAAATTTTTTTAAGTTGTGAATTTGGATTTAAGTTAGGAACGGAAGTTGTAGAGAAAATTAATACGAGTCCGTGCATATTTTAATTTTGTTTTGCGGAGGTTTGAGGTAATTTTTATGAATTTTGGAAGTTTTGTGGTATTAAGAAATTAAACTAGATAAAATGTCTTACATGATTATTTTTGGCCGTCATATCGAACAGTGACTCGATCTGGACCGTTGGTTATGGCGGTGATAATTTTGTAAGAGCCTCTACATCGGGCACCTTTTTTGCTCGAGCAACCATCGAAATCGGTGGGGGCTGCTGCAATAGCACGAGCAAGACAAAAAAGATGGCGCAGCGGTGTCGTTGGTGGTCGGCGACCGGTCGTTGACCGAGCTTGCGAGCAGCTGCTTGAGCAAAGCTTGCTCGTGTGAGAGGACGAGAAGATGGCAGAGTTAACTGTCCCGCGTCCCAGTTTCCCTCTCTTTGAACCAAATCTCACTCTCTACCTCTGACCGGGATGGCTCCACCTATTGATATACCACTGCACGAAAAAGGAGTATTACTCCTCCTATTCCATAAATAGTGTTTGCTCCTCTCAAAATAGAATGAGCAGAGGGTAATGGGAGGAGCATACCGAAGTAGATGCTCAAATTACCTGGAGGGGGGGGGGGTGTAGAACCCATTCTAAAAAATTCCTCCTCCTCTGTCTCTCTTGAGCCGAATCGCCCTCGTGGGTTTTTTTTGGCGAGTTCATCGCCTGCAAGCCACCTCCGGCTATCGTTCCGGCTCCAAAATCTTCCTCTTTCTCTCTCTCCTCATCCTCCCCATACCTTGATATCGGCCATGCATCTCTAAATCGGGGCGAATTGATGTGAGAGGGTGAGGTTTTCTGGGGAGTTTCGGTCATCGACGATGATGGTGTAACGGCCAGCGATGGGTGGCTTTTACAAAGGGGTTTTGAAGGCCATAGTCCCAGGAATCGAAAGCGACTGGTTTGAGACCTCGCCGTGGTCTGTCGGCGTCAGTCGAACGCCTTGAATTTTCGGCGAGGATTCCGAATTTCAAAGGTGAGATTCGATGACTTCCAACAAGTTTTTGACCTTGAGTTGTTCTTCAATATTGTTGGGTTTGTCTTGATGTACGTTTCGGTATGCAGGTCGATGAAATCTGGGCTGGTCGAATTTCTGGCCACCGCCGTGTGCGGCACTAGTGACAGAATGTCCCTTTTTCAACAGGAAGTTTTCCTAACAATTGTTTTGTCAGTTTTAAGTATTTTCGTGTACTTCTGGAGTTATCGTAACATATATAGGTTGCACAGGAATCACGGCGGCTCAACACTTCGACGTAGGCGATCATCATATGTCGAGTCAGGTATTATAGTGGGTTGAGTTGGGCAATAGAGTGCAAAGTATAGTCTCCATGACGTGACTTGTTGAATTCGATGATGATTAATTTAGACTTCTTACGATTATCGATATTGAACATAGGTATTCTTGATCGACGTTAGGTATCGGTTTTCTTTTTCTACGTTAGTCATAAAATTGTTGTATTTAGAGAAATCGTTTTGCGACATGCAGTGTCATTGGATCATCGTGGAAGGGATTTCAAGTGAAGTGATTAACGAGTAACGTCTCTAGCAATCGAGGTGAGTGGACTTTTTCTCTATTCACTTAATGCTTATGCGAGTTTCATTTGTTAATCATAATTGTCGCTTTTAGTTCCTTAAACAGTTACGCAAGATGGTTCTCGTTAAGCTAGCTCAAAACTTAATTAGTGTTATCTTACATTTATCAGCGGCAATCAGTTGCGGTCGAATTATTTAACATTTAGTTTCTAGTTCAACTAGTTCTTTACGTTGTATGTATTCAGTTTAGCTCAGCTTGGTTTCTAGATATGGTTAGCGTTTATGATTTATGATTTTAGTTCAGCTAACACTTTATGTATGCTGCTTTCAATTTATCTTAGTTATAAACCTTAAATCTCTTAAGTGCCCATATTTCACGATTTCACTCCAGCTAGTCCGATGTGTCTCAGTGTATGATGCCCTCAGTTAAACGTCTAACTCAGATAGATCTCAGTTTACAATATTTAATTTTGTGGCTATTAAAGTCGTTACACTAGAGGCTCAATTCATATTAGTTACGTATGCGCATATGATTCACTCGACTGATCATCAAGTGACTTATATCGTCTAGGCTAGCTAGACCATAGACGACATTAGGTGACAGGCGAAAGCTAGACCACTTGATCACCGCTTCCCCTAAGTACACCCATAATATTGAGTTATCAGTTCCCAGAGGGCCAGCTTGATCACACAGTTATTTCAGATGATTTAGAGTATCAAGGTAGTCATATGTCACCATGGATGCTAGGCCCCTAACCGACATTGGACAACCTATGATGTTAGATCCCTAGATCCTTACCTCCAGTGATTTATCTCAGTTTCAAATTTTTAGTTTTTAGATTCAGCACTCTTAGTTAGATTTTAGTTTTCATCTCAATCTTGTCGCTTTTAAGCTACTCGTTATTTCATTTATGTGTGGTATTCAACACAGACTTTTAAATCACTCACATACAGTTTTTAACATAAAATGCAGTGGAAGGACATAACTACACTTTTACACATTTTCTTATGTTATATCATTTTTATCCACTCACTCTAATAGTTTTATGTTTTTTAAATGTCTTTCTCAGGGCCTTTTGGATTCAAATGCCTAGGTTGCAGAGTTTTAGTGGAGATCGAATGCGTACAGAGTTCGAGGTATAGCAGTTTACTTATACGGGATCCATAGCTAATCTTCCAAGTAGTAGCTAGTTAGGTTAGTTGTTTTGGTAGTGTTTAGTTACTCTGATGTTAGAACATTATTATGTCCTTTAAGAGTATAGTTTTGGTTATACATTAAATGATTTTGTGACTTGAGAAATTCAGTGTATAGATTTTCTTGTCATTATTAGTAATTACCTCAATTAGTAGCGTTGTTAGGGCATAATCTCGATTTATCCAGCTAAATCGGGATTGGGTTCTGACAGTAGTGGTATCTGTCCCGGCGCTAAGAAATTCTGAGCAAAGGCAAATGATTTTGTCTTCAGTTAGTTTCCTATTCTCATGAGGAAGCTCGAGATCACAAAACTGATCAGCATATGCCAATACATAATCATCATGACCTTTGCTTATTTTATGATCTTTTTTTGGGCATCAATGAGAAGGAGGAAGACTTGTTCTTGATCCTTCTTGAGCTGGAAAAACTCCTCCCAACGTTTCTTGAACACTACTTTGGTAAACGAACTGATGTTAAGTATGTTGAATCTCCAAAAGCTCAGCAGCAAGTTTCATTGGACATGTTAGATTTGTTTGATCTTCTTCTCGTCGAGTTTGTCTCCGAAGCACATCAACACGAGCAAGCAGAACATGGCATACTGAAAATGGTCAGCAACTGTCAATATGACTTTGTTTGTACCAAAATCTGGAACAGATTAGGGAAGAAGTGCAATGGATGTTGGGTGGATGGCTCCTGGGCGTTCGGGTGTTAATCCTCGAATGCTCCGCTATTCAATAAAGATGAACAATAAATGTTAGGAAGTTGAGAAATGATTGACCCGCGTTCAACGCTTTGATGCTTAAGTTAGTACGGAGTATGATAGAAATCATAAATGAGCAACGGATCAGATGTTCGATACCTTTGTTTTGGAGTGAGTACCTGACTATTATGGGTAGTTGAAGTTGGCAATACCTTGTGGTTATCAATGTGGGACTGACACAAACAATCCTGTTTTGTGCAAGAGAGGGTATTCTAGTTTTTTTGGCAGCCTATTTCGTACTCAAACTGGTCTGACGTGCACGACACCCTATATGGTCAAACGCATGCGGCACACATCTTGCATGTGGATTTACTATTTTCCCCCTGTTTTTGTTTGTAAAGATAATTTGGCTTATTTTAGGTGCTAAGTAAGATATGTTTTTCTGGGGTAAGTACATGGCGTACTAACAAGTCCCCGAGTTAAGGATATTGAATTGATTGGGGAGTTGAATGAACCAAGATCCAGAAATCGTTCTTAGTTAGCACCATTCTACTGGGGCAATGTAATGTACCCCGGAGTCCCCCAACTTCCTGATAACAAGTGATTCCCTTGAGACGTGTTCGTTCGTCTCCCAACACTTGGATGATCACCTGTCTTGGGGATGAACGAGGACAAGAGGAAACTGATCGTCGAGGAGTGTCTAGATGAAGGGATTTTGAGAGTGTTCGACGTGAACGAGGGAACATCGTGTGACGTGCCAGCACGCGTTCGGGTCTTTTTAGACTGTCTGACTGGACATGATCGTGCTAGGGATTTTTTGGGTCCCAAGGGGAGTTTAGGTCCCTAGGTAGCTAATGCCACTAGGTTGGGGTACCGCGTTAGGAAAGACTCCTAGGAGGATCAGTTGCTAGAAGGTCTGAATGTTGGACGACGTGTGGATGTCGTGCGCGTCCTGGCCGCTTGGGGCCTCCTAACGATCAACGAGACTAGAAATTTTTTGGGCCCAAGGGGACTTTAAGTCCCCATGTAGCTAATGCCCCTAGATCAGGACCATGTCAGGATACATCGCGTTTAAGGTGATCGGCCGCTGAAGAAGTCCGTATTGGGATATGATTGGCGTACATGGGCTGTTGAGTTTGGACGTTAGGCCGAGTGAACGGCATATAGTTCGTTGGCCTATTGTATCCTCTTCTGCCGTGTTGAATAAGCGTTTGACGAGACGTTTGTTAGGGCCGTTTGGACACAATCGAGAATTTTAGGGATTTGTTGACTATCGGGCCGTTCGAGCTGTGTGAGTAGGTGAGTATGGAGTGGGTTTCTATATGCTTATGAGCATGGAGCTAACCGTTGGGCTAGGCCTCTGCATGTGTGACATCAGTCGATTCAAAGGGTCGATTAGTAGGTGCAGAGCACGTGTCATAACGACATCATTATTGTGGTTCGTGAAGAGATGTTTATGTTTCAAATTTGAAATGGCGTGGGACACATGTTACAAATCTACGATTGGTGAGGTGAAATCGTGAACATCCAGGATGCGTAACGGTTATCTATTTCAGTAGATAAATAACCTCCTTTAACCTAATCGTAATATCATTTGGCGTTTTGAAGCATAGATGTGTTCTTGTGAGTTTTTGACTGTGTTCAGAGTGAAGAAGTTACAAAGAAAGAGAGATCTTACCGCGTCTAAGTATCCTCAAGTCTTTGATCTTCTCTAAAGATGAGGCTTTTATGTTTCTTCTTTCTCGTTGTTGTGCCTGAGTAGATAACTGTGGTTGCTGGTTGATTTTTCTGGCTTTTCTGGGTTCTTGATCTTGAGCAATGCTATAAATACATTTGGGTTTTTTTAAGATTCTTTTTCCCTTTAATTGCTTCTACTTTATGCATGTTGATGTCCATGTGGTTGTGTTGCAAGTTGCTTCTGGTAGTAGGTAGGATTTTGTTGCGTTTGGCATAGGTGTTACGTTGTCTTCTTCGTTATCCAGTGTTATTGAGTCTTGAACCGCTCAACGTTGTTTATCTTCCTGACGCCCAACCCCCTTATTGATTGTAACACCCGAGATGGCTTTGTCGAGCAAAAGTGGGGTTGAGGTAGCGAACGATGCGTTGAGGTGACAAAGCTGAGTGTTCATGGCTATGCCACCGGAGAGAAGAGAATGACTGCTGCCAGTATACAAAGGTAGAGTCGTGTTGAGACAGTTCCCTCATTGTGAGCCCGTTTAGGAGCCGGAAGCCTCATGCACAGCCAAGGAGTGTGAATGCTTCTACATAAAGTATGACATACTCCGTTCCGTTATCATGAGGCCGTTGGGTCCTGGGGAGACGTTCACTGATCCACCCAAGGGCTTCACCTGCGCGTACGAATGGAAAATTAAGAAGGGGATAAATTTGCCTTTGCACCCGTTGAAAGGACCCAACCCCGATTTAGTTTCCTAAACCGGAATCAAACCCTTTCTGAAAACACGAACTTGCAAAAACTAAAGAAATTTCGGCAGAGTTTCACTATAACGAGGATTGCCATTAACCTGCACCCGAAAACACACTTCATCCTATGCCACAAAAGCCAAACCGTGGGCACCAATCCCATCCGGATTTCTCAATATCATATCAATAACGTAAAGTAATAAGCAAAACTGTACTTTACAGAAATCTGAGAAAAATATATGAAAATATAAACATCAGAGTATTCAGAGTGACATCTAGTATATATATACATAAATACACAACAGTAGGCTAAACAAGAAACCTACTGGAAAAGAAAAGTAGCTCGAATATTAAGCCTCCGACTGCGACGTGCGACACCAGAATCCGGACTGCAAACTAGGCATTGAAAACATAGAGCCCAGGGAAAGACATATAAATTGTTAGAGTGGGTGGACGAAAATAAATGTCTTTCGCCGAATAATATATGTTATAAAAATATATACGAGTCTAAATGCATGAAAATAATAATGTACACGAGGAAAACTCCAACCCTCAAGCGTACAGAGCATGCATCGAAAATCCCGCGGGGTCACTAATGGACACATCCGCGCTAGTAAAGTCTGAATCACGGGATCCCAGACCCACATGTGATTCAAGCCAGAAAGGCCTCAGGTCAGAGGTCTGCCCCCCTCCCCCCCCCCCCTCTCTCTCCCGGTAAAGGCCTCAGATCAGGGGTCACAGCCTCCCCCGGTAAACATCCTTGGGGATCAGCCTGGATGCAAGTGTATCGATACAACCACATATACTAAGATTGTACTCTGTGTAAACCAAATCATAAATAGTTTCATGCAATGTATAAAGCATAATATGAATGCATATTCGTTAATACGTAATTATATAAGCATATTTATTGATGTATATTCGTAAATGAATAATCGTAAACACATGCTCGAATAACTCACAATCGTATGTGCATGCTCATGCTCATAAAAATGTAATATAAAGACTCGCGACTAATCAGTGAAAAGAAAAGTCCGCTCACAGACAAGCACAGCGCGCAAACGCGCTAATCCCGAGATCCGGCGGAAGATCCCTCGCCAAGCGTACGATTTCGATCCCCTGAATAATCACAAAATATCACGGATCAAAATCACAATTCATTACTCTGTACCACACCTCGGAAACCAACCATTTCCGGAAACATATAACTCGGATACAAAATAGTCGTCGAAAACCCTCAAATACTCCACATAAACCCTCGACTAAAAATCCGGCATCCAAATCAACTCGAAAACCTCAAAGCGATGATCGGGTCGCAATTACGAGCAAAACGGCATAAAACTTGTCAAAAACCAAAAAGTCAATGCCTTGTTGGAGCTCCGACGTTCACCGCCGCCGCCGTCGGCGGCGCGCCGTCCCCGAGAGATTTCCCGGCAAGGAAAGCCCAAAATTCCTCTCCTCCTTGAGCCCAACACATCTCTCTACTACGTCATCACCCAATTCCACCTAAATCTGCCGGAAAACCGCTCGAAATCCCTTGAAATTCAAATCGGCCGGCGACTCGGTCCACCGCCGGAACTCCGGCCACGACGCACGGTGGCCTTCGAGACCCCTCCCAAAAGCCTCACCGTGGCCCCACGATCCTTTCCCCTCTAATCCCCGGCCACCACCGTGGCCAGAGCACCGCCGTCCGTCACTCCCGAAATCTCACATTTTCTCCTCCAAAATTTCAACTCAAAATCTTCACCAAACATCACAACTCATACATCAAATGAAAGCCCAAACATCAAGCCTCAAAACCTTACCTTCCGGCGACCCTCTCGACGGTGAGTCACGGACTCACTGAGTCAGCCACGGGTTGACTCGGTCAATTCAGCCCAGCTCGGTCAACTCGGTCAAACAGCCCATTTTCAAACTTTTTCGACAACTTTACGACTATTCGGCTATTTATACATCATGAATCAACTCTATCCACAATTCGGATAACTCAAACTCGAACGGATAAACATAACTAACTCGGTGATAATTTCAAATATTCATTTCATATTCCTCGATTATCCGAAAAATCCTCGGAAAGCTCCCACAGACTCGAAATCAAATTCTCTACATTTCCCACGAACAATCCCAAGTCAAATTCGTGTCCGAAAATTAAGTCGTGATCAAAACCGCATAGCCGATTAATTACGATAAACTTTAATTACTCATAAAATCACAGATTAAGCCAGTTACTATTCCAATTCCGGTCCGGGTCGTCACACTCGTTCTTCCAGTTTGTGTTGTCACACTGGGATGCGTCTTTGGGCTAATTTTAACCGATAATAATGAGGGTGTTGATGGCCATATATAATGTGTTCAAGCTATCACATCTAGGGTGCCCCACGTTAGCTGAGATTACTTGGTTTTTCAACCCCACCTATGCTAGGTGTGACTTTGACTATGAGAGGATCATTTTGGCCCCAAAAGAGAAGAAAAGGTGGTGGCTCCAAAAGATGCAATCGTCAGTAGGTGTCTGGCGACGGAGGGCGTTCTTGTTTGGTGGCAACTGGGAGTTTGGTGATCGGCATAGTGTGGATGATTATCCCAAGGTTCATGCAGCGTTTCACCAGCTAGGTTATCTTGGGGCATCCAATGTGCTTTAACCTGTGTTGTTTTCCTTTTATATTTTTGCTCGTTATATTTTGACTGTGTGTGCGTACTGACGGTACAATTCTGTGTATTATTTTGTAGTTAGGTACCACTATCCCCCGTGCGAGACTAAGTGTCGCCGTCTACAGCGGGTGCTTCACTACTGGGACCATTCGAACGCTTGCCAAAATTATTGGGCGTTGCTGCATCTGGATATCCTTAACCATACAAGGATCTTTCGATATTCTAGTGTGTGTTTGGGTTTGTTAGGTCTTGTTTTTTTTCTTTTGGTTTATAATAGGTAGCGGTCTGATCAGAATATGCTGCTTTCATTTCTTTGCAGTCAGAGGTGCTGCCAACACAGAGGACGTCATGCAGAAAGCAAAGTTGAGTGAGCTCCTGAACCAGTTGATACCCAAGCCTCCAATACCGCGTGATTGGAGGAGGGATCCGATGGTAATTTGACCAGGGGGATGATGGACCGACAAGTGGATCATCCTCCTTAGTCAGAATGGCATGGGTGGGAGGTAATCACCACGTCCAAGGTGGAGAGTGGGGACGAGCAGCCAAATGCCATCGAGCGTCTCGCAGACATTGAGTGTACTCGCTTAGCGTGCGGAGCAAAGAGGAAGAAGAAGAAGAAAGCGGAGCGGCACATGGATGAGCGTTCCTCGAAAAGGTCAACCTCACAGGCCAAAGGGCAGGCTAGATCGTCTTCTGCCTCTGTTGTTGATGTGGATGTGGATGAGAAGGCCTCTTAACGTGGGCTCGTTCGTAAGCTTGTTCTCTAGCTACGAACTCCTACGGAGGTGGTCGCTGTTGTTTCTTCTGATGATTTGGGTAGCGATTCGGAATCAGAGTCGGATGAGCATACACCTGGCCGCTCTCTTCCTCATGGTGGAGGTAATCACTCCCTTCCAAGGGACAAACATCCTCCATCCCCTAGGCGTTCACCGTCCTGTTCAGGCAGGATCGTCGATCCTCCGTTGCCCCTACTGATCACAATATCCACTTCTCAAGCGCCTCTGAATCTAACCCAAAAATTTCCTTCTACGTATGTTTTCGATGGTCCTTAGGTTGATTCGGCAACAACTAAGGGCATTTTTGATCAGTATGTTGTGTTCAGCAAGAAGGTCGTGACGACGGAAGTGGGCACTAGTTAGCGAAAGCAGACACTGGCTCTTGGGAATAAGCAAGCTCGAACATGTCTACTAGTGGATGATATGCACCAGCAGGTCTAGCTTGATGGATTTGAGGAAGGGCCTGACGATCTGGATGTGGCTCGGGAACGGATCAAGGAGCTTGAAGCTGAGTTGAAAAATAAGGAGAAGGCTTTGGTAAGTACCCATGCCACATTAAAGAAGTACACCAAGATGGAGAGTGATCTGCATACATAGGTGGACAGCCTGATGCAAGTATCAGATAGTTTGGCTACATCTAAGCGCAAATTCCAAGGGAGAGTGGGTGAGCTTGGTCTAGACCTGGACACCGCTCGAGCTGAAAAGCAATCGGTGGAGGATCTGTGCGTCTAAGCAGTGAAGAGGGTGGACGAGCATCAGGGTGAGTTGGACGCCTTGAAGGAGTAGCTTGGGGGGGGGGGGGTTGCGAGTAGAGGTGGAGCCCCTCAAGGTGTTGGCCCTGGACGAAGAAGCCCGGCTCAAAATGCGGGAGAAGGTCGTTGAGGCGTTCAAGTCCTTTGCTGAATACGCTCAAGGGCAGGAGAGTGTGGTAGATTCTGCTTTGGAAGCAATATTCGCCATGCTCGAGAAGTCACCCTACTTCAACCATGAGCGTTTCAAGGCAGACTTAGATACGGATATCGTTCAGCTTTTTGAAGAGGAGGATTAGATTTATATCTTTCTTGTATCTTGTTTTTGGTTTTTTCTCAGCTTTGTAAAGAAAAATGTTGCTATGTATATAGTTATATTGTGTTTTTTGTGCTTAATTCTTGTTGTGTGTGCTTTCTTTGAACGAATGTACTTAGGAATAAGACGTATTTCAAGGTTTTTTGTGAGGATGTCGAGGACCCACTTGTGGCCCTGGCACTGGATTTGACACAAGAAGGGTAGAGGATCTCGGAGGTGAGGTTTCGGCGGAGAAGGTGCCACATGGAGCTGTAGAATCCCAAGCTGATGTTATGTTTGTTGCAGATCATTATTCTGCTGGTGGCGAGATCCAGCGACCAATCGGCGAACACGGCGCCGTTTTGGACTAGGGCCTCGTGGGTTAAAGAACGACCGAAGATAAAAATGGCGCGGCGGGAACCGAATGGAATGGCGACAGATAGGCCGTAGTGAGCATGGAGCTTGCGAATGGTTGGCTCCACTTCCGAAAATGGTTTACAGAGACATATGAGGCCACAGATTATTGGAATGTCAAAGGGTCCCGGAGGGAGCCTGTTAGTACTGCATCATTAGTTGTACGATTAATATACTTATCCACTTAAGCAGGTTAACGACACCTACCGGACCACCCACAAGACCACCAAGGAGGCTCCAACTTCACTCACCAGACCCACCCCATCCGAGTGCACACGCGCCCGCCAGGCGCACGCTCAAACGCGCGGACCACACACCAGCAACCACACCAGTCCCACATCGAAGAACACCATCAGGCTCAAAACTCAACCACCTATATATGTAAGGTATTTATTACAGGTAAGATTACGAATTCACACGTTCACGACCAATTCACACGACCAAAATACTACTTACTCGCACGTTGCTTGACTGTTATATCCAATACATCATCTGACTTAGGCATCGGAGCGTTGAAGGCGGGCCACCCCGTCTCGACCCCTGACCGCCTGCTTCGTTGTTGTATTCTTCTAACAGCCGCACCTGAACGCGCGCACCCGATCACCCGACGGAAGAGGAAGCATCCGACCGTTCGAAAGGAGTCCGCACAACCGAGAAGAGAGAGCGCCCGTCCATCCGAACAACCCCAACGTTCGGACGCACCAGGAGGAGGAAGGAAGTCTATTCGTGTTGCTTCTGCCCCATTACGCCCCCGCGCGTAATTCGGTAGAAACATCTGGCGCCGTCTGTGGGAAACTTACAAATTGCAAACCTCGTATAAACACCACAAAAATCAAAGGTCCACATGCTCAACCCGGTGACTAACGACAGCAACACGCCCGATGGGGAGACACCGCCAGACTCGCAGGGACGGAATGCACTGGCGGCCGACAGGAACGACGACGAGGGGCGCATCAGCAGCCTGGTCCAGGAGTTACGGGAGGCGGCGCTCGAGAGAGCAGAGGAGCGCCAAATCCGTCAGAGGTTGGAGGATCGACTGGACGCACTCATCAGCCAGCAGATGGAACAACACGAGGAGACCCAGGAGACTGCCAGCGAAGAGCAACACCTGTTCGACGGGACCAACGCCCAGGCAGCCCGAGCGCCTTCACCCGTGGAAGAATCGGCGCCCCCGACGAACAATGCTCTGATCCTTCGAAGGATGGAGGAGCTGGCGGAGGAGGTCTTGCGCCTGCGCAAGGACAAGCTGGCCGGTCAGGGTGGGACGTTCGCCCCCTGGGTCAGTCCGTTCTCGGCCCATATACTGGAGAGGGGAAGGGACCCCCACGCGAAGATAACGAAGATCGCTCGATTCGACGGGAGCTGAGATCCACGCGCGCACGTGGACGAGTTTCGATCCACCACGGACGGAACCCGGTATTCGGACCCAACCTTGTGTTTCCTGTTTCAGGAAACGCTGGCGGAGGAAGCACGGAGCTGGTTTTACGAGATCCCGCCAGGGTCCATCCATTTATTCCTCGAACTGGCGGAGAGCTTTCAGAAGCGCTATCGGCTCCAGGGGAAGTACAACACCGCGGGCATCCTCCTCAAGGTCCGCTAGGGGATGGACGAGAGCCTGTCGAGCTACATCAACCGATGGAGGACGCTCGCAAGCACGTGTAGGGACCTTGACAAGCGAGTGGCCAAGGTGGCCCTGATGGACAACCTGCTCGCCACCCCATTCGTAGAGAAGCTTGTGAGGAAGGAGCATCTCGACTACGACAAGATCATGGACCTGGTCGTACAGAAGGCGTTAGTGGAGACGCGAGTGTACGGGCCCGCCTCCGAACCCAGTTCCAGCAGACCAGAAGCGACAAACACCCAACCACGGCAGCTGGCGGACGACGAAAGGCCAACCGGGGTCTTTAAGAGGAACCGGGACACGCACAGACAGAATTACCAAAGGCCTTTCTTCCGCAGTCATCAGGGCAACGGCTACAACCAGGCGCGGGGGCAAGCACAGCAGAGCGCCCGCTTTCCACCAGCACCGCGCTACCGACCAGCGGGACAGGAGGTCTTTACGGTCGATAGGCAACCGCTCGAGCAGCTTCTCCGCCTGCATCGACACCGAATACCGCCACCAAACAACATGACGAGAGCGGTGACTCCGACCGACCAACTCCCAGACGTATGGTGCGAATTCCACAATGCCACCACCCACCATACCAACAGCTGCATCATGCTGAAGAATGCCCTTGAAGACTTGAAGGACGAACGAACAACCTCTCCAAGGGCGGAAGGACGACAGCGCCAGACGGGCGCCAGGACCCGTGGGACCATCAATACGATATCTGGAGGCAAGCGCAAGGAGAGAACATCATCGCCCGATCGCATGAGCAGGGAAGTGCTGGCGATCGGGGTAGGGAGAGCGCCCAAGGCAGGAAGGAAGGAGGCGCCCACCATCAGCTTCACGGTAGGGGACGAGGAGGAGAACCCGGAGGACAACACCATGCCGTTCGTGATCGGCGCGATCATCGACCAATTCCTTGTGAAGAGGGTGCTAGTAGACAGTGGGGCGTCCGTGAACGTGATCTACTTCGACGCGTACACGGCGCTCGGGCGGCCCGCCAGCAAAATGACGCAGGACCATGAGAGCATCGCCAGCTTCACGGGCGAGACATCATACCCGATCGGGAGTGACAGTCTGCGGGTCGAGATTGGCGCACCCGTCTCCCCACACAGCGAGATCCGGACGGACTTCATCGTCATGGACACCCCCTCCCCCTATAACGCCATACTCGGGAGGCCAGGGATCTGCAAACTAAAATTGATCATCGCAGGGCATCTGCTCTTGGGAAGATTCCCAACCGAGCGTGGGATCGGGCACGTTCGGGGATACAATCACGAGGAAACTGCAGAACCTCGGGGAAGGAAGGAGGTCCTCACCTTGGAACCCACGGATCGAAGGGCACGATCCACGCACGAACGATGAGGGGCCACGCCTCAACAGTAGACTACTGGGGGACTGGGAGGCAATCCAACGGAGGGACACCCCGTCCGTGGAACGTCCAACAATTGGGGAAGTACTTTCGTTAGAATCTTATCATATTCATTAATATGTACTTTTGTTGTGCTCTTTCCGTTGGTTTATATTTGCGCGCCCGTTCATCCTTACCCCGCCCGCCCATATACTCGGGGGACTGGGTATAGGCTACTCGCGCAAGTGTAACACTTGGCTAAAACCCATGGCCATTCAAAGCAAAGGAGTGGGCGCGCGTTCGCGAGAGTTATTCAAAGATGCCAAAAAAAAAAATTCAGACAAGGCATAAACGGAAAGAAAAGAAACTTCATTCATTCGCCCAATTACAAAACCTACTCTATTACAAAAGAAAAGAAGGAAAAGAAAAACTACTCTACTCCGCCCCAGTATCAACATCCAGCTCTTCACCCTCCTCCGACGACGCTGCCACTTCGGCTTCCACCTGCTCGCCTGGATCCATCCGCCTGATCACCGGCTCCAGCTCCGCCTCAGCAGGTCCCCCAGAAGGCCCCACCTCCCTCTCATACGCAGGAACCTGGGCGCCCGACCGCTTCTCAACCTTAGACGCCAGGAACGCCTCCCGAGCGGCTGCTTCAGCACGCACACGCCCCAGCTCGGTACGCAACTGCCCCACCTCGGCCAAGGCCATATCCCGGTCAATCTTCGCCAAAGCTTCACAGGCAGCAGCTTCATCCGCCCGGACAGCCGCCTCATCCGCACGGGCGATGTACCAACACGCCAGGTCATTAGCCTTGTCCGCCCTAGCCACCAACCGTTCCACCACCTTCCGGTGCTCCAGCGCGTCGGCCCTGAGGCGTGCAAGTTCCGCTATCTCCCGCGAGTGGACGCGGAAGACCTGCTGCATCAGACGGGTGCACAAAACGAAGACCGCATCCTGCCCATCAGGAGCGGCACCCTCCAGTGGCTGCAACAGGGACGCAAGAGAGGCAGCATCATCCGCCAACGTACGGTGCAACCCATCCACAACATCACCACTCGGACCAGGAGCGGGGCCGGGAGAGGATCCTTCAGTTCGGGGGCGCTTCTGTGCCCGCTCCTCGCCTTCCCCTTGCTCGGGAGACTCTGGCGGACCCAAGGACAGGAGCGAGGGATCTGGAGAGCAAAAGTATCGTGGAGGACTTGAAGGTCGACTTGAAGACGGAGCAGCAACAGGCGCTCGACTTGAAGACGGAGGCGCGACGGGCACACGACTTGAGGACGAAAGCGCAAGAACAACCTCTCGCCTGCCCCCGACATCATCTCGCTCAGACTGACGCCGTTCGCACCCCACCTGCTGCTGTTCGCGCTCCGCCCGGGCCTGGGCCTTGGATCCAGCCGCATCACCTGGTGGCGGGCGTGGAGCATCCACTTGCATCTCTTGGACGGGCGGGGCAGGGTCAGCGACACTTGCAACAGGGGTCTTAGGTGGGGTACTATCCACCGGGACGGACGGGCCACCACCGTCATCCGCCACCTTGTGGACCTTCGCGGCAACATTCCGCATCCTGAGCAGACGACGCCTGACCGCTTCATCCATATTGGTGGCCGTGGACTTCGATATTCTTCACTGCAAGCACACGCACGAAAGATTAGCAAACCAATACAGTACTTCATAAATTTATCCTATTCATATTCCTGGTAGAAAACAACAAACGGAAGCCCAGGCGGTCTGGCGGCACGCATGCGCCCATCGGGCACTCGCTCGTACCGAGCGTTCGAAGGGACTGGGGGACTTCCGCCCTTATGGGGTGACCCCGCCCGTTCGCACAGAGACAGATTTGGAGGAGCGCCAGGATATACCAGAAGAACGGGCGCAGAAGCAACACTTAGCAAAAGAAAGCAAGAAAGGCACACCACCAGAAACACCAAAAACCCACAAAAATCACCCAAAAACAGATCAAATCCCACCCACCTCAAAAATACGCCCCGTTCTTGAAAGAGCAAAAACCCAGAAACAACCAAACATCCAGAAACACACGAACCAAAAACAAGAAACAACAGAAATAGGACGAGAGCCTCACCAACCCGATACTTCACGGCAAATAGGAAGAACTCCGGCAAGAAAACGAAGAACAGCAGAAATCCAAAAGGAACAGTAGGCAGAGTTTCGGCAAGGTACGAAGGTGATGGAAAAAGACGAACACCACACCCCTATTTATACTAATCGCACGACGTCAGCCAGCAAGCGCCAGCCGTCCATTCTCGCGTGTCCACCGTCGGATCACGCCACGTGGCACCGACCGGTTCACTTGCCCTCCTAAGTAACCGCGCCACCTCTTCGGCTTCCCGCCTTGAATTCAAAACCCTAGCATGGTCTCCAACAGCTCGACGCGTGGCACCCATGCACCACTCCCACGCGCCCACGCGCGTGACGACTGCCCTTCAAGCAATCATGACGACAGCAGCATTTAATGCCCAGGCCACACCAGCATTAAATACGACGGCTAGCACTTATTACGCACCGATTCCCAAAAAGAATGTCACCTCAAACGTCTTACCAGCGCACGACCAAATCCGAGGCAAGGCACACCGCCCGCACGGCCGGCGAAAACAGACCACTCGCGCACGTCCGAACAAGGTAAAAACCACCGCGGGCGAAGGGCACCTCCCAATGCGCGCGCGCCGGTAAGAACCAGCAACACGGTTTAGGCGGCAACAGGCATGGCGCGCTAAACCCGATGGGCGACACGGGCGCAGGGTTCTCCCCGTGTGTGAAAAACATTACCAATCGACGCACCAGTTCAACCCTGGCAGGTTGCAGGCGCTGAAAGCGATGGGTATGGGGTACGTCCTCTCCATACGCACAAAAACACAGGTTGCCTACCGTGAAAAGGCAGGGGGCCCGTCGTCCCCTTGCAGACCCTGAAACCGACAGGTGACGGGTGTGGGGTACGTCCTCCCCGTCCGCACAAGCGCATGCCGGAAAAGGTACCAGAGGCATGGGGTCCGTCCCCTCTCTGGACGTCCCAAAATTCGATAGGCGGCAACAGGCATGGGGTCCGTCCCCTCTCTTGCGCGCGATAAGAGTGGCACGGGCGTGAGGTTCTTCCCCTCCGTGCGCCGACTCATTCCAAACCAGAAGCATGGGGTCCGTCCCCTCTTTGGACGTCCCAAAATTCGATAGGCGGCAACAGGCATGGGGTCCGTCCCCTCTCTTGCGCGCGCTAAGAGTGGCACGGGCGTGGGGTTCTTCCCCTCCGTGCGCCGACTCATTCCAAACCAGAGGCATGGGGTCCGTCCCCTCTCTGGACGTCCCAAAATTCAATAAGCGGCAACAGGCATGGGGTCTGTCCCCTCTCTTGCGCGCGCTAAGGGTGGCACGGGCGTGGGGTTCTTCCCCTCCGTGCGCCAGCTCATTCCTAGCAGAGGCATGGGATACGTCCCCTCTCCTGACGAAAATCGGTAGCCCGCAACAGGCACGGGGTCCGCCCTCTCTTTGCACGCGCTAAGCTCGATAGGCGACCACGGGCGTGGGGTTCTTCCCCTCCGTACGTCAACTAAGTCCTAGTAGGGATGTGAGGTCCGTCCCCCCTATAGGCAACGAGAACGACGCGAGTGGGGGGTGCGCCCTTCCTCGACGATCGCACAAGTACAAGCCGAATTAGCAGGGCTAAGCTCGATGGGCGGCACGGGCGTGGGGTTCTCCCCCTCCTTGGGCGTAACGTTAACGATCGATTCGCCGACTCGGGTCCGGCAAGGGTGTGGGGTATGTCCTCTCCTTCAACGGTCCGAGGCCGATGAGCGTAACCGGGTGTGGGGTCCGTCCTCTCCGGGTTAGGCGGCAGAGGCCTCTGCGCGCGCTAAGGCCGAAGGGCGGCACGAGTACGTGATCGTGGGCGCCGCAACACTTGTAGGTCGCGGTCCTGATCGCCCCGTTGACGCTACAGCGTACGCGACGGCATCCCCGTTGGCGTACGGCGTGCGCAACATACCCCATCGCTGGCGTACGAACAACATTTGCATACACTCGCACCCCATACCATACATTCATGCATCATACCATACATTCACACTTGCATATCTATGTCTGTATATCTGTTGCACTTATGTATGTTTGCAAGACCGACCCCATCTGGGCGCGCGGCTCCAAAATAGCAAGTCTCGTTTTTGGAGGCCGGGCCCATAGGTACACGAACGCGCGAACAGGCAACACCCCACGGGCGCGCGGGTCCAAACTAGCAAGATCAGTTTGGACGCCGGGCCCAGAATACAGGAACAGGTATACGATTGAACAAACAGGTACACGCTCGGACACCCAAGTTCCCACTCCGTCATGCGAGCCCTTCCTTGACCGGAGAGTTGGGGGACTTGGGGGTAACATGATCATACACCATTGTTCAATCGGATAAGTATTTTGTTTAATCGTACGGGCCCTTTTTCAACTCCCCAGTCAAGAAAGTTCTCTTTGACTTGGGGACTTGGGGACTTGGGGGACTTGTTAGTACTGCATCATTAGTTGTACGATTAATATACTTATCCACTTAAGTAGGTTAGCGACACCTACTGGACCACCCACAAGACCACCAAGGAGGCTCCAACTTCACTCACCAGACCCACCCCATCCGAGTGCACACGCGCCCGCCAGGCGCACGCTCAAACGCGCGGACCACACACCAGCAACCACACCAGTCCCACATCGAAGAACACCATCAGGCTCCAAACTCAACCACCTATATATGTAAGGTATTTATTACAGGTAAGATTACGAATTCACACGTTCACGACCAATTCACACGACCAAAATACTACTTACTCGCACGTTCGCTTGACTGTTATATCCAATACATCATCTGACTTAGGCATCGGAGCATTGAAGGCGGGCCACCCCGTCTCGACCCCTGACCGCCTGCTTCGTTGTTGTATTCTTCTAACAGCCGCACCTGAACGCGCGCACCCGATCACCCGACGGAAGAGGAAGCATCCGACCGTTCGAAAGGAGTCCGCACAACCGAGAAGAGAGAGCGCCCGTCCATCCGAACAGCCCCAACGTTCGGACGCACCAGGAGGAGAAAAGAAGTCTATTCGTGTTGCTTCTGCCCCATTACGCCCCCGCGCGTAATTCGGTAGAAACAGAGCCGGAGCTGCTTCTTCTTCTTATCGAGTTTGAGGATGAGATGACAGGAAACGAAGAATACGGCGATGATCATGGCAGTAAGGGCAAGTCAGTTGCTCTCCATGATAGCTAGAGAGTACGTATGTGTACGTGTTATCAATTATTAATCATCTACAAATGAGTACGTAGGTGTACGTAGGTTAGGGTTAAGCATCATATATATATATATATAGCTAGGTACATTTGGGGTAATACGTATTAGAGCATCTATAATGATGCTGCCTATATCTTCAATAAGTTTGATGCTCTCCATATCTTCAATAAGTTTGTTGAAAATATAGCTAAAGCTTAGATATTTAGGGAGCAAAGAAATTTGTGCTCTAACTATGTTAGTAAAATAGAGAGCATGAATGTCATATTTAAGGTAAGTTTATTGCAAACTACACTATAATGTAAGTTTAGTTAATGTCTTAAGAGTTTTTAGGAATTTTTAGCATCCTCTTTATCTTAAAAGCGTAATAGAGAATATAAATAGAATAAAAAACTTGAACTTTTCATTAAAATTTAGCTAAAGAACTCCAAGGAGATGCTTATGACCTCCAACTACGAACCAACTGCTATCACTACATGCTGATACAGCATGTCACAATCAAGGAATGAAATATCGATAATATCCTAGATATATCCGCGATATTTTCGTTTTTGGGACTTCTCAATATTAATCATACATATCAATATCTTTCGCCCAATATTTCCCGAAATATTCGATATTTTCCGATATATCACCGAAATATTCGATATTTTCGAATTTATCCGAGATTTTGACTTTACATATATGTTGATCGCACAAAATCCAAAACACAAAATCCATCAACCCAATAACCTAAAATCTCAATCAAATAATCTCTATTAATAATCAACAAAACAAAATTAAGTTACAAGTTTCAAAACACATATTGATCATATAAGAAACTCATAAAATTTCAATACAAATTTTCATATATTTATCTTAGTTTATGTCAATCTTTTAGTGAATCTATATTTTATCAATATTTTCGTTAAAATATTTATATTTTAGATAATCGATATATTTTTGATATCTAATATTTTATTCATTTATCACAATCGACATTGTGAATGAATCGAAGCAAAGAGATAGGCAACTTGGGTCTAGAGAGATCCCGAGAGATCTGGCTTGGCTTGTGAGAATGAAGATCGTGGTGAGAGGACATATAAAATATTTGAATCTTCTATTTGAAACAAGAACCACATGAACCACATGATCGATTTATCACATTAATTAGCTAGGACTCCTAGGAGGAATTTGCAGGAATTGCAGCACGTCTCCAGACTATTTAATTTTTTATTTTATTTTTTGATGTGCGGGTTTCCTCTTAATCTTTTCAATTTTAAATTAATCTTAAACAACCAATTTTTCTGTAGTGATCAGATGCACGATCCTGCGCTGTAACGTAGTTGCTCCATTTGTATCATACTGTGTATATGTATGCGCGTGTACGTGTGTACGAAACACAATAATCTTCTATCCAGCAATATGAGCTTCTACTCTGATTTCAATTCTACACGAGTTCTAGTTCACCAGTTGCTTGGCAACATCAATGAGCGCGCATATTATTAGATCTGTTGAAACAATGAACAAATTATTATATCTGTTATTGTTACTGTATTTTTCTTTTTATGACAAACGAGAACCATTTTATTATCAGAGTAATAGATAAAATATACAATGATCACCATGCGGCGGACTGTGACAATATTAATCACTGTTTAAGTTAATCTAAACTAACTTCATACTACTATCTTGTAACACTCTTTAATACTAGTAATTCATAAAAATTTCGGTCAATGACAAACAAGAAAACCACACCATTGACCGAGTGAAACCAACTACTTAGGCGGAACGACAACCTTCATAAGAGAGACCTCCATCTTTGCCCAATTCACCCTAACCTGCAGTCCAAACCCCAAACATAGGGAGGCCCTTAAGACAGAATGAAGCAGGCACAATCACAAACCCAATAGGAAGACTCACATGACCACGCTTCTCAATCGTTGTCGCCTACACTGCCCCATCAACCAAGCTTTGCGACCATCGCCGGAGATCTGTTACCTAACCTTGGTCGATAGGCAGAAATCGACGAAGCAGCTCTTCCCGACGTCAATGCTTGACTTGCACCCGCATTCGAGTTTTTCCCAAGCAAGCTATTCGGGTAGATCGACGCCACATCGAATCGAGTATATGCACTTTGTCAAGAGAATGAGGCCTTCCTAACATCAGATCTCGACTAACTAACGTCGGTCCTTTCCATTGTGGTTCCAGAACCGGAACCTGTTTCCAATTGGGGCGGACTATAGTCTCAGGCCACCATTGCAGAGTTACACCATATAACCCAATAATTGATTATTGTTGAACAAAACTATCTCCAACCCAACCTCAATGAGATCCAAGGGGAGATGAAGGAAGACGCCTTCAGAGGAGGACATCAGGTGTCGCAGTCCATGACAAAGCCAAAGAGAGGTCACCGCTAGATAGCTAGGGTTTGAGAGGTTCGAGAGCGCTCTCAACATAATCAATTCTTTTAATGCATTCTTTTCTTGGTTTTGTGTCGTCAATTTTAGATCTATATTTATTTTATCACTAGAGCTTCTAGTGTTCATGAGATGAATTGTGGTGTAGATTATTTTCCACGTTTCGTATTAATCTCATTTATTATGTCACAAGGTTACCTATATGAAATTGTATATATTTTTAATTTATAATTGATTTGACATGAATTATGATTCTAGATATATCGAAAGATAAGTTTCAATTTACACAGACACTACATGAGATCAGAATAGATAAATGAGATCAGAATAGATAAAGATAGATATGCTTAAAAAATCAGTTAAATTGGAGATAATTTGACTATTTGATTGATACATCAAACTTTTAAGCTATATCGGATGAACTGTATTCATCAAAGTTGAATATGATGATCAAATGGCTAAATCATCTTCAATTGAGTTGATTTCTTGCAAGTGTGATCCTCTAGTGATAATCTAAATGATAATTAGCTTCAATGATCGAATATATTTTTCAATCTTGTAGAAATTGGAACTTCAGTCTGTTTTTTCAAAGCAAAGCTCTACTGTGGATAGGATATATATATATATATATAATCGCCCTTGTATATTAGAATGGTTTGTAAATTATATAGAGTTCAAATCAGTTAGAGATTTAAAAAAGTATCATTACCTTATAAAAATGAAACCCTTGTGCTCTGAGTATTTCAGAGATTGTTTGCGTTGAACTCTATTGCCGCAAGGCGTACGTTCTTGGTCGCGTTTGTGTCGGTTGATCCCAGATGGAGTGCTTTGCCCGAGGGGTGAGAGAATGGTGGCGATGGCGACGGTCTCGCTTGTGTGTGGGGGGGCGCGTTTGTGCCCGAGTTTGGCTCTATGGAGGCGTCGATGATGGGCGACAAAGGAGAAGGCAGGTGACTAAGATGCGAGAGTGGATGAGAAACTTGTGGGATCCCAAAGGAACCCGTTGTGCCAAAGACGTCAAGGTTGCTTCTAGATCACGATTTTCATCAGCGATGGTTGGAGGCTTCATAGGGGTTCCTGGCGGGCGCCGAATTGCTAGCGGCACTAGGGGCGGTTCCCATGTGATGAAGAGGCTCAACAGTCGAATTAACAGGGAAAGTCTGTTCCAAATATCTCTGGTGGGATTGGTTCCGATGATCTGGTATTAGTTCCTTGGAATCTTAGTTGTTGGTTACAGCTGTCATATGGACGGGGGAAGGCCAGCTGGAATCGTGCACTAAGAGCACCCGCACCGGGCTTGCTCCTCCCAGTTCAAATTGCTCTTGCTATTTTGCTCCTCCCATCACTGTTTATGGAATAGGAGAAGCAAGAGCCACAGTTTCGTGCACTGGTATATCAACAGAATGAGCAATTTTGTTGCTCGAGCAAGCCGTACGAGCATCTACACCGGGCTCCGCCATCTGCTCGAGCAGAGAATCCGGTCCACGTGGCACTGGGCTCCGCCATCTGCTCGACTTCTGACACGAGCAAGCTTTGCTTGAGCTGCTGCTCGAGCTGCCGGTCAACGTGCGGTCGCCGTCGACCTCACCCATCGCTGCACGCTCCAACGCTGCTGCTCGTGCTGTTTTTCGGCGGGCCACCACCTGAAAGCAGCTGCTCGAGCTCGCTGAGCTGCAGGTGCTCTAATGGACGGGTCGGTCATCGAGAATATTTCTAGCGGGTGGTCCTGCCTCCTAATTGGGAAACTTTGGGTATCATGGGTCCCATAATTCAAGTAGGCTTCTTGTGGGTTTAAGGTTTGGTACAATTGGGCATGTCTTGTCATTTGGGTCCCTATGGAGCAATCCAGCATTTTTTTCTCGTAGGGTTTTGATGGGCAGAAAATCATCTATCAAAGATAAGTCCCTACTCCACTTCTAAGATTGTCAATTATAGAAAAGATAAGTATGAGTCATTCCCGCATAGGACTTATGAAGCTAATCATTTTAAATGACTTGGAATACTAGTACTAGAAATCTGGCAGACTTGACCTATAGATAAATTAATTTATTAAACTACCTAGCTAAACACAACCCAAAATTACAAGAAAACACAAATAGAACTAGACTCAGTGTCGGACTATCATGTAAATTTAAAGGGTTTTGGGGTTTTGTTTGGATGTCGAAATAAATTTGGAAAGACGAAAAAGTAAACAAAAATAGAGAATAACAAAGTAAAGATTAAGAAGAATCTAATGGAGAAGAAAGCTAGGAACTTCTCTCCACCCAAAATAGTTTCAATCTACCCCAACTCTAATCTCAATAACAATGAATGAATGTCTCCCATATATGATTTATATATGATTAAGTCACGTATGTATTACACTCTCTTACTTGGCATATTATCCGGATTGATTACATGGTTTAACGTGATCTTTAACTAGAAAATTTGTAATTTTGATGGGCTCAAAACTAACTAACCAAGGTCATTAAGATCCGTATAGTGTTTGAAAGACAACAATGCTTCTAGAGCTACTATGATGGGTTGCATGACCTAAGAATTACTTCACACAAGTTATCACATATGGCTTGTTTATCTCTATAGAACATGCAATAATATGATGGTCATGTACACATCCAAGATAATAAATCTTATAACATGCATCTAAGTGTGTACTCAAAGAAACATATAATAGAAATCATCAATGATCAAATAGTGAAGTAAAACTCATCCAATAATTATCAAAATCACAATGAGTTCCAAATCTAAACATATCTAGGGCTTCGATCAGCCCTTAATTTAAGAAAAATATAACTAAAATAATGACGAAGTAGAGACCGGGGGAGAGAAGAGAGAAAAAGAGCCGAAGTACAATAGATGTTTCATTGAGTTTTTATATTGCTCATTGAATCTTCTTTCCTTGTAGGTTTGAGACTCCTTGTCTTGGAAGAAACGCAATCTTCTAGATTCTTCTATTGCCTCTTGAATTTTAAAGACTTATTTGCACCAGCCACATCCATATTATATGGTAATACCGAGCACAAATTTGTCCATTGGGCTTCTCAGTGTGATTTGGGTCTCAAAACATAAATTCCAGTCAAAAGTTAGATTCCCGAGCAGATTGACCTTCATGTACTAAATCAGCCATAACTTCTTCTAGAAATATCCAAATCATGATCCACAATATACTCTGGAAATTAGACACCTGGGGCTTTCCATGCATATAAAGATTATTATCTAGTTCATCCTGACATGTTCTCAGTTCTCTGTCGAATTCAACTGATTTGCACAGGCAGATTTCCCAATTTCAACTTAAAATCCTTCTTTTTCTTCTTTTCTCCTTATTCACTCAAAATATCTATAAAATCATAAAGTAAGCTAATATTGTTGAGATTAAGACAATTGAACTAAATAATGGAAATAAATCAAGCACAATAAAGTTGCATAAATATGCAACTATCAGGTTTGGCATCCGGTTATGTATTTTAAATTTAGAGTTGGATGAGACACTTTGTAACAAGACGGCACCCTCAATTATGTAGACTTTTAGCGCCCCAAGGTGAAATCGTAAAGGCTATAGAAGTACGCATATGCAGTTGAAAAAGTGTTAGTTTCACGAGCTCCGTTAATGATAGGAGTATAAATGGCATGTGGGATGACTAGTATTTGACCACACCAATGACGTTTTCAGCGATTGTCGATTTAGTTTGGTATCATTTGTTTAATCTTTTGATATTATCTTTGTTTCGTGTCTTTTCTAGTCACAAATATTTAGTGTAATTTGATTCCTTATAATGAAATTTTTGTCTTGTCAAAAAAAGAAGTATTTACCTTCTCCGTAAGTCACAAAGACATGTTCTTTAGGATTTAAGGTTTATGATCTTCATGATCTCAACTGCGTCGAGTCGAACTAGACCCGATCCACGAGTAAGAATTCAAATTGAAATATTCAGGGAAGAAAGGGATCGGATGGAGATGTTGTCGTGGGCCTGACAAGCGAGGCTCAAAAGCCAAATGGACGAAAAGGGAAACAAGATATCTCAACCAAGTTCAATCTCGGACTCAAGTCGTCCAGATAGCTAGGCCTTCAAAGAATGCACAAGAGGATCATTATTAGAAGATCATCATTCATGAAGCGTGTTGTTCTCAAGGCAATGGATAAGCACTTATGTTACACTAGCATAACATGTCAACGCACACTGTTCAAACTTCAAAGAACTATTGGCCAGCAACAATCCAGAACAGAGCCAAACTTGAGAAACGGCAGTCTGAACTCTGAAGACCATGATAAAAGCCTCATGCTTTACAGCTTTAGGCCTTTAGCATGAAAGGAATTGGCAAACGAATCGCTCCAAGACAAAGATGTGATTTGTTTGCGACTTTGCGGCCCCCAATCTTGCTTAATAATGCTTCCTATGCCAATGTCATAAAATCAAGATGACTGGTGTAGATCGTTCACAGTTTTAGGTACTAAACATGGCTAAATGACCTCAGTCCTACATGTACTTGGAATCTTAGATGAGTAAAGAAAAACCGTATACAAGAAATATACAACGAAGAAGGATACCACAATGGAAAAAATTGAAAACGATACGCCAACAAGGTTCCATTTTCTGCATACTCCCTATGACCTCAGTCTCTCACCAACAACTGCAGCTACCTGTTCTCATATACCACAATAGCCTAAACTCCCTAAACCAGCTCACTGCAAATGAGCACTGTAGAAGCATCGGGTTTAAGCAAAAACACCAGTAAGACTAACAATAGGAGAATTCCTTAGGACTGCACATAACTGTTTCATAAACCATAAAGCTTAAACCAGCACACCCGTCTGCTTTAAAGCTGTTCAAAATTCGCATTTCGACCAACACTAGGAGACTTTCATTTGTAATTAAAACCATCATATACAACCTTCTTCTTTTTTTGAAAGGTAGACGAGAGCTTTTATTGAGATAAGGGGTTACTCAAATACATATTTCGAGAGGATCTCCTTTATAAACATAGGAGCCTCTCTGTTCCAACTTACACTAATACTAGGATTAGAACCAACCCTACTCAGTATGTGAGCTACCTTATTGGCCTCACGGAATATATGTTTAAAGCTGAGCCCGTGGCAATGTTGTTTGATGTCAGCGATGTCCCTCAGGATACCACCAATGTGTGAAGTATCGTCCACTGCGTTTTGCAATGCATTGATCAACTGGAGGCAGTCCGATTCAATAATAATAGGAAACAGCTTCCACTCCTCTATGGCCATACAAGCAGATTGCAACGCCAATGCCTCAGCAGTGAGAGCATCCCGCACCCTACCTTGGTATATTCTGCCACCTCCAACGATTACCCCATCATGGTCACGCCATACGTATCCGACACTGCCAATCCCATCCTTCCACGCACCATCGATGTTCATCTTGAGCCATTGCGACGGTGGTGCACTCCACGGGGTCCTCGGCCTCTTCGGTGGCTTAGGCTTCAAGGGACACAAAGTAACATACTCCTGAAACCTTACCTTACGAAATTACAATAATTACTCACTAAACCCCAAAACCCTTAATTATACTACATCACTCTAGGTGAAATGTGTGCCTTCAATGGATTCTTCATGACCATAGTAAACTCTTGCTTCTCTAAGAGCATCTCCAACAGCTCTTGTATAAATTATATATTATACAAGAGCAAAACACAAAATTTGTAAAATAAAGTGACCCCAACTCCAACAACTCTTGTATAATATTCACTATAATTAAATGTAATCTGTATAATATGTTAGATCAATTTTCAAATTGTACCTAATTTATTGCTCAACGGCTAGCTAGGTTGCACAGCCTCTAGTTTATATATGTATACTTGCAATGTCGAACACAAATAGTTTATATATTGATCAAACATTGATCAAACAGTTTGCAATGTCGATCTTCAAACATTGATCAAACAGTTTGCAACCTATATATATATATATATATTTGCAATCTCTCATAGGGAAGCTAAAATTTGCAACACAGGGTTGTTCCAAAAGAACACAGGGAAGCTCGATACAGTATACAGTTTGCAACACAGGGCTGCTTCTGAAGAACACAGGGTAGCTTCCAGTCAGTATACAGTTTGCAACACAGGGCTGCTTCTGAAGAACACAGGGAAGCTTCTGAACACCGGGAAGCTTCAGTCTTCATAGATCACTTACCCTTTTTGTTTTCTTCCAGTAGATAAATTCAATCTCTCAATCCATCTTTATGTCTCGTCGTTCTATAACTAGTCGTTATTTAGTTGATACATTTATGAATGACGATGATGATCTCGATGACGAATATGAAGAATCTTTACTTGCTCGTATGACCAAGAAAATTGAAAGAAGAGCTCGCCGCAGTTCGATTATGGGTCATTCTATTGTTCACCGTGATCTAATAGAAGGCCATGAAAGACTTTATCATGATTACTTCGGTGATAATCCTAAGTATGGTGCTAAGCTATTTCAAAGGAGGTTTCGAATGAAACGAGCTCTATTTCTTCGAATTCACGACGATGTAGTTGCACATGATACTTATTTTGTTCAAAAAAGGAATGCTGCTGGGCGCCTCGGTTTGTCATCACTTCAAAAGGTAACAGCTGCTTTTCGTATACTTGCTTATGGTGTTCCTGCTGATTACGTAGATGAGTATGTACAAATCGGTGAGACAACAGCTATAGAAAGTCTGAAAAGATTTGTTGCAGCAGTTGTTGAACTATTTGGAGAATTGTACTTAAGATCACCAAATAACGAAGATCTCACTAGGTTACTTGCAAAGGGCGAAGAATGTAGCTTTCGTGGTATGCTAGGAAGCATTGATTGTATGCATTGGACATGGAAAAATTGTCCAACTGCTTGGCATGGTATGTATACCGGTCATAATCATGAACCAACTATTATTTTAGAAGCCGTAGCTTCATATGATCTCTGGATTTGGCATTCTTTCTTTGGATTACCAGGCTCCCTCAATGACATCAATGTATTAGAACGCTCTTTTGTATTTAGTGAACTTGCAGAAGGGAGTGCTCCATCGATCAGTTATAAACTCGATGGGGAACAATTTGAGTTTGGGTATTATCTTGCTGATGGAATTTATCCTTCTTGGGCGACTTTAGTAAAATCAATTCCGGCTCCACAAGGAAAAAAGAACATACATTTTGCAAGAGAGCAAGAAGGGGCTAGAAAAGATGTGGAACGTGCATTTGGGGTGCTTCAAGCGCGTTTTGCGATTGTTCGAAACCCTGCAAGATTTTGGGAGAAAGAAACACTACAAGATATCATGTCAGCATGTATAATCATGCATAATATGATTATCGAAGATGAGCGTGATGAATGTGATCATAGACGTACACCAAGAACCATACATGACATCAATAATCTGTATGACAGAGGAAGACATTCCCCTTATATCACCATCACTTGAGTGTACACCAACATTGATGGAATTTATAGGAAATCATCATCGAATGAGGAGTAAAGAAACACATTCTCGACTCACTGAATGTCTTGTTGAGCACGTATGGAAATTTTATGGAGGAAAGTAGTTGCAGAACTGTTTGGCTTACGTTTTGTTTTTTGTTTGTATTTGCAGAACTGTTTGGCTTACTTTTGTATTCAACCATAGGGATATGGATCCCGCTCAGTTGCAATTTGCTTCTATTCATTTTTTTTTTATCCTTTGTTTTGTCCATGAATTGTACATCTTCTTTGTCTTCAGGTTGATACAGCTACAGCTAGAATTTTACACTACAGCTTGATACAGCTACAGCTAGAATTTTACAGGTTGATACAGCTACAGCTAGAATTTTACACTACAGCTTGTGTTCAGATCAACCTCTGAACTGATATTTTGTTTTTTTTATCCTTTGTTTTGTCCATGAATTGTAATCTTGTAAAGAGTTTTGATCGAACAATAATGAATCTATTAACAGGCTGATGCAGCTACAGCTAGAATTTTACACTACAGCTTGTGTTCAGATCAACCTCTGAACTGATATTCAGTTTTTTTATCCTTTGTTTTGTCCATGAATTGTAATCTTGTAAAGAGAACTGATCTACCACTGAACTCATCATAAAAAACTGCTGTGTAAAAAATTCATGAATTGGAATAGAACACAAGGACACTTTTGAACTGATCATACAAAACTAAGGGAACTGATCAAATTAGTCTGATCATACTTGAATACTAGTGGACATCATTACTTGAATACCATAAACTTGAATTCATACCAAATTTGCATAACAAATTAGTCTGCTCATACTTTGAAACTTGAGTTTGCAAAACAAATTTGCATAACAAATCCAGATACTTGAGTTTAAACCAATTCTACAGAACATAGTTTGAAACTTGTAAAAAAAATCAACTCAGATCAAATAACTATTGGTTTTCACCATTATCAGCTATTTTTGCTAGAATCTTCTTCTGAAGGCTGATGAAGTATTGTGCTTGAAGCGGGGGCATGAGACTAATATCCTTTTCCATTATCTTAGCATCCTCAATTTGGCTCTGAATTTCAATTTCCTTTTCTCTAAGTGCAACATTCCTTTGCTCAGTTGCAATTAGCAGCTTCATTTGTTGCGCCCGTATACGATCACTTTCTAATTTCCTTTCCCTGAAATTTTCCAACTCATACATGTTATTCGAAGACACATCATCACAGTTACCACTAACTTTTTGCTTTTTTGAGAGTTTTTTCTCATTATCCGTGACATCACTATTTAGTTCTTTGCCTTTTGCCATCTGGATAACTCTCTTTGCAGCTTTTCTTCCTATTGGCCTCTTCAAACGTGTTGGTTCAGGACCTTCCAGTCCTTCCCTACCATCATCTTCTAAATCACCTGAATTTAGGATCATATCAGAAGGACTGGAAGTTTTACGAGCCTTGAACTGATGCTTGGCATTCATTCGGTGACATTCATCAATCCATTTTTGCTGAAACCTCAATATTATCCAGCAATGATCAAGCAAAAATGCATTACCTTCTTGCTTCTTGTACATCTCCTTTGTCTTCACAACCTATTAATGTCCATATATAATTAGTTATACTAAATATGTTCATGTAAAGACTAACAGTAATTGTAGTGGTAGTTCATGCATACCTTATCTTGCTCTGTGTAACCACTTTTTCGGAAGCTACTAATTTGAGAATGATATCCACAAAACTTACTCACAGATTTACTAACCATCGCCCAACGTGCATTTAAGGATTTGTCAGTACGTTCACTAGACCACTTCTTGTTCTTTTCAAAGTAGTCGGCAATACGGATCCAGTATTGGCCTTTCTTTTGTTCAGATCCTCTCACTGGATCTAAGCTGGTATTCAGCCAAGCTGACACAAGAAGTTTGTCTTCATCTATAGTGAAGTTGGCTTGTCTTGCAACTTTCTTGCTGTTGTGTGAAGGTGTTTCTTCAATAGTGAGATCTTCCACATATGTGTCATCAACAGCAGCTTCATTGGGGCCATATTGACTTGATGTGAAGTCATATGGTACAGGAGATTCTGCTTCACTGTTGAGGAGATCACAGTAATTCAGGGATGCATAATCCATCTACAAAATACAAAAGTTCATAAAGACATTAAAAAAAATTAAGGACTCCTGATCACAGTGACTTTTTGAGCATAGTAAAGATTATCTGAAGTTATCAAAAATAAAAAATATAGTAGAAGTATTCAACCAGTAGCATGGCACAATACATGTATGAAGAATGTGTTTGTGTGTATCATGTGCCTTTAGAACTTTCCCAGAACAATGTGAAATGTCATATGTTTAAGTACTTTCGTTATTATCCTAACCAATGTAGACTCAAATCTCATAATTCAAATTCTTGTCTTATTGCCTTCAATCCTAATGCATCTAACTTATTCATGCTTTAAACAATCAATGAAAAACAAATAACATATGCTTCCAATCAAATAACATATGCTTCTAGTACAACTATATTAGAGAAGAAGAGAAAGGAATATGACTAAACATCCTTTCAGAGAAAAGAGAAAGGAAAATATGACTAGAAGGGTTAGAAGAAAAAAAGATAGAAGAAGAGCACCTATTGAAACCTTGACACTTGACTGTACTAGCAATTTTGTAACAAGCATATATATATATATATCAAAGAGAAAAGTATACGGAAATGTACTGAAGAGCAAACATATATGGATACATAATCCATTTGAACGTAAAAATATGAAGTCGTCAGAGAAGTTAGTAGCTCAACCAAAGGTGAGTAAGTTTGAGTTGTGAGAAAGAATTATAGTAAAGAAATAACAATTCTTCTATTCATTTGCTATATAAATATCCAGTTTCCTTTAGATAAACACCTTTAACGCCTTGGCATATATCAACAAGAATCATCAAGTCCACATGATGAAACAACAAAGGTAATTGTTCAGGAAGCTAACATAGTGGATCACTTGAAAGATGAAAAGAATAAAGACAGACACAGAGAAGCCAAGAGTGGGCTGTCAACACCAGGTGAGAGGACTGTTGGAAGATTGAGTACCAAGGAGGATGATTCTGTAAATCATGCTACGCAATCAATAAAGGACAATAATCAAGCGCACGAAAATGAGGGAGATCTTCGAAATGTAAACCAAATCAAGAGCGGAAGAGGACAATAAGATCTTTATACTATTGTAATTACTCAATAATGTCAACTATGTTTTGATAATTGTTATGATCTAAAAAATCAGTAGATTATGAATCAGTAGATCTTCATCCATTTGATTATATATATTTTTTTCATTTCTTTAGTATTAGTAACAAGATCTCAAAGTATGCAGTAGCATAATCCCGATTCATAATTGGATGTACTCATCTTTGCATTTTCAAAAACAGGACCAACATGAGAATACAGTGAAGATGTATCAGGAATACAGCTGAAGATGTATCACAAAACAGAATAGAGGATCTCTCAGATGTGAAAAACAAGTTGAAGTAATTGGAAGCTTATTGCAAAAAGACAAGGAGACTTCTGCAAAACTAAAAACCTCATCCGATATTATCAGAACAATCACTTCTATTCTTCATGATACATAATCAAGCATATCATAATACATCTATAAAACCAGTTTTGCTACCCTGAATTTCAAAGAGCAATGTAGAACACAAACATGAGATGTACCAAAGACCAAAACACCTTATCAAAATCAAGCATATCAGAATATCAATACTGCAGCCATGATACATAATCAGAAGACCAAAACACCTTATCAAAGAGCAAAGGTGAACATAGACATGAGATGCACCAAAAGACCTCATTAGAATCAAGCAAATCAGAATATCAATACTGCAACCAAAGTAGAACATAGACATGATACATATATTGGTGACAAGATTGGAATACTGTATATCAGAATATCAAGCATATCAGAATATCAACCAAATCAGAATGTTACAGCCAACCAAATTAGAATATCATGCATATCAGAATATCAACCAAATCAGAATGTTACAGCCAACCAAATCAGAATATCAAGCATATCCGAATATCAATACTGCATCCAACCAAAAGACCCACTCCAAGGAGTGACGAGATTGAAAATCAACCATATATTGACGATGCAGCTAAATCAAAGACTAAAATATCAATACTACAGCCTCTGAACTACCCACTCCAAGGAAAATGGACTAAACCAATATATCAATACGAGATTGAAAATCAACCATAAATAAGTTATGAATCTATGGACTAACCATAACCATATACAATCTATTCAAAATCCTAAGACACAGTGGATTGAAAGATTCATGAATAAGATTCAAATATCAAACTCACCTGTCAAGCAATGGTGAGGAACAAATGGAGGAATTCTGCTGTTGCCGAAGACCAGAAGCGTAGTTCTGGTAGCTTGGGAGCGCGGACAAGAGAAATAAGGCGCGAGCGGGAAAAGGGGGAAAAAATAGGGCGGGATGAGAGAAATAAAAGCATAGGCTGCTGAGTGGGAGGAGAGAGAAAGCCAAGTAATAAATTTTACAAATTCTTGAACCAATATACAAATTTTGAAAATTCTATAGATATAGGGATTCTCTATACAATTTTTTCATTTTCTATAAGATACAAGACAGTTTACAAGAGCTGTTGGAGCTAAAAAGATGTGTTTTTTCGATAAAATAGCAATTCTTGTGTTTTTACAAGAGCTGTTGGAGATGCTCTAAGAAGTCTTAACATGTATGGTTAAGAGTAAAACCTGAATCTTTAAGGGATTGTTATCTTGTTTATTGTCTTTGTTAAGAAGAAATCACTAAACATAAATATTATTTTGACTTTGCGGAATCATACTTGGGAACTGATGGATCTCTCACCTAGTTATGAAACTTTAAAGTTCCAAGTAGGTTTTCAAGAGAAAAATGAAGGCAGATGTGACGATAGACAAAATACAAGGCAAAATTTGTATTAAAGTCTATAGACAAAAAGAATGTCTGGATTATTTCAACACTTACTCTCTAGTGACGAAAATTATTTTCATATGAACTACTAAGGTGAAACATATTAGAGAATAGAGTCATAATCACTACAAATGAAGTACTTTACAACATTCTTTTATTTGACCATCTTATCATTTCTTCTAACGATAAGCATGTCATCTACGTATAGACACACAGCGAATATCCACTCTCCATGTATTTGACACATACAAATTTATCACCTTCATTGGTTTTGAAACCATTGGTGATCATGTTTGTCAAATTTTTCATGTCACTGCATTAGGCTTGTTTTAAGCCATAAAATGACTTCACAAATTTACATACTTTTCCTTTTTGACCAGGAGCCAAGAAATCTTCAAGTTCTTCTATATATAGATTTTCTCTTCTATATCTCCATCCAGAAAAGCTATTTTTATATCCATTTAATGTACTTCAAAATTGCCCAACGTGACAATAGAGGAGAATATCCTTGGGAAATGTGACAAGGAGAATTCTGAAGTTGCCAGAACTCTGATAGATATGACTCATTAATGAGTTACACAAGGCCATATTTAGCTTACGATGTGAACAAGCTAAAGAGGTACATGAGTAATCCTGAAGGAATGCATTGGCAAACAATTTCAAGAGTACTCAAGTACTTAAGGTATACTCGTACCTATGGGTTGCACTATACGAGATATCTAGATGCCGTAGAAGGCCACAACGATGCAAACTAGGGGATATGTGTTCACACTAGGGGGTGCATCAGTGTCATGGAATTCCTCAAAACAAAATGTCATAACTAGATCCTCAATGAAATCTGAGTTTGTTACCCTAGACAAATGTGGAGAGGAGGCCGAATGTCTACGCCAATTCATAGAGGATATTCCAAAATGAAAAAAGTATGTGATTGCAATTTGCATATACTACGATGTAATTGACAAGACACAAAACAATATGTACAATGGTAAGTCTAGACACATTCGACAAAGACATAATACCATTAGACAACTACTCTCTACTAGAATTATCTCCATTGACTATGTGAAGTCAAAAGATAACATAGCGGATCTGTTGACCAAAAGGTTAAACAGAGAGTTAGTTGACAAATCATCGAGGGGAATGTGATGAAAGCTCGTGAGTTAAAGTCTTTACAATGTATACCCAACCTAGCTGACTAGAGATCCCAAGATTTAGGTTCAAAAAGGACAACTAAAGTATAGAGACTGTGTCAGATCACTGTAGGGATCTTCTGTATGTCCATTCCTATGATGAAAACAGTGATGCCCATAAGGAATGGGGTTAAGCTAAAAGATTTTAATGATTCTTATGCGTCGAAAATTTGAGCGAAGTAATGTGGGTTACTCTTAATTAAGAAATTACCTATGTAAGAAAGAAATGGGGCCGCTTCTAAGTGAATTGTTAAGGGCACAATTCTCGTTAAGCTCTTACAGTTGCAGGCACGTGTCCAAGGCCAAAACAGACACAATAGTGAGAATTGAAAGTACAGGAAGATATCTATGTGAGATATGTTATCATTTACATAAGTGACAAACAGTTCAAAGACATTGCATATATTGCATAGTTAGTAAAGCAAGCATACTTTCACAAGGGAAAGTTTAAAGGGTTAAACCTTACCTATCCTATCCAAGTTTTCAACCGCAAAATCTATCACCAAATCTATCGAGTCTTTGGTCGCTAATTTCATTCATGTGGGGAATTGTTGGAAAAATAGGTGTTTTAACTCTATTTTAATTAACCATTTTCAAGCAATTAAATTAAGATATTTATTTGTTCAAATGGCTAAATGGGTGAATGAGAAATTATCACTCAAAGCAAGTTAAAGGCTTTCGAATAGCAATTAAATTATTTATGACGGCTAATAAACTTTAGTAATGGCATGCAATTGAATGACGAACTAAATGGTTTGGAACGGTTTTGTAACCGCTCATAAATCTTAGTTATGATATACAATTGAAGCCTACTAAATAGATTATTTGTAATCGATCACTAAAACATTAATTAGTGACGACAAATTAAAGAGCTTGTAACTGTCAATTGATGATGAGTATAATGACCAAAAACGGTTTTGGTATTAACTCGACAATAAGTGGTTTGTTCCCCATTGAAACCTATATAAAGCGATCTTCATCTTCTCATTTCAACACCATCAGAAAACAAAGCATCTTCTTCTTCTGATCTCTTCTCTCCCTCTCAAGTTTGGTGATAGAGTAAGGTACTTTCTAGTTCGTCGAGAAGTTCTTGTGCTGCAGTATAAAACTCAAAAGTTGTTCTATCCTGGGAGAACAGCGTTATACAAGTATGTAAGTGGCATGAAAATTCTTAAGGAGAACGTGTGATATACGTGACTCAACTTACCTTTTCATCTTCAATCTTCAACCAATTGGTAATGAATTTTCAAATTTTGTTCTTTACAATTGATTATATATTTATTAATTATTTAATTAATTAATATTTTCAAATTTATTCAATATCAGTAATATTTTCTACATTTGTTGTCCAAATAATTTGGCTGGAATCTGCGGAAGCTAGTTTTGCATGGTTTATGTTGAAGTTGCATAATTTCAACTTCAGTTCCTGGGTTTTCTTTCAAAACCTTTACATATAAAACAGTTGTAAAATGGGATTATATTGATATCAAACAATAACTACGTCATCATGCAATTTCAGTCGATGCAGTTCCCTACTGCCATAACAACTACAGGAAAAGACCTAAATTCAGTTCATGCTCCCAAGGCAAAACCTGCCTGGGACTTTGGTTCCTGGGCTTTCTTTCAGACTCACATAAAACAGATGTAAAATGGGATTATATTGATATCAAACAATTACATCATGCAATTTCAGTCGATCCAGTTCTCTACTACCATAACAATTTAGTTCTACAAGAAAACCTGCCTGGAGGGGCCGAGGCACACCTATATCAACCAAAAATCCCTTGAATATTCTAGTTAGGTGGTCATCAACTAAACTAAGCCCCAGTGTAAGTAAAAGAAGGCTTTGGCTCCAGACATCCAACTTGGTCCTGCAACTCACTTTTGGGGGATGTCGTATGTCTTCACTAATTAAAGCAAATAAAAGTGCGAGTACAGATAATCCCGGATCTTGTAGAAGTCCTCACATGCTGGACCTTCGATCACGATTTGTTGTGAACCAGCCCCACCACCCTACAAAATGGACATATTTTAAGTCATGCAACTGAGGCTTTCAATCTCCCTGGTTCTTGCATAAACTGTAGTTTGCACAAGTATATAAATGAATGAATTGATCACCTTATGGCTTGCATCTCCAACCTTGCGTACTGTCACATGTTCACCACAGCGCAAAGCCCCATTGGCAGCAAATTCTACCTATCAACCAAGGTCATGAAGAAGGATTGTTACAGAATACTGGCTCCCAAAAGAGATTACTTTGAGTTTAACAACATAAGGTCAGTCCACGGATCAAACAAGATCAACTGACTGACGAATCTACAAACCCCGGTTATTGCATGTGGGAAGTTCAACACTTAATAATAGTCACTAATTTGAAAATGCTTGAAAACGGTACCTGGACACCTTTATCAGCAAGAAATTGCTTGAAATTAAACATTTTTAAGTCACCAACTAAGATGGGTTTATGTGGAGGAGCCGCAACTGTGCAGGGTAGTAAAGCTAGTGTTCCTTCTTCTGTCTTTGCTACTTCTGAATCGAACCAAGCTATCTCATTCTCTCCAATCTATAAAATTGCATCAAAAGGTTTGGAAAGATAAGTTATAGAAAAATATACAAATATGTTACTCATAAGCTTGAATGCTTTACCTTCTTGAAAATTATGTTACTCATAAGCTTCTCAGACAGTTGTACCTGTATTATGAGATCATGGGAAATGAAAGATAAAATAAATTTCTAAGTCGCATCTAAAAAATAATTTAAAAAATACTACAAAAAAAACCTCATTGAACTACCTTATAAGCACATAGATCAGAAGTAACATCAATTGTTTCTTCAAGTTGGGGAGCATATACATGAGGGCAAACATACTGCAAGCAGTGTTGCTTCAAATGTTCTGTAGCTTCAGCTGTTCCATGAACCAATACCTCCACACACAAAAAGTATAAAATAAAGTTAATCTCCAATGATAGGAGTGAATGGAGTGATATAAAAAGTCTATGAGAGATATTATTCAAAAACAAACAGTTTTAGAATAGGCCCATTCCCAGTATCCCACAGATCATGGGTGCATTTAAAGAGCTATTTTGATTGAACTCTTATGGCAGCACACTCTACACTCTGGAGAAAGTTTAAAATTACATAGCAAGTAAAGTAAAGGAGAGAAAAGAATATACACACAAGTTTCAGAGGAGCCATATGGGAAAGAATTGATTTAATAGATCTGGCATCAGAACGGCCCTCAAAGTCCATATAAGTCAGTGAACACTTCACTTGTACCTGCATAGAGTCCATAAGAAGAAGAAAGTAGTAAAAAAGACTTCAAAATAAAATACAGCTTCAAGGTAATATAAAAAATAGTAAAACTACTAGATTAATTTCAACTTACAGTCTTATCAATTGATACAACTTTTGATGGTCTTGAGTCAAGTATCAAACTAGCAGAGGCTTCATCAAGTGTTCCATCCATATCTCCTCCAACCTGAGATAAGCATAGATGATGAAATTTTAATCACATGACCAGTGATGCAGGTATTGGTTCATATAAGGGAGATAAGTATTATAAATCTATGTTTCAATTCTAAAGATATTTAGACATGAAACATCTTCAAAAATTGAAGGGAAGCAATAATTCACATTTAAAAAAACAAATCAATAATCAGATCTTATACAATAAAAACTCACAAGCATGGATCCTTGGTTCATATCCTCATCCTTGATTACATAATCGTCCGGATTTATAACTTCCCCAAAGTCATCCCACTCAGAATTATTTTCATAGAAGGGAAACATAGGCACAACACTGGTAGAAGGAGGAGTGAATCCATCGATTAAAATATCTCGGCATCCACCGCCACGAGGAATCACCGCTGCATCATATATGAGATTGATTAGCGTTCACTAATACTGTATAAGATCCAATGATAGGCAGAAAAAAAAAAAACATCCCAATGTGCAATGCTATCAAATAATATTAACATCATACTCAACACAACAGAAATTTACATAATTGTGCAAACACTTATGAAAATTATCACAGGGAACTGAAGAAGAATACTCCTTATTGACTTTACAGGTCAGCCAAATAATTTCATTAAAATAATTGCTTTAAAAAGACATTCAAGTATCACTTTTGTTTAAATAAGTATAACACTAAATAAGCTTTAGCAAGGTCAGTCCAGTGTTGATCACATAAATTAGAAGATCGTGAATTATAACTGATATTTATTTTCAACATACCACCGGGGAGAGATTTTGCATTGCTAGTATCAGTAACCATCGGATCACTCATGCTGACATCAGCCACTTGAGCTTTAGAAGCTTTTAGCTCCTCTTCTCTAATCAGACTAGCCTTTAGAGCTTCTTCCTTTTTAATTCTGTTCTGCTCTTCTTCATAAGCAATTAGCTCCTCTCCAACTAAAGGGATCCTATTGGACAGGGTAACCTTAACAGCTTTTGGAGGCGGATCTGCCTGGAGCATGCGAGCTAACGTACCAAACTACATAAATAGCAGAAGGTGTCAATAACAGATACTAATACCATATTGAATGATGAAGCTAATCATAATGTTAATACAAAATAAAACCTGACATGTCCTCAAAATTATACCTGGGCTCGTTCTGTAAAAAGAACAAGATTTTTGAGATCAGTTGCCAATTCAACAAATATATCGTGAGAAAAACCTGCTTCCAAACTAGCCATGGAAGCTAAAATGACCTGTACAGGAATGCACATGTCAACACCATTCAAACTGCCAAGCATATTAAAGGATTTAAAGCTAAATGCTCCACAAAGTATACATGGGTAAACCACCTTTGGGCCTTCTGGAGCATTCTCAAGTTCACTCTTGTTAACAAGAAGTGTCACACGCCTGCAAAGCATAGGCATATATACTCATAAGAAGGTATTTAGGGTTCGCATCGAACGTGCTAGTTCAGTTGCAGTGATTTTTGTACTATACAAAGTTAGTGATTCAAATTTTCATATTGTCTGAGGTACGCATGTACCGTTACGAAGACCACTTACTTGAGAATAAAAGCATTGTCTCGTGTTGTCTCAAAGGACTTTGCCATTGCATCATTCATCCACTCAAGAAAGCTTTTGGCATAATCAATTGTGCTAGATGAAACATATGTTAGAAAGAAGATGGGATAATTCAAATTTTCTTCCGTCCAACACTGCAGTAATTGAGGAAACCAATGTCAGCAATAGTATAACAAATGACAAGGCAAAAGTGGTGTACTATCATTAAGTCATAAAATGCAATAAGTCTCGTCCCTACTAACCGTTTCCAATATTTGAAGAAGTTCTAAGACTCGCCCAGCAGTATCAACAGGTAGTAACACATTTCCATGAGATCTTAGAGTCTTCTTTATAGTTTCTGAAAAACAATGACAAACTTGAGTACACGCTAAGAGCAACACAGCCACATGAACTCAAACATCATATAACCTTATGCTTCTCTAAGCACATCCTCACTCAAGTTCAGCAACAGTAAGAAAGGAATAACAGTAATGAAACATTTGGCACCACATACAGCATATTTTAGAATGCAGTTGTCGAGACAACAAAACAAAAAGTATAACCTCACAGTACCTGTAAATTCTCTGTCTTTTTGTTTCCTGTTAGGCTGGTTGTTCAAAGCATTATATGCATCTGTTATCAGAACAGCAGGCCGCACGAAGGATGCCTGATTAATTCCATTCAAATGTCTGACAAAAATCACAGCAGTAAAAGCAGTTTAATCACCCTCACACATTGTAACCAATATACAAACACCTATCCAAAATTTAATTTCCACAAGATCAAGGAGTTACCTTTCTTTCCGATGGTTGTAATCAACTGCATATATAACATCCTCCCCATCTTTCGTTATCTTCCACACACTGCCTCCCAACAGATGTCCAGCCACATGCGGCGAGATAACAATCCCTTCTCCTTTGCCTACCAAAAAATGCACACATCAATACAAAACAAAAACACATGCATTCCCTTCCGACACTTCACACACTAGCATTATCAAGCCGAAACAACCATACCTGACAGATGATGATGCTGAGCATTGGTCAGCCTGGTCACATTCTGGAACGCAGAGTCGATATCATCCAGCGTAAACAAATCAAACTCCGAAACTTGCTGCAAATCTCACACAAAACCTCTCAGTCAGTGAACTACGACCACAAACACTTGGTACACATAGAGATACTCAAGACATACCTTGCGGGAGAGATAATGATCGTACATTGTCAGAAGACCTAACCGGTACACCGGCTCGGTGCAGAAGACCGGAGCGGCGAGGCCGAACTCCTTCGCCGCGTACGGAAGCGCGCCTAGGTGGAGCGTGTCTGAGTGGGACAGTAGGACCGCGTCGACTGTGGCGGCGACTCTGCAAAAAAAATTAAAAAATTAGGGCAGTTGAGAGAGAGAGAGAGAGAGATTTGACGACGGACCTGGAAAGAGGCTCGAGGAGTGAGGTGTCGAAGTGGTCGTTCCAGCCACAGTCGATGAGGAAGTTGAAGCCGTCGATGGAGACGAGATAGGATAGTGGATTCTCGTTGTAGACACCGCACAGCGGCGTTACCTGGACCGAAGTTCCCATACTCTCTCTCTCTCTCTCTCTCTCCGTCGCAGCTGGCTCTCTGTATCCGCGAGAGAGAGACTGTGACTTTAAATTTTGGTCGAGACGAGAGAGAAAAGTGGGGTTAGTTTGCCGTGAAGACTAAACCGACGTCGTTTTGTACCCTAACTTCAACAATTATCTTTTTCTTTATAGAATTTGGTTCACTGATGAATTGTTTTGGTGGTAAAATCGATTTTTTTTGGGAAAATTATTTAAAAACTTGAAAATAAATAAGTTTTTCAAAAAAATCAAATTATGACATCAAGGTAAAAAAGGTCTAATTTATAACACATTTTTTAAAAGAAAAAAATTAGCTGACATCATTTTCTCCCAAAAATGTCCAATAAGTTATAAAACTCACTTTTTTTATATTAATTTTGTCATTCTTTCCTAATTTGATTTCTAACTGTCTTTAAGAGAGAAGCAACTCTCTCTTCCCTCCTCCATTTTTGTTGGGAAGTGAATCTCGCTCTCTAATATCTCTTTCTCTCTCTCTCTGATCTCAATCGAGATTCAGAAATCGCAACAACAAAAACTCTGTTCGATCTTGAGGTCATAGAAAATTTCAAACATTATAAATTTCAAAATCTCTGTCTCTCTATCTTACTGACTCGCTATCTCTCGCCATCTCTGTACAGAAATTGATGAATTCATATGTTCAATTCTGTTGTACATCCAATTTTCACTCTGTTTTCTATATGATAAACAATTTGAATTGTTGTTGCACGAATCTGTTTTCGTTCGTAGTTGTATTAATCGATTTCATGATAGTATTCATTACTTTGCTCCTTGAACTATATGAATTGCGATATCAAAATCTACTTAATTAGGTTTGGATCTGATTTTGCTTCTAAAAATGCGTTTTAGTATATGTTAGAGTATCTGTCAACATAAATGTCTGAGTATTTGTCAACCTATCTGTCTGAGTATTTGTCAACCTATTTGCCTGAGTATTTATCAACATATTTGTCAACGTATCTGTCTGAGTATCTGTCACCCTGTTTATTCTGTTAAAAGTATCAGACCTTACTGTCAGTTAACCAAAGCATTTACATGTGTTTCTGCAACTCTTCTGTAGGTATGTTCAATGGCAACAACACCTTCTCCAAATATATTCATGGTTGAGAAGGAGTGATGGATATTTTGAGTGATGATTTCACATTTGCTGACATTGTGGATATAGTCCGTCAACGATTCAAATCACTCAACAACTCAATCTTGACGTACAAATATTGTATCCCACTAGAGGATGAACACATTTTCCTGGAAACTGACTGTGACGTGTTTTTAATGATGCTTTCTATCCAAAGACTCAATTCAAAATATATTGAGATCAGAATCACTGACCTGAATGAGGTAGAACTTTAAAAACTCATTTGAGTATCTATTTGAGTATCTGCTGCAATATTATGTCAAGCTAAAATATGTATATGTTTTCTCTTTCCAGCAAACAGGAAACATCAGTTCAAAGCAATCGGCGGTCTGTAACAATCATAATGAAAACTCAGGCCAGGATGTGCAGATAGATGGCTTCATGGAAATAAGTAAATTTGCAGACGTCAGTTTTGGATACTTTTGAGATGAGGAGACAAATGATTACTTGACAAAACTAAGGGCTAAACTCATACAAGAAAAAAAGCAGAAATTCTTAGGCGGGGTGACCGAGTTCATGGTGAAACTCAGAAAGTACTCAATCAAAAGTGGATTCAAGGTTACATATGAGAAGAATGAGCTCGCATGCGTAAGTGTACATTGTATATACAAAGGGCATGATATATGCAACTCGTTTGTGAAGGCAAGACTATTCCACGCGAATAGATCATTTTAAATCACTGAAATTAACAATAATCATACATACAAAGAAAGGGTCCGGAAACAGTCCAGTGAGATGATGAGGTCTTCTATTGTCAGGTATGATACTTTTTTCTAACATCACTAGCTACTTCTCCAGAAAAAATTTGTCTAAAGATATTGTTTTCTATACTTGAAACTTATCATTTATTTAATACCCAGCTCAATCGTTAAGGACAAACTGCGTGCTGATCCTAATAAGGGAGCCAAGGCCTTGCAGACATAAATCAGAAAGAGTTTTGGCCTGAAAGTCTCTTACAAGATGGTGTGGTATGGCAAGGAATTGGCAATGAACTCACTGCATGGAAAAGAAGTAGAATCATACACAAACCTTCTCTGGTTCCAAGATGAATTTATGAAGACAAATCTTGGCTTCAGAGTTGTTGTAGATATTGATCCAGAAACATAAAGGTTTCACCACCTTTTTGTGTCATTCGGTGCCTGCATGCAGGGATTCCAATACTGTATACCCATGTTTTCCGTTGATGCAAGTTTCCTCAAGAACAAATATAAAGGATAGATCATGGAGGCCTCTTCAAAATATGGAGATCAAGGTAATGTAGACAAATGAAAAATGTTTGGACCTCTTGGATATCTGTCTAAATAGTTGTTTGGGTACCTGATTGAGTATCTTTCTGGGTATCTGTTATTCCTTTTATAAACTCCATTTAAGTACTTACTCTGCAACTAGCTAGGAACCTTACCTTTTTGTTTCTTTTCGATAAACTCCATTTGCGATAGTCGATACCGAAAATGACAGCAACTGGAGGTGGTAATTGATGAACCTAAGAGATGAGATAGACAGACGACACAACATAAACCAGGAAAATAATACTTGGAGGAAAATAACATTCCTCTCTGATCGTCATAATGAAATTATGAATTCTCTTCCAGAGGTGTTTCTCAATGATTAACACGGCTATTGTTTTCGACACTTGGTTGCTAACCTCAAAGACAACTACAAAGGACACTCAAAGGATAGAATTTTTGAACTCTTCATGCAATGTGCATATGCAAGAAGTGAGAGACAATATGAATTCCTTTTTAACCAGCTTAAGCTAGATTGCGGATATGCAGAGATAACAGAATTCTTCAAGGATCTCCCAAAAGAAAAATGGTGTGCTACATTCTTCGAAAGAGATAAGTATGGTGAAATGACAAACAACATCTCAGAGTGCTTCAACAGCTGGATAGTACATCTTTGTGCACTGCCTATTTTCTACATTCATAATTATTTTTGTAGAATTTTGTAGACAAGTTGACAATGGAATAGTTGGGCTACTAATTCTAGGGTTAAAATGCACTTGTAAAAACAATAGTAATGTGGTTGGAAATCTAATTGAAATGTGATTATGTATGCATGTGAATGCAATATGTAATGTGATGTGTGAAAATGTGTGGTTTTACTAATTAAGTGTAATGTAGGGTAATATATATATATATATATATATCAACCAATAATAATTAGCACCAAATTGCTATATGAGCATGACCTCTAAAAGTATGAATTGCAATCTTAAAATACAAAGTTCGATTCGGAGAAGAGATTTGAAGAAGGAAAATTTGGTCGTTTTGCTAAAATTCCATTTTCGAAAAATCGGCTAGTTAGAATTAGAGTTTCTTACCGTTTCTAACTGGAGTAAAAATATTTTTATTATTTTTACTAACCTATAAAATGGAATGTTTCACGATTCCAGCTCGTGGCCTCGAACCCAAGATCAAGGAGTACCTGACTTGAACTCGAGTATCCATTGGACCATTTGCCCCACTCCGTTAATATTTCTCTAAAGCTCGTTTTTATACATTGTCTTCGCCAGACAATTTTTTTTATCGAATTTTCTAAAAGCTCTAAGTTCAAACTAAATTATGGTGATTTCTAAGTTTAACGAGTCATACAATAATCTAAACTATTATACTAATTTTCGGGGTATTACATGTAAACTGTAAATACTAAACATCCTAAAGGAAAAAGAAAAGAAAAGAAGAAAGAGAGAGTGATGGTTGTCAATCGGTTTAAATTTTCTTTTGAGTGAGTCATAATGAGACCAGGAATGTACACTTTTATCAAAGACCAGAAGGTGGAAATGTCCATGGGAAAGGATCGGGAACATCAGCTTACCACTGATGCCCAAAACCTTGAACAACCTCTCAAAAAGACGTTCATGCATCATCTTTATTTTCAGATCCAACTCAGAAACCTGTCAAGCAGCAGCACACAAAAAAGTAAACATATGCTATAAAAAAACACTGTGGAGACATAAAAATTAAAAGACACAAAGTCTAAAAAATAACATAAGGATTACATGAGCCAATGTGTGGAAAGCATAGGGAATTTGATCTCCCATATCATTCGTTAATTCACCGAGAATACTAGAATAACAATTCAAAACAGAGTTCGAGATCTCTTTGCCATCAATAATACACTCCAGATCATCACGATTGAAGAACTGGAAAGAATGAATACCTTGCCAAAACAAATCTCTGTCCAAAACAACAATAGAGCACAATTAAAACTGAAACATTACTATAAAAAAATAGATACCCAAAGAGATACATACGCAGATACTCAGACAGATAGACTAACAAATACTCACTTGCTTTTCTCAGTTTTTGTCTAGTACATCACCAAATCACTCTGGTAGCTCTCTCCCATGTGCAGGAAAATATCACGTTGAATAAACGGTATGGTCGGCTTCTCCTTATTCGACAAACTCACCTGAATTCTTCCCGGCTCGCCTCTCTTCTTATTCAGCGATTTCACTATAGACGGTGAAGATACTTCCTCAATTGTAAACTCTCCGCTCGGCACTATCTCTGCCACATCAACATTTTTGCTCCTTCTTCTAGTCTGGGGCTTTTCGATGACTACATTATTGCCCAAACGTCAGTAGATCTCGTCCCTTCAAGGGTTTCCTGGACTTATTATTTAAATTCTTAACATAGGAGCAGAGATAAATGTTATCCCTATTGAGTCTAATACTAGGGCCAGGAAGTGGCTTGGGAATCAAATCTGTGCGAACTGATGGAAGAGATGAACCACCAACAGGAGGAAGATGAGTCACCAGGCTTTCCATTACATCTGGAAACACAACTGTAGTAACAGGCAATGCCACTGGACTAGGAGAAGGGGTAATTCCTACACTGAAAAATGGTGTAGACTCTACCCGTTGGGAACTCTTCTTCTTTTTTGACAAATTCCCTAACAAAGATACAAGAAGAAGAAAATATTCAACACAAAAGTTACAAAAAGACATATTACACTACATGTCCAGAGCAAAAACACAAATATATTCTAAACAGATACCCAGTACGATACCCAGACAGATACAAATACATAGACAAATACACACACAGTTATACAGACACAGATACACAAACATATACTTAAACAGATACCCACAAAAAAAGAAGTAGGGGCTTATGTTCTGTGACTTAAAATTAGGCGAATTATAGAAAATAAAATGACTGAGATCTATTGTTTTCAAATGACAGAATCGGTACCAGATAGTGATTTTTTATATGCAGCAACATTCTTCTCCAACTTCTCATTATGTTCAACAAGCTGCTGATTGAAGAGTTCAAGTGTCTGATTTGCATCTTCAACTTGTTTATTTTCCTTCTCAAGATCCTCCTTTTGACTTTGCAAAGCATCCAGTCTCCTCCGAAACTTCTCATTTGCTGCTTGAGACGATTGAAGTGCTTCAACACCATTTTCAACTTGCTTATGCAATTTGCTATTTTCTTCAGTAGAAATTTGTATCTTCCCCTGAGCAGCAAGTTGAAGTTGTGCTTCATTGAGTTGCTTCTTCAACAACAAAATCTCTCCATCAACAGCTTCATCTTTAGCATTGCCATCTTCAACTTGCTTCTTAAATTTAGTATTTTCTTCAGAAGCACTTTGTATCTTCCCTTGAGCTTCCTGGAGTTGAAGTTTTGCTTCACCGACCCTCTTTTTAAAGTCGGAAAACTGTAAAGCAAAATTTCTTGCACCAGATTCACCGACATCCTTCGTCTCTCTTAATCTAGTCTTAAGCACGAATTTATCCCAGAGGGATGCTGCAAGTTTGTTCTCAACATCCAGCAGTTTTTTCTCAGCAACTTTAACTTTAGCAGCACCATCTTCAACTTGCTTCTGCAATTTACAATTTTCTACAGCAGAAATTTCTATATTCCCTTGAGCAGCAAGTTGAAATTGTGCTTCCTTGAGTTAGATTGTGCTTCTTTCAGTTCCTTCTTCAAAGTCATATTTTCTACAGAAGCACCTTCAACAACGTCCTTCATCTCTCTTAATCTCGTCTCAAGCACAGTTTTCTCTGCCTTCAATACTTCAATCACAGTCGTAGAATCATCAGTATTTTCTAATTTATTCTTAAGATAATTAATCTCCTTCTCCAGAGAAAATTTCTCCATCACCAAAGAATCATCAGTAGTTTCTAGTTGATTCTTAAGAGACTTAATCTGTCGGTCTATAATACCCGAATTAAACTCAAGGTATTCCTTATCCTTATTCAAAACTTTAATGACAACTCAAAGAGCTGCATTGAATTTCTGCATTTTTTGGATCTCCACATCCTTCTGCATGTTACTATCTAGCAACTGCTCACTAAAATCTTCACTTTCCTTCAACTGCAAATCCTTCTCCGTAATAGCTTCTTACAACTTCTCAACATACTCTTGACTATCTTTCAACTCAACATCATTGGCACGCAACTCAGCTTCAAAATTGGCATAGTCATCACTACCCATATCATTGATACTTTCCATGACAGGAACTATAACACCATCATTTTTAGTTTTCTTGGTCCTTGAATCAAAAAAATAATTGGCTTATGAAAAAACAGATCTAGAAAGATACCCAGACAGATACACAGACAACTATTTATCAAGAAGACAACTATTAACAACAACAACAAAAGTTAGATACTCACCCTTAGCATTTCCAAGCTTCTGATGTTTCAGAAATGAACAAAAATATCACAGAGACTGTACTTCACCATGCCAATCTTTGAATACTCCTTATCAGCTTTTGATTTGACAATGTTAATGATTGAAACAAGATAAAACTGATACAAAAGACAATAATGAACACAATAAAGAACAGAAGACAGAACTACAGACAGATACTCAAGAAAAATTTACCGGAATAATAATGTTGCAACCACCAATATTTATCGCATTGCTTCTATACGACATCTTCTCATCCTCATCATTCTCAGCCTTCTCCACATTCATCTTCTTTGCCTTCTCTTTCTCCAGCTTCTTTGCTACCTCCTTCTTCTTGGCTACTTCTGGAACAAAGTTCTTTATGTAAATGTCCAATGCATTGAACATGTTATCATAAACAACAGTTGCCCAAGCTATATCATTCATTCCTTCAATACTGCATACGCAGTTTGCAAAGCCAAGTGCCAAACCTCCATTAGAATTAGACATCAAAACATAGGCCAGCAAAAACAAAACCAATAGACAAACACAGTTGTCAACTCTATATTTGGCACCAAGTAAATTCTCCAACCTACTCTTGATATCTTTCTTGCAGATTGACTTGATGCCCCTAAACATACTATATAGCCAATATGTAATCTTCACATTCTCATCATTCAATGCAATTGGTCTTCCCTCCGTCCTCAAACCCAACAAAGATCTGACATAATCAGGAGTGATACGGTGAACACGCGTTGCATGGAACTGAAACGTCATATTCTCCTTCTTATACGCGTCATCCATAACAGTAATTGCATCATCCGACTTAAAGAAGTCCCGTTTATCAATATCACCGTCGATGAATGCACAATTTAGATCATTGAAGAGTGTATCCTTCAGCCTCTTCCTCACATCATTGCTGATATTATTTTGGTTAGCAACAATGAACTTCTGGAAATTGTGCAAATAGCACCGGAACTGACACTTCCAGGTCCGTTGCACCACCGGGACAACTTTTGGCTCATCCACTACTTGTTGATGTTGTCTAAAAGGTACCTCATCATCATTTCCTATCTCTGAATCACTATCAGAAATTGATTCAAAAGACTCCACTATATTCTTGGACTTGCCCTTAATCTCTTGTTTCTTCATACACTTAGTCTTCCTCATCACCATCTTCTTCGTCGATGAATGCACAAATTAGATCATTAAAGGGTGTGTCCTTCAGCCTCTTCCTCACATCATTGTTGATATTATTCCGGTTAGCAACAATGAACTTTTGAAAATTGTGCAAATAGCATCGGAACTGACACTTCCAGGTCCGTTGAACCACCGGGGCAACTTCTGGCTCATCCACTACTTGTTGATGTTGTCTAAAAGGTACTTAGTCTTCCTCATCACCATCTTCTTCTTCTTCTTCTTCTTCTTCTTCTTCTTCTGTTCTTCCTTCTTTACAACTTCCCTGACAATCTTTATAAGACGATCATCGAAAATAATAGGACTAGATGAAGAGGAAACCACTATTCTTCTCTTGTTCCTTTTTTCTCTTTTCAATTTTTTTAAAACAACCTGCTCCTCCTCATCAGAAGAAGAAAAAGAAGTTGAAGAAAAAGACACATCATATTCCGACAATTGAGCATACTTTTTTATTCTCTTCATAGTTGATCTCATCTTTCTTTCGACTTCACTGTCTGATTCTTGGACTGCTCTATTGCGTTTCGTCATTGATTATAGAATAACTGCAAATGATCAACACACATATAGTTAGACAAAAATCACAAATAGATATCCAAAAATAGTAAGATAAACAGATACCCAGAGAGATACTTACAAAAGATATACATAAAAAGACTTTCTACCACAAACACAACCGCATGAAACAAGTACAACAACAAAAAAATAAAATGAAAACCTTAGAAAAGTGTTAACAACAACAACAACATTTCAAAAACATGAAAATGATACTCAAACAGATACTTAGACAGATACACAGATAGATACTTCGACATATCCAGACAAAGCCCTTCAATCACAAACACAACAACAACAACTACTACTACAACAAACAAATAGCATTTCGAACACATTACATCAAAAACCTACTACAAAAATCATGAAGAAAAAAAAGTGAAATTACCGAAAATAAACTCAACCACGAAAAGGAACATGCAAACAACAACATTTCATAACTTCATAAACGAACAACAAAAAGGAAGATGCAAACTCCTTAGAACAAACGAAAATAAAAAAACCCAAGGATTTCAAAGAGAGATTCTTACGAAGAACTCGAGACGACAAATTAAAAGGAGACGACGACGGACACGAAAACAAACAACGGCGAACACGATGATGGCGAAACAAAACGCGATGGGAGCGAGAGTGAGAGTGAGAGAGTACGAGATCTGAGAACGAAAGAGAGAGCGTGAGGAGTATATAGTTAAAACGCGGGAGTTAGAGACTGACAAATAAAGTAAAAATGACGAAAACGCAGGTCTGTTACAAACTTAAAATCAGAATGAATTTTTTTAAGATAAAAAACACATGTTAGGTTTTTGAGGAAAGAAAATGTCTAAACTGAGTCTTCCTTTCATTTTTTTTATCTCATTCTAAATTTCTAATTATGAAAAACAATCCAAAGTTCTAGTGAGCAAAGTTTACCGTGAATTAAAAAATATTATACAAAATAGCGCCAAGAATTATCGGACATTTGTGTGATCAGAAAGATAAATTTGAGATCGGTTTACGCAGATTCACCTCAGTCCTACTCAAAGATAATATGAAAATATAGATCTTTACTTGCTTCTCATGTTTATTAGCAAGAAGCTATCTCTTACTCCAAAATGTTTTGCTCTCTTGGTTCTTTCTGTAGTAGACTAGGAATCATGAGTCACGACAAATACTCTAATGAGACTCATCTGTTGATGATACACTACTTGCCTACTCAAACCTCTTTTAGTTCGGTTTTAACAAGAAAGGAAGTATGGTTTCATATTTCAAAGAGCTCTCTGTAATTGGGTATGACAGTTTTCAGATCTCAATTGTTAAGGGAAATACAGTGGAACAAGTTCAGTTGCTAGTAAATAGACATTGATTTTGCGCATCTCTACTCAGGTTTTTCAAGTAAGATTAAGCCTTCCCGAGTGAATGTACAACTTTCAATTCCCTTTGCAGGGAGGGTACAGCAAAGTATCGAGGTTGTAAGACCACCAAGAAAATTGACTCATACTTCTATCTCGTGAACTTTGTCGTTGAAGCTTGACAAGGGTCCATCCCATAGTTCAGCTAGTTCCTTCCTTATCCAAGAAATGACAACAATCGGCCCCAGCGTTGAAGGGACCTATACTCATTTACCAAATGTGCAACAAGTTAGAAGCAGTGGTCATTAGGTGCAATCGAATCTTCTAGGATATCAAACATACAAATCAAATGAGACTTTTTAGTAATGATAGCAACTCCATATAGCACCAACAAATTTCCTAGAGCAAATCTAACACTTTAAGTCTGAAAATTCAATGTACATGTACTGAAAAACCGAAGATTATACATTCATCGATCCCATGAGAATAAAACAGACAATACCATTGAAGTTGAAAAGGCAAAAAGGTTTACCAAATAGAGAAGTGCTGGTTGAGGGGATTGAGTTAAAACTCCAGCTGCTAAAGCTGTGACCAGTCCAATGGCATATCCAGGAAGGGCATACCAAATATATTTGTGCCCCTTTGATGAATGCATATCTAGCAAATTTACTGTATTACTGCTCTTTCGATGATCAAAACATAGGACCAAAGCCAGAAGCATGGCAGGAATTGCCTGCAATAGAAGATGACCAAAATAAAGTATTGCTTGATACTCCTACAATGTGATGTTGTAATAAGTAATTTACTGAGAACAATACAAGATGTTAATGACTTGCATTATGAGAAAGTTCAACTCTAAATTCTGAACCAATTAATCCACCTTCATATATATTGCATCACAAATAACATTGAAGAACGTAGAAGATGAGTAATATCAGTTAAAATCAACGTTAATGGAACATTTAGAAAGTCACAATGTGGTATTTGTTTGGCCATCATATATGAGGTTCAAGGTTTGGGAATCACTGATTGGAATCTAACCATCCATATATCCAAAGCAGAATGTCATGAAATTGATACTACAAGTACCGCAACATTGCACTGTGGTAGACTGGTAGTAATCCAAAGCAACACAATTTGAAGAACTAGCAAGTTACACAAATAACATTAATGGAAATGGAAGATGACATACCATGTCCCCCAGACCAAGCATCATGAAGTCTCTGGTACTTCCTACAGGAGTCACTCCACCAAATAAGTTCCTAGGAAAGACGATCTTCACAGGCAACTCCAACTTTTTTGTTACCATTTGCAACCCAGGAAGACTCAAACTATTTGCTACCGTGTGAACAGGGTTTGAGGCTTGTTGTGTTGCTACTGATACCATTACGTTTGCCCCAAAAAATCTCTCAGAGAAGAAGACCCAGAAGATGTCATATACAAATAGACAGACAAGAAGCATTGCACAAACTTTGATATTCGGAAGACGGACGTGACTCACGAAGGCAATACATATGGAAATCCCCAATAAGTTGTTCAGCATCCAATGCCCGGTAACAAGCCAAGTAGCAACTGTAACTATGCATAAAACCAGTAACGATCCTTGCGTGCGAGTAAATGACTTTGAGCAACACCTTGACACATATGGGTCGGCCAAACCAAGCTGTGACTTCAGATAGGCTACGTAAGGAGAAAAGCAGAAAAACAGCGAAGACACAGAGGCAATGGCGGTGAATACAGTCAGCAGTTGTGAAACAGATGTGAAGAGGTAGAACATCAAAACCAAGCTTATGGAGCTCATTACGGGGATCATGAGTGCTTGAGACCTATCTAACGTTATTGATGCTTCAGAAAAGTCACGATTACGCTCCATCTCCTTCCCATAATTGAGAGCACGAAATGCAGCCCCAAAAGTCGCACCTACTGCCGTTAGAATTAGAGAAACTGGTGCAGGTTCCAGCAAGTACAACAGATCCCATACAGAACCCATCACTAATCCAACAATCAAGCTATTCTACTCTATTCTTATCTCAACACCGGACTTCTCCCCCGAGCATAAATTAATCCCCAAAAAAAAAGAACTACCAATCACAACATGAGTATCAAAGCTGCAATGTCACTCCCTCTGGACCTTGAGCAGAGAAATCCAAGCAACCTGCAACACATTGCGACAATGTCACCACGTTATCAAAATCTGTCTCACAAAATATAGACTCTTGAATTCCATTAGAACCCTCTACCAATCTCAAACAAAACCTTCAAAATTTAACACTATCTTCTCATATTTTCCATAAAGTATTAAAATTTCTCAAGTTCATGACTCAACACGTCAATTTGTGATCCAATTTCAAACCTTTCACTTACATCCTACACTAAAACGAATAAAAGAATCACTGACATCGATAAATTCACAGACCCAATCCATCTGGGGATTCAACATGAACAAAAATATGAACCCAATACGTAAAATTAGAGTTTAATACGTACAGGTATAGCTAAAGATCTGAGAGATGAGAAGCAGAGATGAAGAAGATGGAGTGAGGACTAACCTTGGACTTTGAGGGAGTTTGAACTTTCTGTGTGATTCAAGCGTGTTTCGTTTCAGTGTGTTTTGTATGAGCTTTTCTATGCAAAATGACAGCTCTTTTGATTATTTTCAGTTTCGCCCTTATACTTTTGGCTCTTTTCTACTTTATTACCTCGTTTGGTTATGCGGTTTGGCGCTTTAGTCGACTGCTTTGGTCAAAGGAATTTTCCTATTTTTTGTGTATTTTTTATTCTTTGTTTTATTTTTCATTGGTCAGTTGTTTTATTTATTTATTTTATTTCAGAGATCAAACTATTGTTTTGTTTTTAAGGTAACCGAAGGTATTGAATTGAATCAAAATAATAATAAAATTACTCAATAATCACCTTAAAATGCACCAAGAAAATTTGACCTACATTTTTAGTTTTTCGCATATAGAGAAACAAAGTCACAAGACTCCAATCAAGAACATGTCACATATAAACGAAGACTTGAACACTCGGTGTAAGTGATCTTGACTGTTTAGTCATGCAACACTTAACTTTGTTGTCATTATCAGCCACACTTATTCTACGGTCTATATATTTACTCTATCTATATTGTTTACTCTTTAGTGTATGCACATTCTTACACAAGTTAATTGCAGTGGCAGATCTAATGTCAAAAGCTTAGGTGAGCCGAAAAAAATCAGAAAGATTTTTTTTTTAAGAGTTACATACAATAGCAATGTGAAAAAAAAATTGTAAAACAAGGAGTCTAAATTAGGCTTAGTTTGAGATTAAAGTGAAAATATTTAACTTTTAAAAAACACAGTTTAGAAAAAATAATCATTTACTTGCTTATTTATAACCATGATTTTTGTACTTAAAAAATAAAAATAAGCAATTTTTCTTATTTTATCAAACACTCGTTTTATCAAATTAGTTGACAATAAGTTTATTTAATTTCAAAAATTCAACACAAAACAGCGTCTTAGACTATGTAAAAACATAAGGAGAAGTGAAGTAAAAAAGAGCATATATAAAGAAGAAAAACTAATCGATTGTAGTGGGTTATGTTATTTGGACTTACTAAGTTACAATTTCCTACCCAATAGCATTCTTTTTTTCCATTGACATTTTAAAACCTTGCCTAACAATTATTGGGTTACTTTTAGATCTGCCTCTAGTTAATCGCTAGCTAGTTTGTTACTATGTTCATAAAATATGACTATTGTAAATAATTTGTTAGTTTATCCAGATTATACTTTTAAATCATCCTCAGATAGTCAGATTCATGTTCTGTGGGATTTACCTATGATTGGGAAATGGTAATCATGATTTCATCTCCATCATTTTCATATTTCGTTTGAAGTAATCATCATAATCATAGCAAAATCTATAGCCATATAAGGTTCCGCCAGGCCCATGATCTCAAGTCTAAATCAAGTTCGTGGGTATGGGCCCCATGAAACCCAACACCACCCGCCCCACTCCATCACCTTTATAAAAATAAGCTAAATAGCTAATTAAGCTTCCTCCTCTGCTCTCTCTAGCTTGCTTCCTCTTTCAGCCGAATCTTTCCAAATTCCAACTACCTTTGTTCTTCTTCAAGAACTCCGTTACGCATATACTCCCTTCTGGTAAATGCATAAATTCTCCCAACTGTTTCCACTTTTTCGTCGTTAAATGCAATAACTAGCTCCCTCACACATTCCATTTCTAACTCCATATATTCGATGCTTAAACAAGACAGAACGACGTCTCTAGTGGTCGACGAGATCTGAAGACTACGGCGGCGATTATAATGAAGAATGTGAATGCAGTGGTGGCTGTCACCGTGGCGCTGCTAACGTGCGCGCCTTGGTGCATTTCTTCGCAGCCGCATAGGTCGCTCATGGTGAACATGACCACTGTCCGAAACGCTTCGGCTCTCGGAGCTTGTAAGTTCTTTCTTGGCTAGCTATCCGATGTACCGACTCTTTTTTCTTTTCTTTTTTCCCCATAGAAGTAAAAGACAGAACAATGCAATTTGTTTACTTTGTGTTTGTTTTTATATTTGGCGGCGAATATATTCGCAGTTTGCTTGGATGGGAGCTTACCTGCGTATCATCTCCACAGAGGATTCGGCGCCGGAGCAAGAAACTGGCTTTTACAGTTTGAGGTAATCTCATTCGTTCTTACTTTTAAAGTTTAGTTTTTGGTAGAAAATATTAGACACGAAAAAATGGGCAAGTCCGAAGTGCTCTGTTTTTAGCTTTGACAATTCGTGACTCGTGGGTCCACTAGATTTGGACTTGGAGGGGGACTTGGGGTAAAGGGGTGGCTTACGGATAGCTACGATGTCGTTTTAGGTGTTTCTATGCCTTGTGTCGCGTGCACGTTAACCAGACAACTAGCACTACCGTGGGCGGCTACCGCCACAGTGCTGATGTGGTGTCCTCTTATTAGCTGAAACAGAGACTTGCTTTTATTTCCTGTTCTAGTCCCACTATAGGGACAAAAGTGCAGTCACCTTCTGGACATTGCCGCAATAACTTGGCGAGGAAAACAATAGTGTTGTGTATATTAGAATCTGCGTCACTATATAGAAGGAAGTTGTAAAGCGACGTGTTTAACTTAACAATGAATCGATAATAAGCATAATTTCTTAGACAGAGTAAAAGTCTTATCAGAAGGTTCACTTCAAGGTTACGCATGAAATGTGTTGTCGTGGTCCAAATACATAGCCAAATTCTGTTAAAATCCGTTAGGTAAGCAGGTGCGACCGTGCGAGGGTCCAAGGATGAAACTTTATGATGGATCATGGATAGCTTAAGTTTTTCGCATTCATGATCCGTGATGATGACAATGGAGAACAACGTACGTACATTTGATTTTTTTTCTTTTGTGTTTGTTGCAGGGTGGAGGGTGGTGCAATGATCTAGAGTCGTGTTTGGAGAGGGCCAAAACAAGAAGAGGTTCAACACGTTTGATGAGCAAATGGGAGGTCTTTTCTGGGATTCTAAGCAATAATGCCACTCTTAATCCAGGTACTAACTACTACATGTTCTTTCTTTTTCATCTTCAAGTCCAGTGGTTAAAATTCAAGCAGTAGTTCGTTATCTAGTGGCCCTTGTCAGACTTTCTCACATGATATGTTTTTAAGGACCTTAAGGCATAGCTAGCTTCCATTATTGGTTTCATTATTTTGGTCTAGTTTGGCTTACAGCTAGGATAAGATTCCAAAGTTCTTGCATCAATCGAAATCATCTATAAACATTTACTGCTGCTGATCACATACGCCAAACGGTGCAGTAAGTTATAACTCACAAGACATAAGTCTGATGATTATTATTTTGTTACTCTAATCTAAAGAATTCACAATTACTGGAATGGAGAGGTACAAGAATTGGTTCATAGTGAGATTGGTGTTCATAAGAGTCCATTAGAAACACTGTTGTTCGAAGGAACTGTACGTTTTGAGTTCCTAATTCTTCTAGGCAGAACTATAAAGATACTCTCTTTGAATCCTAGAGTAATTAACACAAAGTACCGGAGAGCTTCTCTGTTCACTACTTAAGCACATCCTTATATGTTTATCTCTTAGTTCTAATCATTGGAGAAAAACCTTGTTTTTTGGGACCAGGATCTAGATTCTTAGCATTGACCCTAATTGCCTAATATTACATGCATTTCCTGATATGGATGTGAGCAATGAGAGTGTTGTAGTCAATGTTCCTCGAGTTCTATATTGTCCCATTCACGTGATAAATATAATAGCAATGTGTAGCTGCAGACAGCTTATTTCTTGGTTGTAACTTCACCCCAGATCCTTCCAGCCTTTCGTTAGACTGTTGTTTTTTCTGGTCAATGGTAAAAATTGACCTATGTCCAACGAGTTGGTCCAGATGAATAGTCTGAATCTACTACTCATAAATTTACCCTACAGTTTATATTAACTTCAGACGCTTAAAACCTTGTTTTAAGCTTCCTTTATCAAATACCAATGAGTTTGTTTATCAATCACAGAATTCGTTAATGTAGCTGAAGAAATGTTCCCATTCGGGTATTCTCTGCACATAAATTTCACAAGTATGCTATAAAAGCTTAATATAGAGAGACAGGAATAATTTATGGTCTTGCACAGTGCTCATCTGAGCATCTTTGCCTAAAAGGACGTTGTTATACATGTAATCTTGATAGCCATGTTGTGTTTGTGAACCAGACTTTTACAACTGGAACCGTGTGAAGATTCGATATTGTGACGGAGCTTCATTTGCTGGAGATGCAGTATATAAAAATGGGGTACTCCTTTAATTCTTTGCAAGTTTTGATTCTTCAGTTTAATCTGCAATGCTTCCCCCTGTATAACGATGAAGATCCGGAGAGATCTGAAGATCTCAAGAAGTCTCAACCCCTATATGGACGCAGAGTAGTTGTACTTCAGTTACCAGTTCAAACTAATGTGTTAATACTAAATAACTGATCCTTTCTTATTTGGATGTATGTGAATGCGCGTGTGAAATGAATGACAGACATCGTTGCTCTATTTCAGAGGGCAAAAGATTTGGGAAGCCATCGTTCTTGATCTTCTGCCTAAAGGTCTAGGAAATGCGCGCAAGGTAAAGCAATGTTCATCATAGAGTTACTCTACATCAGTACACAAACTTAGTTCTTCGATACACAAATTCTTACTTTTCCATTTCTTCTGTAGGCTTTGTTATCAGGTTGCTCGGCTGGTGGCTTAGCAGCATTTTTACATTGTGATGACTTCACCAAGTATGTGCCAAGTAATGCCAGTGTTAAATGCTTGAGTGATGCTGGATTCTTTCTAGATGAGTAAGTTCATTCTTACTACACTTTTGGTCTTTCCTAGTTCAAATTACATTGCAATTGTTGCTTCATGCACTTTGGTCATTACATATTAATAACTTTGTCTTTCTATACAGAAGAGATATAGGTTTGAATCACACAATGAGGTCTTTCTATAAAGACCTTGTCTCTCTACAGGTATTCTTGTCTTTTCTGAGTCAGATTAATACTTGGGAGACTACTTACATTTCTGCTTGGTTGTGTATCTGCATTTTATTCATGAAGATTTGCTCAACATTTAAATGTATTCATGTCAGGGTGTAGAGAAGAATCTGGATAAGAACTGCACTGAGTCCCTTCCTTTTCCTGAGTTGGTATTCTTCCTTCCTACAAATCGATTTAACTATGGATATACTACCAGTCTTGCAATCACTTGACTTGTACGTTCTAACTTGCGCCTTATTTTGTTGTAGTGTATCTTCCCACAGTATGCATTGAGATTCATCACACCGCCTTTTTTCATCCTGAACTCAGCTTATGATGTTTACCAGGTATGCATTCTCTTAGATTGCAATCATTGCATACATTAATGCATATTAATAGTTTAATACATTTTACTATAGTTAGTAAAACTTGTAATGTCCACAGTTCCATCATGGGTTGGTGCCGCCTTCAGCTGATCCACGAGGACACTGGAATCGTTGCAAACTGGATCCAGCAGCATGCAATCCTGCTCAGTTAACTGTGTTACAAGGTGGTTCTTCACTCTCAAACAATAAAAATGTTCAGTTTTCGCTCTTTTGTCTAGTGCGCGCTTAGCGAATCATCTAAATTTTACTTGTACCTGTCAGGTTTCAGGCGCGACATGCTTGTTGCTCTGGCTTTGTTTTACAAGTACTCGGCAAGAGGAGGGATGTACATTAACTCATGCTTCGCACACTGCCAAAGCGAGTCTCAGGACACATGGTTTGCGGATGATTCCCCGAAAATACACAACAAGGTAACTAAAATTGACTGTTACACATAACATAAACTTGTATGAGTTGTATTCACTCACTCTCAGAAAGTAAAATCCTGACTGGTGTCTTTGACAGACCATTGCAGAAGCAGTTGGTGATTGGTACTTTAGCAGAAGGAAAACTAATAAGGAAGTAGACTGTGCATACCCTTGTGACACTACCTGCCATAACCTTGTACCAGCACGCACAAGCTCCGGTACTTCCTTCATGCATTTAAAGACACTAGTGTGTTATTGGAGTCTCTCTTCATTCTTAGTCCACTTCAGTGAGCTGACTCAGTAGATGATTGCAGGTCTTGTAGAACATTTGAACTTAATGGAGGATTGATAGAAGCTCTTTGGCAGCTTTGCAAGGAAGCCTATGAGCTAGAACTCTAGAAGTCTAGAATACATGTACAAAGTGGAGGATACAGAACTTATGCTAGAACAAAAGGAAAATATTAATTTGCACACCTTGTGCATGATTTATCAATTCAATTCATCATTGTAATTGAGATCATTTTCTCCAAAGAAAAGAATTTAGTCAAAATCGAAAAAGTCTACTGATTACAAGCAAGAACATAAAACAACGACGAACAATCACAAGAATGAAGTCATTAATTATCTGACAAATATATTTTCACGCAAAGACAAAATGAAATAAAAATACCTTAACCCAATCATTTGCAATTAATGCAAGGCCAAATACGTAACTTCAACTTCACTACAAACGATATCAAACGCCACCCTCACCCCAGCAACCGCGCCTTCCCATCTCAGCTTTCACCATGTGTCCCTTAGAGCATGTGCACCCATGTTTTGGGTGAGGAATTCCTATTTTGAGGAATTCCTCACTTATTTGAGGAATTCCTCAAAATAGGAATTCCTATTCCTGTTTTTCGTGCAGCGGTTTCCAAAATAGGACTTCCTATTACTATTCATTAATATTTAAAATATTTTACATTTACCTTCAAATAATACTTTCACCCAATAAGATGCCGACACGTGTCAATCTGGATCGTATAATTGGTAGCGGATTTCCGATAAGATTTTGGACCCGTAATTTTGAGACACGTGTCCTGTCTACGTGGCGGTGTCGGCAAAATTATTAATGGAGATATCCGGTAAGATTTTCGGTAAGATTACAACCAATCGACAGTCGACACGTGTCGTTATCTGAAAAATCTGATTTTTCAAGATGGCTATAAAAGAAAGAGCTATGTGTGTTCGGTAGACTCACACCAACTACGCATCACTTGTAGTTTACTCGTATCTAAGCCACCATAAACACTTCTTCCCTTTTTCCTTTTCATCAAGATGAATCCCATGGGTTTCGGTACCTTTTTCAATCGGAGGCGACAACAACGCCGGCGAAATGCAGAAACTGCCAATCAATTTGTCATCGACGCGGTGGCCGTTGATGCAACTTTTGATGATGAACCACCACCACGCCGCCTTCCAAATCAACCAAGGATGAGGGAGTCTAGGGGCCAAAATCTTATGGAAGATTACTTCATCGAACGCTCAGTCTTCACCGACCATGAATTTCGTCGACGGTTCCGAATGAGCAGAAATACATTCAACCGTGTAATGACGGACCTCTGCAACAACGACCCATTTTGGCATCAAAGAGCCGACGCCACTGGAATGGTCGGACTCCTTCCCCAACAAAAGATGACCGGTGCTCTCCGGATGTTGGCCTACGGCTCAGCTGCTGATCAGTGTGCCGAAATCACAAGGATGGGGGAATCAACAACTCTGGAGTGCATGAAGAAGTGGTGCACCCAAGTGGTAGAGCTTTATGGTACCCGTTACCTCCGTGCTCCAGATCAGACAGACATCACTCGACTTCTAAGAAGGGCTAGACATCGAGGATTTCCTGGTATGATCGGAAGCATTGATTGTATGCATTGGGAGTGGAAAAACTGCCCAACCGCTTGGTCCGGGGCGTACTCAGGGAGGAAGGGTCGTCCAACTATCATCTTAGAGGCAGTGGCCTCATATGACACATGGATCTGGCACAGTTTCTTCGGGGTACCAGGAGCTCAAAATGATATCAACGTGCTCTACCAATCAGATGTCTTCGATGCAGTGCTTGCTGGAAGAAGTCCGGCTGTGACTTATAAAGTGAACGGTATGACATACCGTAACGCTTATTACCTTGCCGACGGGATATATCCGAGGTACTCCTCGTTTGTCAAAACGATTTCGAATCCTCAAGATCTTCCACAAAAGCTTTTTGCGAGGAAGCAAGAGTCCTACCGCAAGGATGTGGAGAGGTGTTTTGGCATCTTACAATCTCGTTGGGGGATAATTCGTCATGCAGCTCGGTGTCACCGCCTTTCGACGTTAAAAAGCATCATGTTAGCGTGCATCATAATGCACAACATGATCATTGAGGAGGAATTCGTGGAGGATGAGTTTGAGGAGAACGACGAAGAAGATCTCCAAAACCCAGCTACTGCATTTAACGCTTATGATGGGCCAGTGGATGAAGGGGGGAACCGAATTCCTTTCCAGCCGGTTGGAAGAGATGGACAAAATGAACAACGGTTTAATGACCGTATTGTTGATCTCCAATCTGCTTACATCCATGGAGAGCTTCAGAAGGACTTAGTTAAGCACAACTGGTTTATTGAGACAGGGGAACAACTCTAAAATATGTTGTTTTAATTGCATTGTTGTGAGTTTGAATTACGTATTTCTATTATGTGTGTTTCAATATTTTGTTATGTGTGGGAACTTGGTGAAAATAAAGAAAGTGCAACCTTGTTTATGTAAAAGGGAAACTACAATGTTTATTTAAAGTGCATAAATTAAACTACATAGTACATAATTTAAAGTGCATGAATTAAACTACATAGTACATAATTTAAAGTGCATAAATTAAACTACCTAGCACATAATTTAAAGTACATAATTTAAATTACATAAACCATAATTTAAGTGCTTGGAAAAAGGGGGCGATAACAATTGGAATAGCCTTCTTCGCTACCTTCTTCTTCAACCCCATCCAATTGAGAAAGGATTTCTGCTTTTCTCTTTGTGAAATACCTCTTGGATTTAGGAGTCATGCTCTCGGTATCCATTGACATAATCCGAGTTTCCTCTGCCAAAGCCCTTAATTGGATGTCTTTCTTTTGAAGGGCGATTTGCTCTCGCATAAGGGAAACCTCAATTGCATCACTTTCCGCTTGATTGCGACCATAAGATTCTTGATTTGCCGCAATCCTATTCAAAGCCTCGGCTCTTTCATTTGATTGCGTCATACCCTTTTTCCCTTTTTTTTTCGCTTCCTTTGCCGCTTTCACTCCCATAGGACGCTCCGGAGAAGAAGGAGCTTGGTTACTCATTGGTGTGCCAAATGCATCATCCTCCTCCAAGTTGACGGTGGGAGGCATTGAGCTTGCGGGATGTGGTGAAGAGTAAGACGGAGTAGATGATAAAGAAGCCGGAGGTGTACTAGCCTCGACATGGATGAAGTAAGGATGATTCTTCACTACTTCCCAACAAGCAAAGTCTTTAAACTCTTTCTTTTTTTTTGCCACATAAAATGATTGAGCACATCTCATCTAAAAATTAATAATAATAACATGAAATAAATAACTTGTAATTCATAAATAGCAAGTGAAATAAATAACAAGTATTTCATGAACATAAGTTGAAACAATATGGTAAAAAATGAAATAAATATTGGAGATCAAAAACATTACCTCATCGTGAATGTTGGAGCCGGAAGATGCATTCCTTCGTGCGAAAGAAAGAGCACTTCCCCAAAGTTTCAAATTTGGCTTCAACTTTGCGAAACGAGAGGATAATGCGTTTTGGGTCCTAGCTTCCGGCATCGATTCACCATAACCTAGCTCCCAATTCGCCTTAAAATCGCCATAAACCTTCTCCCACAATTTTTCCACCTTTTGTCGATTTCCGGTGATGGAATCAACGCTAAAACGATAATAAGAGATGCTCAATTGTACATCTTCCGAAAGAAGCCAATTTGTAGCCATTATTTCCGACAAAAAAAATGAATTTTGAGGAGAGATGGAGAGAGGGAGAGAATGAATTTGTTGTGAATGAAATGGTGTGAGAAATGAATGAAATTAAGGTAGTATTTATAGAAAAAATGTAGGGGCTCATTTGCAAATTTTTGGGGATTTAATTGCAATTTTTTTGGGTTTTTTTTGCAATTTATTCAAAATATTCTGATCTGGCCGTTGCATTTAAATGCAGGCCGTTGGATCAGTTTAGATCCGTTCAAAATGGACGGATGAGATCAAGCTAGCCGTTGCTAGCAGATCAGCTCTGGAGGCGCCACGTGGCGCAATCCCATTGGTTTGTAATTTTTTTTTTCACCTTTTACCCGGCGCGTGTAATACACGCGCCAGGTTAAAAAAAAAAAAAAAGAGACGTCAGCCTGGCGTCACCCACGTGCGTGGGGCCCACCAGGCGGAACGTCCTCTCCTTCTTCCTCAAACGAGGACGCCGGCGAGGTCGTCCTCGTGGTCAACCGTCGGTCGCCTCTGCCCATCCCTCCCGCTGCACCGATCTTCCTCCCCAGACGTCCTCTCCAGGCGGGCCACCCCCCCCGGACGTCCTCGCCGTCCCGTGCCGCTGCAGATGCCCTTATGAGCATCTGCACTGCACGGTGACCACCTGTTTCTGCTCATACTCTTGAGCGAGCAATTTTTATTTGTGCAGCTGCTTTTTCAACACGGTCAGAGACGGAGGGATGTGGCCTTGAGTTTATGTGAAGAAAAAAATTAGTATACTATTATTATTATATAATATAAATATTATAATTTATTTGAAGTATATCTAAACTTTAATGACGCGTATGAGTACATGACTAATTCAAATCTGACGATTTTGTAAGAATATTATTATATATTATTTTAATAATGAAGTCCAAATATTAGGTCAATTAGGATTTAATCTCTTACTAGGTTTAAGATTTTATGGTCTTTTTTCTTTATAAAAGTTCTACCGTTCCTGAGATTAAAATACAATCATATATTAAGTTTATTAGAAATGGAGAGATACTTAAAAAAAAATCATCTTCTTCTACTCTAACATCAGATGAGCAACCACCTACGAAAATTCAAAAGAAGAATAATAACAATATGAAAAAGTCTCATGCTGAAGATATTACATAAAAGTATCTATCGGATCCCGCTAAACGCCTGTCAATTTCAAGTTATCATCCTAACATTCAAGAAGAAATTCGAAAATATTATCTACAACAAGGCCTTTGTCGACCTTAAAATCATATTTTTCCTTTCACAAAATTTGGGAGAAAAAAAATAAGAAAATAAGGTTTATTCGTGATTGGTTTATTGAATTTCCATATTGGTTAGAGTACAGTATTAAAGAGGATACTGCATTTTGTTTATGTTGTTATCTTTTCAAACTAGCTATTGGTAACAAAGCGGTGGTGAAACTTTTGTTGGTGCTGGTTATGGATTTAGTAATTGGAAGAAGAAACAAACGCTAATATCACATTCTGGAGGATCAAATATTACTCATAATCAAGTTGCGAGTAATTGTGATGGTTTATCAAACCAAAAACAACACGTTGAGACTGTTTTGTCAAAATATATACATCAAGATCCAACTGACTACCCTAACCGAGACTATTTTTTAAACTTTTCATTTAGGCCCCCCTAACAAAAAATCTTGGTTCTGTCCCTGAACACGGTCAACGTGCTATTTCTGGCCGGGCCCGCCATTTCTCTTAGGTGCTCTAACAGCTCCACTCTTCCTACCTCTACTCCACCTTCCCGCCACGGCCCCCTCCTGGACACCAAAATTACCAAAACCACCCTTCATCATTATTATTATTTTGAGTTTTAAAACTTCGAGACGCCCAACAAAGAAAACCGCTGTCGTTCTGTTCAAATTTCCGTCTCGGCTTCCACTTCTTCATCATCATCATCCCCACTCCTCGCTATTCCACTCTCTAATCATTAACCGACCCAAAAGGCTGAGAAGAGCGACAGCGAGTGATCGGAGTAGTAGCGGACGTAGGGTTTGGGAAATGCCTTGCTCGGCGATCAGCGGCGGCGGTAGCGATGGTAATGGTTCTCTGCGAAATAATTTCAAGCTCAACGAGTCTACGTTCTTAGCGTCGCTCATGCCGAAGAAGGAGATTGGCGCCGATCGCTTCATCGAGGCTCATCCTAACTACGACGGCCGCGGCGTCGTCATCGCTTTCTTCGGTACTAACTTTGAGAGCTTCCCCCACTGTGTTTTATTAGAAAATTTGATCTAAAAATTAGTCGATGAAGTTGTACTAGTGTTTTTGGATTGAGAGACTTGATGTGTTTACTGTGATTCAGATTCTGGAGTGGATCCCGGTGCTGCTGGATTACAGGTTACGTCTGAGGGAAAGCCGAAAATCCTGGATGTTATAGACTGGTGAGTATACATATATAGTTTAGTAGACTTTACTCTAATTGGGGTTAGGTTTGGATAAATTTGATTTAGGTTTAATTATATGTCTTTTTTAGTACTGGGAGTGGAGATGTCGATACTTCAAAGGTGGTGAAGGCCGACGAGAACGGTTGCATAACTGGTGCTTCGGGCCAATTTTGATAATATATGTAGTATTTATATCTTCATTTGTATATGTATTTGTGATTCTTTCAGTGTACAAAGCTGTCTACACTGTTTTTGTGTTTTCGATTGACCTTGAGAAACAGTGTAGCAAGGCTTTGTTTATAGACAAAGTACTATATACACTAATACACTTGTGGTGCCATGTTTTTGGCTCTAATACAAAGTATTATACAGGAGCATCTCTGCATGTCAACTCTTCATGGAAAAATCCCTCTGGTGAATGGCGTGTGGGTTATAAGTTGGTTTATGAGCTATTTACTGACACTTTGACATCCCGCTTGAAGGTATTATGATTCGTAAAAAGTTTATATGTATAGGTTTGTATCCATAGCCTCTATTATCCCTTCTCATGATTCTATTATTTTCTCCTCTTTTCCCATTTAAATGACAGAAAGAAAGAAAGAAAAAATGGGATGAAGAAAACCAAGAGGAAATCGCTAAAGCTGTGAAGCAACTTCATGAATTTGACCAGGTCGTTGAACCTTATTTCTCGCATGCACATGCTTTTGATCCTGGAACGCATAATAACTCTATGTCCATCCAGTTCTGTAAATTTATGTTTTGAAAGCGTGGGCGGCATACTTGATCTTGAAATGTTTTTTTTTCCTGATCCACTCAATCTTGATATGTTGAATACACTAAATTGATTATGTTCCATTTTTCAATTAAAATTAATATCACTCCCTATTTGTAGTCATGTCTTCTCCATTTGCACATTATGTGTTTTACTAATATGAGTGTAAGACTCCTGATTAGGGTCCTTCTTTGATTCATGCAAAAATAGTTAATTCTCACAAAGCTCCGTCTCTCATATCATTCATTTAATTTTCCTGTTCAGAATTCGTTTCGTATTTTTGCACCTATGTAAATGTGGGTATGGATTCAATTGCTCATAGTCATCATTTGAAATGAATAGTTGGTCTTTAAATGATTACATAGAATTATCTCTGAGTAAAGCTTCAGTGAGCAACTCTTCAGTTCCATCTGACAGTTTTCTATTAAAGATATGTTCACAAGCCATACTATGTACCTTTCTATGTTTCCGTATGCCCAGGAACATAGTAGAGTTGAGGATGCTAACTTGAAAAGAACTCAGGAGGATCTGCAGAACAGAGTTGATTACCTACAAAAGCAAGCTGAGGTGAGCACCGATTAATTTTTTTATTTTTTTCTTGTCGAGTTCTTCACTTCTTATAAGTAATGACCTTGTATTTTCTAGATCTATGATGATAAAGGGCCTGTCATAGATGCTGTTGTATGGCATGATGGATAAGTGTGGAAGGTTGCCATTGACACACAGACTCTCGAGGATGACCCTGAGTGTGGAAAACTTGCAGACTTTGTGCCGCTCACTAGTTATTGGTATATTCTGACTTTAGTTCATATTTAGTATTTTCGTTTCCTATTTGGTTGTCAAGTAGTGAGCTCTATAGAATGTTTAATAAGTTTATTAAACTCCCACACAGGATAGAAAGGAAGTATGGCGTTTTTAGTAAATTGGATGCCTGCACGTTTGTTGTTAATGTCTATGATGAAGGGAAGATATTGAGTATCGTAACAGATTGTTCTCCCCATGGCACGCATGTTGCTGGTATTGCTACTGCTTTCCACACGAAGGTAGTGATAGAAGATTTAATCACTTTGCTGCACCTTAACAGTGAGACAATATACTTATGATACTTACCGTTGTTTTTAGGAGCCCTTGTTGAATGGGGTTGCTCCTGGAGCACAAGTAATATCATGTAAGATTGGGGATGCACGCTTAGGCTCAATGGAGACAGGAACTGGGCTGACTCGAGCTTTGATTGCTGCTGTGGAGGTGCTTTAAAACTCGGTTCTATTGAATGAAATCTGTATGGTATGGACGTGTTAATGTAGGGGTATATATCGTTGTATTGATGGCTGTTATGCAAATAATTTTGCAGCATAAATGTGATCTGATCAACATGAGTTATGGAGAACTGGCTTTACTGCCAGACTACGGGCGCTTTGTTGACCTCGTTAATGAAGTACGAATTCCACATTTTTTACCTTTTGCTTTCATAGTTTCAAAAATATTTTTTTCCCATCTTTTCTGTTTCAAGCAATTTGTTACAATCTCCGTATTGATGCTACGACTAGGCTGTGAACAAGCACTGTCTGGTATTTGTGAGTAGTGCTGGAAATAGTGGGCCAGCATTGAGCACTTGGTGGTACAACATCAAGCATTATAGGAGTCAGTGCATATGTCTCTCCTGCAATGGCTGCAGGTGCTCATTGTGTAGTTGAAGCCCCTGACAAAGGGCTTGAGTACACTTGGTAAATTAAATTTTCTTTCATATAATCAAACACGAATTCCTAACTTGGAAAATCCAGCTTACAGGTTACTCTACTGGTTTCATCACAATTTTGATTCTTTCTGCAGGTCTAGCCGAGGACCAACCGCCGATGGAGATCTTGGTGTCTGTATAAGTGCTCCTGGGGCAGCCGTTGCTCCTGTTCCTACATGGACTCTCCAAATACGGATGCTCATGAATGGAACATCGATGGCATCCCCATCTGCTTGTGGTAGAATTGCACTGCTCATAAGTGCAATGAAGGTACTTATCCTATGCATTGTCTTGTTTCTGTCCCTTTTCACTGTTACATCTGTATTCTGTTGGATATTTTTCTAAATCGGTTGCTTATCTAGGCGGAGGGTATTTCTGTGAGTCCTTACAGCGTAAGGAGGGCTCTTGAAAATACATCTGTTCTGGTTGGTAGTTTGCCAGAAGATAAATTATCAACTGGGCAAGGACTTATGCAAGTTGACAAGTAAGAGTTTTTGGATCCTATTGTAGATCAACTGATTAAGCCTATAATTTCGAGTCCTATCATGATTAATTATTGGTTATCAGGGCACATGAATACTTAAGGCAGGCTTGGGATATACCAAATGTTAGGTATCAGATAAAGATAATCCAATCTGGTAAATCAAGTAAGTTCAGCCGCTATTCCTGCATTCATAAAAATTGGCACAATTCAGTGGTATCCGAATATTATGTGTGCATTGGTACTGCAGATTTTCCTAAAATTTAGCAGATTAAGTCCTATTTTTTTATGTAATGGGTTTAGTTTCCCCACAATCTTCTTTGGGGGAGCTGTTCTAGCTTCGTCAGATGGAGAAGTGCTCACAAGTCATGATTCGAGGGTGCTATGATTTTGGTGAAAAAATAAGAACTTAAAGAGTTGACCCAAAAAACTGTGCTAGATCATTGCTTTTAGGTGACACTGCTGGTTCGATCACTGATTTTTCTATTTTTCTACGTGGGGTCACTTTAATATAGTAGTTTATAGTTAATAGGCATTTTTAGTAATCATTCCATGTTTTACATGCTTTTGATCTTAGGTCATGTTGGTTCACTGAACTTATTTAATTGAATGATACACATTTTGATGTCATCTCCTACTTCACGAGGTATTTACTTGAGGGAGGCTAGCGCTTGCCAACAATCTACGGAGGTGAAAACAGTGATATTGTATTGATTAATGGCGTACTGAAATTTCATTATAAATTTGGTTACTGATGATATCGTAGTTACTCTGAGCTTGTTATTTATTATGCTACTTCACAACTCTGTAAGCAGTTGGTCATGCAGTACTATATCTGCTCTTAATAATGTTGTTACCTTGTCTCTCAGAGGATCATTTCTATGTGTTTTGCTATGAGTAGTCATTTCTTTCAGCCCCATATTGCGGCTACTATATTTTCTAAAATAGTGTTGTTACCAGTGGACAGTGCAAGTTGAACCAAATTTCATGAAGGTGCGAGTAATTTAGAAGAATTGGTTCCTTTTGAGGAGTGTATTGAATTACATGCCAGTGACAAGGAAGTTGTGAGGGCTCCCGAGTTTCTTCTTCTGACTCATAATGGGCGTAGCAACAAGTTAGTTATCCCTACATTTATTCTTCCCTTAATTTGATATTATTGTTATATGATTTCTGGAAATAATACATTGCACATATGTTCAAGCCTGGTCACTCCCTATAGCGCATTTTCTTCTATGATTTATTTTTCGTCATATATTATATTGAGAAACTTGAGATTCTGTAGGATGCGTATAATCTATTGCACGCCATCATGCTCTTATACATGGCTAAGTGTCAGTGTTCTTTGATTGGATGTGTTTTCAAAGAAATAATTGCTGTTCCTTGTTTTTGAAAGTTTTTGGACCTGATTTATTATCCGAGGAACTGAGCTTCATTTCTCATAACTTTTTTTCTTTTCTCCTTTTCGAAATACGTGATGTCGTTGACACATGTGAAGGAACAGAGCCATAATGTATGGTTTCACATAATCATCTTGTTTTCTATTATTTTGGTCAATCCTTTCTCGCTAGATTGTGTCTTGTGTGGTTTGCAACTAATGCCCATTAGGCTTTTGTGTCTGTGGTCAAGTTGTAGTTCTATTTACACGTTTTGCTTCCTTTATTTTCAGCATAGTGGTGGATCCCTCCAACCTTAGTGAAGGTCTGCACTATTATGAACTATATGGTATTGATTGCAAAGCACCTTGGCAGGGTCCTCTTTTTAGAATCCCAATTACTATAACAAAACCGATCACTGTGATAAGTCGACCGCCACTATATTGTTTCCCGAGGATGTCCTTTTTGCCAGGTATGGATACCTTTAGTTGCCTCTATTATATGTACTTGTTAACAATTAATACGTAGGTACTTGAGTTTTGAAATTGGGGGGGGGGGGGGGGGTTGGCATCTATGATATGATACTTTGATGGTGACAACCCGTTCTCTTGATGCTGGAATGCTACTCTTTCAGGCCACATTGAAAGGAGATTTATAGAGGTACCTTTCGGTGCAACTTGGGTTGAAGCAACGATGCAAACATCAGGGTTTGATACATCATGAAGATTTTTTGTTGACTCTCTTCAGGTGCAGCATGAGTGAAAATTATTTGAAATTGTATAAGCCTGCCTTTTTGTTTGTGAAAAAGTCTGCTTTTGACATGCTTGCAATGTACAGCTTTGTCCCCCACAAAGACCTCTCAAGTGGGAGAGTGTTGTAACATTCTCTTCACCTGGTGCCAAAAGTTTTTCATTTCCTGTTGTGGGTGGTCAGACGCTGGAATTAGCTGTAGCCCAGTTTTGGTCAAGTGGCATAGGAAGCAATGAAACAACTATTGTGGATTTTGAGGTACTACTATAAATCAAGATACCTTGAATGTTTACTTTCCATCATTGCTTAGCTACTATTCAATGAAGATGCCATGATCTCTCTTTGTGATCAGTTTTCTGGACTTGTCTATTTGACACCAATTTGATTGGACAGGCCACGTGCAAATTTTTCAATTGTCATTATTGTGTTCACAAATTGTTTAGAAATGAAGTTTGGGAAACATGTAATACTAAAAATTAACTTCACTGGAGGGTCTTACATGTGGTTTGTATATTTTAGATTGTCTTCCATGGAATTGGTGCTTGATGGAAGTGAGGCACCAACAAGAATTGAAGCTGAAGCTCTACTCGCATCTGAGAAACTTGTACCTGCTGCTATTCTAAGCAAGGTGGATTAGTCCCGTAGCATGTGATTGTGGCTATTTATGTTCATCGGCTCTTAGAATCTCTATGTTCTAAGATTGTATCTTCTTCCCTCTTTATGAATTTGTGCAGATTAGAATTCCATATCGACCAGTTGAGGCTGAACTTCATGCTCTTCCTACAGTTCGTGATAAATTACCCTCAGAAAAACGTATTTTGGCACTGACTTTAACGTGAGTTACTGAGTCGTGTTTATAAAATGGCTGCAAGTTGTTCTATAGTAGTACTCATACTTCTTCTGGTTTCTCAGTTACAAGTTCAAGTTGGAAGATGGAGCTGAAGTAAAACCGCAAGTTCCATTACTTAACAATTGCATTTATGATACTAAGTTTGAGTCTCAGTTTTATATGATCTCTGATGCAAGCAAGGTACCAAAAATCTATGTTTTGCTGTTATATAATTTCAAACTTCATTATGTTAAGCTGAGTTAGGGATGTATGTGTAATGGTGGCTGTAGTAAATGTATACCCTAGTAGTGTATACTTGCTACAATATTACTATGCTTTGGCAGTTGAAGACATTGTTTTGTTTTCTCATGACGTCTTTCTTTTTGTATCCAATGACAGAGTGTATTTGCAATGGGTGAAGCCTATCCAAGCTCTTCGAAACTTCCCAAGGGAGAATACACTTTACAGTTGTTTCTCAGGTTGATACATTTTATGAACCTACATGCTCTATATGCAGTTATTTCTATAGAAAAATGACATAAGCTAACTGTCCAAATAGTAAATGTCAACTTGGTTAGGGAATTTACCTTATTTTGATTTGTGTGCACTTTGTTTTGTTTTCCTCCATATATGTCGGATATTTTCGGTAACAAGTTCACAATAAAGAAACTACATTCTTTATCGCATGGATGAAATCTTTTGCTATTCCAACTGTGTGTCTAACTTGACTTGTTTCAACCTGCAGGCACGACAACATGCAATATTTGGAAAAAAACAAGCAGTTGGTTTTGTTCATCGAAAGAAAATTGGAAGAGAAGGTAGAGTTTCAGTTTTTAATTATTTAATTATATAACCTGAATAGATCTATGCCTTTATACTCAATAGTTTGAGACCTGAAATTATATTACAGTGAGAAAAATAATGTATTATCTCAATGTTCTAGTCTGTATGTAATATTTATTCCCTTAAAAGTTAAAACCAGTAGGAATCAAAGTCTGTGGAAGCTGTATCATGTGACCCAACTCTATTTCATGATCTATTGATGCTCCTCTGATCTCTTTTTGAATCAGGATGTCATGGGCTCATGTTTTTTGTCCCAACTGGATGACCCTTTGATGGGAAATGGTGCTTACAAGTCCTCGGTTTTAGTTCCAGGGTATGCAGCTGAACATTGTGTTTCCCGAGATTATGAACTTGTTGTGTAATAAGTTTCTAACTTTAGATGAGTTTCGAGTAGGAAAAAAGAAGCAATTTATTTGGGCCCACCGTCCAAAGACAAGCTCCCAAAGGTTCTGTACTGTAATCTTGTTCTTCCTTTTGTTCTTCTCTTCTTTTTTATGCTAGTGCCTGGAAGTGCTTAACAGTAACACTTGTGATATATCTGCAGATTTCACCCCAGGGATCTGTTTTACTCGGAGCTATCTCCTATGGAAAGCTATCTTATAATGAAAAGGGAGACGGGAAAGATCCACAAAAGAATCCTGCGTCGTATCAGATTTCTTATATTGTGCCACCAAATAAGGTTTTAACACAACATAATGAATGCAAGTTAGATGTATCATTGGTACTAAATAATGTGTGTAATTAGTTTTCATTTCAATACTTTGTACAGTTTGATGAAGGAAAAGGAAAGGGTTCATCTTCTTCCACCAAAGCTGTTTCTGAACGTTTAGAAGAAGAGGTATGCAAGGCGCACACAATAAATTCATTATTCTGATGAAATGCATCAGGTTTTATGCTTGTACAGTTCCTGAACTTTCAAGTTCTGATTTTGAAATGAAAACGACATTTTACTTGTGTAGTATACAATAATGATACTTTTACCACCTTATCATAATGGTCAGTGTTGGAAACCAGAATTTGTTTTAGGGTTGCTCTAGAACTCCATCCACATTCAATTATGTTTTGTTATGGATTTTTCAAGTTGGTTGCAGATTCCCCATCAAATCCTCGTATTATTCTATGTTCTGACACGTTAATTATCAAATCTCCAGCCAATTTCATGTTAGATTCTTAGGTTTGTAGATCTGAGGTCTGAGGAACTGATACCCACTCTTGGTAATTTATCATGTTCGAGATGCAAAAATCAAAGTTCTCACAAGCCTCAAACAAGACAACGATGAAGAACGCTCGGAGTGGAAAAAACTATCTGCCTCTCTTAAGGTTAGAGCTCATAGTTTCAGTTTCTCATGGTCTAGAGATTAGTCTTTAAAAGCCTCAAGTATTGTGGACATGGGGAAGTTTATTTCGAGTTGCATGCTAAAATGAGTTCTCGTACCTCATATACAGTACTTGTGAACTTTGGTTTTACTTCAGTCAACAGGGAAAGTGGGGCTATCAACTGTGTACTTTTCCCACAAACGTACACCATACTCATCTAGTCATTTTAACTAATATTTCATTTCTTTTCTCAAAAAAAAAACCTTGTATATTCTGTTGTTGTCCTGGAACTACATGTAATTAGCCTAATTGAGGATTTGATATCTATGTTCGTGTTAAAACTAGCCACTGTGGGACTGTCGTTTTATGGTTCAAGCTATCTAGCATGTTTGAGTCTCCCATTAAATATGCTATTTGTTTCTTCTTGCAGTCTGAATACCCAAACCACACCCCGCTGCTTGCAAAGATTTTGGACGGTTTGGTTTGTCGAAGTCATGTTGAGGACAAAGTCTTGCATAACAAAGAGGTAATTTTATATAGTTGTATGATCAAGGGTGATCTTATCTTGCACACTTTTCTCTTGCCATAAAAGATTGTTCATGTACCACCAAAGGAACTGGTTTCTTGATCAAATGTTTGAAAGGTTTATATAGTCATCCAATAATTGTAATTAACAAGTGGTATATAGCAGGTTATTGATGCAGCAAATGGGGTTGTTGATAGTATTGACAAAGAAGAGCTAGCAAAGTTGTTCTCACTTAGAAGTGATCCTGAAGATGAGGAGGCAGAGGTGTGCAATTGTGAACTTATTATTCTCTTACTGTTTGTTAATTCCAGACTTATATCTGAAATTGTGTTAAGGGAATTAACAACTACGTACTATAAGCCTTTTCTCTTTGAATATATTTTTAAGATCTTAACTATTATATATCTTTCTGTTAGAATATTAAAAAGAAGATGGAGACAACTCGAGATCAGTTAGCAGAGGCATTGTACCAAAAAGGACTGGCACTGGCAGATATGCTGTCTTTGCAGGTTTGAACAGTTTTGTGTTTTATTTTCTTACTTCTGTTTGATATTGGTGATTGATTTTTGAATTTGATACAAGTATACAAAAAGCATGTGAAAGTTGTACACCACGATCAGTTTCTTATTTTTTGCTAGGATAGTTTTACAATTGATAATGAGAAACTTGTTAGTTGATGGTGATAGAGAGTTCATTGATTTTCATTCCAAGGATGTTAAGTTTCAAAGTAGTGATGTGTTTCATATCGTTATTTTCTGATAAAAACTTTCAAGGTTGTACTTTTTAGACTTTTCAGACGGACTTGAAAGCCGACTCTAATAGGAGATCCGTGATCCATAAGTCTCTCATGTATTTCATCCATGATTTTTTTTTTCTTTCTAAATTCTTTTTATACAATCAAATGATGTGAGCACCACTGGTAATTGTGTTTTCTATTGCAGCCTGAAGGTTCCAAAGAGGAAGACGAGACTGCTGTGACTGGACCAGGCACTGGTGATATGCTTGAACGCTTTGAAGATACTTTTAAAGAACTTCAAAAATGGGTTGAATTGAAATCCTCAAAATATGGAATCCTTTCGGTGACACGCGAGAGGCAACACAAAGGCTTGGAACAGCGCTGAAGGTAATGTCATTCCTCTATTTACCTTGGAAACATTTGAAGTAGTCTTCCATCTTCAGTTTCAGTTTTTAAATTACTATTGATGCTTTATTTCTTTTCATCTAATTGATTACCATTGTGAGCACAGGTCTTGAAGGACATGATTCAAGATGATGCGGAGCCTCCAAAGAAGAAGCTCTACGAAGAAAAGCTCTCTCTGCTTAATGAGATCGGTTGGCAGCATTTAGTGACTTACGAGAGACAATGGATGCACGTTCGCTTTCCACCTAGGCTACCTTTGTTTTCCGATTGCTTAGGATTTTCCTTATCCCTTTTTAGATTTTTCATATATGTATTTCATCCTATGTTATTAAATAAAATAAGGGTAAACTACGTATAAGGTCACTTGTGCAAGATTACTTACGTATAAGGTCACCTGATTGAACAAAAAAATTCACTCGTTCAATCTATTTATGTCTAATGTCATTATATATAAACTGGTCTCTCTCTGTTTTAGACCAAAATCATACCCTAAATTTTCAAAATCAAAATCGTGCTCTAGCAGAGCTTTGTTCCAAAATCAAATTGCGCCCTTTCTCCATTGTCCTCCTCAATCCGCTGCCATTTGTCTCCGCCACTTTGCCGAACTCGTTGTTGAACTAGTCTGCTCCTTGAATCAAATCGAGAGTGATATGACGCTGTTTGAACTCGATCCCAATGCGGTGACGTCGATCTATCCCTCATTGGACTCAATTGGAGCCTCGGATCTTTGCTCCTAGTTTATGCTACCGTCTCCGATTGCTCGCACGATGTCTTGGGACACGTCACCGACCAATTGACCGCTCTCGAGTCTTCTACTCGCTCTCGCAGATTAGGTTTTCGTCTCTCTCTCTCTCTCTCAATTTCGTTATGGTTTTAGTTCAGGAATTTCAATATGCAGAGAATTACGGTGTGTTTTTGCTTATTTAGACCGTTCTGTATGTAATATATTGCCTTTTTATGCCGGAATTTGTGTTCTGTGTTTCCTTTCGGTTTTGTTGGAAGTCTCTAGAATCGGTCGAATCTGAATCTCTCTCTCATTTGATTCTATCTAACTCTAAGCTTCTCCCCTCCCACAGCTTCAAACAATGGCGCCTCCAGCTACAAACCCTAGCCTCTGCAAAAAGCGTCTCCCGAAGCAACAAACTGCAACTCATATAGGTAAAGGGTTTAGTGTTGTCTGTAAGTAGTTTGTAGTGTTGTGTGTGAGTAGTATGTAGTGTGTTATGTAGTAGTATGTAGTGTGCTCTGTGAGTAGTTTGTAGTGTTGTCTGTGAGTAGTATGTAGTGTGTTCTATAGTAGTATGTAGTGCGCTCTATAGTAGTTTGTAGTGTTATCTGTGAGTAGTTTGTACTGTGTTCTGTAGTAGTATGTAGTGTTGTCTGTGAGTAGTATGTAGTGTGCTCTGTAGTAGTATGTAAAATTGATCTAAGTAGTAAATAGAATTTATTTGAGTAGTATTTTATTTGATGGTCTATTTTATTGTTTTGCAGAAATGGCACAAATGGAGGACCCTAAGAAAGTCAAAGTCCAAATAAGATCGACATTAAGAGGCTTTTGTAAAGTCATGGGTGAAATTCATAAAAAAAATTGCCTCGAAAAATAGTGAGGATGTTGCAGAAAACACCATTTGGAAGTTTCATATGGTTGTTTGCACAAGGCTTAATGAAATTTGATGATTCACACAAGTCTATTAATGATATCATAAGAATGGCGGAATTCTGGGATGTCGAAAAGAGGACATTCTTGATCTGTGGAAAGGCACATTATCTCACAACAGATGATGTGGAAAAACTCTTTGGTCTTCCAGCTTGATAATGCTAGGGAGATGGTTGTCGTCAACAAGAAGAATGACAAGGATGTCGTAATTTGGATGGTCATTTATGTGTTGTTGACATTTTTCTTTGCAAACTCCTCTTCCACAGTCACATGGAGCGTAATCAATGTAGCTCAAGATCTAGATGGCCACTATAATTACAATTAGCTGAAGATGATTCTGAAACATCTAGAGAAAGGGCTGGACAAGTCGAAAGAGAACCCGACTTCTCTCTCTGGTTGTTTCCCGCTGATTATGGTACACCCTTTTTCCCTTGTTGATATTATTGTACTTTGATTTTTCCATAGTATCTATCTTGGTCTCTAATAGTGTATTTGTTGTTGAATAGTATTGGGTCGCAGAAATGACACAAATTTACAAAAGAGTTGCAGTGAGGAAGGGATATCCTCTCAGATTTTCACACTGGAAGTTGATGAAGCTGCACACCGAGTTAAGCAAGCTCTCTGACGAGGAACTGGGTGAGAAGATGCAGATCAAGAATGATATGGTACAGGTGAGGGACGACACCTTCTACTATTTTGAAGAAAGCATGGATGCTCCCTCATTCAATATGTGGGTAAGTATCACTGTTTTGAATTAGTAGTATGTACATTGAACACTAGTAGTATGTTCTGTTGTCTAGAGTAGTGCTTCCTGTGTTCTGTTGTATGAATTAATGCTTTCTGTTTTAAATTTGAAGGACAAAATATCCAGAGAAGAATTGATAAAGAGGGAGAAGAGAGCCCAGGAGAACCTTGTCGAAATCATCACGTCTCTCCAGGATATGGCAGCATCACAGTTGTCTCCAACTCAGAAAGAAGTTGACAACACTCAAAACCTGATTGCAAAACTTGAAGGCCAGAAAGAGAGGATGGCAAAGCAAAACCACTTCTGGATGGGAATGGTCGAAAAGTTTATGCGCGAAAAGGAAGAATGCGCCAAGAAACTAGAGATTATGAAGTCAAATATGAGAGGCAAGACCTCCACCACCCAAGAGAGCCCCATGAAGGAATCAGATGAAGCTTACAAGCAACTCGAAGAAGCCCATGCGAAAATTGCTTCATTGCAGTCAAGGAACGAGGAGCAGCGTGAGCTAGACCAAATAAATCTTATGGATTCTCAAGTTCCTATTTCGGAGGAAAACGAATCTGAAGAAGAGGAGGTAACTATCTCTTTCTGATATATGTGCAAGATACTTTGTGGAGAGTAGTATTTTAGATGTCATAAAGTTTAATGTGCTTCTCTTATTTCAATTTCCAGATTTCATGCATGTTCAGCTTATTTCATTTTAACTGAGATTGGTTTCCAATGTGATCACAAAATGGTAAAGAAACAGGAGGAGGAGGAGAAGAAGAAGAAGATGAAATCAGCCTAGTATGTTGGGACTTGATGCATTCTAACTACAATAGTTTTTGAAAGTATTACTATAGTTTTCAGAAAGTACTACTATAGTTGTTGAACAGTACTAGTGTTACTAGTTTTACACACTATCCAGAAATTGAAAAATGAACCTTCATTTCCGTTCTTTCTAGTAGCACAGAGCATGTATCCCTTGTACTTTCCCGTGAGATGAGCAACATCAACAAACAAAATAGGCACGCATGACACGAACCCATTAATATAGCCACCAAAACATAAGAAGAAGCATTCGAAATGTCTAGTGAGCGGATTCACCTCCAAGATGTAATGAGAACCAGGGTTGGTAGCCAACACCTGATCACGATACCACAATAAAATAGAGTAGGAGTCACTTTTTGTTGCCCCGTACAGAACGTGCAACCAACTCTCTTGCATACCAAGTTTTGCGATAGGACACATGCAAGCCATAAGAATTTTGCAATGTTGACATGATTTCTCTTGGCTTTACAGAAGGATTGGATTTCAACTCAGAACAAACAATGAACTTGATAGCATGAGAACCAAAATGTTTACTCTTTTGGTCACAAATACCAGCAGTACATGTATGAGTGTTATTGGGCTCTTGAATGACAAAAAAGTTATTTGTCTTACATCTTAGAGCACGAACTTTCCAGGGACAATCGCCTTCTTTCTGAGAACATTGTGCAACAATTCTATCCTTGTGATTTATGAAGTACTTGAAGGTAAACTAGACTCGAATGCATAACGACTCAGCTTCTCCTTAAACTCGACAACTCCACCTTCAAACTTTCAATTGACATGGCTGATATGACTTGTCCATTCATTCATCATGTAAAGAATTGGAGCTTCTGGCCTAAAGCAATCCAAATAGTCATTCGTATCAAGCAATTTATTCGAAGATGATGACGTGCAAATCAAAGAAGAAGAAGTGTCATTAAAAGAGGATATGCCGGAATGCACAACAGTACCCGAACTACTCTGCCCATAATCCCTAGTAATAATATACACAGAGGCTACCTCAAGTTTGATCATGGCTTCATCATCAACTTCAAGTCCCTATCGCAAGATATCATGCAATTCGGATAGAGTGGCAGTGAGAAACCAAGAGTGAATGAATCCGGTCTCAAGCCAGAAAAAAGCGATGACACTTCCATCACCACCTCAATAAAAGTTTTAGTAGGCGTAAGATTGAACATGATCGTATGGTTGTTGTAGGTGCACTTCACATACAAATCCAAATCCATGGCTACCAACCTGCAAATCAAACAAAAAATGCTTACAGAATAGAAGTAGTATCATTAATAGTCATCACTAGTGCACTCATTCAACACTAATAGTACTATCAAGTCTAAACACACACAGAATAACTAACTAGTATCTTCAATAGGATCCAGTAGTGTATTCACTCAACACTAATAGTACTATCAAGTCTAAACACACGGAACACACAGAACAACTAACTAGTGTTTTCAATGGGATGCAACAGTGTTTTCACTCAACAGAGGTAGTACTCATAGTCTGTAACATCTCATAATTTATACGAAATATCAAAACACACAAATCAGCCACATTAATCACACATAAACACATAAATCAAAAGAGAAAATATACAATAATATCACTACAATGCGCCATACATAATCCAAAGTACCAAAATCAAAATCGAAAAACCGAAATTCAAAATTGATGTGCGTTTAGGAAATCCTTTATCACAGCTAAAAAAAAGCATCAATCGAACAATACAAATCACAAAACATCTACAAGAAAGCAGAATCGAAACCTTACCCAAACTTATCTACCCGGAATCCTCCGATTCGCCGGAATCTTCTACTCACAGAAGCATATTTGCCATGCTCTCCAGTCTCTCTCTCTCTCTCTCACACACACACACACACACACACACACACACACACACACACACACACACACACACACACACACACACACACACACACACACACACACACACACACACACACAAAGCTAATGTGGAGATAATCGAGTTAATGGAGCTCTCTTTCTCTCTAACATGACTCTCTCCTTCTCTCTCAAAAGATGGCGTTATGGAGTTTTGAATTCGAACTAAACAACTCTATTTATTAAAGAGGGCAATTTTGAAAACTCAAATATATTAGGGAAGGGGATAATGATTTTATGTGTGTAAAATTTTTATAATGACCTTATGTGTGAAATATGGTCTCTAATTGACCTTATATGTAATTTTCTAATAAAATAAGTGATGGTCGGAACATGGTGCTTGCACTTTCTTCATGACGGCTTCAGATCATGTTTATTTCTTTGGCTCTCTTAATCGCTTTCTATATCTAACTGTTTCTTGCTTTTTCGTGTTTTTTCCTTTGTGGTAGAGAAGTTTTGATAAATTAATAGAGTATTGGGCTATTAGATCGTGTATGATATTGTTTTACAAAAAAGTTTTAGAAAAATTGTTTCATAAAACGAAAACAATAAATTGTATTTCATATTTTTAAGATTCGAAAACGGATCTAGCAAGTTATATTAAAGAACTATAATTTTAATATAAAAACAAAGACACATTTTTAAGATTCGAAAATATATCTAGTAAGTTATACTACATAACTGTAATTTTAATATAAAAACAGCAAAACGTGTATACTAGTATACTTATATAGGTTTACAAAACACAATATTATTAGTTCAATTTTAAATTTCAATTAAGATAAATTATATTTGTATATTTAAAAAGTAAAATTCAATATAAATTAATCATAATTTGTTTCCTAATTTTGTTTAGATTCTGTACGTTTTTAGAAACAGATAAAATTTCATTTTGACGCTTTAGAGTTTGCGGTGTATTTTCTATTTTCATTGTTTTCCATTTTCGAAATTTATTTTCTGAAAATAGTCTACCAAACATATTTTCATTGTCTTTTTGTATTCAAAAAAGGGAAAATTATTTCGTAACATGATATCAAAATAGTCTTATATACCTGGTTTACGTAGCAATAACGAATGTTTATGAGATTTCCATAATCCTGTGAAGTTTATACCAGTGCAAGAAACACACTACTCGTAAGCTAATTTGTTTTGAGAGAATTTACGAGTGATCTGCAAAAGCGTTTCACTTTAAACAGGACATGCATTTAACTTACAAAGTTACAACCTTAGAGCATCTTCAATCATTAAGTCCTATATGGGATGCTAAACTTATATATAGGACTTCAATTTAGCACTTTTCATTTAGAACTTTAATGTCTTCAATGGTTAAAGTTCTATAACAAAATTGTAATAGATGTGTTATTACATTTTATGTGTGGGTCTCACATGCTAGAGTTGTTATACCAAGTCCTATTTTAGCACTTCATTTAGCACTTCGGTCTAGATTTTTAGCCCTTAGATCCTCAATTTTTCTCTATTGGAGAAAACTTTTCCGAAGAAGAACTATAATTATAGCCTCTAGATCTAAGATCTCCTTTCTATTGGAGATGCCCTCGGTACGCTTTATGATACAAAAGATACGCGTTACAACTCAAAATTAACGAGGTGCACGTCCGCCACCCTATCTAGCTAATCAAAGGGGCTGAAGCACTAGAGGCAAGCCATAAGAAGGCCTCAAAGAGAGTAGAGTAGAAGGAGAATGAGAGTAAGTCGGAGAGATTGTGAAAGAAAACCTAGAGAGAATTAGTGTTAGCACAATCTTGTACTCCAAAAAGGTCAAGTTCCTTCCAATGCACATCCTTCCTCCGAACCCAAAAGGCAAGTAACCCATCTTGTTTTTGCACCCACCATGTATATCATCCTTAAACCTCTCTGGCTTGAACTCATGCACGTCCTCACCCCATAGCTGTTCGTCATGGTGCATGCCCACAATGTCGATCCACATATTGGTTCCACTAGGTATCGTAAGCTCCTCGTTCACTTGTATGTCAGCTCTAGCTTGCCTCTGTGCATTTGGAGCCGAAGGGTACAATCGGAAAACCTCATTCATCACCCATCCCATCTGCATGAACATAAGAGAGATACTGATCAGTACATATTAGCTGAAGAACCTAATCTGCAAGGAGGATGTTATAAAAGAAAAATGGGATTAAGAAATTTCTTGGTAGCAAACTTAAAAGAGTTATTTCTATATTGTTTGATATCTGAGGTGGTATTCCTAAAGATTAAAATAGCTCCTTGTAATTAACGTGACTAATGGCTCATTGTAATTGACAGGGAACGCGAAAGTGTTGTTTGACCATTGATCAATCAACATGACCTGTTGACTACATTTGAAAGGGCTTGAAGCTAATTAATAAACCGGAATCCATTGCCTTGTTTGAAAGGATAACAAACTTAATTTAGTTAATTAATTAATACTTGCAACTAATTTTATGGTTAACCGGGGAGAACATGCATGTAAACAAAAGAAACATGGAGACCATGTACGGCCATGTCATTCTCCATGCCATTTCTATTGTAATAGCTAGACAGAGACTTTATCTTAAAAAAGATAAGAAGAACCATAAAAGCTAGTATAGGTCTAAATATGTATAACACGATCAAGAAATTAAACATGCATGCATATGATCTTAACGTGGTTCCATTAGTTATTACCTTCTTTAGTCTGGCAAGCATATTGACGTCGAGTTCTTCATCTCCCACAACTTCCCGTATCTCCTCCCTCAATTGATCTTGCCAATCAGTATGTGAAGCTAGAAGTAGCATCGTCCACGTGATCGCCAATGCCGTTGTTTCGTGCCCACCAAAGAAAAACGTCTTGCACTCGTCCACCAGCTCTTGCGTGGTTAAAGACCTCGAGAAGTTACCGGGTTTATCGCTCTCCCCGAGCAACATTCCCAGAAGGTCGTGTTGCGGAGACTCCGATCGCATCGATTTCCTGCGTGCGGTGATGATCAACAAGAAGAGCTGTTTGATTTCTTCCCCGAGTCTTCGTGCCTCGAGGGTTTTCTTTGGGTACATGAATTTGCCAAAAGGAACTCCTACGAAACGGTTCGTCTTGAAGAGTGTCATCTGTAGGGCTCTTAGTTTTTCGAACACTAGGCGACCATTTTCGTAACTAATGCCGAAGCTTGTCTTGGCAATGATCTCTCCGGCCGTTGCCGTGATTGAATTCTCGACGTCGATTTCTTGAGTCCCGGAAGTGGTGATTTGGGAAGTCCAGTTATCTAGCATTGTCGCTGTTGTCTCCACCATTAGACTAGCCATAGCCTGTACATTATCAAATGTAAAATATAACTGATCAGCTAGCTAGACTTTACAAGCACGAGAAGATGATATCGTAATCTTTCAATATGTGTACGAACTATGGATCACAAGTGATCGATCGAGCACAACTCGATCAAATTTTGAAAAGGGGGAGTAAGTTATATATAGTTACCTTAAGGTTACTTGGGTTGAAGGCCGGAGTTATAACATGTCGGTGACGGACCCAATCATCCCCTTCGGACATGACAAGGCCATTACCAAACATGGGAGCTCTATCGCGTCGGAACACGGCTGGTTTACCCCAATTCTTTGCAGTGACCTCTGAAGACAACTTCTTTAGTAAAGCTGCATCCGCTATGTATAGAAATGGCTCCGTGCCCAACCAGTAGACAAACATTTTCCCTGCATGACCATACATAACAAACACTTAGGTACACATTAATCTACTTGTAACAACATTTAGCATAACAAGGTAAACTATTTCATAAATTAGAGAATGTGAAAGCACAATCTATGGAATAGGGTTTGTACCGTAGGCTTTCTGCCAGCTAGCAAAGTAAGGAAAAAGAGCTGAGTGTATGTCATGGGTGATACTTTTTTTTGAAGAGGAAGAAGAAGAGCTCTGGTTAGTCTTCTTCTTCATCTCACTGAGATTTCCAAAGGGAAAACTAGGAGTTGGACCCGTTAACCCATTTTTCTTGAGCTTCCTGTAAGTTAATACAGGAAAGACCCAGCAAGAGAGTAACAATCTGCACAATAAGTACAGAACAACGAGGACGATGGCTCCCATTGGTAAAAACCCTATCAGCTCCATATCTTTCAAGCTATTTCAAAACGTATGTGTATTTAGAAGAAGCTGCGATAGAACCAAAGCTAGCTCGAGAGCTGTGTATGTGTTTGTGAATATGAGATGAGATCGAGAATAAAACGAGTATTTATAAAGTTTAGAGAGAGAGAGAGAGAGAGAGAGCGGTGGTGTATTGCTGAAACTAAAACGCTGAAAGGAATTAACGAAGACAATCAAACTTGTCCTAAGTTTGACCAGGACTTCTATCTAGGTAGTGTGACGTGGCTTCGTCTCAGTAGGACGCCTCTGCTTTGAATCTGAATGGGTTTTCCACGTTAGAAATTTACTATAATTATTACTTGTTTCTTTTTTCCATTTTTGTTGGAGGATCATATCATATTTGCGGCTGTGCTCGACCTCCGTCCAAGCTGAGAAATATACAGTAGCCTCTATAAGGGCGGTGTGGACGTACGCCGACGCACCACCGTCGTAACTGTTTTTGGTCGGAGAATCAACACTCAACACGCACGTACTCATGTACAAATCGAAAAACTTGAAAACTAAATTTCTAGAATTATTCGCAAGCCATGCATGCATGCATTAATTAATATAATATATATACACACACATGATATACATCCATGCATTAATTACTTGATCAGCAACATTATGTTGAGAATCACTTCATAATTCACATTGCTCGGCATGCAGATCAACCTTATGTACGAACTAAATAAATATTGTATTATGGATATGTGTATTTGAGTATCATAGAATTTTGGCTCATGTCATTTTTTTGAGTAATCGGTAATCAATTGAAGATGGTGGTAGAATATAAGGAATTTATCGATATTTTGATCATATAAAAATGAATTCAATAAAATAAACTATACTAGAACAGTCTTATAGAAGATATCTAGAGTGAATGATATAGAAACCAAAGTATCATAAAAGAACAATCTTTTTACGCGTTGAATTTAGAGTGCGATCTAGCTAAGTAACGACATTTTTTCTTCGATCATCGATCTTCTTCATTGTAATTCTTCATTGTAAGTCATTTTCTTCCGAAGTTATGCGCAATTAAGATGTAGATTTTTGTGATTAAGATGTATTGAAATGTAGCAAATTGATTTAGACACAATCACTATATATTGTAAATATTCTTCTTTGATTCCACTTTTTCCAATATGCGCATTTGGGATACATAGGAAGATGTATTGAGATATATAGGAAGATATATAGGAAGATATACACACAATCACTATGTATTGAAATCTATAAAGTTCGTTCGATCAACTAATATGAGTATCTTAATTTCATACAAGGCATGCGCAACAACTTTGACTGAAACATCTAGCTAATTACAAATCTTAGCCACTATAGTCGATGAAAGATTTGGCTTTAATTCCCTAGCGAAATCGATCTGCATAGACTTTGTCAACTTGTTGCTCTACCTAGCCTGTTCTACTCAACTAATTTGTTCTTTTTGTTTAAAAGTTGTATGGACTCTAGGAATGTTGCTTAGACTTCATGCATATATAATAAGGGAGAATTTTCACATGAATCACCTACCCAAAGTGCATGTGTCATGTGTGTACAAGTACAAATGTACATGCTCTTCTTTTACGCCATTGCTGATCCCAGCTCATTTGGACGTGGTAAAGGAATCGAAGCTGTTCGAGGGCTTATCAAAGTTCCTTTTTAATTTTGTCTTTTTTAAAGCTATCAGCAGCTCTTAATTGGTAGAAGCAAGAGGATCGAAGTTTCCACAGGTGGACGGGTCAGGTTTGAATTGCTCCAGTAATGTCATATATATATATATATATTTCCTTATTTCTTACATTGATAATCCGAGAGCCTTCAGTCCAAAATAAAAATCGAGAGCCAGAATTTAACGAGTCGACCATTGACCCTATATCAATCTCTAATGACTAACCATTTCATGCATTGGTGCAGCGAAGTTATATTGACGATGTAAATTTGACACAGCGCGCATGCAGACTAATATCGATCTGTTGCTATAGCTAGCTAGACTATCACCATTATATATCCGAGATACGAACATGCATGTCGATCATTAGCCTATAAATGAGAAACAAACTGAAGGAACTGCCTGTACCTACATACATGTGGAAGTAGACAAAGTAGTTGATGAAATGATTGAAATCGATCCTATACATACATATAGCCAGATTATTACTGGAAGGTACAAAATGGTCGTCGGATGCAACCCCAAGCCTCGGCAGCCTGTTCTGTAACTTAACTGTTTCGACGTACCAGAGAGTGGTAAAATTGTATAAAGAAAAAAGAGTTTGGTAATTCATAACCTACATAGAGTTAGGTAATATCTATATATATATATATATAATAAAATTCATCACCAGGGCAGGGCATGAACTCTTTAGAATATAAAAATTTGATAACCTATAAAGAGTTAAGTAATATCTATATATATACACTACTAGAACATTTATTATAGTCGACGATTCGACTTGTTCACTATTCTCGTCGGTTATACTTATAGCCGACAACAATTCGTCAGCTATAATGTCGTCGAAAAAAGGCCGTCGACAATATTATAGCTGACGAGATTTTTCACGTCGTCGGCTATAGTTGAACTATAACCGACGAAAAAGTCGTTGGCCATAGCTTCATCTCTGGGCAAAATTTTTGAACGGAGAAACTATAGTCGATGACATTGTATATGAATATCGTCGGCTATAGTCTCAGATCTGAAAAAAAAACTGTCGATTCCTAATTTACCAAACCGGCCATATAATCACTTCACCATCCATAATCACTTCAACAAATTAACCATGCATAATTAAACCAAATTACAAATTTTATTTTACAAATGCAATTATATCTCTCCCGTTTTTAGCGGAGAGGGCGAGGGGGCGGCGGCGGTAGAGAGAGAGGTGAAGGTATGAAAGAGAGAGAGAGAGAGAGAGAGAGAGAGAGAGAGCGGCGGTCTGAGAATATAAACCCGATAACTATATTCGACGATGTATAATGTCGTCGGCTATACTATAGCCGACGATTTTTACAAATTATGTTGTCGGCTATAGTCAGTGCTGACTATAGCCGACGATTTTTCAAGAAAAAACCGGCGACTTTTTCTTCTCTCGTCCGTCTTAGAACTATAGCCAACGACACAATTAATCGTCGGCCACAGTACACTATAGCCGACGAAAGTAAGTGTCGTCGACCTTTTTTTTTTAAAATCGTTTGCTATAAGGAATGTTCTGTTAATGATAATAAAATTCATTACCAGGGTATGAACTCTTTAGAATATAAAAATTTGATGTCCGACCTTTAAATACTATCAAAATGATGTCCAAATTCTCGAAATCGTATCAACGTGATACATACAGTCAATTTTTGTCTATGCTAAGTTAACTTTACTATCGTATCATTTTTTTTGAACAAAGATGAAAAGACTTTAGTACCCTTTTATTTTCATTTTTTCCCTTCTCTCTCTCTTATCAAAATTTGCGAACCACAATAGTAGCTCGCCCTTGTTGCCTCACCCTCGCAGAGTCCACATCGGAGCAGTTCTCGCTGACCCAGATCGGAACAGTTCATGCTGATCCAAATTCTCATCCGCCTAGTCGGAGATGGGGTTCGATGAGTAAAGAATTTGGCGTTTTGTGCTAATTGAGCTCGGTGGCGACAAACCCTGGCTCAATCTCACACAATCGCTCATCGATCAGCTTCTCCATTACAACGTCAGGTCAAGCTCTCCTCTCTCAGGTTTAGTTCCCCATCTCAATTCACTATTAATTTCGTTAATTGAGTTTTTACTTGCGGAATCGATTGTGGTTTTCGAATTTTGGGGGTTAGGGTTCATCTGTGTTTATGAAACTTGGATTTACAGGTGAAGCTCGAAGATGGTGTGGGATTCAGTAAATGGAAGGGAGGAGGACATGATTCGGAAGGCGAGATGACGGAATTGGGCCGAGCTGTGGCGCGGCAACACAATGGTGAAACTCGAGACGAGTTGCTGACAAGCTCGAGAATCTCAGCTGAGTTCGATCAAGCCATGGCGCTAGGTTTTGGTATGAAACGTGGAGGCTGAATGCTAGATCGGAGGCCAACACTGAGAGAGTGAGATAATTTGAGGCGGCGACACTGGGCTGGGCATTGAAGATTGATGTAGATTTAAAAAAAAAAAATTGGGTATCAATTTTGGGGGTGGCCATAGCATTTTTGGGGTGCCCAAGCACTTTAATTTTTTTTTGCTAAATAATGACTATTTTATCCCTTTATTTGAAAAATAAAAGGTATCATGTCATCAACACAAACAGAGTCATGACGGAAATTGACGATAGACATTACATTTATACGATTTTAAAAATTTGAATATCACTAATAATTTTTAAAAATCGGACAATAAATAGATACATCCTAAAAAGTTCAAACTGAATTTCTTTTCATATATATATAACCAATTTCTGCAGCCCTCCTAAAAAATATATATAGAGAGAGAGACTTGGTAAAAGCAGACAGCAGATTAATCTTGTGGGAAGATTGAAAAGTACGTACGTACTAGTCTTCGATCTCTGAATCGTGTCGTAGTCCCGTTAGTTTCTTCTGGTCAAGATTGAAACAGTGCTCGATCTACATTTTCGATTTTTTATTTCAATTATTCCAACACCGTACAGTACTGTAGTCAGAATATTAGTTATTAATTAACTTATCATTAATTGGTCAGTTTTCAACATGTGAAAAGGAATTTATACATCTCATTAATTATTGGCCCACTATTCATATTCTATATTAAAATTGAATCCTGCATGCAACAGGCTTTGGCATGGTTCTATGCTCCAGCTTGTAGAATGTTTATTTCTTCAAAAATTTGCTGGCTTTAGGTTGATTTGTCGGTTCCAATTTCATACTTCATAGAAATCAAATCTGAGTACACAAAACCTCAATTCATGGTTTTCCAGAAAACTCGATGATGATTGATGCATAAGATAAAAAAACAATCAAACTATATCAGAGAAATACTTCGGTCGATTCAATCTGACATTTGATTTATGAAATCGAATACCTGTAAATTCAAACTATCAACTAGCTGTATTTTTATAAATTGAACACTAATTCGAAGAAAAGATCTATTTGAACACCAACATGACGAACAAATCGATGTAAAGATTTTCAAATTGAATAGTAGACTAATTGAATACAACCAATTGTCTTTAGTTGATCTAAACATCTAGATACCCATCTCTAGAAATTTTCGTATCCAGTTAAAAATTGAAGAGCTTATATATATATATATATAGATCCAACCTTGAAACTCAATATTAATTAACTGAAGAAAAAATATCCTAGAGAAGATTTTCACAAGAAAATCAAAATCGAGAGAAAGAGAAATAGACCATGTTCTTTGATTTGATATCTACTTTAATTTTGTTGACCGAAAGAGGATGTAATTCACTGCTTCAATATGAAAGGCTGACTGGGAATCGGAAAACAGAAGAGAACAACTAGCTTAGGGCATATGCAGCGGTGCAGCTCGTGCAGGCTGCTCCTCCCCTCTGCTCGAGCAGAAGAGCGAGCAATCCTTGCTCGTGTAGTTGCTTTTCTGCTCGGTCAACGAGTGGTCACCGCCGCGGTCCCACCAAAGAGCAGCTGCTCGTGCTGTTTCTTTAGCACCGGTGCATATGCTCTTAACAAAAATCTAGTTCAAAATGACAGGTGTTGAATTGCTAAACACGGGACAAAATTGGTACAGAGTTTTGGGGACAGCTGATCCCATCCCCCTCTTCACACTCCCACCCCTTTTTGACTATAGCTCGACACTCCGCTTCTCGAAGCCACATATTTCGAAACGAAATCGGTGTCGTTTTCTACACTTGTTCCGCTTCTTTTCACGCATCTCCAATAGGATTGGAACATGATCGAATTTGGTAGGGCAAAGATGTAGCTCCCGAGACAGGGCAAATATATTTCGCCAACTATTTGAAGCCAAAAAACGATCAAGTCGCTCTCTCACCTCCACAGCCCATCGTTTACCTCTCCGAGTAAAAGGGCCAACCTACATAACCCAAATCTTGCAATTGAGAAGCTTGCATAGCATCTCTAAAGCGCACCATCCGACCTGGATCCCGTGGAGGAGTTTAGGTATAGGTATGCTGGGAGAAGAGAGTTGATTAGTGTAGTATAGTATGGTTGAAGATTGAAGATCTTTGATTCTTTGAGAATGGGCTACTCAAAACCCATTTGTCTGGAGCCCAAAAGCTATTCTCAAAATAAAATGAAAACCCAAGTTCAAAAAAGAAGGCCTGTGGCCGAAGGATGAATTTCGTAGGCTCAAGAGAAGCCCAATAGACTAGACATAAATTAGGGGAAGACGTAGAGCCAAAATCAAAACGTGGTGACTGAGAGGAGCAAAAAAGCACACGACTACGGAGTCATCGAACGACGTCGTCGTCAAGAAAAGAGAGCTTTCCGAGACCAACGCGGAGGTGGAGGAGCTCCACTTGTCTCCCTTCTTCAAAATCCGCGCTCCCTGTCAATAACTCCGTCTCCATTTTATTGAGGTAACAATTCCGATTCGGGCAATTGGTAAAACAATTGTCTGAAAAAACCTGGTGCTTCACAGGGCCACAAACAAACACATGGTTTGTTTGTATGTGATCGAGTTGCTGAGACTGAATGATGACTTTTTTTTGGATTCATATATATATATATATATATATACACACACATATGCAGGATCTTCGTGATAACATGGCCATAAACTCACTCCATATATATATATATATATATACACACATATGCAGGATCTTCGTGATAACATGGCCATAAACTCACTCACACTCTTGATTGCAGAGGAAAACGATGTAATACCTAAAGAAGATTTTGGGAGAGAAACTGAGAATTAAAATCAGCAGAGCTTCGCTGTTGTATTTCGTGTTGTGCAATCATCATCGTTCTACAGCTGTTTGTACTGTACAAACAACTGAAAAAGTAACAGAGAGCTGTCAGTCAGCTGTAAGGTATGCACGTGTCAATCAATTACTGGAAGATTCATAACAAACTAACGGCACACTTAAAACGACTCCGTTAATACGCCCCCTCAAGCTCAGCAAGGGTAACCAGGCTGAGATTGGTACAATGGAATCGGTACACGGGACTATGGAGACCCTTAGTCAAGATATCTGTAGTCTGACAGGCAGTAGGAACATATTAGAGTAATAAATCTTGCTTCTGAACACGTTCTCGGACAAAGTGGAAATCGTTATCAAGATGTTTGATACGTAAATGGAAGACAGGATTGGAAGCCAAAGCCAGGGCAGATAAGTTGTCACATTTAAGCAAGGGAGGACATGGGATCCTAACCTGGAGATCACAAAGTACATGCCGTAACCAGGAAATCTAAGCATATGTGTTTGCAAGGGCACGATATTCAGCTTTTGTTGAGCTGCGAGAGACACTGCCTTGCTTCTTTGATTGCCAAGAAATAGGATTGTTGCCTAAGAAGACAACAAAGCCAATGGTGGATCTTCTGTTGTTGACATCATCAGCCCAATCAGCATCGCAATAAGCGTGAATACAAACACCATGATGTAAGGACTGAGGATCACTATGTCTATAAAACAAGCCTTGATGAAGAGTACCTTGTATATAGCGAAGTATCCTCTTGACAGTAGTAAAATGGACATCAATTGGTGTAGACATAAACTGACATACTGTATTGACAGAGTAAGAAATATCAGGACGAGTAAGAGTGAGATACTGGAGAGCACCAACAAGGCTTCTGTATATAGTAGGGTCTGGTAGAGGAGTGCCTTGATGTTTAAGGAGCTGAGCATGAGGTAAACATGGAGTAGAGCAAGATTTAGTAGTACTCATTCTTGCTCGAGCAAGGAGATCAATATCATACTTTCTTTGACTCAGGAATAGACTGTTAGAAGTATAGTTAACTTCTAAACCAAGAAAAAATGTGAGAGCACCAAGATCCTTCATATCGAAAACTGAGCTTAGATTAGAAATAACGAACTCCACACCTGTGGCATCAGAGCTAGTGATAACAATGTCATCAACATAGAGCAACAAAATGACCACGCCAGCTGTACTGGATCTAATGAACAAGCTAGGATCAGAATGAGAGAAAGTGAATCCCAATCCTGGAAGGAAGTTGGTAAATTTCTCATGCCAGGCACGAGGAGCTTGCTTAAGTCCATATAAGTATTTCTTCAGCAGACACACATAATCAGGATGAGCAGAATCTAGAAAACCTTGTGGTTGCTTCATGTAGACCTCTTCTTTGAGGTCACCATGTAGAAAAATATTTTTAACTTCTAGTTGTCTTAGATTCCATCTGTACATAGCAGTAAGAGCTAGAACTAACCTTACTGTGCTATGTCTAACTACAGGACTGAAGGTCTCTTCATAATCTAGACCATGTTCTTGAGAGAAGCCTTGAGCAACTAACCTGGCTTTGTACCGAGAAATAAATCTATCCTGATGCTTCTTCACTTTATAGATCCATTTACTGCCCACAATATTCTTATTTGAAGGACATGGGTCTAAGGTCCAGGTACCTTGAGTGTGAAGTGCATCTATCTCTTCATGCATAACATTTTCCCACTCAGGTTTGCCACAAGCGGATTTATACGATTTAGGTTCATGAGGAACGACAATATCAGTAACAGTATTGAATCCAGCAAAATCAGGATACTCATGATATAACTTTTGCTGAATTATGGCAGAGAAGGCACAATAGTCCTCAAAGGTCTTCTTCTTAACTATACCATTCTTTGCTCTTGTGAGCATGGAATGGTTATTATAATTCTGATTAACAATAAATTGCAGTTCTGGATCAAAGAGGAGTGGATCAACAGGATCATGAGAAGGAAGCATAGCAAGATTCAGATCATGAGGGGTTTGAACCTGTGAGATCTCAACAGAAAGAGGAATATTGGGGTCAACCATTGGGTCATCAGTTTGTGCAACATTGATATTCTGAGCCTCCTCAACTAAAACTGAACTGTGTTCCGGAAGAGTATCATTATCACTATTTCCTGAGAATACACTATCCTAAACTTGTGCCTGATCAAAATGATCGGGTGCGTGAGAAACAAGAGAGTCGGCAACACTATTAGATGCACATGTGAAGTCACCAGTAGACTCACCAACCCCTTCTTCAGACATGACTAGAGGATCAGAAGAACAAGGCAAGACACCTTGAAGGGAAGATGGAGAAAAAACAGGCAGGGCAGAGATAGAAGAGGAAGAAACATCAAAGAAGGAGGCAGTAATAGGTGTAGAATGAAGAGATTGAACCGTAGGAGGTATAGAAGCAAAAGGAAAAATTGATTCATCAAAAAGTACATGTCTACACATCCAACGTTTATTAAGAGCAATATTATAGCAGAAAACACATTTGTAGCCTAAAGCATAGCCTAAGAAAACATAAGGGAGAGATTTGGGAGCAAGTTTATCAGAAGTATAAGGCTTAAGGTAAGGGAAACAGGTGGAACCAAAGATTTTAAGATGAGCAACATGAGGGACATAGTTGAAAAGCAAAGAGTAAGGAGAGGAGAATTTGAGAGTCTGACAAGGCATTCTGTTAATCAAGTAGGCAGCATGTGCAATAGCATGAAACCAAAATGCTTTAGGTAAGGAAGCCCATGTCATGGGAGTGACTGCACTATCAACCAAGTGCCTATGCTTCCTTTCTACTAAACCATTCTACTGTGGGGTGTAAGGACAGGTGATATAACGTATGACACCCTTGGTGTCCAGAAAAGTCTTGAAAGCCTTGCTAGTGTACTCTCCACCACCATCAGATTGAAAAATCTTAATAGAAGAGCCAAATTAATTAAGCACAAAAGCGTGAAACTTCATAAATGTAGCAAACACATCTGATTTATTGATTAAAGGAAATATCCAGCAGAATCTTGTACAATCATCTATAAAACTAATATAATATTTGTAGCCCTCTAGTGACAGACAAGGTGAAGGACCCCAAACATCTGAGTGTATCTTAGTAAAAGGAACCTCACTATTGCTGACAGACCCTGAAAAAGGTAATCTGTGCATTTTTCCTTGCAGACAGTAAGTGCACATGGATGTAGTAGACTCAGGACTAGACTTAATATTAGAGATAGATAACATTTTGGTTGTAACTGCTGCAGAGGTATGACCAAAATGTTGATGCCAGATGGTGGACTTGACAGCACCACCTAAGAAAGCAGAAAACCTGGTTGAAGGATGAGAAAAACTTCTTGGATTCTTGAACAGAAACAAACCATAAGCATTACTCTTTCCTTGGTATAGAAGAGTCCTTGTTCCCTTGTCTTGCACACATATATCAGTGTCATCAAGTGTAATAAAACGCTTGTTGTCCTTGCATAGTTTAGTGAGAGACAATAGATTTACTGCTAACTTACGCACATGCAACACATTCTGTAGAGTAAAGGTGTATGAGGAAGGATACAGGAGGAACCAATATGAGAAATATGGAGACCTGTGCCATTACCAATAGTAATCTGATTCTCATTGGTATATGGATGAGCAATAGAGAGATTGAGCAGATTGGATGTCATATGGTGAGTAGCACCAGAATCACCTATCCACACATCAGATTCAAGAGTGTCTGAGCTTTGAGAAGAACTAGCTATGTTGCCAGTAGCCTTGGCTCTAGCATGAGCAGTCATAGCAGCAAGAGTAGATGGTGGTTCAGTCCCCTGATAAGCATAGTTGGGCCTCTGAGTACAGTTGAGAGCAACATGATCTCTGGTCCCACATATCTGGCAAGTAACACTTGAAGAGTGTCCAGAGGTAGCATCAGTATCATTCCTGTAGAAACAGTTCACGGCAGTATGACCTTTCTTATTGCAGATTTGACATTCTGGAGCAAGACCACCATTAGTCTTAAATGGGACATTATGATTAGTGTTCTGGGATGATGCACCTTTGTAGTTAGGATTTTGAAAGAAAATGTCTGCAAAATGTCCACGTTTACCACATATTTGACAGGAATGAAGCTGATAACATGTGTCAGCAGTATGACCCTTCTTTCCAAAATGAGAGCATTCATTGGAGATACTTCCAGTACCTTTTGGCTTAGTAGTTCCTCCTGTGAATTTAGTTTTACCATCATTCGATGACCAGTTCCTTCTGGTATCACCATTTGAATCTCCTCTGGCTACCATGGCACTCATAAAAGACTGAACTCTGAACACAGCTCCCTCAATATCTCTTTTAGCTGCAAGAAGTTGAGACCTCAAGTCTTTCAAGGAAAGAGGAGTGTCTCTGCCTCTAAGAACCATCCTTATCATATTGTATTCGTTAAGTAAGCCATTTAGAGTGACAATAATCCTCATCAGCTATAGTGACACCAACTGAGACCAATTGATCTTTTGCAGCTTTAATACGTATGAGGTACCTCTCAATGCTATCAGCTCCTTTTTGAATAGTTTGCAATTCAGTTTTCAATTGCATAATGTTGGCTCTGGACACAGGTGAGTATCTCTTTAATAATACAGTCCAAGCTTCATGTGAAGTCCTGCATCCAATGATAAGTTCTAAGACATCATCACTCAATGTTTCCATGAGTAAGCTTAGTAATGTCTTGTCTGTCTTTTTTCAATTCTTGTATGCATCAGTGAGCACATTAGTGACTTCTCCTTCTTCAGTAAGTCCAAACCTAGGAGGTTGGACTTCAGTACCATCAAAGAACCCAAACAGATCATTTCCCTCCAACAGGGACTGAAACTGAAAGCTCCATTTGATGAAATTAGAATCACCAAGCTTGACTGTGAGCATGCTCAATAAGGCATTAACATCAGCATGTGTCAATGCATAAGGGGACTGACCACTACCAGCTGATTGTGAAGATGTTGTGGATGATGGTGCCATTTCTGTTTCAATCAATTATACCCACAAATATAACACTGTACATAATATCAACAGCTCAACAGCTTTATAGACACTTTAGGGATCACAGTCAGCAATTGTGAACAATATGAAGATATCCAGAGGACTTTGACACACAAAACACACAGACCTAACCTCTTCTTGGCTCCACAAATTTTATCACAGTTTTAAAGCTACACAACTCTTAGCACACACAATTTCTCTACATAAATGTTTTCTCAAGCTCAAAAGCACTTATCTCATACCACAAGCTCTTCACACAATTTTATGTAACCACACAGTTTTCCTTCTTCCTCATAATTACTACATGTATACGAGAAAAATCAACACTGGTAGTCTATCATACCAGAGATTGAAGTAAAAACATATTGAATCATCATAATCAAAGTGTATAGATCAAAAAGCAACCTGAAATCAGAGAGAATGTAGTACGGGCTCAAAAAGTATGTTGCAAACAGATCTGAGATGCTGATCCAAACCCTTGTACTCGATGCTAAGTAGATCTACAATTGAACAAGTCTTGATGAAACCCTTATTTTTTGAGATCAACCAAATCAGATGTGTGAATGCGAGAAAATTGATATGGAAACAGATCAAGAGCTATGAGAGCTATGATACCATGATAACATGGCCATAAACTCACTCAAACTCTTGATTACAGAGGAAAACAATGTAATACCTAAAGAATATTTTAGGAAAGAAACTGAGAATTAAAATCAGCAGAGCTTCACTGATGTATTTCGTATTGTGCAATCATCATCGTTCTACAACTATTTATACTGTACAAACAATTGAAAAAGTAACAGAGAGCTGTTAGTCAGCTGTAAGGTATGCACGTGTCAATCAATTTCTGGAAGATTCATAACAAACTAATGGCACACTTAAAACGACTCGGTTAATACTTCGAACACCCGATTTTCAGAATTGCAAAGCCGTTGTTGAAATTCACAATAGTTGTGTCCATGTTTTCTATTTCTAAGGTACAGTCTTCTGAAAGCTTAATGAACAAGAAATGATACATACATTTTACATGAAATGTGCAGAGATGAAGCTTCTGATGACTCTAAACAAACAGATGGCAACAGAAGGCGAGCAGAAATAGTCGCATAACCAGGTGCCTGCCAAAGAAGGCTCTCAGTGGACTGATTTCATTCTTGACAAAAGACTGGTTGTTGGCAGCCAGCTACCAGGAAGCTACATAAATGGTGGTTCAGCTGTGGGTTAGAACTACATCACATGGTTAAGTAGTAAATTAACCAGTGTATTATAGTGTGACAAAAGAGGCATTTCGAAGCCGCCACAGGAAGTCCGGTGATCCCTCCGAGCTTTGAACAATGGGTTTTGAAGAAAACAGATATCATCTCTATGTAACTAGGTACGACCGTTTCTGGGATACTAGTGGAGTTCTTTTGAGACCTTATACAGTTCCACAATATAGAGGCTTCTCTTATTTAGCTAATTATCTTGTATCACTCTGTTTGACTTCAAAATCTCTCTGGCGAGGAGCGCGTAGAGAGTCTCTTTCAAACGGTCTCTTTTACTGATTTCGGATAGTATAATTGCATGTGTCAGCTTATTCTATTTGTGTTTCGTGTGCTGGTGTGTCACCATCTCTCAACTGAATATGGAATGTAAGCTGCCTGACTTCTTGATTAAACGATTAAGACAGTGAGAGCACCAACCCTGCCTTAATGGGTCCTTCTCGCCTAGTGACCTAGGACTTTGTGGTTTTCGCATCTCTAAAAGAGCCACAGAAATCGATACCTCACACTACCCTTTACGAGTGCAAAGCAGAGCAACTTCTTTGACGGTGTGTTGAGAACACTGCTTCCTTGGATATCCAAACTCTCACTCGATATGTGACAAGCTCTTCAATCTTCCAGTTCCGTTGCTTCCTTTGATCTTGATACTCTCACTCGATTGGTGACAAGCACTTTGGTCGTTTGGTTGCAGGATAAATCTCTGACGAGATGTATTGGTGTTTGCGTATAGCAAAGCTTTGTATTTAATCGGGGACCATTTCTCTATCACTCTCACTCTCCTTATATAATGCTCAGTAGTCATTCCTCAATTCACTTGTACATCTTTAGCTCTTTGAATCTCAATACAACTCTGATGCTTACCAGCACACGGGTCTTATCTTTATATTGTTTCAATGTTATCACAATTCTTTTTACGAAGGAAACCTAACTGAAGCAGAAAATGTTCGATAAAAATTAAGCCGCATATATCAGCTTATCTTAATTTATAGTCCTAAATTGATATGAAAACAGACTCTTTTATACTTCTTGGTCGCTCGCCAAGCTTCAACCTAATCGGGCCGCTCGCCAAGACTTCGGCTCACTTGGGCCGCTCACCAAGATTTCGGCTCACTTGGGCCGCTCACCAAGACTTCGGCTTACCTAACCTAATATGAAATATTTATTTCAGGCCCAAACATTGCCCCTCAAGCCTTGAGCTTAAATTACTTATGCAATAGAAAAGACTTGAATATTACCGAATGACGCGTTGTTATCCCAAACGGTAACATCACACGCAAGCGACACATTACACAACTCATCTAAAAAGTTGTGTCACTCCAGATGATGTAATATAAAAGCACATGTCCACATAAATCATATTTCACTTCCCAATAGAACTCTTTCACTTGCCTTGCTTTCAATCTTTCAATCACTTCCCAATAGAACTCTTTCACTCTTTTCAATCCTCGCCGCCAACCATCTTCTCTGATAAAAAATCATGCCATCTCGCAGAGACATATCCATCTCTTACTCAGAATAAGACGTTGAGAATTTCTCCAAAAACCTCAAAGCCGTCGCCAGACGATAAAACCCAGAGGTCATTGTTCATTTGAATGTCCACCCAAGCAATGGCACTAACCTACTTAGTCCCTTTCTGGAATCTCCCATTAACCCAAAACTTCTTCCTCTTCTTTGCCGCCCCTTTTGCAATTCAGCCTTAATCTTCCAGAAAAAACCAAAGGCAAAACCCAAAGAATGGACCAGCAAAGACACTATTTGCCTAATTGGTAAATGCCCACACCCAAACGAAGAAGACCTCGCTTGGTACCAGCTTCGTCGCGAAAAATATATCGATCGATGGGACGCGACCGACACCCAAACGAAGAAGATCTCGCTTAGTACTAGCTTCGTCGCTGAAAATATATCGATCGATGAGACGCGGCCGGCATCACCCAACACATTGATTTATGCTTTTCGCTTCCTGCTGGTGGAAACCGAGCTCCGTTCGCCACCGCTATGTAATTATGGGATTGCTACGCCAATTATTTCTATCTCCCCTGTGGCGATATAAGTATTACAATCCTTGACCTTTACGCCTTATTCAGAATTCATGTGTCCAACAACACCTGGCTTCACAATTATACACACGGGACTATAATTCGAGCTTCTACAGATCGACATTCCTCCTACTTGGGTTGATCATTTTGTGAAGAAGGAAAGCACTACTGACCAAGGAGGTATAGCCTTTCTAAAGTATTGGCTATCTAAGTATATCTTATGTCTTACCTCTGCCAATGTCAACAAATGATGTACCAACCTTGTCGAACGCCTCTTTAATCGTGAACAACTGGGCTTGGCTGAATCTGTCCTTGCCTACATCTACTACGGCTTGCGATGAGTTGTCCTTTCACGACTCGACCTCAATCAACCAGGAACACTATAGATGGTAGAGTTCTAGTTGAGAATGTATTTTCCGTTCATCCGCCCTTCTACAGTCCCTTAATTTGAAGAGGACAAACTTCTGGGCCAAACCATGGCGACTGCGTCTTCCGAGCCTAGAACATGGTCCTACCAAGTCTGCTTCAACTACCTCTGCTCACATAAAGACTTTCCAATCGCAGCAGTTGAAGTAATTTTGAATCGTCGTCATCCCTGCAACTTTGTGAGTGGATTTATGCCCTCGCTAGAGCAAAATGACTCTCCGAGGAACCTTTTCCTTCAGACTCTCCAAATTTGGGAAAACATATGACGAGTGGGACCGCTTACTCTCTTCACAAGCATCTTCTGTGGTTTTGACAAAAGACTCACAAACAAAGAAGATTTGGCCATCATGGGAAAATTATACAGAAACATCATCAGGACTCCCTGGCCACAGGTATACTTCTCTGTTTTTAAACTTTTCCATATGCGTTAGCAATTTCCTAATCACGTCTGACCAATTTCCACTTTCTTCTAATCAACAACATCCCCTGAAAACAGACATATCCATTGCCTCACAAGCCCCAAAGAAGAAAACATCCAACACTTCTGGGCAATCAGTAAGCGTCCAAAATTCCTTACCAATATTTGCAACTCTTGCTTTCTCACTAATTAAAACTGACTCGCTTATTCCCTTATCAGTCAAAGAAATGCACCAGGACTGACTTTTCCGCTGGAGAAACAACTAAGACCCAAGGCTCTAAAGTCACTCGCCAAGATGTCTCCTAGCCTACTTTGGCTTTGGAAGCTTCCCCAAGTGATAGTTGGGAAGCAACAGAGATCGTGAGCAGAGACAGACAAGCTAGACTTCAAGCCAATGTATTCTTTGCCTCCTTTGATCAACGAAGTGAGAAAGCGTCCGGGGCAAGCGCATTTTCAACATTGGTTTTCACCATTGCACATTGGCTACTTTCAAATCCAAATGCCATCCCCACAGTATCCGAATTTGATGACCTCATTATCCTAGGTTCTTTGGAATTGCAGAAGCTCAGCAAGGATGAGGCCATCGCCAAATCCTACTCTGATCATCATTTTGATCTTGAGATGATACTGAAGGCAAACATCAGACCCCTAAAGGTTTCTCCTGTTGACTCCTTCCTCGGGTACTTCAACCTAGTGAAATTTGCACACCTAAAAGATCTTACATCATTTGATCAGATCTGGGATAACGTCTGCAAGAGCACCAAACCTTAGGTATATCTGGTGAGCTGGAATGATCACTTCTTTGTCCTCAAGGCTGAAGCTGACGCCTATTACATTGTTGACTCGCTAGGGGAAAGGCTTTTTGAAGGGTGCCGTAAAGCCTATATCTTGAAGTTCGATGATTCCAGCATAATGCTTGGAGATGAGGACAATGAAACAGGGCTAGAAATCATAAACAACGGGAAAGAGTGCTATAAAGATTTCATTACGAGATTCCTAGTTGGAATAATTTTAGGGGAGCTTGAGGAAGCCGAGAAGAAAAAGGCAGTTGATCAACTAACTCTCTTCCGGCACCTACAAATCGAATTCTAATCCTGCTACATTCCTCCCTCCTTTGGCGAGGACAATAGCTCCCAAGATGACCAAGTCATTCTGGAACATGACGTTCAAATTCCGCCCTTGCCAGAGCTCCAAGCCATAATTAAGGAACCACATCAGTTGGTTGAAGTCACCCCAGAACCAGAGGTTTGAGCTCCGACCTCGCCAGAGCTCCAAGTCCAGACGGTTGAAGAACCACAGCTGTTGATTACATCCAATGACCTTTCCTTTTCTCAGGTATCACTTTACTTTATTTACTCTATATATTTATTAACTTCTTTTGATTGAACCTTGACACCTCTTATTTCCTTCTAGTCTACGCCTAGTTCTCTGAATAGTGGCACAATCCTTCCTAAAAAACATGCAAATTCAGAGGAAGAGGCAATCTCTCAAGGCCAGCTTCAAACGCCTATCCTTTCTCAATCTCCTGAGCTCACATCGATAGCCGCATTAGACCAGCCTTCGAGCTCGCCAAATGTTATTGATGAAGAACCAGATGTTATCCACAGAGAAACTGTTGCTCCGTCTTCTTCAACGGGACCTACTACTCAAGCACCTACCCTTCAAGATGAAATTTTGGTCTTGCAAGAGCTTTCGACTAGGTTAAGTGCTCTGAGTTCCCCTCCGGCAGTCACTATTGCCCTTCAGCAGTTCCTCTCTGCCAGCCTGGACTCCCTCCAAGACATCAAACAAATTCAAGAACAGGTCAGAAATCTAAAGGCCATTGCCCCTGTTGAATTCTTCCAGATCATATCTGATTTTGAGGAAAGACTTCACCAACTCTAAGGTCAATACGAAGCCCATCATCTTCTGAAGCTTGAGGTCGACCGCAAAAATGAGGCGGTGAAAACATTGGATCGCCAGACACAAGAGGAAAATAAACAAATCCAAGTGCTCGTGAAAAACACCTTATCACAACAAGAAATTCTGGTAGCCAAGGAGGCTGAGTTGGCTGCTCTCCAAGCTGAAGTGGACCGCCTATGTACAAACACTCACTCCAATCAGGCCTCCATTTTCCAGCTTCTGGATGAAGGAGAGAATCAAGCTCAACTGCTGCATGATGCAAAAGAAGAACCTGCGAGCACCCGACACTTGTATACCCAATCCTGGCGAGACTTCGAACTTTCAAAAATTTCTTTGAGGGAAAAAGCCCTCTCATTATAAATACTGGGCCTCAGGGATTAGGCCCTTTTTTTGTATTGTGATATTCCAAAATATTCCTACCAACTTAAGTATTTTCTTTGATCGTTCACATCTTGGTATTTTTGCGTTTTATTTGGGACCTGAATATCCTGCTGAGCCTCAAACATAGGCCCGTTGTGGATTACCCTAGCAATATTAGACCTGTTTAGAACCTAACCGCTCGCCTACCATTGTCATTTGACTTAAATGGTCTTTATTTTCAAACTTGGAATCCGTAGCACATTGTTCCATCAAAATCTTCAAAATACGTTCGTTCTATCTGCCCAAAAAATCTTTCACTTATCACACCTTCATCTCGGGGAAGATAAACCACTCCATGGTGCAATCTCTGGTAGACGCGTGTCTTCTATTAACGGGTACATTTAATCTCTCAAAGCCTTACCGCTACGGTTCAGTGTAGTTTCTTTCTATAAAAGGCATCTTTATTCACTGCTTTTGGTCATACCTTCCAAGCTTCTTTGCAAGATGAACTCCCTTTCTTTATGTTTGCTCTGGCTTTCTTATCTGGAAAATCCTCCAGATAAAACCTCTCATATTACAGACTTTAGTTAGTGATATCCATGTCCAGGTGTTGCCTTGGCCGAATCATCCTAAGTATCTATAGGGTGACAAAGCCGCAACCCTGAGGGAAACCTCAACTCGTCTTCCTCGCCAGCAGCCACTCAGTTTCCATATGCATTTAGGATGCTCTGGAGAGGAACAATAGGAAATTCAACCCTGGGTAAGCCAACAAACGCCAATCTTGCTCCAAGTGGTCTTTTGGGCTGCTGAACTAGCTTCCTTAGCATTTCAAATCCTCTCTCTTTTGTCTCTTGAGGTCCCATTTTTCAATGTATGCATATTTGATATGTGTATCCAAGGACTGGCTATTAACTATTTGAGGAATTGGAAAGACACACTGTATTTTTCTTTCTGTTCTGTTGTTGTAATCTGTCTTCATATGGTATCAGAGCTTAAGACCGCAAAACCTATGTAATCTTTTGTTTCGATGTAACCTGATTATATTCAAAGTAAAGAGTTCCCTTATGAAAAAAACATATTTTGTATTGATAAAATCAAGCAAAGTTTGTACATAACTTGGCCACAGCGGTTGGCGAGCATGAACTCTTTAATAAAAAATTTAGCCACAAGTATCTGTTGAAAATACTAAAATTTTTAGAATTTTAGCCTCGAGTATAGGCTAACTATGTCTAAATCCCTATGTGTTGCTCATTTAGTTCAATCATGCAAGCGTCGCCAAGGAGCGTGAATGAACTGAATTAAACTATTGTTGGCAGGTCTTCATATTCCCAAGATGGTTGTCCATACTTTTTAAGGAAACGTCCATTGGTAGGATTGGCATGAATTGTTCCATCTCGATCTCGTAAGCGAACAACTCCTTTACCTAAGAGTCGATCGATAATGTATGGCCCTTCCCACTTTTCTGACCACTTTCCTCGGCCTTCAGTCTTCTCGCCAACGAGTAATATTACTCGCCAGACCAATTCTCCTTCTGCAAAACTCATGCCACTAGTACACTTGTCATAGGCACGAGCCACCTTCCGTTTCTTAGCACATAGACTGTCGTAAGCCTGTATTCTCTTTGCATCTAAATCTTCATGTTCCTGCCACATAGCTTGGACATAATCTTCACCGATCAGATTGTTTTGCTCCATTACCCTTAAAGATTGTACGTTGATTTCCAAAGGCAGGACTGCATCGTGGCCAAACATTGACGCATAAGGAGTGGTGTATGTGGGGGTCTGTTTGCTTGTTCGATAAGCCCATAATGTGTTGAACAACTCTTCATGCCACAATCTGGCATTGCTCGCAAGCATTCATTTGAGGATGTGTATGATGATTTTGTTGCTTGCTTCAGCTTCACCGTTGGATTTGGCATAGTATGGAGAAGAATGGAGAAAGTGTATCCCGAAATCCTTCATAAGCTCATAGACTTCTCCAGACATGAATGTTGCCCCTCTGTCCAAAACAAAACTCTCAGGAATACCAAACCTGCAAATGATATCTTAAAATAAAAACTGGCGTATGGCATTCGCTGATGATACTCTAAGAGGTCTAGCTTCGACCCATTTTGTGAAAAAAGTCAGCAGCCACGATGATGTACTTGTGCCTGTCTGATGAATGAGGATGAATCATTCCAATTAAGTCGAAAGCCCATCCTCGAGCTGGCCAAGACTTGATTATAAGTTGTAATGGTATCCTGGGTATGTGGCTGGTTGGACCATCTTCACAACCTTTAGCGAACATGATGCAATCTTTGAGTATACCTGGTCAATAATAACCATGTCGTCGTATCAACCATCTCATATTTAGATCAGCCTGGTGTGCCCCTGCTGCCCCAAGATGGACTTCCCTCATCAATCGCTTAGCGTCACGTACGAAGACACATCTCAAGAATATGCCTTCCTCTCATCTTCTATATAACTCATCATCCTGGAGTATATACTTAGGAGCGAAGAAAGGAATCCGCTTGTCTGCCGGATCATTAGGATTATGGAGATAGAAAATAATAGGTTGTCTCCAATCCACATCAATGTGATCGAATGTGGCAACGTACCACTCATTGTTTTCTTCATAGCGAGCGATGAAAGATGGTAGGGTCCTTCGTTCAACCTTCAATATACGTTCGTGTACTCCATCTTGCAAGCACACCCCCGTTGCTAGTTGTGTCAACTCATTTACTGGATAATTCTCCTTGCGAGGGATATGGCTCAACTCTACTTCGATAAACAACTTGAGCTAGTCACAGACTCGTTTGACATACGGTTCTAATACTGGTCCAGCCTTATACTTGGTCTCAATTTGTCGGATTATTAACAGGGAATCTCCGTACACGTGCACATCTGTAATTTCCATATCTAACAAAAGTTTCAAGCCTATGATAAGTGCCTCGTATTCTACTTGGTTATTTGACATCGGAAATCCAACCTGAAAGAAAAAGTTTGGCCGTGTGGAAAGACCAATGCCACTCGTGCCTCAGCCATAGTACTCGTGCTTGACCCATCAAAATATAAACACCAAGGTGCTAGATCAGTACGAGTTAAGTCCAACTCTGGCCCTTTGCGAACATCCTTCATAGGATGATGAGCCAAAAAAATCAGCCACTGTTTGGCCTTTGATTGCTTTTTGGGGAACGTACTGTAAAGAAAACTCTGACAGTGCTAGAATCCACTTCCCAATCCTTCCCCTCAGTATGGGTCTCGAAAGCATATACTTCACCAAATCGGTTTGCGCTATTACGCATGTGGTGAAGGATAACATGTAATGTCTCAACTTGCATCCTGAAAAATAGAAGGCTAAGCACAATTTTTTCCATTGGAGAGTATCTTGTTTCACAATCTGTGACGACCCAGAACAGAATTAGCGGTGGAATCAGCTTAATTCGCGAGATAGCATATCATCGTGGAATTCCGATAATGGATTTACTCGCCGGACTTGTTAGCGACTTAATTATTGGCTGAGAATTGGAGCTGGGTCTCTTCTCGAGAGTCGTTGTACGTGTGATTTTGAGTTCGTGGACGGTTCCGGATCGTTATTTGGATGACCGAGGAATTAATTATGAATATTTGAAGTTTCGACGGAATTGGATTTTAATGGCGAGCGACATAACGACTAAATTATCGGACGAGAATTTAGTTTCGGCTTCTTCACGGAAGTTGTTCAGAATTTAATTTCGAGCTCGTGGAAACTTCCGGAGCATTGTTCTGAGTTACGGAGATTAAGTTGTGAATATTTCCGATTGTTGGTTATTTTGTCGATTTAATGTGTTGGTGTGAACCGTTGACTTTTTATCCAATTGGCCGATGTGTTTGACTTCGGGTGATTATTGAAGAATATGTCGAGACGAGTTTGTGGCCGCGAGAATTATCGGAATCGGAATTACGACGAGAAAGTTACGGGTGTTCAAAGTTCGTCGAAATGGATAATTATGAGTTTCCAAATTGGGAAAGCTTTAAATAGTGGACTTGCTCCTTTGGGAAAGTCAAAGCTGAATTAATTACCTTGACCTGGTGAGTTGACTCGGTTTGACCGAGTGGGAGGAGATGTTCACGACGGCAAGGCGGTGCTCCACGGTGGCGTTGGATTCTGGCCACCTCCGAGCTCGAGCCTTGTCCCGTTTGGTGTGCCTCGGTGCCCCCGTCCCCGTGCCGGCCTCCTCTCGTGGTGGAGCTCACGGTGGAGAGAGAAATTTGGAACCAAAGTTTGGGATTTTTGGGTTTAATGGTGGTTTGTGATTCCGGCCGAGTTGAGCTCAAACAAGGACTGGGTTTTGTAGCCCTTTTCACCATGATTCTAACCATATAAGTATGGTGTTCTAATTCAATTTGTGTTTGGAGAATTTTGGATTTAAAATTTTGGGAACAATTCGGTTTTGCTTGAAATTGGATGAGTTAGAGTGAGAATTGGCCTTTGTTGTAGTTGACAAAGTTGCTCAGTGGGTGATTTTGCATGGAATGGTGGTTGCTTCGCCGTGGAATTCTCCGTTTGGGTAGCGGCGCCACCGTGGGCGGTGGTCAACGGCGGTCAAAGTTGACTTTTTGGAGTTTTCGATAAGTTACATGTCATTTCACTCGAAATCGCGCCCCGATCGTAGTGGAGAGGTTCGTTTCTTGATTTGAGCATCCGAAAGTATAGCGAGGTATTGAGGTGTACATATCGGATTTTCGACGATTCGTCGACATTGAATTACGTGTTTCCGAGAACGGTGGTTTCTCGTGATTTGTCTTGTATTGTTGAGTTATGATTTTGAGAAATGGATTTTGTGAATATTCAGGTGATCGTGATCGTTCGTTTGGCGAGGGACTTTCCGCCGGATCACAGGTTAACGCGAACTGCGTTACGCAAGCGTGTGAGTGGACAAGTTTCTATTTTCACTGTTGATTTGCGAGTTCGTGGATTTTATGATTTTCCGTATTTAAATTATACGATGATTGAGATATATGTTATTTTCGGAGGTGTTGTTATGTGTTTATGGGTGATGACATTTATAGCATCGATGCTACCAGAGTTGAGAGATTCCTCTGGCCTAGAGTTGAGAGATTCCTCTGAAGAAGGGTTGAGAGATTCCCCTGAGTGCCGCCGGGGTTGAGAGATTCCCCTGGCCTTTCACCGTCAGGTTTGAGCGATTCACCTGACGTCGGGCTTGAGAGATTCACCCGACAACCTCCATATATATATGTGTTGTTGTGTTTTCCGAACTCGCACTGTTTTACATTGAGTATGTATATAAACTGGTGAAAGGCATATATTTATTTTCGTCCACTCACTCTAACATTTTTATTTGCCTTTCCCCTGGGCTTTTCGGTTTCCGTGCCCAGTTTGCAGTTCGGACTCTGGAGTCGCACTTCGTGGTCGGAGGCATAGTACTCGAGCTACCTTATTTCTTCCAGTAGGTTTATTGTTCTACCTACTGTGGTATACTTATGTGTTTATACATTAGAGGTCGCTCTGAGTAATCTGTTGTTTATTTTATACGATTTTTACATTGGATTTCAGTAAAGTATAGATATATTTATTGTTTTACTTTACTGTTGATATATTGAGAAATCCGGATGGGATTGGTGCCCACGGTTTGCTTTTTGTGGCATAGGATGAAAGTGTATATTTCGCGTGCAGGTAATGGTAATTCCACGCTAGTAATGAAACTCTGCCAAAATTTCTACGGTTTTTGTTGGTTCATGTTTTCGAAGGGGTTTGATTCCGGTTTTAGGGAACTAAATCGGGGTTGGGTCCTTTCACAATCATTCAAGGTACACTGAGATAGAAAATAGCACATGCAGTTCCCGCCGTATCATCCTAAGCTAATAAACTCCCAATAGAATGATCGGTAGCTGATATATACAGCTTGAGAGGAACCCCTGGCCTTGGTGGAACCAAGATGGGTAGGTTCGCTAAGTATGCTTTGATGATCTTAAAAGCCTCTTGATGAGTAGGCTCCCATACAAAGTCTTTCTGAGTTTCAAGCTTGAGTAAGGTTGAGAACGGTTGTGTTTTTCCAGCAGCGTTAGCAATAGACCGTCGTAAGAAATTTATCTTACCTAATAAGCGCTATAGTTCTTTCTTAGTCTTTGGCGAGACTGCATTGAGAACTGATTATTTCTTGTCATCCGGTATCTCAATCCCACGTTGATGAACCAGAAATTCCAGGAAATCTTCTGCTTGTACTCCAAATACACACTAGCTAGATTCATCTTCAACTGATGTTGCCTCATCCGGATAAACACTTGTCTCAAATCTTCAATGTGATCAGTTCTGCATTTAGTTTTAACTACCACATCATCGATATATACCTCTATGAACTTGCCAATGAGGTTATGGAAGATCAGGTTCATTGCTCGCTGGTAGGTTGCCCCTGCATTTTTGAGTCCAAACGGCATGTCCACGTACTTAAATACTTCTGCAAAACCTGGGCACCGAAATGCGGTCTTATGTTTGTCTACTTCTGCTACTGGTATTTGATGATAACCAGCCATCCCGTCCATAAAGGATAACATTTCGTGATGAGCCACAGAGTCTACCAACAAATCGGCTATTGGCATGGGGTATGAATCATTTGGGGTTGCATTGTTCAAGTCTCTGTAATCCACACAGACTCGCATCTTCCCATTCTTTTTCCTAACTAGGACTACGCTTGAGAGCCACTCATTGTATTTAGCTACTCGTATGATCCCAGACTTGAGCATTTTTTAAATTTCTTCCTTGACTAGAATTGTTGTTTCTGTATTCATTCGACGCATCTCTTGTTTCACCGACTTCTTCCCTTCCATGATAGGTAAGCTGTGACAAACCAATTCTGGTGACAGTCCTGGCATGTCGTCGTACTTTTCTGCAAAACAATCAACGTATTCCTGTAGCAATCCAATAAGCCTCAGTCGTTTGTCAGGCTCTAGGAATGTACTAATAGCCACAGATTTTGGCTCTTTTGAACTCCCAAGATTAACCTTTTCAATGTGATCTTTGACTTTAGGAGGTAGATCGTCTAAGGTTGCTACTGCTAATCTGATCTCCTCCTCCTCGTCTAATTCATTCAGTACATCTTCATCCACAGATTCCAACGTCACAATCATTGGAACCCTCTCGTAGGCTTGACTCTCCATCAAAAAATTATGAAAGTGTTTGTACAAAGAGTAACAAGCCTCAACCTCTATACTTGATAGAGACTCAATCATTGAGATGGTTTGGATGGTAGCTCAATGGTATAGGGTCTGCCACTATTGTGATCTGCTTGAATAATACCCCATTGAGCTAGTTCAAAGGCCGTAACACCAATTGGGCGGCCCTTGTTATCGACGCCACATAATTTCAGTGGCATGAGGTCACTGTTGTAATAGCTGGCTTCTAAAGCATTGGCAGACACAGAGTATGGACGAGGATCCGCATCAACGATATCTGCTTCGCCAGACTCCATGTTCTAAAGTAATATCTGCTGGTGAAGGGACGAAGGCACACAATAACTCTTGTGGATCCAGTCACATCCAAAAATTACACTGTATGGAGCTATGCACTCCGCTACAAAGAATGTATAGGTCCCGGTGGCTGGTCCAATGTGTACCTGTAGAAAGACGATCCCCAAAGTCTTAGATATGCTACCCTAAAAGTTTCTGACGTTAAGGATTATCTCTTAGATAGCAGACTTTTGAACGCCTAGTAACGCCATTGCTTTGACGATGATGATGTTCACTGCTGCCCCAGAAAAAGCTTGTTAATTTGAATTCCATGGATCATCCCTGTCATGTACAATGGTTGTATGTGCATGGCCATGTTCAAGGTGGGCTTTGCGAACATCATTCGTCCCTTGGTTGATGGTGAACCGTCCTCTGATTGTTTGGCGAGCGCTTGCTGTTCCGAATGTGTTACTTCATCTTCCGGCATCACTAAGTTATTAACATCTCTTCTCAAGAATGGTTCAACCACTGCTGTCTTCTGTAAAGATATTGCGTACTTGGAGGATAAGACAAACACCATGTTTATATTAGTGTCTACCTCATCCGTATATTCTTCTACTTCTATATCATCCACTTCATCTTCACCGTAGTCCAACAACTCTTCATCATCTTCATTGTTATCATCTTTGGACTTCCCTTCTTCGAGATTAATGTTTGCGGTGACCTCTAGGGAAGCGACATGCTACATCTGAACCTCAGGTGTAGGTTCTATGGTTGTTGGCATAAATACTCTAGAACTTTGTTTCTGGAATAGGGAAAAAATCTTATCCAAGCTGGCCTTCTTCTTTTCTTCTGCAATCAAAGGCTTTGGTCTCCATTGTAGGCATTTGGTGTCGCTTGAAATGACATGCCCCTTGACATGTTCCCTTTCCTTCTATGGACTATCCACACTGCTTGCATCGCCTCGTCGTCGAACCTAAGACGCTGTCTTGCCGACTTATGCTCTCGGACGTCACGATGAACCTCAGGTAGAGGTTCTGGTGCCTTGTCTCTAACCCATAATTCTAGGTTACGGTCAAAGACACTTGATTACTGTGCTCGCACTTTAGGCTCGCGAGATTTCTTCCCAAAAACCACCAAATGGTTTACTGCAAGTGCATTCAATCGTCTTTGCATCTTTTCTAGGGAAAAGATCAGTTCTTCTTCTTTGAGGATGCCCATCTAATAAGCTTCCAATGCCCTCTGAGCTTCTCCAAATCGTTGTTGAAGGTTACGTCTCCTACTTAGAGTCACTTCGATGGTCTTCCCCTTCTCCTTCACGTACCATACGTTCTCCTTGGTAATATTTCCTGAAGCTGGTGGAACATATGGTTTGGCGAGCGTGTCAGCTATCTTTGATTTGGACTTCTTTGCTTCACTGACCCTCTTTGTTGCTCGCGTTCGCTTAGATGCTAGAGACTCCCTTGGACTATGCGGTTGATGATGTTCTGAACTTGAAAATAACTCCGGAAAGGCCTTGGCCGCCTCTTCCAATTCCTCGTAGGAGATCTTCAAACCACACTTGAACTTACAATGGGCACAAAGAGCCACTGGCGAGTCTTCTTTTGGGTCCACTTTCTCTTTACCTTTAGCTGATCTCGTTGGTTGTTTCTTTGGTGGACTCTCGCCAGTAGTATGGGTATCGATGGTCTGTTTTCGTTTGCCTGGGTTGCCCCTAGTCAACTCTAACATTCCAACCATCAATGTTTCTTCGGTCGCCAAGCTTGGCGAGGGCTCTTCTATCAGTATTTCTCCCTCGTCAATCCACTGCTAAATTCTATACATTAAATTAGTGCAGTAGTTCCTGGAATGGTGACCTCATTTATGATAATATCAACAGTAAGCTAAACCCCTTACATCTTTAGGATTCGGGTCTAGAGTTCCCCAGTTATCGGGAACCACTGCTATCCCTACATGGAGTAGCTCTTCAAATATCACTTCTCGCCTAGATGCATCATATGTGATCTCAGCTCGCCTAGGTCGGACAAACGCAATATTGCGTTTAGGCCTTGATAACGAGTAAAACATGTATCAAATATTAACACAAAGTAGACACTCAACACATAGTTCACACGTATATATGCAATTTAAAACTCTTCTTTGTAGCTGTAGCATTGATAAGTAGGGATCGTTCTTAACCGGGGATTGAGAGTACTAATGCATGACAACTTTTGTAAACATAAAATAAAAGGTATGGGGGGTTTAGGAGTTGGTTTGTCTAATCTACAAAAATAAAAGACAAAAGACAGCAAGTAAACACACATAGAGATCCTAAGTTCTAATATGCTTCACTCATAGACAAGTAAAAATAATTAAAGAACATAAAATCCTAAATATGCTCACTAGACCGAAAATAAAATCAAAGACTAACATATTTACAAGTGATCATCTTAATCCATAATCTAACTCATTTATTAACACATGCAAATAACAACACTACCGAAATCCCATAACCCTAATTTCTGATTAAACATGCATAATTCATATTTTATGCTAGGCATCCCCTAAACACCATTGATCTAGACTAGGAATCCCCTAAATTAAAACCAAAGCATTAAGAACCAATTAACTTCATGCAAATTGAAATCTAGAATAAGGAACACATGGAAAAGTTATTGATATTTACTCATGTAATAAAACCAAAATACAATCATCCAAAACACACAAACAAGTTTCATGAATAAAAAGAGACTACGAAGTAAAGAGGTCATTGTTACACTTTTATATCTTTGGAATCCCTTATGGATACTCAAGAGAACTAGACTTCTTTGGTGGATGACGTTTGAATGGTGGTGTAGTCGGCTTCTTGAGGATGTCGGCTTAATTTATGGGGAGGAGGAGAGTACTTGGCAGAGCATAGGCTATAGAATAAGTGATGATCTGCTTTGAGGCCGAGCTCCCCTTTATATAGGAGAAGGATAGGTTGTTTCCTACCATAACAAGAAGTCCACATTAATTTCGGTGAAATCTGACCTCCTGTAGTAAAACGTAATTTTCTTGAGTTATACGTATATGAATTGCATGATTCTTGCAGAATTGGAAAGATATTTCTGAGGGCTATAAAGTACCTTCTTAATCATCTCAATCGGAGTTGATCTGCGATTTCTACAGCCTGTAGAAGTCTGTTGTTCTGTAACTTCAGATTTCCTTCCTTTTTAAGTATTAGGAATCTCAATCTCATCAAATCTTGGATTTCTTGCTCTCCAATTCTTCTTGTCCAAAAATACCATTTAATTGCAAATAATCATATCTATATCATCTTGGAACATTTTCCAAAAATTTGGCCCAATGGTCCTTTATTAATTCGGCAAGGTTGTGCTTTCCTGGATCGCGCAGGAGAAATGTCTTCTTCTTTATTTGTATCATTTTCATTTGTTCTTCTTCAAGATCCATAGAATTTCGGCAACATTTCTTTACTCCTCTTTTTGCTCCATTTTACCACGCCTCAAATGCTTGTAGACCTCTTTACTCCATCTCTTTTGATAAAAACCTAAAAACAACAAAATGAATCAAAACTAATAAAACTAAGCAATTAACAAAGTAAAAATGTAGAGAAAATATATTAATTAATACGCCTAAAATGCGTAGATCAGGCCTTCGCCTTGATCTTTTCCTTCTTTGTGTGGGCTCAGTTGCATCTCGAGAAAGGGATGTTTTTGGGGAAGGTGTTGGTGATTGAGGATGCCACCCTACCATTCCTTCATGGTTAACTATAACCACTTCCTAGTTGATCAAACCCTGAATTTTGTCTTTCAAGGTTGAACACGTTGCTATTCGGTGTCCGAACTTGTTGTGGAATCTACAAAAATATTGGCCCGGCCGTTCATACCTTAGATGTTTCAGTTTAAATATTAGATAATAAACGATAAGCTTCATTTCTTGCAGCCTATCCAAGATTTCTTCAACCTTATCCTGTGGGAAAGTATAGCATGGCAGGACCAATAAATCTTCTTCCGCTGATCCTCCTGCATGGCTAACGGCTAGCGACCAACCGATATCGATCATATTAACTTAAGGTGCTAGGAAAGGTTGAGAATCTACTAATGCTGCTGCTTTGGATGTTCCCTCCAACTCTAGCCTACCTTCGTTGATCCACTTCTTGATCTGATCTTTCAGCTTGATGCAGTCCTTCCTGATATGGTTCCATGCTCCATGGAACTTGCAATACTTTTTTCCTTTTAACTTCTAGGCTGTGGAGAGAGGTCTGAAGTCTGTTTTGACAACTCGCATGTTTTAAAGCTCATCCAGGATTTTGTGAGCCATATTAGCATCGTACGTGTATGTCTCGAACTCTGGCTTAGTAAAATCCACTGTCAAAAGATTAATGGGGCCCTTACTCTTCTGAAGCTTGCGGGGTTTCAAAACCTTGTTCATCGATAAATCCGCTGCCCCCACCTGGTCTCCGTCAGAGTCTGAATCATAGTCATTTTCTATTTCTTCTATGTAAGCCACAGTCTTTGGCTTTGATCTGTCGTAAGACCTAGCAGTGTACGTTCCCTTGGACGCATTTCTTCTGTTGTTTCGTTCTTGCATGATACTGTAAGCTTTAGTTACAGCCGTAATAAGCTCGTTCAAGGAAAAGTACTTGCTATTCAAGAGCAATTGATGGTACGTATCCTCCAAGTCATTCTTGGCCATCTCTACTACCTCCTCTTTGCCTAATTGAGTCTTGCATAGATTATATTCTGACCAAAAATGGTGCAGGAGGTAACTGGACTTTCTGTCGCCGATTGGCTCAAGGAAGCCAGCTTTCCAACACTGGTTTCAGGTCTTGCCGTTCTGAAGTGATCAATAAACAAGGCCTCCATGTCCTTCCACTAGTTGATCGAGCCCTTTTCCAATCCCGTATACCAAACGAGGGTTGATCCTGACAAAGATGATCCAAAGACTCTTAATTTGAGCCCCTCATTATCGACGAACTTCCCTAGTTGGAGAGTAAAGTACGCTATGTGAGTCGCCGCATTAGAATCATCGTTGCCAGAGAAAGTCTAGAAGGTCTGATGTCGGTAGTATCTTGGCCACTGCCAAGCATCTAGATCGTCTTTCTGCATGGGAGGGAATGAAGTTTCATATGATTCATACATCTCAGAGAGATGTAAGTCACAATCATTCATAAATCTGTTTAACCTCTGTTCCCATGCAGGCGGGAAAGACTCTGCTTATCTGTTCCTCCTGGTAAGGTCAGAGACGGATCTTGTTAGAGACGATATATCTCTGTCTGTCCTTTCAGACAGTGTCACCGCTTGTTGGTGGTATTCAGCCAAACTTGTTTCCAAGGTTTGCCTTATGTCAATCCACAATTTATCCTGACCTTCAGCAAGACTTGCTACTTGGGCTCCAATTGCCTCTTTCTCCACCTGATCCCTGTGGAGTTTTACTCTTAACGTTTGGATTTCGGCCAATGCCGAGTCTACTTTCTCGCTTTGAGTAGTAAGGAGATCTGCTTGTTGTTCAATTCGTCCACTAAGAGCCGTGTAATAATTTGTCTGATGTTCGTCGCGCCTAGCCGCGTAGGCTAGGTATTCTTGAAACGTGAGCTCTATAATCTCCACTTCGCTCAAAGATTTAAACGACATATTTGATTGATGTTCTTTAGCGAAGAGAATTTCAACCGCTTGATTACTTAGTGAACGACACCGAGTAGAAGTGTGTTCACAGTATACCGGTTGTGGATGTTTACGACACTCAGGGTATTTCCTTTTGTAAGAATCTCCTATTGTCGCTTAGAGACACAAAAAGATAGTCCCACTGGGCGTGCCAAAATGTTTGACTCTAAAATCTCTCTGGCGAGGAGCGCGTATAAAGTCTCTTGCAAACTGTCTCTTTTACTGATTTCAGATAGTATAACCACAGGTGTTGGCTTATCATTTTTGTGCTTCATGTGTTGGCGTGTCACCGTCTCTCAACGGAATATGGAATGTAAGCTGCCTGACTTATTGATTAAGCGATTAAGGCGGGAAGAGCACCAACCCTGCCTGAATGGGTCATTCTCGCCTAGTGAACTAAGACTTTGGGTTTTGCGTCTCTAGCAGAGCCACAGAAACCGATACCTCACACTACCCTTTACGAGTGCAAAGCAGAGCAACTTCTTTGACGGTGTGTTAAGAACACTGCTTCTTAGGATATCCAAACTCTCACTCGATATGTGACGAGCTCTTCAATCTTCCAGTTCTGTTACTTCCTTTGATCTCGATACTCTTACTCGATTGGTGACAAGCACTTTGATCGTCTGGTTGCAGGATAAATCTCTTAACGAGATGTATTGGTGTTTGCGTATAGTAAAGCTTGGTATTTGCTCAAGGACCATTTCTCTATCGCTCTCGCTCTCCTTATAATGCTCAGTAGTCCCTCAATTCACTTGTACGTCTTCAGCTCTTCAAATCTCAATACAACTCTGATGCTTACCAGCACACGAGTCTTATCTTTATATAATTTCAATGTTATCACAATTCCTTTCACGAAAGAAACATAACCGAAGCAGGAAATGTTCAATAAACATTAGGCCGCATATATCAACTTATCTTAATTTACAGTTCTAAATTGATATGAAAATGGACTCTTATACTTCTTGGCCGCTCGCCAAGCTTCAACCTAATCAGGCCGTTTACCAAAACTTCGGCCTACCAAGCCCAATATAAAATATTTATTTCAGGCCCAAGCACATTCTATTATTGTGTAACGGTGTAACCAAACAAACATAAATATGGTGCTTCTTTTAGGCAATTGGGAAATTCTACTTGAGGCGACACAACCAGCATTATGGAACACTTTGCTTGGTTAAGAAAACAACCTTATATTGCAATTTATTGATCGAGAAATTACATTTAACACTTGTAAACAATAATATTACGAGTCCAGAATCAATGTATCAGAAGTCATGGAAGAGCATCAGAGAATCATCCAGCTTCACAAGGGATGATGCCATGAGCTTCCTGAGATTTATAAACCGAATGGCTTTTTTCTCTAGTTCACCGGTACGTTTCTCCTTCGGGGTACTTGTAACCTGCAGTAAAACTCGGACTTATTATGCCACTGATACAAAAATGACGGAAATTCCAACTAGACAAGAAAGTGAAAAGCACGCAGGACTGTCATTTGTATCCCACAAGGCCTTGCCAGAAAATATATGCACCAGAGTGTTGTGCATCTGGTGCAAGAACATAAATGACAAGAAGTTCACATTTATGTCCCCGAAAGGAGTTCGGTTCTAAGCAACAAAAATAAGTCTGAAACGAAAAGGCACCGACAATACAAACCTCCTTATTTTCCTCCCTCTCATGATCATATCGCATAACCAAATTGTAAGCTGCATGGTACATCTCATCTAAAACATGCTCCCAAACAACGGATTTGCACACCTTCCACACCATGACGTGTAACTGTTTAGATGCTGTCAAGGTTAATTTCTGCAAGGAGATGAAATATTGTCAAGCAGGTAAGGAAAGCAATGAAAGACCAAGCACAATAAATAAAGTTGCATCAGAGCAGAAACCAAAATAATCAATACAAGGTGCAGTACAATAAAGGTGAATGCTCAACCTCCATATGCACGTAGTCATCCTGCCACAGCTTAAAGAGAATCTTGGGTGTTTCCTTTTTATCGACAAGGGCCATTTCTGAAACCTATATAGAAGGAAGTAACGGATTACTATACCACTTTGGTGTGAGATTGTGAGATATCAAGTCACATAAGCTATATGTAGCGACTATAACCAGGTTTCCTTTAAGTTTCTTACAATAAAACAGTACAAAGTGCAGAATATTAATTAGAGGTGTTTCAAACATCTTAACTATCTTTATTGCCAGTAGTGACACCCACAGAAAGATAACTACATAATTTTAAATAGTATGACTCATGCTGAGTATAATAAGGTTAGTTCACCACTTAGTTATACAATGTACAAAACAGGCAATCTATCAGCAGGTGCAAACTCTACGGTTTGCCAGTAGCGACAATCATATCAATGATATTACCTTATCTGTCTCAAAAAACCGACCAGCATTTGACTGGCTTGACAGTAACCTAAATATTCTGTAAGCATCCTTTCCATATCTCTTCAAAACAATTGAGTCCACCTGCAATACAGGTTGTAGTGAACATCTATCTTGGTGAACAAAAGAGAGTTTCATATGTTGAGAATAGAACTCGGACTAACCTCATTGTTCTGAAGCTGTTCTATAATTCTCTTCAAGTCTAGACAAGAAAAGAACTCGTCAATAATGACAACATAATAAGACATTTTGTCAATAGCAATTCAGTACAACTCATTTATTAGAAAGATAAAGGATAGTTTTAATATACACAAGTGACTGAAAAAAAGGGCATACCAATGCTATACGTCCTATCCCCATCACCGTCTTCATCCTCATAGACTCCATTTACAAGAGGTGCACCACTCAACAAGCTGAGGGAAGCTTGGACATGATCCAGGGTATTACTACGGCCGGCTTCACTATCTATTACCTCATCATAAATGGCATTCAGCTTCATAGGTACTGCATCAACACACGAATTACTTAAGGTGAATGACCATGTCAGGTGCAGAAAGACAGCTGTTATTTCATTTCACTTTATTTTCACATTACTTTTGCTATCACTTTCATTTCTAAAAACAATAAACACATGTTTCAGTGAAACACATATCTACCCCATGTTGTGGATACAGCTTAGATGTTTGAAATGGGGAAGTGGAAACATAGATAGGACAATTGACTGAATCTATGATTTGTGCATGATGGGATACTAAGTCTTAAAGCAACACGTTTTTACTCATGCAAATACATGAAGAAAACCACTAATATCATAATACTGCCGGTTTTCACTGTTCGAAAAAGCAAACCCTGTTATGCTGGCTGAAAAGTTATGATGACTGAATCAGCATATACTAAACTAGAATTCCGGCCTACCTGAACTGTCTGTTTTCACTTTGTCCTCAACAATTCTAGTTGCTTTCAGCATTGCTTTTAACACAATTGCAGCTCCATCATCATGCCGAGCTCTCACATTCTCAACACAGGCCTAAAAAGCATCAATCAGACATAAAAGTACAAGCACTTTCTGCCTAGCATAGGAGTCGCTTTTCCCAAGAAAAGGAAAGCAGTCCCAGAAACCCATTTTCCCGCGTGAATATGAATTGATAAATGAAATAAATGGAAAGTCAAACTGAAAAATAACCTTATGCCTTAGACAACGAATGAACTGCTCAAAATTAGCACGCCAAAGAACCACTTCCTTATCCTTAGACCCATTATTATCCAAATCATCAAACTTCCGCTAAAAACCAGAAGATTGCACATTAGAACATAGCACAACTTTCAATATGTTGCATACTACAAAGATAATCCATGTTCAAACCTTCATCCCCGCACTCATACTAGCGGAATCATCGTCACGTTTTTGGGACAGCGCATCAGTTTCAGAATCTGTCAAAATTGAAAATCTTAAAGCAGGCTTAGGCCTTGCTGCTGCTAAAACACGTTGTTCTAAGGTCTCTGTTACTTGAAGCATCTGCAAAACACAGATTGAAAAAACAATGAATCTTAAAACATCGAAACTTAATATATCATATTTGCCACAAAACATCCAGCAGCATTACCTTAGCAGACTTAGTTTTCGGCTTCTTTGGACCTTCTTGTTCAGGTGTATCTTCAAGAAGTGGTTCGGCGACCGGGCAGCGTTCAACAAAACGTGATGACACGAGTTTAAAAAAGCTTTCCTGAACAGTATCCTCAACTGCAAAAACGAAACCATAAAACAATTCTTAATTTTCCCAATACCAAAAAAAAAACATAAAGCTCCCACCATTAAAGTTTCACGATGTGCAGGAAACAAAATCACTTGCCTTGACTTTTATTTGACTTGGATTTTTGATTGGCTCTATCCATCAACTGTTGCTGCGTAAGCCTACCGTGCTCAAGCAAACCAGCAAGAAGTTGTTTACACTAATCAAATCAAATTTAGCAATTACAATTCAAAAAACCTAAATCCCCAAAAATCACAAAAACAAAAAATGTAGACTAACATCATCACCAAGCTCGTCGACCACGACTGCCAGAAACTTGGCGAACCTGAGGCGGTGCAGGATGTTATCGTAGACCGCCATGTAGCGAAGCCCATCACCCCTGGATTCATGGGCGAAAGGCTGGACGCAATTGTGCTGGACGAGAATGAGGAGAGAGTTCTTGACTTTCTGAGGATTGAGCTTCGTCGAACGGATTAGTTCACTCAGATTCAACGGTCCAGATTTCAGAAGAGTCTCACATACTTTCTGTCAGCAGCAGCAGAAACACGAATGAAAATCAATTAGAGATTTAATTGAAGCAACTAATAATAATTAAAAGAGAGAGAGAGTTACAGCGACGAGGTTTCCGAAGTGTTTGGTGATGATCTGAACGGCGTATTGGATGCCGCTGTTGCTCGCCGTCATCGGCTTTCTTCTTCTTCTTCTTCTTCTTCTTCAGTGATAGACGAAGCCGTCGAGTTGCGGATGGGAGTGGGAAGTCATACTTTCTGTCATAATTACTTAATTTGCCCCTGTGACTCGATTGCCCTAACCGAACAAAATACCCGGGTTCCGTTGGTGGGCTGAGCCTGAGCTGAGCATCTGGACTGAGCCTAGAGCGTATCTAATTTAATTTTTAAAAGAAAAATAAATAAATTGTCGCATCTCACTCTGTTTGAATTTTGAGTTGTGATGTTAAGAAAATGTATGGTCATTTGATATATTACGTTATGTTTGTATAAACTGAACGTAGCTATGCATCCGCACTCATTTAAGAAGTTTTATTAGGTGAAGAATTCTTATTTCAGAAATTTTTGTTATTATTCATCGATGTCATATTCATGTTTTTCATGTTTTTTGTACAGCAATGTAACAAATAGGAATTCCTATTACTATTTATCAATTATAAAAAATTATTTTATTTAATTATTAGTAATATGTTCATTCAATAATTAGCCCACACGTACATGTCATTATCGTCTACGTTATTAATCCAAATTTCTGATAAGATTTCCAATGAGTCAAAATGCTTCCACGTGTCATTGTCGGCAAAATTATTGATGAAGATTTTCGCTAAGATTTTCGACGAATCGAAATATGACACGTGTTACATCCACGTAACGTTATCGGCTATAAATTATTGATGAAGATTTCCGGTAAGATTTTCGATAAATGAGGATGTGACACGTGACCGTGGGCTAAGTTTGGCTTCAACTTAGCAAAACGAGAGGTAAGTGCATTTTGGGTCCTAGGTTCCGCCCTCACTTCGCCTTGACCCATCACCCAATTTTGTTGGTAATCGGCATAGATTTTTTCCCACAATTTGTCAATCTTTTGTTTGTTGTCGGAGATATGGCACACACTATGACGACAATATGAAATGCATAATTGAACATCTTCGGAAATTAGCCAATTGGTGGACATCTTTTACAAAAAATCAAAGATATTATGAGAGAGAGAGAGAGAGAGGGAGGAGGAGGATAATTTATTGTGCACGAATTGGTGTGAAATGTTTAGAAAAATGAAGGTAGTATTTATAGAAAAATAGTATGGGGTTATTAGAATTTTTTGGGATTTTTTTCGAAGTATTTTTGGTAGTATCCGTTCTGAAATTTTAAGAACCAAACAGTAGCCGTTGCATTTAAATACCAACCGTCCGATCTAAAATCTTTGAATTTGGGCCGTCCAGATCGAAGTAGCTATTGGTTACTATGTTGGTCGACAGCTGCCACATGGCAGGCTGTCATTAGCCAGGTGAACCAGTAAAAAAATTACTTTCTTACCGCGCGCCAAATTCAAAAATAAAAAATCCCGCCTGACATCACCCATGAGCGTGGGCTCCGTCAGGAGAAGTTCTCTTCGGCTTCCTCAAATCGCACGGCAAGGAGGAATTCTTCCGAGTCGTCGATCGGTCATCGGCCTCCCTCCTCACCGCTGCATGACACCGACAAGGAGAATTCCTATTTTTTCCGACAGGCCCCCACCATTTTGGAAGAATTCCTCCAAAAGAATGCAACCGGTGCGGTTGCTCTAAGTGCTTCTTAATTATTGTAATGCTGGCCGCTCTGATAGTTAGTGTTTCTTCTTTTGTGCTGAAATAATTTATGTCTGTATTGTGTATAACATAGATAAGATAATCAAGGAGCTATTAGCATTGAAATTGAAGGTAAAGATTGGATGGATGAACAAGGTGATGAGGGGGAAGAATGTATCACTATCCGATGGGGAATAATGCCGAGTTTCTTGGTAGCAAGATATGATGTATGATTACAACACTTACCTGCCTATTCTTATACGTTATAACCAACCATATGCAAAATACAAGGGCTCCGTTGCATTATTTAATGGATTTGGTCCCTCAATCTCTCACACAACTTCCAGTACATTTACCAGGATCTCAGAATGAAAACTTCAGCGGATTTTAATGTCGTAGGCCACGTGATTTTGCCCTTCCTTGATAGTCCCAAATAAACCACACATATCGAAAGCCTGAAAAAGAACGGCCTTCTAATGACTCGTTCAAGTTTTATAGTGATTTGAACATCTAACTTCTTCTTGTAACTTGTAAGTAATATCAAGTGACCAATTATCTTATCGACCTAGCTAACATATATATTCTTACTCACTTCATGCATGCATGTGCTGATTAACTATAGTATCTTTACAAAAATGCTCTTAATATAGTGATCCATCCTTAATTTCGTGACGGAGCTGATACAGCTGATGCTTTCATTGCTTTGTAGTTTGTAGTAACTACTTGATCGAGAAAGGAATATGTCTGTCATGACTCGTGTGTTTTTATATAGAGGCAAGCTAACTTCCGGAATCACACCATATGCATGAACAACTCAAAAAAGCCGAAAGTAGCCAACCCTTTCTTTTCCTATATAAATCAACAGCTACAAGTCCTACAACCAGTTCGATCTTGGACCACTACTACATCAATTGCTATATGTCTATGCATATGTTCAACTTACTGTTCGTTCAGCTAGATCTGGAAACTGGTTCTTGTTTCATCAGCAGATCTATCGAGTTTGATTATAGCTAGGCAGATCGATCGATACATCCATGCGCCGCGCGCCGCTCTACTAATTTCTTAGTGCAGGTGGAGGCTTCCAAAGGGATCGCATTGATCTAATTGTTTCCGATTCGTATTTGATATAATGTAGATCATGCGATCCCTTCGGAAGTTTCCATCATCAACTAGCTAGCTAGCTTTTGAACTATATCATGGGATTGATCCAGGTGAGTCAGAAATCATGACATGCAAATTAACCTCTTGATCTATTATGAGTCTCGATCTCGAGCTCTCTCTGATCTCTCTAAACATGCATGGTTGAGGTTTACTGAACTGCAGTGCAAAGCCAATATATTGGTATATATTCTTATTAGTCTTAGCTAGCTAGTTACGCATTTGTACACCTTTAGTATGCTCCAAACTTTAATTTATTTGATTGCTGCAAATCATGGGTGATATTTTAATTAGCTATAACTTTACAAAAGGTTGCAAGGCGTTCTGTACAACATATACATGGGTGAGATGGCTCCCCGTCTCCGACTCATGACTCACCGTTAAGTTGACTACAGATTCATGGAGCTCGATCTTCAAAGTCCAAAGTCCAAACTGATGTCTGTCTCTGCCGTAATTACTGCTCTAATTGAAAATATATATTTTTCTAATATATACATTTCAAGCTTAATTTTCACAGCCGTAAACCACGGTGCGGAGAGATCGATATATATATCTCGAACAGAGAAGTAGCAATCTTGCTACCATTATCGGAGGAGAGCTTTGGAGCGACGAAATTAAATTTTTTCGTCGTCCTAATCTAAATGAAGCGACGAAGAATAGAATGGTAGCATCAGAAATAACTTACGTCGCTTCAATTCACTGAGGCGGCAAAGATTGATTTTGGTCGCTTCAATATCATGAAGTGACCACTTTTTTACATTCCAAGCGACGAATATATTCTTGGCCGCCTCGAAAAACATTGGGGCGACGAAGATTAATAGCTCAGAAATAACTTACGTCGCTTCAACTCAGTGAGGCGACGAAGATTGATCTTGGTCGCTTCAATAACATGAGGCGACCATTTTTTTTCATTCCAAGCAACGAAGATAGTATTGATCGCCTCGAATAAAATTGGGGCGATGAAGATTGATCAATCTTCGTCGCCCCATTTTTTTTAAAACTGAATCTGCTCTCCTTCTTAAAGTCAAACCCTTCATAAAGTTTAAATTTTGGAAAAATAGTTCATTCGCGGTCAGGAATGAGTCACTCACATGTGCTTTACTAGCTTGAATCTAACTCTGCCAGGCCACAATTGAAAATGTTGATAGTACAAAATAATTTCTACATTTTGTGCTTTGTTTTAGATTGAAGTCATAATGATTCTGATGTTTCTTATCATACAAGAACTCTTATGTTCTATATTCTAGCCATGAGGTCACTACTCAAAACACTGTTTGATATAGTAATGTTTTGCTTTCTCATGGTTTTGCTCGTCACTCTTCCAACTACTCAAGACAGCTAAGCGGGTGGCAACACATGAAAGTTTCTTAGATGATATCACATATGTTGCTTTGTTTTCGGTATATGTACATTTCTGTATTACATGAACATTTTTTTAATGTTTTAACAAAATGGCTCCCGGAAGTACAAGTCACCAAAAGAGGAAAGCGGCGGTGGCAGTGGCGGAGGCGGTGGGGCAAGCATTAAGCGGAGCGGGTCCTTCCGTGTCGGGCTGCCCCACGGGACAATCCGGGACCCCGTCGGGACATCATTCAGAGGGTTTAGGGGGTTTCACGTCGGCCTTAATGCTTGAGGACACCATTCCATTAGTGGAAAACAGCGACGCCACTACTGCTTCAGAGCGCCCTCCTACCCTCAGCATCCGATGTAAGAAGACCAAACTCCCAGACATGGTGGACATGGCAACCGAAAACGCGACGACGGCGCAGGGCGGGGTCGTTGTCGAGACAAAGACTGAGTACCTCGTCCGGATGAACAATAATAAGCGACTAAAGATGGAATACTCTACAAGGCATCGGGGGCCTGCGACGAGAAAGTTTAGAAGTCTGATGTTCCGAGACATTGGTAGCATCATACGCAGCAAAGTTTCAATGCTTGCGCCTACCTTTTTGTCACTTAGCGATGTGCAACGTGACGTCGTCAATACCGGTATTGAGGTATACTTACTGCGCTTAGCTTAGTTTGTTACTTTACGGTTTATGTAATTATAACTTTTAATTAACACATTTTAAATTTTTGTGCTAGACGAACTATGACATCCCGGCGACCGATGTGGAGATGTGGAACTTTATTGATGCAACGGCGCAAACAATCTACAAGGATTGGAAGCATGATTGCCATCAGCATTATCTCCACGTCAGCCAGGAGACTCCTGCCGAGTTCCTAGGGAGGGAAGAAGAATGGGCGTGGTTAAAATGCCACTTCGAAGACCCTGCTTACCTAGTAAGCTTCATAAACTATCCGCACAGTTTTTCGCCAACGATTTAAAATTTACATGTTTATCTATTCTTATTTTTAAATGATTATTTTGTGTGCCAGAAACTGTGCGAACGGAATCGAGGAAACCGAAACAAGAACAAGGAGCAGCAACTCAACCACCATTCGGGATCTCTCGCCCTCTCATACCGAAGCGAGGTGTTGGAAAAGGGGGGTCATAGAGCGCCGGCCATCCAGACTTGGATTGACGTATACCAGCCGGACAAGAATGCGGCTGAGAAAGTGGTGATCGAAAATATATTGAGTTACGTTATTACAATTATTTTTGTTTACCATATTGTAATATTATTTAATTAATATATTTTAATTGAGCAGGCGGCAGTGAAGCGAAGGCTCGACGAAGTCTTGTCGCAACAAGATAGTGCAGCAAGTGACGCTGACGGCGATGTGGTTTCCCGAGACCATCATCTTCCTCTTGATACACAAATAAATATCATAGAGGAAGAGGTGGGTTCAAGGCTCGGGACCTCTATAAGAGGTAATACTATAAAATATGTGCTTGTTTATCTCGATTTACGTTTTGCTCACTTTTTTTGTACTATTCAAACATATTTATTTGTTCTTGTTCAACGTGACAGGGGTGGGGCACGCAGTCACATGCGACCCCAAACCCAGAGGAGGGGCCCGGGTGACCGGCAATGTAGAGGAAACCCAATCCCTGAAAAAGGAGGTCGCTGAAGCCAAAGAGGAGGTGTGCAAATCCAGAGAGGATTATAATGACCTCGCCCAAAGGGTGCAACAAATGGAGGCCTTCATGCGATCGATGCAAGTTGGGAGTCAACAAGCTCCAGTTCCTCCACCTGCTCCTGGCACGCAATCCAGCTGCAACGCCGTCCCCGAACATGAGTCTACTTTGTGAACAATAGTACTTAGGGTTTGTATAAACTGTGTACATTTTGATTTGTGGTATATTTTTCTATATAACTTGATTTGTGGTTGAATGAGTTCGTTTATCATATATTGTGCTTTGAAATTATGAACTGTCGTAACTTGGTACGTTAATATTTAATTATTATTTTTTCCCTGTCACCCAATGGAGCGACGAAGATTGATCAATCTTCGTCGCTTCAGTGTAAATGAGGTGACGAAGATTGATCAATTTTCGTCGCTTCAGTGGAAATGAGGTGACGAAGATTGATCAATTTCCGTCGCTTCAGTGAAAATGAGGTGACGAAGATAGATCAATCTTCGTCACTTCAGTGTAAATGAGGTGACGGAGATTGATCAATCTTCGTCGCTTCAGTGTAAATGAGGTGACGGAGATTGATCAATCTTCGTCGCTTAGATTGTTGCCCTTGGTCGCCCCAGTTTCACCAATGTTGGTCGCTCAAACAGAGGAGCGACAACTCCTATCTTCGCGGCACAAATTCGAAGCGACGAAGATTGTCTTTGTCGCGTCAATTAAAATGAAGCGACGAAGTTTTATCAATCTTCGTCGCCCCAATAGTGAAGGGACCAATCTGAGGCGACGTGACGTTGGCAACGAAGACTTGGTCACATCTCATCGAGGCGACCAAAAAATGATCCGAGGCGACCATAAAGTTTCGTAGTCTCCGATCTCTTCCCTAATAGTGTACATAGAAGTCTGTTTGGTGAAATCTTTGACTTCCATGCAGTACGTTTTCCTCATGGACCTGATTAGTTATATTATTTCAAAGAAGAGTCTGTTCCTGACTTAATTGTAAGGCATGTTTATTACCAAACTTATTTCAAATCAGAGAAGTCGATCTGGTCTATACATCGATGCCGGTCTATTCGTTAACTGTCTATGACTCTATGTCCTTAATTAAGTCTTTGGCTGTGTTAGTTTTCTTCTTCTTCCAACTATTGAAGCATGCATATATATACGGCCTAATTAGTTTGGGTACTTAAAGGCGAACAAGAACAAAGAAGCCTCAAAGAAAGTTGTACTGTATATATGTACGCATGCAATTTCGTCTCCAACTCTCTCATGTTTCATCATGTGGAATTTGTGGCTTGCTAATCTGTTTTCTTGTACTTTGTTTCCCAGTATGTGGTGAGGGATTACTGCTCGAATTTGGAAGGTGATGCATGTACTAAACGGCAAATTTAGAGAACGTGGTGTACCAGACAACCAACCAAACGATCGAGCTAGGGTTGGCAAATAGTGTACTTTGGACCAGGATCTATTTACTAACTTACAACTCGATCAACTTGCATATATCTCTAATACAAGCAGCTACAATATACTTATCCAGCGTTTTTGTTATTTCTATTTTACAACTATCCAACTTGATCGAATAGATAGTCTCATTTAAACTTAAGAACAATAAATATGTCCCATAGAGAAGGGAGAGAGTATAAAGAAAGCAAGTAGAATCTAATTATAAAGAGCTACAGGCCGGATGCATGTGGAGTTTGGTACGTAATACCATATACGTACACAATTAATCAAAAATTAGGCAGATGAATTGATCGGGTCACTGCAGAAAAATCAATGTTTTGCGACACACATTATATGTTTGTCGCAAAAAAAAAAAATTACGACACACTTATAATATATGTCACAAAAGAGTCATATGTTTATCTTTTACGACGCATATTTTTGTGTATGTCGTAAATACTGTTTTTATTTACGACTCACTTTTAATGTACGTTGTAAAAGACTCGAAAATTTAGTCTTTTACGACACACATTAAAATGTGTGTCGTGAAGTCTTTTACGACACACTTTAAATGTATGTCGCAAAAGACCGATCTCTCATTTCTTACCATGCACTGAAATCACAAAATTCAATCTCAGGTATATAAAAAAACGCGCAAACCCCTCCAAACCCTCCGATCAAAAACACGCTAAACATAGGCTTTGATTTTGATTTATTTGCGTCTCTGCCACTAGCTAAAACCACTCAATCTCTCACAATCGGCCCTGAGACTCTCTCTCTCTCTCTCTCTCTCTCTCTCTCTCTCTCTCTCTCTCTCTCTAAACTTCATCGTCTTCCTCTGAAATCGAAACCCTAAATCTGCTCTAAACTTCGTCGTCTTCATTTCTCATTCGCTCTTGGCTTTAGGGTTCTCGTCACTCAGCAGCTCCAAATGAAATTCTGATCATTTCGAGCGACGCAGAATCTCGAGCTGCGAAGAAGCTCCTGTCAGAGCTCCCTTGCCGACGTCGATCTCAGCTCTTGTCGGTTCTCTATTATTCTCGTAAGCTAAATGCTCATAGTAAGGCCGGTGAAGTTTTAGTGAATTTGACCCCCTGCGAGTCGAGCAGAATTTTCGTCGGATCAGAGAGCGAGGTGAGGTCAAGTTGGAAGAAGAGGAGCTTCACTGAAACCAAGTCAAGAGACGATAAGCCGCCATGCCGTAAAAGTTTCTTGGTTGAGCTATGGCGCCGAGGTTAAGGTCTCCGTGAAGAGGAGGTTCTCATATAGATGTGATTGGGATCTTTGGTCATCTTCTTACTAGTAGTAACTATGACGATACTCAGAAGAAGACAACCGGAGGACGCAACAGTTACGGTGCTAAGCTGACGAATATCTTCTCTACCGAGTTCATCATTGAGACCGCCGACAGTAAGCGACTCAAGAAGTACATGCAGGTATAAATCTCTCTCTCACTGAGCATTTTAATGCCTGTGTTTCGTATTTTAAGGTTTTACAAAATTGGATCTAGTTATTGAACGTTCGGTGATTTGTTGTTTGATTTTGTGAATTATATTCTCAATTAGTTCATAATTCTCTGTGTTTTAGTAGTTGTAGACTAATAGATGATGAACGATATGCTATTGATTTTGTGTTTGATTTTGTGGATTTTCAATTGGTTTTTAGTCATATGTGTGTCTCTGTAATTGTAGACTAGTAGATAATGAGCGATTGACAATTTGGTGTTTGGTTCTGTGAATTTTGTCCTCGGTTGGTTTTGATTTGGTGATTTGTGTGACAAAGATATACAAGTTAAGCAATTAGCAAACTACAAAAAAATGCTATTTATAAATTTGCCTCAGCACCTTGATTCCTTGAATGTAATCATGTTCTTGACATATTTTAAGGGTGGCACTAATTTGTCTCTCATTTCTCAGGTGGACAATGGATGCATTAAGCATCTTCAATCGTTCTTGCCTTTGAGGTGATTGGGATGTTCTTTTCTGCTTCATTAAGTAACAAATATGTGCTATCTTCCTTTAGTCTTCTGTTGTGAGTAATTCGATGAAATTTGTAACAAAAACATTACTACTTGTGATGGAAGATCAGGGATCGGACTTTTGTTGATGCTAACTTGAATAACACAGTGCAGGTTGAGACTTCCATGTTTGCTCTGAGTTTCAGTGTACTGTAAGTTGTGTTTGTCAAGAGTTCTTAGTTAAAACTTAAAAGTGATATTAATTTGTATGAGATGAACTTTTCAATATTCTATCTGCTTAATATATTCTTACAATGGGTTTTTGTTATTATTGTTAGATTGCAAGAGAGGTTTTGGATGAAGCTGCTCGTGTCATACGACCTGGTATCACAACTGATGAAATTGATCGGGTGGTCCATGAAGCTACTATTGCTCGGGGTATATAATGGACAATAACCAAAATTGTGTTTATGTGACAAGCTATTTTCGCTGTTTAGTAGGCGCCAGTAAAGTTTCAAATTAATGTATTATTTTAACTTATCATTTTTTTGACTATTATAATCACACAGCTAAATGTCCAGGCTTGATCATAATAGGTTTATGCTTTTGTTATCATGTGCAAACTATACATACTTATATTATTAATATTTTTACACATAACATCTATGCTTTTAGTGGCTCTTTTATGTGGGTATGGAAGAAACTTGTGATCATGTATGTGTGTCGTTGAATAAGTTTGGTGATGCCTGACATGTAACTCATTTGCAGGTGGATATCCATCTCCGGATCCTCTCAATTATCATTTTTTCCCAAAGTCTTGTTGCACGTAAGTACTCTTTTTGTGTATATTTTCTTAGATATTGTCCGATTGTATGATGTATATTGATCAAATAATTGTGTGTTGTCTCATTGTTACAGGTCAATCAATGAAGTAATTTTCCATGGGATTCCTGATGCCAGGTATGTGTTTATGTATATTACAGCTGTATTTCCTTTTGGGTTCTGGAATACTTGGTAGCTTATAATTAGTAAAGCAATTTGTGTTCACATTGTAACTTTTTTCTTATATTTCATTTGAATGATACCTTTGACTTCAGGAAATTAGAGAATGGTGATATTGTCAATGTTGATGTGAGTGTGTATTACGAAGGGGTCCATAGTAATAACCGTTCTGCCAATTTTTAATGTAGCTCCAATTTTGTCCATGTTCTTTGCTTGACCAATTATCAACTTGTTACACAACTGATCTCAATGACACATACTTTGTGGGAAATATTGATGAAGAGTCTCAATGGCTAGTCAAGTGTACATATGAGTGCTTAGAGAAAGCAATAGCTATGGGTATGCATTACTGTAACTTTTTGGTAGTTTTTTGGTCCTTCTTTTGGGCTTGTGGATTCTGGAATATAATTTGCAACTGTTCTATGATGGATTTAGATTTTCAACGTTGTCTTATTTAGTGTACTGAAATCTTTGGGTATCTAAGAAAAATAGTTTATATTTTCTTACAGCTTGTTTCAATTGTCTCCTATCATTTATATGTGTTTTGATGCTTAGTTAGCTGACATTGCTTATATTCTAATTTGGTACCATGCAAGTTGCTGTGACTCTTGAAAGATCTATGGTTTGCTTTACTTATTTGGTAAAACTATGAAAAAATGTACTGATCACTGATGCATGTCTGTGAAAACATCACCGGAATAACTGGGATTTTCAGATTCAGAAAATTCATGATTTTTCTCTATGGAATTTTACTAGTATAATTTCATTTGTTTTGAGGCTTCAATATAATAAAAGAACAAAACATGATTCCTGACATTTGTCAACTGCAGTTAAACCTGGAACAAGATTTCGAGAAGTTGGAGAAGTCATTAATCAACACCCTTTGAAGTCGGGATAATCAGTGGTACTTATATCTTGTTTTTGGACTTGCACTTCACATCAGTTTTTTAAGAGTAACAAATAGATTCTATTAATCTTGAACTACGCAATCGGGTGAAATCATATTGTGGTCATGGTATAGGGGAGTTGTTTCATTGTGCCCATAATATTCCTCATTATGCAAGTATGTCTCCTTAAAAACCATGTGTATTTAAACATCATATATTCTATTGGTTCTCCTTCTAATGCATTGCATGACTTCAACACAAGCATGAAATTAAGTAGTTGGTATGATGAAAGTTGGGCAAACTTGAAAAGACCCAACCCCGATTTAGTTCCTTAAACCGGAATCAAATCCCTTCTGAAAACACGAACTTGCAAAAATCATAGAAATTTCTGCAGAGTTTCACTATATCGTAGAATTACCATTAATCTGCACCCTAAAACACACTTCATCCTATGCCACAAAAGTCAAACCATGGGCACCAATCTCATTCGGATTTCTCAATATCATGACATAATATAAAATAATAAATAAAAGCTGTAACTTTACAGAAATTCGGGGAAAATCATATGAAAATATAACATCAGAGTAATCAGAGCGACCTCTAGTGTATATATACATAAATATACAACAGTAGGCTAAACAAGAAACCTATTGGAAAAGAAAGGTAGCTCGAACACTAAGCCTCCGACAGCGACGTGTGACACCAGAATTCGAACTGCAAACTGGGCATGGAAACTGAAAAGTCCATGAGAAAGGCAAATAAAATTGTTAGAGTGAGTGGACGAAAATAAATATATGTCTTTCACCATTTACATAATCATAAAGATAATGCGAGTTCTTAAAATAAATGGAGGTTTCAGGCGAATCTCTCAAACCCGACGGTGATAGACTAGGCAAATTTCTCAAGCCAAGTGGGCACATCAGGGGAATCTCTCAACCCTGAAACTGGATTACCAGTGATCAGCCGAGTAGCCAATGCATCGATGCTAAGTAAATGCCATCACCATAAAATATAAAACAATACCTCCAAAAATAATAAATAATCTCAATATTGTACTGGAAATAAATTCTGAAATCAAGAACTCGCTACGACAGTGTAAATAAGGTCCACTCACAGATAGCACAGCGCGCAAACGCACTAATCACGAGATCCGGCGGAAGATCCTTCGCCCAATGTACGATCTCGATCCCCTGAATAATCACAAAATATAACTGATCAAAATCACAATTCATTACTCAGTACCACACCTCGGAAACCAACCATTTTCGGAAATATATAACTCGGATACAAAATAATCCACATAAACCCTCGACTTAAAATCCGGTATCCAAATCAACTCAAAAACCTCAAGGCGATGATCGGGGCGTGATTACGAGTAAAACGGCATAAAACGGCATAAAACTTGTCAAATTCCAAAAAGTCAACGCCTCGCCAGAGCTCCGCCGTTGACCGTCGCCGTCGCCGGCGGCGCGCTGTCACCGGAGAGATTTTCCGGTGAGGAAAGTCCATAATTCTTCTCATCCTCGAGCCCAACACATCTCTCAACTGTACCAACCTCCAATTCCGCCTAAATCTGCCGGAAATCAGCTCGAAAACCCCTTGAATCCAAAACCGGCCGGCGACCCTGTTTTCCGTCGGAACTCCGTCCACGGCGCATGGCGGCCCTCAAGGCTACTCCCAAAGGCTCCGCCGTGGCCCCACGAGACTTTCCCCCCTAATCTCCAGCCACCACCATAGCCGGAGCACCGCCGTCCGTCACCCCCGATTCCACACAGATTCCCCTCCAAAATTCCACATCAAAAACTCCACCAAACACCACAAAACATATATCAAATGAAAGCCCAAGCATTAAGCTTCAAAGCCTTACCTTCCTTTCCAGCAACCGCGCCGTATTCCGGCGACCACCACGACGGCGAGTCGTGACTCACTGAGTCAGCCACGGGTTGACTCGGTCAACTTGGTCCAGAACAGTCAACTCGGTCAAACAACTCATTTTCGCACTTTTTCGACAATTTTATGACTATTCGGCTATTTATACGTCGCGACTCAGCTCTATCCCCAATTCGGATAACTCAAACTCGAACGGATAAACACGACTAAGTCGGTGATAATTTCAAATATTCATTTTATATTCCTCGATTATCCGAAAAATCCTCGGAAAGCTCCCACGAACTCGTAATCAAATTCTCTACATTTTGCACGAACAAACCCATATCAAATTTGTGTCCGAAAATTAAGTCGTGATCAAAACCGTCAATTCGATTAATTACGATAAACTGTGATTACTCGCAAAACTCGCGGATTAAGCCGATTACAATACCAATTCCGGTTCGGGTCTTCACAAAACTTTTACAATTCAACCTATGATTAATGCAGGTATATTTGAGAGCTTATTTATGAGAGTATACGATGAGCAAATTTTCAGTTACTGGCTACAGTTGATTAATTTGAATATAATATCAACAGGAGTTTGGCGTGATCGAATGTGGCCTGATGGATGGACTAACGTTACCATGGATGGCAAGCGAAGTGCTCAGTTTGAGCACACACTTCTGGTAACCGAGCTGTTACTTTTTTTTTTCTTTTGTTAGTTTTGCAAATTAATGATTGTCATTACTCTTTGATTTTTACAAGGGATTCTTGTTGCTATCATGTGCATGAATGCCCCTTGGAAAGATGTTTGTCACTGATTTAATTGAACTTTGTCTTTCTTTTCATGCAAAACATTCTTAGATGTGTTCTAGTCCTTTCGTTGTATGTGAATAAACATGAAGTCATCTATATTCTAGTTTATGAGATGGATAGTGACTATCTAGCAATAAAACTTCAATTGTTGTTAATGGGAAGAAAATGTTTCAATAGTTTGGTGTGGTGAAGTGTGTAGTAATACGCTAGTGTCTTGATAATTAAGTAGTCCCAGAACTAAATAAAGGTTGAACACGAGTTTTTTATTTTCAGAATTTATATGCAGTTGTTATCCTATTCCTATTTGGATGCCTTGGAAAAATTCTCTTGATGCAATTGACATTTTGAATAGAGTTATTAATTATAGCTTCATAGTCAATTTGCATTTGCTTTGAATAGGTGTGGTGCTCTGCAACTAAAAGAACTAGCAAATGAGCAAATAGAAAGTTTAGTAGTCCAAGTTCAGATGTGGAGATTGAATTGTATATTGGATTACCAGAAAGTAAATCAAAGCTCTAGTCTTGTCATCATCAGAGAATTACATCTTGTGTTAATATCTATTCAAGCCATGATGATCAGCATAAGGATAAAATGTTTTTGTATGGGAACACATGTAGAGAAGGGGCTAGATAGTAGACTTTCGGAACCTCTTATGAACAGATTCATACCGAACTACGTATTTGTAATAATATAACTTGGATTCTTGAATGAATGTGTAAGTTTGATTGCTTATTTGTGGTTTCAATGGATGTTTATTAATTTGTATTTACAATGAGCAAAATGTCTTTTGCGACGTGCTAATTAATTTTTTGCGACGTGCTAATTAGTCTTTTGCGATACACTAAATAGATCTTTTACGGCGCACATGGACGTCTTTTGCGATGCACTTAATTTCTTTTGTGATGCACATTATATGTCTTTTACGACAAGCATGCCTTTGTCGCAAATAAATTTTATCTTTTGCGACGTAATCTTTTACGACACTCACATGTGTGTCGTGAACCTGTTTTTTACGACATATATTGCGTCATCACAAAAGACACTTTCTCCCACTACGGTATATATAATCGACCAAATAAAGCTATAATTAAGCTGCATATATTGGTCCATTCTTAATCTACTGGGACACATATATACAAATGATACAATCGAATCCTCACAATTACTTATTCGTAGTGCATGATTAAATCGAACTCTCTGTACGTTAGAGTCGCAGCAAGTTTCACATGGACACTTTCTAAACTTTAGTCCAAGACTTACTCGATCGATATGATCACTGCGCTCTCAATATATGCATTTCTAATGAGGTGGATTAATTTAATCCTTAAGGTTTTGAACCGAACTTACAAAGAAAACAGTGTGCATTGCAGTGATTAGGCTCAAGAAATAAGTACTTTGTTTCTAGATGAGTAGACTAATCGAACGAACTAGCAAGAACATAACGGTCATAACCAAATTATTTAAGGAGATCATAATCAAACGGGTGATTTAGATAAACACCCATGGAACCTTTAATCTCCAATGTTTAATCCACAAGTTTTTTCTTTAAAAGATTTACGACAACATTAAATTTTTGATTTCATTTATGATTTACGTACTCTAACCAAATTATATTCATTATTTACGATATATGCAATATAATTGGTAAATAAAGTATCCGAATATAGTAGGTAAAATACTTGAATTTAATAGGTCAATTGCTTGAATAAAATAGATAAATATAATAGGTAAATAAATGACCATGTTAATTAACTTACCTGAATATTATAGGTAAATTATATTTGAGATTCCTAAATACAGTATGGCTTAGGTAAATTAATTATTTGAATAGTAAATACTTTTCGTAAATAGAATTTGTAAATAGAATTTCTTTTGGAGTAAATTCTATAATAACATGACACTGATTTAAATCAATTTTGTGAAAAATTCATAATTCAAAATATAATTGAAAATTGAGACTATCAATAATGAGAATAAAAATATATTTAGGTCAATGAGTATTTCAGATAGAGCAAAAAATTATTTAAATCTGATAAAGAAAGAATTCAAGATGTATTTCGATTAAAAGGTTAAATTTAAAAAAATAATATTGGTTGGACTGTTTTCAAAAATTTAAATGGACCAACGAATTTCTTCTAATTTCCCTGATCAAACTACTATATGTTTGACGTCATTTTGTCTTTAAGGGAAACTTTGTATTTGTGTGTGGCATGCATGCATGGTTAATCAGAATCCAAAACTAGGCATATATTATATATCCATAATTCCGCCATTGATAGCGGGGCAGACATGTGTATAGTCATACGTATTGACTAGTACGTTACTTGTATTAAGGTCACTGAAACCCTTCGAACACGTCCCTAATTACTTGGCTAGGGTCCAATCTTCTATTCCCCCTAAAATCTAAGGGATGGTTCGTGCCCATTTCTTCAAGGTCTAACTTCTCCTAACTAATTGAACTAGCTTTCCTAATTCTACAGTAGTACCGGCTAACGGGGTAGACGACTATAAAAGAGGTTCTTTCCCACTCAATGCATCTTCACAACTCAAAACAAAAGTTCCTTTAAACCTTAGGTCAAGCACAAAGAGTTTCTGCCATTACTAAACCCCTAGCTAGCTATCTCTTAAAAATTGGATCAGCTAGCTGCGGTTATGGCTTCTAACTTCTGCGTCGTGACCCTTTCAGTCCTCGCTCTTGCATTAGCCATTTGCGTGCAAGGCACTCTAGGTTTGTCATCAAAACATGTTATGTTATTAGACCGTCAGCCATGATATCCTTTTTTCCGAAGTTGATCGATATAGTAATTTGTACTTGCAGGAGGAGTAACATGTGAGAATCTAGATGAAAGCTCGTGTGCGTTTGCGGTGTCATCATCGGCCAAACGGTGTGTGTTCGAGAAGCACGTAAGGAGGAGCGGAGAGGAAGCATACACATGCCGCACTTCAGAGATTGAAGCGGATAAGCTCAAGGACTGGATCGAGAGCGACGAGTGCATCAAATCTTGTGGCTTGGACCGCAAGTCTTTCGGAATTTCATCCGACACTCTCCTCGAGTCTCACTTCGCAAAAAAGCTTTGCTCTCCTCAGTGCTACGGCAGTTGCCCCAACATTGTTGATCTTTACTTCAACCTTGCCGCTGGTGAAGGTACGTCTACAAATGAACTCACCAAATGATGTATAATACGTTGCGGTATATATATTTTCCAAAGCTTGTTAGTTAATGACATGAATTTGGTTGATATATGTTGATGCTACAGGGGTGTTTCTTCCCAAATTATGTGAAGCACAAGGAGCACATGCCCGAAGAGAAATGTCCGAGATCCACAGCTCAGGGTATGTTGCCCCAGGACCAGTGACTTCGGCCAATTTGGTAGCAGAAGGACCAGCAGAAGTTAGCTTCATGAATTTGGAAGCCGCTGATGAACAGTTGGTTGCTCCAGTACCAGCACCAGTTTATTACTGATTTTCATTACAAAAAACTGTACCCAGTTGAGCCTCCATGCATGCATGCTTATCATTCATCCCTTCTGTCATTAGTGATTTCTATATGTGTGTTAGATAAGTTATTTCTATATATGTTGCAACAAGGGTATGCTCTAGCAATAGTCATGTAGCTTAATTTGTGTCCGTGAGTGTACCCATGTATTGAAAGTTTGAAACTTGAAAGAGAATAAATGAAGAAATGTAGCTATTTCGTTTCTAAACCATTTATCTATGTTCATTCTCATGCTGTTGTCGACTGAAATTCTTCTTGCTCTTCACGCATAAGTGATAACAGATTTTAAGATCAAAAGTTTTACAACATGATCAAGAATTCTTAACCATAAATGTCACAAATCTTTACTGAAAACCAGAGTCATGATAGATATCAGCCACATTTTAGGACCATTTTACCCAAATAACTACAAGGAAACCAAGCATGCGACAATGGCCAAATCCAACAATCCAATCGCCAAACAATATTTTAAGAACAATCGCAAATAAATGCACAACATAACACAACTATAGAGGAGCAGAAAATCAGAGATCAAGCCTCTTCCTGAGCTTCCTCCTCATCTTCATAGTCATAGCCTTCCTCATCTGCAGTAGCATCCTGGTACTGCTGGTACTCCGAAACAAGGTCATTCATGTTGCTCTCTGCCTCCGTGAACTCCATCTCATCCATTCCCTCTCCTGTGTACCAATGCAAGAAAGCCTTTCTGCGGAACATAGCTGTGAACTGCTCGCTCACCCTCCGGAACATTTCTTGAATGGAAGTGGAGTTGCCAATGAATGTCGAAGCCATCTTCAAACCTGTTGGCGGGATGTCACAGACAGTTGACTTGACGTTGTTGGGGATCCACTCAACAAAATAGGATGAGTTCTTGTTTTGGACATTGATCATTTGTTCATCAACTTCCTTGGTGCTCATCTTTCCACGGAACATTGCTGAAGCAGTCAAGTACCGTCCATGACGAGGATCAGCAGCACACATCATGTTCTTGGCATCCCACATTTGTTGAGTGAGCTCTGGGACTGTAAGTGCCCTGTACTGCTGAGATCCACGAGATGTAAGTGGAGCAAATCCAACCATGAAGAAGTGCAATCGAGGGAATGGGATCAGATTTACAGCAAGCTTGCGGAGATCAGAGTTGAGTTGTCCAGGGAATCGAAGGCAGCAAGTCACACCACTCATGGTAGCCGAAATCAGGTGATTCAGATCACCAACTGAACCAAGTAGACATCATTGGTTAGTATAGGCCACTATAGGCCACTAACTGAAATAAGAACCAAACCAAAATTGTTCTTCTATCAAAAGCAGCAAGATAAACCATTAGTAGCTACTAGCTTACAATATAAAGACTGCATAACACACACCAATTCTAACCATGTGATTAACTGATGTGGCATACAATAGTATACCGTAAACCAATGTGATTTTCGATACTATACTACTGAATGAAAGCAAATAAAATACAATATTAACAACAAACAAAATGTAGACCAAATCTTTTCCTAAAATGCACATTGAATTATAAACTCACAGCTTGGAGTAGTGAGCTTCAGTGTTCTGAAGCAAATGTCATAGAGAGCTTCGTTGTCCAACACCATACACTCATCTGCATTTTCCACAAGCTGGTGAACCGAGAGCGTCGCATTGTATGGCTCCACCACAGTGTCAGACACCTTCGGCGAAGGAAACACAGAGAACGTGAGCATCATCCGGTCCGGATACTCCTCCCTGATCTTCGAAATGAGAAGCGTTCCCATTCCAGAACCAGTACCGCCTCCGAGTGAGTGGCAAACCTGAAACCCTATCACTCAAAAATTACACTAAATAACCATCACTACACTCCTTCACCTACAAAAATGTACCAAACAGACACTACTCGAGTAAGTAAAACTCGAATTATAACACTAATTCTATACGAAATCAACAGCACCATATCATCAATTACCGAGTCAGAACAGACACAGATCAAAAGAAACAACACTAAATTGAACTTCTACACAATTTTTTTAAAGATAAAATTGCATAGAATCAGTTTCGAAAACTCGGAAAATTAAGGTTTAGAATACTACCTTGCAAGCAGTCACAATTCTCAGCCTCCTTCCTGACAACGTCGAGGACCGAGTCAATCAACTCAGCGCCTTCAGTGTAATGACCTTTCGCCCAATTGTTTCCGGCGCCGGACTGTCCGAATACGAAGTTATCAGGCCGGAAGATCTGGCCGTACGGTCCAGATCTGACGCTGTCCATGGTTCCAGGCTCCAGATCCATGAGCACGGCGCGTGGGACGAACCTCCCGCAGCTAGCCTCGTTGTAGTAAACATTGACGCGCTCAAGCTGAAGCTCGTTGTCGCCGCCGTACCGGCCGGTGGAGTCGATGCCGTGCTCGGCGCAGACGACCTCCCAGAACTTGGCTCCGATCTGGTTGCCGCACTGGCCTCCCTGGATGTGAAGAATCTCACGCATTTTGAAACCGGCGACTGAGAATTAGGGTTTAGGGGACTAGAAGATTCTCAAATTCTGTGAGAGAGACCGAGAGAGTGTTTGGAAGACGAAGGGAGTGAGTGAAGATTTATATAGCGGGGTGTGGAGATGATGGTGGAGTTTAACGGCGCCGTTAGCTTGAGGGTGGGGGGATTTGAAATTTGAAAAAAAAAGCAAATCGGTTTTGTTTCGGTGGGCTATTAAGGCGGGATCGGTTACGATGACAGAAGGGATTTCTAGTGATCTGAAGCGTTGAGTGTGTAGACTTTGTGGAGGTCAATATTGATGAACGGTTCGATGTTGGTATGGTGCGATTGTTTAACTGACGCAATGAAACGGTTTGGGATATTTCACGGATGGGTGAGAAACGCGCCATACCGTGGTGGTGGATACGCAGTGCGAGTCGGACCGGGTGATGGGGTACAGACACCGGAGACAGTAGAGACTAGAGAGAGTCATCAGAGTGACACTTCACTTTTTATTTTATTTTTTGCTTATTAAGTTTTGTTTTACTTTAAAATAAAATAAATTATAATCTTTTTTAGAGCAAACAGAAAATTATAAAGTGACAGGGTTAAAAACCAAAAACAAACAAAACACCAAAGAGTTTAGAAGTGCATACTTTCTACACATGTTTTTGAGAAATTTGGGCGTATAAAACTTTTGAGGAAACTATATATTGAAAAGATTAAAAACTCAAAATTGAGGAAACTCATTTTTTTGATACAATTTTTTAAAAATATGTCTATTTAAATGAAATAGAAGTTTTTTTTTTGAAAGTAAATGAAATAGAAGTTTAAGTGAATCCCAGTGATAAATGCGTAAATGAGTTTCAATTTGATTAAAAATTTAAATAAGGTTTTACTTAATTATCTATACATTTGATGGTTGATTTTCTATAAAATTATTGAAAGTGAATTAGAAAGAAATGTCCTACATTGAGGGACATGATTACTCGTATGAACAAAATTAAGTGAAGTAAGGCAACAAGATACATCTTCCAAAAAAGATTAATTGTCCGAGAATTATAAATACTAGAAAAACTCATACCCGTTTGGGTACGAAAGTGTGAGAAAAATTGGGAGAAGTTAATAATAATTATCTTTCAATTTTTACTTTCAATTTTGATTTTATAATACCATATTTTTATATTATCTCTTCTTTTGTAATTATTTGTGTTTATATTTTTGACAACTTAGACATTTTAAAAATTGACGAGGTGACTTTATAATAGTAGAGATGTCTCACTCACCTGAATGTACCTCTGCATAATGAGATAGAAGTTTAGTTGTCACTCATCAGTATTCTTTGATGTGTTCCTAAACTAGGCGTACCAACTTAGTTGGAAACTAGAATGATTGATCACCAAGTACCAACCGTAGTTGTTACTCAATCTAGCAATAAAATTAGTGAAGAGGACCCACATGAGTCCCATACACACGCCTATAGGATGAACAAAAGCAGGAGGAAGCAACATCACATCATCACAAAATGTAATCGATAGAGATCAGATGTAGGCATCACTCAATCTTGTTCACAAAGCTAACAGTTATAGGTGAACTACCAAAGTGACACCATTAGATCGACAAAACCAAACTACATTGTGATTGCACGAGGATCTATCCAATATGCCCTCATTGGCTAACTGCACCAAAACTGAAAAGTTCTGACATTGTCTTCAGTATTCACGCTTTGGTGTAGCGGGCATTGCAAGCAAAACACAACCACTCTTCCAAAATGTTATTGGGTATTTCGAATTCGATTTATTTTTGTTTCTGGTGGGAGGAGAGTGCCATTATGTCAATTAAGTCGAATGAGAATCAAAATTCTGTCATCATTTCAGTAAGCCAAGCATCTCAATCAATCAAAGAAGAAAAAAAAGAGTTTAAGTTAATTAATGGGGAATTTCTCCATTCTCTTGATAGTTTTTTTTGCTAAGTACGACTCTTCACAGTTGATATGCCAATATCCATTGATAGGTGGAAATTGGACTGACGTTCTCATTTTATTATGTATATTTTGGATGATGAGTTTGAAAAGATAATGATGATGATGGTTTTTGTTAAACGCAGTTGGAAGAAGTGTGCGAGATCATGAGTCAGGAGGTTCCATCATATTATTGACCTCGATGATTGGAGCTGAAAGAGGGATTCATACTGGAGCTTCTGCCTATGGTGCTTGTTCAATAACACTGCAAAGCTAGGGTATGTTACATAAACTCACAGAACACATCTTTGTGTTCGTTGACATTGGAGTGTTTTGGCTTATTTAGGTTCTTAAGGACATCGGATTTTACTGTGGAGCTTGGGGGTTATTGTCATGTTATGTATATGGTGGATTTTCCACACGTTCATCACCGGATTTGAATGAATTTGGATGAAGTTCTTGGTATTCTAATGCCTCATTATGTATTTGATACGATTTTTGGTAATAGTTTATGAGAATGTAACTCAATTTGTATGTTAAAGTGGTTGTAGATTATTATGATTGATGTTATCCAAGTTGAAAGAGGTGTCGAAAATGGTTGCAGACGTTTAACTGTATATGAGTTGACCTTAAACTGATACTCAGTTGACCCTCAACTGTGTATCAGTTAAACCCAAACTGACACTCGATTGAACGTCAATTGATACTCAGTTGAGGGATTGAACGTCAGTTGATACTCAGTTGACCCTCAACTGAGTATCAGTTGAACCATTCATAACGTTGTTCTGTTGAATTTGTTGTACTGGGTATCAGTTGACCATTTTGAGTAACTTTGTTTTGTAATACTCTTAGAATTTTGTTACCGTCACAAATTTGATCGGGTAGAGTGTACCCTTTTGAGAATTTGATAAGTAATTGTGGGGAGCTGATGATCAGTTCAAGTTTTCCACTTTTTGGCATATGGTGTTGTTTTTTATGTTTTTCGGTTCGAAGTGTTTGCTTGTGGGATTGAGTTTGTTGGGTTTGGCTTCAAATCTAGATTAACATCGGGCATCTGGATGTGAATGGCATGTACACTGAACAGTTCTCCACTTCTGCTCTCTGGTTATGTCCGCGCTCAGGTTATCCCTCAGCCCACTTAATTTCAGTACAATGTATTGTTGTGATGTTCATGTTTTCTTGTTAAGTGTTTATTTCTGTTATAGCGGAAGCAATTGAATGAAAGAACAAACATAGATTTATGTGGTTCACTAACGTGAGTTAGCTATATCCACGGCAGAAGGAGAACAGATTTATTATCTTGAGGATACCATATTACAAAGTATCACACTAGGTTAGCCAACCTAGGATGACAGAATACAGAATATCTACCACACTAGATTAAGCCTAATCTACAGAATATAACCAGATTTCATTCACCCTCTCTCACACCTCTGTTAGCTAATACCCTCGTATATATATAGCCAAACAGAGTCATGAATACCAGAAGAATCTCAAACTCAAACGTCAGAGGAAACCTAAACCAGAATGACTAAGGAATCTCTATTCCTTATAGAAACCTTAGTAGTAGTCCTGCTCGCCAGAGACTCTAACTCTTCTCGCCAAAGACTCTCTCGCCAGAGATTCTTCCTTGCGACCCTCTCGCCAAAGACATCTGTCTTAGCGAGACTTGCGTACGCCAACGTCATACCAGATTCAAGGCATATTCTAACAAATCTCCACCTTGACTTGAATCCTCTCCCAGATAACCAGATGTACTAGAAGTACCAGATGTACCAGATGCACCACAACAGTGCCAGATGTACCAGATTCTCCTCTGCCCCAGATATTGTTCCTCCAAAGATGAACCTAGATGTTCCCTTCTCCCAGAGAATGAACCCAGATGTTGTCCCTCCTAAAGAACCCAGATGTTGTCCCTCCCAAAGAAGGACCCGGATGTTGCCCCCAACGGGCAACTAACAGCTTCTAACATTCAACAAGTCCAAACAATGTTAGAACTTGCTATGCGAAACCGGCTTGGTGAACATGTCTGCTGGATTATCAGCAGTACCCACCTTGTTCACCCTGATTCTCTTCTCACTTCTCAAAAAATGATACATGACATCGATGTGCTTAGTTCTCTCATGATGAACTTGATCCTTGGCTAAACAGATTGCACTCAGACTATCACAATACACTATAGCCTGATCGTGATGTAGACCAAAGTCACTAACTAGTCCTTTCAACCATATTTCCTCATTGGCTGCCTCTGTCAATGCCATGCACTCTGGTTCAGTTGTAGACAAAGTCACTGAAGACTGCAGAGTAGCTTTCCAACTAATAACAGACCCACCAAGAGTGAAAACATAACCAGTTATAGATCTTCTTGTGTCAACATCTCTAGCATAATCTGAATCTGAGTAACCAGTTACTAAACACCCTGTATCACCTCCATAAATGAGACTAACATCAGACGTACCTCTAAGGTAACGAAAGATCCTATTCACAGCTTGCCAATGCTCTTTTCCAGGTTCTCCCATAAACCTACTGACAACACTGACAACATGTGCAAGATCTGATCTAGTGCAGACCATAGCATACATCAAGCTTCCTACTGCACTACCATAGGGAACTCGAGACATGTACTCCTTCTCCTGAGCAGATTTAGGTGCAAACGCAGTAGACAAGTGAATGTTTGCTGCACTTGGAGTATCTAAGGATTTTGCTGTAGACATGTCAAACCTTGACAATATCTTCTGAATATAATCCTTCTGTGATAAGAATAGCCTCTTCTGACTCATATCCCTATAGATCTCCATTCCTAGAATTTTCTTAGCTGCACCTAAATCCTTCATCTCAAACTCAGCACTGAGAAGACCCTTCAACTTCTGAATCTCTGACTTGTCCTTTGCAGCTATCAACATATAGTCTACATAAAGGACCAGATAAATGAGAGACTCATTTGAAACCTTGTTGTAGTAAACACAACAATCATACGGACTCCTGCTGTAGCCAATCTCCATCATATAGCTGTCAAACCTCTTGTACCACTGCCTCGATGACTGTTTTTGTCTATATAAAGATTTCTTCAACTTACAAACATAATCTTCCTTTCCGGGAACTTGGAAACCCTCTGGCTGAGTCATGTATATCTCCTCCTTCAACTCTTCATGCAGAAAAGCTGTCTTTACATCTAGTTGCTCAAGTTACAGATCCTGATGTGCGACTAAGGCTAGTAGCACCCTAATAGATGTATGTCTGACCACTAGCGAGAAAATCTCATTGTAGTCTACACTTTCTTCCTGACGAAACCCTCTTGCAACTACCCAAGCTTTATACTTGATACCCTCAACATTTGACATCCCTTCCTTCTTCTTGAAAATTCATTTGCAAGTAATGACCTTTCTCTCCCGAGGTCTCTTGGCCAATTCCCAAGTCTGATTCTTGTGAAGTGATTCCATCTCGTCTCCCATTGCAGCAAACCAACGGGCAGACTCAGTACATGTAACTGCTTCCTTGTATGTGGATGGCTCGCGAGGATCCACCTCTTCAGCAACCTGAAGTGCATAAGCCACCATGTCCTCAAAACCATACCTCGTGGGCGGTTTCCCGAAGTTTGCTCTCCTCGACCGATTAAGAGACAAACTATGCTGGTTAACTACTAGTGGCTCTGATTCTGAATGTGAGTATTGATCTCCTTGCTGTGGTTCACTCTCATCTTGAGTGACTTGCTGCTCTACCTGTTTCTCAACACTAACATTCTTTGATACAACTATGGCATTAGAGAGCTTGCACCTAGCTCTCTCCAGAAGTGTCTGATTCATATGTTTTGCCACACCATTCTGCTCCGGTGTGTCCCTGACAGTATGATGCCTAGTAATCCCTACATTCCTGCAGAACTCATTAAACTCAGACCAGTAGAATTCCAGAATTTGCACCCCTCGTTCACTCATATGACCGAGACTCATGTGCCATAGCTTGGTCATATCCATCTTGTGAACTTTCGATGATGCAACAGCAGCAGAACCCGACATCGTAGAACATTGTAGAATATACAAAGTACCCCGCTTGACACCTTTGAGAACCACATTAGAACCCTTGCAGACATGTAGAACTCCCCCGCCTTCTCCTTTGAAACTGAATCCCTTGTTATCCAAATAACCCAGAGATATCAGACTCTTAGTCATGCGTGGAACATGCCTAACTTCGTTCAATGTACAGAATTTACCATCATGTGTCCGCAATTTAATTGAGCCCATTCCAACCACCCTTCAAGCAACACTGTTGGCCATAGAGACATCTCCTCCATTTACCTGCTCATAGGTTGAGAACCACTCCCTGTGTGGACATATATGATAAGACGCCCCGGAATCTAGAACCCACACATCATTGTGATGTGTATGTTCATTAGCAACTAGGGCTGTATCCTCTTCTGAATTGGTGTCATCTTCTGCTATAGCAGCAGTACCTGATGGTTTCTCTTGCTGCTTCCTATTTGGAAATTCCCTTTTCCAATGCCCCCTTTCTTTACAGTAGTTACAGACATCGTTGGATTTAGGACCCTTGAAACTTGGCTTCTTGAATTTTTTCTTATCTGAGTTTCCATGTCCTTTACCTCCACTGACTACTAACCCAGCAGCCTGATTATCTGAACCTATACCAGTCGCCTTATGGCGCAGTTCTCTGGTATGAAGAGACGATCTTACCTCCTCAAGAGTCACCGTATCCCTTCCAACAATAAATGATTGCACAAAATTCTCAAATGATAACGGTAAAGATACCAACAGAATTAGAGCAGCATCCTCATCATCGATTTTAACATCAATATTACGCAATTCTAACAGAATTGTGTTCAGCTGATCCAAGTGATCTCTCAGAGGTGCACCCTCTTGCATACGCAGACCAAACAGACGTTGCTTCAAAAGCAACTTGTTGGTTAAAGACTTCGTCATGTATAGACTCTCAAGCTTCAAGCACAGACCAGATGCAGATTCTTCTTCTGCGATTTTGGTGATGATAACATCTACAAGACACAACATGATTATCGAGTATGCCTTCTCCTTCAGACTGGCCATCTCAGCGGATTTGGGACCCACTGTCTTCTTCATCAGTGGCGCCCACAACCCTTGTTGCTTTAACAAGGCACGCATCTTGATCTGCCATAAACTGAAACTGTTACTTCCCGTGAATTTGTCTATCTTCACATTCACCCCAGACATCCTGAGTCGAAGCTCTGATACCAGTTTGTTATAGCGGAAGCAATTGAATGTAAGAACAAACATAGATTTACGTGGTTCACTAACGTGAGTTAACTACATCCACAGCAGAAGGAGAACAGATTTATTATCTTGAGGATACCAGATCACAAAGTATCACACTAGGTTAGCCAACCTAAGATTACAAAATACAGAATATCTACCACACTAGATTAAGCCTAATCTACAGGATAGAACCAGATTTCATTCACCCTCTCTCTCACCTCTTTTAGCTAATACCCTTATATATATAGCCAAATAGAGTCCTGAATACCAGAGAAATCCCAAACTCAAACGTCAGAGGAAACCTAAACCAGAATGACTGAGGAATCTCTATTCCTTATGGAAACCTGAGTAGTAGTCCTGCTCGCCAGAGACTCTAACTCTCCTCGCCAAAGACTGCTCGTCAAAGACTCTCTCGCCAGAGATTCTTCCTTGCGACCCTCTCGCCAAAGACATCTGTCTTAGCGAGATCTGCGTACGTCGACGCCATACCAGATTCAAGGCATATTCTAACAGTTTCAGAAATACATAATAAATGGGGATTTAATCTGTTATAACATTATTAGGAATTGCTTTGGTCATGTAACTTGCTTCCCTTATATCTATGTTATGGGATATCAGTTCGCAGCAATGTAAACTTATTAAGATATAGATACAGACATAAACCATTCTTTGTTGATTTGGCATATATATGCCGGTAAATTAGTTTCAATTACTCTATAATACTGAGTTTTTGCACAGAAGAGAGCTTGATCAGCAAACCTATTAAAGGTAGAATGACATATGCAAGTGGATCTTTTTAATTTGGGTAGTTTTCTTCTTATATCTTTCTAGAGATCCGATTTACTAGTATAATGTGTGTTCATTATACATTAATGCCTAACTACAAAAACGTACATGTATATGATTATTTACTATTTGGGCAGTATTAATGTCTGTATTTCTCGTCTTTGAAGCATATGGCATTGAATACAGTGTAGAATCCCTATAATAGTTGTTTACCGAATGGTAGCTGCATGGTTGTTGTTGTTATCATTAAATCCTGGGAGTGTTGCAATGAACGATCGTGAGAGGAGGTGGGTTTGGATGAAGAGGGTGAGAAGATCGACGGTTGTTCTATTACAAGTGCAATTAACAGATGCTGGGCATTTAGTAAAGCCTGGCAATGTTAAAAAAAGGGTATACATGCACACCATGTGCTCAATGAAATGTTTGAAGTCTTGAACGACATTTTGGTACAATGCCTCTGTTGTAGTTTCATTTTTGTTTCGTCTATTATATTTGGTGCAGACAAATGCCGGAGATGCTACCAAGGCCGGAAAGAAGAAGTGAGATGTCGATGTTATGTGCTTTGATTTTAATGGCAATGAAACATTCATCGCTGTTTTTGGTTTGAAATTGTGATTTGTAGAAGTGCACATCAATTATTCGATGGAATGGTTGACTCAGATGTCTCGACTTTTTTTTGTTTCTTTTGGTATTAAAATATTCAGATATTCTTGAAAAAAATTGTTGTATTGTTTATCTTTATGTTTATGACGACACTCAGTTAAGGGTCAATTGACACTCAGTTGAATGAGTACTCAGTTGACCGGCAACTAATACTCAGTTGATCCTAAACTGAGTTTATGGTCAATTGAGTATCAGTTTAGGGTAAACTAATATATAGTTTAGGGTAAACTGAGTATCAGTTTATGTTCGACTAATATACAGTTTAGGATAAACGGTCAATTATCAAAGTCAATTAATCAACGATTAAGGTCAATTGTCAAGGTCAAACTCAACTGTTAAAGTTGCCGGAATTCGGTCATCGGTCGCTGGAATCCGGCCAAAAGTGTCGGAATCCTGTGACCGGTAAACGGTCAACACTAGCGGTCAATAGTCAACGTGTCGGAGTCAAGTCAATTAGTGTCAACTGAATATCAGTTTAGGCCCAACTAATACATAGTTTATGATAAATGGTCAATGATCAAAGTCAATTAGTCAACGATCAAAGTCAATTGTCAAGGTTAAAGTCAGCTGTCAAAGTGGCCGAAATCTGGTCATCGGTCGCTGGAATCTGGCCAAAAGTGCTGGAATCTTGTAACCGATCAACAATCAACACCGACGGTCAATAGTCAACACGTCGGAGTTAAGTCAATGGTCAATGGAAATGTTATGAGAGAGTAATGTTATTAGTTAATTTATTAATTAAAATGATGGTAAACTGATCTTTTTACTTAATTAGTTGGCTACTGAAACTTTTTAATCTTTTATTTAGCTGATAGAAATTAAAAATCTTATTTTTAGACTTTAGAATTAATATCCTCCTTCATGACAACTTTGTAGTTGTTCGGGCAAGTTTGCTTAAGAAGATTGTTTCCCCTCGTCTCACGATGGAAGGAGTTCAGCTTCAGATTTTCATGCCCAAGAGGGGGAGCCGGGGAGACCTTAAGACCTTTGTCAATGTCTTCCGCATAGGGAAAGGTTTCCACCCAAAGTTTGAATAAGAGCTTTTCCCCTGATACTTCCATCGAGATAGGTGTTCAAACTATTCTATTGGCTATGCATTATAACATTATGAATGTGGTTAATTTAGTGGATACTCAACCATATTTGTAAGTTGAACGAAAGTGAGCAAAATATTCAAAGAAGTAACATTTCAATATTCGCTCGTGAAATCACACATCTACGAACGAGTTTCTTCAAAATAAGTCTCCGTGTTTGAGTGATAACACACTTTGTCTTACTGTGGACCTTTTGTCATAACTTTTACAGGCACTTCCGATCTTTAAAAAATATTTTTATTCATTTTATGGTATTTCGTTATAGCTGAAAATACTTTTAAAAAATTTAGGAAATCATTTATAAGTCTTAAAAACGATTTTTTTAAGTATCCCAACAATGAAGTCAAATTCACTAGTTATATTTGTGAAAACAAAAAACATATGAATTAAAAAGAAAGAATTTAACTTTATTCTCTCTCAAAGTTAAATTATTTTCTAAATATAACTATGATTTTTTAACAAAAAATCATATTTAGCTTGTTTTTGGATATCCGTTGAAGCAATGTATTGAGAAATTAGTCAAATTTAACTTTAAATTTGAATTTGTTTAAGAAATTAATATTCCTAGTATCCCCATGCGTGTCTTGTCCTAATTGTATATATTCTCTCAATCCCTAATTTATAGGGATATTGATTGTAACAGATTGTAATGTATATCAAGGTCATCTATCAATGAACAAAGTACAGTTTCAGTCTACATTGATTGCGTATCTATTTTCTCATTCAACATGTTATCAGCAGTTCTTGAGTTGATAGACATCACCATCGGAAAAAAAAATACCCTAAGCCTAAACACAAAAGCCTCCACCGCCGACCTTCTCCCTTGACGGAGTCATCACCACCGTCGACCACCATCGTCGGAGCTCTCCACTGGCGATTTTTGGTGGACTTTTATTTTTTCACACTTTCCTTAAAGTTTTCATACCGAGCATAACACCCTTGAGATACATTTTCTAACTTCTTCTATTTAGAATTAGGTTGCAAAACTTAATTACCGCAACATCCTAGATCAAGCTCTAAATTTAGGTTTATTATACCGTGATTTTATTTTAATTATATGCCCTAGTTCCTATGGATTAATGCAGGTTATGAGAGGAGGGAATTTTATCACCTCTTCCTCAAATGTTGAATATTAGTGACGGTCATGAGAGAGTCACGTTTATTAGTGAAGATTGTGGTTATTGTGATTTCACATTAAAAAAAAGACGATATTTTTGACTGATTTTGATAGTCACGATATCTAGGTGTGGTATGAAGCCACCATTTTTACATCGATTTTTGTGACCAAACATCATTGATCACGATTTTTATTCACTAAACTTGAGATTAGTGATCCTAGTTTTTTGATCGGTATTAATTACATCTCTTGTCTGTTTTGTAGATGACATCAACAGAGCCGACAAAGTCTGAGTTTGACATCTTTAATCCACAAGGAGCAGAATACCATCTTTAGGTATCAGATGTTGAGAATACTCTTCTCGGTAAAAATCTTATTGATACTATCCAACAACCACCACCACCTGCTGAACACATTGTGGCACCAACTCCAGCCCAAGTCCAACTCAGTTTGAGTTGCAAAGCTTAAGCCCTAATATTTTGGAGGCAACACATACATCCAGTTCTGAAAATGCAGTACTTACTAAATAATGACCCCACGAACTTGTGAGTGACTTTACGAGACAAATTCAATAATGTGCATGACGCGCAACTTCCAAAATTACAAGAAAATTGGGATTCAATCCGGTTATTGGATTATCCAAATATGAATGATTTTAATCAAGCTATGTTGGAGTTTCAATCTAAGGTGGTTGTTTGTGGTGTGAAAAAGACCGATCAGGCTATGATCGAGAAGTCTTTAAGCACATTCTCTACTTACATGGATACACTTGTGCATCAATATCGCAAGATTATGAGCAATGATCTCATGAATGTGCTGACCAAGAAAGAGAGATATCACGCGATTCTTCTCAACAAAAAGCATGAGTAGTCAATACAAGGAAAGTCCATGAGACATACAACACTGGTAGGAAACCTCGTAAGGATTAAAAAAAAATCACTCTGAACCTTACAACAATTGTGGAGGTAGAGGAGGGAATGGTAGATGTCGTGGTAGAGGAGGAAACAGTCGACATATGACTTGAACTCTCCAAGACAATAGCTAAAATTTCAACAAGAATCACACTCCAATTCTGGTTCTAGGAATGAAATTATTTAAAATTTTGCTTCTATTTCTCGCTTGTCACCTTGCTCAACGGAGAATCTATACACTGGCTCACCAGGGCTTAAGCTCTGGTGTGTTTTGAGAGATTTGTTATATATAATACACATAGAAGAAATCAATAATTATATCCTTGGTTCAGTTGGTTAAGTGGTTGAGTTTAAAATTATTCCACCATGGTTCAAATCCCCTCAAAAAATTCTTCGATAAATTGTGAAAGCATTATCAACTTCAAAAAAAAATGTAGGGTAAAATTAGCCCCTCCAAGTTTATGTTTGTTGGATTTCTTCTCAGTTTGATGCTCCTTTTTCAGGGAATGAACCGAGAGGAACACTTACCAATTTTGCTAGTGGAGATGATCTTGAGGATGATTTCAGTTTCGTAGGTGAGAAAACTGTTGCTGAAACAGATGACAGGTTGGCCGATGTAGTTGGTTCTGCTCCTCTTCCACAAGAAACTAATGTAAAATCAAAAAAGAAACAGGGTCCCAAAGTAGTGAATTTTGCTGGATAATGTTCAAATGCATGTGAATGTTAAATCCACGATTTTGCCTTGGTGGAATCTTTGCTGCCATTTGATAGATTTTCTCTTACTGTAGTTTAAATGTAATGCTCAAGTTCTAAACCATTTATATCTTTGTGTTAAGAGTTCTCTCTTGAATTTGATGTAGTGTTCATTATCTTTACCTGTTTTTCATAATGTATTTTCTGTTTGCCTTGCTACTTTTTAATGATTTAACAGTTGAGTTATGTTTCCTCTATATCTTTACTAGCTTTTGCATTCTCTTATCCCATTCATTTTGATCACAACTAATCACATTCGTTATGTGCATGAACGGCCATAAAAGGTAGAGAATTCTCAATCCTTGTCTGTCCCTCAAATTTCTCCTTTCCCGCATTGTTCTCAACCCTCGTCTCCCCCAAAATAAGGATCTCTCTCCCTCTGCTATACTCCATCTTTCTCTTTCTTCTTCTTCATTTCTCACAACAGTTCCGGTCTCTTTTCCGACAACAAAATGGTAAGTCTGATCTCTCTTAGTTTCATCTATAAGACAAATGAATGTACATTTGCACGATTCATGTAACAATTTTCAGCAAAAACAGAAACTTTTCATGCATGGCTTCTTGCGTAGATGTCGTCTTAATTTCTTCCCCCTTTTAGTTTTGTTATATTGTTTGAAACAAATGAATGTTGGGGTAACTAGGCTGCTGCGTCTGGCTTTTCGGTGAATGATGAGTGCAAACTGAAGTTTTTAGAGTTAAAAGCCAAGAGAAACTATCGGTTCATTGTATTTAAGATTGATCAGCATGAAGTGGTGGTAGAGAAACTTGGAAACCCCGACGAGACTTACGAAGATTTCACAGCATCGCTGCCTGCCGATGAGTGCCGCTATGCTGTCTTTGATCTTGATTTCACCACTGTCGAAAACTGCCAGAAAAGCAAGATTTACTTCATTGCATGGTACCTCTCCTAGTTTAAATTTCTTTGATTAATAAAAAGTCCCTGAAGCTTGATAGAGTTTTTTCATTTTCTAAAATATTAGGTCACCTGATACATCCAAGGTGAGAATGAAGATGATGTATGCTAGCTCCAAAGACAGATTCAAGAGAGAATTGGAGGGCATCCAAGTTGAGTTGCAAGCAACTGATGCCGGTGAATTGAGCTTTGACATTGTTAAAGCCCGAGCCCTTTAAGCAACTCCTCCACCTTCATGTCCTTAAAAGAAATTTATATCTTATCAGCACCTTTTTCTTTCTTCTTGATTCACATTTTCTCTGCAGTTTCTGTGTAGATTGCATATATACCAACAATGTAACATAATGTAATATTATCAATCTAATTCTTCCTCAAAAACGCAATGGAAATCGAATTCTGATGCATTTATCTACATTACAATATTTCTGTAGGTAAAAACTCATCTGCTTACATAAATGTATAGACTAGAGCTATAGAAACCTTTCTATGATTGCTTATTCTGATTGTCCCAATAACTCTTCTCCCATGACTCTACCTGTCTAATTGTATTTGATTTTTTCCTAAGTACTGAAAAAAGAGATGGAGGGTCATATGGAGGAGGCATGTTACATGGATCAATGACTGCAGGACCCTTCACCAGAGAATCCATCATGAATTTCTTCTCTAATCCTTGTGCGTGGCAGGCCATTGCCTCTGAGCAGAGTTCGGTAGCTTTTCGTGGTATGGTTGGCTTGAATTGCAAGAGCTTTGCGTATTCGCTTAAGAGGTGAAACATGTAATCATACACATAGTCCATCTTCAACTCTTCTTGAATTAAGTTACTTGCTGCCTTTCCAATGGCTTGTGCCTGAATAAATCCATGAAAAGCAAACCAATAAGAGAAAATCAAAATTTAATACGTCTGGAAGTTTATGATACGGACACCCTTACCTTCTGCTTGTGGCTGTTTCCCCAATCAACAGCATACTTGATAGACCTGCACTTGTCATTATCCTTTATAGGCCAGTAATGGTGCACCGGCATCAAACCTCTGGTGAAGAAATCGTAGTAACGCGGTTTTACTATTAAGGTAACTGAATCACAGGCTAGAATGTACTTGTCACTCACAGACCAAGCAGACCCTTCTATGTAGATCTTATACCTGAAATCAGTGATCATGCACAACCCAAGCTACGTACTTATTCAAGTGTCAAAACAAGGAAATGAGCACTGAGAGATAAACTGGGATCAATCTTGTACCTATAGGTACATTGGTTTGCAAGATTCGATTCCTTGTATCCGTCTCTTATTTCTTTACCCCAATCCTGCAATCCATTTTGAGTACATTTTCAGCTTCCGATCCATCCTTAGGCTAAATAAGAGCACAATGCACATCACATCATTCACATGCAAAACTAAAACGGTTAAAAGGACCGAAGGCCTAATCTCTTGCCTGTGCAAAAACCCGAGCATTCCAATCCTGTCCCTCGGAAACATTACATGTGAGGAGGTTTTCCCTTGTTGGAGCAACAGTTGGATTCCCCTTCCAATAAGCATAGGGCTCTCTATCAATCCATCTACTCCTCTTGTTGCCTTCCTCTAGATCTCTCAACAAACTCTCCCACGGAGCTATGTTGATTTCAGGCCTACACAAATCAGAGCCATTCACATTGTTACCAAAATGCCTCGTACAACTTCGAACATCGTCACACGATCAATGTTATCGATGTATCACTATACGGCATCCAAGTAAGAAAAAAGAAAGAACAAGTCTTTTAGGGTCTTTTACCATCCCCAAAAGGACCAATCAGGAAATGCAATATCGAGTGACGTGTCATCCCCACAGTAGCGGAACAATGGTGGTGGGGCAGATGAATTGGGCCCACCGTAGTATTTTGACAGAATCACCGGCCAGTCAACGCAGTCAAACATGAGCTCCAGGTCAGGCACTTGCCCTGGGTACCTACGCAGCAACTGTAGGATCCCCCACAGCGTAAAAGTGTCTCTACTCTGAAACGACTTCCGATACCTCTCCACATACGCCTTGCCGTTCACGATCACCAGCTTAAAATTCGCCGTACGCCTCGCCTTTTGCAACGTGTCCTTCGTGATCCCCGTGTGGGCCCACGGCCTGAGGTCCTCGTGGATCCAGCGGAAGTACTCGGGACACGTGGGGGGAGATGGACGGTCGGGATTTGGGTCAGGGGAAGAGATGGTGGGGTAGTCTGAGGGGCATGTTCGAGTGTGGTTGTGCGCATTGCAGTTGAGTGAGATTTCGAGTTGCTTTGGGGGCTCTTTGGGAAGAAGAGGGGTCAGCTGAGAAGATAGTTGGGATGCTCCAGTCGAAAGTATTGGGCCTTGGGGGGAAGCACCAACTTCGGTCTGCGTCTGCGTACACCAACCACAAAATACATTTCTATTACGGTCCAAAAGTGTATTATACACATAAACTGACCAAAAGTGGGTGGTAACAATCAACAAATACAAAGGTGAAATAGCATAATAGCATATGTCACCGTGATCAATTTCAATAGTGAAAAGATGGAGGACAATTTCAAAGGTGAATACAAATAGAGTTCACCACATTTGACTACAAATATAATGAACCGCTAGACCTTTAAAATACCATTCTTTTGAAACACCTTAATTTACATTTTAAGTGCTATTCTAGGAGCAAGTAAACTTATTTTGGGTTGTTTGTGGCACTAGTGTATCTCTAATTCTGTTAGGTTTGAATTTAAGGCGTTACGTCTTCCTTCCTATAAAAACATTGGAGTTAGTTATGATGTGTAAGTGAGATGTTATGAGTTCGACTCAAAAAAGACAAGTTTTGCTCGGTCAAGAAGACCGAGTAAAACGGTATCATAAATTTTGCCACAAATTATGAAGAACCTAAGTGTAGGTTTGCCAAAACTTATGAGCAACATAATGAAGTAGGTCCATTAATGATTAATCTAGGTCTAGTGCTACGTTAAGGTCGTGGAGCCTCCACCGCACGGCACATACTCATCAAAGGCCTATGACAACTCCTCCAGAAAACCGACACTCACGGCACATGTTTAGGTTCCTAACAGCGTGCCTACGACGTCGTATATACTGTTTTGACAAATATAATAAAATACTCAGGAGTATAGTGTTGAGAATAAGCTTACAATGGTGGAGCTGAGGAGGCGCGTGCAGACAAACGCACCGGCGAAGAAGAGGAGGAGAAAGACCAACGCCGCCACAGGAGGAGATCTCACAGGAGAGTTCATTTAAACGGCCTCTGTCAAATGACCATAAAGCCCCGACCTCCTACAATCCCTCGTGCCCCTCTGCAGCATTCATTTCCAAACTAAAAGTGAACCTCTTGCTCTCTTTCTCAGTAATTCTTCTCTGACAATTCAGATACTGAACTTTTCGGGAACTGGGTACCTTTAAATCTCTGTTCCCAGAAATGGGTTTGCTTCAGTTTTGGCTAACAAGTTTCTACTACATTCTCTTTGGCACTCATGTATATATGAAGCTTCAAAGCTGAAACCTTTGTTGGGTATAACTATAAGTAAAGATAGAATCTTTGGTTTCTATGAACTAGATCACAAGCAGAGAGCTTGCCTGATTAGAAAAATGACCAACTTTGAAACCAAGTTGGATCTAAAAAGAAGCAGAGAAGGAAGTCAAGTCAAGGAAGAGAGAGAGAGAGAGAGAGAGAGAGAGAGAGAGAGAGAGAGAGAGAGAGGAGTAAGCAAGCTTAGTGAGTCATAGAGAAAAGGACATAAGGTCATTAGTTTAATTTAGAAAGAAGACTTCTCGTGACAGTGTGGCTTCTCTCAAGACTCATCACTCATGCTTTGTTGTTTTCATTTTCTCTCCCATATTTTCTCTGTTTATTGTTTTTTTTTTCTTTTCTATTTTGGGTTTTAGGTTTTGGAGTTTAGCAATGCTACAAGACAAAAATATACGGTCTGCTTTAGCTGCTTAGCAGAAAGAGTTGGTGTTACCCATTTAGCTAATGTTTGATCAAGGAGATGTTTTCTGTGCTGTTTAAGGGAATCACAATTTGTCCGATTTATGTCCAGTTTTGCACATAAATTTTAAGTTTTAAGTTTCTTGAAGAGTTTATATGAAAACTGAAAAATACTAAAGTGAGATATTAATAGAGAGATAAGAGATCTTTTTAAGAAGTGATATTACGATATGAAAGGTTTTAATGATTTTAAGATTCTACGGTACAACAGTTTATTAGAGACGTACACTGTTAGTTTTAGTGGCCGGGCCAAACTTTTAGACTAGGGAGGGCCAAAATCAAATGAAAAAAAAATTGAAAAGGGACCCAAAATTGTAAAGGAAAAAACAAAAATAGAACAAAGTAACCTCACTATCCAATAATTTACAAAGTTGGGACTAGAACCTTGGAGTTTTTGGTAATAAAGCTTACATGCTCGCCCCTGAATAGCTCCGTCATTGGTTAGCCCTCTTATGTATCTTTAGTGATTAAGACTTAGTTTGGGAGAACTCGGTTGTGTTAATAATTAATTTGGTTTATAGCTTATGAAAGATACAAATTACAAACTTCTATAAGTTGTTGTAGTCTATAGCTTTTATGTGTAACTTTTGAAATAAGCTACAATTATTTTAAATCAAACACCTCAAAATAGCTTAAAATTTAGATCAAGCCGAAAAATGTACTTCAGAAGTTGCCCGAACTGAACTTAAGTATACCTTTTTTTTATTCTGATAAAAAAAGGTTAATTGGATTATATATACGTTCAAAGATTCATTTGATTTAATACATGAAGCTTTAAATGAAGTTAAAATGCATTTTCAAAATATACAAGATGCTATGAGAGAGTCCAAAGAGTCCGGTGTGCGAAAACAAAGTTTGTGGGTTTTCGACTTCAATGATCCGGATCTCATCCGGTGGCACGCCTCTGGGTGTCATAGTCGGACGGGAGTTTGGGCAGCAAGACTGGTTGTTGGCTTTTGGTGACTGTGCGGTCCTCGGAGGTCGGCTTGGAGCGTGATTTTTGGTGTGAGGGCAAGGCTTTGTTTGTTGTCCCAGCGGTACAAGCGAAAGGTGGTGGCTGTGTTGATTCTGGTAAGAGTCGTCGTGGCAGTGGCGGAGGCTCATTCTGATGGTAGTGGCGACAACTTGATGGTGCTGGTTTTCAATGGCAATGACGGTGCTCCGACGAGTTTTGATGGTTGTGGGTCTCCATGGTACTATTGCTTCTGGGCTTGGGCTTGGGAGTTGTTATGTTAGATTTTTAAGTTTTAGTTGTTTATCTACAATAATGTCCTTTCTTTGGATTAAGTGTGAGTTTGGCTTGCTTTGTTGTGAGATAGCTCTTAATTTTTTTGGTCCCTTTGTGGACACCTTTTTATGCGATGATTTTCATGTGAACCGAGTTCAGCGTGAACCCAGTACAAATACTACCTTCCTCTCCCCTGCTGTTTGGCACGTGCTCTCCATTTACTCACAAAAACAACCTGGTTGAGCCTCAACCAGGTGGACCACAGGTGTACCACTTTTTATAGTCCTTGTTAGGACGCTTTTTTGATAGTTACTTTATTAGGGAGCAGGACCACTTAGTTTTTATGATCATTTTATGTTGCACCGGTACCCGGTAAATTTCTTGTAAACTACTTTATATATAAATGTCCTATCATTAAGTGTTTCCAAGCAAATTTTTTTGGCTTTCTCAAGTGCCTCTCTCTCTTCAAAAAACTTTAAACATTTTTCCTAAGCCATCATCACTTCTTCTCCTCGATCTTCAATCCATACCCCTATAATCCCTCGTCTCTCTTTTCCTTTACCTCCCACTCATCGAGACCTCTCTAAAGAACCCATTGCATGGCCGATTCAGCCACCAATGTTGCCCGGCAGTTCGAGGTAGTAATGGAGTTCAGGACCGCGATGCGGCTCGATTGGAGGAGATCGACCTTTCTGACTCTGGCAATGATGCAGTGACCTCTGATTGCTTTTATGGGCTCCTACGCTTGTTTGGAATGGAACCATTTTTGGCGAGTCACGAGAGCGGACTACGGACTATGATGTCTTAGTTATGGGGCACACCAAGTCAGCCGACGAAGGTGTCCTATTTGAGAAAAACCTTGGATCGGTTCTTTTGTACTTTTCAGGAGATGGCAACGATTTGTCAAGCGGTCCAGAGTGGACTGTGGTACTATGGAGACTATACACTGGGGGTGGAGTGATTCGATGGCTTCTCATATTTTTCTGCGGCGGCGGCAGTGGCACTAATATGAGTGAAGGTGGGGAATGTGTCGGATGGTGGGATGAATGAGACTTGGGCTTGGAGGATTGGAAGGCAGCTTGGGGAGCTTAAGGAGATTGAACTCCCTAAGCTTGGTGCTTTAAAGGAAATATGGTTGCGGGTGGAGGTAGATTTTCATTGACCTTTGTTGATTCAGCGGTGAGTTCGATTTCCGGGGGGTGTGTCAGAGATTCTCACCTTTGATTATGTTGGAATCAAATGTATTTATGCCATTTGTGGATGTTTTAGCCACGATAAGGGTGGTTGTGAGGTGCTGGTGGCTAAAACAGCTGAGGTGGCGACAGACAGAGCAGCAGAAGCAGTGGCGACAATGGTAGCGACCACGGTGTTGAAGTCCCAACTGATGTCGAATGTGAGCGATGGTGTGAATGGTGTGGCAGGAGATGTAAGGCTCGAAATGGTGCATGTTACACACTTGGATGGTATGCAAGTGTCAGGGAATAGGACCTTAAGCCAAGTGTCACTCATGCAGATCACTTTGACCACACGTGACCTTTCTCAGGCTCCTAGAATTGAGCACATTTCTATATCGGATCTTGGGAACCAACAACAGCAGATGGTGCTGACTTTTGGGTATGCATTGTAGACCGAACGTTTGACTCTCACGCATGTTCGACAATGTGGCGATATTGCCATGAGCTTGAAGAAGATGCCAGTACGTGAAGAGAAGCCAAATCTGGTTTCTCAAGCTGAGATGAGTCAGACCGACAAGCGGCATGGCGTCTCTAAACATGAATCTTCATCAAAAAAGGTTGTTGTGGACAAGGCAACCAAGGCTAGGGCTGAGGCGGAGGAATGGCGACTCACTCTATTGTAGTTTGGGGTACATAGTTAGATAGAATATGAGACCATGATTTTTTTTAACTTTTATCCTACACCTATCCCGTGTTGCTTTGTATGTACTTGTTCAAAAATGTAATAGTATAGTCTACTCTAAGAATTTTTTGTATTTTACCACAGCATGAATTCTATTGTTATCTAAAAAAAATATAAATACCCTATCTTCTATATAAAAAAAACATTTTTAAAGAACATTAGATAATATAAATATAAGTTATCCAAAAGTTGCATTTTTAAAACTATTCAACCGCATTTAATTATAACAATTAGATGGTCAATGGTCTACCAGTTACATTCTCATTTCATCAAATTGTTTAAAATCTGGTGAAAAATTTGCTGTGGAATCATTATGCTCCCAAAGAAGGCATTACAATTCACAGATAGAATAGTTTCTGCAGTCTGTTCTTACAAACTTTCTCTCTTGTCCAACTTAGTTTAAAGCTGGTGGTTCTGAGATTCAGAAAAGCTTGTGCTTAAAGAGTAAAAAGAAGAAGAGAAAGCAGATGCAGTCCAACAGTAGAACCAGTCCTCTTGTACAGAATCTCTTTCCAAAGTGTGCTAAGCTCGGTACGATACTTTGAAGACAGAACAACAAAAGCCACCGATCAACCTCAGAGAATCCACAGCCAATTTCCAGGGACATTCAAGTGTATAACTCATACGTAAAAAGCCTCTCTCTTTTTCATAAAGAAGCCTTTAATATAACAATTGTTTCATCATCAAATGAAATTCAATAATACGAAAGTGTTACAAGCAGTATTAACGTTACAAACGCGATCCACTAATGGATTACTTATAACAAGTCACGTTGTAAAGCCTGAAACATGGTCCATTAACCAATCCTCAGATCATGCTTAATTAGTCTGTTGCTAAATGCTAGACCAAATTAAGAAGAAAGAACTATGCTTGTTGGACCTCTCGGTTTATAATAATAACCATCATAAGCTAATGCCCTACATGCATGTCAATTTGTAAGCTGTGAGTGACATTCATCATTTCATTTTTTTCAAGAGCGTAAGACATTGGCAATGAAAAATTACTCAGTAGTGATGCATCAGAAGGATGGATTAGCTTTGGGGTTTGAGCACGATTTCACGCGTGATGTGAACCCCTTACTTAGCCTCTCTCGAATTTCAAAATGCAATGAGACCCATTTCCCTGGCTCAGCTCCAGAGTAGTCTCAGACAGCTCTCTCTGGCTATATATAATACTCCTCGTCTCCTCTTTTGCATTTGCTAATTAAACACTCACTATTTCTCTGCTTTCTGTTCAGCTTAAGCTTGGATCTCGATCTGCACAGAAACATGTCTGTAAGTCCCATTTTTCTCTGCTAACTTCTCTCTCGATGCAAACACAGTGCTACATACACAGAAACACTGAAGCAATCCCAAAGTTATTAAGGCAAGCTCACTGGAAACTGATATATGATGGTGGTAATTTTCTTTCTGTAGATGGTTGAGGTGAGAGTTCCAAACCTTGATTGTGAAGGTTGTGCTTCCAAGTTAAAGAAAGCTCTCTTCAAGCTCAAAGGTATATTGACATCCTTATCTTAACTATCTTATTTATCAATAAAATGAAATGAAAAATCATTCCAGGTCAGGGAGCTTCAAACTTGGTCTGATTTTCTTTGATGTGAATGTGATGTAGGTGTTGAAGTAGTGGAAATAGAGATGGAGATCAAGAAAATAAGTGTAAGAGGGTACGCACTAGACGAAAGGAAAGTGTTGAAGGCTATTAAGCGAGCTGGAAAAGCAGTGGAGCCATGGCCATTCCCCGGATACTCTCATTTTGCCTCATTTTACAAGTACCCTACTTACATTAAGAACCATTACTATGACACCTACAGAAACGAAACCGCCACCGGGGTACACACCTTCTTCCACACTCCGGCGGCTTATTCCGTCGCCGTCGCGTCCGATGAGGCCATTGCTTCGATCTTTAGTGATGACAATCCACATGCTTGCACTATCATGTGATGTAGCTCGGACTCGGATCCGGCCCATTTGTTTTCTTGGTTGCTCTTTAATTTGTTATTCTCTAATTGTTTGATCATGTTCACTTTTTCCCTCGGTTTTATGTTTAAATTCTAGCCTCTCTTTTCAAGCTTTTTCTGCTCTAGTGTAGGGTGTAGACGAAGAACTGAGAAGAAGTACTTCATGTTGGGATGATTGGTTTTCTATGGGTTGAAACTTGAAAGAAGAGTTCCGAGTCGGCTCTGCTTTACAAATTGGTGTTCAGTGAGGTGTGTCTGTCTTATCGGGCTAGCCAAAAGCCCACCACAACCTCTTTACTTCCCCTCAGTCAAACTTGACCTTGGGTCGGTCCCTTACTAATGCGGGTCAATTCCATCCGAGAAAACTTATTTGGCCCAAACTAAGGCCCTGAAGTAGTTCCAGCTGGCAGGCCCTTCACGAATTATACCTCTATATTTTTATTTATTTCTTTCTTTTCTTATCATCATTCAAAAGAGGTTTACATTTCTCATTTCTCATTTCATTCAAGTGGCTATAACAAGTCTCCAAAAGACATCTACCACTAAAGGAGCTAGAATGTATGGCGATGACATTAAAGATCTGACTGTACCGAAATAATGTTGGATGCTATGTGCTGACTTGAATTAGTTTGATTAACTAAAAAACGTGGATGGTTGGACAAATATAGTTGCGGCCTATCATCATCATCATCAGAACATCTGCACTGGCGAGCACCAGCGAAATCTTGCTCAAACAGTTGGTGGTTTGCTCGAGCAAATCGTTTTCGACAACGCGCCTGGAAGAAAACGAGCAACAACTGCTCGTTGATATTTTGTTCCGTCGAACACTCGAGCAAAATTTGTTCCGACATCTGCTCGATCGCTTGGCGGATCACACGGCACGTGAGTGACGTCATGCACATTTTTTCTTTTCTTTTAGTGCACATGCCAGTCAAAATTTTTTTTTAAAAATGACATGCGAATAGGAGGCTGACACTTTTTGGGCCCGGGTGAGAATTTTAAATGCAACGGTCCAATAGATCTGGGTCTTTGTTTTGAATTTGAAATCTGATTAAACGGTCCATAATTAATCAGAACAGGTATTTTTTATTTTTCAACGGAAATAAATTGGAAAAACTCAAAAAAAAAATTAAAAAAATCCCAAAAATTTCAGAACACTCCCTATAATTTCCATATAAATACTAATTCATTTTATTCACAACTCACACCAATTTATACACAATAAATTTCACATCTCCCTCCATCTCTCCTCTCATTTCTTTGAGCATTTTTTCCAAAAAAAATGGGCGCACATTGGCTTCCTTTCGAAAATTTACAAATGTGTATCTCTTTCGTACGTCATAACGTTGATGAATACGACGGTAATAAATAAAAGAGGGACAAATTATGGGAGACAATTCATGTCGATTATGTGCAAAATTGGGAGCCTATACAAGGTAAGAATCCTCTGAATGAGCCAAGGACCTGAATCGCGCTTGTGTCTCATTACAACAAGTTCAAGCTACTCTTGCAAAACTGTGGTGAATGTTTGCATGCGGTACAAATGCATATAGCTAGCGGCACTTCACTATTGGATGAAGTAAGTTTATATTCTTTTATCAATATATGATATAAATCTAATTTGATTAAATGAATTAAATGATGTAATTTAGACATCTAATTTGTTTAAATATTTTATATTTTTATTAGATCAAGCAAGTTCAATCCTTTTACTATGCGGCCAAGAAGAAACCGTTTAAACATTTTGTATTGTTTATTTTTATTAGGTCATGATATTGGTGAATGGATCTCTGCCCATCCTGTACCTCTGGCGAAATTCTTGTGCGTTGAAGTTGGGACGTTCGATGAAATAATCTTCCATGAGATTGCGTCCCCTAGACTCCTTCAGTCGTGGTCGATTTGATTTTCGACCACAACATGAACCGCTTATTCGTGGTTCACCGTCATATTGTGCTTCCTCCATGACCACCTAATTGACGAATGATTGCTTCATATCGTCATCCTCTTCTTGTTGTTGTTGCCTTTGCCTGAAAAAAATCTGGAAGCTGAAAGGATTCATCAGAGTGATAGTGATGATGTGAAAAATCTTGATAAGTGTTTAGAGAGATGTGTTATCTGCCCGAATTAGAAAGACTTGTAGATGGTGCGAATATAGAATGAGTGATAGATGAACGTTTTATAGCCAATTGTAGATAATCAGATCTTTGACGAACACACGTGTCGCATCGTCATTGGACAAAAATCTTACCGGAAATCTGGTCTAATTATTTTGTCGATAACGCTATCTCGTAGTGACACGTGTAGCATCGTCATTGGATAAAAATCTTACCGGAAATTTGGTCCAATTATTTTGCCGATAACGAGACGTGGTAGTGACACGTGTAACTTTTTTATTAGTGAAAATCTTATCGAAAATCTTGTGTAATTATTATGTCGATAACGACACGTGTCACATTATTAGTAATCGTAAATCTATTTGGTAAATAATTTTTTAACATTTTACAACATAATAAAATAGATTTGCTCAAACATTTTGTGAATAGGTGTGCCCAAAATTTAATTTGCTTAAACAAAAAAGAGATTCAGTTTGCTTGAGAAAAAAACCTCATCTATCCTAGTTGTTGCTCAAGCAACGAGTGCGGATGCTCTCAGAGACCCCGAACCCCTTAGGCATTGGTTTCTTTAGAAATCTACATCACATGTATTTATTGCATCAGTCAACTTATACTCCTAGCAGTCTTAGAAACTTCAAAATCACATTAATGTAGCAATAGTGCAATACTAACAGCCTTAGTAAGCTATGAACTAGTAGATCATCAAAATCTATCGCACTTCTTCAATAGATCCACTTTTCCTTTTTCTAAAGGTGGGAAAGAAGGTAAGAAAGTTGTCCGTCATGTCTTTTTGAATGGAGGGAATCTTGGAAAGATGAACGTGCCTACCAAGGCACTGATCGATCGATGACTGGTTTCATCCATTCAGTATTAGATCATGGAGAACTTGATATATATAACACTTCATATTTTTGGCACACTTCATATATTGAAGTACAAAAAATAGTAAGTGAATGATGTATCACGAACTTTGGTACACTAGATTGATTAGAATTGTAACATATTACTGCCTAAGATAACAAAAGTTGTACAGTACAGACTATATCATAATGACTAATTCGTGTCGGGTGATATCTTGTTAAAGTGCTTGTTTTTTATAGTCACGAATTATAAATAAAGATCCAAATACAACAATGAAATTTTGATCACCATCATACATTTTTCTTCCAATCTTTGGATGCTCTGCATCTTGGTTTTGGTTACCATGAGGCAAGAGAGCAACTCCAATAGTTACTATAATGATTTTATCTATTTTAGAATAAAAATACAAATTTTTTGCTCTAAAATTACTCTAAAATTCTATATTTTAAATTAAGAGATGAGAGAGAACAAAAAAATTAATAATAATAAAAAAACTCTAAAACTCTCTCACAATCTTCTTTGAAATTTAATGTATATTTATCATGTTCACTCTCTTTCTTCATCATCTCTCTATTTGACATCTTCTCTTTCATATTCAATCATTTAATTTGATATAAAATTTAATTGAAAATATAATTTATGTTGATTTAAATAAATTATAGTAAAATTTTAAAAAATTATTAAAGGTAGAGATAAAAAAATTATAATTTTTTTGACTTTTGCATCTCTAATCAGGGACGAAGCCAAGATATAATATTAGGGGGACCTAAGTATTTTTTATAGAAAATTTGAGAAATAACAAAAAACAGAGAAAAAAACATGCTATATATTCTTTGTGAAAAATTGAAACAAACAAAATAACGGAAGAAAAAAATAAGAAACAAAAAAATTTAGGAAAAAAACATGCTAATTATGGTAAAAAAAATAAAAAATATTTGTAACTTTTGGTCAACAGACTGAAAAGAATAAAAAAACTACAAATTTAATATTTGACATGATGAAAAAAAATGCTAATTATGGTAAAAAAAAATTGAAAACCATATGCAATTTTTGGTCAACAAACTGAAAAGAATAAAAAAAACGACAATTTAATACTTGACATAATGAAAAATTTAACCCACTCCTTTATGTGAACAATTCATTAGCTCTACCACTAAACCACTCAAACATTTATACTTATATATGACACTGTAAATATTTATTAGAAAATAAATTAGGGCCTGAGATCCTGCTGATCCCTTAGTAGCTCCGTCTCTGATATTAGAAAATTTTTAAAGAGGGTTAGAGATGCTGAACATGAGTACATGTGGTTCAAAATATCATGACCATACCAAACATTTGTCATATACATTAAGTCATGTAGCCCTTTATTCGCCCAAACAAACCAAAGCCCAGTTTGGCCTCACATTCCCAGTTTTCAACCTTCTTTATAAACTCCACTAAACCACTCTCTCTCTCTCTCCTCTCTCATGGCTCAGGTGCGTTTTCTTCTTCCTGTGAAGCCAAAGTTCAACATATACAAATATCCTGTCTTTGATTCAATCATGTTACTTATGTAACCCTCGTTTGTTTGCTCTGTTATTCTTTTGTAGCAGAAGGTGGTGCTGAAGGTGATGACTATGACAGATGAGAAAACAAAGCAGAAAGCCATTGAAGCAGCCGCAGACATCTTTGGTATGTATTATGTATATAACTGTAATCAACTCACATCAAGTTGGTTTCTTGTTAAACTTTACATCACCGATCTCTTAGCTTAATTACTTTGTTTGGAGCTTGTAGGGATTGATTCGATCGCAGCAGATCTGAAGGATCAGAAGTTAACAGTTGTGGGGATGATGGACACAGTAGCAGTGGTGAAGAAGCTCAAGAAGGTAGGAAAAGTGGACATCATATCTGTTGGGCCTTGGCCGGAGAAGAAAGAAGAAAAGAAGGAGGAGAAAAAAGACGACAAGAAAGAGGGCGAGAAGAAGGAAGAAAAGAAGGAGGAGAAGAAATAAAGCGGCCATTTTCAGGCCGTTTTGGACCAACTTCGGTGAAGCTGTAAAATTTACATGTGTTGGTGCAGTGTTTTAAAAAGTAGTATATTTTCGGGATCAATAATTTTGTTCTGCGAAGTAAAATGTAAGTAAAACGCTGGTGTCCGGATTCAGAGGTGTTGTTATTATATATGCAGATTAAATTGCTGATAAGATCGTTGATTTTGTTTCTTTGTTTGTTGTTATTAAGAAAAAAAAAGAATGGGGAAAGAATAAGTTGTCATCACGTTTGTGTCGTCGCCTGATGAGCTAGAAGCATAGAAGACGCAAAATGTTTGCATGCATTCACAGACACAAACAAAAGGAAAGTCAGAATTTGAGAGCACCAATTGTTATTTTAAATTCATTTTCGGCTGATGATAGCTGAGATAGGGTTGATTAAAATTAGGGTTGAATTATTAGATTCTGCTGGGAAATAACGACTGCTGGGCGTCACTTGCCATGCCTATTTGCTCTCTGTGCTTCACTGCTTCTTTTTGTTTTAAATTTTATGCTCATTGCCGGTTGTTGAAAATCAAGATTATTCTGGAAGGTAACTCGGGAATGGTTACGAATTACACACTAGTTTAGCTGTGGATCAAACACACACCAGCATAACTAGACTACTAGAGCAGCTTGAAGAGGATCTGAATAGAGTCTATTCCCTGATCCCGAATCCCGAATCCCGAATCCTTGTGTATGTGAACGAATTGATAATAAATTAACAGGATCACTATAACTCAGAGTGAAGCTGTGTTTGACCAGAGGATATGTCACACATTTATAACAAAAACCAAACTAGGAAGCAAATAGGTTTTATACAACATAATCAAACATTACATACACGGAAACCAACAAAACACAAATTAACATACATGAGTTTCAAGACCTTGCACAAAACACACCCCCAACAACAAATTTATTCACCAACACAAGACAACCAAACACCACATCAGAGTAGGCAATCAAGTTCATTTTCCGTTGCCAGACTTCTGTAGCCTCCGGCTCTCCGCCACATAATGGCCCTCCGGTTCCTCATCAGCCTTATTATCACCACCACCGATCATAGAAGTAACACTCTCCTTGACCCTCTCCACCACAAAATTATCATTCCCATCAGCATCTCCCAAACGCTGCCTCACCTCCTCCGACTCCGTCACCTTCCCCATACGCCCATAGGCTTAGCACCACCATTAGTCGCCTCTCCCGGCTTCTGTTTTTGCAATTTCTCCTTTATGACCTCAGAAAGAGCCTTGTCCTCCTCCCCTGGCTTCAGCTTCTCCGCAAAGTAGCCCTTTCACATTTACCCCTTTATCCACATTCCCTGCAGCTTGATCAACACCATCACCACTCTCCTTACCAGCGCCGCCGCCACCAACACCGATCTTCGACATCACCACAGACCCTGCCCCGGCAATTTTCTCATACACAGTAGACGCAATCGGCTTTCCCTGTTGATTATCCGGTGCCACCTCTCTAGGCTGCTCCACATTTGTACTGTCCTGCACCTGATCACCACCACCACCATATCCCAGCTTGGAAGCAACAGCATTCTTTGCAGAGATTGCACTGCCAGCAATGGCGGACGTGGCAGATGATATCTTCTCAGTGTAACTCGAGCCAGTCTGATCCGATGGTTTGTTGCCCTCCGGTTCGAGAATAGTTCCCCCGAGTTTCGGAGCCTTGGCCGGAACGAATTGGTTGGTAGACTGATCTAGAACTCTGTTCTGATGCTCACGAGGCGACGAGCCTGACTGCTCAGACTCATTTCCGCCATATCCCAACTTGGAAGCAACAGCATTCTTTGAAGAGATTGCACTGCCAGCAATGGCCGATGTAGCATTTGAGATTTTCTGTGTATAGGTAGTCCCTTGGTTTGATGGTTTCTCAAACTCAAACCGATCAGGGCTTCCTGTAGATAGTAAATTCGGAGGTTGGTTGTTCAAGTATTGCCGATCATCATCGCCGTGACGATTCATCTTGTCAAACGAATGAAGAATTGGTGCGGCTCCAACTTCTTCGCCACCTGTTACATATAACATTTATAAAACACAGAATATAAGAACACACATAGAGAAACCAAAAATGAATTTATGTTCCGAATCCGAACAGAAAAGTAGATAGTTCATTACCAGATTTTGTAGGATCAGTGTAGGAGTCGGGTGTATGAGGATCTTCCTCCAGTCCTCTAGGAGGGTCCAAATTGACCTTGGACTGATTTGAATGACCTCCCTCACCGTAATCAAGTGTCTGCTTTGGATCGACGTCCATAGCACTTTTGTCAGTTCCATGAGTGTGTGGCATATGAGTCCCTCCACCTACAACATCAGTCTTCCCCAAATGGAGACTGGTCTGACCCAAGTTGGTTTCCCCAAATGTCTTGCTCGGATTGACGTCCATCGTTGTAGTGTCGTACTTGCCATGAGTTCCCTCGCCTAGTACATCAGTCTTCCCAAAGTTGGTCTCCTTCGGCTGACCCAAGTTCCCGGAAAGATAACTCTTGCTCGGGTTAACATGCGTGCCACTAGCGTTGTGACTTCCTTGAGGCAGAGAAGAAACAGGGGAGCTCAGTGGCGCGAGAGGCCCGCCCTCAGGTGACTCTTCATGATGGAGAACCGGTCCGGTAGTTGGACCGGTCAGATTGGTCCTTGCTCCCCCCAAAGGATCTTCGTGCCCTGTAGTGAAATTAGACCTCTCCTTTGGCACAACTGGATCGTAATGGTCACCTCTAGCGTCTTCGGAATGATGAGCCTCTCCTTGCACTAAAGCTATTTATCAGAGTGAACAAGAACTGATCTTCATAGTTTCACACAATGACACAGCCCTTATAGTCTCTAGAAACGTTAAATTGCTCATATAAAAGTTTATTTGTCATAAAGTTTGTGCGGGAAGAAGACAATTCACCCGATCCAAAACATAACCCTACCATGCCATCTTATGTGGACAATGTAGAAAATATTAATGATATTGAATAAATTTAAAAATATTAATTAAATAATTAGTAAATATATAATCAATTGTAAAGAATAAAGTCTAAAATTTCGTTATCAATTGGTTGAAGGTTGAAGATGAAGAAGTTAGTTGATAAATCATCGAGGGGAATTTAACTAAAGCCCATAAATTAAAGTCTTTGCAATAGATACCCAACCTAGCTGACTGGAGATCCTAAGATTTAAGTTCAAAATGAACAAATAAATTGTAGAGACTGTGTTGAATCACAGTGGGGATCTCCCCATGTTCATTCCTATGATGAAAACAATGATGCCCGTAAGGAATGAAATTAAGTTAACAACTTTTAATGATTCTTATGCGTCGAAAATTCGAGCGGAGTAATGCGGGCATCTCTTAATTAAGAAATCACCTATGTAAGAGAGAAATTGGGCCACTTCTAAGAGAATTGTTCATGGCACAATTATTAATAAGCTCTTACATAATCAGACGTGTGTTTAGGGCCAAGACTAACACAATAATGAGAACTGAAAATACCAGGAAGATACCTATGTGAGGTATGTCATCGTTTACACAAAATGGCGAACAACTCAAAGACATCGTGTCTACTGTTTAGTTAGTAAAACACGCATAATTTCACAAGGGAAGGTTCAAAGGTTTATTCTTACCTATCCTATGTAGGTTTTCAGCCGCAAACTTTATCACCAAGTCTATCGAGTCATTGGTCGCCAATTTCATTCATGTGGGGAATTGTAGAAAATTTGGTTGTTTTTCACCATTTTATTGGAACAATTTAAACAAGGAAATTAAGTGAAATGCACTTAATATTAATGGAAGAGAAACATGGATTTGCGTTCTCATATAAGAGTATATAAAAATTATGTTTGTTTAAATTGGTTAAGAGGTGAATGAGAAATTATTACCCAAAGTTAGTCACTTGAAACATAAAGAAATGAGTTTGTCCCATATGGGAGAAACTAGGAATGTTGAGACATTTTTATTGTATTTCACTTTACTATACTTTGAGTAAGCAAGTAAGGAGGCTCGGTTAGATTAGAATTGCAACATGGACTTATGTGCGCACTGATTTGGGCTGGCTCGCATAAGTTTCCTTTTGAACTCGAAAATACTGACTTTTGGCTTTCCACATTCTTTTGGTTACAAATTTTTTAACGTCCTTTCATATTATTTCGGTTATAAACTTATTACCGAAATTAATTTGGTTGGTTAACTGTGCAAGACCGAAAACCTTTTGTTTGCCAAAATTTATGCTTATACTCATCTTCTCCATGTATAAAAAGGTGACTTTTCATCCTCATTCTTCACTCACTCATTCAGAAAAGCATCTCCTCCTCTCAAAATCTCATTTCAAAGAGTTCTAGTTTCGGTGATAGAGAATGATGTTCTCTGGTTTGTCTAGGAGTTGTTGTGTAGTGTAAACACAAAACTCAAGTAGTCGTTGTATTATGGGAAACGTACTCCAAGCAAGCCTAGTACACCAGAATAGACGGTGTAAATATTTTTAAGGAAAACATGTAGTATAAGTGATTCGACTTTTCTTCCTACTCAGATTATCATCATCAACCCTCCAGTAATAAGTTCATAGTTTCATGAATTTTATTCTTGAAATTTTATTTTATTCTTGAAATTAATGAATATTTTCTGATTTGGTTAATATTACTAAATATTTCTTACCGAAAAAACTTGTAATTTTCTGTTCTGTTTGGAATTCCTCAAAATTGTAACAAGAACAAAAAAAAAAGAGCGAGAAAAAAGAGAGGAGAGAGAGCCACTGTAGCTAGGAGACCCGCACTGGTAATTTAACGGCCTAAATTTAAAGCGCCAAATTTAATTCGGCCAAAATCTAAATCTCCCCCCAATTTTTCCAGTTGCCCTTTTCAAAATTCTCAAGAGCTCGAAAATGCGAACTCGCTTCCTCAACATCGATTACTTCACTCCCAATCCATTCCAAACCCTAGACTCCCTATCCTTCCTCCACCTCCCCATACCCAACCTCCCTCACCGCAATCTCTCCATCTCCGATGTCCTCCGCTTCGATTCGCTCCTCCAAGTCTCGCTCCAAATCGAACAGCTCCCGATCAACGACGCGCTCTCCAAGTTCTTCGCCGACGTCCTCCCTCAGAGAATCGCCGTCGACGTCGCGGAGCTCACCGTTGCGTCTCCGAATCGGAGCAGCGAGGAGGTTCGGTTTTTGTTCACAGCGTCGTTTAGTCTGGATTTGATTTTTTTTTTGTTTGATGATTCTGGATTTGAATTTTAAGTGAAACGATTATAGTATCTTTTAGCTTCTACTGTATCATGTACCAGATCGGAGGATTGGGTGATTTGGATCCATAAGTTTCATGAACTTGCTTTTTATTATTTTTATTTATTTTTGAAGTTCAGTTTTGTCACTAGCGGAAATAGAAAGAAAAAAAAATTAACTAACTCAGTGATGCATTGTTTGTTTTTTTAGCAGAGAGGCAATGTTTTTGAAAGAGAGGAGGGGACGGAGAATCAGATAGCTGCAGGTTCGGGGTATTCGGAGATTGAATTTCGGAAAGTATGACATTGGCATTCTCAGATTTTAACAATTTGTTATGTCATTTTTGTTACGGTTTGAAGAGTTTTAACTTGTATAACTGCCATAGGATGATTGTGGCAGAACAGATGGGGTTAATGATGCTCGAAAATGTGAAGTGCTTCAATTCGAAACACAAGAGCTGGAGGTGTTCTTGGTAAACTTAATGTCTACTGATCTAGTTGGTAAATGTAAATTTCGCTTGACATTCACTTGAGAATACTATGCTTATTTAGTATTATGTCTCTTATGTGCAGGAAAATGGATACATATATGAGAAGGATGAGATTCCGATTCCCTTTGAAGTTCCAGAGGTGAATTTTTTTCTGAAGATTTTTGTTTTCACTTTTCATTATTCATTTTGCATGGTACACTTGGCTGCATCATCTCAAAGTAACAGATACATTTAACAAGATCAGGGACTTCTTTCTTTGAAATACCTGATTAAACTATAATGGGACATGTATCTAACCAGTTGCTGATACTAAGTTTTTCTGGTGGTGTGTTGCTGATTCTTAATTATAAATTCTAAGACAAGTTGATGATAGTTGAAGCAATTTTTTTTCCCAGGAAACTCTCAATTTTACAATGCAGTATCCCTGGGGTGTTCATGAATCAGTGCATTCAGTTGAAGACTTCAAGTCGGATTATTCCATGGATCAAAAGGCCTATTTGTTTGAAGATGACGGTTCTTGTCAGGATCAAATGCATGCTTTACAGATACCTTTCCCTATGTTAGAAGCAAATGAGATAGCTCTGCAAAATTTGTCAGCTCTGTCTATAGAGGAGGAGCTTTCTTCTGTCTTTGAAAGTATTGAGCCACAACACTTGGCTCAAAATGAGAACCTGAATGGCAAGGAACTTTTGGGCTCAACAGAATCTGGGATGCTAGAGCTTCTTTCAGATCATTGTATATCAAAGCTAGGTGTTGGATCTGATCTCAGGTCCCTTGACATTCCCCCTGAAATGGACTTGTTAGGCATGGTGGAGATGTCCCAAATTGAGGAAAACACAGGTTCCTGTTTCCAATCTGCAAGCCTGGTTGTTTTTCAGGAATGCCAGATTCTTGATTTGGATTCATCCCTAAGTTTTGAATTCTTCTTGAATGCACAAACAACGAATGAACGAGAAACGTGTGACTGGATGTTTAATGGAGACATGAGCTTTAATAATTTGATTGTTAGTCATGAGCTAGCCCTGGTAGATGATACATTCAAATCATTACCTGTACCTGTTCTATCTGATCATGAAAAGATAAGTTCATCGTATGTTGTTATTGAGGAAGTACTTGCTGACGTAAAATTGGAGCCGCCATCTGCATCAGATAGGATTTACTTGGATTGGCATCTTCTTGAGGAAGATAGCACATGTCAAGTATATGCATGTCAGAAGATGATGTTGGAGGATGTGAATCAACTCAGCATTGATTTAGATTGGGATGCCTTTGATGAGGGGAAGTTCCATGACTTGGTTTTCTCTGATGATGCTGAAGATGACACAGAAGAAAAGGTTTTCCAGGAGTTCCTTTATGATGCCATTCCCATGCTTACTGGTGGTATTGGAGATGTTTCATCCAGATCATCCGGGAAGAATTTATCACTGTCAAGAAAAAGAGAGGATATAGATAAAAAAAGGGCTGTGGATGATTTAAACCCAGAAGAAAGCAATGAATATCAGGAGTTTCTTTCTGATGGCATTCGTGTTCCTACTGGTCATCTTGGAGATTCTTCAACTAAATTGTCAGGTGGAAATTTTCTGCAGCCACAAAGTAGACAGCATATAGAGAAAAAAGGTGCCGAGAGGGCTTCATTGCTTTTCAAGTCTATGTCACAGTTCAATGATATTGACTTTTTCTTGAATCCTCGGAAGGCCTCTAATGATGGAAATGCTGTTAAGATCGCTCCATGTACCAAGGTTTGCTTGGTAATAATATTAGTAATCCTGTCTATGTTTATTCGCTTATTTGTGTCCAAACTAACCTCTCCAGAAAGTATACTAATACCATCTGTATCTCAGGGAGAATGTTCTGAATCTCTTTGTGCTCAAGTTGAGAATTTGAATGATCAGCAGTCAAAGGATCTATCGAACAGTTTGTCTTGTCAAGAAGAGTATGATGTAAGATCTAAAGAAGATTTGGATGAAGTTGAAGCTCACTGTATGCCATCTGCAATGGAAGCTGACCATATCGAACAGAGCCTCATTTCTTTCCCTGAGGCGGTCATTGTTGTAAACACTCAGACTCTAGATAAGGAAATGATAGTCTCCAGAAGAAGTACCTACCAAAAAATTCTCGCAATGGAGAAAAAAGGTGCACAAGTCATAGAACGTGATTCAGACCTACCAGTGGATATTATAATCAGTTGTGCAGTATGTCTAGTGTGGTATGATTGCAGAAACATTGGAAGTAAAGCAACTGATCTTGATGAAGCTTCGTCATGCTTATCATTGTGCATTGAAAACATTGCCACAAATGTTTTGACATTGCTGAGAAATACTTTCACTGGCTGCATTCTGGTAATAACCCTAACTATGATTATAGTTTTCACTTTCTTATTATTTTTTCTGGAGAAAGTGCAAGAGTTAGATATTAGACTTTAAGGGGTTAATCAAGCAACCACTTTAACTTCTTGCTTAGCTCATATGGCAGATGATTGACTCTGTACTCATTAGTATATTTAAATAGCTGGACATGAAAACATTCATATGATGTACAGTATTAAAGAACGATTACATGCTTAATTTAGATACCTGCAACCATTTTTGTACATGTTTAACACTCATGTGTTATAGACTTATAGGTATTTTTCTTTATATAAAAAATGGATATTTTTTGCTTTTCAACAGATTTTTGAAGGAGATACCAGCTTCCTGTCCACTGTAATGGACTGCTCAGATGGTCTTTATGTGGCAGCATCGAGCCTGGGAATTGATTTGCAGCTCTTCAACTCGTATTCATCTGAGTTGACCGATGAAATTATATTGAGCTGCATCAGACACACCACAAATTCAATCAGGGGTGTATATCCTCGAATGCCTGAATCAGAAACTCTTGCTGAATCATTCCTGACCAAGTTCCCTTCTGTTAATGCCTTGACAGCTCACGCTATACTGTCTTCAGGATGCTCTCTCATTGAGTTTCTCAAATGGTCTCATGAAAAGAGGATCCATGCAATTCAAAGGTTTCATGTTCCTGATGAAAGTATCAGACTATTTAGTGCTTTATGCAGATACGGTGAACGTGGGGATTCTAAATCAATAATGACGGACTCCTCTTCAGTGTCTTCCGGGCCAGACTCTGGAAGATATAATTTAAATGTGTCTGAAAGAAAAAGACGAAAGTACAATGGTAGTCCTGCCAAATATGACAGACAAATGAATGACTCCTTGCTCCAGCAGACCTTAAATATATTCAGTGATGGCATTTCGGACCCTCCTGCAGCCTCCAAGCTTTTTGATTCATTCATGTCAGAAAATTCTCCTATTATTAATGAGTTTAGAAAGCCCAAGTTCTCTCAGAATGATCTGTTTGATGAAGAACATGATTTAGATATGGCTATGATGACAAATCATTTTATAGTTCCGGAGCCATATCCTCAGATCTCCAAAGAGCCTCAAATACTAAGCAGGGGTGAAATGTCCTGTTTCTCTTTAAATGATATGTTATCTGATAAAAAACAGGGACCAAATATGATGATCAAATCTGATTTGAATAGCCTCGAGAAGTCTGAAATTCTGCATGAGGAGGTAAGAGGAGAAGTTATTGATCTAACGGATAGTCCTGTGTTTGACGTGGACTTTTTTTCTGTCGCCAACTCCATGGAATTCTCATCCTTAATGCCCAAGTTTGAACTAGATTCCACCAGAAATTATAAATCTGCAAGAAAGTTGTCGTTTGGTTTAAGCAGTCACAGAACTTTTCCATCAGCTGCTGAAATAGACGCAGGTACAACTTGGAGTCCTGTGAAAGAACCAAGACAAACTTCTCAAGTTGGAGCCAACAAGTACTCAGGTACACAGCCTGAAAATCATGCTTTTGCTTCAAGACAACACAACAACTTCTTGGATGAGAGTTTCAGGCAGAGGTCCAGAGGAATATCTCAAAGGATACATCTCCACGAGAATGATGTATCACCTTATGGAGGATCACAACTATCAAATGCTCTTAATTCAGGCACTCCACAGAAAAACAGTCCCTGGACAATCGAGTTTCTTAACAAAATCAAGGAGAAGAGCAAGCTGCGCCAGCAGTCCTTTCCGCGTGACTTATCTAGCCCTATAGTGGGCTATGCAGGCAATGCACCAAAAGTTACCAAAAGAAGAAGTCCATCTATTCTTGAGTATTTCAAGTATGAAGGTGGTACCACTCCGAAAAAGTTACCGGAACGAAAAAGACAGAAGCGCCCTGTGCAACCATCAAGGTCATCCAAGTTTGAGAAGAGTTCAGCATATCCTCTTACTGCATTGACACCAGTTGATAAGAAAGCAAAACAGGTTAGGTAGCCTTCCTTGTAGCATCTTTGTAGTTCAATTTTTTGTTTATCACGAGTTACATGGGTAGATGATTGTTTAGTTCATACTGAGGTTCCATTACTTCTTAATTTCTTTACTCGATCAATGCAGACACTAGCCTTTGCAATGAATAAGAGTGGAAGCCAAACTAAGCTGGTGTGGAGTGATGGAGCTCGTGGACCGAGTAGAAAGTTTTAGAGTCGTACAACAAACTGTAAGCCTGACATGAAATTTCTTAAGTTACAGTACATAGTAGGTTAAGATGTGTAGTTTGACTAGTATGTGAGAAGTATGGGGCAATGCTTTCCCTTTTTGAATAGCGTTCTCTTGTTTTGCATGCCAAATCTGGAATCTCATCAAATGTCAATATGAGAAAATTGAAAGTCACCCAAAAATCTGAGAAAGTTGAATGACCAGAGCTAGCTTGATAGTTGATACAAGAAGAAATTACTTTTGCCTAGATATGAATTTCGGTGATTCTATAGTGATTCCAAATGAAAAGCCGTGGAGAATAGGGTCATGAGATAGAATGGTCTAATTGTTGCACATCATATCTTTAACCGTTTCACTGTAGTTCAATAGTCCTACATGCGCATGCTGTACAATAACCTATGTAAACCACTTAACGGGTGCTAGTTCATCACTTCTTATTACTTCACAGGGTGGGTGCTGGTTCATCACTTCTTATTACTTCTGAGGTTCCGCACTGTCATGACAAGTTGTTGCCTTTCGCCTTCAACCTCCGCAAAACGGAGACTTACTTCTGAATATCTTTCTTCCATCTCCTTCAGCTCCTTTCCCATGGATACATTCTTTTCTTTAAGTGATGTCAGCTCAGTCAGCAAGTCCTTATAGTTGCGCTCTTTCTCCAAATCTTCTGATTTCCTGTGACATAGAATGTAACTTTTAAGACACCATTCTTTAACACCCCTTTGAATAACATGGACTCTTCAATCAAAATTACACAATATATATAAGCATTGTGCTCATATGCGTGAAGAATGGTATAATCAGTTGAAGTGTGCTTAATTGAAGGCTTGTACCTTTGCTTATTATGTGAAACAGCAGCTTGTCCACTGTACTTCCCAAGCTTCCTCTCTGTAGTGCTGATTTTTCCTTCTTTCTTTAACCCAGCCTGTAATTGAAGTATTTGCTTACTCAAATTTTCCTTTTCCAATGCTTCCTTACGCAAGGTGTTCTTAGATTCATTGTACTGGGTCCTCAGCTTGTCCACTTCTGACTTAAGAGAAGTGATTGCTGTCTCCTTCTCATCTATCAAGGATCTCATGATAGTAAGTTCTTCAAGGGATTTATCTGAATCCCGCTTTGATGAAACAGATCTTTTCTCCGAGTCATGCTTCTCAGCAGTCAAATTTTGTATGAGCACTCCATTTTCAGCAATTAGCTTCTTTGTTTTTTCCAAATCTCTCAATTTCTCTTTCTCCTGTTTTGTGATGTTAGAGTTCTCTTCTGTGAGCCTCTCTATCTCAGCTTTGAGCATTTGGATTTTCATTGTGAGAGCTTCATGCTTTTCTTCCTTATGCAGTTCTGCATACTCAAGCCGCATTGACTTGTTTTGTAGTTCCAATGACATCTGCTTCACTTGTTTTTCTTTCTCATCAATCTGGTCCTCGATCAGCTCCAACTGTTCATTGGATTTCTGGAGCATGTCTTCCAGAATTCTGTTCCGCGCATGCAGTTCATTTGCTTCTGCCAGTGCTTTAGTGGTCTGCTTCTTGTTCTCAACAACCTTAGATTCCATTTCCGCAGACATCTTTCTTAATTCATCTTGAAGACGCTCGGCCGTAGCAGTACTATTCGATCTTGTCTTCCTCAATGCTTCTTCTGCTTGGGTTGCTCTCTGTTCTTGCTCATCTTTGGCATGTGTCAGATCCATTAGTGTGTCTTCAAATCCCTTAGCCTGCTCCTCAAGTTCCATCTCCAAACACTTGACCTCATTTTCAAGTTCCTGAATGGAGATCAAACATTCTGCAAATTCATGAGCTTGCTTCTCAATTGTTTCTTCTGATCTCTTCACCTGAGATTCAAGCTCTCTTATGGTCAGAATGTAACCGGCACGTTCATTTTCCATCTCTGTTCGTAGTTTTTCTTGGTTCCGATCTAACTTCAGAGAGATACCACAGTTGTCCTTCTTTAAGAGGTCATAGTCCAAGGTGAGGCGTTTTATATGCATATCTTGCTCTTCGCTCTTTTTTGTGTGGATGTCTATTTCACTCAGAAGCTCTCTGATCTTAGCCTTCAGTGATTCTACTTCCTGGGCATGTTTCTGCTTCTTAGCCACTGTGTCCAGTGAGTATTGGCTTTCATCCTCATTTGCAAAACACTTACCCATCAATTTGGAATTCCTTTCAGTTTCCAACTTGCTTGAAAGATCAGATATTTCTTTATTTTTCTTCAGCAAAGTATCTTCGAGATCCTTCACCACAAGAACTAACTCAGAATGCGAGTCTTGTGTTGTCTGCAGTTGCGAGTGAAGATTGGTTCTTACTTTCTTTTCACGACTAAGCTCTTGCTTTATTGCTTCTAACTGCACTGTTGTATCTTTGTCCTCCGGCCACAAATTTTGTGAAGTGCGTACCTCCTCACCATGTCCCCGTGATGACTTTTGCTGTTGACATTCTAATCTGAGCGCGTCTCTCTCTTCTTTAAGGCTAATAATCTGTCTAGACAGATTCTGACCCTGGTTGCTCTCTTTTGCCACTTGTTTCCGGAGAGACTGTAATTCCAGTTCTGATATGTCTGCCTGCCTCTTCAGAAGCGCATTTTCCTTTCTAAGTTTCTCAATGGGATCATCTGAAACATCTTTTACTCTTCCTGTTGGAGGCTTGTCCTCAACTCTTTTTGGTGAGTCCAATGAGCTTTCATCCGAAGACCAATCCAAGGTTAGCTTTTGGTGCATTTGGTTCTTTGTGGTGGTTGCAGCAGCCTGTCTGTTTTGAGGGATGGAGTATTTTTCTTGGGGTGACACGGAACCGGGAACATCACTTGTTCTATCAGAAGCTCCATTCTGTTCATCAATATAACACAACTCTAGTCAGCTTCCCGCCCCCAAAAACTTTGCTTATACACAGAACTGATCATCGCTAGCTAGTAGCTACCATACGATACTTGGAAATTTCATGGCATGTGTTAGAATTAAAAAGACAATGCTGTAGAATACGTACTTCAGTATAGCTTAGGTGATTGCTCCCATCTGTATCCCAGTTGCTGTTTTGGTTGTCCATGCTGCTGTGGCGTGAAAGACTCAGATCCTCATCGTCTTCATTTTCTCTGAAATTAGATCGATTTCTATTACGAACTAGAACAAACAAAAAGTTACAAATTTACAGAATGTAGAAACTCTATGTCAAATTAATAAAACACTCACCTAAATTCACCATCTTCCTGTATCCTGAGAATAGTCACCTGCCTCAACAATATCATTATGCATCAGATTCTCAAAGTGAATTGCACCACAAGTCCACAACTACTTGTATTAAATCCTGAGAATTATATAAGGAGAGAGTGAGAGAGACTGACATGTAAAACTATTCCAGAGTTGGCAAATTTGAGGGGTAGAGTGACAGTTAAGGGTTGAGTTTCAGCAACAAAATCTGCAAAATCAACTGAAGCTTCTCCCTGATAACCAGATCTCGTTGTTCCCTGCAACCATACCCTTTTCGGATCAGATCATATACAAAACCACAACAACTCCCGTAAGTTAGAAATAAAATAAAAAAGACAAAACTTTAAAGCTGAATTCTGTTTCTTACAGTGGAAACAATGAAGTGATAAATCTTCTCTTTCAGCTTTCCTGTCTTTGATTCCTCCACCAGCCTCATTTTCTCATAAACTGGATTCTCCCATGTACAAGTCCCCTCCACAACCTTAGTCTTCTGAAGCTTCACCGTCGGCTTTCCGACGTCGTCCGGCACCAGAGAGATCATTAAAGCAGACTTCTTCAATTTCGGCACCTGAAATAAAAATAAAAAGACGAAAACAGACACTAAGATCATCACATTTCAGTTTTTTTTCTCAGTGTTGAAACTGGTACATTACCTGCGTTGCCTGAAACTGCAATTGGAATATAGCTTTGATCTTCTTCTTCTTGCTCCATGTCTTGAACATTTCTCCAGTCCCAAAGCTTTAGATCTTAGAAGAGTATTCTAATCCCAACACTCTCCACTCCTGTTTCAGGTCAGCTTTCTGTTTCTGGGTTCGTTCTTTATGAAGGAATTGGGTCGAACATGGTGAGAAGCAAGTAAGGTATTTTCTTCTCCACCATTTGTGAGATACATGAATATTTTGAAAGCGACTAGTCTGAAGGTCGACTATGTGGTAGAGCTGTTATTAACCCTCCATGTCTTAGCTGTAAGCACTAGAATCTGCAAAATAATCAGAAACAGATGGAAACAATAATAAATAAAAAGGAAGAAAATTTGTTACAGTATTACAGGGGGAACACAATAAGAAGCTTCGCTGTAGGATTATAGAAAATTCAGACTCAATCAGAGATAAAAGGATCTCTGAAACGCATTACGGCTAGCTTTTGGCTTTCAAAAAAGGGGAAATGACATTGGCCTCAAATGACGCAAAGCCCATGCTTTGTTTCGTAAACAAAACAACATTATAAATTTAATATTTATTTTTAACCTTCGAACATAAGACGTGAGATTTCACAACTCGTTGAAAGTTATCGGCCAGAGATTTCAAAACCAATTTCTCTAGTGAAGGAGAATGAAAGTTTCTTCTCTTTAAGGTAAAGGGATCCCCAAGATCCATCCTTTTATAACGAAGAATGTTAATGTGACCTTTCAAAAAGAAGAAGAATGTTAATGTGACCAGATTGAAGGGTGTAATAGGCTAATCAGTAAAGTGGGTTATGCACAAAGCAGAGGTTGATAGGTCACCTTGGAAAAGTTTTCAATGAGAGACCCCAAACCCCACATTTTCCACAGCCTTTAATATTAGGAGCACCAAAGAAGAGAGACATGACCAGTGGGTGGTGAAGACAGCTTGCTCATTTATGTAAGCAACTTGTCGCTTGTGCTGTGTGTATATAGTTAGTTGAGTGATCAAAGAAAATGAAAAAAATGGAGGAAACACAAGGCATTTTTGGGGGTTTGCTGCTTAGGACCTTTGGGTGTTATTAACACGTGCCTCGGTCTGTGATCATGCTGGACATCGCGTGGTTAGTATCTATCTTCAATATTTGTTTTGGTCCGAGTCAAATGTCTATCTTCTATATATATATATGTGTGATATTCCTTTGTTCACAAATTGTATTTCCACAGTTTTTCTTCCCAATTATTATGATGTTAGAAGATAAACATGATCGGAGCGAACACAACTATCAAAATAGAAGAATAAAGTTAGAGCTTCAGAGAGTACCCCGATGATTGTCTTGACTAGCAACAACTACTGAGGGAATCGTAATCTCCACTTTTATGTTCAAGGTTTTTTGTTTTTTGGTTACAATGATATGTTCAAGGTTTTTTGTATCGGCTGAGTTCAAGGTTCTTTGTACTCGCCATAAATACGACAGTATCACTTGTGCCTTATCTAGGTCATAAAAAGAGTCACAAACATACTCAAAATATTTCGATTAAACTTACATTGAACAAAAAGATTTTGTAATATTATTGAAAATCAATCTAACAATCTATTAAAATTTTTACAAGAGGCTCATAGTTACTATAAACTATTTATGCAGAATAATAATTTCTAGATTTTATAGAAAACTAAGAAAATTTGGTGGAATAATTACTAAAGAAAAGAAGAGAAAAGAAGAGAAGAGAAAGACTGATTGATTTTTGAATTGATGGAAGAGGCGGGAGGCACTCCTATTTATAGGAGTATTCATATCTTTTCAATGTGAAACAATACTATTTTAATTTGAAACAGATGCATTGATCAAGGGGTGGCACCATCTCGATTAATACACATCCTTTCAAAGCAACTGTTGGTTAATTACCAACAATCATGTTGGTTTGTTTAATCATCTCTTACCCTTCCAACAAACAGATGCATTGATCTCTTTATATTTTAGAAATTATCCAACAATCTTCCACCATTTTCAAAAAATTATATTTTTTGTCAAGCTTAAAAACTATTTTGAAAAACGTTTGAAAAATCCTTGAGTAAATTTTCAGAAAACATAATGCATAAACTAAGGTGTCTTGTGAACTTAAACCTTAGCTTAGTGATAACGCATCAAAGTTAAATGATGGCGAAGTAGCTTTGCTTTGAACTTGTGATCTTATAGTGATCTAACCGGACACGTTTCACACACTACTTTTCTACTTCTTTTGAGTGTTTTAAAAGACAACACGTGGATTGACCTTGTGTCTGTATCCTTTTCACAAGTGCTCTAGAGACTAGCCCAAGTCACATAAAAGACAACACCACCTTCTACACTCGTATAGGTAAGCATGTAGTACTCATGCAACTAAAGTATTTTCCGTCTTACTTATTAAGAGTTTTAATTTATAACTCAACCTCTACTATTCATTACATGTACCCAAACACTTCAACCTTTGGATGAATATAAACATACAATGTTATTAAAATTATATGTTTATTAATTTACTTAAGTATTTGCAATCATTACATATGATGTACTTTGCTCATTGAATTCAAGGACAAGATGTTTCAAGCGTTGAGCTGAGATTCCATCATTGGTGATTAAAAGTTTGGACTTCCCCATCCCATTTGATGTATCACCCATCAAATCCTTGCAAATTAAAAATCTGCAAGTCATTTTGTTAATTAATTATTAAAATTACTATCCATAACTTTTGATATTAAACGGCTTATAACTTTTGATATTCAAGTCATTTTAAAATTGTTTTACATAGTTATATCTCAAAACTGGTATATCTTTCTTACTTCTATATGTCTAGTAAGAAGCCTTTGATAGTTACGATTATCAAAGAACTAAATATCATATCCTTATACTTAGGATACGTCTAGTTTTATAACATATCGATTGATTTCCTTTTGACATTAACTAGTATTCTGTCAAATTCATCTTTTCTAGATGATATAAATACTCATTATATATACAAAAGTATTTCATAACCCACAAACTGTAGACGCCATCAAATTTGATGCTTGTTTATAAATGAATATCATGCAATGAACTCAAATTCATATAGTTTTTTTTATCAAGTTTGCATTTCCAGATATCCATTAAACAACTAGCTAGTTTAAATCTTAATGATATTTCAACTTAAATATCTGTTTAACATTTATAATTTAAAATGACGCATAAAGGTATTCATAAAATCATGTCACTCATGTACTCCCCGGCAACGGCGCCAACAACTTGTTAAGAGATTTATGTCCTCTAACCTTTTAACTATTAGTTAGTCTGAATTTACCTTACCCACAAGTATACGAGATCAAGTAGTATAATTTGTATAGAAGTCAAGTGTCGAACCCACGAGGATTGACTAACCCAGTTCCATAGCTTTTTCTGATTAAGTCTTTTAGGTGCGTGAAACACAAACAAGTGATGCGACAAAGAAACACAAAAGATGAAAATGTGGATCTCACAATGCTAAACCCTTTGAAAGTTTACTATTGCAATGGATGATTAGACTACGATGAGTGATTTAACAAGGGATTGATTTGTTGATTACAACTAATGCAAAGATGGTAAATAGAGATGGTCACAAATTCAAGATAAAAGAATGGTTGGCAAAGGATGCCCCCGTTAACTATTTGGTGCTAAAAAACAATGTCCAATTTAAGGTCATGAGTTGTTTAGTCCGGTTTAGATGCTTAAATGTCTTTTGGATCATAAGAACAAATCCTTTCATTGTCCAAATTATGCCCTCTCGGGCAACGCTTGATTATGAGTCAAAATTCCTAGGCCTTTTGGGGTTTTAGAAGGTTTCGGTGCATACATGAAGTACAAAGTAAATCAAGATTATGAGCTAGACTTTTGATGCTAGACACCTAATATATTTCATGTGTAATGAGTTTGATTGCAAACACATGTGAAGGTTGTGGATGGCTTCCCTTCTCAAACCTCTAGTAGAGTACTTGGGAATGAGTTCTAATGAATGTTCCCAACTTAGACCTATTGGGTTACGAGTCGAAAGAATCAACACTAGCTACAAAACTTCTAGGTCTATTGTAAGCTTAACTAAAAATCCTTGAGTCACTTGGACCTCAAAAGTGTTTCGATTCATGCTCAAGCACAAGGGAACCAAATCCTAAGGTTAAATTTTTAAGTCTAAACCTAAGTCATGTTGTATACTCATCTTTACCTAAGTGAGTAGCTAATTCTCTTATGTGTCATTTTTTAGTTCCTTAGACAAATTCTAACTTAGCTAGAGTTAAGACAAGGATAAGTGAAACTAGTCATTAAGTCCAAACACATAAACATGCCATAACAAAATCACATAAACAACAAACTCATTCAATAGTACAAAACACCCAAAACATACTCATTAACATAAATCAAAGCATCATAGAAAACACACCTCATTTGACATCTTCATAGTTTTTGCATCTAGAGATAGCTCACATTATCTCCCTAACCCTTTAACACCTTCCTCCACCTAAAACATCCTCTCCACCACCACAAAAACAACCCCTTATGGTGGAGCTTACTAGCTTCCCTTGAGGTTCCTTCCTCTTTGCTCCTCCTCCTCACTTGGTGACAGTCGCATATTTGTGCAACTTTTATTATGTTAATTATCCCTATTACCTAGTTATTTAGTTATGTTTTCTTATTATAATAAACTTTATTTGTTTTTGGGTATTTTGGAGTCAAATAAAGAAAAATATATTAAATGTTGTAAAATTGGCTATTTAATTTAGAGAGCAAAGAAGTTACGTATAGGAGATCAGCCCATCTCGATTTGGGATAGAGGAGAGGAGCACGTGATCATGTAGTTGATTAACCTATCTGTATAAGATTGAATTAAAGAGAAAGGGCCGCAGACTTTTAGAGGAGGAAGGAGAGATGTACAAAAAGAATAGAGGGACACGTACGCTAGGAAAATAAACAGAGGAAAAAGAAGGGAGCTTGGCGCAGCAGAATGAGAGCAGCCGGCAACATCAATTGCAATATGCAATCTTGCAAGAGTTCTTTCTTCTCCATTACTTTGTTTTCTTCTTTATGTATTCCTTGATACTCTTATCCGAGACTATGTGCAACTAAACTTCTTAGTGTTTAGGGGTTGATCGAAGTCCTAAATATGTTTGTTCATTGATTTATATATTTTTAGATGAGAATTTCTTCACTGTTTGTTCATTGATAATTCTAGTGCATGTTTCTTTGGGTTGACACTTTGATGCATGTTTTAGGGTTTATTATCTTGAATGTGTACATGATCAACATATCATTACATATTTTGTGAGAGATAATGAGTTCTTTGCAGGTACTTGTGTGAAGTGATTCCTTAGTAATCTAATACTACTGACATTGACCTTAGATTCTTTGTTGTTACTCAAACGTTCTTAGATCTCCATGATTTCAGTTATTTTGGTCTAGATACTGACATTTCATAGATCAATTAATTAAGAATATAGTTAAGTTGATAACGATATTTCGCTTAACATGACAAATAAGATAACGTAATATGGTTAATAACCTAACAACATTGGATTACTTGTGAGTGCATTCATCTATAGTCATTGAGATTTTTTTAGGGTGATTGAAGCATATCTAGTCGTGGAGAGAAGTTTATAGCTATTGTTTCTTTCATATTTACATCCATATTTACTTTTTGATATTCTGTTTTCAACAACACTTCTATTTTATTTATTTTTGTTCACCAACTAAATCAACTCTGAATACCCTCATAATTTATGTGGTAGTCCGACACTGTGTTTAGTTAGTTTTTATTTAATTTAGTAATTTTTGGTTGAGTCTAGATTAGCTAATTAATTAGGTTTCTGCTTCTGGGTCGAGTCTGCTAGATTTATGGTTTACGCGTCTGTTTGTGTTTCTTGTGTCTATAAGTCTTAGTTTCACCAATTCTCTGCTGGTAATGACCCCTATTTTCCATTTACTACATTGATATAATTTACTTGATAATAAGGTATCTTTGTTATGTGTTTTTGCGATTATCAAATTTTGGCACCGTGTCGCCGGGGATTGTTTAATTCTAAGGCTTAGTTGTGTCTTTTGTTTTTAATTTTGTGTTGTTTAGTTTCCTTTTTCCTTTGAGTCTTACATTTGTTACTGTGTGCAAAGAGTTTTGTATATGCGTACATGCCACTCTACAAGCTCTGAACCACTGTTACTTGATCGAGAGATTGAGAAATCAACAAGACATAATCGGAAGCAATAAAGACTACAGGTGAACACGAGTAAGTAACAGTGGTGGTGATGAGTCTGAGCCTGAACATCATTCTAATTTAGAGATTGAGGAACAAGAAGAGCAACATATTCCAACGCCATCACCACCACCAATGGCCAATAACCAGAAACTCAATGAATCCTTTATTCCGGGTACAAAGGTAGCAGCTTCACCAATTGTGCTACCAGAAAACTTGGGGTCTTATGCAATACTTCTATCTTTCATCTCGAACTTGCCACACTTCAGAGGTACTCCCTCTGAGGATCTTCAAGACCATCTTAGTGAGTTTCAAATATTATGTAGAATACAGAAGTTACATAATGTTAAAGAAGATACTGTCAAGCTTATTCTATTCTCATTCTCTTTAAAGGAGAAAGCAAATGCATGGTTCAACTCATTGGCTTCTCAATCAATTGATACATGGGAAAAGATGGCTGCTACGTTCATGAAAGAGTTCTATTCTACATCTCACACCAAGAACTTGAAGAAGCAAATAAGTACTTCAGGCAAAAAGATGGGGACGAACTACATGAAGCTTGGAGTCAATTCAAAGGTTTACTTCGACAATTCCCTTATCACAAGTTTGATTTCAACACTCAGATGGAGTTCTTCTATGAAGGACTCGATTCATTTAACAGGCAGAAACTTGATTAAGCTAGTGGAGGTAATTGGTGGAATTTGACTGGGGTTGAAGCTAAAGAAAATATGGAGAATCAAACAGAGAATTCAAGGAATTTTTAGTCAAGAGATAGATCCATGGGTTCTAGCAGAAGATCCTTGAATGCAATTGCATTAGAAGGAGCCATGGAAAAGAGGTTGAGCTCTATGGAGAATTACATAGTCTTGATAGCCAGTGCCTTAAAGTTGACAAGAAGAAAATAGTTGTTGCAGCTTAGGTGGTATGTACTATATGTTCTGCTACTGCTCATCTAGCCGAAGATTGTCCTATGTTTAGAGAAGATGAGGAAGATGAGGATATGAAATTTGCTGGAAGACAGTTCAATACTTATGGAGATTTCTCCAAAGATCATCCACTTCTTAGCTATAGAAGCAACAATGTGTTTAACCCTCCAACCAATCCACCCAGATTTCCACCAAGACAACCTAGAGGGGATGGATAATATGGTTAGAGGAAACAACAACAATATTAAGCTCCACCACTTCCACCACCTCAAGCACCAACAGGTACATCAAGTGTAGAAGCCTTGATACAACTGATGATAACTGATAATAAGAAAGAGCGAGAGGAAAGTAGTGCCTTCTGCCAAGATATCAAGGTCACTACTTAGCAATATGGGAAGTCCATTGAGCTTCTTGAGCGTCAGATGAACCATGTGCAACAATTGTTGACTCAGCAAAACTTTGGAGCACTTCCTAGCAAGACTGAACCTAACCCAAGGAATAAGAGTGAGGTAAATGCTATACAATTGAAGAATGGAAAGGTTTTAGGATCAGGTCCGGAGCGTAAGAAGAGGTCACTAATGTTGGAAGAGCTAGTTATTGAGTAAATAATTTTTGAAAAGCCGTCAGAACATTCTCCAGGGACTGCAATTCGACCTGTCGAAAATGCACCTGGAGCCAACGTTTAGACCACTTCAAAAATTGAGCAGGTACATTATAAACCTTCTTCTTCTACTAACATTCCAGTTCATTTTCCTAGCAGGTTGAGAAAACAAGGGAAGGAGGATAAGGCTAATGAGATCTTAGACATCTTCTGAAAGGTTCAAGTAAACATCCTCTACTTGAAACACTCAAGCAGATACCACAATATGCAAAGTTTCTCAAAGAACTTTGTACATCCAAGAGAAAGTATAGGCCAACTAAGACGGTAGCTTTGAGAGAAAAAGTGTCTGTTGTGATATAAAGAAAGCTACCTCCAAAGATGGAAGATCCCGAGCACTTCACTGTTCCATGCATTGTTGGTGATAACATATTTTCTGGTGCTTTATTAGATTTAGGTGCTTCAATTAATTTGATGCCTTATTCTGCTTATAATAAATTAAACCTAGCACAACAATTGTAGCCCACATTGGTAACCATTAAATTGGTTGACGGATCTAGTTGCTACCCTTTAGGCATTGTTTAAGATGTTTTAGTGTAGGTTGGTGACTTGGACTTCCCAGCTGGCTTCTTCATCTTGGAGATGGAAAGAGAATCAATGCCCTCCGAGCTACCATTGATTTTAGGTCGCCCATTCTTGAGGACCTCCCACACAAAGATTAATTGTTATGAGGGAACTCTTACCATGAGAGTAGATGAGAGAAAAATTCGCTTCAACATTTTTGAGGCGATGAAGCATTCAGGTAATAATAGTGATTATTCTTGTTATTTTATTAATGTGTTTGATAGTTTCATGCATGAATACATCTAATACTCCATTGAGGAAGTGCTTTGAATAAGGCTATAGAAGTTGGCGGTGAAGATGTTCCAGCAACTTCAGTTCGACGGATTATGAGAAAATCTCAACACGTTGAAAATGACAGGATCAGAGAAAAGCAGGACAAACTTGAGGAACAACTGGTGTAAAAACCTTCAAGTGTGGGGTTTAAGGATGATGAGTGTCTAAGGATTGATTCATTTCAAGATTTAGCTATAGAGGATGAATTTTATGAAGAGATTACTAAACTTGATTCTCGACCATTTGTACCAACAGGTAAGGGCGCAAAACCAATTATTTTACCAGTTTATGATGATATTCTTTGCCCTTCCATTGAGGTACCTCTTGATCTTGAACTTAAGCCATTACCTGAGCATTTGAAGTGTGCATTTTGGGAAACTGGTGACACTTTACCGGTCATTATTTCTTCAAAGCTAACCAAATTACAGGAAGAAAAATTGTTAATTGTTCTCAGAGAACATAAAGAAGCAATTGGATGGACTCTAGTAGATATCAAGAGCATATGCCCTACTCTTGTCACTCATAGGATATATCTTGAGGAGGGAGCTAATCCCACAAGAGAAGCTCAACGTCAGCTTAACCCTCTAATGATGGATGTTGTGAAGAAGGAAGTAATTAAGCTTCGGGACGCATGTATCATATATGTTATTTCTGACTGTAAATGGGCTAGTCCTATGTAGATTGTTCCAAAACGTTCTGACATCACAATTATGAAGAATGATGAGAATGTGATGGTGTCACAAAGAACTCAGGCGGGATGAAGAGTTTGTATTAACTACCGCAAACTAAATGCAACAACGCGTAAAGATCACTTTCCCTTACCTTTTATTGATCAGATGTTGGAGCGTCTTGCGTGTCATGCTTTCTATTACTTCTTGGATGGCTATTTGGGTTACAATCAAATTGTCATCCATCGAGATGATCAAGAGAAGACTACCTTTACTTGTCTGTTTGACACTTTTGCCTATAGACAGATGCTCCTTGGCTTGTGCAATGCATCCACGAGGTTTCAGAGATGCATGATGAACATATTTTTAGACATGGTTGAGAAAATCATTGAGGTATTCATGGATGATTTTTCAGTTTTTGGTGATTCTTTCGAAATGTTTTTGCATCATTTATCCATGGTTTTGAAACCTTGTGTTGAGACTAACCTTGTTTTGAATTGGGAAAAGTGTCACTTTATGGTAGAACAAGGTCTAGTTATAGGACATGTGAAAACTGCTAGGGGAATTGAAATTGACAAAGCTAAGGTTGATATTATACATAGTTTACCCCCTCCTTCAACTGTGAAGGAGGTGAGATTTTTTATTGGACATGCAGGATTTTATCGCAGGTTTATCAAGAATTTTTCCAAGATAGCTAGACGATTATGTGCACTGCTCCAGAAAGATGTAGCTTTCAACTTCACGGATGAGTGCTTGAAGGCATTCAACAAGCTCAACGAGCTTCTGACAACCGCGCCCATCATTCAGGCACTTGATTGGAATTTACCTTTTGAATTGATGTGTGATGCTTCTTATTATGCGGTTGGTGCTATTTTGGGTCAACGTCCAACTAAGTTGCCCCTTGTCATCTATTATGCTTCCAGGACTTTAAATGATGCTCAGTTGAATTACTCAACTACAGAGAAGGTTCTTAGTTGTGGTCTTTGCTTTGGAAAAGTTTAGGTCTTATTTGTTAGGAACTAAAGTGATTATTTTCTCTGACCATGCTGCTTTGAGATATTTGATGACTAAACAGGATGCGAAGCCCAGGTTGATTAGATGGATGCTGCTACTGTAGGAGTTTGATATTGAGATTAAAGACAAGAAAGACACTAAAAATGTGGTGGCAGATCATCTGAGCTGGATCACAGATGGATCCAATGCAGAGGAGGACTCATTGCCTCTGAGTGACAGCTTCTCGGATGAGCAACCTTTTGTTCTTACTGCTTCTGAGCCTTGGTATACAGATATTGTTAACTATCTTGTCTCAGGAAGATTACCAAGTGGCTGCAATAGATCTCAGAAGGACAACTTGGTGAAGACAACTAAGCACTACGTGTGGGACGAGCCTTATCTTTGTGAAACATTGTCCAGATTTATTGATAAGAAGGTGCGTACCTGTAATTGAGTTTCAATCTATTCTATCTTTTTATCCCTCACATGTAGAGAGGGGTCACTTTGCTGGAAAGAAGACTGCAATGAAGGTTCTTGAAAGTTGCTTCTTCTGGCCAACTTTGTTCAAAGATGCACATGAGTTCTATAAATCATGTGCCGTTGTCAGCTCATAAGTAACTTAAGTCCTAAAGATCAAATGCCCCAGCATCCAATTTTAGTTGTTGAGATTTTTGATGTGTGGGGTATTGACTTTATGTGTCCTTTTCTTAGCTCCCAGTAATATGTTCACATTCTACTTGCAGTTGATTATATTTCAAAGTGGGTGGAGACAGTTGTCACTCATACTAATGATGTTGTTGTTGTTGTTTTGAGGTTTTTGAAATCACTGTTTGTTAGATTTGGAACTCCCAAGTACATCATCAGTGATGGAGGTTCCCACATTTGTAACAAGTCTTTTATAGCTTTACTCAAGAAATTTCTTTTTCATCGTAGAAGTCTCCAACAGAGAAATCAAGCAAATTTTGGAGAAGACTGTTAGACTAGCCCGAAAAAACTAGAGTCAACGCTTGGATGAGGTGTTGTAGGCATATATGACAGCATATAAGACACTGATTGGGATGTCTCTTTATCGAATGGTCTATGAAAAAAATTGTCATCTTCCGGTGGAGCTTGAACACAAAGCATATTAGGCTATTAAACAGTTTAACTTTGATATTGATGTTATAGGTGTTCATAGGAAGTTACAATTGAATGAGATAGATGAGATTCGAAATAATGCCTATGAGATGAATTGAATCTATAAGGAGAAAACCAAGATGTTTCATGATAAGATGATCAAGAGCAAGTCTTTTTTTGTTGGACAAAAAGTCTTGCTTTTCAATTCGTATCTACAGTTATTTCCAGGTAAATTTCATTCTAGGTGGAGTGGGCTTTTTATTATACTTAATGTGTTTGCTCATGGTGCAGTAGAGGTCCAAAATTCAAATAATGGGAATACGTTTAAAGTGAACGGACATAGGCTCAAGCCGTTTTATAAGCCTGCAGAGGTGAGAGATGTGGAGGAAGTACCCCTCCGTGATCCAGTGCCGGTGGAGAAATGATTATGTGTATCGTCTGGCTGAAGACGTTAAACTTAAGGCTACTTGAGAGGCAATCAATGTTGACGGAGAAGCTTAGATTCCAGATTTGCTTTCTTAACCCTTCCATATTTTTATTTTTCTACATGATTAATGTGTTTTGTGATGTGTTATGTATTTTGCTTCATGCTTGTTTGATGTATTTCATGCTTTAATTCTCTTTCATATTGAGGACAATACAAATTTCAAATATGGGGTGAGATTTATATCATATCTTTAGCGTTTATGTATAAATTTTTGTTTTTTTAGTCTTTTATTAAAAAAGAAGAAGAGTTTTTTTTAAGTTTTGTTTTGAGTCTTAAGATCCCTTAACTAGTCTATGATGTGCTTATATCTTCTAAAATTGTGACTAAGAGTGAACATGCAACTAAATTCTTTGAGTTTCTTTGGTTAATCTTGATATATGGTGCATGTTCTAATGTGTAGTGGATGTAGAAACAAATTAACATGGTACAGATTATGAGCATGCTTAAATATTCTTGAGATTCATTTAACCTGTAAGGGTTGAGCCTAAATGTGATATACATGCTTTATTTGTTGTGTGTCAATTGCTTGCCACTAATTAAGTTAATGGAGTCTAGAGATCACTAGAACTTGCTCTTGTGTTTTTCAAAGCTTATAGTCAAGATATGTCCTGATTGAGGAAATGATAAAGGCACTTAGGATTACCACCATTGTCATATGTAGCATGTGTCCCATATTTTTGTGTACACATGATGTGCACCTCTTAGATAACCACTTTGAGCTTACATGTTTGAACTTTTTGTCATCGCCCACATAACCTTAACCTTGAACCATAGAATAGTTATATCTCTACCTTTGTTCTAGGACTTAGTAAGGCTAAATATGAGACAGGTACATGAAGACCAAGGTGAAAGTTTATGAAGATGATGCAAAGGAACAAGTGTGGGGTATCAAGCTAATTGTATTGTAAAAAAGAGCCAAACGAAAAAAATGCAAAAAAAAGAAGAAATCGGCAAGAAAGTAATAAAAAAAATTACTTTGTGGTGTACTAGCTTGATATCCCAAGTTAACTGTAGATGAAAATAATGAAGTAAAAACTCAATAAGATGAAATCTGGCCACAATGATGACACATATGAAGAGAATTCAATAGTGAAGGTGTTCCATGGTTGCAAAGTTTGAAAAGTCTCTTATTACTTGACCTCTACTAGGTTTTAGAACTTGTGTTTGAATTCTATATCCTTTTGTTCTATGAACCCATGAGCCTAGCCCTATTATAACCTTATGAAGACCTTTTTGATCCTCAAGATGGACAACCTTTGATCTGTGGAAATAAGTCACAAGAGTTGAACATATGGTTCGGTTCATTTGGCAAGTAGTTGAGTTGAGTGGAAACCTTAGACATATTTTGAGAGAAACAATTATGAGAGTATATCTATATGAGGTTGAATCTTGACTTATTTATTGCATGCTACAACATTATATTCACCATGATTATGTCTGTCCTACATATTACATGTGTGTCATGCATTGACATTAACCTTTGAAATTATGTAGATTAAATTGAAATATCATGTGAACGTGGTGTTGCAATGTTAAGGAGATTGCTAAGACAATATATTAAGGGCATTAGAGTTTTATAGTTTGTGTTATTGTTGAGTTTTTTTATGAGTTTTAATTTAGTGTTTTGCTCGAGAACAGTTAAGTGTGGGCTATTTTGATAATGACATATTTGTGCGATTTTTATTATGTTGATTATTTTGTTATCTTTTCTTATTATTAGATTTTATTTGTTTTTAAATATTTTAGAATCAAATATAAAAAAGGAAATTAAATATTATAAAATGGACTATTTAATTTAGAAAGCAAAAAAGTTATGTAGAGGAGACCTGCCTATCTTGATTTGGGCCAGAGGAGAGGAGCACGTGATCATCTAGTTGATTAACTTAGATATATAAGATTGAATTAAAGAGAAAGAGCCGCAGACTTTCAGAGGAGGAAGGAGCAACGTACGAAAAGAATAGAGGAATACGTACGCAAAGAAAAGAAACAGAGGAAAAAGAAGGAAGCTTGGTGCAGCAAAAGGAGAGCAGTCGGCAACATCAATTGCGATCTGTAATCTTGCAAGAGTTCTTTCTTCTGCATTACTTCGTTTTCTTCTTTAGGTATTATTTGATGTTCTTATCTCAGATTATGTGTAATTAAACTCCTTAGTAGTTAGGGTTGATCGAAGTTCTAGTTATATTTTCGATTTCGAACCCCAATTAATTTATATAATTTTAGATGAGAATTTCTTCATTATTTGTTCATTGATAATTTTATTGTATGTTTCTTTGAGTTGACACTTTGATGCATGTTTTAGAGTTTATTATCTTGAATGTGTACATGACTGACATATCATTGCATATTCTGTGAGAAATAACGGATTCTTTGCAGGTACTTGTGTGAAGTGATTCTTTAATAATCTAAGGCTACCGACATTGACCTTAGATTCTTTGTTATTACTAAAACGTTCTTAGATTTTCATGATTTCAGTTATTTGGTCTAGATATAGACATTTCATGGAAAATAAGAGAACGTAATATGGTTAATGGCCTAACGATATTGGCTTAACTGTGAGTGCATTCATCTATAATCATTGAGATTTTTTTGGGGTGATTGAAGCATATCTAGTGGTGGAGAGAAGTTTCTAGCTATTGTTTCTCTCATATTTACATCCATATTCATTTTTTGATATTTTGTTTTCAGCAGTACTTCTGTTTTGTTTATTTTTGTTTACCAACTAAATCAACTCTGAATACCCTCAAAATTTGTGTGTAGTCTGACACTATGTCAAGTTAGTGTGTATTTAATTTAGTAATTTTTGGTTGCGTCTAAATTAGCTAATTAATTAGGTTTCTGCTTCCGGGTCGAGTCTGTTTTACGTTTCTGTTTGTATTTTTTGTGTCTTTAAGTTTTAATCTCACTAATTTTTTGCGATTAATGAACCCTATTTGTCATTTACTACATGGATATAATTGAGTTGATAATAAAATATCTTTGTTAAGTAATTTTACATTTATCACTTGGTTGTACACCCTTTTTGTGCAATCAAGAATTTTTGGTTGAGTGGTCATATTGTAACTATAGGATTCCCAAATGTATCATCACGTCAATGAAATATAGGAAATCCTATATATTCTTCCTTTCTTAAAATCGTTTCCTCTGGGCCTATTTACTGGGCAGCCTTGTGGGACTGGGCCACTCTAGTCCATACAAAAACATACGCATTCGGATTGGGTACCCAATCAGCTACAGAAGCCCAAGAGCCCAAGGCGAGCATCGAGCAAGGACATACGTAAACGACACAGCGTTTGCTAAATGCTATACGTAAACGGTAAACCTTATACAAATAAAAAACAGCCACGTGGCGGTCATAACGTCGTCGTATTGCTCAAGTTGGAGATAAATAGGGCGCTCGTTCGTAGATACAATTTTGAGAGAGCTGTTAAAACAATTAAGGAAGAGAGAGAGAGAGAGAGTGATGGCGCTCGGAGTATCGTCGACTCCATTGACGTTTGTAGTACACGCGCTCGGAGCAGCGGTTCTGGTTCTGGTTCTGGTTTGGTCTATATACTTCCGTGGTGGCTTCGCTTGGGAATCAGATACCGACAAGAGCCTCATCTTCAACGTAAGACCTCTCTCTCTGTTTCTATTTCTGTTTCTGGGTCAGTTTCTCCTATGGAAAACGTCTTCAGCATCTATAATACTTGATCAACTGACCCTTGTGCCTCAATATATTCTCTTCAATCCATTTAGCATGTGTCTTGATTCCTTCTTTGTCGATCGACGAAACGGTTTTTCTTTTGTTTTATTTTTCTTTAATTAAATATTTTTGAATCGTAATGTTTATTCGGTACCTACCTTGTTTGACCCTTCCTTCTTTCATTTCTATCCATGATTGAAACCAAGCTTGTGGTTGACACAAGCAGCCTCGTGTTTTGCTTGCGCGCGCACTTGAATATCCGTGAAACTGATGCCAGTTGCGACCTGCAACCTAGTTTACTGTCTATGCGCGCATGGTGCTTACTATTAACCTAGCTAGCTAGCTAACTTAGGCTAACCTTCTCACATGTAACATGCTAATGTGTACCTACCTTTCTAACTCGCCGTACTGTTACGGTTTCATACGCTTAGTTAGTTTGTTTTGTGTTTAGAATATCAGATAGGACAGGAAACATATAGTATCGAGAGCTCGCTAGATGGGAAAAACGTCTACCATGAAAAAAGTTTAATCAAACTAATATTATTTTCCATTATAAGCGTAGTATTACAATTAAATAATGTACTGTAGACGGTCCACTGGTAATCTTAATTTTTCCTTTCTCTTTGATTGTTCTAATTTTCTAGATTAATGGTGGAACACGTAGTTCCCCTGTTTACCATTTGTATATTGATTTGCTGCTTGGGATCAGATGGACGTAATTTATGAGAACGAGTACGGTGTTTGGTGTTATCTGAAATTTCGGCCTGTTGTCATTTATTTATTCCGAAGTGGGCCGTAATGAAAATGAGACATAGGACCCGTTAGCTATATAAAGAGAGGCCCAAAGAGGATACACAAACAAAACCTATGAATTCTTATTAGGGTGGCATTTTGTTTGTTCCTACAGCTTGTGTCGGTTGTGTGTGCTATCATTCTGATTCTTCACTTTTCTCTCAAATGTTTTCCAGCTCCATCCGTTTCTCATGGTACTGGGATTAATCATCCTTGGAGGAGAAGGTAAAATTGCTAAAACAATTAAGTTAATGTGATTTTTTTATAAAGCATACACATAGTTTTCGGCCAGGAAAATATGATGAACTGTCTATCATTACATTCTTCTTGCCTAATCTTTGAGGTCATTCCCAGAGTAAGCTTTCTCACTACTGTATCTGCTGCAGCCATTATTAGTTACAGATCACTTCCTTTGAGGAAAGATGTGAAGAAATTGGTGCACCTGATTCTTCATGCTATCGCGTTAGTACTTGGTATAGTTGGTATTATTGCTGCATTCAAGAACCATAATGAGACTGGAGTTGCCAATCTCTACAGTCTCCACTCCTGGATTGGCATTGGGGTCATTTCCCTCTATGGTATTCAGGTATATATAAACTCCGATCCTCAATAACGAAAAATACTGATTGAGTATGTACTCGTATAGAGATTTAGGGTTTAGGTTTCCAGTCTGATACATCTTAACCGTTTAAAATTGTGGGATGCTGGCAGTGGATATACGGATTCTTGGTATTCTTCTATCCTAAAGGAAGCGCGGGACTAAGAAGTGACTCAGTTCCATGGCATGTGATATTGGGGCTTCTCGTGTACGTATTGGCCGTCGGCAATGCCACTCTGGGATACCTAGAGAAGCTCACATTCCTAGAGAGCGCAGGACTCGCCATGTATGGGAGTGAGGCTTTCCTCGTTAACTTCACTGCTCTGGCCACACTCGTCTTTGGCGTCTTCGTTATATTCTCGGTGATTTCTGAAGCTACTGCTGAAGAAGACCATAGCTATTCATCTATATGAAACTCAATTATCATATAGTACATGCATGCATATCTGCCTATTTGGTACGTACGTACCACTTAGCTATGCATAATCAGCAATGAGCAATAAAACATGGATGGATGTCAATCATGTCATCAGTTCTATGTAATTGTATCCCCTATTCTCTGCATAAGAGTTGTGCGGGCTAGCTCATCGATCAATCTCGATCTTTTGCTCATTTAAGTGTTGAAGTCGATTAATTCATAACGAATATATATTAACTTTTCGATAATGATAGAAAAGCTATCGTTGTAAGGATAGACTAATGGAATCTTTTCTCGTGTAAATTAATTGGTTGTCACATGTACGTTGATGATGATTTGCATTACGCAATATAAGGCTATTCTATGGTTTATTCCTGTACGGGACAAGTTTTGGCTGCCCATACATGGATAACCATTTCTATCCACAAGTGTAACAAGTGTTTTTTTTTTCTTTTGTAAACTAAAATCTTCTTCTTCCTTAATAAAAATAAATAAAAAATAATTTAAAAATAACACTAGTCACATTTTTATTCGCTGTGAATAAGGTGCACCGGCAGCCAAGATTTATCCTTCTGTACGTGCACCATGATCGAACTGCGCGCGACTTGTTTCCTTCCCCTTTCGATTGTGGACAATGTTTAGGTAAGCCATCAAGTGATTCAACTACTTCAGGGTCTACCACCTCTTCCATCATCAAACTACCAAATCTTTCTGGGGTCGTCACTCTGCATGTTATTACCTACCACACTATATATACATGTATATCTATGATCGATGAATCGATCCATCCATGTACATGGTACTAGGTGCAGTCCCGTCTTATGCAATGTAGTTGCATACATCCAAATATATTGTGTTTCATATTACAAATTAATGTAGTTGTTCTATATTATAAAATAATGTAGTTGTTATAATGAAAATTAGCGCACAACAATTTTCTTTTATACTATTTAAGCATAAGAAAAATTGTATTTATTTGAGTACTGCAATTATTAATAGAACAAATACACTAATAATTTAGGACATGCTCATATTTCACTTACTCACAATCAATTCACATGAATACATCATATTTTCATTTCACATCATCAGTTCATCACTAAATCACATCAATACTGATCTACCCTTTCCTCCAAATGTCAAGAGAGCATATTTCCTATATAACAGGGTTCAACCTTATATTAGTTAAGAAAATATAAGATTTTTGGGCAATATCTACACTGCAGTCACTTTGGGAGGCAGTGAATGAGTTAGTCTGTGAATCAATTTGTGTGCCAAGGTCCCAATGTTCTGTTGATACCTCCTCATCTTTGTTTTCCTCAAAATCCCAAATGAATCGAGCATATGATAGTTAAATATAACTGTACCATATGATTCAGAACTCCCGGAGTAGGAATCTATGTTTTAACACATGAATAGCCACTTGTATTGACAAAAACTAACATGCAAAGTACTTGAACTTTGATCCTGAGAAATAAAAACACGCAGAGCAGTTAAAGACATTGAAACCACTCCTAACAGGTAATACCAAACCCAAAAACCAAAACAACATAATGAACTGAAATCTCAATAAAAATCCGACTGAATCCTCTAGTGAGTAGTTAGTTCTTTCACAATTCTTTGTTTCTCCTATATATTAACAGATTATGAATAGGTAGACCAAAAATGTATATGTGCAGCATTGTTGTCTTAACCTTCAACATCTAAGTTGTAGGATTTTATCCTTCTTTCATTATAGGAACTCCACTTATCTAAGTTAGTAGTTGAACAGAAAAATGGAAAGCTTAGTTAAATGTAACATAAAATATGAGAAATTCATATTGATACAGCTATAAGCCCCAGCACAAAGTATTTATCAACAGGGACGATTGGTGGTCTAAAGGATCGATAAACAGTTATTCCCCTCCCCATTCTAAAAGAAAGCATCTACAATGGGGTATTAAAAGTTTATATACTTATACCAGTAGTAAAACTACAATGCCTAATCCTAACTCGTAAATAGAGATCTCACCACATCAAAATGATCGAATATATCAGTTGTCGGGTGATGGATGGTGCATACTATGGTTAGCCAAGACTAAACGATCAGAACTATATGAGATGAAATTGATGTAGATCGAAAAAATTACAGCACCCAGAAGAAGAGAGGAAGGGCATTCGTAAGTTTATGTCCTTTGATTTATGAACTGATCTGAATAGCATGCAAAATAAAATAAAAAAAGATGAAATGCAACTAAGACACAATCACAAAGTGAAATGCAACTAAGGTTAGTCGGGTCATCGCTCCAGACATGTTGTACATTCTCAAATACCCTTAGCATCATAACTAAGAAGTCTACAAAACCTAAAACCTAATGCTTTGATACCAAGCTGAAAGGACCCGACCCTGACTTAGTTGCCTAAATCGAAATCAAACCCCTTCTGAAAACAAGAACTTTCAAAAACCATAGAAATTTCGGCAGAGTTTCACTATATCGCGAATTTACCATTAACCTGCACCCGAAAATACACTTCATCCTATGCCACAAAAGCCAAACCGTGGGCACCAATCCCATCAAGATTTCTCAAAAACATGTCATAATGTAAAGCAATAAACAAAACTGTAACTTTACAGAAATCCAGGAAAATCATATGAAAATATAAACATTAGAGTATTCAGAGCGACCTCTAGTATATACATAAATATACAACAGTAGGCCAAACTAGAAACCTACTGAGAAGGAAAAGTAGCTCGAATACTAAGCTTCCAACCTTGACGTGCGACACCAAAATCCGAACTGCAAACTGGGCATTGAAAACAAAGAGCCCAGGGAAAGACATATAAACCGTTAGAGTGAGTGGACGAAAATAAATGTCTTTTGCCGAATAATATATGTTATAAAAACATATGCGAGTCTAAATGCATGAAAATAATACGGTACACGAGGGAGACTTTAACTCCTCACGCGTATAGAGAATGCATCGAAAATCCCGCGGGGCCACTCATGGACACATCCGCGCTAGTACAGTCCGAATCACGGGATCCCAGATCCACACGTGATTCTAGCCAGAAAGGCCTCAAGTCAGGGTATCTGTTCCCACCTGGAAAAATACCTTGGCACAGGGTAACAGTCCCCCCCGGTAAACATCCTCTGAGATGCTAAGTGTATCGATACAACCATATATATTGAGACTGTACTCTGTGTAAACCAAATCATAAATAGTTTCATGCCAGTGTATAACTTTACAGAAATCCGGAAAAATCATATGAAAATATAAACATCAGAGTATTCAGAGCGACCTCTAGTATATACATAAAAACCTACTGAGAAGGAAAAGTAGCTTGAATACTAAGCCTCCAACCTTGACGTGCGACTCCAGAATCCGAACTGCAAACTGGGCATTGAAAACAAAGAGCTCAGGGAAAGACATATAAACCGTTAGAGTGAGTGGACGAAAATAAATGTCTTTCGTCGAATAATATATGTTATAAAAACATATGCAAGTCTAAATGCATGAAAATAATATGGTACATGAGGGATATTTTAACTCCTCACGCGTACAAAGCATGCATCGAAAATCTCGCGGGGTCACTCATGGACACATCCGTGCTACTACAGTATGAATCATGGGATCCCAGACACACACGTGATTCTAGCTAGAAAGGCCTCAGGTCAGGGTATCTGTTCCCACCCGAAAAAATACCTCGGCACAGGGTAACAGTCCCCCCCCCCTCCGGTAAAAATCCTCGGGGATCAACCGGGATGCTAAGTGTATCGACACAACCATATATACTGAGACTGTACTCTATGTAAACCAAATCATAAATAGTTTCATGCCAGTGTATAAAGCATAATGTAAATGCATATTTATAATACATAATTATAAAAGCATATTCATCGATGCGTATTCGTAAATGCATAATCGTAAAAAACATGCTCGTATAAATCATAATCTCATATGCATGCTCATGCTCGTAAAACGTATAATAAAGACTCGCAACCAATTAGTGAAAAGAAAGGTGTCCACTTACAGACAAGCACAGCGCACAAAAGCGCTAATCCCGATATCCGGCGGAAGATCCCTCGCCAAGCGTATGATCTCGATCCCCTGAATAATCACAAAATATCACTGATCAAAATCACAATTCAATACTCTGAACCACACCTTGGAAACCAACCATTTCCGAAAATATATAACTCGGATATCAAGAAAATCGTCGAAAATCCCATAAATACTCCACATATTCTTCGACATAAAATCCCCCACTCAAATCAAATCGAAAACCTCAAGACGACGATCGGGGCGCGATTACAAGTAAAACGGCATAAAACTTTCCAAAATCCAAAAAGTCAACGCATCGTCGGAGCTCCGCCATTCACCACCGCCGCCGGCACTCCGTAACCGGTGAGATTTTTCGACGACCAAGACCTCCAGAGCTTCCTCTCCTCAAACCCAAGCCAAAACTCTTCTACACCAAAGTCCAATTCGGTCAGGAACCGTGCCAAAATCACCTCGAAAGCTCCACGGCCCAAAATCGCCGGAAAACTTTTCCGGCCGATTCCAGCGTCATCGCTCCACCAAAGCGTCTCAAACCAAGGGGGTTCTTCTCCTTGGCCCAAGCCCAGTCTAATCCAACCCAAAAACCAACCAGAACATCGCCAGAAACCCCCTCTTCGTTTAGGTCGATTCCGTTCACCTTCCTCCTCAAAATTCTCCAACCAATTCCACACTAAAACACAACATACATACATCAAATGAAAGCCCATAAGACAAGCTTCAAAACCATACCTCAAACTCTGGCAACCGTGCCGTTTTTCGGAGGCCACAACGACGGCGAGTCACGGACTCACTGAGTCAACGCGGGTTGACTCGGTCAACTCGGCCAGAACGGGTCAACTCGGTCAAATAGCCCATTTTCGAACTTTTGCGACAATTTTACGACTATTCGGCTATTTATATGTCACGAATCAACTCTATCCGCGATTCGGATAACTCAAACTCAAATGGATAAACACGACTAATTAACTCGACGATAATTTCAAATATTCTTTTTATATTCCTTGATTATCCGAAAAATCCTCAGAAAGCTCATATGAACTCGAAATCAGATTCTCTACATTTCCCACGAACAAACCCAAATCAAATTCGTGTCTGATAATTAAGTCATGAACAAAGCCGCATAACCGATTAATTATGATAAACCACAATTATACGTGAAACTCAAAAATTAAGCCGATTAATATACCAATTTCGGTTCGGGTTGTCACACAAAGTGGCCACAAACTTAAAGTCTCACCCAATAGGTACATATAAAATAGTGCAGGCTAGCTTAATGAGAATTACAATAAACGAACATAGTTGCAAATATGAACAAATTAACATTCCAATGTCAATATTATCATAATCATGGTTTAACCAATGAAACATACAATATGCATTGCCTTATAGTGCATATAAATAATAAATAGATTTATAACAGTACAATAAATAGATTTCTTCTTGGTAAAATATAAGCTGAAGTTGAAAGGTACCGCACCAGTGCCTGTACATGATATGATTCAAGAAACTTTGTACTAAACTCATACAATTTGATTGATCAAAACAATTAGTGAATGCACTTTGCTAAATATCTGTTTTAAATCAACTTAATTGCTTAAGGTGGCAAACAAGGAGTAGTACACACCTGACTTTTAAATTTTAAATAAAGTTATGTTTCTTCATCTATAGGCTATTCATCTCTTAAAACCAACAAGTAAAATCTCATGAACCTTCAAATTTGATGTCCTCAAATCACAAAATAATTTAGTTCTTTCTTTCCAAAAGCAATATCTCAACATGATGAGCGATACACATGAACAACTTACATCAACAATAGCTCACCTAAATGAAGCTCCTGCAAGTAAATTTAATCAAATACCAAGACTAATAAACATGAAAAATCTAAATTGCTATATCCTTTAACTCATGCATATACATAAATAGTTAATTTAATCATATGCATATTGATGAAATCTACTTGATTAGGCACTTGACTTCTTAAATCAGATGGTTGGTACGATATGGCCATACTCCAAGCACAATTCTGAATTCGAATATCTCATCATACGCCATTTTTTTTTTAGTCTATCTTGTCATTTTTAACATGGTCATCTTGATATAAGTTATTGGCAGCAAATAACAGGGTTGATAAATTTGTGCGATAACTAAAAAGGATGTCAGGAAAACTCATCAACAACACCAAAAAACATCGAGGATGAGATATTTCTTTTGAATCCAAATGCAAATGCTTGAGTACAGAAGTCAAATTAGGATACTTGAGATGTATACATTTTCTAATTATTTGGTTCATTGCTTCTACTACGCATACACCAGCAGCAAAAGTAAAGAAACTTAAAGGAAGGATTGAGGAGCTTTCACAGTTGTCATCATCGTCCATGTCGAGTTTCTGCAATGGGCGGTTGATTTAGATGCAAGATGTCGCTGGAGGCTGTGAGATGCGAACACACACACACACACAGAAAGAGGCTGAGAGATTCAAAGGGAGAGCTAATAGGGCTGAGAGTCAAAAAGTCAATTATGCCCTCAAGTTAATGAACAGTAGATGAACAGGAAAAGGAATAGTGTCATTCGGGTATCAGCTTTGTTATATAGAAAATATAAGAAACTCATGGCTTTTCCTCAGCAGCTTCTTCTATTTCATCATCATCAGTCACCACTCTCTTCTCTTAAGAAGTTACAACTCAGAATATTAAAAAACTGTCACTATAACTGCAGCAATCATCGATGGCCATGAAGATTGCAGCTGAAAAGTTCAACAACAGACCAAACACTCGTGAGCCGAAGACTTTGCCTTATAAAAGTCTTGACTTACATTCTAATAGTACCAATTCAAGCATATATAGAGCCTGTCTGGAATACTCTGTCCATCTCTTATTGTTTGTACGTATATACCGTAAGGCACTTTCCTCTTAACTCCTGGCAGCAGTAAACAAATATATATACATGCATGTCCCAATCGATGGGAATTAGTCGGATTGCGACATAGCATTTAAGAACTTGCACTATACATCAACGCCCTAGCTAACCCAACATGAAGTAGTATATGTGTATCTTTGTCACTGCAATGCAAGAAGCATACCAAAAACAAATCAGTACGTGCAACCTTAAGCCTGACCTGACAGACTGGCTAAATTGTATTGCAAATGGATACTTCAACCTTATTTGAGATATGGACATATAATGTATACTAATGAATTTTAATCTTAATAGCTCGTGTAATAACGATAGTGAAGATCTTAATTCCACTGAAAATCAAGTCAAGGAAAGAAAGTTTCATACTCATCAATTACGAATATGTTTTGTGATAATAAGCATATTTTGTCTACAGTTGTATCCGATATATGAGACAGTATAGCTCGCCAATGATCTTTAACTCTGCAACAAATTCAAAATTTAATGACTTTACCTTGCCTTTCTCGCGTTAACAAAGTCCAAAGACTCTGGTATCTGCTTCCTTTCCTCTTCATCATCACTCTCTCCCATGGAGTTAAAGCTGAAAACAGAACAGAAAAAAATCATTAATATTTGAGATATCATTAGTGTTACTTCTTGTACGGGAAAAGAGATGAAAACAACCATGGATATTGCATTTGAAAACTTCAACAATGGTTCAAAGACTCATGAATAGTCCCCTATTTTCGAGTTTCTAAAGGAGACCCTTTACTTAATGCTTCTGCTGGTATATATACCAGCACCCAAATCATAAAATCTAACTGAATCTAAAAAGTAAGCAAATAATAATCATGTATGCAAGGAAATTTGATGAAGTAAATTCAGCACCCAAACCATATCACCCATAACTGTTGATCATTGGTACCAAATTAAAGCTACCTTATATCCAAGGAAAGTTTGTACAATACAAATATGCATAAAGCTTAAAAGGATTTACATTTTAACAAAACCATACATAACCATATATATATATTCCCATGACTCCTTCGTAAACTAACAATCTCCCACAGACCACTTATAAACGAAACCTAATAATTCTTAGTTATCTTGTTTGCTATTAAACAATATGAAACATTGTTTCTTACAAATTTTTTATGGCTTATAATCAATGTCAGATATATCGACTATCTCTTCCTAGAGACTATGTCAACCGATGCCAACATAGCTTGGAAACCATTTCTCTGCTGCTTGCTTTGAAGGTACAACTCAACTTTGTTTTCATTCTATGACAATACTACACTAACAACAACTACAACCAATTTTCATTTTTAACATAGAAATATACAACATCCATAAACTATTTTCTTAAGCTAGCAGACTATTTCTTAAGCATCAAAAGAAGCAAATCCCACAATACCCATAGACATGGATTTCTTAAAGACCACATCTCTTGTAACTAAACAATAACTTGAAATTAAAGCAACTCATACACACTACTATCAGTGAATATGAACCTAACAGCTTCTGGGTATTTGTAAACATACACTCGATCTAAACGCCCATTGACTGCACATGAATTGAGCAGACACATATAAGTTTGCACCATCGGTTTTACATCATTTTTCTTCATTTTTTCCAAAACCTTCCAAATTCAGTTCTCTTTTGAGTATATAAATTCATACAAACAAACTAACCCACATACATACATACCTGAATCACTCTTTCCAAATTCTTTCACTTTCTGCACAACGAAATCGACAGATTGTACGAATTCATCTACATCACATATGTACTGTCACTAATCACGATAAATTATCCAAACGACATAAAACTCTCACGAAAATAAAGATGACATGAAACTTACGTCGGGTATTAGACCATGGTTTTCATCCGGTCAAAGAAGTAGAAAGCGTCATGTAACCGTTCTCTCTTTCAATTTCCCTGTAAACAAAATATTGAGTCCGTTAAAGTTCAGCAAAAATAAAAGGTACCAACTTTGAACACCGAAAAATCAAATTGAGAGACTGGTTTCGAAAAGAAGAAACCAAAAAGTGTTTACCTAAGATGGTTTTTGAGGTCGAGCTCAGCATATTGCAAGAGGGTGATTGGATTTTAGATCGCAAGCCGCTACTATTGAAACTGAGCTAAATACCAAGCCAGCCATGTTAGGAGAGAGAGCAGAGCGATAGTGTGAGAGAGAGGAGAGTGTGAGAGCATTCGATTTCAGAGATTCAAATTGAAAAGTGAGATTGGAATCAGTGGATGATGGGATAAGTGGAATCGGTGGATGATGGAGAACAAAGAGGTCACACGTTTGGCATGTGTGTGAATAGTTTGGGAAAATGTGAACAGTAACTGTGAGGGAACAATGTGTCTGATGTTTGTTATATAGGAAATGGGCTTGACTGGAAAATACTCATACATATATCAAATTTCTGATTTTATGGTTGTAAATTAGCTGTGTAACGTACTGATGCTTATATATAGCACGAAGGAATGAAGGATTCAGAGATGTTGTGGATTATAGAATAGACATAAATTCTTTATTCAACCTATTTATTCGGCAGGTGATTAAGAAAAATGTTTCTATAATCAGATTTTAACCATCAAATGATCATGATTGGAATATCGAGGGAGTGTAAGACGAGCAAGTAAATGCTACAATGAGTTAACATGAACATTAGATTTGATCCAGTTGGTTAGAACACTACGCCTACCTGCTCAATACCTACCCAATCCCTCCCTTACTCTAGGAAAAAAAACTGTGAATGTGGGAACGACTCTTAGTAGATAGTTATGGTTTAGTAATTAGAAAACTACTCTTAAAGTTAAGATGTATAAATCGAATATACTTAAGGACAAGATCCTTTTATTTAAACTGTAGATGACAAAATATACACACAAGGACATATGTGTTATAGACTAACATGTGGCAGGAGTAGATATACATATTTACCCTTCTATTTATAACAAAAAACATACCACAATTCTCTCTCTCTCTCTCTCTCTCTCTCTCTCTCTCTCTCTCTCTCTCTCTCTCTCTCTCTCTCTCTCTCTCTCTCTCTCTCTCTCTCTCTCTCTCTCTCTCAATTAATGCAGATGTAGTAGCATATTCTGGACCTTCGTCAAATCTACGGCCGCTTGACGATTGCCTTCGCCGCCATCCACAACTAAACCCCGTCGCATCGCTCCTCATGATCGCTCATCTGTCTTCGCCCTCGCGCCACCAGAATTGAGAAAACAAAAGCATAGTAACAGTCGGCCTTTGTAGCCATCCCATACCTCACCTTTGCCAAGCCGGCCTCCATCTCTATCCCTGACCATGGACATGCCTCCTCCCCAACCTGTCGATCTCACGCCAGATAAAACTCAGCCACTCAGTAGAAGCTGGCCTCTTGCGTCGACACCTCTTCCTCCCAAGCAACGTCTCTCGTCATCGACCTCCCGCGTGCCTTCAACCGCCAGCCAACCGCGCCACACCTTTCACCTTGACTGTAGCGCCACCTCCTTTGTAGCCCATCACCGATGTCCTCAAACTCAGTTACTGCTCGCGACCTTCTTATCATGTAACCACCCTCGGTCTCCACAAAACCCTTTGCAACGTGCACAAACTCGTTTACCTCTCTCATGCAACACACCACCAACACTCTGGATCTCAAAGAAGCTGTTTGAAATCATTGAGTGTCATGAACAAATGATATGTTGATCTTAGACTACTTTGAATTTGTGTTTGTTGAAACTGCTACACAGATTCAAATGTTTGTTGACATTATTATTTTTATATTGTTTTTGTATTGTTTTTGTGTTTTTCGGAAATGCTACTATGTTTTGTGAAATTGTTAGTGTTTTATGTTGAGAAAAATTGATATTTGTTGTATTGATACTGCAAAAGTAGTGCTACTTCATTTTAGAAATATGTTGTTGGTGTTTTTATGTTTTTAGACTTGCTATAAAAATGGTGGTACTGGTACAGTGTTTTTTTTCTTCTAGTTGTTAGGTTTAATTTCAATATGAAGATCTCTATTTATTTGTGATTTGGATTTGGTATGTGATTCGGATTAGATTTAGTTATCTACTACTGTGTTAATTTTCATTAGAAATTGTGCTATGCTACTGTTGTGATGTTATGAAATTATGTTATGCTATTGTGTTGATTTGGTTTACTGTTATCGTAGAAAATTGTGTTTTTTTTTCTTTTTTGAAAATGTATTGCTCGGATTTCATCGAGTTCAAATCCGAGGTATCATTGTCTTTTTCAAAAGTTCAATAACATCGTTTTTTATATGAAAAAGTGTTACAAGTTATTGAGGTGCTACTATATTTTTTAAAATCGTTACTATGTTTTTACACCATTTACGATAACTGCTTCTGAATCGAGTTGTTGCTTAATCGATTTTGAGCATCTATTGAACCTATCTCAAGCTGTTAATGAACCTATGTTTTAGCCGAGTTGCTACTAAAGTTGAGCTGCTACTGAAGTTGAGTTGGTACTGAATTGTATAGTCGAACTAATACTTAATCGTTTAGTCAAACTAATAAGGGATTTTAGGGTATAGGGTATTAGGGCATTTAAGGTATAGGGTTTTAGGGTTAAGTGTTTAGTAGCAGAGTGCATTTCTTTTCATGTAGCAATGTTCATTATTTTTCAGTACAATATCAGTGTTCATTCTTTTTCAAGTAGCAATGTGCATTTATTTTAGTAGCAGTGCGTATTCTTTTTCGAGTAGCAATGTACATTTCTTTTTCAGTGGCAATATGCGTATATGGATTTTAGGGTATAGGGTATTTAATAATTTTAGGGTATTAGGATATTTAGGGTATAGGGTTTAGTAGCAGTGTCCATTCTTTTTCGAGTAGCAGCGTTCATTCTCTTTTAGTATCGATTTTCATTATTTTTTGAGCAGTAGCGTGCATTCTCTTTTATGTATCGGGTTGCGTATAAGGTTTAGGGTTTTGGATTTAGTAGCAATGTGCATTCTCGTATGAGTAGCAATGTTTATTCTCTTTCAGTATCAGTAATTCTTTTTTGAGTAGGAATGCTGATTCTTTTTCAGTATCAGTTTTTATTCTTTTCCGAGTAGCAACGTGCATTCTCTTTCAGTGTCGACGTGCATATAGGGGTTTTCGGGCATAAATTATTTAGGGTATAAGGTTTAGGGTTTAGGGTCTTTAGGATGTAGGAGTTTTAGGGTATATAGTATATTTAGTATCAATGTTTCCTTTTGAATTTGTATCAAAACTTCTACTAAAGTTGTATCAAAATTGCTATTGATGTTGTATAGGCATTGCTACTGATTTAGTAGCGACACGACGAACGATTTAGTATAATTGTTACTGATTTAATGGCAGCATGACGAACGATTTAGTAGCAACTCGACAAAAGATTCAACTTTGAAAATGATTTTAGTAGCAGCTGGAAAAAAATTCAGTAACAACAGGACAAACATTGCAAGTTCGATTCACGATTCAGTAATAATTGCTGAAAAACTCAGTAGCAGCAATTTGAAAAACACATTAACAAATTTACAAATATTGCAGTCTCCGAACTGAAAATGCAATAGCATTCTTTAAAATTGCAATACCAATCCCCAAAAACATAGTATATATCAATCCAAATTAAAAATGCAATAACAATCCACAAAAATGCAATAGTAGTCTATGAAATCAGCAGTAGCTTGAGTACAATTCAGCAGCAGCTCAAGAACAACTAGAGCTATTGGGTGAAAGCCAACAAACACAAGCTAGGAATACTGCAATAAAGACTACTCATAAACAAAACAAAAAATTCTAGTTCTAGAACAAAAGAAGACAATTCTCATAAGAAAATTTAAGTGAATGTATGCAAATCCGGGGTATTCAGTAACAGTGAGTAATGAAAACAATCAAGCAAAAAAAAAAACAATAACATCATAGTAGCAAAGGTGTTCTAACACTGACAAATCTATTCCAGACCACATGACCTTCGACTAAACTTCATGACCTTCGTCAATAACAAGAATTTCACAAGATAAAAAATAAAAAGTAAAACTAAACAATAATTTCTTTAGTAACAATACTCCCGTGACAATCTATGTGCTTTGTTTTTAGCTTGATATGGTATGGTCCTTAAATTTGACAACCATCACCACCGCCCTCAATCTTCTACAAACACCAATTATGAGCTGACTCCATAGTCGAAACCTAATATCCGACAATATTCAAACCTTCCAACTCTAAGCGTAAAAAACCAAAACACAGTAGCAATTTTTTTTGAAGGAACACAGTAGCAGTTTTGAAAGTCATAGTTTCTGCAACAACTTTAAAAGTGTAATAATAATTAAAAAAAAAAGAGTATCAATTTTGAAAAGCAAAAAACAAGTTTCAGTGGGTATAATACTCCACTGATAAACATAATACGTAATACTATCTAAAAACACAAATAATAATTTTGAAAAAACACATACAATAGCACTTTACACAACCCAGTAACGGTTAAGAAACACAGTAGCACATGAACAACTTTACAAAATACTTTCAATGCCACAATTCACTAACAATATTGACATTGGTTCAAAATCACAACCGCGTACATAACCAATAAATCGTAGTTTTTACTTCTAATCGACATGTACTCACTAGATCTGGTCGATATAAACCTTCAGCCACCTCGAAGCACCGCCCTTAGTATCTACCTGGCGCAGTAGTGAAATCAAGACCAACGGTGCTGAGACCGAGGCAATATGGTGCAACGACAAGTGTGATGGAGGAAAACAGGGTTTGAGGCAGCGGCGAGTGCGGGGAGCCGGAAAAGGTTAATGCGATGCGACTTAGACAGCGGTGTGCGTCTACTGGCGACACAACTTGGATCTGGACTCTTCTCGATGGTGTGGGGCTGCTTAGAGTCGGCTCAGCAGCATGTGGTGGTAGAGAAATCGAAGAGGTTCAAGACATCAAATGCACCAAGCTCGTGCGATAGTGCCACATCGAGAGAGAGCGTGGAGTGACAATGAAGGCACGTGGAGGCGCAACGGGGAGACAATCGAAGGTGTGGTGTGGGGCTTAAGGCGGCATCACATAGCAGTGGTTCAACCATTGATACTACATGGTCACTGGCTCGCGGCAGAGAGAGAGAGAGAGAGAGAGAGAGAGAGAGAGAGAGAGAGAGAGAGAGAGAGAGAAATAAAATGTATGCTACTACATTTTCTGTTTAGGTTTTTATTATGGGTGCATCTATTCGTACATCCCTTACTATTTATACCTTCAGTTTACTTTTTAAACTCTAATAAAGCTAAGTACACCTCCTTGTTTTTTTTACCAATATACCCTCTTCTAGTTTTACATTAAAAATTTATATTTACACCTCTAATTTAATTTTTAAATATTAATAATGCTAAATACACTTCCTGTGTTCATCATTTTTTAAAATTTTTTGTCAGTGTTTACATTTTACATTAAGCTTTTTGTTCTTGATTGTGGCCGCAAGATGTTTTTATAAGGACAATACTTGGATCCAAACTCATTTGGATGCCAAGGTCCAAACTACTCCTATTTATACAAATTTTGATTTGTAATCTTATAATCAAGACCACCTATCTTATAGACCATGCGTTGAGATCAACTCATCCAAAAATGAATAAAAATGAACATAATTTGGATATATAATTCTATTGAATAAATAGACGGTTATTATGAAGTTTAACATTACGTTAACCACCGTCTATTTGTTTTGAAATATTTATTGAGAAAACGACCTCCGATTTAATCAAACTTTTGCATACTTGATCATTACAAGGTATATTTTATTTTAGGTGATTTCGATTATTAAATCACAAACCGAAATTTGTATAAATGGAAGTAGTTTGGACCTTGACATCCAAATGAGTTTGGACCTAAGTTTTGTCCTTTTTATAGTGTATGATCAATTCCATGCCTTAGAATGTTTTTCTACATACAACAATGATGTCCAACATAATCTTAAATATATTGTAGTAATCGACCATAAATAGTAAAACAACTTAAACAAACTGAAAGTCATCCAAATATACAATCCAAAATGAGTATCTTTCTTCAAAGGTTAACAATTAGTATTAACAATACTTCTGTTAATTTGCATATGTCTAGAATTTCAAAGAAAGCTGTTGAAGAACCATCGAAGCAAATTACATCAAAAACAACTCAGTCATTGAGTATAAACATTCTTAGAACTATGAAATCAGGACAAAAAAAATTTGTATTGTTCCAGACGTTTCTGGCACCTAGAGTACAAATGTATGACTTTGACATCTGCATATGCTTCCCAAGTCGGTACAAGGTTTGGTAAAGGATGCCCCGACGACAATTTCAACTGAAAAAAATTAAACCATATGTTAGTCTCTTTCCAAAAAAATAAATAAATAAACATATTCATCATATTGAATATTTTATACATGTACATAATGATTTTAATTCACATGACCAATTCCAATTTCCTTGAGATCATTGGCCAATTATCCAACATTATGTTCCAGTAGACGAAGAAATGTTAAACTGCCCTTCTAATATATTTATCACGACGACACCATAACAACTCGCAATCAAATACCCCATGTCTGGAAAGCACATCCAATATTTTTTAGTTGCATACCCTGAGCTAGTATGGTTAAGTGCTTCTTGAAGCCTCTTAACCCCATCAGATCGTCCAATCATGGCGTAAGGTTCGTAGGGATTTACATCATTCCATTTAACTCGTTCAGTAAATCCATACAAACCTTACGTCAGAATTTTTGACCAAACCCCATTGATGAAGCTATGACTCTGTAACCATAATTACCATCAAATTCAACATTATATGCACCTGAAATATAAGGTTACAGTCTAGCTCGAAATTGACCATTGTACTTGTCTATAAGTAGAAATTTAGTATTGATCAAGCTCGTGAAATAAACTAACAATGTTAGTAGAATATACATATATGTATATATATAATAATAGTTATAATTCAATTAGATGAATTGGTACCTGAATTTGAATGTTTTGGGAAGTGTTACAAGTTATGATCGGCTGAATATTAATACGAGATGACATTATCAATCTCCCATGCAGATGGAAAACAAAGAGTCTAGTATCAATCTTATGTGGACGCCATTTTGTCTTCACTATTTCTGTAGGTTCTTTAAAGAACGTACTACCTGGATTCATCAGCTCATCAATTTTTATCAAAAATTCTCTTCTTCATTCCTCACTTTGTTGTACAACCCACGTCTATAACCGAATCATATGATCTTTGACTGGAAACTTTTCTTGAGTTTTATTTTACATGTGTAGCTTGGTTGATACCCAATTGTCTCCAATATATACGGACCACATCAATAGGAATAGATCTATTGGAGAACTTATACTCAGCAATTTCATGTAAACATGTCAATCTATGAGTAACACGTATGACACAAATACAAAATGCTAAGTCTTTTTTATGTCACCGGATCTGCAGTTTGACAAAGTCAACCATTTTTCTAGCTAGCCAACTCCTTATATATAATTGAATTATAAGAGACCATTTTTACCTGTTGACTTCACACACTATTTTGTTCAAAGCATCGATTGATACATAGCTTATCAATTCTTTTAAGTAGTCATGCTTGAAATCATGTTGCAAGAAACACTTTCTCTTCTCAAAAGATGCCTTGATATCAGTATGATGCAACTCCATTAAGACATGTATATTGTCCCATGAAATGTTGAAGTCCAACTGACTAGATCGAAATTGTTTCTTTAACTTAGCATGTGCACCTTCCATCCTGCTCGAATAAGTGAATATGATAGTTTATATTTATGATATATAAATAATAATCAAAGCAGACATTAGTACAAAGAAAGAGCTAACAAAACTAGTCACATAGGTACAAGATAATATAGGAAAATAGAAAAAACGAGGATATAAGCATACCTTTTTTTTTCTACACAAAAATTGATCAATGAGGAATATGATATGATATATATATATATATGAAGACTATAATGCTAACATAGTTCAGAACTTACTGGTTTGAAGTGGTGATGTCAATGTGCATGCAAGTGTCTGTCTAAGCAACCACAAAATGTTCTTTATACTTGTCTAACCAAATGTCTTTTATATAACGGATTGCATCAGGATATGTATGAAATTTAGACTCAAATTCCTTGAGATTTCTCCAATAGTCATCTTCAGTTGTAGAACATACAACAATGTTCCAGGCACCATTAAATGCATCACAACCTTACTTTGCTGCAAATAGTTTCTTACACTATTTTATTACATTCTTATTGATGTGCCACCTTCGTAAAAGATGTCAAGAATTAGGAAATACTTTGCTAATGTTGTTCGTCAATGGTAATTCTCGATTTGTTACAAAAACACCTAGATAATAGCCATCATGTAGGAGCGTCTTTAATCTACTTAAAGCTCACGTGTAACTTTCTTCATCCTCATTTGACATATAAACAAATGCCACATTGAAAGTCTTCCTAGTAGATGTTACCCCCACAATCTCAAGCAAAGGATAATGATATACAGTGGTGGGGCCCAGGATTTTTCTTCAGATGGGGTGGAGTTTGTCGGAGCAGAATTTGTCGCGGAGGAAAGAGAAAAAAGTATGGCTCTTGTTATATACTTAGTTAGACTCTCATTGGCAAAAAATTGTAGCTAAGGGAAATGTTGCAGCTTGCATGAAAAAACATACATTATATACATTAGTAATACTCCATATTTATAAAAATGATCATATATATATTGGACATTCATTTTCGGGGGGGGGGGGGGGGGGGGGGAATATGTCGACCAACGTAGGTCTTCCAGTGACGATATATATTAGTCTCATAAGTGCAATCCATACCAAGAACATATGAAAAATACGCAAAATCTCAAGACAATACAGATGACACCAAAATATATGAGTAACAATATCACCATTACTCTTATGATGCTCAACATAATTATACTCCCTCAATTTGTGTAATTAACATTGTATTTGAGATCTCACAACCATAACTTTGATTCTATGTAGTCTCCTGGCATTATATATCGTTTTCATGGTTATTACATTCTCTTTATTCCGTTTTTTGATAGCAATCAAAATATCTTTGGGCTTCATCAAACTATTTGACATGTCAAATTCAACATTAGTTAACCGTCCAGCATATGAGTGGTCATAAAGTGATTGAGAAGGCAGATGATTATGTAATCCACAAGTTACTTGTAATGTCCATTCATCCTCTATAACATTAATCTCAGTCAATGCAAATGGACACCCACATTTCTATGTACCACTAGCTTTGGGACGTTTTTTTCTTTTTACCATCTCCATTAATCGGTTTGCCTGACTCTTTATCATACACATGATCATGTTGTTTGAGGTTATCGATAATGGACTTGACAACACGCTTATAATAACCACCTCGCTCACAACAAAATCTTATTTTGCGTCTCTTTTTCTTATTCCCAAAAGCTCTAGAAACCGATCTTTGAATAATTATTACCATATTATTATTTTTTCCTACTGTACATACCCATTCAATCATTTCATCTTTACTCTTGAATATCTACATAAAAAAAATTATATTATTTGGATTTCTTCTTTTGTGCTATTTTGATATTGATTCAATACATCAGGAGATTAACTAGCAATCTAGTTAGATTCCTATTGTACTACTGCACCTCTTGGTACAAGAATTATTTAGAATCATAGTTAGAATTCAAAAAAATTCCAGTTTTTTATACATAAGGGTACCCTATATATATATCAATCAGGAGACTAGCAATCTAGCATATATTAGGTAATGAAATAGTTGGTGGGTATCGAATACAACTAGGTAAACAAATTGAAAACTATTCGTATTTAACAATTGTTGGGTTATGTGCGTTTAGACTATTTGATATTCTATTTTTACATGGAAACAATTGTTCTTTTATAGCAACACCATACACATTGACAAATATATAATTGATGAACTGATGAGTATGATCATGAACGACTATAAGTCCCAATAAGAAAAAAATCGAGGGATGATTATCTAGTTTGATGTGAACTGATTTGTATAATCTTCTTGACATTCCTCCACATAATTTTCACTTGCTATTATATCATCCTCACCTTCTTCCATGTGGCTAACCGTTTGAAGCGTGCTTTTTTAGGGTTTATTGGGAGGTAAAAGAGAGAAGATCGTTCAGATGAAAATATAAGAAATTGAGTTACGTATGTTGTTGATCAAGATATATTTATATGTTTATTGTCTCTCTCTTTTTGTCTTATGATTTATCATTAATTGTCTTTTCATAACAGTTAGGCAAAATCAACAACAATTAAACAAATGGAGACATAAATAATCATTTTAAAAGTGTGAATAGACGTATTATTATAATATATAAATAAAGATAATTTGATCATCTGTCGGAACTGTATCCTTAGCTTTTGTTTAAATATTATGTTAGTTGAATATTTTTATTAACGACACTACTTTTGTCCTCGTTGTATATTTTTTTCTATTTAGTAATTGTAACACAGGAACGTGAAGTGATTGAGCATTGGCCTGCATGGTAAGTTGGTAACGTCTCAGCTTGATTTTACACGAAAATAAACCAATGGAATCAACTCGACGACCCAAAAGATCTAGTTGGACGATTAAATTATTTAATACATGTGTCTGGAATAAAGAGGGAAAGAAAGATTCTTGTAACAATTAATAAGAAAGCATAGAGAATCTCCGATTCTTGATGACCTGTCTTGCCATAGGGGCTGTAATATTCCTGAGTATGGAAAAGCCAAACTTACCTAGTTTCTGAGGTAAAGCATCCACAAGCCTGTACCATTCCAATAATCCAATTAGTATGCTTAATTAATAGCTATTGTATGTTTACCATATAACTTCATAATCTCTCGGGAGGGTGGACTTCAAAAAAAAAAATTCATAATTAAGGTGACAGCAGAGGGTTCCATTTGCACAACATATAACGTCCATATAATGCGATTTGTTATACAACTTAATATGTAATTTCAAATACTCTGGGTTGCTATATGTGTGGTATTTGTGGAACCCACTTACATAACATATCTATCTACAAATTTAGTGGATAGTTTCATATATAATTTCTTCATAGGCATCGATGGATTACTATTCCTTTTGGTCAACCATCGCATCCACCATCCTTTGGAAACAACAATTCTAGCTTTTCTGAGATATAATCTCTTGGATTTATATACTGGGTAATTGTCACACTCCAATCTTTCTTGCAGAAAAAGTATGCCAACTCACAATTAATAGGCCACTTGTAGCTATCATATCCAGCTAAGGAGAGGAAGGTTTTCATTATCAAATAACAGTAACGTACCTAGCTAGCTTCGCTCCCAACTAATAATACCTGTACACGAGCTCCACCCATCTATTTCTCTCTTTGTTGCCTTTGCTTGTATGTTTAATCTTCCTATTCTCTATACTACAGTGAACTAGTTTGCTCTCTTTAGGAAACTTGTGAGGTTTCTTTCAAGTGAGAAAAATGACAGAAGTAGAGGAACCAAAGAAGCCCTCGGTACAATCCGAAACAACCTCCGATCTTCCACCGGCTCCGGTCACAGAGACAGTTGCTACAACATCCTCAGAAGAGAAGCCGGAGGTTGTCGAAGCTCCGAAAGAGGAGTACAAGGAGGAGAAACCGGAAGAGACTGTGGAGGAGTCCAAAGCTATTGCTGCTGATGAGAGTAAATAAATTTTCCTTCTTTTTATTTTGATTGTGCTTTCATTTTTGTCATAGAGAGTTGCTTGTTTTGCTTGGTTGGTGTTAAAAGCATATATCAGACTCATCAGCTTTTGTTTTTCACCGAGGAATCTGCTTAATTATTCCTGCTGCCTTGTTTTTTTATGGGAATCATGGGATCCTGACATATATGCATGAAAATTTTATTTGATTTTCCATTTTTTTGTTGTAATTTTTCTTTACTAGTTACTAGCTACGTACAAACTGTAAAATTTGAAACAAAGAAAGCTTCATTGCATCTCTTTGACTGTTTCTTGTTCACTTCATCCTTGACATCACCAGTTGGAAATAACACTAATTTCTTGTATTCCTAATTTCCTATTTCCTATAGAGCCTTGTGAACCAGCCGAAGAAAAAAACAAGGAGGAGGGTTCAGTGGATAGAGGTGAGTGCTGTACATTTAGTTTTGTTCTGAGGTCCTTATGTGATCCTAGGATTCCTACCTAATTGTTTTCGTGCACGTTATTTGTATCATATGGAAGATTAAGTATGAACAACAATTTAGGCCCACATGTTGGTCGTTTTTAATTTAACATCACATGTAGTTTTCACCAACTTGTTGATGCTGTCTTCTTCTTCTCTAGGTTCTGTTCTTACAAGACTTGCAACAGAGAAAAGGATATCACTTATCAAAGCATGGGAAGAAAGCGAAAAATCAAAGGTCGAGAACAAGTAAGAAACCTTTCAGCTGACTGACTAATTCGAAATCATTACATTTTGCAAGTGTTTATATTTTAGTGATCATGCTATGTGCCATAATGTAATGCATGAAACTAGGACATCATGTCTTCTTTGATATAGTTTGTACTGAAATGAAAATATACCATATGGTGAATAGAGCTCATAAGAAGTTATCTGCTGTTGGGTCATGGGAGAACACCAAGAAGGCAAATGTGGAGGCTGAGTTAAAAAAGCTTGAGGTATTTGAGATAATTTATAATCATCTTCCGTAATCTTACTGTGGATTGTTTTGAACTTGATCATTTTGATCGATGCATGCCACAATTTGTGCACAATGAGCAGGAGACACTGGAGAAGAAGAAGGCAGAATATGAGGAATTGATGAAGAACAAGATAGCTTTGATTCACAAGGCTGCAGAGGAAAAGAGGGCAGTGATTGAAGCTAAGCGTGGTGAAGATCTTCTCAAGACAGAAGAAACAGCTGCTAAATACATAGCCTCTGGAAAAGAACCTAAGAAGTTTCTTGGTTGGTTTTAGAGCTAAATTAAACCATGTTCAGGTCCACATGTACAGAATGATAGACAACAAGAGCAAGAACAACATCTGAATTAGTTATTTGTATATTCTGTTCGATTGAGATACATTCGTTCCTTCATTCTGAGATGTGCTTGTCTCATTTAATGATTTGATTGTGTGTGAGTAGTGTGATAAGTACTTGTGTCTGTATAATCTTAACTTTGCAGAAGTGAATTTATAGAAAATTAGCCATTTGTTGTTTGCTGGTTTGTAACTTTGTATCAAAATGAAACATACTTGATTGGTTGAAAATGGAACTGCCTTTAATGTATTCTTCGAATCTTCATGTCCAAGAAACAGGTTTTTTCTATTATCTGTAAGATTTACTAGAGGGAACTGATCCGTAAAACACTACTGTCACTGTGAAAATGATAAAGATATATAAGAACTTATTTTGGAGGGATTATGGAATAGAAATTTTTTGCTGGCCTGGTTGACTCTCCGAAACAGAATCTTTTCCACAGCCTTACACAGTTGCACCACGTACTCATGATATAAGCCCTTGTGAATGTGAGAAAATTACTTCCACCAATGTGGGTGGTGATAATTCTTCAGCTGTGAAAATCTGTGGACTAAAGCTCAAAGAATCTACGTATAATTGAACAGAAGCAATAGGAAAGGTAAGCAATTAATCAAATCCAAGTCCTTGGGTTTTGTATAACTAGCTCCATGACTTGAGACAATTTTACATTTAAGAAAATCATCAATCACTCTAAATCTTACTAGAGGGTTTCAGCCCCTTCATATGTACATCACATCATTATGCAAATAGAAATCACTGCACAAATCACCCCCAGATATAAAATCAACGAAGCCAGTTTCCGGAATCTGATCCTGAGGATCATACCTAAATTGTGAATTCAGTATCTCATCCGTAGCCGGACCATTATGGAAACTACTACTGCCAAATGCTACCTCATTATTGAATGAGTAAATCTGTCCAAGACCATGATCTACTCTCGGAGTATAATGATCAACATCGATATTGTTTCCATTGCTACCCCCATGATTATGGTCTGACGAAAGCCACTCAGCAAAGAAAATCTTCGGTAAGAGGCTTGGTCTGGGACTCTGATGATAAATATGTGGAGTGAATGTTGGTGATTCATTATAATTTGAAATTTGTGTGCTTGTGAGCTTTTCGGAACATGGTGAAGGCTGGTCCAAGTTATGATCTGAGCTTGAAGTGCTTGTGTACTGAGATTTGCTTTGAGCCAATTCCAGTTGTTCTTGATCTTCATTATCAGCTTTGGCCACTTTCTTCTTCAAATAAGAATGCCAATAATTTTTTATCTCATTGTCTGTCCTTCCAGGTAAATGCTGTGCAATCTGAGACCACCTATTCATCATTTACCCAAAAAATTAACACTTTACAACTTCAAAAATAATGGAAAGAAAGAAAGTCACAACTATAGTATTTAAAAAAAGTCTTACTTGTTGCCTAACATATGATGAAGGCTGAGGATTGTCTCCTCCTCTTGTTCACTAAAGGTCCCTCTCTTTAACCCTGGCCTTAAGTAGTTTATCCACCTTAATCTGCAGCTCTTTCCATTTCTTTGCAAACCTGTGATGAAGCTTGTACTTTAATTAGTTTACATGGTGTATAAAAATTAAAAATGAATGAGGATGCATGTTGAGCCAATTTTAGACAAAAGTCACCATCAATCCCTATTACTAAAATATCTACCTCCGAGTTTACCCCAAACAAGCTCCATTTTTGTTTTACTCATAGAACCTCTCCAACTAGCTACTGAAGACAAAATGGAGAAAATATTTCATCTTGAAAAGTAATAACAGGTTACATTGTAGCAGATAGGAGATGAACCATTTTACAGTTTCAGTTTCAAAAGTAAATGATATTCCGCGCAGAATTACTAGAAGAACTCACCGGCGTTTATTGGAACAGAGCTCCAGCAGCCATGGCCATGTTTGAGAATGTAGTTTTTCAGCCTTTGGTCTTCTTCAGGTGACCATAATCCCTTTCTGTGTTTTAGCTTTGGCTTTGGCTTTGGAATATCTGCTGACTTGCACCCCATTTCTTTTACTTTAGCACAACTTTGAGATTCTCTGTTTATCTGAATCATGAGAAGAGAGATAGGTGTTTCTGTAGAACTAGAGCTTGTTTATGAACAGATGACCTCCAAAGCTATGCTACTTATAAAAGCAATGAATAGTTGAATTTCGCTCCATAAAATAATTAACAAAGCAAGAACCTTTTTAGTTCTATTTTTTATTTTTTGTATTTTATCTCAGGAAAGGACACCATTAACCTATATGTTATGCAAGGTTGTACTTTCAAATTCAAGTCTGAGGTAAGCTGAAGTTTTAAGGGGTTTAAGTCGCATAAGATAGTTTTCATTTGCTGAGACACCTTTTGATCTATGATCCATAAACACCAAAGAAATTTGAGCACAGCAAACTACTCCGCGCAAATGATCCAAGTTCATGTGTTTTCAATATGCATAAGGTTGCATATCTCTCATATTTCAGTAGAAATAAAGGAACAATATTGGAAAGGACCAACATGCTGATGTCAAACACTCGAATTACGCTTGAGATTAAAGGATATGAGCAGTACTACTCTGTCTTCCCAAATGAAAAGGTTGACTTCAGATCAAGGTCATGACTCAATCATGTCTAATCCTCAAGAGTAACTTGAGCTATAAATTCTATAATGGTAAGGTTTTCTGTGTATCTCATATAGCTAGCACTGCTAGTTTTTCATGGGACACACCAACACAGCTTGTAACCCTAATGAAGAGCCAGCCACCATCTTAAACTTTGAGAAATAACTGCTTGTGCTGTTGATTACGCAAAGCCTATGATGATGCTCTTTAGGAACCAAGTGACACACACTAAAATAGTATATCATGTACTACTATTTTAATGAGTACTCTAATCTACCGACATTTTTTTCTAGTTGAAAAAGAAATTTGAAATTAGGGGTTCACTGCTTTTACTCTAATAATAGGACTTAGGATTCCTCTTTAAAATGATTTCAAAAGATGAAACAACTGATTGATTGGTATGGTTATATATAGAAATGCAAAAAGGACAAATAGACAAAGATCAAAGGCAGACAGATCTGTTGGATATTATTGGAAAATATCCCTTTTGCATGTCAAATTGCGATTCGTGATCAAATGGAACCAATGAGTTGATGATTGATGATGATGATAATGATGATCAAATGGATACTAGAGAAATAGCAGAGTAATTATTTAGCTATCATTGTCCTGATTGGAGAGTTATAGATGACCAGTTCAATAATACTCGTTCAGTAAGTTGGAGAAGAACGTGGCAAATAAAATTCATACTAAAACAACTAGACAGTGTATTTTAGATTTTAAATGGTCATAGGAATATGGTTTTGTTATAAGATATTGCAAGCATGGCTCTTTCCCTGAAAATGCAAGAATAAAAATCATCTCTTTTTTGCCAACCACATCTCCCAAAATTTGTCAACAGCTTAAAAAAGCAAAAATAATGTCCTCCCCTTTCCTTTAGGAAGATTTAACAAAGTTTCCCCCTAAAAACAAATCCCTATTCTGATTATTTTAAAAGCATTTTCTAATTATTGTAGACCAGGACAAGATTTGTTTATTTACTTTCAGTTTGTAAAGATGATCAAAAAGGTCGATTTTGGTTCCTTTTGTTTTTTGAGTAAGTAACTCTAAAATTTTGTGAATTGTGAAAGAGAGTTTAAAGTAGTTTCTGAAAGGGTAGAAGTTTCTTTCACAACTTCCTCATAGGTTCAGTTAGCCTCTTAATTCCATGTATGCTCTTTGAAAGGAGATGAATTCACTATCATTGACCTGCAATATAATTCTCTGCAAAAGTTTACATAGGTCTGCGACCCCTAATGATTTCTTTTCTCTAAAAAAATCACTTTAATTAGTGTTAAGGTTTAAGATTCATATATGCTTAATCAAGCAGGAAGCCTTGGTTGATTTAATATTACCTATATGAAGAATGAAGAATATGTAATTGCAATATCAAGTGGAGCAGCAAGTTGCAATTGTTTAAACTGTTCACCTTCCAGTATGAGCTACCACATAGATATAATTCTCATTGAAGTTCAAGAATGAGAAGAGCCATTACTTTGGCAGAGGCAATTTGATGTATTCAAGAATGGGGCTAGCTTAATGTTTAGGTTAGGGTATCTCTTCTGTTCTTGCTCCATTCTTTATCCCTCGGGCATTGAGAGTATCCTACAAATCTGATAAATATATCCGGTAACAGAAGAGGGTAACACCATTTAACTTGGTCAAAAGAACTAAAAGGGCACATCAGCAGAGTAATTTCTTGTTGATTAACAACTGTTAGTCTGTTATAAAGAAAAGACTGCTTCTGTAGGAAGTGCTGAAAACCTCAAATTGCTTCATATTGGTAACACAGTAAGCTTGTATCATTCCTCACGGTTTTGCTTTGATACTATTTATCCAAACTTTTCCCAGTGAATTTTCGATTTTTAAATTAGTTTTTCTATTCACACATGTAGATCACGTCTAATGCGCTTTGTTTTAAGCAGAATGTCTTCCTCTTCTTGTCTTTGTTTTAGTTTGTTTTTTTTTATGTTTGCTTCAGTCAAATTATCTCATGAATGATGGGTGCTGGATACATTGGCTTCATGTGTTTGAAGTTTTTTAAGTCATAGTTTCTATGAGCCATGTTCTGAGCTTCTAAGTGATACAAAACAAATTAACAGCAAGCAAATGATTGGATGATTTGGATCATTCACTGGATTTAGTTCATTAAACTCATTACTCATTAGCCATCTTATATAATATATAATGACATAGAACATGAGAACAAACAACAGATGCCTTGTATCAAAAAAAAAACAACGGAAGCGATCATACAAATAAAACCGTTATAACATTGACTACTCACAAAACTCTGAGTAGTGAATAAGAGGGAATGCTAGGATTTCTAGCTACAGTTTATTCGAACCAAATCAATAATTTCATTAATAATATGGTAACACTACAAAAAGACTTCCCAACTGCAACAGAAGCACAGCCTAAAGTAAAAGAAAATTAAGATGCAACATCTTCTAGCAGATATTAAATGTCTGAGATTAACAATACGTTTCTCGAATCTTTCTCCTTGAAGGCTTCCCATTCTTTCTTGTTTCGAATTGTATTTCGCAAAGGATTCTGACAATTGTACTTCTTGCTGTAAGCAGATTTCGGGAGATTGAACATTACATGTCTTGCACAAACTATTGGCTCCAAATTCCCATTGTCTTCCTCACTCGATCTTCCGTTTTGAATCAAGTCTTCCCATTCCTCCTCGTTTTTGACTGGACTCCGCAGTGGATCTGAATTTTTTGCTTTCGATTTCTGTTTGACAGCTTCATCCAGAGAAGAGGGTAAACCAGTAGCTGGCATTGTCACAAGGTCGACTACAGAAAAACCAAGAGTTTCACCAAAATCTTGATTGTGGATTTGTGCGGACGTATATATGAAAACATTCATGTAATAAGACTCAAAGATTAGGTTGGTCCCCTTATAGAGTTCAGGCTAGCTTTCCTGGTTGAGTCTGGAAACTATTCCCTAATCACACTGGGAGAATATAAATCTGACATAGTATCAGGAAAGTGAGATCCTTGTTTTTATAAAAATATGGTGAACTCTTCAATTTGTCAGGAAAATGATACAACTTTTCTTCTCGATGGATTGCACCTTCCCAAAGAGACGAAGACGTGATGGATGAGGTGTAGGATTATGCAAAATTATTACTCAGCTGAGCTAAATTATGTGCAACAAAGTTGACTTTGATAAATGATTCCCACTAATATGTTCCCCACAGAAGGATATGTTGAAGATTTCTGAAGGTTATGACTTTGTTATAGTACTCATTTTGGTGGTTGTTATGAAACTCTCATATAACTAAAGACACGCATGCAAGGAAAGTAGGAAACTCTCATATACCAAAGAGAATCTGGTTTCTAAAACTTGTTCTGTATTGATTCCATGCCATGAATGAAGTCAATGACTTGGGTTTTTGGGGTTGGTGTACTTGGCCAAACTCCAAGCTGTCAATCTCCTTCCGAACTTCATAGTACGAATCATGCACTACAGAGAATTGGTTGTCACCAATGTGGTGATTTTCGATTTCTGAAGAATCATTTTGGTTTATCATTATCATGGGCTATTAGTTTATTAGATGGCAATTATCAACCAATAAGAAATGAAGTTTAGATTGGGCATATCCTTGAGCCGTTGACCGTGTGATCATCACAACTGTTTGTTTCTCAATGTTATAAACCCTCCTTAAACCCTAAACCCAATTTACCCAAATGCTTATAATTTTTCACAAGAGGTGGGACTAAAAATTAATGGCATGGCTTATCAATCCTTAGAACTCAAGCTCTCAAGACTAATCCCACAATGCACATTAAGACAGTTGAAGCAAACCCACGCCCTCATTGTCACTACCTCACTCACCCAAGACATTCAAACCTTCTCGAAGTTTCTTCGGCGGAGCACCGAGTTTGAAACCATGGATTATCCCAATCTCATTTTCTCCCAACTGGGTCCTCAATTCATCAACAACATCATGATTCAAAACGCAATGATCAGAGGGTATGATAAGAATGGTCTTTCTGAGCAGTGCCTTCAACTGTTCGATGAAATGCCTCTGAGAGGACTCAAACCCCATAACTTCACTTATCCATATGTTTTAAGCTCGTGTTCTAAATTGGGTTGGTTCCAAAAAGCCAAACAAGTTCATAGCCGGATTGTAAAAGATGGGTTTGAGTCAAATGTAGCAGTTGCTAATGCCCTTTTCAATGTGTATGTTAAAATGGTGAATCTCAGTGATGCCCGTAAGGTGTTTGATGACATGTCTGTTAGACCTATCGAATTGTGCAACCGCATGATTTCACTTTATGCCAGTGTTTGTGATGTTCAGAGTGCAAGGAAGTTGTTTGATGCTATGCCTGAGAGGGACATTGTCTCATGGAATTCAATGATTACGGGCTACGCTGAAGTGAGGGATGTAGGCAATGCCAGAGAATTGTTTGAGCGGATGCCCGAGAAGGATGTTGTATCATGGACATTGATGATCAGAGTGTATGCTGATGCAAGAGACCTTACGACAGCGAGAGTATTTTTCGAGACAATGCCTTGCAAGAATGTAGTCTCGTGGAACTCTTTGATCAGTGGTTATACACACCATGGACAACATGAAGAGACTTTGGAGCTCTTTGTACAAATGCAATCGAGAGGTGAAGTTCCGGATAAGTACACATTTGCCACTGTTCTATCGGCTTGTGCTCAGTTGGGTGCTTTAGAGTTTGGAAAGTGGGTACACTACTTGATGGAAGACTGGTCTCAGTTTGGAACCATTCTAGGTACTGCCCTAATAGATATGTATGCACGGTGCGGAGACATAAATAGAGCTTTCACGCTTTTTGTCAAGATGGGAAAGAGGGATGTATTTTGTTGGAATGTTATGATCAGGTCTGTAGCTATCCACGGAAGAACAGAAGACGCCATCAATATATACTTAACGATGCAAAAGGAAGGGATGAAGCCGAATGACTTCACATTCACCACTGCTCTCTTTGCTTGTAGCCATGGAGGCTTTGTAAAAGAAGGTGAACAAATCTTCTATTCCATGGAGAGGGATTTTGGAATTGTACCAAAACTTGAACATTATGGCTGTATCGTTGACCTACTTAGCCGAAATGGTCAGCTGGACCAAGCAGCTCGTCTAGTAAAGGAAATGCCGTATGAGCCTGACATTGCTATTTGGGGAGCTTTACTTGGGGGTTGCAGAGAGACAAGTCACCTTAAGTTGGCAGAAGAAGTGATGGAGAAAGCCACACGGTTGGAAGCAAATGAATCAGGAGTTTATGTGCTCTTGTCTAATACACATGCCTCAATGGGGCAATGGCCAGAGGCTCAGATTGCAAGAGAGAGAATGGACGAAAACAAAATCTGGAAGAACACAGGGCGTAGTAATGTACATGCCTCTTGAAAACTTGAAGTCTAGGCTTCAAAACTATGTGAATGTGAAACTGAATAGGAACTGACCCCATTTATTGAATTTGAAATTGGCATAACCCTTCATCTAGTCTAGCCCACATTAACTTGGCCGCTCAGGCGGCATTCAGTACACACAGAGAACCTCAAACTCTAGTTTTCCAGTAGACGCTCAAGAAAACACCTCCACAGTAGAATGAATTTCATTGATCAAGGCGAATTCTACAAAGATCAATACATGTCACAAGGCTTCACAAAATGAAACCGATGAGAATACTGCAAAAGTGTGAAACACAAGATGCAAAAAGTTACAAGCTGCCGAGTCACCCTACATACACCCGCGTCCTACCCATCATTACAATGCACTGAAGCACAGTAAGTTCTACTACGAACTGTTAAGCACAACAATCTAAAATAACAGACAACTCACTGTATCGCTTACCAGTTCTAATAGAAACTAACATTGATCCTTACTGGGAAGATACAACAGTATCTTCACTGTTAGGACTACTCCTACAAAAGCTTGCATAAAACACAATACAAACACAGTTCAATCATTTCAAGAGTAATACAACCCAATTAGCAAATAAGAGTAATGACCAAATTTAGATAGATAGACCATATCATAAGGTTATGCTTCAGCCATCTGGGTAGCTGAGTCCAAAACTATCCAACTCAAGTTGAGCAATGAAAATATGTCCAGATCTTCAGCTCTATCAGTCCAAGCAATGATATTTAGATATGATCATCATTATACTGGATAATGCTATCTGGGTAACTCCATAATTCCATGCTCCACTCATGAACTGATCATGTTGAATTGGAATCTGGAAAGCTGTTGTGGAATTGTAGATATAACAGGCCCATATCTCTGCAATTGGGAAATATGCATCATGGGATCGGTAAGCAAAAGAAAAACGAAAATGAAGAAAATAACATCACAGGATGAAGAAAAACTAAAAAGCAACAGTGTCAGGATGATGGGTAAGCAAAAAACCATGACATCATAGAAATACTTGGCAATGAACTATATGGTACAACATTCAGACAAGAGGTTGCCACAGTTTATGAACCTAATAGCCACACTAAACATCAGTAGTATTCTAAGTATCATAGAAGCATGTCACATAATTATGATACCTGCACATTGTCATAGAGTTCAAACAGCGGAACAGCAAGCAATTTTAGATTCTTTGGCACAGCAAAATACTCCCTCTCAGATAAGTGGACAAGGAAAAGCTTCTTGCACTCCTACATTACAAAAATAGGAAATGAGCACAAGGCAAAGACTGGGAGGGTAGAGATTTATGTGAATCAGCAACAGGACCAACACTAGATGGTTTGTAACTTTGTATTGTGAACGGCAGAGGACATTACCTTAGGTTTCGTTATGTGAGGAGGGCAATAAGGGTACATTATGGTCTCAAAATTTGGCCTCCACCAGATCGCGACGCATTCTCCAATCTGCATCAAGGTTTCAAGGTTAAGCATAACCATAAATGAAACAAAGCACATAGTCGTTTTGCAAGCTCGCTACGTGGCATAATGAGATGACATACTGCAGCTTCCAACCAACTGATGTCTCTTCTATGAAGCAGATTACTACACACTGCTGTTAACCCTCACCAGAATTGCCTTAATACACTTGCAACTACTCAGGCATTTATACACATCTGTCATTTCATTATTAAACTTGCAACTAACTTCCTTTCCACGTTACATTTATCGTGTGGTTTCAGCTATTACTATATGGCTTCTATTATATATCTCTTTTCTACAGTCAGATAAACATAAAGTGAAAAGCAATACCTGCCAATTTGGCACAAGGTTAGCTGAATTAGCACCAAGTTTGCTGGTCAGCTTTCTTTTCAGCCCCTCAATCTCTATAACACAACAAGTTCCACCCACAGAAAAAACAACAAAAACCAACAGGTTAGTCTTACATTCATACACCATAAAAACGACATATCAAAGGGACAAGGCAATACCATTCTCTCCTGGCTTCAGTCGACCACCAGGAAGTTTGCAGAACGTGTTTCCAATCTGCAGAAGCAGTATGTGTGGATGATTGTGCTCCTGAACCTGCAAAGTAAACCAACGTAGTCAGCACACTGAAACAATGCAAACACATTGAGGTTTCAAATTGACATCAAATCTCACGGCCATTTAATTCAACATGAATTAGCCTTGCAGAATGTTAAAAATCCTATGACTAAATACCAAAACACTAAACTGCTCCAGCTAAAACAATCAAATTTGCCTATCAACATCCATGTACATAAACAAGTCATAGCTTCGAAACCGAAGAGCAAAGGTTCCTAAACACAGTAGTCTGATTGATTAATCATAAGGGCTGGGGCTTTATTATAATTGAAAACATACAAACTCTAAACATCGCCTATATTATCTTCACAACGCAAAAACTACGATTCAAATCAAAATCGCTCGGTGATATCGAAGAGCATACCAGTAGAATAGCTTCGACGCTTGTTCTCATCCCCTCTTTCATATAGCTGTTCGATTCAGAAAAACAAATTAGGGTTTATAAACAAAACACAGAGAAACCTTTCACGCATACAAATCGGAATAAATTAAAACGGAGGCGAGAGGCGTACTTGACTTTCATGCGAGCAAGGCGATCGGCGACGGAGGTATCTTTCTCCATCTTAGGCTCTTTGGTCCCGAACGTGTAGCTCGACAGTGGATACGTGTTCACCACCGCCGACATCACCATCTCTGATCCTCTGAGGTGAAGATCTCTGCTCTCCGAGTTGTTGTGGCTCTGAGATGTATGATCTGGGGGAGCTGAGTGAGAGACTGCGAGAGAGGGAGGAGATTCAAACCCAGAAGCAAAACCCAGGGTTTAGTTGTAGTCGCGTTTTTAACTAAACCGCCGCGCAGTGTGGTAAATCGCGCATCACAGACGAGTCTTGTGCCGTTCGATAATGCACGTGACTTGTGAATTTAATAGAATGGTGGAAAATAGTTTGTTGACATATTTTTTTTTTGACAAAACTACTCTATTTTCAAGAAGAAAAAAGTTTAGTTTATGCCCCTTAGAAATGAAAATAAAGTAGTTTTTCAAAAATGAAAATACGAGATGAATATGTTAAACACAAATATTATACACAAATATTACTCACTATCAGACCATTATTCTATTTGAACATCTCCAACATATTCTTGTAAACTTTTAATTTTTTCTATTTGATGAAAAAAAATATCTCTTTTTAACTCTAACAATTCTCGTAAATCATCTTGTAATCTATAGAAAATGAATAAAAAATTCCTATATCTAAAGAAAACTCAAGATTTTTATATTCATACAAAAAATTATAAAATTTAATATTTGCCCAATAAAATCCACTATCTTCCCTTGAAACAATTAAAAAAAGAAAATAATTTAACATTTTTTTAAGGGTAATGCGTGAAACGTCAATTCTTATTAAGAAGATAATGTAAAAACGATTACAACTACAACTACGACTACCCACTTAAGGGCGCCGAGAGAAAGAAGTCGTAGTTTAGATAGATATAGTAACCAAAGTTACTACACCTACCCAAATAATCGAAACCTATCAATGAACACAATACGGGAAACCAGTGAAGAAGCAGATCTCGTGACTGTAAGAAATACCTATTTCAATATCAACTATAAGTTCAAAAGCAAAAGCAACCGAAAAGTTCCAAATACCGCAAACAAATTAGCTGGGGGGGGGGGACGAGGCAAGCCTTAACAAAGCTAGTCCGAGCATGACTGATCCTCCTCCATCTCCTTATCACCTGCTTAAAAATACATGGTCGTAGTCCCCGAAGAAGTTTTACCATTCTCCACAGCTCTGAACACGTTGGATGTCCACTTCTATGCCTAAGCTCTTTGATGCCTTGGCTTGTTTGCGCTGGGATGATAGCTCTATGATACGCCGTGGAGTCTCCTGATCACCCTCACCAATAAACATCTTCTTAGCCTTGTTCTTTGATCCTACAATCCTGCCCCATTTTGGTTTTTTGGCCAGGGACTTTAAGAGTAGCCCATTCTTCTCCGGGATTGCCAATTTCGAACAGGATGGCAACAAGAGTCTTGATTTCTCTCTCATTAGAGTTCGCGGCTTCTTCAAATACAACAATGTCTCCTCACTTCCTTTTCACTTATGGGGATTCATACGCATTGGTGGGGATGTCACCGCATTGCACAGGGCCAAATCCATGGCCGCCAATGACTCCAGTGTAAGACCCAGCACACGGAAGAGAAGTTGACCATCCAGTTGTGTAGGCATCGCCTGCACACTTAAAGCCAAATCAGTAACATAATTAGATTTATGGTTACTAACCCTATTCAACATCATGGTCGATTCCATGTAGGGAGCCTCTTCACCTCCTCCAACGAAAGCCGCTGCAAATTCAAGCACAATGTTTTTCGATAGATCCAGGGCACCAATGAATCCAGTTTTGGGGGGTTCTAGTAAACCGCAAGTGCCACAAAAACCTTGCAATCATTCATGATGAAATTTAAGCTTCGCTAAGATTCCCTGCTCAAACTCAAACTCTCTCGCCACAAAGGGCTGCCAAACCCTATACCACTCCCCCGCGGAAACTTGGTTCATAGATTCATTCAAAAACACCTATGGCATTAGCGACCATCCAGATTGTCTTTCTGGTGAACACAATGGGTTCTAACCCTTGGATAATAACCCAAACCAGGAGAGAAAGGAATGGTACCTGAATTAGGTCACCTTCACCACTGTAGCATGTCATCACCATAAATTTTTTGCCATAAAACCACGACATGTCTTCCATAATACGTCATGCCTTCACTGCTTGTGTGAATTCCAATAGAAGACGATCTTCAGTTGGTCGGATCTTCAACCTTCGTCCCAATCCCCAAAGAGCACCGAGAGAACCCGTTGCGCCTGCAAGTAGGGCTGTTAATCAGTACATTCAGTTTGGTTATTAGCCCGAACCAAAAATTGAACCGATTTTTTTATCGGTTCAGTTGTCCTGTTTTTTTTTTTACGAAAAACCGATTAGAATCGGTTCAGTTCGTTCTTTTTTGGTTCTTTTTTTCAAGTTTTGTTTTGTTTGAAAAAACTGCAGTTTTATTCTCTCTAAATTGCATTTTTTACAATCCAAACTGTTACTTTGTTCACTTTCTAAACTGTATTTTTTTTCTTTCCAAACTGTTTGCCAAATATAACTACTACTAATCACACATGCATTCAAAGTTTCAAAGTTTCAAACCATAACAAATGTTTACTGAAAGTTTACATCACAAATTCAAAGTTTCAAACATCAACAAACATAAATCAAAGTCCACAGTCCAAGTTTAAAACAGTCCACGGTCTATCGAAATACAAATACAATCCAAATCACATAAAAATACTCCATTCTCAAGTCATACTCAACTTTACCACCATTCTCACTTTCTTAACTCGGGTTTTCCTTTGGCAACTTAGCATTCCTTTTCTTACACCTACAAGAACACCAATAATAATTGTTAAGTATCAAACTATGGTACATACCAAATAGGCAAATACTACTTTCGATCATATGGGATAAAGATGGATACTCAACAACATACCCAAGTTGGAAAGAAAAAGAAAAGTTAGTACTAAAGTCAGGAAACACTTCCAACATAGCATAATAGACATAAAATTGAAGGTAATACAAGCATTTCCATACATTTTGTTTCCTCTAGAAAATTGGACTTCTAAATATCCTCAACGAAGAAAGGAATTCATTATGTCCAGACACAAAATATGGCCATTAATTGACAATTTCAATACCAACATAAGCATTAATAATCTTAAGATTCATCCCTCTGAAGAGTAAGATACATCAAGGTACTACATTCTGGTGTCTACTTCCCAAAAAATTGGCATATGAATCTAACTATACTATAATTTCTTTTCATCCTACCAAGGGAGAACATTTACTAAATTCCAAAACTGTCCAAGTCAGACTTGAGGTACTTCAGAAGTTCAGAGTTTACAAGAAACTTGAAGTCAAGAGTAACTGAACACAAAATATAAAGTCGAAACCATCTAACTTATTAAAGGATAAGTGCAAAAGAATGGTACTTACGTTCCCGAGAACACAAGTATCCTAGCAGTCAACAGGCCTCCAAACTGAAAGAACAATGATGAAATTAACATTGACCACTACACCACTAGTAACAAATTGTCACAAACCCCAGAAAGTATAAACTGTACTTGATATACATTCCTTTAACATAAGTCCTTGCAAGAGCATATTGCATATACTAATTAGTTTAACAGCTCCAACATTTTTAACACTCTCAGCCCACTTTTATTATTGCTCGAAGTTAATCATAACAACAAAACAACACCAACATACAAGAGCATAGTTATAAAAATGCTTAATATCCAAAATAAGTTAGGCATATAATCGATAAGGGTTTCAACTTTGGACTCACAATGTTGGGGTGTTTAGTGAGAAGCGCACCAACCAAAGCTGTTGTGTGATCCAAATGGTATAGAGATGCAGTATGCCAAACCTACACATGGTCAAGGAAGAACAAACTAGTGATTGAGATTGAGATGATGAAGTCGTCATTTGAACTTTACCACGTTTAGTTCCTAACTACAAAGAATCTTGTGTTCTCTTCATTTTCTTCTTCTGTAAATCACAAGTCACAAACATTAAGCAATAAGCACATCACAAAGCCACATAATCCACAGATTCAACAATCAAAACAGCAAACAACTCTAAACCCAACTACACATTTACACGACTCAGCAATCTCAATCTGCAAATTGCAAGATACAAAAAACATAGCACATATTCAACAAACTACCGAATAAAAAAAATAACAAACCCCATTCTCAACAATTTTACACATGAAATTAACACAATAAAATGCACAAGTAAAATCAACAAACTCAAAAGTGGACACATCAGAGTGGTGACGTGACCGTCGATCTGGACACATCAGAGTGGTGACGACTGACGAGTTTGAGAACAACGAGTCAGCGAGTACCAAAAGCCCCAAAAGTTAGGGATTAAGATTTGAGAGAGTGAAGTGAGAGAGTAAGGGAGACTGATGTTGTGTGTGTCTGGTCACTGGCCACGCCACAGTAATGACGCCGGAGTTGTGACGAGTTTGACGACGTGGTGAGACCGTGAGAGAGCTATGAGCCTATGAGGACTGAGGAGTGTGAGGGACTAAGGTCTAACTCTGAGTCTGAGGGTAAAGAGGTAAGGTCGTGAGGGACTGAGGGGAGTGACTCGAGTGAGGGCTGCACACCAAAACACATTTGAGATTTTAGGGTAAATGGAAAAAAAAACCCAAAATGATGTCGTTTAGTCCAATTCGATAAATTCGGTTCGGTTTGGACTGAAAAATTGAAATCGAACCGAACTTATCTGGTTCGGTTCAGTTTTTTCATTTCGGGTCGATTTTTGTTCGGTTTCAGTTTTTTTTCGTACGGATCGATTTTGGCTTGGTTTTTTTTTTTTAGTTTTCGATTCGGAAGTCACAACTCTACCTGCAAGTTCGGTCTTCCTTTCACCGATAACAATTGGGCCATCACAAGGGTGTAGTTTGAAACCCTCGTTGAACCATTCGCACCAAAAGAAGTGTGCCCTTTGTTGGAGATCGTCAATGTAGATCATTTGCTCCGTCATTTGGTCGGTAGTTGACATCGATCAAAAAGGAGTTGAGTGTTCTGAATAACCTAGGGCGACAGATAAGTCTATGCCAGGTTAGGAGAAAACAATTTAACATGGGATTTGGTTCTATTTGAATAAATAAATCATATTCATATCGATTCATTATATTATGCATGAAAATATTTAATTTTGTGGAATATAATAGAAGAGTTCTATTTATAGAGATTTTGTTATTTCATCTTTTATAATTGAAAATTTATACAAAGAACTGTTAGGTATTAGACATGATTAACAGTGAAGCACCATAAAGTTACAATTGTCCAATTACAAATTTTCTCATCTCTTTTCATCACCATCATCAGGAATATCTTAAATGTCTAGCTTCAACCTAAAAGTTGCGAAGACGAGACTCCAATTTATAATATTTAGAGAGATCTCAACCTGAGAACTAGTAGTTTAAAGAAAATTCTCGATCGTTGAATTGATATATAAGTTATCCAAAATTTTCGTTGAAACATATATGAAAGTTCTATTGTAAATAATAGAAAGGATTCATTCAAAATTCTGCGATACACAATATAATTTTTCAGCTTATTCAGTCGAATCAATCGCTCAAGACTTTTGATCTTTACCGAAATTTGACCAAAAATAAGTTGATCACTTCACAGTACCGGCCTTGAATATAGGCCTTATAGGCTTGTCCCTAGAACTCCCATTAAGAGGAGACCCCAAAATTGAGCTTAAGTATGTATAATATATATATATATATATTTGGGCCCATATATTTCTATTTAGTCTAAGACCCCATCAAACATCTACGAATTCAACTACATTTCCTCATCATAACATCTACGAATTCAACTACATTTCGATCATGGTCTCGATGATACTCCATATATACCCAAAATGTATGGTAAAAAACTAACCAACTTGAAAATCACCATGTGAGCTAGCACTTACCACTATAAGTCTATAACACCGTCGCAATGACCCAATGAATCCCATCTTTTGAGTTTTATAAAAACACAACAAAATGCCTTGAGTAAGACATGTTAGAGGTCCTTTCAGCAATCAATCTTTGCTTAATTAATAAAAGTTTATTAATAATAATGAAATCAATAATATTGCCTATAGAACAAGTTAGAAGAATTTCCATAAATCAAATCTGAACAAAATGGTATCTCTCTCTGTAAGCAAATATTGACGTGGAAAATGACGTGGACTACGTAGTAGTTTCTCTTGTATTTTTTTTCTTTTTTTCTGCAAATAATGACGTGGAAAATGAGCTAGATTATGCAAGTTCACTGATTTAGGTGCAGCACTTTTACAGGGCGTACAGATACATTGGTGAGAGACCCGGTCAATAGAAAACCATATTTTCAAAATTTTATACCTCAATTGTTCCTGAAATATCCTGCAAAAATTCAAAACTACCTTTTATGACCTCTGCTATTAATAGCCTTGCGGGGACAGTGTGAGGCGGCCTCACCAAAGAAGTGCTCCTGTTTTAGCGTTGTCTGTAGTCTCTTCTTCTCTAATCCGACGCTTGTGACAACTTTCTCCTACCCACAAAAACCTGCAAAACCCCATCGGAGCCACCCGCCACGAGTGCACAGTGGTCCCCACCGCTCATCTGGCGCCAGCACACACTACTCACGAACCCGTCGCTTCTTCCCATTGGCTGCTCGAACCCATGCATCCAAACCGGCTCGCCCCACCTCTTATCGTACACGAACACCCGATTATTCTCCGACCCGCAGCCCAGCAACCCGCCCCGTCTCCAAACGGATAATCCGACGAAGCTCCGGTTGTTGACGTGTCCCCTGTACGTCCGAATATCCCGCGCGTCGTCGACTCCCCACATCTTCAGGCACCCGTCCGCACCGGCCGACACCATAGTACCGCCGTCGAGGAACCTCACGTAAGTCACGGTCTTCCCGTGACCTTCGAACGTCACTGCGGGCCCCGCCGCCATGTTCCGCGCGTCGTACACGTAAGCCTTCCGGTCCGCGCATCCGACGGCCAGGAGCGGACCACCGAGCGGGTCGAACTCGACGCAGCAGACCGGGTTGCGGGCCTCCGAAGAAGACGGCACCACTCTCGCGACGCAGTTCCCGCCGTCCCCGCCGCATCGCGGGTCCCACATTTGTAAGGTCCCGTCGTCGGATCCGGATGCGGCGAGGTTGGGATCGGCGGCGGAGTAGTCGAGACTCCAGATGCGGCGGCCACCGTGCTCGTCCCGCTCGAAGACCGGCTGCTGAGTGTGGAGGTCGTACTCGGTGACGACGCCGTCGTAGTCTCCGGATCCGAGGACCCGGCCGGCCGACCCGGGCCGCCAGCGGAGGCTGCTGAGCTTGGCGGGAGTGCATATGTAATAGTCGCATGCAGAAGCGTGGTCGAGGCATACGACGTCGTTTCGATGACTCGGCATGAGAGACTCGACGCTGTAGATTCTTATCTTCCTCGCTATGCCTCCGGTGGCCACTACGGTCTCGGAAGGGTCGAACTCGATGACGCCGAGCGTGTTCGACACGGCGGAGGAGGAGGAGGCCGCGGTTGGTGTGGTGGAGACGACTGTGGAGAGAGTGAAGTCCCATTCAAACCTACTACGAGCCTCCTCCTCGTGTTCTTCTTCTTCTTGCTTATTATTCTCATCCTCTTCTTGTTCTTGATTCTGGGGCTGACGTGTTGATGACGTAGCGGCAGTTCGTTGTTGTAGTTGTCGTTGGGATGGGAATGGGAAGGAGGGGTTGTTCATTTCCCATTCATGGTGAGGTGGCGGCGGTGGTGGAGAAGTCAAGTCAGCTCGGAGGCCTTTGGGGTGTTTCTGGACCAACCAAAGGCTCCCATGCCCTCCCATAGGACGACGACGACCTTATTGTTTGTTATTCATGTATATATTTCTTTCATAATTATATCACACTTGCAAATGGAAACTCTTTTTCAGTTCCTTTTCTCCACGAGGGAGAGCCGGGACGGAGACACTATCTACAGTACTTCTCGACACAAAGGTTCTTCGTGTTTCTTTAAATTACATTAATACCCTCCATATGACGTGTATTCAATTCTATCTCTATGCCACCTGATTGCGACTATAAAATCTCTCGTTGTTGTGCGGTAAGTGATATAGTAGTCGAGTCTCTCGGTGTGGAATCGATCCTTCCCCCTTCTTCACCTCACCGATCGAGTAGCCAAGTACTATGGTGTAAAACGTTTCATTACCTTCCATAGTAGAAACTACTCACCACAAAGTTACTACCATAACACTACATATTAGGCTAAAATTAGGTTTAGAATGGTATTCGATCATTTCACCGTCAACAAAAAAAACCATTATCATGAAACTGTACAGTTGCATGCGAATGAATTCATAGATTCTAGGAGGGAGAAGGGTGAGTATATTTAATATTAGGTATACTGGAGTATTAATACTGAAGCGTAGAGTTAGTGGCGAAGGAAGCTTAAAAGGACTATGGGCAGCGTTGGTTGCATTTGTACCTCATTTCGCTTATGGAAGATGGAGTGGCCACAGGCTACGTTGCCCCCTCTGCCTTACGTGGTTTAAGCAAAGCCTTTTATCCTCCCATCTCAGTCACATATATAAAACCATATTCCTACTCCCTCCATCTTGCACCTTGTTCAAACAAACTCGTACATAAATCATCACTTTTCATTAGCCCCTTAATTGGATTTAAAACGACCTTAACGAGTCACATTTCCAGGCTGGATTATCAAACAGTCTCTATAGAGTCTTTTTATACTATTCAACTATAGTGATGTTAATTACACTTATGCGTCCGCGACTAAATTAGATAATATCTAAAACCAAATCAAGTGAAATTCTAAATGCAATTTAAGAAGAAGAAAAAACCCGGGTTCGCATGTATTTCACCGCCTTCATCAAATAAAACATCACAATTTACATATATATATATATATGAGCTTGTAATGTGTTGTATACGAACAGCATCTCTTCCTCTGCTCTTTAAAACAATTTAGATTTGTCTTCCTTAAAGTCTTAGAACGGCCCTCCCTCTAAGTATCGTTTCAATTCACAACAAGTACAGAGTTTGTGTAAATGTCTAAATGAAGAATTTTTGGTTGAGTTCCCAAAATTAGTAGTGACGACGTAGTGGTTCGTTTGTAAGAGTGACCAAACAGAATATAAAGTTACAGTATAAGAGAATGTGCGTGCCCATCCTGACCACCCATATTCCTATCTCTCTGTCCAATATTTTACCTGATCCATCAATATGCCTCCGCTGTGCCCATGTTCTGATAACGGCTTCGATCCTTGTCTTTTGGACTATAAAACTTGAGACTGTGTACCTGGAATTCAATCCTTGGCTACTAAATCTATTAACAAATGAAAGTGCCACATCGGTGTGTGTGTAGGACTGCGGAGAATTGAATTGGACACATCTTCTATGTTCTTATCTGAGTTTTAATAGTAAAGATATAAGTGAAAGATTAGTATGCGCACAAAAGTGATCTTTAGTAAGGAACATAAATTAGATCGATTACGTTAAAGAAGTTGGAACAATGACATGTGAAGCAAGTTTGGCTACATATTTTTGGCGGTTGGAAAATACAATGATGTTTTCACACATTGGAATTCTTATGTATGTGCAAGAACTTTTTTTTATATAAGAATTGTCACATCACTTATCACTAAGAAAGAAAAACTTAACAAAACCGCCAAGTGTATCTCTAATAATGGGTGAACTCATGCCTCATTTTGAGTCCCCCTCAAATTACTTATCTACATATACAACGAAGAAGCGCTCTCATACCGAATGCTCATATGCTTCTAATGTTATTTCTCTGCCTGCAACCCCCATTAAAAAAAATTATGAGGCTAAACTCATACCATGACTCAAAATGAGACTCGGTATGAGTTCAGACTCATAATTTTTGAGATATAGTCATTTTTGTGTGTGATTGGGCCATTTCCAACCATCAAACTTATTTCTTAAAGCAAGAGTTTTTTAAATTTTGGACTCTTCAATGATACATAAAAAACTAGCCTCATATCTCATAAAATCAACATCATAGCTCAAATTAGGTCTCAGTTTGAGTCCGGGATGTAGATTTTTTTGGGTTGACTATGTGAGAAAAAAAGAAAAAAAAGAAAAGAAATTTTTCACAAGTTTATTTATTTTTAAAATAAAGGCGGTGTAGCCTTTTGATGAGTTTATAATATAGCTTTGAGATGGAGAGACCTCACATGAATAATAATTATATAAGGACTCATTGGTATGAGTTCTCCGATCCCATGATTGAATATGTTTTTAGAGAACCCAAAGTTTACTAAAAGACCTATCATGATTCATGATGTATAAGAGAAAATTATTGAGGGTTTCCACATACCGATGAATCTCGAGCTTCTCTCATTTGCAAATGTTTGTGCAACTATTCAACGGGTAGAAGTGTAGAAAAAGGTGATAAATTTGGAAGCTAAACCTGGTGGTTTTGAAGCTAGAGCTTACACTGTAAAGTCTGTCAATGACAAGACTTATAGAGGAAGAAGGCCAGATCTGAAGTGTGACCATTGCAGTCATCTTGGTCACACCAAAGATACATGTTGGATACTGCATCCAAAATTAAAACAGAAATATGTCAAGGAGGGCAAGAATGCAGTGAAATCATGGTCCAACTCCACATATAAGGCAAATTTGACAGTCTCAACTTCTGAGGAACCTCATAGCTCCACCTCTAATCCAGTAACCTTGATCAATGAGTTTGCAACATTCTTTCAACAAAAACTGCTTACAAGAGAAGAAGTAACTGATTTTGGAAGAAATAATCATACTGCATTATTGGGGAAGTTTGTTGGTTTCCTAGCAGATGTTGATCATGTCCCTAAGGCTGATATCCCAGGTATCATTCAATCCTTTTCCACAGCTTTAGAATTAAGTATTGATGATGATTATTGGATAGTAGATTCAGGTACCACAGACAACATGACAAACCATAAATCTGATTTGGTTGATTTTAAATCTTTAAATTCTTATGTGTCTGTTGCAAATGGAAAAAATGCTTCTGTTTGTGGAAAAGGGAAGATTAAAATCATGTCAGATACTTCAACTGAGGCTCTCTTTGTTCCTTCATTTCCTTTTTAGCTATTATTAGTAGGAAAAATCACAAACCACCTAAAATATTTTGTCACCTTCTATCCTCACATAGTTGTGTTTCAGGATATCATCACCAAGAGGATGATTGGTGAAGGTTTCTTCCTAAATGGTCTGTACTATCTTCCTAAGAAGTGCAGAGCTCTCCAAGTCAGTCATAGTCTTTCTTCTTCCCAAGATCATCATCATCAGCTGTGGCACCAAAGATTGGCCCATCCTTCAGACAAAGTTTTGTCAAGCTTATTTCCAAATATATGTAATGACAACATCATGTGTGATGTATGTCATCTGTCTAAATCAACTAGATTACCTTTTGTTTCTTCTCTGACCAGATCAAGCCATCATTTTCAAACCATCCACTCAGATATCTGGGGGCCTGTTTTAGAATCTTTTGATGGTTACAGATATTTTGTAACGTTTGTTGATGATTTTACAAGGATTACTTGGGTTTACCTTTTGAAATTTAAGAGTGAATTGGCTGATGTCTTTTATAGTTTTCACAAATTTGTAGACTCAGTTTTCTGCAAAAATCTAAAACCTGAGATCAGATAATGGATCTGAATATATGTCAAATAATCTGACTAAATACTTAAATCTACATGGAATATTGCATCAAACTAGTTGTGTAGGAACACCACAGCAAAATGGGGTTGTTGAAAGAAAAAATAGAGACTTGCTTGAGAAGACTAGAGCTCTAATGATTCAGATGAATGTTTCCAAAAAATTCTGGTCACAAAGTGTGTTGACTGCTGCATACCTCATCAATAGACTACCTAGTCGAGTTCTAAACTTCAAGTCTCCTCTTGAAGTGTTGAAAGGAAGGAAATTAAACTTATCTCATTTGAGAATATTTGGATGTGTATGTTTTGTTCACTTACAAGCCTGCCATCAAGACAAACTAGAACCTAGGGCTATCAAGTGTGCATTTATGGGATTTTCTACAACTCAGAAAGGATATAAGTGCTATGACATCAATTCCAGAAAGCTGATTGTTTCCAGAGATGTTAAGTTTGAGGAAACCAACCCCTTCTTTAATACAAGAGTGGAGAGAAACAGTAAGGGGGAGTTCTATGCTGAGTTATTCCCACTGCCTTATATTAATGTGTCATCTGACAATATTCCAACTGCCCCAGTACCTGTACCATATTATCTGCCAAATCTTGAAGAAAATGTGTCTGACTTGAATGTTAACAATGCTTGAAGTAGAGGACTATGAGACTGATCCAACTACTATTGCAGAAGTAGTTGAACCTGCTGAGCCAGCTATTCCTACTCTTATTAGGAGAAATCCTCCTCGAAATAGAAGCAAGCCCTTGAGACTTCAAGACTATGTTACTCTTGTCTCCAAACACTCCATTTCCAGTGCTGTTGACTACAGAAAATTGTCTTCACCATATGCTGCTTACCTGGCCTCTCTTGACAATTGTCGTGAACCACAAAGTTTTGAAGAGGCAAATTCTCAAAAAGAATGGAGACAAGCAATGAATGTAGAACTAAATGCACTTCATGAAAATCAGACGTGGAACATTATGAAGCTCCCCAAAGGAAAAAAGGCTGTTAGCAGTAGATGGATTTATAAAATCAAGGTACACTCAGATGGTAGCATTGAGAGACTCAAGGCAAGGTTAGTGGCTCGTGGATTTACTCAAACATATGGAGTGGATTACAAAGAAACATTTTCACCTGTGGCTAAAATGAACACTGTCAGGGTTCTGTTGTCTGTTGCTGTAAACCAAAATTGGTCCCTTCACCAAATGGATGTAAAAAATGCATTCCTTCATGGTGAACTTGAAGAAGAAGTTTATATGAAATTGCCACCTGGTCACCATCATGAAAATGACTCTGAAATGGTGTGCAAGCCTCATAAGGCTATTAACGGCTTGAAGCAATCACCAAGAGCTTGGTACTCAAAACTTAGTTCTGTTTTGGAGGAAGTTGGTTTCTGCAGAAGTAATGCTAACTCTTATCTCTTTGTTAGAAGTGGAAAAAAGGGAAAATTAGTTGTTCTGATCAATTGATCTACGCATTTTAGGTGTATTAATTAATATATTTTATCTACATTTTTACTTTGTTAATTGCTTAGTTTTATTAGTTTTGATTCATTTTGTTGTTTTTAGGTTTTTGTCAAAAGAGACGGAGTAAAGAGGTCTACAAGCATTTGAGGCATGGTAAAATGGAGCAAAAAGAGGAGTAAAGAAATGTTGCCGAAATTTCATGGATCTTGAAGAAGAACAAATGAAAATGATGCAAATAAAGAAGAAGACATTTCTCCTGCGCGATGCAGGAAAACACAACATTGCCGAATTAATAAAGGACCATTGGGCCAAATTTTTAGAAAATATTCCAAGATGATATGGATATGATTTGAGGCCCAAAATATGTGCAATTAAATGGTATATTTGGACAAGAAGAATTGGAGAGAAAGAAATCCAAGATTTGATGATTGGGATTCCTAAACTTAAAAAGGAAGGAAATCTGAAGTTACAGAACAACAGACTTCTACAGGCTGTAGAAATCGCGGATCAACTCCGATTGAGATGATTAAGGAAGATATTTTATAGCCCTCAGAAAGATCTTTCCAATTCCATAAGAATCATGCAATTCAGATACGTATAACTCAAGAAAATCTCATTTTACTACAGGAGGTCATATTTCACCGAAATTAATGTGGACTTCTTGTTATGGTAGGAAACAACCTATCATTCTCCTATATAAATGGGAGCTCGGCCTCAAAGAAGATCATCACTTATTTCCTACACCTAAGCTCTGCCTAATACTCTCCTCCTCTCCACAAATTAAGCCGACATCCTGAAGAAGCCGACTACGCCATCAAACCGCCGCATCTCTTCTTCCACCGACGCTTAGGGGATTCCGAACGTCTTCCACCAAAGAAGTCTAGTGCTCTTGAGTAGCCTTAGAGGATTCCGAAGCTATAAAAGTTTAACCATGATCTCTTTACTCCGTAGTCTCTTTTTGTGTATTAAACTTGATTTTGTGTTTTGGATGATTTTATTTCGGTTTCATGAATTATATGTCTTTCAATAAATCTTCCATGTGTTTTGTTACTTTTATTTGAAATTTACAGGTGTATTTGGTTCTTAATGCTTTGATTTTAGACTTAGGGGATTCCGAATCTAAAACCAATGGTGTATAGGGGATTACCGAGCACAAAAATATGAAATATGCATGTGTTTTGAGAATTTAAGTGATAGAATTTCGTAGGTTATTGAGAGATGTATATATGCCATGTTTGAGTGAAGGTAAGGAATAAGATGATCACTTGTATATAATTAATTAGGTTTTCTTTTTGTTTCAAAACGTGGTATGTGTTTTAGGGTCTTCTATGTGTTTGTTTGTCTATGAGTCAATGCATGTTAGAGTCCTAGGATTATGTGTTATGTTTGAGACGTTTTTAGTAAATAAATTAGGTAATTAAAAACCAACTTATAAACCCCTCATACATTTACTTTTGTGTTTATAAACGTTGTCATGCATTAGTACCCTCAATCCCCGGTTAAGAATGATCCCTACTTATCAATGCTATCTCTACAAAGAATGATTTTAAATTGCATACGTGTGAGATATGTGTTGAGTGTCTACTTTGTGTTAATATTTGATACATGTTTTACGCGTTATCATCAATGTGGATGACTTGATTGTTATCGATGACTGTCTTACAGAAATTGATGCTCTAAAAATGGATCTTCAAGGAAAATTTGCCATCAAGGATTTGGGAGCCCTGAAGTACTTTCTAGGTATCGAGATGGCCTATTCAACCAAAGGTTTATTTTTGAATCAAAGAAAGTACACCATGGACCTTCTTAAAGAGGAAGATATGCAGGATAGTAAACCAGCTAGATCTCCCTTACACAACAAGTTTAACTTGGCAACTGAAGGGAAACCTCTCAAGGACATAGCAACTATCAAAGACTGGTTGGTAAGCTAATATATCTTACCATTACTAGACCAGATATTTCTTATAGTGTGATTATCATCAGTCAATTCATGCATGCTCCAATTGATTTTCATCTCAACATTGTCAAGCGCATTTTACGCTATTTGAAAGGATCTATAGGAAGAGGCTTATTATTGAAACAAAATGGTCACACAAATATCCATAGTTATGTAGATGCAGATTGGGCAGGAAACCAAGTTGACAGGAAAAGTACTACAGGTTTTTGTACATTTGTTGGAGGTAACATTGTTTCTTGGAGAAGTAAGAAACAAACTGTTATAGCAAGATCTAGTGCAGAAGCAGAATATCGAGCTATGGCCTCAGCAACCTGTGAGTTGATTTGGTTAAAGAACTTGTTGTGTGATTTGGGATTCACTAGTTCCAAACCTATGTTCCTACATTGTGATAACCAAGTTGCAATGCACATTGCATCCAATCCTGTATTTCATGAGAGAACGAAACATATTGAAGTCGACTGCCACTACATAAGAAATCAGGTTCAATCCAAAACCATTGAAACAATGTATACTCGAAGTCAGGATCAATTGGCTGACATCTTCACCAAACCTCTTCCTACAGCTCATTTTCATGTTCTGATGTTCAAGCTTGGCTCCATCAATCCGTTGGATCTTGCTTGAGGGGGAGTGTTGAAAATTAGTCCTAATAGAACTAATCTAGTTCAAGTTGACTCTGTACATGTGAGCTGTGTACTATGTACTGTGTCTTTTGCTTTCCCTTTACCTGCTGCAACATGCTCCCTTTGTTGATGTCTCTTGGTCTGTGTGCCTAAGCCCATTTCCCTGTCCAGCAACCATTGGACATCTTCTTTCTCTACTGTAATATATATACATTGTATATTGATCTTGTAAATCTTAATCAAGTAAACAGAGAGAAAATTGTTCTCCATCTCAACTGTGATTCCAAAGTCTTAAATTCTTCATAGTGAGAGCATTGACATATTTAACCTTCACCAGGCCAAATATTGCATTCTCAGTCAATATTGTTTTCCAATTCATGACTACACCCACAAATGTGCATTTCAGTGCTGTTAAACGCATTCTGAGGTACCTGCAAGGTAGTCTGGGTAAAGGAATTATATACATATATACTGGGGTGGATAAGCCTTGTATTAGTGCATATTGTGATGCAGACTGAGTTAGAGAGGTTAATGAACGAAGATCTACTACTGGCTTTGTTATTTTTCTTGGTGGATGTCCTGTGTCTTGGCAATCCAAGAAGCAAGGTCCGTTTCTTGAAGTTCAACAGAAGTAGAATACAGATCACTTGCAAAGACAGCTGCTGAGATCTCTTGGCTTAGACACATAGTATTTGATCTAAGAGTACGGGTACCTCAACCTCCCCTTCGTCATTGTGACAACTTGTCCGCCATTGCACTTGCCTCCAATCCCATCTTTCATTCAAGAATTAAACATTTAGATAATGAATTTCACTTTATTCGTGAAAGAGTTCAGAAACGTGATCTCTTGCTTCACTATGTTCCTACAACATATCAAACTGTTGATATACTCACCAAAGGTCTGCATTCTCCAATTTTCAGAAGACATGAAGCCAATCTTAGGCTGGTTACCCTAGCTGAGATTGACGGGGTGCGTTGACTATCTACGTTGATTAGAAAATGAGCTTCACATGTGACGTTATTCTCCAGAATCTTCACGATCTTATCAGACATGTGTTGGTCATTCTGTGGTTACTGTGCTTAGATATTTTCCTTGTTCAGTAGACTAGCTGATGCTTTTAAATACTCCACTTGTACTGAGATCATGATGTTTTGAAAATTTTTATAGCGAAGCTCAGCTGATTTTGTTTCTCCAATTTTTGCCTTGAGTTCATATCTCAAATCCTATTGTTTCCGTGTTTGTGAGTTTTGTTGATTACATGTTATCATCTTTGAGCTTACTTCTACTTGGATCATTTGCTTCATTTAGTTGAAAACGTGGATTGGATGATGTGTATGTAAATAACCCTTCAGCTGACAGATGTGTACGTAAATAGCCCTCAACTCGTTTAGTTAAGTATATTAATTCGATCTGTACTAAACCCTAGAGTAGTTTATGAAAGATGACGATCAAAAGCCATCATAGATACCTCTTGTTTTTTCTTTCTTTACAGAGAGGCAAACTAGGATTAATCTTAAGGATTAAAAAAATAGAACAGTTGGTGGTTAAGTATAGATACCTTGAAAAGTTTGTCTTCAAGCTCTCAATTAGAGTGATACCATCGAGAGAGATGAGAGGGAGGAGAAAGAATATGGAGAAGAGAACATGAAAGAGACCATATGAGAATATAGGTTATGTCTTAGGAAATAAATAAAAGAAAAAAATGAAGCAATCTTGGCGGTCAATTTAATCAGACGGCCGAGATTTGTGCGTTAGTTTTGTTTGGTTAGGCAATGAGTAAGGAGAGGATCCGCTGTGGAGAGGGTGTAGAAAAAGTGAAAGCCAGGTCCATTTTGGTAAAATATTCAGAGACAGGTAGCGTGTCTCCGTTTTACTAACCGAAAAAGAGAGAGAGAGAGAGAGAGAGAGAGTGTTTTTCTCCATTTTCTTACACATAATTGCAGAGCCAGAGAAACTCCGACTACCATCACCACCCTATCAGCAGATGACTGATAAACCCTCATCTAGAACCAGAACAGACAAGTACGCACACACTCTCTCTCTCTCTAACTCTTTCTCTCTCTAAGTCTGTATCCATCGTTTTGTTTCTGTGGATTCGATTTGTTTCACTCTGTAATATGAATTTGATCGGTTTTGTTTTAGGTAGATCTGATTGGTATGAATATGAACTAGAATCGTTTAATTCAATATGATTTTATATCGTGTGTGAAGATTTGAACCGTTAATTGGACTCGGAAAGTTTCGAGATCTGGTGGTAGTGCTAGAAAGACTGATCTCTCTCTGCTCTGATCGTAAAAAATTTGATTTCAATTGAGCGTTCATTTTCGTGAGCTAGAATTTGGATAATGCGTTCAGAAATTTGCATTGTATGGAATTTGTGTTTGACTTGCTGTTTAATTTGATGTAATTGTGTCAAAAACAGAGACTGTAGACATCACAGTTTACTCTGATTGAATTGAGGTCAGAAGTTCAACATGTTGCCTGTAAACGATGTTTAAACTTTGATCGATTATTCAGTTTCAGGTATTCTTTCGGATATGAACCATTATTTCTGTCCAATTTGGTTCCTATTTTGTATAGAAAGCGTGTAGAGCTTGGATTCTGAACTGCTGAGCTAAACCAAATTGATTGTAGATTACTCACATCATAGAATCACTCATTCCATGGTGCCTATGCCGAGTCCCTGAGACAAAAAAAGAGAGAAAAAAAACTCTATTGTTCTTCAATGGAAGACGTCGAGTCCCTGAGAAGCTGGGCGCACATAGACCACGACGTACTCCACAAGATTTTCAACTGCTTCGACTACGTCGCCTACTCATCTTCCGCCGTGTCTCTCGTCCGCTGCAGCCTCGTCTGCACCGCCTGGCGTTCGATTCTCTGCGACTCTCGTCGCTGGACCACTCTCGACTTGTCTTGGCTCAAATCCAATTTCATCAACATCCAACAACAGCCCTACGTCTACGTCGACACTCCCTCCGAGGCCAAACTCACCCGCGTCTTGAAACTCTCTCTCAGCCTAAGTAGGGGCCACATCACCACCTTGATCTTCAACCCTGAGCTCTACATCAGCGACGACCAGTTCACCTACACCGCCAATAGGTATATATATATAAATAACCCTAATCCCTAATGTTGGTTAATTTTTTTTGTGTGTGTTTGATGATTAGATTAGATTAGATTTAATTTTAGGGTTTGCTTGTTTTAAATAGGTGTCGGAATCTGAGGAGGTTAGTGTTGCCGACGGGGGATAGGATAAAGAAGGCGGGGATGTGCCGGGCGATACGAAACTGGCCGGAACTCGAATCGCTGACACTGCCGGGGATAATGCATCCTCCGGACCTCATGAAAGATATTTCGAACTACTGCAGGAACTTGAGGGAGCTCAAGATCATGGGGCGTTTCCATGTACTGTTTGCTTCGGCGCTTGTTGAAACTTATCTGCCGAATTTGAAGGTGTTGAGCCTGCGGTGTACGCTGTTGTTGAGGAAAGTTTTGATTGCTCTACTGGATGGTTTACCACAGTTGCGAGTGCTCAACATATCTCATTGCGTGCTGCTGAGTGAGGCGCCTAGGCCGGATGAGCCTCTTTGGTTTATGGAAGAGATCGATGGTGATGTTCTAGAGAAGGCTGCGAGGTTGGAGAGGTTTATAACGTGCATGGGAATAGACCGGTGCATCATGTGCCAGAGGGCTAGAACTCATGGAGGGAATATGAAGTGGTATAAGTATGAACAAGGTCTGTGGAAGCAAGATGAGGTCAAGTCTCTTGCTCTTTGATTCTTTGTTATTGTCTCATACCTAATAATGTTGAATTTGATAGTTGTACGTGGGATGATCGATAGAAAGTGAGAGCTCTAATTGTTTCTAATGGGGTATTTTTTTATACTTTTTTTTTGAAAGGAATGTGGTATTTTTTTTATTACCTAATACCTATGCATAGATCGTGAAAACTACTCTAAAAATGTATGATATAGCTAGCAAGCATTTGTTGCCGGTAGTTCCTAATTTTTCCCAATCAAAGAAAACCCAGTTGAGAAGGGTTTCCAATTCCTTTCGGGAGAAATGATAGAGATCCTTGATCCTTGATCCTTGAATCCCTTGGATATATGCCGAGTTTCATAATCGATTCCATATAGGAGAAGGGTTATCCTAGTTCATCATCTTTCGATTCCATATAGGAGAAGGGTTATCCTAGTTCATCATCTTATATATATTGCTTCCACTTATATATATATATATATATATTTATATAGTCGTCCAACCCTCTAACGATCAACTATTAGTAGTCTTTATTCTGCAATCTGGATCCGTCTCCTTGTGGACTGATTTTGTGAGGACTCCTTCCCGTTACCTTGGATAGACTAACTTGTGGATGCAACGAGTGGCCACGAGCTCCTATCCACAATGAATTGCTACTCAGGGTATAACCAGATAAAGATGGATCCGACAGATGTAGATGCTACATGCTTCACAACGGACATGGAACTCTACTGCTACAACGTAATGCCATTTGGAATGAAGAACGCTGGTGCAACTTGTCAACGGTTTATGATAGAGCTGTTGGCCCCACTAAACGGCGATACAGTGGTCGTCTACGTTGACGACCTCGTGGTCAAAATCAGGCACAAGCAAAATCATGTCAAGGATCTGAAGGCCGTGCTTGACATCCTCATCAAGAGTGGAATGAGACTCAACCCAGCCAAGTGTATCTTTGGGGTCCCGGCGGCCAAGTTTCTCGGGTACATGGTAAACCAAAGAGGCATTGAGGCCAATCCCGAGAAAGTACAGGCAATTCTTAATACATCAACGCCAATAATGAAGAAAAATCTCTAGTCCTAGACCAGGAAGCTTGCGTCGCTATCACGGTTCATATCCCGCTACACTAATAAGTGCAACCCATTCTTCAAGGCAATCCAGATAAAAAAGAAGAAAGCTATGGAATTGACTGATGAATGTGAAGCAGCACTTACCAGAATCAAAAAATACCTCACTCACATTCCATTTCTATCAGCCCCAATACCAGGTGAAATCTTGTAAGTTCCACCCTCGTCAGACGCGAGGCGGATACGAAGTTACATGTGTTTTTCGCAAGAAAGGGTCTAGACAAGCCCGAGACAAGGTACCCAGCCTTATATTAGCTAGCCCTAGAACTCATTGTATCAGTGAGGCGGCTAATGCCATACTTCCAGTTCCACACCGTTCAAGCTATGATGGATCAGCCGCTCCGACAAGTGTTGGAAAGCCTTGATCATTCAGGAAGACTAACCAAATGGGCGATCGAGCTCAGCGAGTTCGATATCAAGTACAAACCGAGGATGGCAACCAAGGGCCAGGCGGTAGCTGACTTCATAGCAGATTTCACCCCGATAGCGGAGGAGCAAGCGAGCTCGGTTTTACCGGCACCTGGGACAACAAACACAACTACCACAGAGGTAGCGTTACCGGTATCACCTGTGAGGTTGTCCGAGTGGGATCTTTATGTCGATGGGTCATGAACCTTAGACGCGGCAGGGGTATGAGCGATCCTAGCCGGGCCTGGGAAAATCTAAGTCGAGTACGCCCTCTGATTTTCATTCCCAACCTTAAACAACGAGGTTGAGTACGAAGCATTAATCGTCGGATTACAGCTCGCCAGCGAGTCGAGAACTAAAAGCTTGAACATATTTAGCGACTCTCAACTGGTGGTAAGCCAGGTTACGGGGGACTTCGAGGCTAAGGGAACGCAAATGTCAACATACCTCGGGTACGTAAAAGTAATTTTAAATAAATTTTATTTCTATAACATAACCCACATCCCCAAGGAGTAAAATGCCAAAGTTGATGCCCTAGCGATACTGGCAATAACATCAGTGCATACGGCGAGGGGGAAAGCGGTGGTGGAGACACTAGCAAATACCAACATCTCCAAGAACTTCTTAGAGGTGTTCATGCTAGCGCTGAACGCTCCTCCACTGACGAAGGATTGGAGAAGGAAGCTGATCGATTACATATTCAATGGGATGGTACCGGCGGACCGGATAAAGGCGAGGAAGTTGGTTCATAGAGCAGTGTTCTACAACATGCTCGACAGTCAGCTATACTTGAGCAAGAAGGGATTCTCCATGCTCAAGTGTATCATGCGAGAGGATGGGAGAAAAATCTTGGAGGACATGCACAGATGCAAGTACGAGAATCACAACGGACCGAGAACCCTACTTCACAAACTTCTGCATTATGGGTTCTATTACAAGAAGATGAAGTTAGACGCAGGGAGATAGTGGAAAAATTCAAATTATATGCCCAATATGCAACTATGATCCATGCCCCGACAACCCTAATGCCGATTATGGTTAGCCATATCTCATTCACTCAGTGGGGACTCGATCTTATCGGGCCGCTGAAGGCATCAACATGTCAATTCAAGTACATCATAGTTTGCGTCGACTACCACACCAAATAAATAGAAGCAAGACCACTAGTACTTATCACCACACAAAATATCATCAACTTCCTTTGGAAGGATATATATTGCCGATACGGAGCACCGCTCACCATCATCACGGATAACGAGAAGCAGTTCAACAACAACGAAATGAAGAAGTTCACAAGTGACATAGGGACTCGGCTAGTATTTGCTTCGGTATACTATCTCTAAAATAATGGTCAAGTCAAAACAGCGAATAAGAAGATCAAGTCCAGACTCAAGAAAAGAATGGAGGACCACAAACACAGATGGGCGGAATGCCTCTACGAGGTACTCTGGTTAATCCGGATAACCCTAACGAAGGCGACGGGAGCATCGTCATTTTCGCTCGTCTTTAGAGCGAAAGCGGTACTACCCTTGGAAATCATGCATTGAAGCCCTCTTTTTGAAGGATACGACGAAGGCACAAATAATGAAGGACTGGAAATGACAAATATATTACGGGAAGAACAGGAGGATGAAACTCGAGTTTAACTCCTGGAAAACAAGCAGTTGGTTGTGCGACATTACAATCGTCGAGTCAAGGCAAGGAAGCTCCTAGTAGGAGACCTGGTATGGAGAGAGGTCATCCCAAAATCGAAAGGACTTATGCCAGCTTGGGAGGGTCCATTCAAGATCATAGAAATCATAACTTCGACAACATTCATTTTTGAGGACGAGAGCGGTAACAAAGTATTGCAGACATGGAACGCAGAGCACCTCAGATATTGCCATCGATAAATAGGTTCTAAGATTACGGCATTACATTTTGGGCTGATACTCAAGACGAAAATTTTCTGTTTTGTACCAAGGTTAAACTCAATCCACTTTTGTATCACTACTTTAGCGCAATCAATGAAATGAAAATTCTTTCTACCTTTGCTTGTAAAAAAAAATGCCATTTACGTTCACATACTGTGTGGGGACATTTGCCCTAACTAACGCTTCGATAATATGTGCAAACGGGCCAAGCAAATGAATTCCCTTCAAACATTTCATTGATCAGCGACAAGTACTGACACTTACAAAAATTTTGCAAAAAAGGCACCTTCTCAATAAACTCCTTGAGAAATCAATTAGAGTAGAATTATCGGCTCGGTCATGATACTGACCGAAGAGTAAAAATCCTACACAGCGAGAAAAGTGCAAACTACTTAAGCAAATAACCCTAAAGGATTGTTCTAAAATAAAGAAGAAATATCCTAAGTCGTTACAAAAAGGCACCAGACTTTATGTTGGGCCATCTCTTTTGTCCTTCTCGAGTGCTTGTTCTTTTTCAGCTTCATCTTGGCGACCCTGATAGCTATGGGCGAGCGACTGGCCTTCCTTGTCACGGATGTGGTGGGAGAGAGAAGGTGTGGGCGACATAGTCAGAGTGGCCGGGTGTTTTCCATTTGGAGTAAGGCCTAGCATAACGTTGTCACACTATCACTGTTTCTCCTCCTCTTTATCCTGTTTTATCGCAGCAAGCTTTGCAGACTACTTGGCCTATTTGTTCTTCCTCTCCTCGTTTATCTTCTCGGTGTCAGCCTTATACTTCTCGTTCAGCCATCTATTCACCTTATAATAAGCGAGAGTCTCCTGGATGCCCCGGAAGTAAGCCTTCTTCTGCTCCTTTCTAAACTCGGCACCACTCCTAAAGTCTTACACGACATCGGCCAACTCCTATTCGCGGTTATCCTCGAGCTGCTTCACTTGGCACTGGAGCGCAGTTATTTGACCCTCGGCGCATTCGTGAGCCATTTGGGCATCCTTCAGCTCACCCCGCACTCACTTAAGTTCTCGGTCCGATGGTGCGAGTCAGCGAGACAGGAATTCGCCATCTTCAAATCATCCTCAAGACTTTTGTACTTTTGTTGAAGCTTCTGCCACTGTTCACTTGCCTTCACCAACAGCTCGTCTTTCTTGGCCAACTCTTCATTGACCCGAGCAAGCTCTTCCGAGGACTCGGAAATCACCTGTCTCTGATGACACATCAGCTGCAAGGTGCCAGCAACGCGCCGAATACACTCGTCGACACTAGCATCAATGTCCGCCATGGTATGGACATCGGGCAGAAACATGGAAACTATGGTAGCAAAGTATGTGGGAGGAGCCTCCCAGTGGCTCGAGTTGGGGACTTCAACTTCCCTAACCAACATGTCTTTGGTGTTAACCTCGACATCGTGCTGCTTGGTAACGGTGTGATCTAGGGACTCGGACTCCTTACTGTCTAGGTCTAAAAACCGTCTGGTACGAGAGAATTTCACACCCAAATGAATGATGTTATCGCCCAGTTGAACGACGATGGTGACAACAGCAACAACAAGAGTGACATTCTTCTTCAAAGCCTTCTTCAGAACCGTAGTGGTCTTCACGTTCTTTCGCTTCTCGCCACGAGAGGAGGCGGTTGTAGCAGAAGGTTTGGACTTTAGAGCTACAATATCACTCCATATCTAATCAGTCTCCTCGAAGGGGGGGGGGAGGAATGCCTTGAGGGGCATTCAGCATCACGGTTTTCTTCGTCCGAGGATCAAAATCGATCAATTTCGACTTGTCAGCCTCTTCGGAAAAATTGGCGATACGCTCACTAATGTCACCAAAACTTTCCATCTTTGCGGAGCGACGAGTATTATGGTAATCAACTGCAAAAAAATAATAAAGAGAAGAGTAAGTATAAGGGGCACATCTACGATACAACAAGATGACTCGCGATAACAATCAAAGGCAGCATACCGGGGGGATCAACGAGCAAATATGGGTCCCTATATTTCTCCGAGTATGCTTGCTCGATACGATGGGATCAAAAATTTTCAGCAGCACAGAGGAAACAACGATCAACTATAAGGCACTTGGAAATATTAACAAAGAGAGAAAGACAACGGAAAAATACCATACAAAGGAAAAGCGTTAACACTCAATCTTCTTAACAAAGCACTAAGCACAACTTTACGACGGAACCTATTTGGCACTTTGGGTCTGGGCACCACGGCATCGAATCTCACCCAGGCACCATCAATGATGAAGTAATCCGAGAGCCATTCCTGGTTGGTCGTGGGGACGTAATGGAATAACCGGAATGCCCCATTATGATGTCGTTGCACAAGGCAAAAAGTTCCCTTGTAGCCCTTCTTCACCGAGTACTGCACGTCAAAGTAGTGCAACAATTCATTTTTGGTGAGAAAGCCCAAACCGGTGGCATTCCACATTATATACATAGTGTTCATAATTTGGAGCATAATGGGCGTAACCTTCCCAATAGCGCAACGAAGTCCATCAAATATATACTGATGAAATGGGTGGAAGGGCAAGTGAAGACCAAGCTTTAACTAGGTCTGCCCTACGGCAATATGTCCTTTATCCGGTCTAGTAAATAGCTCGCCCTTGCCTAGCGGTTGAGAATCACGGTGTCCGATATCCGATAATTTTTCCGCATTGCCTCGAGGGCAGTATACGACATCGACTTCTCGGACTCTTGCACATCCTCGTTATCGTTGAGATGCCAATATCTCGGGCCACCCATCCCCAACATATTTGGGTTCGGAGTAGCTACATTTAATGATGAGACAGATAACGTCGTAGAGGTCGATGAGATCTCCTCGGCATCGCCATGCCCTTGTTGAGGATACATCATGTTACATGCGAAACATTTATGGATAAGGTTAGCCTAAGGTTTACCCATATCAGCTTCCCTATCCGTAAATGACTGCCCAAGAAACATACTCGGTCCCCCCAACACCGGAGCAAGTTCTCTAGCAGTTACGGACCTAACACTAGACGTCGCCGAAGTTCTTATTTCATCAAGCAGCGGTCTTGTAGATCTGGAACTCGAAGAATCACCAGAACTAGAGATTTCACTACTCTCTGACAAAACTACTATGGTCTCCATGCTCAACCTACATATTTAACCTTAGTGAAACACAAGTCGCCTCGCACTACGGGAAGGAACCCTAGACCTAGAGTAATCACGACATCATGACATAGAACAAGGAATTAAACCTAAGGTCACTATTGGGCCTGGAGACTGGATCCAAGCCCAAGGTAAAGAAAATAGAACTATGGCCCAACTCAGGTAAACGATAGGGCAGACCCTTGAAGTTTAGCAACGGCGAAGATAACTTCGGCCACCGTGAATGGGGTTGATTACCAAATGCTCGACTACATCTACACTAAGCAAAGCTGTAAATCAAGCATCTTCAACCACTGAAACCCAGATACATGCAAAACCCATAAATTCAAATCCAAAGCAAACTCGATCAAAAAAGCAAGCAAACAAACAGAGATAAGAGATTGAAGGATCAGAGGCTTACTTTGTTTAGGAGGTTGAAAATGATCGGAAAGTTGTGATTGATGATGAAACGAAATTCTGAAAGCAGGGTGGAGACACGGCGGTGGGAACGGTTTTGTTATTTCTCTCTCTATGTCAACTTCAGAGGAAAGCATGGGAATTTAGAACTCAAAGTGCAAAGTGAGGGAAAAGAAAGGTGATAGGAGAATTTAAATACACAACCCTAGCACAAAATCGCATTCGTTCAAAGGAACACGTCGGTTCACCGGATGAAGACACGTGTAGGGCGACATCATCAACACGGAAGACTCTGGAACACGAAACGATAATCATCGTTTTGTTTTGGAAGCACGGGTTCCAAGGGAAATAATCACACCTATTCCTAGGACAAGATGTTTGGGAAACCCATTGCACCCTAGGTTGACACATGACAGGAGGAGGTTTGGCGATATTTAATGCCGACAACAAGTGGCTGCACCTACAACACCTGGGCATGCAGACTTAAGGCAAAAATAAATTTCAGTTCGGATAAGGAACAAGGGGACTGACACTATTATGGAGTAGAGCGTTAATCAATGGGATCAACGGTCTCGCTTAGCAATATGATACTTGACATCGTTCACGGACGGATAGACAACCAAAGAGCTATGAAGAATAAGCTAAAAGCTTAGGTTTCGGCAAAATATCCGCAAAGTCTTTCGGAGGACAGGTTCTTGGGGATTCAAGGGTTATAAATTCAAATGAGTTCCCACCTACTGCAGCGCCCCCACTGGTATAGCGATACATGACCAACAAAAGCTACTGGTGGGCAAGGCTGAGTGTTTGCGCATCATAGAGCGTGTCCCTCAGGTCGGTGCAATGTGAGCCACTTGTTGCATCCCCCGAAACTGGAAAGTTACGGAGGAGTACACCAGTATCTGGGAAGGGCTTCATTGAGAACGAGCTTACTGGGTTATACTGTTATTTGAAGGAACCCTGATATGATGTCATGCATCATTCGGGAATATTTAAAAAAGTTATTATTTATTATCATTTTTCAAAACCGCTTAACCAAGTTCACCAGAGTTCCTAATTCAGGAGATAGTAAATTAACTACTTATTGATCTCGCTGTAACTAACCCCGCTCACAACAAAGTGTCTCCAGTTTCTTAATACAGATACCAGTTACAACAGCAGAACAACCTTGGTCAGCGAGTCGGGGGACTGTACGGTACGCATCCGTCGTAAAAAGGTAAAACAAGATGTTAAGTACATATGGATAGGTTCGTCGGTATCCGGTTTCGCAACTCCCCAACCAAGGTTGATCCCCTTGGCTGAGCGAGTTGAGGGACTTGTACATATACCCGCTTAATTAGCCTATTTCGTACATACTTAAACTATTCAAAGAAGCATGAATATATCTCACCGCCAACATAGCAGCATAGACCACCAAGAGGGCTACAACTCTCATGAACATCGTGAGTCCTATCTCGGCTTGGATATTGCTCATGCGCCCCCTGAGGATACGGTCAAAGAGCACTTCAGCTGAAGAGTAAGAACATTGATCCCACATCGAAGAGTTGATAAGAGTTATGACCTCAACCACCATTATAATTCGGGCAGTTCAGCATTAATGGTACGCATTCATTACTATTTTACGCCATTACTCTGTTGAGTTTATATCTTGTTACTGACCTGGGCATCGGAGGGTTGAAGGCCGGCACATCCGGTCTCTCCTTAATGGTTGTCCATCTTAGCAGTGCGAGCGACTAGATAGAGCGAGCGTAAAGTGATAGCGAAAGCAAACACCTAAGCGAATTCTGATAGCGAGATTGAAAGAGAAGAGTGATAACGAGAAATCAAAAGAGAACAGCGGAATCAGAAGAGCGAATCATTGATAAACCTCCCCGTTTCAATATCAAGAACACCTAGTGGTTTTGGATATTAACAAAATGCAACAACTTGAGTGAGTTGAAATTAATCGGAACTTACCTACCAAATATGGGAGAATTTTTTAGTAATGACGTCGCCCATGCCCCATCCTTTGCTAATGAACTAGTTCGAAATGTTTTGAAACTGAGAGTTTTGAGCCTTCGGTTCTCTAGGTCTTGACGGAGGATCTGGTCACCATATTAGATGGGTTACATGACTTGGAAGTTCTGAATATATCGTATTGCTATGTGATACAAACTCCATGGGGAATTCTTGCTAGAGAGCTTGATCCGTTTATTCTCGGGAAGGCTTCTAGGTTAAAAAGGTTCATAACGTGCATGAAATATAAGTCGTGCATCATGTGCCGTAGGGCTAGACAAGATGAAGGGATGTTAAGGTGGTACAAATATGAAGAAGGGCTATGGAAAGAAGATGAGGTCGACTCGCTTGCTGTACAAATTAGACCAATGTCTAGTTCCGTAAATTTCTTTTCGAAGAAAGCATGTCAGGGATTAACTCATCGTCTTGACAAGAAATTTTATCAATATCTCAACAAGTATAAAGCTAGGGACGACTAATTCCGTAAATTGAAATTGAAAGATTTTATAGTCGATCTACGCATTTTAGGCGTATTAATTAATATATTTTCTCCACATTTTTACTTTGTTATTTACTTAATTTTGTTAATTTTATTAGCTTTTACTTATTTTTGTTATATTTTTAATTGTAGGATAATTAGAGACTAAATAGGGTTAATTGCATTTTCAATGGAGCTGGATTTTCAAGAGGCTTAATTGTAATTGCATGAAACGGAGGTGAGCTTAGAAGCATGGCTGAAACGGCTTGGAGTTTAAACGGTTTTGACATGGATGGATGAAACGCCATAGCTTAATTACATGGAGACAAACGGTTTCCTTCTTGATTAAGAATTTTTGAACGGCACCATTTTGAAAGGGAGGGAGTCTCAAATAATTCCCTATATAAAGAGAGCTTTGGAGGAAGAAAAAAGGGATCACTTTTCAAAGAGCCGAACCCCTGTCCTAGAGTCCTCTCAAGCCTCTCCAAAACGTCATAGTCTCCAAGGAAGCCGCACATCTTCACAAACCGCCTCCACCATCCTTCAAGGGGATCACTTATCAAAGAGCCGAACCCCTGTCCTAGAGTCCTCTCAAGCCTCTCCAAAACGTCATAGTCTCCAAGGAAGCCGCACATCTTCACAAACCGCCTCCACCATCCTTCAAGGGCCGAATACATAGCTTGGCAATCCCAAGGTGTCTTCATCCTCCATCCATCGAAGGAGCATCAAGCACGGATTAGTATAGGGCAATTCCCTTACTCAAAAAGTGTAACCATGTCTTCTTTTCTTTATTCTTATTCCTTGTGTAAACTTACGATTACTATGGATTTGTTTCTTGAAGTCTTTTGGTTAAATAATTTTAATTAGTTTTGTATGTCTTGTTTGGTGTTCTTCGAAATTGGTTACTCATGCTTATTTGTTCTTAACGCTTAATTTGAATGCAGGGCAATTCCCGGTTTAGATTATGATGTGTTGAATATCGGGCAATTCCCGAGTTTGGCACTTAATTATGAGATATGCATGTAAAACGTAGCTAATGACTTAGAGACCAAATAGGTTGCATGAAATTGGTTAGGTTATTAAATGATAGGTAACTTGATGAGTTGATCTTGTAAATATTAGATATAGATTGATTTTCGACAACTATGCATGTTTAGGTTTTTTAGGGTTCTTGATTGTTTGCTTGTCTATGAGTGAAACATGTTAGAATTCTAAGGTTCCTATTTGTGTATGGTTGCCACGTTTGTTCTTATATTTTGTAGGAAATTAGTTAAACAAACCAACTTTGCACCCCCATTTAAACCTAGCATAGTTATGCATGCACCATCAATCCCCGGTTAAGAACGATCCCTACTTATCAATGCTACATCTACAAAGAATGGTTTTAATTATTTTCGTGTTTGATTGAGTGTTTAAATTAAGTACTTGAAAAAATGCGAATCAATAGTTCGTAGTGATTGAGCTTTATTTGATGAACACTAATAATATTTGGTCTCGAGTCGGGTCACTTATTGGGTTAATGTTGCATTAGACAACCTTGTTTTCATTAATATTAGTTTTTCTGCACGCGCGTTGTGCTCGAGGGTGCGACTATATTTGTTTATTTTCTATAATACCATGCTTTCATTAATATTAGGTTAAATTCTGTAGGTAAAAGTTGTAGGTCATTTACTATCTAACAAAACTCGGTCAAAGGGTTTACTGCTGCTAAGGGTACTGTTCAAAGGGGGCGTTTTGGTCATTTTGCTCTGTGCCTGCTATACTCTCTCTCACACACGTCACAAGTGATCTTGATCAAAATTTCCTCCATCCCTCAATCAATTGCTCCGTCAAATTTGCTCTGAGAACCTATCTCTCTCTCTCTCTCTCTCTCTCTCTCTCTCTCTCTCTCTTGCAATCGGAAATCCTTCTCAATCATGGCTATTATCTCTGACATGCAAGAGGAGCAGAAGAGCGAGACCCAGGCCAAATCGGCGACCTCTCCGGTGGCGAGGGTGGCGACGACGTTCTTCACCATCGAACTCGAGTCTGGGCGACTGGAGAAGCTAAGAATCTAAGACGAGCTTAGAGCGGAGAAGAAGAAGACGAGATTCTTAGTCTGCTACGTTTTAGTGTCAGTCCCTAGCCTTCATCTCCCATTATAGAACGGAAAGTTCTGTTTGAATTCGTTTTCATCCCTAAATCTCCAGCTAAATCCAAACTTGGATCGAATTGATTTCATTTCAGAACACTGAGCTGTGTAAATTTCTGTTTTCATTTCTGAACACTGAGTTCAAATCGAAGAAGATACCGACGTTCGAGCTGTACCGGAGGTCGGCGATCATAGATGTATCATATGGCCATTACTTTGATTTGCGGTGCCCAAATGCCCTTCATCAAGGTTTTTTCTTTTTACAGTTTTTAATTTTTACTCTTCACTATTCAATTTGTGGTTATTTTGATTTCTGTGGTAATTGGTGTGGATGGTTTTTGAATTTTTCCTTAGAAATCAATATTTTGTAGCTCTGAAAACAGAGGAATGAAGCAAAACAACGAGATAGGGAAAAAATGAGTATAGGCCTAGGTTTAGAAGTACAGGTTTGCTTTTGTTTTTGCCTTCTAAGGACTTTGCCTATCTTATCGGTCAAAGTTTTGTTATAGGTGAATGTGTAGGTTTTATTTTCAAGCCTATAGATATTTCTTATATAACATTCATGGTCCTTACTGTACACATAACGCGTTTTCCTATTCATAAGGGATGTCAATGTAGCAAATTTTATGTTTGGTTTTGTTTTGTTTGGATTTCCTTGCTACCAGGAGATAGCAACAGCTTATTTGAGTTTCTTTTCAGGGTGCAATCACAAAAAGGATGACAGCTATTGAAGAAATGGCTGAGATAGATGTGCTCTGCAGTGATAAAACAAGAACTTTAACTCTCAACAAGTTAACAGCAGACAAGAATCTAATAGAGGTGATGACTTTCTATCCTGCGGTGCAATGAAATTTAGTACAGTTCTGCTTAAAGTATTTTTCATGAATTTAAGGTTGATGTCTCATTGTGGTTATTTGACATATACTTCCACTGTCATTTGCAGGTCTTTTACGAAAGATGTTGAAAAAGATGCAGTTGTACTGATGGCTGCAAGAGCTTCAAGGTTGGAGAATCAAGATGCAATTGATGCAGCAATTGTTGCAATGCTACCTGATGCTAAGGTGGTAGTAGACCATCTAACTGAAATTAATAATGCCATTTCTTTTATATGATTCCATTTAGTTTCGTCTTCATCAAAGGTTTACATTGAGCTGACTTTCTATAAAAGGCGAAACAGATGTTGATTTTCTCGAGCAAATCTTACCGCATTGTACAAAAGACCAGTTGATGCATATCGAGAAGATAGAGTACAAAAGTAAGCTGAGCAGTAATATATTCCATGCTATATTTTTGTTTTGCTCTGGCGATTGTTCTGAGATGTTCTTTGAATTACTTCTTTGTATGGTAGGGATCCGAGTCCAGTGACTGATAAGTTATGGAGGAAATTCTACGAGAAGGAGTTTGGTATTGAGAGGACTAATCTGGTCATCGAAAGGATGAGGAAAAAGAACGTCAATTTCAGATGGTTACAATTGTATCAGGTAGGTATCTTCCTCCAGATAAATGGATTTGTTTCTTTTACTTTCATATGGAGTTGCCAATATTTATTTATAATTATGAGCAGAATCTTTAGAGTTGATTTATGCTTCTGCCTTCATTGAAAAATTTGGATACGTACTTACCTGGGTGGTCACTGGCAGGCAAAGTTGAGGGAAGTTGATGAGGCTGAAAATGAAGCAGCTGACCGGTTGAAGAATTCGTATAAAAAAGTAGATGCGCGTAACTGCATAAGGTTTCTCCATTTCAGGATGTTGAATCGGTTCTCCTATTGATTTTATCAATTCTACCGGAGGACATTGCTCAACATTTTTATCGAACTGTTCGCTTTTCAAGTATCTCTCTTCCCCTTCTCCTTTCTACATTAAGATAGCATTGTTACATTTAGCTAAATAGGGATTAAATTTATAGTGTCATCATATATATAAATGCAAGAGATCACTAAATGCTTAGTCAAATGAGGAATCTAATCTATTTGGTGTTTTCGGCAATAATGTTTCGATCATGGAATGAGCAAATAAACCTCAGCTATCTTTTCTTCTATAACAGTTTAGATCATGATTAGTTTCTTGAGTGAGAAAAATATCAAATATTGATTCGAAAAGATTCAGAAATTAGACAACAAAATATTTTACATGCAAAAGCTGAAAAGTATATTCAGATAAGAAATGAAGTTGGCTGGAAAGAGATCAACCTTTTTTTCCATTTGTTTTTCTTACGAGTTTACTGATCCTTGGACCAAGTAATTAAAGAACAAGCTTTTTAGTACAAGTGCAAATATGATGAAATTTCCTTCTAAAAATTTGCTGAAGTTGAAGATAGTACTATGCAGGCAGTAAGTAGTACGCTAGGTCGCTAGCAACTAGCTAGCACATGATATGTGTTATAGTGAATGTAAACTAGAGCAGATCATTGATCATACTGAGCTGATCATAATATAAAAAACTTCACACTATCTTTGCAGCTATGATCATATAGTATACAGACAGAAAAAAAATATGAAACAGAATAGAGGACAGCATGCCATGACAGATATGGCTTCTGGAACATCAGCTTCCATAACAGCTCCACCGCTTTTGTAAGATTCTCCGGCCATCTAGGCTTTGTAATAGTAAACCCACTATTTTTATCCGAAAAAAGCCACACACTGTTCTAGATCGATTCTCACTTTATCATCCTCACTCAGTGCTCTCTCAAACCTAATCGCAACTTTTTGAGACAGAGGCGCCCGTGGTGTCAAAGAAGTAGTAGCAACCATTCTAGATTTTGGAGATTTGATCGGAGAAGATTGGATTGAGAGCGTTTGAAAATTTTAGAAATCGATTGATCGAGACGGAGAAGATGACGGTGATAAATCCACGGTTCGGTGGTGGGTCTTCTCCGAACTTTGCAAAAATTTGAGGTACGAAGCTCTCTCAGTCAAAACCCGATGCCTTTCCTCTCTCTCATTCCTCCCGATTTGTCTCGATCTGAGACGGAGTCGCTTAAGCTGGAGTCATGTGTGGAGGCGACTTCATCATTAAGTCGTGCCTGAAATCCGGATCATAGTCATCAACAACGAAGTGGTGCTGTTATGAGATAAGTTTGACTGCCCAGAAGAAGAAGGGGAAGGGAGGATCTACCAGGAAAACAAATCATATTCCTGACTATGTCCATTTGCTCGAATTCATGTTTGCTCTTTCGGAAAAACCTGTGTGCACTTTTGAAGGTCATTTGGATGTTAGACTGGACCTGTTGTGGTATAGAGATCAGGTCAGTTTTTAGACTGTGATCGTTCATATTTATCATTGGTTTGTTGTGTTCAATGTTGAAGCTGTTCTTATGATTAATTCTTTGCATATTCATTGGTTACAACTTATAACTATGTTTTGGGCTAAATTTTGATACGCTGTGCAGTTATTGCTTTCTTCTTCAATGGACAAAACAATTAGATTATGGAATATGGAGACCCAGACATGTTTAAGGTTGTTTGCCCACAACGATTATGGTAAGAAGTATTTTTAACATTGAAATATATCCTTATTTATGATTTTTTTAAAATATCTTCGAATTTGGTAAACATACTGGGTTTTCACAGAACCATTGTTTATTTATTGTTTGATCCTATGGTGCAGCAAATATGTCACTATTTGGTTAATAGATCTTTATTTGGTTCTTGAGTTTTAACATGCGGAATTGATGTGGTTAACATGCACACAGTTCAATCCCTTAGACGATAATTATTTTCTCAGTGGCTGCTTGATGCAAAGATTCGTTTATGGGACATACCTGATAGAAGAGTGGTAGACTGAACTGATCTTCACGAAATGATCACTGCTGCGTGTTGTATCCCAAATGGACAGGTATGAATATACCGTTATGGTTTTTCACAATGTTAGTTTTCTGCTTTCATGAACGTTACAACATGCTTAAGACCCACCGTTGACAATAGCGACGTTTTTGCGCTTCTGTCTCCACCTTCATGACTTTCACTCCACTGATCACCGATCCCAACTACGTATTTTAATCTCTCCCACCAATACCAATCTTTCATTTTCTTTCAATTTTTGTTGGGGTTTTAAAGAGGGAGCTAAAATATGGATTTTGTTGTGATCTATTGAATTTGTATGTCAATCAGTTTGGTTGATGTGGCTTGATACATGTTTCAAACCTAAGTTACTGTGTTTTGTTAATTTCCCTACGTACTAATATTAAGAATATCAAATTCTGAGTTTAATTGGCTGTATGGTCTTTTGTGTCAATCTCAATCAAGTAATGTGTGCTTATCAAACTGAAAAGCGCACATTAGTGTAAATTTTGTAGTGCCATTGTTTGGAACAAAACACACACACACACACACACATTATTGTAATAGAGGTCTCGCCATATCCTTCTTGGTATACACCACAAATTCGAAGATCAGGTTTGATAATGCAACCTCTCTCGCTCTTGATTTTGGTGATCTTTCAGTGTCTAATTTGCTCAAGCATGGTCGATTATCAAAAACAATTAAACTGGGTCTATTGGTGCTGTATACGTAGAATATTTGATTGGATAAACCTCTATGTACTCTCTCTGTAGCATTTATGTGAATAGAATGGGATACTTAAGTATTAGGAACTTGAGGATTTATATGAAACTCTAGAACACAGTTGGATTATGTTAGTCTATGTTTGAGTGTGAAACATAGATGTTGTTAAGTTAGATAGACTAACACAAAGTAATACTAAAGTAATCCAAAACATAGAAGTGCTCATCTGAGCCTCTTGCCTAAACGGACGTTGTTATATATACATATAATTAAATTAATCCTGATAGTTATATTGTGTTATGTGAAACAGACTTTTACAGTTGAACTGTGAAAATTCGATATTCTGAGGGAGCTTCATTTGCTGGAGACGCAGTATATAAAAATGAGGTACTCTTTTACTTCTCTGCAAGTGCCAAGTCCAATTTTATCTACAATGGTGCCCCTCATATAAAATAATAAAAATGAAGATCCGGAGAGACATGTACGTCTCAAGAAGTCTCAACCCTATTTTCATGCTAAAATTTGTTGTATTGTTGTCTTCATTTGCTTATACGAGACTTCATTGTTCCTTTGATTTCTCTATCAGGTATGATGTGGAAAAGGATATTTCATTGTGTTAACAAAGATATCGATTCATTATCCGTAAACTATCCCATATCAATGGAAGACAAGAAGATAAAGCATACCTCTTCAAGATCATTCTTCCTGGCTACAGTACTGAGCAAATGGTAATTAATTTTTCCCAGAATGTTCTTATATTCTGTTATGATCCTTTACAGGCTACATGTATCTTTTTATTTAATTCAAGATGTTATAAGCTTCTTCACTACTTCTCCTTTAAGTGAAATAACCAAAAATCAAAAACTATAGATTATCCTTGCTTTCTTTTGTGTCTTGAAGAGAATCCCACTGAGATTTGTCAGAAAACACCTTGGGAACAAACTTTTTGATACAACAACATTGAAATTGAAGCAATCCTCGAAGTGCTCATGGAATGTTAGTGTGACAAAATAAGGAGAAAATCTGTACTTGAAATATGGGTGGTCTGAGTTTCTGAGATGCATCCTTGGGAGACAAAGGATGTACAATGATGTAACTTTTTACCATTGTTTATGTTTAAGTAGAAATTGACTGGTATTAAACTTGCTAAATGCTATTTCGAACAATGTTTTACGTTTTAGTTCTAGATAAACTATACTCGATGAGTACTTTATGTCATTTTAACGGATAAAGGCGCGGTGTTTCACCTAGTTGATATCAAATGCAAGTTCAAAATGACTTTCTTGATTATTATATGTCATCTAATGACACGATTTTTTTATAATACGAGTTATGCAATTATTAATCACACTTAAATATACACATGACTAATTCAAAAAGTACACCTGATGTCCGCAGATGCTCCCGTCAAGACTCAAGACATCTCAGTTCTAATCCACTGTCATGTTTAAAAATGTATTTTTCTTTTAAAGTTTATATTTGAGTGAAATTGGTAACATGAGAGTGGATGAGACTGACGTTCTCCTGCACTGTGGACTGTGGTAGTCAAATGATGACCTAGCCACTGACCTCATTCCAAACGCTGAAACTGTAACACGGTAAAAATATGCAAAAAGTTAAACAAAAAAAAAGCATGAAAATTGGCTATTTTCTCTACTTTGAAAATTAAAAATCAGAGCTGGTTTGCATTAGGTAGCCGATTAAGACCAAAACCAACGCACCCTTTACGACTCGGCGTTCGCTCCTCTTCTTCTTCCCAAAATCAACTATGGCTCTGCAACTATGGGAAACCCTCAAGGAGGCGATCGTGGCCTACACAGGCCTATCTCCAGCGACTTTCTTCACGGTCCTGGCTCTACTCTTCGCCGTTTACCATGTCCTCTCCGGCATCTTTGGGCCGTCCGATAGCCACCACAGGCCGAGGAACTTAGAGGAGATGAAGCCTCTCCCGCCGCCGGTACAGCTCGGCGAGATCACCGCGGAGGAGCTCAAGCAGTACGACGGCTCCGATCCTGAGAAGCCTCTGCTCATGGCCATCAAGTCTCAGATCTACGACGTCTCGCAGAGCAGGTAAAGCTAAATTAGGGTTTTGATTATTGAGATTATGATAGTCTTTAACTGCTAGCATATCTGTGGTTGTTGAATTTTGGAGCTGAAGTAATTTGGGGGATTGGAAATTTGAAATTGTTCTGTGGACTAGAGATGACTACCTATATCTATCTATAAGTTTAGATTGAAGCTTATCAAAGTAATAAAAAATTGTGAGATAGCTGGATAGGAAAGAGTGTCTATTTAGCTCGGTTGGAAGTGTTGTGTAATTAGAAGTGTGTTAAAGTTGTTTCTTAATCAGCGTTTTTGAAATTGTCGAATTCTTTTTCGACATGCTTCTGATTATCTATGGTGTTTTTGTCAGATTGGTTGAGGTATAGTTAAGTGTGTTGATTTGGCGTACGATGACTTATTTTGTTTTGGGGTCACAGTGTTATCGGTTGCTTTAGCAGAATGAGCTTCTGCAATAAGCTTTTAACTTTTTGTTAATAATATGTTTGTTTTTGGATTTTGATTGGTGGTTTCGGATCAAAGTTTGTTTATAAGTGTCAAATGGTATTGGGGTTGATCAGCTTACCAAAGTTTTCTACTTGGGCTATATAGGTGAACAGCCAACAACTGGTTTGATGACTACTTGTACTAGTTGTCTTCTGTATAAAATAGGTTTTATTTGCATTTCACGCTTTAGCAAGGTTCTAATTTGTTCAGTTTTGAACCATTGTTGCAGGATGTTTTATGGACCTGGAGGTCCTTATGCTCTATTTGCAGGAAAAGATGCTAGCAGAGCTCTTGCAAAAATGTCTTTTGAAGACAAAGATCTAACTGGTGATACCACTGGTCTTGGTCCTTTTGAGCTAGAGGCGCTGCAAGATTGGGAATACAAGTTCATGAGCAAGTATGTCAAGGTTGGAACCATTAAGGACACTGAAAGTCAGGGAGAATCCACTGGGGAAGCTGCTAAGGCTGCTGAAGATGTGCCGTCAGAAACCCCAGTTGTTAAAACCGAGGAAACCTCCTCATCTACTGCTGAGGCCAAGGAAGAGTAATCTTGAGAGGGCAAACCAGTTTGATGGACTGCTGATGCAGTTGACCTTTGGCTGCGTATATTTGGTCACTTCCGGTTACCGCATTTTTAGCTAGGATACTTCTGTTGTAAGACTCTCAGATGTTTAAATTGCGATATAATAATCCAGCAATGTTACACTTTGTGATTTGGAGGTGCAACTTTCTTAGCATAATGTCTCAAGATACTTGGCATAATGTTGAGTACTATATACCGTTGAGAAATATATATGACTTGATTGCAAAACAGCTTTTTGGGCACGATTCAAATCTCATTTTTAAAAACTCTCTCCATAAACTCCAGCTTTGGTTCAATTCTTGTTTGTTTGTTGTTTGCCAGAAGTGATCTGGTTAACAAAGATGAACTATGGCCATGGCATTGTAAGATCTTATTCTGTACTTCTACCGTATCAGCCTAAGTTACTACACAAGATGATCGTGATATAATAACGTCAACTTTTTAGTCTAAAGCTATGTCCTTTTAGCACATGTATCTTCTATCCTGATTAGCATGCTATGAAAGCACTTCACTGATACGTAGTTTTCTTAATGTCCTCTCGTTCCCATCATCCCTCAGCAATTTAGCATCGAGTCCTGTTTGTACAGGGAATTGAGGTTTATTCATATATATACTGTATATCTGTTTTGAGATAGAACTTACTCCCAGGGGACATCACCAACAAGCATCCAGTCACCGTCCTTGTCTTCATAAGTTGGAATGTAGTCAGAATCATTGAGAAGATCCATGAGCTTCCTCTCATTCATGAAATCAATTGTGCCACCTTGGGATCCACAGTTGCCTTCATGAATTCAATAGTCGATCGATGATTAATGTCCATCCCTCAGAAGTCATGAGTTTTATTATAAAAAAAAAAGGCAGTACCAGGTAGAAGTAAATCAGAATAGTTACCAATAGTGAAGGAGCTGAACATTTTGGCAAGGGCGTCGGAGAGCTGAGGGTAAGTCTTGTACATGTTCAGGTCGACTTTTCGGAGGTAAGGCGCGCCGTCCATGCTCACCTTCACCAGAGCAGCATTGCCTCCGGCCTTGCTTTCATCAGCGGTGCTACTCTTAGGTGCACTCAATATGTTCTTCTGGAACGACCTCACTGGTGGCCAACCCACTACTTGTGCCCTAAAAATTGTAACCCCATGCATGATAATTTAGTTTTCTCGTCCTCATAATTAGTATTCTTGTTAATTAATTTACGATTAAACTTCTTTTGCATGGTGAAAAGAGCTAACATAATAATACCGTTTAAGATGTAGCTCGTTAATTTTTCGTTAATTTTGTGAAGCTTCGTCCCAAGCTAGTCTGCTGCCTATTAGGTTAGCGAAAATTAGCTAAAGTTACATTATCAAACTAAATCTGAATGACAAGTTTTCTTAGTGACTTTTTCGTTACTTAATGTGAAAAAGGATACATAATAATAAATAAAAACCTCAATATTTTTCTTTTCTAATTTTTTTCTGTCATTTTTTCTTTTTACCAGGATGTTTGTGGAGTCATGCAAGAGACTGCGCATCATGAAGGGAAAGGAGGCCGTTGGACTTGGTTAGTATCTAGCTAGCTACGTACGCTTGTTTACAGTCTGATATTACTATATATATGCTCTAGTATTATCAACTCAACTTACTCAAGTATATCTATGTTATGTTACTGCAGCACCGAGAGCTATCTAGGGATGTGACTTTCGAACCGAAAATCGAAAAAAATCTGAGTTGAAATCGACTCGTAACCGAAAAAAACCGAAAAGGGAAAAACTGAACCGAACAAAATAAAATCGGTTTGGTTTCGATTTTTTGGTTTGGAAAAATCGAACCGAACCGATTGAACCGAACCCAACGGTTGATGATATGGAGTTCTGTACGTGATACTGTAATGGAATGTACTATTTTATTGAATATATTTAGTTTGTTACTTTGTTGGTTAACTTGGTTTACTTTATTATATTGCATTTTAATGGTTTCTTTATCTTTTGTTGTTATGTAGAATTCCGTAAAGAATCTTGTTTGACTTCATCAAATGGTAATATGGGACCTCCTACAAGTGTCACTCAAGCTTGATGCAATTCAGGTATTGATGTAACTTAGTCTAGAAATTCCTAATGAATGTTTGGAGGTCAATTCTAGCAACTAGATTACTCTGCCCAATTTGTTTGTATTGGTATTATTGGGTCATCACATTCTGTTTAGAGCATGAGATTGATAATTTTACTAATTTAGATCAAAAGTGAACTATTCAGTCACTAGATTATAAATAAAGCAATGTCATATTTGATTGTTGTGTAAAGTGTAAACTGTGAACTCTGCTAGTTTGAAAAAAAATAGCACTCTGCCCAAGTATTGATGTAAGTCATGTAAATTAGTCTAGAATTATAATTTGGTACATTTTTGCAGGTTTCTTTCTAGAGACAGACACGTGAGTGCATAACTGCATACAATTGATTGAATTTAATATCAATATATGTTAAGTTAAGCATGAAGCCATGAACTTGTATTATATTTAACTTCATATGGACTTAAGCATTAAGCCATGAACTTGTATTTTATTCAACTTCAGGTGAACTTGGATTCAACTCTTATTTTTACGAAATATGATGGACATGTATTTTATTGATTGGACTTGTGTAGTTTCATTGTTTTTCTTCTTCTGAGTTTGATATCACAGAAAACCGAAAAAAATAACCGAAAAATAACTGAACCGAACGAACCCGAATATATTTGGGTTATCACTTCAAAAACTGAAAAACCGAACCGAACCGATTAAAAATTTTGGTTTAATTTTCGGTTCAAACAGAAAACCGAACCGTTTGACTCGATTAATAGCCAGAGCCATGGAGAAATGCAAGAACAGGAGCTGAAGAACTAGTGCAGTGAATTGCCACACCCTGCTCCTTTAATCTCGTCGCGGTGGCTCGTCACGCGCAGATGGATTGAGCAGGTTGTTTGGATGCGTATCTTCTATTATTTCCGGTGTAATATTATTGTTGGCATGTTTTCATATATGTGTAAGTAAGTAAAGTGAGACAATTTTCAGTTGGTGTTTATCATGGACATATTTGCATCTTAAGTATGTTTGAGGACGGCTTGGTCTTGCTTTTGTTTAATGATAATGGCTTGCTTAATAAGCACAATAATGTATGCACCCATTTATAATTTGTTGTATTCTAATGACTACTGGAGCACAGTTATCAAGCGACGAAGGTAAATTTCTTCGTCGTTAGAGGCTCACTGAGACGATGAAGAACGTATTGCTATCTTCAGAAATATCATACGTCGGTTTACGGTACTTGAGGCGACCAATATTTTTCTACATCGCTTCATAAACATGATATAACCAAATTTAGGTATCTGAAGTGACGTAGAAAAACTTGGTCGCCTCGAAGAGATCTGATGCGACGAAAATGGATCAATATTCGTCGCCTCAATTTTTTTAAACTGGATTTGTTCTCCTTCTTAAAATCAAACCCTTTATAAAGTTGAAGTTTTGAGAAAATAGGTCATTCGTGTTCTGGAGCTGTTCTTGGGCGATTTGGAGAGAAATTTGAAGAAATTGAGAAAGAAGGTTGTTCTTACCATCCATTTGATTCTTAAGTAAGGTTAGTTTAATTTTTATCCCTTTAACCCTTTTTATGACTATATTATATGTTAATTGAAAAATGAAATTGATATTTATGTGAAATTTTTGAAGTTGAATTGAATTTGGTCTTATGTTGTAGTTTTAGTGTTTGAATCATTGAATTGTGATAAATCATGTTATGGGTTCATCAATGATGTTTGAATTTTGGTTAAATTTAGTGAAATTTGTGATGATTAGTGTAGATTAGGCTTATTGGTCTCAATTAGTGGTGTTATTAGTATTAATCATGAAATCGAGCATAGGGTTATATATAATTATGGTGTTTATCAACTTAGAACTCCCGTTTTAGAATCAACAACTCATCTAGTTGATCGAGATGAGTTGTTAATTCTCGAATTGTCCCATTTTTTGACACTTTAGGTGAACACGACTTTGTTGATTCTTTTTCTATTCATGTGATATTAGTTTTAGTTTTGGGATATAGTTTGACAGTGTCTCCTTACAATGTTCCTTGAGTGCAAATTAAGTTGTTTAGATATGTGTGCACTTGGAGAACTGTAGGGAGATGCTGCCGAAATTTCCCTAAACTGGAGCTGGAACCCATGAGTGCAAGAGGGTTGACAAATGTCGTGTTCTTCTAAAGGGGATAGGACCCTACCCGGAGGCATAATGAGAAGAAGTGTGGGGACAGGTTCTGGTTGTATCATAAATGTGGTGTGGTAACTTTGTTCATATTGATTGTTTCTGTTGACAAAAAACATGGAAGGACGCCCAGAAAAAATCTGGATGACATATCCTTATGCTGATCCAAGGTAAATCACAAGAATATTCGAGTTTATGAATTTTGCTTGGCGACATAGTAACAGAGCCGATTATCACTTCTGTCCGTGCAAATGTTGTAAGAACGGTCTGTTCAAAGTTACTATAGATACCATGTATCATCACTTGTCACACAGTAGTTTGAATCCGGATTATACTGTCTAGCATCTTCACGAGGAAGTTTCAAGTGAATCGGCAATGCTCAGTCTCCGAAGACAGTGGCTTCAAGACAGAGTCGGTCCTTCTAGTGGTGTTAGTCCTTTAGTGATGATGCATATTTGTATTATCCTGGATACCATGCAGATGCACCCCAACAATTTGTGGAAGATAATTCTGACATCAACTTCAATGACATGGTAGATGATGATTATGAAAAGTACGATAGATTATTAAAGGAGTCATAGACCCCATTATATGATGGCAGTGAGGAAACTGTTTTGAGTGCCATATTAGATGCAATGGAAATGAAAAATGAAAATGGATGGTCTGACACAAGTGTTGACTCTTTATGTATTTACATTAATAAACTTCTTCCTAAATGGCACACAATTCTCTGTTCATACAAGAGAATTAAAAAAATCTTGAGTGATCTTTCACTTGGTTATGAAACAATTGATGCATGCGAGTTCAACTGTGTGTTGTTCAAGGGGACGTTTGTAAACGAGATGATTTGTCCAGTGTGTAAATCTGAAAGATATAAGCCATATATGGATGACATTCCCAAAAAATTATTTTTACTTCCCTTTGACACCAAGGTTGAAGCGTCTGTTTATGTCACCATACACTGCCAAGCATATGCGATGGCTCGGGGAGAGGATATACATGGCTGGTAGCCTTAGCCACCCAGCTGATGGAGAAGCGTTTCAATATTTTGACAGAACATTTCCAGGTTTTGCATGGAACTGTAGAAATGTGCGCCTTGGAGTTGTGACAGACGGTTTCAATCCATTTGGAACAATGGAAACTTGGCATAGTACATGGCCCGTTGTTTTGATGCCGTACAATGTACCACCTTCAATATGCATGAAGAAGGAATATAACATGCTATCGGTGTTGATTCCGGGCCCTAAATCTCCTGGAAAGTGCCTTAGTGTACTCATGGAGCCATTGATTGAGGAGCTAATACATTTATGGGTCGCTGGAGTCCATACTTTTGATCGAATAGACAATGAGGTATTCTTGATGAAGGCAGCGGTGATGTGGACTATCAACGACTTTCCTGGTTTAGGAATGCTTGCAGGCTTAACGGTGAAAAGGTACAAGGCATGTCCAATTTGTCTAGATGAGCTGACTTCAGAGCATATATGTGGGAGGATAGTTTATGAAGGTCATCAGAAATGGCTCCACTAGGACCACCCTTAGCAATTGAGTAAGGTATTTAACGGGAAGGTGGATTTTGGCGGAAGACCCATTCAGAATAATGGAGATGAAATTTTGGAGTACGTTAGGTCACACACTTACCCCATTCTTAGCCAACATGACAACTTGAAGGTGCCATACAATCTGAATAACAGACAGTGTTGGACTCACGAGAGCATATTTTGGAAGATGCCTTATTGGTCATAATTGAAGATCATAAATTGCTTAGATGTCATGCACATTGAAAAAAATGTGTGTGACAACATCCTTGCAACCATTTTTGTAATTGATAAGAAGACCAATGATGGTCCAAAATCTCGCGCTGCTTTAAAGAAGAGGAATGTACGCAAAAATTAATGGCAAAGAGAGGGTGACTAGGGGGCGGTTAAGGTTCCTCATGCACATTTTTTAGTTAAATAGGATGCTCTAGAAGATGTGTTCGAGTGGTTCAAGGATGTTAAGTATCCTCTTGGTTATGCAGGAAATTTGAGAAGTAAGGTCAAAGTTGCACCCCCGTCAAAGTTTTATGGATTGAAGACGCATGATTGCCATGTATTGCTTCAACGTCTTCTTCCAATGGTTATAAGAGGGTTCTTGCCAAATAACGTTGTGAAGCCATTGATAGCACTGTCAAATTGGTTTCGTTAATTATGCGGTAGGGAGCTGAAGAAGGAGGTTGTGCGTGACATGGAAATTGAGATAGTGTTGATTTCTGCAATTTGGAGATGATTTTTCGTCCACATTTTTTTACATCTATGGTTCATCTCATGGTTCATCTGCCCGAATAAGTATTGCTTACAGGCCCAGTACACTATACATGGATGTATCCAATTGAAAGGTATAATACTTTACACTGCTAATATTATGTTAGCGATGTAATATGTACTAACCATTTGTATGATATTACAGGCAATTAGGTCAATATAAAAAATCAATGAGGAATACACGTTACCCGAAGGGTAGTATCGCAGAACGGTAACTCGTACAGGAGTCAGTGATGTATTGTAAGTCTTATCTCAGACGGGAAGACCACGAAGAAATTGACACTTCCCCAGAGTGGAATATTAGCAATGTTTCACAACAAGTAAGACCAAAGATTATCGAGACTCGTAGCCAGTTTAGGTTTACTGAAGCAGAGACTGCTGAGGCTCACTGGCAAGTTTTGGTGGAAATAGACGAAGTTAAACCATACCTAGAAGAACATCTCACAAGGTTCAAGGTTAAATATGGTGATGATTTCGATGATCTTCGTCGTCAGAGGAGTTTTCTTCGATGGTTCTTAACATGGGTAAGAAAACTAACACTTATCTTTCACTTATTTAACACTTATCTTTCAGGTGTCTCTCAAGGATAAAAGAAGGACCAGGGCTTGGTGCTAGGGATAAAGTCATTATCCCAACGACTTCAGCAATTTCTGGTTTTTAAGTCGTGTTATGTGAACGGTGTCAAGTTTTCCTCATTTGATACAGATTAAAGAACCGTGACTCAAAATAGCGGTGTCATGATAGACATGGGTTCATCCAAGTTCTACGGCCATATTATCTATGTCAAGGTTCTAAAAGGCGCTAGGCGGAATTAGGCGGTGGAGCTACTGACTAGCGCCTATGCGTTTAGGCGGAGTTTAATCGGTAATTAAGCGGTAATTAGGAGGATCATTTTTTATATATATTTAATTAATTATATATTTATATGGTATATTGTAATTTGAAACATAAAGTAAAAATTATAAATAAATATCATAAAAATTCTAAATCAAGTTTATAAAGAAATCCAATTAACCATCAATCTCAATTTTTTGAAATAGATGTGCATAAACAAGAATCCCAAGAATATGAAATTATCTACTTCGAAGCTGATAATTCACAAATCACAGTACATTATGAGTTTGTGGCAATGAATCTTACATTATAAACTTTCAACCATGGAAACCATTCAAACATAAAACTTCACGGAATCAACCATTACTCTTTCACGGAATCAAGTTTTGTTTGTGTGATGGCCATAGACACTATGCTCCTGCCCACATTTAACCATATCAAATTATCAACATATAACAAACAAGAATGACAGCGGTGGACGGCAAGTGGCGGCGATGACGACGACGACGGTGATCGGCGAGCGGCGTCCAAGTCGCGGCGTTTGTAGAGGGAGAGAGACGACGTTTCGCAAAAGAAATTGGATTGGATTTTCTGTTTAGAATTCATTCATTTGCGTTGTACTTCTTAATTTAAAAAAAATTGCCTAGGCGGCACTTTTTTGCCGATTAGTCGTTAGTCGCCCGCCTAATTGCCGATTAGTCGGTTCCCGCCTAACTACCCCGCCCAGGACCAAAATTAGGCCAAAAGATAGTTTTTTCCGATTAGTCGGTGCTTAGGCGGCCTATGCGGCCATTTTTTTTAGAACAATGATCTATGTAATCGAAGTATTATATGCAGGCCGTATGCCAGTGGTGTTGTTCAAGTGCACATGGCACAATTCTGAGGATGAGGAAGAAATTGACACCGTCAAGTTAGATCATGGACTAATATCAGTGGATACAAACATCAGTTACTATGAGGATTCACCCTTCACTATTGCAACCAAAGCAAAACAAGTATTCTACATAGACGATCCAAAGGTGGGTGGTACTTGGAAGGTAGTACAAGAAATGTCGCACCGAAACATCTACAATGCGGAAGTACTTGCCCTAGATGAAAGCAGGTCGCCTATAGGTAATCATATCATCGAACCTTATCAAGAGAACACTCCCATGGTGATACACTTTTACCAAGATCTTCACCTAGTTTTGGATGAAGAAGAAGACGAAGAGGACGACGAACCTAACAAAGACCTATTAGAGCAATACGAAGACAAAGACGAAGACGAAGAGAATGATAAAGAGGATGGCGAGGAGGAAGACTAAACTAATATTATTATATATTTGAAAACTAATTTCGTATATGTAAACTATGAATTATGTATTTGAAAACATTAAACCTAATTTTTGCATTTGTAAAAAGAAAACAAAATGAGGCGACCAAGACCTTAATGTTTGTCGCTTCAAATTGTACGAGGCGTCAAGAAAGTTGAATCTTCGTCACTTCGGTTAGGGTTATTAAAATATTATCTGTATTCCAGGCGACCAACCCTAAATCTCCTAGGTGGTTATGGACAAAAGCTTCGTTGCTTCATCAGTTCCAGGCGACTAAGAAATCGAGTTTCGTCGCTTCATCACTTCTAGGCGACCAAGAAATCAAGCGTCGCTGCTCCATCACTTCAAGGCGACCAAGAAATCCATCGTTGTCGCTTCATCACCTCCAGGCGAAAAATCAAGGAATCTTCGTCGCCTCGTTGAGATTAAATTTCCACTCAGCACGATTTCTTTCTTCTTCTTCTTCGTTTATTCTTCTTCTTCACTCCTCCGCCCCCAAATTCACTGGTCTTCCCCGTAAACCGTAAGCCACCTCTCCCCGAAACCTTAAATCCCCTCCTCTCCCCCATAACCCATCGATCCCCATACCCCACCTCTCCTCGCATACCTAAATCTCCATCAAGAAGGCGTCGCTCAACAGGCTCAAGTCCGGCGCCGAGAAGGTTTCTGTCTCTATCGAAGTAAACGAATCGAGTCTCCTCGAAACCCTAAATCTCCGTCGAGATTGCATCTAAATTGGTGGCAGGTTTTGGTGTTCCAAGCTTATTGATTTTGGTACAGTTTTATTGATTTTGGTGTTCCAAGCTTATTGATTTGTATTACACTAAAATTGAAGTAGTCCTTAGTGTACTCAGCATGTGGGATTCTGGTATTGTGAATTTGGGGATAGAAGAGACTTTATCTACGTGTCATGAGTAAAACAGTTCAAGCATTCTAAGTGAGATTACTGCCTTATTCCTAGTTATTCTGATTGTCTTGTTCTATTGTACTAGTACTGTCATACATACAAATTAAGATGTTTGTTCTTTCTTTTCTTGTCTCTTCTGTATCTGGTTGGCTAGCTGATGCCTTGAAGCATGATGAGCTACCTAAATATATATATATATATATATATATATATATATCGAACAAGAATAAGTTGGAATTTGGTAAATGATGCAGACAGTGTAACGTCTCATGATTGACAAATGCATGCTCTGTTTTTGTTGGTTGATTTGAAACAGATATAAATGTGCATTTCTGTGTCCATGTATATTCTGTATCGGCATGCATCAGATGAAGTTTGTATTGATCAACTCACAACCACCATGTATCATCGGTTTGCTTTCGGAATGGCCGTACTTTCGTGAATTTGTGTTCTTTGATTTTTCTCATCAACTCTTTTTTTTGTCTTCTTCTTTTCTTTATGTATGAAGAAATCAGTACAACATAATTAATCACGTACGATCAATCTAATATGATATATGTACATCATAATACGAATAGTTAGGTATTGATGAGTGTATGTGGAATAGTGTGTGTCATTGTTTACGTCGTGAGACTGTGTGGAGAGCCCCCTTCGCCTTTTTACTAGTTACTTATCAGGATTACCAGTTTTGAGCTGTCAATTTGGTTTAAAATTGCAGAAATTTAGTCGAAATGTAGCACGAAGTGCTTTTTCTCGTTGCTTATTGTTGTTCCTCTTATGTTGGATCTTACAGAATGACTCTCGGGAGTACGGCACACTCGATGAGGAGAGCGACGCTTGAGCGTCGACATGCGGCGACGGCTACCGTGGTTGCCTAGAGACGCCATCCAAGCTTCCTCCGTAGCCTCTTTCCCAGCAGGAAACACCGGCCCCACCGCTCGAAGACACTACACCGTCAGTGAAAAACAGCGCTGTGGTATCCACCGGCGCCACTGCCGCCGCCCGCCCTCAGCATCCGCTGCAAGAAGACTAGACTTCCAGGTCCACTGTTTGTCTCTCATTTTTATGTTACTGAATTGGTTTGATAAATGTATAACTGTTGGTAATATTGGTTTGAGCAGACATGGTGGATATGGCAACCGGAAATGCGATGAGGATGCAACGCGGGGTCGCTGTCGGCACAAAGACTGAGTACCTCGTCCAGCTGAACAACAATCAGCGACTACATGTGCCTTACTCTATAAGGCATCGAGGGTCTGTGACGAGAGAGTGGAGAAGTCTGATGTCCAGAGACATTGGCAACATCATCCGCAACAAAGTTCCCATGCTTGCGCCTAACTTTTTGGGACTTAAAGATGAGCACCGCGACATCGTCAATATAAGTATTGAGGTACACTTTCTGCGCTTAGACCAATTTTTTAATTTAGGGTTTATGTATTTAGTAAAGAAAATTAACACATTTTTATTTTATATGCTAGACGAATTAAGATATCCCTACAACTGAGGTAGACATGTGGAAATTCATAGACTTGAAGGCGCAAACAATATACAAGGTCTGGAAGTATGATTGCCATCAGCATTATCTCCACATCGGCAAGGACATTCCTGCCGAGTTTCTAGGGAGGGAAGAAGAATGAGAGTGCACTACAACATTTTTTAGTATTGCCAGCGATTTTAAATCGCCGGCAATAGTTTTTCAAGTATTGCCGGCTATTTTTCCCCCAAAAATCGCCGGCAATACTTTTTTTTTATTATTTTTTATTATTGCCGGTGATTCTTCCTCCAAATCGCCGGCAATAATTGGCCGGTAATAATAAAAAAAAAGTATTGTCGGCGACTTCCATGCAAGTCGCCGGCAATAATAATAATAAAAAAAAAGTATTGCCGGCGACTTGCATGGAAGTCGCCTGCAATACTTTTTTTTTATTTTTTATTACCGACCAATTATTGCCGGCGATTTGGAGGAAAAATTTCCCCCCAATAATAAAAAAAAAAAGTATTGCCGGCGATTTTTGGGGGAAAAATCGCCGACAATATTTGAAAAACTATTGCCGGCGATTTAAAATCGTCGGCAATACTAAAAAATGTTGTAGTGGTGGTTAAAAGGCTATTTCGAAGACCCTGATTACCTGGTAAGCTTTATAATCTATTTGCAGAGTTCTTGGGCATGATTTTAAATTTAAATATTTATCTATTAATATTTCTAAATTATTGTTTTGTGTGGCAGAAACTGTGCTCATGGAACAGGGGAAATAGAAACAAAAAGAAGGAGCAACAACTCAACCACTATTCAGGCTCCCTCGCACTCTCATACCAGAGCGAAGTGTTGGAGAAGAAGGGTCATAAAGCCCTGGCTGTTCAGACTTGGATTGATGTGTTGAGCCGGACAAGAATGCGGCTGAGAAAGTGGTGAGCGGAAATATATTAAGTTACGTTATTACAATTATTATTTTTACCATATATTTAATATTATTTAATCATAATTGAGCAGGAAACGGTCAAGCGAAGGCTTGACGAAGTGTTGTCTCAATAAGATGATGCAGCGACTGAGGACAACGAAGATGTTGTTTAACGAGAGTTTTCTCTTCCTCTTGATACGCAAATAAATATCATAGAGGAGGAGATGGGTGCAAGGCCCGGGACCTCTATAAGAGGTAATACATAACATATATTCGTGTATGATCGCTTTTCGTGTATGATTGATACATATTTATTTGTTCATGTTTGTCGTGGCAGGGGTGGGGCGTGCGATCACACGCGAACCCAAAACCAAAGGAGGTGCCCGGGTGAACAACAATGCTGAGGAAACCAAGATGCTGAAAAGGGAGGTTACGGAAGCGAAAGAGGTGGCACGTAAGTCGAGAGATGATTATAATGCGCTCGCCGAAAGGATGAGAGAAATGGAGGCCTTAATACGATCTATCCAATCTGGGGGTCATCAAGCTACAGTTCCTACCCCTACTCCTGGCACCCAATCTAGCTACAATTTGCATGTCGACCAAGACTTAAATTTGTGAACAATGGTAGAATGCATTTGTATAAACATCAAACTATTACGTTTAGATTTGAGGTTAATTTTTGTGTATAGATGATTGTGTGTGTTGAATGAGTTTGTTTTGTACATATTGTGTGTTGAGAATGATTTTGTGCACATCGTGTGCATAATTGTGTACTGTTGTAACTTGCTACGTAAAAACTAAAATAGTTTTTTTTTACCGTCATCCAATGGAGCGACGAAGATAGGCCAAATTTCATCGCTTAATATAACATAGAGCGACAAAGATAGGCCAAACTCCGTCGCTTTATGTAAGACCCTATAGCAGATCTTGGTCGCCCCAACCTCATCAATATTGGTCGCTCAATTTAGGAGAGACAAAAAATCCTCCTCTAATCGTCGCCGCAATATTGTTTGGCAACTAACTTGGCTTCGTCGCTTCAATGATTTTTAGCGACGAAGATTTATAAAAGTACGTCGCCAAAGGGTGGCGAGACGAATATGAGGCGATGACGCTTAAGCGAAGAAGAGGAGGTCACTAGCCGTCGAGGCGACCATTATACTGCTTGGGCAGCGAAAAATCTTCGTCGCCTTATTTTCGGCCTGTAGTAGTGAATGTGTGTTTTCTATTTTAGACCCTGAATCTTCTATTTAAGTATCTTGTATAATAACCGATATATAAACGACTAGGAAGATCAAACTTTTTTTTTTGTCAAAGAGTAACTTTCATAAATAAACTCGGAGGGAAAACCCTTTGTTTGGTGGAGAAATCTAATGGAAATGGTGGTGTTTGATCTGATATTTGTCTATGGTTTTGTTTGGAAGTGTGTGTTTTCATAGTTACTGTTTAGTTCAGAATTTACTTCATCATCTTGTGGGTAATTTTCTGCTTTGAAATACTTGGCTATAGAGAAAATGCAACAGGGAAATGTCAAATTACTAGTGACCTGTGTCACCTTTTTAGTTTAGGAGGTAAAACCATAGAAGCTATGTATTAGATGACTCAGGTTGTTCTTAAAATCCATACGACCAAAAACAAATTACATAGTGAGATATTTTACACATATATACAGAAAGACAGAAAGATTCATCTATTGGCACCACATTTTACATCTCCCATGGCAGTAGCTCCGAAGCTAGCTGAAATGGAAGTAGCCCTTTGTTGTGTGCATTTTTTTGGAGCCTAGGAAATCTGAGCCGCGAGCCTGCACCAAAAACATCTCGGTTACATAAGAAAAGGGCAATGAAGCACACGACGATACATATGTATTCTTCACAATACATTTTCATGAAGAGTTCCTGATTGAAATTTTTTTGAACTAAATTAGAGGTCTGATCTGATTATTTTGATGTATCACCAAAGGTAAGTAACAACGAAAAAACTCTAACTTTGGGAAATATAAATTGAAAGTGTTTGAATCAGTTGAGAAAAAGGCATATGAAATACCTGTGTATATTTAAGTGTCCGTATTCAATGTTCTGAAATACAAGGGAAGGGACTTGTTGGACGTTATAGAAATCTTCTCTTCCTTCCTGAAGCCTAGTGCAGTCTGTTATATGCATCTTGCTGATATTAATTTTCTTGAGGGTAGTAATGTATCTCAGCCCCTCTGGAAGTCTTCTCAGTTTTGGGCAAGAGTAAATGGACAATTCCCTGAGCTTGGGCATGCCTCCTTTCTCCACCTCCTAGTTCTCTAATTCTTCGTTCCAGTTAATCGTTAGAACTTGAAGAAGTGGAAAGCCTCCTTCAGAGATAACCAGCCTCGACAACTTAAAACGCACTTCGTACAAAGTAACCTTTGTTAGATTTGGTAGCTTCTTCAATACTGCTATTTGGTCGTCCTTCAAATAACAGTGGGACAAGTGTAACTTGGCCAGGTTAGGATAGTAATGTGGGTCTTGAGGTAATTCTAATGATAAACGATCCAACCTGAGCTTGTATATGTGCCGATAGCTTAAATATATTTGTGTATGCTCACTCAAGTCAAAAATTTCAAAGCCATTAGATACTGAAAGGGACCGAAGACGGTTAAGAGTGCTGCTTGCAGATTTCAATACTTGTTCTATATTCTTCAAGGGCATTGATACATGTAGAGTCAATTTTTTAAGACCGATCAACTCTGCTAGCTCATTCCATACAAAATTATTGTTATTATTCTCCAAAGTCCGCAAATTGTCAAGATTAGACACTTGTTGTTTACCGATGTGGTGATAGAATGGGAAGTATAAGTGCCTCAATTGCTTCATTTTCCCAACGACATTTGGGCTTGCCTCAAATCATGATCCACAGAGGTCTAGAGTTTTCAGACATGTCAAATTAGCTAGTGAATATGACAATCTTTTTATCCAGCTATTCACTAGACTTAGATACCTCAAGTGCACCATCTTCCCGATTGAACTTGGCAACTCCAGTCTCCCCTCTGGTCCACCAATATGTTCAAGTTTCAGCATTCTCAACAATTTAAAATCCTTTAACATGGATTGCAGTAATCTTATGTTTTATGGCCTCCAATCCAATGAGCCAAAGTATAATAGAGACCTAAAACAACCATCTATTTTATCAGGAGGAACCAAATTATTAGCATTCTTATCCACGTGTACAGTTAATTTTCAAACTTTATCCATCACCATTGTTTCCATGGAAGAAGAAGCCTCGTCTTTTCGTAAATTGACCACCTGAAGAAAATTCTCCTCATTTGCCTTCAACAAGCACATGTCCCGCACAAGATCATGGAGACGACATGATTTGATCTTTCTAATGGTACCTTGCTCCCCTATTTGGACAAGACATCTCTCGACCAACTCACTTAACCAATTGTATGCTATTTCCTCCAATGTCTCCACTGAACCTTGTCTTTGATTTGCAGTAGATATGAAACCTTCTGCTATCCAGAGTTGGGTAAACATCTTTACTCCTATCTTAGAACCTTCAAGAAATTGGCCAAGATACAAAAAAACACGGTTTCAAGTGATATGGTAGGTCATCATAGCTCAATTCCAATACTCGTGTTGCACCTTCATATTCCATTTCAGAACCTTTTCCCCTGCTTATCAATACGTGAACATTCTTCAACACCGTTTTCCAATCATTAATAGTATTTTTTCTGGCTAGAAGTCCTCCGAGCACAATGATGGCTAATGGTAGTCCCCTACAATGTTGAAGCATTGTCTTTCCGAGATCTTTCATCTTTGAGTAGGTTTTCGGGTCTGTAAAACAAGAAAAATATATTTCCTATTATAACAAGGAAAAAATTATACTTAATAATCATTAGCTATACTGCTAATCACCATGCCCATTCCGAGTTATTGTAAATGTAAGGATCCTAAATGTAATATTCCTAGAGTCATGCACTTTTATAGAGAAGTAAGGATTAACTCTATATGCTTTCGTACAAAATAATATTGTGCCAAATATGCTACATTCTAGTTTCCTTAAACAAATAGAATGTAAGTAGCAAAAAAGTGGAATGTACGTACATATTTCATCTCGTCCAGTCATTGCAATCTTCTCGAGCAATTCACAACTTTCATCGTCAGTTAGAGAATGAGGTTGGTAGAGCACAACATTATTATTTACATGTAAAGCTACTTCTCTGTTGCGAGTAGTGAGTAACTGCTTTTTGATTCGTTATTTCATGGAAATGCAGCTTTCAAAGAATTCAATGTCTCAATTCTCCAAACATCATCAAGAACCACCAAACATCTTCTTTCTTGTTGAAGAAGATAAAGCTTCTTAGCTATTTCATCATCTTTCATTTTTCAATATTCTTCCTTTCATAGTTTGTTGGAGAAAGGAGCTTCACAAGAATGCCTTCCCAAACCTCCCTTTCATTAAATTGTTGAGAAATACACATCCAAGTAGAGTAATCAAAATGACTTGCAACCTCTCTATGATGATAAACTTGTTTAGCAAGAGTGGCCTTCCCTAAACTGCCCATCCCCCATATTGACACAACTTGGTGAGAATTTGTATCATCTTTCAACAAATGCATAGCAACTTGGTTTACATCATCCTCTAGCCCAACGACATCATGTTCAATAACATGAGAATAAGTTCGCGTGAGTTTTTGTTGAACGGAGGTGGCATCTCCGGTCTCCTTTGTCGCCTTTAAGTTATACTTTTCCATCCTCGAGCTCAGATTAGTAAGTCTGATTGTGATGCTCTGGATCTCTGAGCCAATCTTGTGAAGATGAACCCCTTTTCTAAGGATGCAAGCAAAGCTTTTCACACCATATATAAAACCTCTTCTGCTCCTAAAAGCCACCTCGAATGCATAAACTTCAATAACATCCTCCAAGTCATAAGCAACATCTTTGATCTGTGCAACCCAAATCCGCACTCTGTCTCCATTGCTTTGTCTGGCATCTGCATCTTTCAGAAAGCCCTTCATCAACCGTAGCTCATCTACAGCAGCCTTCACTTGATCGTTGACTCCATACAGGAACTTGGCTTCTTGAATGGCAAAGTCTCCAAGCCTTTCCACCACAAAGGAAACAACAGCCTCAGCCATATTCTGGTCGAAATCAAGTTTAGCAAATAATTTCTCTTCTGTAATTCAAAAGGATGAAATTGGTGTTGTTAAGTAAACTAGTGTCTTACATATATATGAATTATCTAGCTAGTCGATCGATTCCTCGTAGCAGAAAGTCCACCTAGATGACTCAACCACCCTGCTCAGTTATCTGTTTCAACAACGCGACAAGCCGACAACTACATCTCTTCTTTAACAATTAGAAGATATTTTTTAAATTTGCGACTAACCTTATTTTCGAATACTTTCATGATGTAGCTAGTGTGTCACATATCGATGTATGAACCGTCTAGTCTAGTCGGACCAATTCATCCCATAAAAAGTCACCTAGCTGGTGTTCATCTCAACCTAGCTTGCTCAATTGTGTGTTTCAGCAACGCGTATAAGTGTATACGTATGTCGACATATGCATATCACCTTAATCAATTGCAGAAGAGACAATTAGCTAGCCTTCATTCCCAATAGTTTTATGATGCCTTGTGTCATGCATGATCATCAACTCGGCTTTAATTAATTATCCAGTTGATTTACTATACTTAGAGATGTTTTAACTAATTATCCAGTTGATTTACTATACTTAGAGATGTTTTAACACATTGTTTGACTAATGCAATCATTAAACAACAACAATTTGGCTTTAATTAATTATCCAGTATATTTTCTATACTTAGAGATGATTTAACACATTGTTTGACTAATGCAATCACTTAACAACAACGTACAAATTGGCAATAATTAATTATCCAGTTGATATACAACAATTTGGCTTTAATTAATTATCCAGCTGATATATAACATTGTTTGACTAACACATTGTATCATGATCATCAACTTGATTTTAATTAATTATCCAGTTGATTTACTATCCTTATTCTATTCTATTTTCTACTTAGTGTTGTTCATCATAAAACTACAACAATGAAAAGACAAAATTAAATGAGACTTGATGCAGCCAGCTTGTAACTGAGTATTATAAGCGCATGCATGTGTACGAAGTGATATCGATGTAGCTATATATGCAACAACGGTTCTTATAGCAGATACGTACATATACTCTTTTGAGTATGCTTGAGCTAGAGAAACCAAGGGTTCTTATCGATTTACAATGGTTTTTGATAACTAGCTACTTTCTGGGGTAATACTAGCTAGTAACTAATATAGTGTCAACAGAAATTGTCATCTTTAACGAAAACGTGCAGAAATTAAAGTTGAACGTACTAATTATAAAGCTTAATTATGCATGATGTAATTTTGTTGTTCACTTTGAAATCAGTACAAAATTCCTTAAATAAAATAAGATGAAATCCATATGAAGGGCCGAACGTTTAAGCATGAGTGGTTGTGGATTGGGAAGTTATAATTCCACCGTCAGATTTAGATTCAAGATGGAAGCAATTCTTTGACCTTGATCAAGGTTTCCCGGTCTGACCAGGAGAACACAACTGACTAGAAATAGATCTCTCCCGCCAATTCCTGTGTTTTACACTTGTCACTGACGCACTACTGACTCGCACTAAATCAAACCCTAACCGCCATGGCCGCTTCTGCCTCCGCTGCTGACTCATCATCATCCCAATTTCACGTCAGCGCCAGCGTGGAGGTCACCAGCCCCGTTCGCATACAACGTCGTCGACGCGTTCTTCGCCGGAGGTTGGTGGGAAGGAGTCGTCACCAGCCACTGAGCTATTTGGGGGCCAGGGTGGGCCTGGGCCCCCCCTCAATTTTTGGGAAAAAAATAGTTTATTAGTATTATAATATAAATATTATAATTTATTTGAAGTATATCTAAACTTCAATTACGTGTATGAGTGTATGATTAATTCAAATTTGACGACTTTATAAGAATATTATATATTATTTCAATAATGAAGTCTAAATATTAGATCAATTAAGATTTAATCTCTTACCAGGTTTAAGATTTTATGGTATTTTTTTCTTTATAAAAGTTCTACCGTTCCTGAGATTAAAATACAATCATTTTTGTTAAGTTGATTAGATATGGAGAGATACTTCAAAAAACAAATCCTCTTCTTCTACTCCAACATTAGATGAGCAACCACCTACGAAAATTCAAAAGAAGAATAGTAACAATATGAAAAAGTTTCGTGCTAGAGATATGACAGAAAAGTATCCATCGGATCCTGCTAAACGCCCGCCAATTTCAAGTTATCATCCTAACATTCAAGAAGAAGTTCGAAGATATTATCTACAACAAGCCCCTTGTCGACCTAAACATCATACTTTTCCTTTTACGGAATTTGAAGACAAAAGAAGAAGAAAAGAATGTTTATTTGTGATTTGTTTATTGAATTTTCATATTGGTTAAAGTACAATATTAAAGAGGATGCTGTATTTTGTTTATGTTGTTATCTTTTCAAACCAGCTATTGGAGAACAAGGCGGTGATGAAACTTTTGTTGGTGCTGATCATGGATTCAGTAATTGGAAGAAGAAGCAAACGCTAATATCACATTTTGGAGGATCAAATATTACTCATAATCAGGCTGTGAGTAATTGTGATGTTTTATCAAACCAAAAACAAAACATTGAAACTGTTTGGGCAAAATATACAGATCAAGATTGAATTGACTACCCTAAACGAGACTATTTTTTAAGTTTTTCATTTAGACCCCCCCTAACCGAGAATCCTGGCTCCGTCCCTGGTCGTCACAGAGGTCAAAGACAACGCGCAGTGTTCTTTCAATGCGTGAAGAAGAAGATCGATTTCAAGGCCGATGAAAGCTTCTGGAAGAAGACGATGTGAAAAGTAATGTGTGTATTTATTACTGTAAAATTGAGCACATTAAAATTGATTTCTAGGGATGTAATTCTGAAAGATTATGAATTTTGGAAGTAATCTGAATATGAATATGGAACTGATAAGGTGTAAGTATTAAATCAACATTATTTATTTGCTGTTGATTTTGAAAGAGAGATTATGAGAATCAGGAGTGAGTAATCTTGGGTATTATATGCGACAACATCCAAGGCATCACCAAGCCGGCGATTCGTCGTTTGGCTCGCAGGGGAGGAGTGAAGCGCATCAGCGGCTTGATCTACGAGGGGACACGTGGCGTGCTCAAGATCTTCTTAGAGAATGTGATCAGGAATGCGGTGACGTATACCGAGCACGCGAGGAGGAAGACGGTGACGGCGATGGACGTGGTGTATGCGTTGAAGAGGCAAGGGAGGACTCGGGTTTGGTGGCTAGGGTTTTGGGGCGTTTGGGGTGGAGTCTGAACAAGTCTTGCGGTCAAGAAAGAAACAAAGAAATGGGTTAATGGAATTGTGTTTGTTTAGTTTGTTTTAGGTGTTTATGTGTTTGTGCTATGTAGTATGTAAGTAGGGACTCCTATGTTGTTTGGGTTTGGAAATGGAATCTAATGGAAATGGTGGTGTTTGGTCTGATATTTGTCGATGGTTTTGTTTGAATGTGTGTTTTTCATAGTTACTCTTAGTTCAGAATTTACTTGATGATCTTGTGGTTAGTTTTCTGTTTTAAAATACTTTGACTATAGTGAAAATGCAACAGTGAAATCTCATATTACTAGTGACCCATAAGTTTGTTCTAATTCTATACAATCAATTTAGTTGGTAATGTGTAATTTGCACAACTGTATCTCAAGAGGAGGTAAAACCATAGAAGCTATATAAGATTACTCAGGTTGTTCTTAAAATCACCATAGAAGCTATATAAGATTACTCAGGTTGTTCTTAAAATCCAATAATCCATACAACCAAACACAAATTACAAAGTATGATATTTACACATGTACAGAAAGAAAGACAGAAAGATTCATCTATTGGCACCACATTTTACATCTCCAATTGGATGTAGCTCCAATTGTTGTGTGCATTTTTTTGGAGCCTAGGGACTCGGAGAATTCATGAACCTGCACCAAAACCATCTCAGCTACATAAAAAAATGGCAATGAAGCACACGACGATACATGTATCCTTCACAATATATACATTTTCATGAAGAGTTTCTGATTGAAATTTTTTGAACTAAAAGTGGTGGTTTGATCTGAGTGTTCTAATGTATCACCAAATCTAAGTAACAAAGTAAAAACTGTTAATTTATGGGAAATATAAACTAATTTATTGTATCACCAAATCAATAATTGTCATTTTGAAAGTGTTTGAGTAGGACGAAGAAAAGGCATAAGAATTGAGAAATACCTGTGTATATTTGAGTGTCAGATATCCTCGATCATCGGAGTTTTCATCTTGACTTTATAGCTGGAATACAAGGGAAGGTACGTGTTGGAATTTATAGAAATCTTCTCTTCCTTCCTGAAGCCTTAGTACGGTATGTTATATGCATCCTGTTGATATTTATTTTCTGGAGGGTAGTAATGTATCTCAGCCCCTCTGGAAGTCTTCTCAGGTTTATGCAATAGTGAATGGATAGTTCCCTGATATTAGGCATGCCTCTTTTCTTCACCTCCCAGTTCTCTAAATCATTGATCCATATAAGAGATAAAACTTGAAGCTGTGGAAAGCGTCCTTCGGAGATACCCAGTGACTCCCTCCCCTCAAAACTCATGTTGTCGAAAGTAACCTTTGTTAGATTTGGCACCTTCTCCAATACTGCTATTTGGCCGTCCTTCAAATAGCAGTCGGACAAGTGTAACTTGGTTAAGTTAGGATAGTAATGTGGGTGTTGAGGTAATTCTACTGAACAACGATACAACTTGAGCTTAAATATATGTGCACTGCCAAATTCTAGGTCATAATGATACAACAAAAGAGATCGAAGACGATTAAGAGTGCTGCTTGCCGATTTTAATACTTGCTCTATATTCTCCAAATGGCTTGACATAAATATAGTCAATTTTTTAAGACTGATCAACTGTACCAGCTCATTCCATTCAAACTCAGAACTATTAATATCCAAAGTCTGCAAATTGCCAAGATTAGACACTTGTGCCAAGATTAGACACTTGTTGTTTACCAATTCGGTCATAGAGTGGTAAGTATAACTGCCTCAATTGCTTCATCTTCCCGACCACATTTGGGCCTGCCTCAAGCCATGCTCCACGGAGGTTTAGAGTTTGTAAACTTTTCAAATTAGCTAGCGAAGATGGCAATCTTTTTATCCGGCTATTCAATAGACTTAGATACCTCAAGTTCACCATCTTCCCAATTACACTTGGCAACTCCACTCTCTCGGCTGATCTAGCAATACGTTCAAGTTTCAGCACTCTCAACAATTTAAAATCCTTTAACATGGATTGCAATAATCTAATGTTTTGTGACCTCCATTCTTCCAATGAGTCGAAGTATAATAGAGACCTAAGACAACCACATATTTTATTAGGAGGAACCGAATTATCAGCATTCTTATCCACTTGTATGGTTAATCTTCGAACTTTATACATCACCCTTGTTTCCATGGAAGAAGAAGCCTCGTCTTTTTGTAAATTGACTACCTGAAGAAAATTCTCCTCTTTTGCATTCAACAAGCACATGTCCCGCACAAGATCATGGAGACGACACGATTTGATCTTTCTAATGGTACCTTGCTCCTTCACTTGGACAAGACATCTCTCGACCAACTCACTTAACCAATTGTATGTTATTTCCTCCAATGTCTCCACTGAACCTTGTCTTTGATTTGTAGTAGATATGAAACCTTCTGCTACCCAGAGTTGGGTCAACATCTTTACTCGTATCTCGGAATCTTCAGGAAATTGGCCAAGATAAAAAAAACAAGGTTTCAAGTGATACGGCAAGTCGTCATAGCTCAATTCCAACACTCGTGTTGCACCTTCATTTTTTCAGAACCTTTTCATGTGCTTATGAATACGCGAACATTATTCAACACTGTTTCCCAATCATTAAGATCTTTTCTGACTAGAAGTTCTCTAAGCACAGTGATGGCTAATGGTAGTCTCCCACAATGTTAAAGCATCTTCTCTCCAAGATCTTTCATTGTTGAGTAGGTTTTCGAGTCTGTAAAACAAGAAAATGATATTTCCTATTGACACAATGAAAAAACTATACTTAATATTCATTAGCTATACTAGCTAGTCTCCATGACATTCTAAGTTATTGTAAATGTAAATATGAGAAATGTAAAATTCCCTAGAGTCATGCACTTTTATAGAGAAGTAAGGATTACAAAGGATTAAAACTATATATTTTCGGTCAAAATAGAATGTAAGTAGCAAAAGATTGAATGTACGTACCTATTTGATCTCGTCCAGTCATTGCAATCTTCTTGAGCAATTCCTAACTTTCTTCGTCACTTAGGGAATGAGGTTCGAAAAGGAAAGCCTTTCTATCTGCATGTAAAGCTACTTCTCTGTTGCGAGTAGTGAGTAGCATACTACTTTTTGATTCATTATTCCATGGATATGCAGCTTCCAAAGAATCCAATGTCTCAATTCTCCAAACATCATCAAGAACCACCAAACATCTTCTTTCTTGTTGAAGAAGATAAAGCTTCTGATAGTCGCATATTTATGTGTCTATTAGGTATTTAATTCATTCCCTATATTTAGTTTATTGTTATATATTGAGTATTTTAATTATGTTTATTGTGTTAATAGGTTTTGTGGAGAAATAAAGGAAAATGAGATAAAAGAGGGATTCCTAGCACTCAATAAGGAGAAAATAAGGAGTTATATGCAAATAAAGAAGCCTGGACTAATGAGGATTTGGAGAAATCAAATCAAGGAGTATATAAACTCATCTTAGGGTTTTGGAAAAGGCAAATCAGAAATTTTGGAGCATAATTTCGAACAAGGAGAGATAGAGCCGCAGAAGAAAACTTGTCAGCCCAGTTTCGACCTGTCGAGGACATTTTCTCGACCCGTCGAACTGTCGATCAGAGCCATCTTTCTTCATCTCTTTTGTTTGTGTCAACTCTATGATTTGCTTTGATTATTTCATTATGACTTTTAGTAGCTAAACCCATTGTTAAGGGGCTGCTTGAAGCCCCATACATGAAGTCTTTTTAATGCATACACTTTAACCTAGTTTTGCATATTCTTTGAATGAAGTTTCTTTCTCTATGTGGTTCAGTGATGAATTTCTTGTATGTTTACTTTGGTGCGCAACTTAGTATACATGATAGGATTCTATTGTCATGAGATACGGGCGACTGGAGATAATTTTTTCCACCGAATTCTCTACAGTGATACACCGGATAGATTATTTCGTCGGGAGATTGAAATCCATAGGTCTAGTGAGACACGCATATAGTGTACTTGTGAACTCTTTGTAGTTTCTCAAACCTTTTTTAGAACTTAATACTTTCTTCATTGTAAACCTTGGGGTCCATGACTATGAGTTCAATAGAAGAATAGATGTAGGGGAAGTCCATGACAAATCTACATTAGGCATAAGGATTAGGTAATATGATGTGATTGTAACGATCGACTCTTCCTGGGAACTTTTATTCATCGGATATGTGCAATAGGTTAAGTATGTATTAGAAAGATGGAATGACAGTGGTGGATTGCATGCTTCTTAACTCATTCATCATATAGTTTAAACTCTTTGCATTCATAATCATATTTACTTTCAGCATTTAATTTCTGCATTATATGTAGCTTGGCCGAATTATTTAGGCAACCAAAACAACTCCGAATACCCTCAATTTTGGTGTGGTAGTCCGCTACTCAGTTTAGTATATTGTCCTAAAGTTTAGTAGCTTTTAGTATAGTCTAGATTAGGTTTGTAGTATCATTAGTGTACCGTGATTAAGTTTGTCAGCATTTTAGTATAGTGTTAGGATTTAGTTTCACCAATTTCTTGTGTTCGATAACCCTTATAATTAACTATTACAATAATATATCTTAGTTAAAAATAATATATCTTTGAGAGGTAGTTTTTCATTCATCAAATTTTGATGCCGTTGCCGGGGAATTGCTTAATTCTAGTCCTAATAGTGTCTTTAATTTTCAATTTTGTTTTGTTTTATTTTCTTTTTCTTTTGAGTCTTATTGTTTCTTCCGTATGCAAGAGCATTATGTATGTGTGCGTAGAAGGCACACTAAAAGTGATGAGCCATTATTACTTGATCTAGAGTTTGAACGCTCAGCAAAGCAAAACATGAAGCAGTAGAGACAACAGTCTAAAAGTGTGAATAGTGGTGGTGAACCATCTGAGCAAGAAAGACATTCAGGTTCAGAGTCTGAGTTTGAAGAAGAAGAACATATTCCCACACCACCACCATCACCAAGAAGAATGGAAAATGCCACTACCAAGTTGAGAGAGTCTTTCATACTGGGCACAGGTGCAGCAGATTCACCCATCGTTCTCCTAAAGAATTTGGGGGCTTATTCTATTCCTCCATCACTTATATCAAATCTGCCACACTTCAGAGGAACGTCTTCTGAAAACCCTCATGATCATCTCAATGAGTTCACAACTTTGTGCAGAATCCAGAAATCGACAAATATAGAGGAAGACACTGTGAAGCTCATCTTATTTTTGTTACCTCTTAAGGAGCAAGCAAATGCATGGTATAATTATTTAGCTCCTTTATCTATTGACACATGGGAGAAGATGTGTGTTGCATTCATGAAAGAGTTCTATTCTGCTTCTCGTACCAAGAATTTGAAGAAGTAAATTAGCACATTCAAGCAGAAAGATGGAGATGGATTACATGAAGTCTGGAGTCAGTTTAAGGGTCTTCTTCGACAATGCCCTCATCATAAGTTTGACATCAACACCCAGATGGAGTTCTTCTATGAAGGACCTGATTCGTTCAACAGGTCAAAGCTTGATTCAACTTTTAGGGGAAATTAGTGGAATATGACTGGAACAGAAGCTAAGGAAATTGTTGAGAACTAAGCAGAAAATTTAAGGCATTTTCAATTAAGAGATAGATCCATGGGAGCAAGTAGAAGATCTTTCAATGCAGTCACAATCGATGGAGCCATGGAAAAAAGGTTAAGTTCAATGGAGAATGATATTGCTGTGATTGCTAGTAGCTTAAAGGTGGCCAAGAAGACAACAGTTGCTGTAGCTCATGTTGTGTGTACCATATGTTCAGCTACAGATCATCTAGTAGAAGATTATCCAAAGTTCAGAGCAGATGAGGAAGTCAGTCAAGAAGAAGAAGAGGCGAATTACTTACAGAGGCAACCAAATACATATGGTGGAAATAGGGATCACCCATTGTTGAGTTATAGGAGCAACAATGTGCTCAATCCTCCCAATGTTCCACCTGGTTTTTAGTAGAGGCAGCCTACAGGAGATGGAAAACAGTTTGGCAATAGACGTGCTCCTCAACAACAAGTTCCAGCTCAAACATCAATAACAACTTCAAATCTAGAAGCCATGATGCAACAGATGATGTTTGACAGTAAAAAGGATGATCGATGTTTAACCACCTTCAAAGTTACCCTATAATGAACTCAATATGCTTTTCAATGTAGTACAATAATATAGGGGTCAATCCACATGGAAATATGAGACTCAATACTCTAAACTACAAACAGACGCAAAAATTAGAAATCTAACAAACACGACAACTGACACTAACGTAATTAATTGAAATATTTATACTCAACCTAAAATCACGAAATTAATACTAGACACTATAGACACATTAGTGGACTATCATACAATTTTTCAATACAATCGGAGTTGGTTTGGTTGCCTAATAAAATTCTGCAAAACAGATTACAAAACTGAAACAATAAACAGATTAAGAGTAAAGTAACAATCAATGATAAAAATGGTTAAGGGGAAGTGCTATCCACCACCGCCACATCATCTAGACCACAAATGAAGAACTAAAATCATGTTAATGTCATGAATGAAAGTTCCCAGGAAGATTCAAAGCTATGAACACAACCTATTACCCAATCCTTACGTTTACAACATTGAAGGTCAGCTTATCAATATTGTCTATCCCTCAAAGAACCCGAAGTCAAGGACCCGCCAAGAGAAAAGTATTAAGATTTAGAAAGGGTTTAAGAATCTACAAGGCTTTATAAGTACACTACGGTCGTGTCTTGCTAGACCTAGGGTTTCTTATACCAAGCATGTATTGGTTCTACGATTGAAACTTGAGGAAGGTAATGATCACCAACAACCATCAATTTTCTTAGAATTAGATTCCTAAACATGCATACTAAGCGTGCACCCAAAACATACACAAATAAGAATCATCGATGTATAAACAACAAAGAAACCTCATTCGAATAACAAAAGAAATCTTCAATTAACAAGCATAAGTAATCTAGAAGACATGAACGGGGCTTCAAAACAGCCCCTTAACAATGGAGTTTAGCTCCTCATGGTAGCTATAAGAGTATGAGAGAAAGATAGAAAAATTACACAATGAATGGCTCTCCCCTTTTCTTGCGTTTTCTTCTTCTCTTTTATTCTTCTTCTCCTCCTCTTCTTCATGTCTCTCTCCCCTTTTCATGTGATTTGGTTTGATTTGGTCTCTCCTTTATTTAATAAAAATAGATTTGGTTTGGGTTATTAATCCCAAATGGGCTGAATCCACATTCCATAAGGCTTTAGTAGTCCATCTTCGAGTTAGACTTGATCCATTTATCTCTTGCCAGTCCCTTGCTACTCCTCGTTGGGCTAGGAAAGCACAATTAAGCATCTTTTATTTATTTACCTACAAAATAAATAACAATAATAAATCGCTTAAAAACGTAACGAAAGAACTAAATATAAAGTTCGGTTAAGCACATAAACATTGCATAGAAATGCAACTATTAGAATATCCCACACTTAGCTTTTGTTAGTCCTCAAGCAAAACACTAAACTATGACTCACAAACAAAGACATAATCTACAAACACTACTCTAATTCCATTAACAAATTGTCTCAGCAATCTTCCAAAACTGCAACACCAAGTTTCAAATGTACAAACAAGTTACCAGAGATCACTCCAACACATAACACACATGCATTTTCCTAGCAAGTTGAAGAAGTTAGGGAAGGAGGAAAAATACAAGGAGATCCTAGATATCTTCAAGAAAGTTGGGGTGAACATTCCATTGCTGGATGTGATCAAACAAATTCCACAGTATGCAAAGTTCCTCAAGGACTTGTGCACTACAAAGAGAAAGTTCAAAGGAACTGAAATAGTTGACTTAAGTGAGAGAGTATCTGCTATTCTTCAGAGGAAGATACCACCAAAACTTGGTAATCCGGGATGTTTTACTATTCCATGCACAATTGGTGATCACAGGTTTGATGGTGCTCTTCTTGATTTAGGTGCTTCCATAAATTTAATGTCACATGTTGTGTATGATAAGATGAATATAGGAGAACTTATGCATATGGGGATAACTATTAAACTTGCTGATAGATCTAACTATTATCCTAGAGGTATTATAGAAGATGTGCTAGTGCATGTGGGTGATTTGATATTCTCAGCAGATTTCTTTGTTTTAGAGATGGAAGGTGAATCGGTGCCCTCTGAGATACCACTGATTCTTGGGAGACCGTTTTTGTGAATGGCTCGTACTAAGATTGATTGTTATGAACGTTCACTTAGCATGGAAGTGGCGGGAGAGAATATCCAATTCAACATTTTTGAATCTCTCAAGCCCCCAAATGGTGATGATATGTACGCTTATTGTTCCATTGATGCGTTTGAAAGCTTTTTGCTGGAGTTCATTCAATATTCATTGGAGGAGAACCCGTTGAGAAAGGTCATAGAGGTGGCCGGGAAAAAAGACGCTCCATGGCCAGTTTTCGACCCGTCCAAAAATTCCTTCAATAATTGTCGACCTGTCGAAAAAGATGAATGAGAAGCGGCAGGGGCAATGCATCGACCGGTCGAGAAAAATTCTTGACCCATTGAATACGACGTTTGTGATGGACAGGTTTTGGACAATGGCAATGTATCGACCGGTCGAAATGTTCCTTCAGAAAATTTTTGACCCGTCGAATTTGAGTCCGTTTTCGAAATTGCTTCTGCTGAAGATCTTGAGATGGAAGAAGAATACTATGCAATGGAAGAGGCATTTGAATCGATGCTAAGCATGAAAGGTAAGCCTTCTAAACCGATCCCTCTTCCGGTTTCAACTGACGTTCTTGCTTCATCTACTCAGGCCGCGCCCAAGTTAGAACTTAAACCTCTACCTGAGCATTTGAAGTATATTTTTCTTGGTGACAGTGAAACTTTGCTGGTCATAATTTCTTTAAAGCTTTCAGAATTGCATGAGGAGAAATTTTTGCTTGTTCTTAGAGAATATAAGCAAGCAATTTGGTTGGATAGTTGGAGATATCAAGGGAATTTGCCCTACTTTGTGTACTCACATGATACATCTTGAGGAGGGAGCTAAGCCAACCAGTGAAGCTCAACGTTGACTCAATCCTCCCATGATGGATGTTGTCAAGAAAGAAGTGATCAAACTCCGCGATGCAGGTATAATTTATGTTATTTTTGACAGCAAGTGGGTTAGTCTTGTGCAGGTAGTACTGAAACGTTATGAAATAACTGTGGTGAAGAATGATGAGAACGTTTTGTTGCCTTAACGAGTGCAAACAAGATGGAGAGTATTCATTGATTATCGCAAGCTCAATGCCACTACAAGAAAAAATCACTTTCCACTCTCATTCATTGATCAGATGTTGGAAAGGTTGGTAGGTCATGCATATTACTGTTTCTTGGATGGTTATTCAGGGTACAACCAGATAGCCATACACAATGATGATCAGGAAAAGACCACCTTCACATGCCCCTATGGCACTTTTGCTTATCGGTGGATGCCACGTGGCTTATGTAATGCACCTACAACGTTTCAAAGATGCATGATAAATATCTTCTCAGACATGGTCGAAAAAATCATAGAGGTATTTATGGATGATTTTTCGGTATTTGATGATTCTTTTGACATGTGTCTACATCATTTATCTATGGTCTTAGAACATTATGTGAAAACTAACCTTGTGCTTAAGTGGGAAAAATGTCACTTTATGGTGGAGCAGGGTATAGTTTTAGGGCATGTTATTTCTGCGAAGGGAATAGAGGTAGACAAAGCCAAAGTGGATATTGTGTGTATTTTACCACCTCCTGCTACTATGAAAGATGTGCGATCTTTTCTTGGACATGCAGGATTTTATTGTAGGTTTATCAAAGATTTCTCCAAGATAGCCAGATCGCTATGTGCATTGCTCCAAAAGGATGTGGCTTTCAATGCCACTGAGGAATGTCTACAAGCTTTCAATAAGCTTAAGAATTTGTTGACTACAGCTCCCATCATCCAAGCACCGGATTGGAGTCTACCATTTGAGCTCATGTGTGATGCTTCAGACTATGATGTTGGTGCTGTTCTTAGCCAACGACCGCAGAGACTTCCACATGTCATCTATTATGCTTCTAGGACTTTGAATGATGCACATTTGGACTATTTTTTTTTCTACTGATAAAGAGCTCTTAGCAGTGGTTTTTGTACTTGAGAAGTTTAGATCTTACTTGTTAGGAACTAAAGTTATCATATTTTCTGACTATGCTACTTTGAAATATCTAAGGACTAAATAGGATGCTAAGCCTAGACTGATTCGATGGATGCTCTTGCTACAAGAGTTTGACATTGAGATCAAGGATAAGAAGGGTTTTGAGAATGTGGTAGCGGATCACTTGAGTAGACTCACCCACGGTTCAAACGCAGAAGATGACAATCTTCCTCTCAGAGATAGTTTTCCAAATAAACAACTCCTTGTTGTTCAAGATATGGTGTCATGGTATACGGACATTGTCAATTACAAGGTGAGTAAGTGCATTCCATGAAATTTTAGCAGAGCTCAGAAAGACAAACTTGTCAAGGAGGCTAAGTATTACATATGGGACGAGCCATACCTGTGAAAATATTGTACTGATGCCATCATCCGCAGGTGGTGGACACTTTGGAGGAAAGAAGACAGCTCTCAAAGGGCTTAAGAGTGGATTTTATTGGCCAACTCTGTTCCATGAAGCCCATGTCATATACAAATCATGTGAAAGATGCCAGATGACAGGTAACCTTGGTCCAAGTGACCAAATGCCTCAGCACCCTATTCTTGTTGTAGAAATATTTGATGTGTGAGGTATTGATTTCATGAGACTGTTCCCTAACTCTCAAAGTTATTTGTATATTCTTCTCGCTGTGGATTATGTTTCTAAGTGTGTGGAAGCTATAGCCACCCGCACTAACAATGTTAAGTTTGTTCTTTGTTTTCTGAAAGAGATTTTTGCTAGATTTGGAATACCTAGATGCATTATCAGTGATGGAGGATCTCATTTTTGCAATAGGATATTTGATGCTTTGCTCAGGAAGTACAGTGTAACACATAAGGTAGCAACACCTTATCACCCTCAGATAAGCGGGAAAGTGGAGGTATCAAATAGGGAGATCAAGCAAATCCTTGAGAAGACGGTTGGGCCAACCCGGAAAAATTGGAGTCAACGCCTTGACGAAACATTGTGGGCTTACAGGACAGCATATAAGACACATATTGGGATGTTTCCTTATAAGTTGGTGTATGGAAAAGCTTGCCATCTTCCGGTGGAATTGGAATACAAGGCGTATTGGGCTGTAAAGAAATTCAACTTTGACATGGATGCAACGGGTTTGCACAGGAAGTTGCAACTGAATGAGCTTGATGAGATTAGGCACAATGCATATGAGTCCAGCAGGATTTACAAGGAAAAGACTAAAGCCTTTCATGACCGGAATATCAAGAGGAAAGAATTTGAAGTTGGTCAGAAAGTTTTACTCTTCAGCGGTCATCTACGTTTGTTTCCAGGTAAGCTCAAAAGTAGATGGACTGGACCTTATGTTATCACTAATGTTTACCCTCATGGTGCTATAGAGATTGTAAGTTTAAAAATAAGGAAGACATTTAAAGTGAATGGACATCGACTCAAGCCATTCTATGAGTCATTTGTGGAACATGTCTTTGAGGATGCAAACCTTGAGGATGCGCCTCCTAGTGTGGATTGATTGGATTTGTCGTCTGGCTGAAGACGTTAAACTTAGCGCTACTTAAGAGGCAACCCATGTTGATGGAGAAGCGTGGCTACCAGATTTGCTCTTTTATCCCTTCTCCTTTACTTTAGTATTTTTCTCCATGTTTAGTGCGTTTTGTGATGTGTTATGTGTCTCATTCCATGCTTGTTTGATGTATTGCATGCTTTAGTTTTTTTTTTTACATTGAGGATAATGAAAATTTCAAGTGTGGGGTGGAGTTTATATCATATCCTTAGCATCTATGTATAATTTTTTCGTTTTTTGGGTGTTAATTCTGAACTGTGCAGTGTGCTATCTTGTATAATTTATTTTACATGGCTAGATGTCTCTGAAAATTTTAGAGAGTTATTATATATGTGTCTAGTTTATGCTCATAAAATTTCAGCTCGTTCCAATGTGTAGTTAATTTTGTATAAATTATGCAAGTGGAGTTGCACAGTATAGGTGACCTATTTCGACCCGTTGAAAAAATTCTTTGGAAAATTTTCGACCGGTCGAAAGTTTTTAGGTTTTTTGGGGAATTATCGATATCGATTTCGATCGGTCAAGGAAATTTTTTGAGCCGTTGAAAATGTGCAGATTTTTGGACAGGAGCGTGTCATCGACCAGTGAGTGAAACACTTATGAGAACATATCTATGTGAGGTTGAATCTTAACTTGTTTACTGCATGTTACAGCTTTTTATTCACCATGATTATGTCTATGTTCTACATGTTTGCCATGCATTGAAATTAACTTTTGAAATTCTATGGAATGTAAATGTGGATTAGTTTTTATCTTGGTGTTACAAGTGGGGAAAGATTGTTGAGACAAAATATCAAGGGCGTTCGAGTGTTGTAGTTTGTTAAATCATTCAAGAGTCTTAGTTTATTGCATTACTCGAGGACTAGCAATGTCTAAGTGTGGGGTATTTTGATAGTCGCATATTTATGCGTCTATTAGGTATTTAATTCATTCTCTATATTTAGTTTATTGTTATTAATTGAGTATTTTAATTATGTTTATTGTGTTAATAGGTTTTGTGGAGAAATAAAGGAAAATGAGATAAAAGAGGGATTCCAAACTCAATACGGAGAAAATGAGAAGTTATGCGCAAATAAAGAAGTCTGGACCAATGAGGATTTGGAGAAATCAAACCAAGGAGTATATAAACTCATCTTGGGTTTTGGAAAAGTAAAATAAGCAATTTTGGAGCATAATTTCGAGCAAGGAGAGACAGAGCCGCAAAAGAAAACTTGTCAGCCGAGTTTCGACCCGTCGAGGACATTTTCTCGACCTGTCGAACTGTCGACCAGAGCCATCTTTCTTCATCTCTTTTGTTTGTGTCAACTCCATGATTTGCTTTGATTCTTTCATTATGACTTTTAGTAGCTAAATCTATTGTTAAGGGGTTGCTTGAAGCCCCGTACATGAAGTCTTTTTAGTGCATACATTTTAACCTAGTTTTTCATATTCTTTGAATGAGGTTTCTTTCTCTCTGTGGTTCAGTGATGAATTTTTTGTATGTTTACTTTGGTGCGCAACTTAGTATGCATGCTAGGATTCTATTGTCATGAGATACGGGCGACTGAAGATAATTGCTTCCACCAGATTCTCTACAATGATACACCAGATAGATTATTTCGCCGGGAGATTGAAATTCATAGGTCTAGCGAGACATACCTATAGTGTACTTGTGAACCCTTGTAGCTTTTCAAACATATTATAAAACTTAATGTTTTCTTCATTATAAACCTTGGGGTCCATGACTATGGGTTCAGTAGAAGGATAGATGAGGGGAGGTCCATGACAAACCTACATTAGGCATAAGGATTAGGTAATATGATGTGGTTGTAACGATCGACTCTACCTGGGAATTTTCATTCATTGGATATGTACATTAGGTTAAGTATGTGTTAGAAAGATGGAATGGTGGTGGTGGATTGAATGCTTCTTAACTGATTCATCATATAGTTTAAACTCTTTGCATTCATAATCATATTTACTTTCAGCATTTAATTTCTGCATTATCTGTAGCTTGGCCAAATTATTTAGGCAACCAAAACAACTCCGAATATTCTCAATTTTGGTGTGGTAGTCCGTCACTGAGTCTAGTATATTCTGTTAAATTTTCGTAGCTTTTAGTGTAGTTAGGTTTGTAGTGGCATTAGTGTACCGTAGTCAAGTCTGTCAGTATTTTAGTATAGTGTTAGGATTTAGTTTCACCAATTCCTTGTGTTCGATAACCCTTATAATTAACTATTACAATGATATATTTTGGTTTAAAATAAGGTATCTTTGAGAGATGGTTTTCCATTCATCAAATTTTAGCGTCGTTGCTGGGAAATTGTTTAATTGTAAGTTCTAATAGCATTTTTAATTTTCAATTTTGTTTTATTTAGTTTTCTTTTCTTTTTCTTTTGAGTCTTATTGTTTCTTCCGTGTGTAGGAGTATTGTGTGTGTGTGTGCCTAGATTGCACACTAAAAGTGCTGAGCCACTATTACTTGATCTAGAGATTGAACGCTCAGCAAAGCAAAATAGGAAGCAACAGAGACAATGATTTACGCATTTTATGCATATTAATTAATGTATTTTCTCTACATTTTTACTTTGATAATTGCTTAGTTTTATTAGTTTTAACTTATTTTGTTAATTTCAGGTGTTGACCAAAAGAGACGGAGTAAAGGAGTCTACAAGCATGCAAAACACAGCAAAATAATGGAGAAAAGAAATTGGTTCGAAATTCCAAGGAAGAAAGTAGAAAAATTGAAGAGAAAAAGAAATCATTTGTTGACTAGGAAAACTTTTCCTATGTTGACTAGGATTTGAAAACTTCCGGAAGGATCTTGAAGAAGAACAAATGAAAATGAGTCCAATTAATTAGAAGACCATTTAGGGAGCCCAAATTACTCAAGAGTGGACTAAGATTAATGAAGATGGGTCAAAGACCAAGAACATGTCCAAAGAAGCCCAACGAAAGAAGATGGATTAAAATGAATTATCAGAAATCGGCCTTTGTACATAATCCTACTTCAAAAGACCGCTGTGAACAGATCCGGATGAATCTAGACGTGGTTAGCATATGGTTGGAAAGCTCTAGAAGTCTAGTTTCCAACGCAACTAAAATCACATGATTTGGAGTTCTAGAACGAGAGAAATTCCAGTTTTAGTGGAGAAGGGTCAGGTTATCCGGGTGGAGTAGTTAGAGTCCTAGAAGGAGTCGAACTAGGCTTTGCTTGGCCTATATAAAGGGAGCTTCGGCCAGAACAAAATCATCACCTATCTTACGCTCTCACGCTGCCAAAATACTCAAACACTCTCCACCACAAAGATCTCCAAAGTCAAGGCCAACTACACCATCTCCACCTCCTAAAACCGATGCCATCTCCATCAAAGGGTCATCTTGCTCTCGAAGTTTGCAGTGCTGTTCACGGAACTAAAAGTGTAAACATGAACTCTTTACTCCGTAGTCTCCTTTGTCTTTGTAATTATTTGTGTAAAAACCCGGTGAATGAATGCTTATTTTGGTTTTATACACTTTATGAATTCCATGTGTTTATGAATCTTAGTTTCTCTTATGTGTTATGTGTTGGGCATAAAGCTTTGGTATGGGTAGAGGTTAGGATCACTAGGATGTTTGTATTCTGTTCATCGCATGTTAGTCCCTACCTTTAGTTAAATCGATGATTTAGTTAAGGTGTTTATATGCTGTTCATTGCACTTTAATTAAAAAATAAAGAAAACCATAACATGTAATTGGAATTAGGGTTTGTAGATTTCGAAGATGATGGGAGAATTAGAGCCATATAATATGCATGTGGGTAGGATGGGATGATCACATGTAAATAATTAATTTAGGTTTGTTTTTGTCGAAAATATGGTAAGGGTTTTTGGGTGATTTTTATGTGTTTGCTTGTCTATGAGTCAATGCATATTAGATTCCTAGGATTTCTTGCTATATGTTTTAGGTAGTCATTAGATAGAAAATTTAGGTAATTAAACAACTCTTTTATACCCCCCTTTTTTTTACTACACAAGAATTGCATGCACCCTTCAATCCCCGGTTTAGAACGATACCCTACTTATCAATGCTACATCTACACAAAAAGGGTTTAAATTGCATATGGTTGAATTATGTGTTAAGTGTTTATTTGATGCATGTTTTAGTCGTATCAGACAACAGTCTATGAGTGTGAATAGTGTTGGTGAACCATCTGAGCAAGAAAGACATTCAGGTTCAGAGTCTGAGTTTGAGGGGAAATAATATATTCTAACACCATCACACTTACCAAGAAGAATGGTAAACGCCACTACCAAGTTGAGAGAGTCCTTCATACCGGGCGGAGGTGCAGCAGATTCTCCGATCGTTCTACCAGAGAATTTGTGGGCTTGTTCTATTCCTCCATCACTTATATCAAATCTACCACACTTCAGAGGAACGTCTTCTGAAGACCCTCAGGATCATCTCAATGAGTTTACAGCTTTGTGCAGAATCCAAAAATCGACAAATATAGAGGAAGACATTGTGAAGCTCATCTTATTTTTGTTATCTCTTAAGGAGCAAGCAAATGCATGGTATAATTATTTAGCTCCTTTATATGTTGACACATGGGAAAAGATGTGTGTTGCATTCATGAAAGAGTTCTATTCTACTTCCCGTACCAAGAATTTGAAGAAGCAAATTAGCACATTCAGGCAGAAAGATGGAGATGAATTACATGAAGCCTGGAGTCAGTTTAAGGGTCTTCTTCGACAATGCCCTTATCATAAGTTTGACATCAACACTCAGATGGAGTTCTTCTATGAAGGACTTGATTCGTTCAACAGGTCAAAGCTTGATTCAACTTTTGGGGGAAATTAATGGAATATGACTGGAACAGAAGCTAAGGAAATTGTTGAGAACCAAGCAGAAAATTCAAGGCATTTTCAATTAAGAGATAGATCCATGGGAGCAAGTAGAAAATCTCTCAATGCAGTCACAATCGATGGAGCCATGGAAAAAAGATTAAGTTCAATGGAGAATGATATTGTTCTGATTGCTAGTAGCTTAAAGGTGGCCAAGAAGACAACAGTTGCTGCAACTCGGGTTGTGTGTACCATATGTTTAGCTACAGATCATCTAGCAGAAGATTGTTCAAAGTTCTGAGCAGATGAGGAAGTCAGTCAAGAAGAAGAAGAGACGAATTACTTCTAGAGGTAGCCAAATACATATGGTGGAAATAGGGATCACCCACTGTTGAGTTATAGGAGAAACAATGTGTTCAATCCTCCCAATGTTCCACCTAGTTTTCAGCAGAGGCAACCTATAGGAGATGGACAACAATTTGGCCAGAGACGTGCTCCTCAACAACAAGCTCCAGCTTAAACATCAACATGAACTTCAACTTTAGAAGCCATGATGCAACAGATGATGTTTGACAGTAAAAAGGAACGTGAAGAAAGTAGTGTTTTTTCGCTAAGAGATCAAGGCTACAACTCAGCAACAAAAAAAAAAATTGATTTTTTGGAGAGGCAAGTGATTTTTTGTGTTTGTTTAGTTTGTTTTAGGTGTTTGTGCTTTGTAGTAAGTAAGTATGGGAGTCTATGTGGTTTGGGTTTGGAAATGGAATCTAATGGAAATGGTGGTGTTTGATCTGATATTTGTCTATAGTTTTGTTTGAAATACTGTTTAGTTCAAAATTTACTTCATGATCTCATGGTTACGTTTCTGTTTTAACAATATTTGACTATAATGAAAAGACAACAGTGAAATTTTAAATTACTAGTGACCCATAAGTCTGTTCTAATCTGTTACAATCAATTTAGTTGTATCTCAAAGGAAGTAAAACCATAAAAGCTATGTATGTATAAGATTACTCAGGTTCTTAAAATCCATACAACCAAAAACAAATTAGAGTGGCAGAAAGATATTATACACATATATACGGAAAAACAGAAAGATTCATCTAATGGCACCACATTTTACATCTCCAATGGCAGTAGCTCCAAAGTTAGCTGAAATGGAAGTAGCCCTTTGGTGTGTGCATTTTTTTGGAGCCTAGGGATTCGGAAAATACATAAACCTGCACCAAAAACATCTCAGCTACATAAAAAAGGGCAATGAAGCACACAACTATACATATGTTTCCTTCACAATCCGTTTTCATGAAGAGTTCCTGATTGAAATTTTTTGAACTAAAAGTAGAGGTTTGATCTGATTTATGATGTATCACCAAATGTATGTAACAAGTAAATACTCTAACTTACGGGAAATATAAAATGATGCTAAAATTGTCATTTTTAAAATGTGTTGGAGTCATTTGAAAAAAAAGCATAAGAATTGAGAAATACCTGTCTATATTTAAGCGCCGGATATCCTCATCGTTTAGAATGTTCTGAAATACAAGGGAATGTACGTGTTGCACTTTATAGAAATCTTCTCCACCTTCCTGAAGTCTAGTGCAGTATGTTATATGCATCTTGCTGATATTAATTTTCTGGAGGGTAGTAATGTACTTAAGCCCCTCTTGAAGTCTTCTCAGATTTATGCAAGTGTCAATGGATAGTTGCCTGAGATTAGGCATGGCCTTTCTCCACTTCCCAGTTCTTAAAATCATTGATCGAATTAATGGTTAGAACTTGAAGATGTGGAAAGCCTCCTTCGGAGATAACCAGCCTCCTTCCCTCAAAACTCACTTGGAACAAAGTAACCTTTGTTAGACTTGGCAATTTCTCCAATATTGTTATTTGGCCGTCCTTTAACTTACAGCCAGACAAGTGTAACTCGGTTAGGTTAGGATAGTAATATGGGTCTTGAGGTAATTCTACTGGTAAATAACACAACTTGAACTTGTATATGTGCCGACAACTTAAATATATTTGTGTATGCACATTATCGGGAACTGGAAGAAAATCATACACTGAAAAGGATCAAAGACGATTAAGAGTGCTGTTTGAAGATTTCAATACCTGCTCTATATTCTTCAAGGGGATTGATATACATATATTGAATTTTTAAGACTAATAAACTCTACCAGCTCATTCCATTCAAAATCAGAACTATTAATATCCAAAGTCTGCAAATTGCCAAGATTAGGCACTTGTTGTTTACCAATGCGGTCATAGAGTGGTAAGTATAGGTGCCTCAATTGCTTCATCTTCCCAACCACATTTGGGCCTACCTCAAGCCATGCTCCACGGAGGTTTAGAGTTTGTAAACTTGCCAAATTAGCTAGTGAAGATGGCAATCTTTTTGTCCAGCTATTCAATAGACTTAGATACCTCAAGTGCACCATCTTTCCAATTGCATTTGGCAACTCCATTCTCTCGGTTGATCTAGCAATACGTTCAAGTTTTAGCACTCTCAACAATTTAAAATCCTTTAACATGGATTGCAATAATCTAATGTTTTGTGACCTCCATTCTTCCAATGAGTCAAAGTATAATAGAGACCTAAGACAACCACATATTTTATCAGGAGGAACCGAATTATCAGCATTCTTATCCACTTGTACGGTTAATCTTCGAACTTTATCCATCACCCATATTTCCATGGAAGAAGAAGCCTCGTCTTTTCGTAAATTGACCACCTGAAGAAAATTCTCCTCTTTTGCATTCAAAAATCACATGTCCTACACAAGATCATGGAGATGACACGATTTGATCTTTCTAATGGTACCTTGCTCCCCCACTTGGACAAGACATCTCTCCACCAACTCACTTAACCAATTGTATGCTATTTTCCCTCCAATGTCTCCACTGAACCTTGTCTTTGATTTGCAGTAGATATGAAACCTTTTGCTATCCAGAGTTGGGTCAACATCTTTACTCGTATCTCAGAATCTTCAGAAAATTGGCCAAGATACAAAAAACAAGGTTTCAAGTGATACAGCAAGTCGTCATAGCTCAATTCCAACACTCGTGTTACAACTTCATTTTTTTTTCAGAACCTTTTCCTATGCTTATGAATACAAGAATATTTTTCAACACCGTTTCCCAATTATTAAGATCTTTTCTGGTTAGAAGTCCTCCCAGTACAGTGATGACTAAAGGTAGTCTCCCACAATGTTGAAACATCTTCTCTCCAAGATCTTTCATCGTTGAGTACGTTTTCGAGTCTATAAAACAAGAAAATGATATTTCCTATTGTCACAAGGAAAAAACTATACCTAATATTCATTAGGTATACTAGCTAGTCTCCATGCCATTCTAAGTTATTGTAAATGTAAATATGATAAATGTAAAATTCCCTTGAGTCATGCACTTTTATAGAGAAGTAACGATTATACGTGCATAGAATATCAGCTATACTATAGCCAACAACTTATTCTCAACGGTACTATAGTCGACGACTTTTGGCTAACAGGCAGACGACTTTATGTCGTCGGCTATAGTACTTATGCTGGTAGTGTTTCTTTTATTTTCCTAGATCGTGATCCAGCTGGCTTTGTTGGTTCGACAGTGAATGGTATGACTTTAGGAGATTGGTTTATGCTCACTTTCAATCAGGTATTCGTTACAAGACTTCTCCGCCCCGTCTGAGATGTACTTTTAGTGACACACGATGTGTGATTGGCGACTGATGAGGTAAATTATGAAGTTGGAACTTCCATGAATGACCGGCTAGAAAATTATAGCATGATGATTCTCACCATTATTAAGTACTAAATTAACACTTAACAACAATGAGTCAATTAAAACCCTTTTTAGTAGATGTAGCATTGGTAAATAGGGATCGTTCTTAACCGGGGATTGAGGGTGCATGCATAACTATGCTAGGTTTGTTTATGGGGGTGCGAGATTTGGTTTGTTTAACTAATGGCCTACGAAATTTAAACCTAATTCTACTATGTACACGTGATCATCACATCATGTCTACCTCCACCATTTTCATGCTTCACTTACCCAGTATCAACGAAATTCTTACCTTCAACCTGCAATTTATACACATGCTTTTAAGAGTGCGACGAAGAGCGCCTACACCTTAATTTATCTAAGATTCATACAAAACATGCTAGGGAGGAACGAAGAGCGTATCACCCAACACATTAAGAAGCTTTAAGCATACAAGCATGCATACAAGTCAAAGACCAAAACTAAGAACACATGGAAGATAACATAAGTAAGTAAAACGTATAGCCTTTATTAAACAAATCACAAGTCGTAAACCGAATTCTTTACAAGACAAAAGATGAGATAGAAAGTTTATGGTTACACTTTTGGAGTCTGTGAAGAGCACTAACAACGCCTCGAGTGGATGGATTCTCAAGAACAAGACGAAGAGCGCCGATTATTCTTGATCCGTGAGGAGGGAGCTTCGGCCTTGGAGGGGATTAGGCTTAGGACGACTTGGGAGGTGTTTTGGGCAGAGCTTTGCTGTCTATGATGTGTGATGCTTTTTTTCTTCCCTAGAGCTCTCTTTATATAGTAGTGGTTTGAGAACTCCGTTCAAAAACTAGCAATTAAGCTCACCCGTTCATAAACTAGCAATTAAGCTCACCTCCTTCATGCAATTATACCTCAGTTTTATACATTGCCATTAAGCTTTCGTTCTGCAATTATGCCTCCGTTTTGCACATTAGCTCCATGCCGTTTTGTCCATTTAGCTAGCCACCATCATTACACCCATTTGCTAGCTTATCTCATTCCCGTTACATGCAATAACTAAGTCACCACAGTTACAAATCATGCACTTATGCCTTTTTAGCACACATCCGTTTTGTGCACTAGCTTTTTAACTCACCACCGTTCCAAGCAATTGACTTCTTCATCTCAAACCCGTTTTGCATGCATTTAACTAGCTCATGTCCGTTTGCTGTTTTGCATGTATCTCACCGTTTTGCTCCTCTTGCAATACAGCTCCTATCATCACCATTAGCTCATCATGTAATTAAGCATCCTTTCATCATGCTCCATGTAATTAACCTTCTTTAGTCTCTAATTATCCTACAATTAAAAATATAACAAAAATAAGTAAAAGCTAATAAAATTAACAAAATTAAGTAGATAACAAAGTAAAAATGTGGAGAAAATATATTAATTAATACGCCTAAAATGCGTAGATCACATGACTATTGACACGTAATACAATAAGCTACGAAAATACGAAATGATGCAAAAGACACAAAGGAAATGCCTCAAAGCCTCCCAGTATGTCCTCTTTCTTCAACCTTGGAACCTAATAACAGAAACCAAGAAAGATAAGAAATGAGTGATCTGCAATTTGCCCAAGCATAAAACATATATACAGCCTATATGGTAGACATACACACTCAATTCGCATAATACATAAAAACAATGATATGAATTGAATCAAAGAAAGTGACTCGATTATAAAGCAAATTGAGAAATACCTGTCTATGCAAAGTTTAAAAACTCATCATCGGATTGGTCCTCATCATCGGATTGGATGAGTCTACCTTGATTATCTCGAATGTTCTCAAATACAAGGGAACGTACATGTTGGACTTTATAGAAATCTTCCCCTCCTTTCTGAATCATAGTACGGTATGCCTTTGACATCCCTGTGATCTTAATTTTCTGAAGGGTAGTAATATATCTCAGCCCCTCTGGAAGTCTCCTTATTTTTTCCCAATGGTGAATGGACAGTTCACAAAGATTAGGCATGGATCCTTCCTCCACCATCCAGTCATCTATGTTGCTAAAATTCATATTGAGGCTTAGAACTTCAAGACGAGGAAAGCCTCCTTTGGAGAAAATTAGTAACTTCCTTTTAGGTCCAAATTTCACCATATCCAAGGTAACTTTTGTTAGGTTTGGCAGCTTCTCTAATACTATCATTTGGTTGTCATTGAAACAACAACTGTACAAGTGTAACTTGGTGAGGTTTGGATAAAACTGCGGGTCTCGAGGTAATTCTACTGTTACGTGAGTTAACTTGAGCTTGTAGATGTTACGACAGCTTAATACTATTTGCATAGCATGTGCACTGGTCACTTGCCCAAGTTTACTCAGGCCAGAAATATAATCAATTCCAAGCTCATTAGACACCGATAAAGACTGAATATGGTTAAGAGTGTTACATGTAGCCTTCAATATCTGCTCAATATTCTCTAAGGGGCTTGACAATCGAAGAGTCAATTTTCTAAGACTTACCAATTCCGCCATCTCTTTCCAATCAAAGCTATTACTTCTAATTTGCAAAGTCTGCAAATTCTCAAGACTAGAGACTTGTTGTTTACCAATCTCTGTTGACAAGGGAAGGTATAAGTGTCTCAGTTGTTTCATCTTCCCTACCACATTTGGCCTTAGACTCAAAGATGTTTCACGGAGGTCTAGAGTTTGCAAACATGTTGAATCAGCTATCGATGATGGCAACCATTTCATGTCTTTAGACTTCATACTTAGATACCTCAAGTGAACCATCTTCCCAGTTTCATTTGGTGACACATTTTGTTCAAGTTTCAACACTCTTAGAAATTTCAAATCCTTTAACATGGACCGTACCAACCGTATGCTTTTCCAATCTAATGGCCCGAAGCATAACAGAGACCTAAGACGACTATATAGTCCATCATGATGAACCACGTAATCAACATTCTTATCCATGTATACGGCCAATCTTCGAACATTACCCATCATCCTTGATTTGGTTTTCGAAGAAGAAGAAGTCTCGTCCTTACGTAAACTAATAACATGAAGAAAATTCTCCTCATCTGCCCTCAACAAACACATGTCCCGCACAAGATCATGGAGATGACAAGTTTTAATCTTTCTAATTGATCCTTGCATTCCCACTTGGACAAGACACCTCTCGACTAACTCACTTAACCAATTATACGCTACTTCCTCCATTGTCTCCATTGAACCATATCTTTGATTTTGCGAAGGTATGAAACCTTCAGCTATCCATAGTTGAGTCAACATCTTTACTCTTATCTCGGAGTCTTCTGGAAAATGGCCAAGATACAAAAAACATGGCTTTAAGTGAAACGGTAAGTCATCATAACTCAATTCCATCACCCATGTTGCTCCTGCATATTCTGTTTCATGACTTTTACCTTTTCTTATGAATTCACGAACATTCTTCAGCACCATTTCCCATTCATTGATACTATCTTTTCTGGCAAGAAGTCCTCCAAGCACAGTGATAGCTAATGGTAATCCCCCACAATGATGAAGCATCTTCTTTCCCAAATCTTTCATCTTTGAGTATGTTTCTGGTTCTATAAGACAATCAAAAGAGATTTCCTATCACAACAAGGCACAAAAGTTATATTGTACCACGTTAAAGCACCAAAGTCTTGTCCTAATTTATATTTTAATTTGTTGCTATTTCTTTCGATAAACACATCATATGCATTAGCTATCGACAACCTAATACTAGCTAGTCAATCACCTTATCACCATGCCATCAATGGTTATTATTCTAAAGATACGTACAATTTGTAAAGTCATGCATTTTCACAGATAAATAAGGATTACGAAATGCTTTTGTTCATACAATTTGTGCCAATATAGTATCTTAAAAATTGACATTTTTTCAATAATTTTTTTAATATGTTAACGGTGTTAGTAAAAATAGGTACTTATCTTAGTAAAGATTTGAATGTGAGGTATTGAAGTGTTAGTTTTTAAAAATGATACCGAAGTGATGAATGATATATTTGTAAATACCCGTATCACAATATATATATATATGGGTAATGCTAGGGGGCTTCAATGAGGTCATAATGAGGCCTCAAAATCAATGTGGCACATATAAGTTGTTCAATTTCAATTCCATGTCAATATTTCAAAAATTATAAAATCAAGTTTGCTCTTTCAAATTCAAATATTACAAAAATTAACAATACAGAAAAAATATAATTAAACTCCAGATCGAATCTAGAATCTAACTGGAGTTCCAATCAAAAAATATATTAGTGCTTGGCTGGAGTTCTAATATATATAATTTCAAAAACTAATGGAGTTCTAATATATGTAATTCCAAAACCTAAAATTCAATACATAGTTTGTTTCTTGTTTCTTTTGTTTCTTCTTCCGCAATTCCAATTGTAAAATACCAATTGGTTGATCATAAACATTGAAGGTTCTAGATTTCTAGATTATGTCGTCTGGCAATTCAAATTGGTTTCAGGGATGACTAGGAAGAGGTGAGGAAACATCTGTACAAAGAGAAGCTGGCAATTTTCATTGGTTTGAGGGATGGCGATTAATTTCCAGATCATATAGGTCGTCTAATATCCATATTACTCTGCATAGATATCAATTTAATTGTCCTGGATGCCATATAGATTTATATATGTTCCTATTTGATTTCGATGAAACCTATATGCAACCAGAAGCTTGCTTCAACATCAACTAGTACTAAAATAATTCTAATAACTCAGGGCTTATTTAGTTATAGTAGAAGTATAGTAGTAATAGTATACAACTGTTTCTCACAAACAAAGATCTCGATTCTTATAGTTCGATTTCTTAAATCAATAAGCTCATATCCCTGGAAGGCTGGAATCGAGCTCTAGCTTCTTTCTCTCAATCTTTTGTTTATTATCAATTAGAAGATTAATTGATTGAATATTTGGAAAGAAAAATATGGTATAAATATGAGTTGGTAAAAGAATAAGAATAATAACATGTACATTATGTGGCAATCCACATAGGATTGAGGTCTCTACCTCATGGTTCATTGAGGCCTAAAATCATTTCTTTATATATATATATGCTATTGTATATTTCAGTTTTGAAAATAAGTAAATGAGTTGGATAAGAGATAACATACGGATTTGATCTTGTCTCGTAATTGCCATCTTCTCAAGCAATTTCCAACTCTCATTGTCATTTAAGAACTGAGGTTGGTGGAGGATTCCATTTCTATCTGAATGTAAAGCTACTTCTCTATTACGAGTAGTAAGTAACATTCTGCTTTTTGATTCACCATTCAATGGAAATGCAGCTTTCAAAGACTCCCATGTATCATGTCTCCAAACATCATCAAGGACCACCAAACATCTACTTTCTTGTTGAAGAAGATAAAGCTTCTGAGCAATTTCATCATCTTCCATTTTTCCAATTTCCTCCCTTTGCTGCTCTGAAGCTGAAAGCAGCTTTAGAAGAATGCCTACCCAAACTTTTCTTACATTACATTGTTGAGAAATACACATCCAAGCAAAGCAATCAAACTGATTCCTAATCTCTCTATGATGGTAAACTTGTTTTGCAAGAGTAGTTTTTCCCAAACCACCCATCCCCCAAATCGAAACAACTCGATGACAACTTGTATCATCTTTAACCAAATGCATAACCACTTGGTTTACATTATCCTCTAGCCCAACAACATCACCTCCGATAACATGCGAATAAGTTCGCCTGAGCTTTTGTTGCAATGTGTTGGCATCTCTGGTCTCACTTATCTGCCTTATGTTATACTTTTCCATGCTCGACCTCAGATTATTAAGATTGGATGAGATGCTCCGGATCTTTGAACCAATCTTGTGAAGATCAACTCCCTCTTTGAATATACAAGCAATTCTTCTCACAACATACTTAAAACCTCCTCTCCTCCTGAAAGCCACCTTGAATGCATAAACTTCTATTACATCCTCCAAGTCATAAGCAGCATCTCTGATCTCCGCAACCCACATGCGCACTGTTTCCTCATCTCTTTGTCTGACATCTGCATCTCTCAGAAAGGCCTGCATCAATCGTAGCTCCCTTTGTGCAAGCGTCACTTGATAGTCGACTCCATACCAGAACTTGACTTCCTGAATGGCAGAGTCTCCAAGCCTTTCGATCACAAACGAAACAACCGCCTCAGCCATTTTCTTCTTCTTACCAAAAGGAAATCTAGCTAGGTTTTTATTCCTCTTCTCCTCTATCTCTCACAAATGACAGACCATATTCTAAAGCAAGCCTCATAACATACATACATTTCAGCCAGCAAAAAAGACGCTAACTTTTTATCTTTTGTCGTTCTACTTTATTCCAAATAATGCAATCCACTCATGCTTCAAACATATCTTATTCCAAATAATGCAATCCACTCATACTTTATGATCATGGTTTTTTCTACTTTACAGTATCCCTAACCATTGTAACTAGTTCGATTAACTGTAGTTTGAACCAAGACTGATCATTACCAATTTTCAGAGGAGATTTACAATCTTCTGTATCAAGAATCATGACCATATAGATAAGTCACAACAGAAAAAAAGCAGAAATAATTCAGCCAGCGATATAAAGAAACCAAAAGTAGCGAACTTTGTCGTACTACTTTTTTTCCAAATGAATACAGACCAGTATTATCTGATCACCTTCGAATTCATAAGCATCTTCTTCAATTATTGCACAAATTATTTCTAACCATACTTCTTCGCCACGAGACTCGACTGAGAGACTGAAGAGATGGAATGAAGAAGCGAATGAACCTATTTAATGGAATTCGATACTCTCACGTGTGCATTTTCAAACTTGTTCATGAAGTCATCGTACTTCACTGCAAATTAAGAGTAGGGAAAACAAACTGTCATTTTTTATTTACTACGTACTTAACATCGATCAATAGAAAATGATAATAACAAGTTTATAGACACAGGCTGCATAGAAAGAAAATGTAAAGAAATCTATGCAATGTCTACCTCGGTATCAACTGGTTTGAGTAATCGGCATAACCTCAAATTTGGATACGGTTTCTGAGTATGCATTCAACCTTAATAAAATTGAAGAACAAGAAGCTAAAAAACACATTAATTACTCAAATCAGAGAGGAAAATAAAATAAAATGAAGGGTACACAAGATCTTCTTGGAGAATGTGATCAGGGACGCGGTGATGTATACGGAGCACGCGAGGAGGAAGACGGTGACGGCTTCGGATGTAGTGTATGCGTTGAAGAGGTAGGGGGAGGACTCTGTATGGTTTGGTGGCTAGGGTTTTAGGTTTGGGTGGAGTCTTAACAAGTCTTGCGGTCAAGAAAGAAAAAAATGGTTAATGGAATTGTGTTTGTTTAGTTTGTTTTAAGTGTTTATGTGATTGTGCTATGTAGTATGTAAGTAGGGGAGTCTATGTGGTATGGGCTGTGGACTGGATTCTAATGAAAATGGTTAATGGTTGTGTTTATCTGATATTTGTCTATAGCGTACATATACCTAGGTAATTATCTTATTTCGTACGTACTTAACGACTTTTATTAAGTTATAATTGCATCTCACTGTTGGTATAATAACATTCATCGGCAAGAGACCTACAACTTCGGTGACCAGCCCAAGCTCCATCTTGGTATGGTTAGCGCTCACGCGCCCATCAAAGAACTCGTCAGAGAACACTTCAGCAAAAGGGTAAGCACACTGATCCCACAATGAAGAAATGGTAAGAGCTTTGGTTCCAACCATCTTTATATGCCGGGTAGTTCAACATTAATGGTACGCATTCATTACTCAATCGTGCCGTTATTCTGTTTATATCTTATCTCGTTTCTGACTTAGGCATAGGAGGGTTGAAGGTCGGCACACCCGGTCTCTCCTTAACGATTGTCGTTCTTAGCAGCGAGAGCAATTACACAAGAGCGACCGTGAAGTGTTAACGGAAACAATCACTAACATTCATTCAAGAGCGATAGTGGCAAGATCTATCAAGTTGATAAAGCGATATCGACATCAACTAGGGTCGAGCAGCAACGATATATATACCCGATTAGAGATATAATTACAATTAGTTCTTCTTGTTCAATATCAATTACCCTTAGCGGTTTTGAATATTAACATTGGCACTGTCTGTGGAAAACCACACCGGAAATTGTTTTCCAAACCACGAAGCATACAGCGAGTGATAATCATGGATACTTTCCTGACACTTGGCATGACAACGAGCACTCAACAAGAACTTCTCCACCAAACACTCGCCACCAATGAAAACACCGATGAGCCCGCGTTCGTACAGCAACGGGGAAAGCAGCATGTTACTCAGGACCAGCAGGCATCCAACGACGCAGAAAGACATGCCAGCGATACGGAACAGCGATGCAAAAATGCCTTGAGCTCAAAAGAGCCTGAGAATTCGAGCACCAGCAACACATGCAGTCTGAATCAAGGCTGAGGGTCGTTGAGCAAAGGCGACTTAACTCAAAATCCACGGCAGAATCCCTGAGCATGGAACCTCGCGAGGTGATCTGTCAGAGGGAGGTGGTCATCCGATCACCATTGTGCCCTCAGCACATGCAGAACGCAGGACCACTACCAATGCCAGAAAGACTGCAGCGAAAGCTCGAGCCAGAATTGAACAACGTCACACACGTGCTCTACCTGCCTATCTGAGCACAACCATTACTGCCATCACCCTCGCTCGAGGCTGCACCAATGATTCATTAGGTTGATATAGGGGTAGTGGCAAGGATCGTCGAGTTGGAAGCTATGGTATGACAGCTGGCGCAACCAAAAACGATCTACTTGGATCGAACACTGCCAATGATCTGTGTTGAGCCGTTCTCGGTCGATATCATGCTCCGAGGCCGGCGCCCACTAGCCAAAGTAAAAATCGAGTGATACAGGGGGAAGACGGACCCATGCCTTCATATCGACATCTTTGTCTTGGTGACGACTGGCAGGGGATACGGCGACGCAATGAATTGTTACTTATTCATAGAAAGCCTCACTAGTGAGTCACTAAGCTTGTTCTTCAGCCTACCGCCGAGATCCATCAACTCCTTTCCAGAACTTATTCGAGCATTTTTAAAAAGGTACATCACATCAACTAATTGTTCTCTCACATATAATCAATTACAGGCCGTCCGACAAGAGCCATCTGGAGGACTATCTACCTTCGTCTCGCGATGAAACACCTCCATCGCCAGTTGCTGCGACATCACTAGCGACTTAGCCTTTTGTGTACTCTGGAATGCACTACAGCTGGGTCTGTTAACATGGAAGCTCAATGAGAATCCGGCCATCACCTATGACAACCTCCTAGATCGCGTGATGTCACATGCCCAATTAGAGCTACATACTTTTGGCTCCAACCCCACACCTATACAACAGGTAAATACTTTTTCTAACACCACGGTCCCCAGTGTGCAGAGTGCGCTCCCCGCACCAGAGACGACGCGAGCGGCATGGCCTAAGTATCAGTTAAGCTCGCGTGACCACAACCACGGGGATCGGAAAAAGGACAACAGAGGAACATGAGAGTACCAGAAGCACTATCATGATAAAGGCAACTAAAATAATAACAACAAAAGGTATCGAGAGGACAGAAATGATAGGCCTCGTGATAACACTGTGACACGACCTAGAATGGAGCAGCAAGTTTTCAGAGTGCTCATCGCCAAATACGCTGATATCCTGGCAGCCCGTCCAGATCTATTCCAGCTACCAGAAAAAAAAAGTACAGGGCTATGGCTTACAAGAAGATTGGAAGTGGTGCAGCTTCCACCAGAACAAATCGCACGACACCGAAAAATGTTACAGCATGAAAGAAGCGGTGGAAGCATAGCTCAAGAAAGGCAACCCGGTGAAGTTCCAATCGGGGAAAGAGGCACCATCGATGTAGGGAGTGGCTCACATCAGAAGGCTCAACATGGTTACCGGAGGCAAGTCTAAGGCAGAATGAAGAAACGAGCTAGTGTTATGCAGTCTATAATAGGGCCCGACAAAGATAGCCAAGACAGGTTGGGGTTCCATCATGTTCTATGAGTCTGAGGAACATGATCAACTCCCTGTATCGGAAGACTACCCATTTTTGGTCGATGCAGTCATCTATCTATGCAGCGTCGGGAGGTGCCTAGTGGACACCGGGTCTTCCGTCAATGTTATATTCCTACAGGCATATGAGAAGCTTGAGAGACTCCCCTCCAAGCTTGAGATACTCCCCTACAACGCCATCATTGGATGCAAAACGCTAAACAGAATCAATGTCATCGTATCACAACGGATGCTGCTAATGAAGTTCCCAACACCAAGCGGCATATGCATGCTTCAAGGGACAACGCCCACACTGCCGGGATCATTAAACGACGTCAACTATCTGGCAAGAGAGGTATGCCTACTCACCAGCGACCCATCGGCGGAAACGCCAGATGATCCGAGGGAAGGACTCCTCATGGCCAGACCCGTCAGTGAAGAATCCACCAAGCTCATCTAGGTGTCAGATAAGAACCCCGAGCAAACAGTCAGAATTGGGGCTAACTTGAACCCAGCAATCGAAACTGCCCTCGTCAACATCCTCAGGGAATGCAGCGACGTATTTGCATGGTCTTACGCGGACATGATACATCTTTTTACACCCTCAAAGATATCACTATTATTATGAAATTTTTATCAATATAGTAGTATGGAAAATATGGGTCATTACTTGCTGAAAATTGATGAAACTAAGTGCTAGACACAAATAAACACTAAAGTCAGTTTCTTGACAGACTCAACCTACAGATACTAACCTAATTAATTACCTAACCTAGACTCAACTAAAAATTACGAAAATAATACTGGACATACTAAACACAATGGTGGACTACCACGTAAAATTTCAATAGATTCGGAGTTAATTTGCTATGCTAACAAAAATAAACAAAATAGATGAATATATGAAATCAGCTTTAGAAAAGTGACGAAAATCGATAAACAAAAGAGTTAAGGGGAATGTTCTCTTGATTTCCTATTATTTCATGTATTCATTTGTGAGTTGGTTGTGTTTTGAGGAAGTTTGAACTCGTTGAATTTCGTGAATTTCCCCGGAATCGGGTAGCGGTTTCCGACGAGATTTGGTGTCTGGTTGGTGGGGGGTTTGGTTCCCCTCAACCCCTTGATACTTTCTGGGTTGTTTGCTTAGTACATGGAGGTGTGTGGTGGTGGCTTTGGTGGTGGCCGTGGTGGTGACCGGAGAGGAGGAAACCGGCGAGTTTTTGAAGGGGAATTCCGGCCGGTGTGGTATGTTTTGGCCTTGGTGGTAGAAGGAAAAAGTATTGGGATTGAGGAGAGGAACGTTTTGAGGTAAGGTTCACCGGAGTTGGTCACCGTTGACGCCACCGCGGCGGTCAATGGTGGAGCTCCGACGAGGGGTTAACTTTTGTGATTTTCGGAGATTTTTATGTCGTTTTGCTCGTAATCGCGCCCCGATCATAGTCGTGAGGTTTTCAAGTTGAATTGAGTGTGTTAACTTGGGACGAGGATTGTTTGGGTGTATTTTGAGAATTTTGTTATCCTCGTCAATATTTCGAGCGGTACGCTTTTCGAGAACGCGGGGCTCTTGACGTATTTGCTCCGTATGTCGAAATTCATTATGTATTGATCGTATCCCTGTTATTCAGGTGATCATGATCGAGTGTTTGGCGAGGGATATTCCGCCGGGCCTCAGGGCTAGCTGTTATCTGTGAGTGAACATTTTATCACACGTTGATTTTCATACTTTGATTTTCACATTGGATTTGTAAGTCTTTGAGTATGCTTTACAATTATGCATTTACGAGTATGCATTTATGATTATGCATTTTATGAGCATACGTTGATTTGGAGGCACATGTGATTTATTTTTACACTGAGTATGGATATATGATGCATCAATGCTATAGCCTCTCGGCTGATCCCCGAGATGCTCAGGGAAGGTTACGACTTCTGAGCACCTGACCCATGATACACAGTACCCGGGAGAGTTACGAATTGTGAGCACTTGACCCGAGCGTATTGTAACTTGAGGGAAACGTACTCAAGTTACTGCCTCCACACACACAGTACCCAGGAGAGTTACACCTTTATGAGCACTTGACCTGGGCTTGTTTGTTTTGACTCGCATGATTTTATGTGCATTTAATGTGAAAAGTATGTTGGATTTATTTATGCAGCATATTATGATTTACGTCCACTCACTCTCACGGTTTTATTATTTATATGCTTTTCTCTGGCCATTTCGGTTTTCGTTGCCCAGATTGCAGTATCTTTCCCGTGGTTGCACGTCATCGCATGAGGCTTAGAGTTCAAATCACACTTTCTTTCTAGTAGGTTCCTGATGTAACCTGCTAGTCTTGTATATTTTGTAATTAGAAGTCGCTCTGAATACCTGTGTAGTGTTGTTCAGTTTGAGTTATACTCTTGAATAATATCTGGATTTCTTATAAACCTTGTGTTTTATTATATATGTGGATTTTGAGAAATCCGGATGGACATTAGAGGTCCATGGTGTGTCTGGGAATTTATCTGTGAAGTGTAATCTTCTTGCAGGTTTTTGGTTTAGACATTTTATAAAGTAAACTCTGGTAAAATTTTTGTAAGTTATGGTCTCATTAGGGCCTAATTTCGGTTTAGAAAACTAAATCGTGGTTGGGTCCTTTCATCGATATCAGTAGGCTCAGTAAGCATCACGGTGTTGCCCGACCGAATGTCCAAATCGATCACCTTAGCCTGCGTTCCCTGCTCCTCGAGCTCGGCAATCAAGTCGTCAAAATTGCCATAGAGGTCTTCCTTTTTACTGTCCCATTTTACGTTTTTATAACCAAATGTAGGTACACAAAAATAGGAAACATCACAATCGGCGGCAAGCTTGGAGTAAAAAAAATGAAGTATGCAAAGATAACGCTAAGAGCAAAACGCCAATGATCGACGACATACTAGGCATTTTAGCAAGACCAGTGGACTCCATAACAAGGTAATCGGTCAAGAGGTACACGCTCTTAAACTTCTCATTATACCCTTTCTCAACTCTATGGCAGTGGCGTTGTTCAGTAGCACGGAAAGAGTACTGGCGAGTGACTACAACAAAGGAAACAACAAATGAGAAAGGATAGGTTGTGCCGCCAGTTGCAAAGAATGGACAAAAAAATCAAAACGGCCTAATCACCTCAAGGTTGAAACCTGGTTGGCACGCGAGTCTTGTCACCGTCACTCGTCTCATACCAAAGAGGGAGGCACGAACAACTTCCACCAATTGTCGATTCTTTCTTTCAGCCAAGCCATTCTATTGAGGAGTATATGCAATGGTAGTTTGGTGCCAGATCTCATGAATACCTAAATAAGTGGACATGTTGCCATTCACATATTCTCCACCATTGTTAGAATGAAGAACTCTGATCTGCTGCTTGTACTGGGTTGCCACCATCTTGTGAAAATTAACAAAACGAGCATAGATTTCACTTTTACAGTTCATCAGGAAAATCCAAGTCATCTGTGTTCATTTATCAATGAAAGTTACAAAATAGCGAAAACCAGATTGAGAAGTTCTTGTAAGACCCCATACATCTGAGTGAATCTTCATGAAGGGAACAAAACTTTTATTCAAACTTGGGGAATATGTAATACGATGGCTCTTGGCCAGTTCACATACATCACACTTAAAATTAGATTCATCAACAACTGAAAACAATTGTGGTTGCAATTTTCTAAAGATATCCGAAATTCAAATGGCCTAAGCGTCGATGCCATAACTGCACCGCTTCCTTAGCTTTATTCAGACTACTAGTACTATTTGCTTGACTAATTTGTTGATGTCCACTGCTTGTCAGCTCTAGGTAGTATAACTTCCCCCTTCTAACACCATGACCCAGAGTCCTCATTGTCAGAATGTTCTGAAAAGTACAAAAATCGGGATAAAAGGTTACAGAACAAGAGAGAGCCCTAGTAATATGAGGTTCATGAACATGTAATTGTTCCAAATAATTGTGGGGAACCATTTTGTGCATTTTATCTCTATCAAATCTCATTACTCTCCCAAAACAGTCAAAATCGAGTGGTTCAGACTATAAAATGACATTCCGGAGTCCGAATTGAGTTTTGCCTCACAAATAAGTTTATCATTATGTAATTTATCCAAATATATGTGGGGAACCATTTTGGTGCATTTTATCTCACTCAAATCTCAATACTCTCCCAAAACACTCAAAACCGAGCGATCTCGAGGATAAAATGAGATTCAGAAGTTCGAATTGAGTTTTGCCTCACAAAGTGGTTCATCAATAGTAATTTATCCAAATATTTGTGGGGAACCATTTTGGTGCATTTTGTCACTATCAAATCTCATTACTCTCCCAAAACACTCAAAACCAAGCGATCTTGAGGATAAAATGAGATTCAGGAGTCCGAATTGAGTTTTGCTTCACAAAGTTGTTCATCAACATGTAATTGATCCAAATATATGTGGAGAACCATTTTGGTGCATTTTAGCTCACTCAAATCTCAATACTCTCCCAAAACACTCAAAATCGAGCGATCTTGAGGATAAAATGAGATTCCGGAGTACGAATTGAGTTTTGCCTCACAAAGAGGTTCAACAACATGTAATTGATCCAAATATATGTGGAGATCCATTTTGGTGCATTTTATCTCACTCAAATCTCAATACACTCCCAAAACACTCAAAACCGAGCGATCTTGAGGATAAAATGAGATTGCGGAGTCCGAATTGAGTTTTGCCTCACAAAAATGTTCGTCAACATGTAAAATTGATCCAAATATATCTGGGAAACTATTTTGGTGCATTTTATCTCACTCAAATCTCATTAGTCTCTCAAAACAATCAAAACAGTGCGATCTTGAGGATAAAATGAGATTCAGAAGTCCGAATTGAATTTTGCTACACAAAGTGTGCCCCCAAATGCGGCCAACACGGTCTGATAACATCAACTAGTCATACTGTCTGAGTTTAGAACAGTTGCTGTAACTTTCCTAAAGGTCCTGATTTTCATATCATATATGTTTATACTTCTTATTTTATTTTCCTTTTGTGATATGAATACTTGCTAATCTATTTTTCTTTTCTTTTTTCAACAAGGCCTAGCCATGATTAGAGGATGAGTGTGTCCAAGCATTGTTGTGATAGGATTGATTGATGGTGCTTATTTGGAACTTTCTCACCATAGTTTTGCCAACTCCAAAAGAATTAAACATTGACAAGACAAGACATATATAGTCTTGGCTTCTAATGCTTCCTCTATAAATAAAAGTTCAAGCTCAAACCTGCTAACATATACAAACAAAACCTTTTACATGAACCTCTACCTAAGTTTGAGTCATGAGAATTCCCAAACTCTCTCCTATCTTTGTGTTCATATTTTTCTTTCTATTTCTAGTTCATGTTTCTAGGTGTAGTCCGCGGTCGATCAGCTGGTACTCTACTAGCAGTGAACAAGTTCAAGAAAGCAAACCTAAACCAAGAGTAGGAGCCAGGTTCTCTTCTGAATTTAGGCCTGTGGGTGCTGGATCTATGTTAGCACCAGATAAGTAAGAGTGACAAGGGAGAAGGGAGGAAGAGGTGAGCAAAAGAAAGAGGTTCAGTTTTCATTCATGCCTGCAAAAATAGCTACAGATTGAGATATAAGCATTACAACTAGCTGTTGAGATCAAGACACGTGGTGTGATCTCAACAGCGACCGTAGCAACAAAAGAGACAAGCTAACAGCTATAATAGTACTAATATGCAGAGCTGAGCTGCCAAAAGATAAATAGGGGACCATTGCAGGTGAGTGTAACAATCTAATTCTGCAGGATTTCAATATAAGGAGATGAAACATATAAGCGCCGTTGCTCATTAAACTGTCCCTACTGGACCAAACCCTCTTCACAATTAAGTGGATTCCAGGAAACAAGCTACTGCAGTGCTGTGTTTTCATTCAAGTGTTCAATGTGGTGATTTTAAGTTCATGGCTTATATGATACTTGAAGTTGAAACTTTATATATATATACTTTGTTTCTCCTTTCTCTGGACTTGTGAAGTCTTGTTTATCAAAAAAAAAAAAGTCTTGTTTCTTAGTAAGTAATACAGGTATTTAATGTTCGTTTCCAGTTTCAGTTGACAGCACTATAATCTCCTGCATGTTAAAGTCAGTTCAAGGATAATTTGCAGTTAATTTATTCATTGTAAATTCGAGGCGCAATAGTATACTCTCATTAGCTAACCAAAAAGTGCAGAATCCCATCTTGATGGATTTCAGTCCCCTGCTACCAAATTTAGGGGGAAGGAGGCTTTGTGGTCCTTTAATAACAATTGTAATCCTATACACGATCTATTTCCTTATTCCCTATGATATCACTATTAATCGAGATGTCCCTAGTGGACCAAAACCTCTTCATAATTAAGTGCATGCATATCCCAGATATTGACGATCTGTATTGTGAAGGTTGAGAGCTAGGTACAGTTGATTTATTAAAAGATCCAGAAGAATATAAAGATCGAAAGCACAGCTTATGTACTCAAGAATTCGAATACTCAGAGTTTAAGTAGAATAAGAAAAGTTGGAAATATGTCAGATAATCTCTTTATATTATATTGTTGTTTTTTCAGCCTAATTAGTACAGAAGCTCAGCATTAGTTAGCTAACTAGGAACTTGAAATATATAGTGTCTGTGTACTTCTCATACTACCTTCTTTGTTATTACTACTGGTACTCAGTAGATCTATAGCCTGTGATGAATTTAGAGTTGCCTAATCTTGTGATCGAAAATGCAGTGCATGCGCAAAGTAATACATGACAGAGCCGATGCTACAACATACCAAACGGTCCTGGTATCTCAGTCTCATGTACTGCTACACCATCATAATAAGTCAGCCTCTTGCACTAATTCTATTGTACAGCCTCCCTCGTTGTTTCAATATTGCTGTCCTTTCTGAACAAATATTTTTTTTGCTTTTGTTTTTTCGTTGTTAGTCAATCAGGAATTATTAGAAAATGATGTGATTCATTGAAAAGACAATAAAGAAGGCTTGGAGACTTGGAGTCTTTAGCTTCCAAACCTTCCCTTATAAATATACCTCTGAAACTCAACCTGCTAGTACATACAAACAACTTCTTTTACATAAATCCTACCTAGTCATGAGATTTCCTGAGCTATCTCCTGTCTTTATGTGCATTGTTGTCATTCTAGTTCTAGGTATTATTTCTAGTAGCCGGCGGCACATCAGCAGGTGCTGTACTAGTACAGAAGAGGTTCCAGAAATTAGACCGAGAGTAAGAGCCAGGTTTTCTTTTGAAGTTCTAAAGGTCCTAGAGGGGGGGTGAATAGGCATTTCCCATTTTTTCGTTTAGTCTGTTATCGGGATAGCAAGATATTGTCCTATCCCGAAACACAGGATACGAGTAATAGAGAGTAAAGCAGTAAGGAAAGAATGACACCAGATGTTTTTGGTGACGCAGAAATCCTACAACCAGGATCAAAACTGCATGCCCCTAACACTTGAGGGACAAACCTTTCCACTAATTGGTAACTCACACAATTACAAGTTTCTGGCACTCTGGGGATACATAACCATTATGCTATCCTGACTAGTCTACCCACTAGTACAAACAGAGCTACACTACTTTAATCTATGTGCTTACACTTGGAAAGAGAAACTGAAGTATCAAAACAGATCTTTAACTACTCTTCAAGTTAAAACCTTCTTGATCAACTTCATGGGTTGGGCATCTCCACACATTATCTCTATGGAATGCACAATGCAATGATGTATATGAGTTTTGAAAAACAGTTTTTATGTTTTAGAAACCATGTCTATTATGCACAGTTATGAGCAACCAAAAAACATGAAAGGGGAAGAAAAGACAGAAGAGAAACTACACTCGAAAGTGCTCTCAAAGAATACCAAAACAGAATAACCTAAACACCCAAGTATCTCACTCAACCAACCAACTTTTCAACACAGTTTAGACACCTTATATAGACATACAAAGCAGCATCACAATGCAGCAAGTAAGTAAGGCAAAGAAGAGATCAAAGACAGCTGAAAAGCACGTGTCACAGCAGCACAAAACGCTGCCCTAAGCACAGTCCTAATACAGAGCAAAACAGGTCTGCAAACTGATGGGACAACTGCACAACTATAAGGAAGAAAGAAACCAAAACAGCTTTTGTATTTCCTTGTACCCAGTAAAGCATATCAGTGAGAAACAACACACATAGGGGTCAAGCATAGCACCGAATCACGTGGTCAACTATCATAAGAGGAAGCCTATGGCTGTCCAAGAAACAACTCAGATTTGACTAAACAGATTTGACACTGTAAACAAAGCAGAGGCATGTTTCAAGGCAAAATGCTAAGTCAACATCAGTTTTCCATTTGGGGTCAGATGTATTTTAGGAGGGAAAACACTATACTCAATCTATTACCAGAAATGGCAAAGCAGCAAAAAGTAGTACCACGTGAAAGCCAAGGCTGTCCTAAAACCAGGTTGTAAAGCACATGCATAAAGTAGCACAAAATCCTAAGTATCACATGTTGGCTTAAACACATTTGAATTTTAAGGTCAACTCAAGAAGAACCAGGATACATGCATAAAGATTAACCTAGGCTGTTTATAACGCACATGCATACTAAAATCAGATTAACTTAGGCAACCGAACCCAGATAAGAACATGTTCACAGAATCATACCAGAACAGCAGGGATGCATGCACACTATCATATCCTAGATGGAAAACATGATATGCAATGAATGAACTACCTGATGTACCAAGGAGATAAATTTGGAGATGCCAACATCTTCAATCTCTTGTCTGGATGAACATCAAGTCTTATCGTATTTTGTCATACGTCAAGAAAATGCCAATTCATATGTATGCCTTCAAGTTCGCCATCTTAGTTCTGGTGATTCCCATTTTGCAGGGTTTCAATACAAGAAAATGAATCGGATAAGTGCTGTTGCTCATCAAGTTGTTCCTGGTGGACCAAACCCTCTTCACAATTAAGTGCTTTTCTAGTAAAGGCTGAATTGGTTCATAGAACACCAAGGAAAAATGTCAAAATGGATTAGCTCATGTCTATCCGAGGACTCCAATCTCTCCTTAATTTGTGATCTTTAGATGATGAACCAATTAGTGGTACGTATGCTACGTATACGATCATAATGTGATAAACAAGACATGTATAATTAGACATATATACCTTTTAAGAGTCAGTACTATCACAAAGCCTTGGTTTTTAGGCCTGGAATATATGTAGTATTATTTGAGCCTCTTGGTCGGCCTGTTATTAATCATGAACTTCATTCATATTTCTCTAAAAAAAGAAAGAACATCAAAGCTTCTAGTTTTGCCAATCTCAAAGCTTTATTTGTCGATCAATTACATGTCATCTATGATTTTACATAAATATGCAACTTGTGCTTAATTATTCTAAAAATACTTGGTTTATTTATTTAGTTCTCGGTAATTAATTATTTTTATGTTTATTTAGGTTATTTGGAGGAAAATACAAAAATGAGCAATAAAAAAAGAATTCTATTCCAAGAAGGATTGGTGATGTGGCAAGTCCATGTGGCGATGACTCAACCCTATGTTGATAAGGAGATGACCCAAGATCATACTTATATAAGCATCTTTTGAAGAACAAATTAGAGGTTGTTAATTTTTAGAGAAGGAAGCCTAAGAAGAGAAGAGCAGCCACACCGAAGGATTACCAGCCGCACGATTTTGACCCGTCTAGCCAATACCTCGACCTGTCGAAATTCCCCTGGCGAGAATTCTAGGGTTTTTGGTTTACTCCTTCTTCTCCATCATGTTTTGCTATTGTATTCTTACAACTATGAGTAGCTAAACTCTTTTAGTTAGGAGTTGATCGAAGCCCTAGACATACTTACGATTTCGAACCCCTTTTGATCTTAATAACTATTGGATGAGTTTTGTTTCACTGTTCTTCCATTGATGAATTCTATATTCATGTTACTTTGGTTGCAAACTTAGTTGCATGTCTTAGGATCTAGAGTCTAAGATGTGTGATTGACCGCTATATCATATCAATGCATGTTCAATAGAGACAGAACAAGCTCCTGTATGAAACAATTCCTTAGTGATGTTAAGGCGACCGCTATATCGACCTTAAAAGCTTTGTTGGCTTTCAAACACTCTTACAACTTAATGAATTTGATTAACTAGGTTAGGACGTCGACATGTACCAACCTATTAGTTAAAGATCAAGCTAAGACAGTATCGACATTCTACTTAGTACGGCCAGTAAGAGAATATAATACAATCGATGTCCTATCGACATTGGCTCGATTATGGGAGTCTAGGGTGGAGAGAAGTTCCTAACATTCATCTGTATCTGATCTTCATCAACATTTACTTTTCTGAAATTTATATTTTTCTACATTACCTGTAGATTCGCCGATTTATTTCGGTAACCAAATCAACACCGAATACTCTTAAATTTGGTATGGTAGTCCTCCACTAAGTCTAGTAATTTGTGTTAAATTTTTATAGCTTTTAGAGTAATCTAGCTTAGGTTCGTAGTATCATTAGTATACTGTGGTCGAGTCTGTCAGTATTTCAGTATAATATTATGATTTAGTTTCACTAACTCCCTGTTGGATAACACTTATAATTTATTATTACAATGATATATTTTAATTAAGAATAAAATATTTTGAGCGGTAGATTTCACTCATCAATTACCATGACTTAGAGCAGTCTTAGATCGATGGATGATTTTGACTCTGAGCAGTCCTTTTCCTTCGCAAAAATAACCAATTCAAAAAACCCCTTGGCATGATCGAAATATTCGTCTTCAAGGATCCTTATTAATATAGTTCATAAACACACGTCCTTGGTCAAGATTCCACACTACACAGCAGTGTGCCAGCCTCATCATTTTTAATCTACGAACTGTTTTGTTTATCTCAATAATGTACGTACTTGGTCAACTGCAAAAATAGTTGAATACTTAAGAACAACAAGGTTTGATCATACATGCATCTCCATATATGTAAGTTTACTGCAGCAGCGTGCTTCATGACAGTGAACTTGGCTTGCCGGAATCAAATTCAGAATAGAATAACAGAACTTAGTACGTGAATTGAAACTTAATTGTAAACTCTAGTGAGCTGCGAATCTGTTAGATTAGTTTTAGATACATGCAAGAAGGGACTGTCGAGCTAAGCTTAGGCTTGGATACAAGTTCAGATTAACAGAAATGTCAACGTCTTGTGTAGTTCAAAATGATCGATATGATGTGGATCAAAGTTTCAAAGGGAGTTAGCTAGCTAGCTACACATAGTGGCCAGCTTATTTGCAGATCGAAAGCGACTAATTCCAACCTCCAACCTCCAAACTCCAAAGTCAACTTATTCATCTTGTCATTTCCGGATCGACATATATAATACAGATCGAGCTACATAGATAATACGTACATTGTCGACGCATTAATGGAAGCCCGCATTTCTATTATTTATAGAGCTAGCTATCTTAGATCGAGTTTCATTTGTAGTTGGCCAGAGACAAGCAGTACCATTTTCTGTGCTAGCCTCTTAGAGCATGAAAACTCAAAAGTCCTTCATTCCAACTCTCATTGTTGCCATTGTTTTCTTGACAGTAGTTCAAAGCTGCAATTGTCGACCTATTAGTACTACTACTATTACTAGTAGTCCAGGTTCCATAACAGAACAACAGTTGAGCTACAGCAGCAGGTATGCTCCAATGTTGCTAAGCTTTATGCAGACCATGGGAAACAAGAAGAAGACTGGCCCGGCTCACGCAGTTTCGCACCGGAGTGTCCCCGCAGGACCGAATCCGCTTCACAATTGAATCGAGTTGGGTAGGGTAGATCAAATATTGTACAAATATAGTTAACTACTTGGAGCTTGGGGAAACATTCTGTTTGTGTAATTGCTCTAGTGAAAATCTCTGTTTCTTTGTAGACATTACACATTTACACATTTAATACACTGATCGATAAGTTCGATCTGTAAATTATAGTGAAATCATGATTATGAGTTATAAATTCTTCATCGTATTCTCGAATTTCAACTTCTGGTTGTTAGTTAGTATCATGGTCAATTAGTTGAGCGCAAACATTGTTAGATCTAAATCATAAAATAAAATATAAAAAACTATAAGACCATCTCCAACAGCTTCCTCAAACTTTTTCTAAAATGGGGAAAGCAAAAGTCAAATTCTCCAAAAAAATTTTGCTCCAAATCCAACAGGTTCCCCATTTTAGAGACTTTGACATTAATTACAACAATAAAATATCCTACATATATACTAATTATAGTAAAATAAATGTTTTATCTTCTATTATTTCCATATAATATTCAATATATATTGTTTTCTTTTTTGAAGAATGTGAAATATTTATGATAATGCTAATTTCAAGAAATTTGGGGAAGGAAGGCTTTGCTACAGATTTGGGGAAGCCACTCTATGTTTTGCTCTCCTTCTCTATTTTGGGGAATGAGATGGGGAAGCTGTTGGACCAAAAACAAGGCTAATATTCTTCAAATTTGAGAATATCAAGAAAATGAAGAAGCTGTTGGAGATGTTCTAAATTCCAACATCAGTTATGTCCCTTAATCTCTGTCTGTAAATCTAAACATAAAGGGGAAAAAACGTACAAGATTGCGTGTGTATTTTAGAAATGTCGCACGGATTAAGCCCACTCCCACTAAGACACGTGCCACTAATCAGTTGGCTGTGTTTGGATCAACTTCAAGGTACACTTTAAAGCACAGTAGTGGAATCTCCAGTAAAACAAACACGTGGGTGCTCAGAACTCAGAAGACACCTTTAGAAGAGCGCTTTTGACTCGCTCACGGGAGGGAGAGAGCTCAAACACAGCGTCGCGTCTGAGAAGCTTCCAGAGTGGTAAACTCGATTTCCGGTGAGATGAACTCAACTGTTTTGGCCTCTCCGGCCAAAGCTAGAAATGACGAGGTACAGAAACTTATTCACTTTAATCTCTAGTTCCATCGTCTTTTTTACCTCTCCTGTTTCCTTGTGCTGATAGCTAGGCTAGTAGCTTTGAGGTTTATTGGGTGCTTGGAGTAATTTTTCTACTTAAAAGTAAAAGTCTTATGGTTTTTGACTACCGGGTTTGGTAAAGAACCAACCTTTGAGCTTATAAATATGTTGGGTTGTGAAACCCCTGTGATTGTGATGATGGCATGATGCTAATGGGTTTTGGATGTTATGTTTAGTAGAGATGTTTTTCTAGCTATTTCTAATGTCCTGGGCAGCTGATTAACGTGGATTTGAATTACACAAGCAGAAACATCAACACTAAACCTCAAAACCCATAAGGTTGTCAAACATGCCTTTACTTGTGTGTTTCTTGTACTATTTTCAGCTGTAATCTGATTCTCTTCGCTCTGATTGATACCCGTACTGCATTGCAAAGTGAAACATGTATGACTTGTGAGACTTCTTTGGGAATTCCGTTATGTTTGGTGTATTCTTGGCTTAACCATCTAGTACCAAATTTGGGAAACTCTTTAGTTAGAGCTCAAGTCTTCAAGTCGTTTGTTTACCGGCAATACTGTACATGTTATTTCGCATTGAAAGTGTAATTGATTTGAGTACAGCTTAGTTTTATGTCATAAGCTCGTTCTATTCTCGATTTGATTGCCTGCATCGTGGGAAAATGTCATAATTTTCCATTAGTATGTTTCCTTATTGCCTGCCTTTTTGGATTGTCTTTCGTTACCGAGAAATAGAAATTAGAGGTTGGGAAAACGAGTGGTCAGACTAACTACAAATGGGGCGCGAACTTAAGTGAGATGATGAAAGATGGGCAGCTGCATAATTGTGCAAGCAGTGGAGCAAACTCGTCCGTTACTGAACATGCTTCTGAATCAAGCAGCTTGTATCCGCCACAGGCCAAAAGTTCAAAGAAAAAAGTAGTACCAGACGGCCATTCTACCAAAACCAATTGCATGTCTATTCTTACAGGTCAAGGCATGCAAGATGAGCAATCTACCGAAAGTGGGATTGCAAAACATGAAAGTGATAATATCCAAGTACAGCGCCTTTCCAAATCCAAGAAGAAGAAAGATCTTAGCTTGCCTCGTCGTGCTTCAAAGCGGCTAGCAGGACTTGAAGTTGATACTGTGCCAGAACTGAAAGCAAGTACTCGAACACGTCGAGCTGGCAATAAACTGTCAGATAATTCAGCTGGTGTTAAGCGAGAGAATGCTTCAGGTGTTGAGGAAGAGCATGACAAAGCTGAAGAGAAGCCAGGAGTTTCTTCTGATTCGCTTCTTGCTGATTTCTTCACAGATCCATGCATTGCTTTTGCAATAAAAACTCTAAAAGACCATTCAGGGGACATACAAACGGACAATACAAGCTTTGAGAAACAGGAATGCAGTGTCCTTCCGCCTCCAGGCAACTCGGATGAACAAGAAAAGCATGAAGGCATAGTTGGAACTGGTGAAAAGTCAGGATCATCCATTAGTGAACCGTCTTTCGGGATTTCGTGGACGGACCCCTGTATTGAATTTGCTATAAAGACTCTCACAGGTGCAATCCCACTTGAGTATGACCCGCATATTGAGGAGTACTTCCAGCAGCAACTAAGTTCTTCGCAAGGCCACAAGGACAACCTCTTGCAGAAGGAGATCTCATGATCCAATATTTAACTCTCGTCTCCGTATTTGGTATCAGATATAACTTAGGCCCCGTTTGGGGTTAAGTTTTTGGGATGAAATCTGTTTATTGTCAACTATTTTAAAAGAATGGGTGTTTGGTAAAATAATAAAAACTGATTATTAATCCCAAAGTAAGCCTTAATGTTCTTATTAGTGATAGCATTGACGTGGACCGGAGACAGATGTTTTCTCCCTCGAATTTCCTTAGTCCACCTGTATTCTGCTCTCTGGATGCTGATTGTTTGGGCAATAATTAGTCTAACTTCCAGCTGTAGTACTGAAACATTGTGTTCTTTTCAGCTTGGTGACCAATTGAGAGTATGCATCAATATGAGTTGCTTATTTTGAATGACAAGAATATGATAATGCAAGTAGAATTTTTTCTGAACTCTAAAAGTTGGTAATGTACAATATATAGTAGAGAGCACCTAAACAATTCTAAGACAACAATAGTAGCTAGGTAAGCTAAATTATCTATCAAAAACAGTTATTAGAAAGCTGATCATTATTGATCATAGAACTTTGAAGGAAAATTCCGTTAGACACACGGTGGTATAATCCAAAAAGGGGGTGGTAGCTCACTGCTAGAATATCCTCCAAACTGAAGATACCCACATCTCCTGAACCTAACGGATCAGTTGGTAAACCTGAATCTTCCGTAAAATAAATCGAGTTTGGTGATACCCTAAAGAGCAAGCTTGATGAACTCGAAAACAACGTTACCGAATGATTGTTACCAACAAAAACAACATCATCTCCAATGCTTTTCACCTCAACATGATTCATAGTATATCCTTTAAGCTCCACCTTATAAACCCTGAAACTCTTTGTAAACCTTCGAATATACAATAAGTCTCCGTGGCTTGATTCCACAAGATATGCTCGATGCGATTTGTTTTCAAATTCCACATTTGTGTATGATGGGGTTCGAAATATAGCATCAGTAAAATCGAAACCGTTAAAAAGCCAATCCAAAACGTATTTAGATTCGACGGGTGGTGCACATCTGATATGATTCCAAGCTGTTTGCCTTCCTTCAAAGTCGGATCGTCGGACAAGATAACCTTTGGGAGATGCCTACCTTGCCTTAAATTAAGGACCGTAAAGGAGGCAAAGATGGCAATAGTTATATAATATTGTTGCTTTTTGTGATAGGGGTTATGGAGAGTAATCTCTACTAGTCTCTCTCGCGTATGGATCATAGCCACCCAAACCATTGCCCACATCCATGGTAGCTCTAATGGGCTAAAAGCATCGAGGCCCAAGGAAGATATGGGCCCTGTCTAGCCCATGTAATCTCTGAGCGGGGGTTGTTGGCGCCAAAAATGCTCACTATATGAACTATTGCTAAACAAAAAGTGTGTTGCCATTTGAGAGATTTGATTTTCAATTTTCAATAGAATGCAGATTCGGGTGATGCGGAGAGAATTGTCCGGAGTGGGCCATGGTGGAGTTACAAGGCGTGGTTGAAGAAGCTCGGCGAGTCTAGGCTGTTTCAATATCAATATTTCAAATATATGATGTATGTGAAATCAAAGAACAAGCTGTTAAACAACAGATTTGAGTGTTATGAATCTTACAATCTGATCTTCAAAATTGAAAGGAGAAAGCAATACGCACCAAGACTGGCTGACAGTGTGAAGATTTGATTTTTGACTATGAATCATGTAGTAAATAATCAATATTTGGATACTAGGATTTATCTACAGAATGCTTTACATATAAAGTGATAGACAACTGCATTTTGTAATTCTAAAGTGAAGCTGGGCCTCCTGCTCGAGCTCTCAACATTTCAGTTCTCTTGCTTCTCTCCATTACCTCCACCAACCACTCTACGCTTTCTTTAATCCCCATCCTGCATGAATTCAGAATAAGATACATAAGGCTGAGATGTTAGATCCAGTTTGAGAAAAGAAATTGAAGCTACAGTCAACCAATTTGGTATTATTGTTTCCATATCACTATTTTTCAGAGTAAACAAAGAGTTCAGGAAGGCCTTGGAACCTAAAGAATGATCCACTCACCCGTCGTATCCTGAAACAGCTTCAAACATGTATACTCTTTCATCCAACTTCTTAAGATCTAGATATCGAGCAAGTTCCTCAGACGATACAGCATCATTAAGATCCTAAATAACAGACACAACAAAGGTATAGGGGACATCAAACATAAAATTTATCCACATTTTTAGGAAAATGGGATAGAATCTACAGCAAGGTACTCCTTTCATATGTTAAAGAAAGAGATAGAATCCACAACAAGGTGCAACCAACTCTTACATGTTAAAAGAATGACTGCAACAGTCTATCATCAAGCTATTACCATGGCCAATAATTACCAACCTAAGCACATAAATTTGTGCATGTGTGTGATACGGTTGCACGGATTCAAACACATGTAAGTCCAACATGCAGAATAAACTTAAGATTAGGTTGGCAATGATATGCATCATATGATAATGGTATTCGCTCACCTGCTTATTGGCCAATATCAAAAGAGGAGCTCCTTGCAAATCCTCATGCCGAAGAACTTTTTCTGGTTCAGCAAGTTGAAGGTATTAGACTTGGCATGTCATCATTACCATATATCAAATTGGCAGGCTGTACTAGCACAGAAATACAGATAGAAACCAGCAAATTATTCATCAATGCGAACATCCCCTACCTAATGCAGATTTTGAATCTTCAAAACGGGAAGGACATGTAGCATCAATTACAAAGACCACAGCATGCGCTTCTTCATAATATTTCTCCCAGATTGAGCGAAGACCAAGCTGACAGAAAAAACATCAAAAAAATATAGCATCACAATTGTGTTCCAAGCTAAAACAGCATCTTTAAAAAGAAAATGATGCAACATAACGGGTTTGATATGCAACAGATGGACAGAGCAACTATTCACATACCTGACCTCCTAGGTCCCAGAACACAAGTTTACTATTTGACACTTCGATACGACCAATATTAAGTCCCACAGTTGGAACAATTCGATCAGGAGGGAGACCTTCCAAGTTCGAGTAAACTGATTTCAACTTCTCCAGCAAAGTCTACAAATAAAAGTCGAATAAAGAATTATAACCGATAACATGTTAAAAAGAAAGTCAAACAAAGAATTCAAGTAAATGATTCAACAAAGAACAACTAACAGAAAATTTGAAGGAGCATACTGTTTTCCCGGCCTTGTCAATTCCAAGAATGAGTACATGAAACTCTGTCTTGCTAAACACATATTTCCAGAGCCCATAAAACAACGAAAACATCTCTCTCCTGTTTAGTACTTTTTCCCCTCCAGTGCAAAACGAAAGAACTTCACAGTATCACACTTAACCCTTGGTTACCTCCCGAATTCAATAATCTGAAACCACAACAAAAATGGTCGATATTTGTAGAAACTGGAAACGCCTTTCCATTTGGCTACTCCGTACATTAACATGCACTCAATCCTCTTCGCTTCTTAACAGTCTTACGGTCCTCATCAATCGAGGTCCTATGACTCCTATCCCTTTTTCTCATCGATCAAGAAATCCCAACTCTTGTTTTACCTAATCATCTTCTAATTCACACAAATCCTCATTTCCATTACACTTCATTTTGAGCAAATGAGCTTCTCTAGTTTTTCAATCACCAAAAAAAAAGTTCTAATCTTCAGACTAGATCTACAAGGCCACAATGCATTGCAAACAATGATCTTCAGACTAATCATTCAAAACATAATTTTTTTTTTAAATGTGGGATCTCCTCTATTCCCCTATCAAAATCTATGATCGAGTAAGACCCAATAAGCTATATGATATCAAAAACCGAAACCCAATTTTCTCTGAGCTATATAAATAACACCCAGAACCACAAAAGACTCAGATCACCCAGGATCCGTATAGTGTCTTTAATTAAACGTAATCGTGGTGGCAGAAACTGAAAGTCTTACTTTGAAGCGAAGCTGGTGACGGCTTTATTGCTGCTGCTAGTCTCTGTTGAGCTCTTGGGCTCTCTCCCTAAGCTTCGAATCAAGCGCAACTCTCTCTGTTTGTTTTGGAGAACAAAATTATTCCAATTCTATTTTTCGATGTTGTGATGATTTGTTTCGTTTTTTCATTTTTATTTCCCCGTATTGCCCTTGACAAAGTCCCTTTAAGGGTGTTTCGGTCAAACTAGAGAGAAGAAAAATTGAACGTAGAAACGAATCGAGCTCATTTGTGGAAAATAGAAATTGGCAGAAGCTTCGTCATATTCTTCTCCCAAGGCAGTGAGGTTCGTTTTTTTTCTCTTTCTCGATTTGATCTCTCCAGTTAAATTTCTCGCTCGGATTGCCGGAAACTGAAGCTTTGATCGTGTGAAATCATCTCGAGTTTTCGATATTTTCATTGTTATTTTAGTTAGGGTTTCAATTCGATAACCATATATATCTTCTTGTGTGTCTTCAGTTAATAGATGAATGAATGGTCGTCTTTTAGCTGTGGATCTATTACTGAGAAATGATAATGGAATTCCTCGATTAAATTATTATTCTTTTTTTAATTTTTGTGTCAGAGAATTCAAAACTAATTGAGCAGCTGCTTGTGGGGTTTTGTGGAGATATTGTCTGTTTTAGCAAAATGAGGTAATTTAGTACGTCTTCTTTTTGATGTTTGAGAAAGAATCAGTGATGTTCATGATTTGCATCGAATTGGTTGCAATTTGTGTTCTTGGCGTTGGACATTGTGATGTTCGTGCGTATATTGGAAATGTGATGTTATAATGATTCATATGTACATTGTGGGTGTACTGATTTTATATCTATGTGTGTATAAGTAATCGAGGCCAAGTTAGATGGGACGAGGATAATTTGGGAGAAATTGAAGCAAATAAACCTGTCAGGCAGAAAATTACTGAGCCAAAGACTCCATATCACCAAATGCAAACTGATGATGAAGATGATGACGGTACACTGATTTTCTTTCTAAGGAGGCCCTATAAGTTATATGTGTCATGTGCGAAAATTTGGCGGTTACTCAAAATTTCCCTGTTTTATGTTAAGTATTAACTAGTTTGGGCTGGTAATGTATGGTTTTAGTTGGGTTTAAGTATTTGTTACCTGAATAGAAGTATTATTTTATGTTGAGAAAACTGATCAAGTTTGGGCTGGTAAATATATGATTTTAGTTGGGTTCAAGTATTTGTTACCTGAATAGAAATATTATTTTAGTTGAGAAAACTGATCAAATTTGATGGACAATATTCCAATTGCAGGATCTCTGTCTCCCATACGGGGAAGTCACTTTGATGAATGTGTTGGTGATGCAATGCATGCAGAAGCCATACGAACTGCGTTGAGTGATGTGGCATCATCAAGTAGAAAGAAGCAAGTAAGATCTACTGGCTGGACATCATCTGAGGATGAGGGGGATGCAATGGATCAAGATGATGGAGGTGTTTATCTTGTCCTTCAGTTAATTTAAACACTTTCAATCGTCACTGTTTTGAAGCTTTCTCTACATTTTGTTGGAGTAACATGATTGCCTATTTTCTCTTAGCCATCTAACTTGGTGATTACAAATTTAAGATTGAGAAATGCTCTTCTAAATGCATGAAGCATCCAATTTTTCGCTTAATCTCCCTAGCTTTTAATTCTTCTTCACATGTCCTTCTCGGTAGATGGTATGCAAGTCAGCAAATGTCATTTTTGTGCTAGAAAGTAACACAACTGTATTGGTAGAGTTGGATTTGCTAAAAGTTGCATCATCTTCCAGTGTTTTACCCAATATGAGAGACTGGAGATACCCGATATTTACTGCAATTTTGTTGCTATCCTGATGTTTGATTGAAGTTTACAAGTTATCTCCATGGCTTTATCCTCTTTGAGTTTTCATACACATGGGAATCCTCTTACATCCTTTGTTCTCCTTTAAGTTAGCTTTATACTTGGTGTATTTCAAATCTGAATAATGACTTCTCATTTCATACTGACCTGTTCTACCTTTTGGTGGTTGTGATTTTGCCAGATTCGGATAAAAGTGGCAACATAAGTTTCAGGGAGCACAGAAAAGCTCATTATGATGAATTCCAGAAAGTTAAAGAACTCAGAAGGAAAGGTTCCTTTCTCAATGATGAAGAAGAGGACGAGGATGTTGATGCAAATGAGAAGAGATCCAATCCCCATTCGTCTTCAGGTGCAGCTAAGCCTAATGGAGCTTAAATCACCGAGGCAAGGCTCAAAGGTGCTTCAATCAAGTGAGACTTTTTCAATCAAGCCAAACTTGACTGTGGGTGATATATCATCGACATTCTGTTACAACTTTTGGGATTACTATACAGAATGCTCAAATGACTCAATTCATTGCTATTTGTATCATTCATCTATGTGTTTGGTTTGTACATAGTTCGCTCTATTTCTGTCTGTTTAACAATGTTTCTCAACAATCTTGATACTGTTGACTCTTCTAATGTAGTGCGATTTTATGGTTCTTCCTCCCCAAGAAACCATTTATGTGGAATGGGTTGTGCCAACTTTTCAGCTACGAAGGATTGAGTTTGATGACTTAAATAATTTATTTTTAACTATTGATGAAATTAATGTTTGGTAAAATAATAAAAATTGTTTATTTTTAACTTTTTAGTTCAAAAGTTATGATCATAATAAAGCAAAACAAGTGAATGATTATTTTAACCGTGTTTTTTGTAAAGTTTCACTTCAATCCTAAACTACGCCTACATGCATCAGATCCGCAGAATTACATTAATCGACTGCTCCCCACTATTTGATGCCTGGTTTCCTTCTCTTTTTCCTTTTGAAAGCATTATTCAAAGCATTACTTTTGTAATAAGGAAGTGGAATTGATTTGTTGAAGACTCTTGCTGCCTCAAATTGCAGAATGGATCTCAGATCAAAGACAAGCTCAGGCTAGGATTGGCACACTCAATCACAGATGCCAGTTGTCTATACACGATCATGACTGGGGCCTTTTCCTATTGTGTAAATGAAAACTCAAACCATTAAGATTGGTGTTTGTAAATTCTTGTTTTTGATTGGTTTAGTGTTTCTTGCTTCTTAATCTTTGTTTTAACGAAAGGACAGACTGGGGATGTGTCGCTCTGGCATGATCTGCTTGGCAACACCTGCAACATATATTCCACACGATCTTATCCTTGTGAGTAGTTGTGACTTGTGACTCAAAGATATGGCTTCAACTTCAATGGCCTCACTGGCCTCCCAAATTTGCAGCCACTTATCCTCCATCTTCACCAAACCAACCCACCCTCATCCACCGGTCCTGGACCTCTTAGTCACCGAGCTATCTTCCACCGCCGCCCGAAACGGTGCCGTCTTCCTCTACGGCGTGGGGAGAGAGGGCCTAATGCTCAAGGCCCTCTGCATGCGGCTGTCCCACCTCGGCTTCTCGGCTCACTCGGTCTTCGACGTGACTACTCCTCCTATAACATCCAACGACCTCCTCATCGCCTCTGCTGGACCCGGTGGCTTCTCCACCGTCGATGCCATATGCTCGGTCGCGCGATCAAACGGTGGTCGAGTCCTGCTGCTGACGGCTCAGCCGGTGACGGGGTCGTGTGCGACGCATGCTAGCGTTGTGGGATATGTTCCCGCGCAGACCATGGCGGATGACGGCGGAGGTGGAGGGGAAGCGGCGGCGGAGTCAGCTCGGGCGTTGCTGCCGATGGGGAGCGTGTACGAGGGGGCTTTGTTTGTGTTGTTTGAGATGGTGGTTCACAAGTTGGGAGAGGCTTTAGGGGAGAGCCCTGATGCCATAAGAGCGCGCCATACCAATCTCGAATGACCAAACTGAAACTACTATATATCGATTTTAATAAATTGAATAAAAACTACAAATTTACGTTACGTTATAGCAAATTGTGACATTATTAATTGTTGCTTTCTTTATTCGATCGGTGTCGGTATTAAGCTAATGATTTAGAAGATTCACTAAAAAAATATTGGTGTACATATTGATACTTATAATTTTAAACAAATAAAATATTGTGAATATGTACCGACACATCACTTTAAAGAGTTCTTACATGAGAAATAACCACACACGAAAAAACTTACGTCGGTGATGATTCATAAGAATTAATTTACCAACTAGAATTACCGAAACTTATTATGCCAAAAAGATAAACAAAAGATGTCGATGAGAGAAAGAAAAGTGAAATGGTGGGGTGGTTTTGGTGGGGAGAAGATCACGTGTCTCCAATATCCTGTCTCCCTCTAAATTAATTACACTTGTCACTGACCACTTAGTCAGCAAGCAGCCTCTAACCACCCGGTTAAACTCTAATTTTAACCTAACATCACCTCTAACTCAATCTTTAATCAAATCTTTCAATTAAAACAATAAATAGATTAATTTAAATGAAAAAAAAAAAACAGAACTCGCGTGGACTACAGAACGTTTAGTTCTCTGCCATAGCAAAAGTCTTTCCTGCATGCTTCCTTTTCTTCTAAATCTTGTGTCAAGGGAGATCAAACCAGAGTTTGCAATTGAATATAATTATTTTAAAGATGAACTTATCATGCAGAAGACGCTCGTCTAACATTAAGCTTATGGTGGTCAACTTCCTAGTGTAATTGGGTATGCAATTTCTGTTGTTTTGCTTCTTGATGATTCACAAGTTTCGTTAAAAAAAAATTAAAAAGTGATTACAGATTACAAGTGCTAATTGTACCTACAGATAGCCATTTCACTTTCAAATATTTGTAATTTACGGTACTTAATTATAGACTCAAGTTACATAACTGGTCCTACTCTAAAACTCATTGATTAATAAAGTATCTTGTTACATTCATCCTCTTCAAACTGAAAAGTTTTGACGAAGTATTGATTAAATTATGAACTACATAGTCTTCCAGAAAGTAAGCAACTGAAACTAACCCCATTTATAACAAATAATTCTGAACTACATAAACAAGTATCAATCTTGATCATACTATCCCCGATCAAACATAGAACATCTCTAAGATTGTAGACCATGAATCCAATAGAAAAGAAAAAGAGAAAATTCTCAAGTTTTCAGAAAGGAAAAAACATACTGAACTTCAATATTAATTCATTCCATAGTTATGCTCTTTGGTTTCATTGGTGCTTGTGAGACTTCTTTAAGTGTGTCTGTAGTCTCTGAACTCATTTGTTGGAGCCTTGTTGGTCGTTGGTCCAGTCCTCTGATGACTAGTTATAGAATGATGATCAGTTGTTATAACATTGTCTCCTCTCACATAGTGTTGCTGGCACGTCTGGAGTCCCACACACACACACAAAATAAAAATTATAAGTATGGATCAAGCTGGCTTGCAACGTACTTATGCATATATACATACATTGAGAGACTTATTCAAAAGTATTTGGACATAATGAAATGGTAGTATGAACTGCATCTGCTGAGGCAAAGCATGTAGATTGTGGGTTGCATTCTTGATACAAAGAGGTTAATAAAGGTAAGAGGTTGGGTAGACAAGAAAACAGATGCTATTGAAATTCATAAAAATCATTTCATGAAACTATAAAAACAATTATATACCTCTGAATATCGAGTAGCTTCATGTAATATAGGTAGCTTCACATACTTACATGGACATATGCATTGTGGGGGAAGAATTCTGGTGTTGACATTTCATAAATAAAACATGAATAAAAAGTTATTTTTGTTGTGCTGCATCTTACTTATTATAAGTATGGTGCCTATATTTACACATATAAAAAAGGGAAAGGAGAAAACTCTTATACAAATATAAGATGAACTAACACTTTAATAGTAAACAATGATAGAAGAACCCGTTATTCAGGAGTAAGGATAGCAAAATTAATATTGTAGTTAGGAAAAGGTTACACACCTTTTCACTCATTTGTGCAATATGAGACTCGTTTTCCACACTTGAAGGACATGTTTGTGGATGCATCTGGTTTGTCTCATCAAGTTGATTTTGTGCAACAAACACTTGTGAGGAGTTTACATTTGAATCGTCCGATTCAGGTTCGTTGTGATCTGTTGAATGATCTACATCTTTCTTATTTCTCTTATTTCCGGTGAGCTTTTTCAAAGCATTTTTTGATCTAGTAGAATCCTCCTTGCGAGTAATTTTTTCTTTGACCTTAATTCCTCTTACCTTGTGATCACTAGCATCATCATAGGTAGCCTCACATTCACTGTCCCTTGTAGTAATCTAAGCTAGTTCTTGAATGGTCTCGTTCTTGAAACATGCCTTGACGTCTACTAATAGTTTGTGAAGGCATGTTGAAGCAATCTCATAAGCTTGATCAGATTCTGCAGCAATTGTTGCAAGTTCAGTATGCAATCGAGATAATTCTCTATAATGGCTTACTGTTTTTACTTTAGGGTCATCATCATTAGTATCTGAAGAAGCCACCACATTGCTCTTATCTTTAATATCTTTTGTCCATCTTTTTAAGATGTATTGACTAGGAATACACTTGATATTGTTTGAAGAGATAACCTTCAAAGCATATGCACACAAGATTCCAGCAAACTCAAACTTCTTACAATTGCATGAGATAGTAGTATCTACCCAATCAAATGTTACTATATGGTGGAAGCCTTTTTCATGATCTATAATTTCATATATGAGCAGTGTTCCAATCTCAGAAAAAAACTTCACAGCACAGTCATGAGCTTTGCATAGTTGAACTTGAAACCATTTTAAAACTGCAGGAGCACACACTTTTGCTGCATGTCTCAATATCTTTGCTGGAAAATCTAAAGCAGGGGAGGTATGCATTGCTTTAAAGTCTGCTCTTAATTCATTGGAACGATGATCATCAAGCAGTCTTTGAAAGTGACGAAAGAACCTCAACAGATCATATTTGTAACTCACATACTTTTTTATGGAATTATTCATGCTTTCGCTACGTTAGGTAGTGGTGATATCTGCACATAATGTTTGTCTCCCACACACTAGAGCTCATTTCTCCTTCAACTCATATAGCCGACTCAACCATTTATTCTCTTAGAGATTATATTTTTCAAGCAAACTTCTTCCAAGCAATTACGAAGTCTTCTTCATCCTCAAAATCATATATGACACTACTAAAATCTTCAGCAAAGTCCTTAAACTTCTTAAAGACGCTACTAAGATGTTTAGCTGCATTTTGTTATATATGCTAAATGCAAAGTCGATGATGTGTTTCCAGCCATTGTGAAGCTAATGCCTTTGCCATCGCAAGATCTTGATCCGTTAAAATGCTCTCTGCTATCTTTCCGGACATTGTTTTGGCGAAGGTATCAAACAACCAAATGAAAGTATTGGCAATCTCATCATACAACAATGCAGCGCCAAATATAATTGTTATCTTGTGATTATTGACACCAACAAACATAGCAAAAGGTCTTCCTTATTTGTTTTTCCTGTAAGTAGTATCAAAACATACTACATCACCAAAATAATCATAATCTACCATCATCTTTGCATCTGCCCAGAAAATATTAGTGATTAGATCATCCTTATCTACTTGGAGGGCATGAACAAAATTGGGATCTTCTAACTGCTTTCTTTGTAAATATTCCAAAACACCACTTGTATCTCCTGTCTTCATTTCTCTAGTGCGCTTGGAACGTAAATAATTTTTAAAATCTTCTGCAATAATTCCAAGATTTTCACGTCCACCGGCTTGTCTGCTCATAAACTCAAGAGTTTCTTTAGGACCAATTCCGGAATCGGAAGCCATATCAACTTGTGCAATATGTGCAAGAGAAAGTTTCCTGTGAGACCTGAACATATGGTTCTTCCTAGGAGTTGTAGTCAAGTGTGTGTGCTCGGCAACAAATTCCACAATACTATACTTCCCAACTGATCGATAACTGATGCTGAATTTTTATCCTTGCTAGACACTCAAATCTTGTTTCAGTACGGTGTGATCTAACATATGCATATCCGCTTGTCTTGGTCACGTTTACCTTCAGCGGAGCAAACAAAAATTATGTCCCTCATGATGCCATTTTTATATTTATGAGCCTTGCTCAGTCGAGTACTGAAACCAAAACTATAAGCATACCGATTGTAAAATTCATGTGCATTACCTGGAAATAAAATAAGTGATATTAAATTAAATATAATATACGAAATATTATAAATAATTAATAAATTGTAAATATATGAACGAAGAACAAATTCTGGGTAAAAAGATAAACTAAGTTGAGTCACGTGTATCACACACTTTGCTTAAGAACTTTTACGCCACGCACAGGTTTGTATGGCGTTGTTCTCCCTGGATAAAACAACTTCAAACTTTTGTACTGCAGCACAAGAACTTCTCGTCAAATTGAAAAATACCTTACTCTATCACCGAATATGCTCGCTGTTGAGAGAGAGGGAGAAGTAATCAGAAGAGGATATCGCTTTTTGATGGAATGAGGGAGGATGGAGTCTCCATTTATACATGGAGGAGATGGAGAATAATATTATGGCTGGCCACCAAAAGGTTAAGAGTTACCACTCATTAACCATGCAGCATAAATCCGGCCAATTAAAGGTATAAACCGGCCAATAATGGTGAGAAACCCATCATAATTTGGCCAATTAACTCACATAACCAGCGAAGTTGAAAGGTCTCGAGGAATGCAAAAAGTCTTTGCTGAGTGCAAAAGGAAACTCGTGCAGCCTGCCCCAAATCGAAACAACATTTGTGTCCATAAGACGCACACAAATCCATATTGCATACTTATTTCACCAAAGATTTGCACCCCCTGCACGCATGAGAGAGAGTCTCTCTACTCACTTACTCAAGGTATACTAGGGTGCAATCATATATAAAGACTTCCACATTCCTAATTTCTCTCATGTGGGATCAAATTCCTTCCTTTTGTTTCAAATGGCCAATTTTGGGTGACAATTTCTTATTCACCCCTTAATCAATTTAAACAAATAAATACATAATCTTTATGTACTCTTGTAGGAGAATACAAATTCATGTTCTCTCACATCAAAATTAAGTGCAACACACTTAATTATTTTATTTAAATTGTCATATTAAAATGGTGGAAAAACCACAATTTTTCCAACATCACCTACTGTTTCAAACTTCATGCCGATTACCCGAATTAATTTTTGATGCATTCTAGAATGAACTGTATCAACAGGCCGGGGCTTTGCAGCATCAGCAAAATCTTCTTGACTACTTCTATCTTCATTCTCGAAATCATCTAAAGAGCCATTCAGGTCCACGCTCATATCATCTCCACTATCATTTGTAACTTCCTTGTCCTTGCAAGAATTCAAAATGAACATCATCAAAGCCACACAAACGTTAGGTAAAACTGATATGCTAAACTAATCAAATATATATATATATATGGCAAAGAAGAAGTAATCGAAACTAAGTATATGCAAGCTCTGGGACACATTAGAATTAAGAACAAAAACATGAGAAAGAGAAAAGGAAATCCAAGAATAAGATGGTACGCGTGGTAATCTAAGAAAGAGAAAATCAATACTTACAGGTATTATTGTTGATGGATTTTGTGCTACTGATTGGAGTGATGACCCATGAAATTCGTCTTCCATAACTAGAACTTTACGAGAATGGTGAATGAACGCAGGTTGGAAAAAAAGGAAGCAGGAAGGAAAGACTCTTGCTATGGCAGAGAACTAAACGTTCTGTATTCCACGCGAACTCTGTTTTTTTTTTCATTTAAGTTAACCTATTTATTGTTTTAATTAAAAGATATTGATTAAAAATTGGGTTAGATGTGAGGTTGGGTTAAAATTGGAGTCTAAAGGAGTTAGTGGACATGGTTAGAGGCTGTTTGCTGAATAGGTGGTCAGTGACATGTGTCATTAATTTAAAGGGAGATAGGATAAGAAATAGGGTATTTGAGACAGGTGATCTTCTCCCGGTTTGAAGAACCATTTGTGACCTAGAACATTTTTTGTTTTTGTACAATAGTAACACTCCACGTTACGCAAGAATTAGAAATAGAATAAAAAGTCTGAACCGTCCAGCACCGAAAGGTCCACCCATCTGGATCAATAGCATCTAATTAATTCTCAAAATATCTTTACCAAAGCCTCTCATGCAGATATTTTCGTATTTACTTCGTTCTTCTTCGATCTTCTTCTTCTACTACTAGTCGACTACTACTAGTATCTCGCCCTGCACAAGCTAGAATGAATCCCAAAACATCTTCTTGATATTTTCTCCTCACCCCAACAAAAAAAAGAGCTCGATCGTTTTTAGATATTTCACTACCATTCTTTGTCATCAGATATTTTTTATATAATAAACTCGCGTTTGTTTGGGGCTTAAGATAACCCGAATATTAGGCATCTTTCGTCTTATACCTGTTAGGCCTAGGGACCACATTTGAGCACGTGTAATTTTGTTAGGCCATTTTAGCTAAAGCTTAATATGGACCAAGCTTATCATACGATACGTACTTCTAACCATACCAAACAAATATCTACGAAACGAAACGAACAAAAATCTAGCACCGTAGCTCAGAATGTGAGCCATGATAGTCAGAGCCAAAACAAGTGTCTCTTTCTTGACCAGCTCTTCCTCGCCGCCTGAAACATGGAGGCTAACTAATGATTAAACAGATTTCTACCTAAAATGTCCCTCTCTTTTGTCTTGCCAAATCCCAAAATAACCCCACCCACCCGGCTAAGCATTAGCGGTCTCATCTTCCACCTGGCAAGGCTGCCTCATGGAAGAGCTGCTCCTCTTCCTTGGCTTAATGCTTTCCTCCCCGACAAACTTGGACATATCGGTATCATATGTTCTATAACCAAGCAAAAGGAGATACATTTCCTCTGGTTGTTATATATATATTGTTCTATAACCAAGCAAGCTAGCTAGCTAGCTTCATAAGAACATAACGTACGGCCTCGCAGATCCATCGATCCTTAAGCCTTACTCATCAGAAGCTAGCAGGGAAGAAATGGAGTCTCGCTTGCCCAACAGTTGGACGAACGAGAAGCATGTTCAGTTCTTAAACACCATGGAGGCTTCCTTCGTGTGCTCCATGATCGAAAACAAGGGCCGCCTTACTCGTCTCGATCGTTACATGCCGGACAGTTCCGACTCGACGCTGGATCGGATCAAAACAAAGCAAACGGCAACAAAGAAATCAGGTAGTGCATCAATCCTGGCTAGCTATACTGTTGGTTTTGCAGATCTAAATGTATCATAACATGCATGCTACTCTTTTTTTTTCTTATTGATTTCTTGACACTAATTAATTTAACTTGTTCGTGATATTAGGTCCAGTACGCAAAATGGACGGTGGAGTTATCAGAAAAACCAGAAGATTGCGATCGCAACCCTTCATTGCATCGCAGCTGGATCAGGTTGATACCAACTACGTACGTACGTTTTCACCAGAGAAAGATATTTTGCTAATTTTTACTTCGTTTAATTATCCTAATTAATGTAAATTATCTGTCTCCACAGGTGGTTCCCCATTTTGAAATCGCAATAGTTGGTAATGACACGGTTATTATTGATGCAAAAACGATGAAAAGAAAGTATCTTATATAAAAAAAAATGAGGAGCTGCTGTTGCCAGAAATACCAAACTAACGTGCAGCAGGGCGGATCGGACTGATCTGGTTGATTCTTTGAATGGAAACTGATAAAGGTTATACTAATTTGTTGTTAGTCTATTATCGACATCTAATTCATAAACCAGTCTGTAACACAAACACAATGTAGAAGTTTTATGAGAACAGCTCTTACTTTGGTTATTGATGTTCATGGCCATTAAGCTTTTACAAAGAAGATCTTCTGAGCAATTCACTTGCATTTACTTTATGTGAGTAATCTGTTGATTGTTATGCGTATTGTGTGCTTGCTCAGGGACCCCTTTATATACTGGTTTAGGTGATAGAGTTTCACCTCACAAGAACCTCTCTATACACTATAAACCTATATCAAGTATGACAACCGATAACTTAATTAGTTTCCTAAGTCAATTGAACTCCTTGTACCAATCATTACAGATTAATGAATGTGTATCCAAGTTAAGTAATGATGTTACAATCTCTTTCGCTTATTTCTCAAGTATGTATAACGGTGTTAAACCTTAATAAGGTTTCACTACCAGAATAACTGCTTTAGGCAACGATCTCAAATCGTTGCCTAAAGTTATAAAATCGTTGCCTATAAGTATAGGCAACGAAAATTCGTTGCCTATACCGTCGTTGCCTTTTCATCGTTGACTATACTATAGGCAACGAAAAACCAAACCCATCGTTGCCTATAGTTCAGGGTTTAGGGGTTAGGATTTTCAACTATACGCAACGACTAGGGTAAATCGTTGCCTATAGTTTCACTATAGGCAACGATTTCTTCGTTGCCTAAAACCCACCGACAGGTCAACTTTGACCACCTTTCAAACTATAGGCAACGATGACCTCGTTGCCTATACTGAAGAATTTTGTTGCCTATAATTAAGAATTTTGTTGCCTATAGTTTGAATTGTTGTATTTCTGGCAAACTATAGGCAACGAAATTGGTCCATTTCGTTGCCTATAGTTTGTGTAATTTTTAAAAAAAATACTTGATTCTGGATTGGGCCCAATTCCAGAATCTGCAACATTTACATGAGTTCAAACCACAACAGCGTACACATTCCAACCTAAATCAAAAAATAGCTACGTGCTACTGATCAAAGTTAACACAATTGAGGAACTCCTCGTGTGAACCCTCCTGGTGCTGCTGGTCGTCACCCCCGTAAAACTGATGAAGCTGCGGCTGCTCGTCACCCCCGTAAAACTGATGCTGCGGCGGCGGCTGCTCGGCACCCCCAAAAAACTGATGCTGCTGCGGCGGCTGCTGGTAGTCCCCATATAACGGCGGCTGCTGGTGACCCCCAAAATACTGCGGCTGTGTTGTAGGCGTGAACAGATTTGGCTGAGTCTGTGGGTGCGGCTGCGAAGCCCCCCGAGGTTGCTGAGATTGATAGAATGCCCACATTTGGTCGTGCTGCTCCTTCTCACGGGCTCTTTCCTGCTCCATGGCTTCCCTGGCATGCCTCATCTCCTCCAACTCCTCCTGCTGCCTCCGAATCTGCTCCTCCTGCCTCCGAATCTGCTCTTGTAGGCCGGACGACCTAGAACTGCTGGACCCGCTGGAGAATTCTGGAGTCATCTTCAAGACTCCATTTCCTCTGTAACCCATCCCCTTGGCCCAAAACTTGTTCTTTCCAACGGGAATCGCATCTGACACGCACCTCGCCGCATTAATGGGCGTCATGTGGTCAACCTGAGATGCATACTGGGTCACCTCCTCCTCCGTGCACCCCTGATGCAGCTCTCGAGCTACTTTAGCACGCACCTTCGGGATCGACTCAACCAATCTCTCCTAATAGACAATGCAAAATCGGTGACGCATTAATAATTGAGTAAAATACAAGAATTAATTAAACATGAGATGTATCAAATATGGACAAATATTTATTAGATACTTACAACATATTCAGGGTTGTTCGGATACCCATGTCGGATGGAATACAGGAGAGGATCGGTCTGTGGTTCCAACCTTGCCCCACGTCGAGTCCATCTCTCATACGTTCGGGAACCGCAATGATGTGGGTTCACGTTCTGCGCTCGGTTTTTAGCATTTTCTTTCGAAATGTGCTTGTAGAATAAGAAAATGTGCACAATTATTAGCCAATTATATATATAGCATAAATTAGAGAATATCCTCGCAACATTAATTTTTTTGATTAAAATCCAACCCATTTATTTTTCACATATTTAGTCCTCTGACCTAGAATTGTTTCCTTTAATTTCTAGGTTTTTTCATGTTATTCTGCAGGGAAATAATTTAATCTTTGTTATTTTTGGTTTTAATTTCTAGCCTCTCAATCACTAATACAGTTCACTATCTTTACTTCGTATAAACAATGTAAGTTGTATAATTTAATTTACCTACACAATATATTAGAGATTTACCTACATATTAAATTAATAACATAGATAGAGATTTACCTACTACCTCTTGCGTATATAAAATAATATATCATAAAATGTAGGTAAATTAATAATAATAATATTAGTTTAGATTTAGGTACGCAAATCAATTCATGTGCATACCACAAGCTTGGGATGCTTCCAGTGGGCTATAAGCCAGTTCCACTCGTACTCCCGGTATCTGAACTCACTTGGAGTGCCATTTCGGCCTTTATCTATGTTCTGCTGCCAGAACGTCTTCAAGTGGGACTTCCACTCTCGATACCTATATTGATGCAACAAAAATATCATATAACCAACACTTTATATTCACAAATCTAACGTATTCAGGATACTTAGCCTTATATAAATCCAAAATCACATCACCTAGACGCGAGCTTTCGTTCACACCACCCCCCGGGCTGCTTCAGCCGATCGTCAATAATAAACCATTGCTGCAATACACGTATACATAATTAGCCTCATAAATATGTATGTTTGGTGGCTTATAATAATAAGAACGTCTATTTTTATGACAAATTAATGTAAATTTAACTCACCGACAGTGCATTATGCACTCGGGCCTTCACTTGAGCATCAACTGAACCCCACGAGTCCCACAACATCGGGACGAAATCACGTATGACAAATCCTGCTTGGCTAGCATACATCCCTTTGTCAGAATACTCGATAGCCGAGCCATCGTCCTCATAATCAATATGAGCCCGATTGTCACCAACTCGATCTTCAATACCCTTCCCGGTTGTGGTACCTCTGCTCGTTTTAGCTTTAGGGTTGACGACGGTGCCTAAGACACGGTACAAAAGAAGGAAATTAAGAAATAGAACCTAATTTAATGTACTATATCTACTAAAAGAACATAAACTTACCATTCTCGTAAGTGAGCTGGCCCTTAACCCTCACACTCAACAGAGGTTGAGAGAACGGCTCATATGTGTATGCTTCCTCAGGCGTCGTGAACGGGTCCTCATCATATATGGCCACGTTGTTAGGGTCGAGCTGAGGTATCTTCGGAATAACCGTAGGGAAGAACAAGTCCCTGGGCGGGCATAAGTGCACAGAATCCATGCGGGATGCACTGCCGGATGGCCCAGATGATCCGGAATTAGGTTGTGGCGTCGCCGGATTGGGGGGAAGAGGTGGCATACGCGGTGGGTCCTGCTGGTTTTGCCATAGTACCCTCGTACTATTTGGGCGTTCGCTGCTGACTGAGTGACGACCGGATTCCGTGGTGGAGTTTCGGCTGCTGTTGCGGGAGGGTCGTTCATGAGACACCGAGTGACGTGGACCTTGGGGATCCTGGGATGCTGTATATAGTTGAGGTGACGATTGGAATGTACATAGACGGTCTCAAGACTGTCCGGTACGGTGCTTCCAGAACTCTGACCAACGGACCAAGACCCACTCCTGGGTCCTTGAGGGTTCAACCCGGAGGACATTTGAGGTGTCGCTCCTTGAGGTGACGAGGAGGAAGCTCCTTTCTGTTTTCCACTTTTCCCGGGAATCAATCTTTTGAACACGGACATTTTCTTTAATGTCTGCAACAAAATAACATAATGAATAGCTTACAATTGAGGCAACACTAACCTAAATTTAAATTTTGTCTAACTAAAATGAACAACCCAAACTAAAATCACACTTATTCCCAATTCTAATTACATAAACTAAATAACCAAACTAAATCCTCTAATCCACAATATAATCCCAACCTAATTAAATCAACAATCCAACATAACATAACCTTACCAAAATCCGACCTAAATAAAACCTAAATTCAACAATACAAACTAAATCACAACACAAATCCAACTAAAATCAACCTAACAAACAACCCAACAGAAATCCAACACAACCTAACCTAAATCACAACACAAATCCAACACAAATCCAACTAAAATCAATCTAAATCACGTTGTTTATATATTCAAGTAAGGAGAGAGGGAGAGAATGCGAACCGTACTATTCGGGCGAGGGCAGAAATCCGGCGAGGTTGCGGCGGCGCTGTTGCGGAGAGAATGCGAACCGTACTGCTGTTGCGGCGGCGCTGGTCGCGACTGGGGGATTTATTCCACCTATTATAGGCAACGAATGGCAGAATCGTTGCCTATACTTTAGGCAACGAGGAGGACTTATAGGCAACGAGTCTATCGTTGCCTTAACTTTAGGCAACAAGAGGTATCTTTTAGGCAACGATTTGTGTCGTTGCCTATACTATAGGCAACGAAATCAATATTAAAGGCAACGAAATTGTCGTTGCCTATACTATAGGCAACGAAATCAATATTAAAGGCAACGAAATTGTCGTTGCCTATACTATAGGCAACGAAATCATTATTATAGGCAACGAACTTCAATTTATAAGCAACGAAATTCACATGTTTTCCACAACATACATGAAAATAACCGTTAAACTAATCCAGAAAATTACACATGTAAATTTCAATTCGATCAACACATATATACATTTAGGAGTTAATCAACTCAATATAAGCTCGAAGACTATACTCAATTACATCTCTAACTAAGGCTGATAATCAGAATCTGAATCATCGCTAGAGTCTGACGTGGTTTGATAGTTGAAGTCTGGTAATAGGTGTCGCTCCTCGTCCTCGTCACTCAAGTCTTCATCAAAGTCATTTGGATTAACATTTAGAAGTGCTGCTCCAGAATTTTGAACCACAATACCAGGTCGAACATTATTAAGGCGAATTGTATCGGATTCCGGAATGTCAATTCCATTTCCCTCTTGGTATGCTACAACTTCTTCGTCATCTTCATTCTCACCAAGTGTGGCAGCACTGTACACATTCCTAGCTTGCACATGGTTTACTACTTTCCACGGGGGTCTGTTCATAAGATCGTCAAGGTAAAACACTTGTTTGACCGATGTGGCAAGAACGAAAGGATCCTCCTCATACCAGCTTGTGGCAGTATTCACGGAAATGTATCCATACTGATCGATGCGAACGTTCTCCGGACGAGTATCAAACCATCTGCACTTAAACAAGTAAACTTTCATGCGCTCACCATACATGAGTTCAACCACTGAATGGAGTACACCGTAGTAGTCAGGGTCGTTATCCCCACCATGCACCATTACCCCACAATTCTGTGTCTTCACCCTGTTGTCTCTTTCTTGACACATAAATTTCACGTCATTGACCCTACACATCGCGTAAACTTTTGATGATATAGGTTTCATAGCCAAGAGCCTCAATGCGTGTGACCATTGTGGGTAACCATCATCTTCTACATAGTTCATCTGAAACAAATAACCGTCAACATTAGATACGACATTTCATATAAATAAGCGTCACAATTTGCTTTTACACGTCATATATATTATGACTATGAATATATACTCACCCATGTGCCAAAAAAATTTGCAAAGGTCCGGTTGTGGTACGCAACATCCCCGCGAACCTGTGGACTTCCAAGGTGTGTGTCTTTCCAATATTTAACTTCTTGACAATTAATGAGTACACACCAGTGTGCAATGTCTAACTCATATGGTGTCAACTCCCACTCCCCGTGCAACCTACTCTGTGGGTAAACATCATTAGAGACTACAGAAAGGTTGAACTGGGGTTCATCTACCGACATATTCGAATGTGGGTCCTCAAGCGCTCCCAAATACAGTTTGACGTACGTTACGCACTCGTGCGCAAGATATGCTTCGGCGATACACCCTTCAGGTGCAGATGTATTATGTACATACCCTTTGTAGTCTCCCAGTTGTCTACAAAGATGAAAACAGCTTGTTATTATTGTTGTACGTAGAACAAGAATAAATTAATATATAAAGACTTAATTAGCAAACATCATACAAATGCAAGGTATATACCTCTCCATTGGATACATCCAAGTGTAGTGAACGGGACCGGTGAGCATCAATTGCTCGGGAAGATGCATCATCAAGTGAGGCATGATGTCGAAGAAATTTGGGGGGAAAATCCTCTCCAACTTGCACATGATAAAAATGATGTCCTTTAGCATTTCTTCGAGGTCTGACATTTTCACTTCTCTGGTGCATAACTTTTGAAAGAACCTTGACAGCGCCACTAACGGCTCTACCACCTCATCATCAAAGTACCATCGAATCATAATAGGGAAGCGGCGTTGAAGTAGTACATGACAGTCATGACTTTTTAATCCATAAATCTTATTGTCCCTGTAGTTAACACACCGACTTATATTTCCAGCAAACCCATAAGGATACTGGACGTTAGCCATCCACACAAAAATTTCATGCTTCTCGTCACGCGTGACCGTGTAAGGAGCTTGGGGCATCTTTCTCCCCTTCTTTTTCAACCACAGATGTTCCCGCAGTTTCATTTTTTCCAAATCAACGCGAGCTTTAGGGCCATCTTTGGTTTTACCTTGCCAATTTAGAACGGTGCCCACCACACTTTCACACACATTCTTCTCTATGTGCATGACATCTAGATAGTTCCTGATAGGCAACATCCGCCAGTACGGGAGTTCCCAGAAGATGCTCTTGTGTGTCCAGAACTTATACCTGTCGGGTATCTTCGGTATAGTCGCAACAACCTCAGGATGATTGCTCAATGGCCCAAAATTATACTCATTCAGGACTTCTAAGATTTCATCTCCAGTCCATCCCATGGGTTGCAGACCTTCTTCTACAGTGCCGTCAAAAGCCTGGGCGTCCTGGCGAAATGGGTGATGTCGTGGAAGCCAACATCGGTGACGCATATGGACAATCTTCGAGCAATGAGCTTGTCCAAACATGGCAGTCATGCACTCTGGACAGGCCCTGTACCCCTTGGTTGGGTTTCCCGACAACATCCCTCGACCTGGAAAATCACTGATTGTGCCCACAAGCATAGCACGCATTCGGAACATCTCATTTTTAAACCTGTCGTAAGTGGGATGACCAACTATACTCAAGTGCGGAAGCTCCATAATCAATGGCCTCATGTACACATCCAGACACTTTCCTGGATAACCCGGCCCTGGAATCAACAGAGTCAGCATATTATATTCTTTCTTCATGCACATCCACGGAGGAAGGTTGTACGGTACCAATATAACGGGCCATATGCTGTACTTCTGACTCATGTTGCCGAAGGGGTTGAATCCGTCAGTCGATAGCCCCAGCCAAACATTTCGGACTTCAGCTGCAAAATCAGAAAACACATTCACCAGGTGCTTCCAAGCCTGACCATCAGCAGGGTGTCTAAGGATATCATCGTCAGGCGAAGTCCTCTCAGCCCACCATCTCATAGCTTTCGCCGTGAATGCACACATGAACAACCTTTCCAGCCTATCAATAAGTGGGAAATACCGAAGTATCTTCACTGCTTTCTTGTTTCCTGCAGGAGTGTACTTCCACCTTTCCGTACCACACACCAGACAGTAATCAAGCTTTGATAGATCCTTCCCGTCATCGTCTACACCCCAAAAGAGAACGTAATCATACATGCATGCGTGAATCTTGGTGTAGGAAAGTCCAAGATCTTTGAGGACATGTCGTATCTTACGATGAGTGGGGGGAAGACGATGACCGGGGGGCAGCAGATCACCAGTCAACTGAAGCCACCTATCGACCGCTGCCACGGTGCTCTTGGTCTCCACTTTTAGCTGCATCACTGCCATCACACTTTCAAGGACTGTCTTAGGACATCCGTGGTACAACGGAGTTTGATGCATCTGAATCAGGTTGTGGTACTTGTCCATACCACGTGTGTTGACATAAACTCTAGGTAATGGCTGGACTGGCTCAATGTGAGGGAAATTCTCAACTTCCGGAGGAACATATACGGGTGCTTGAGAATCATGAAATACACCGCTCTCATGAGGAAACATATCGTCGATGAACCTCCTGGTGGGATCATAATTGGATGAACTCGCAGTATCAGCAAATTGTCCATGATCATGCGGATCGGCTGCTGATGATTCACCGTGATAAATCCAACGGGTGTACTTATTCCAAAATCCGTTTCTATGAAGGTGTCGCTCAACTGTAGCAATGGGACAACGATTGCCGCGACACCGACATTGTTTACATGGACAATAATGCACTGGCAACTCTCCACAATTAGCCTCCACAAATTCCAGAAATCTCCTAATTCCCTGCCCATATCTTGCATCAGTTCTATCCAGCCTCATCCAACTCTTGTCCATCCTGAAATGCACTGGCGATTCCAGAACGTTTCAGATTTTTCCACCGATTTTGATTTGAATGGGGGAGCTGCTGGCTAGATCTGATATAATAATAATTATAGGCAACGAAATAGTAATTCGTTGCCTATATTGTTTTTCGTTGCCTATTAAACTATAGGCAACGATTTTTTCGTTGCCTATAACCATACTTTAGGCAACGATATGAATAGGCAACGATTTTTTTCGTTGCCTATAAACCAGACATTAGGCAACGATCTGACTTCTACAGGCAACGAATTCGTTGCCTATAGTTCACAATAGGCAACGAAAACCCTTGTCGTTGCCTATTGTGAAGTCGTTGCCTATTGTGAACTATAGGCAACGAATTTTAATCTCGTTGCGCGTTGTTTTAAAATTCGTTGCCTAAAGTGGTTATGTTGGTAGTGATAAACCCTCACAAGCACCTTCATAAATTGCAATGAACTCTGCCTGCATAGTGGAAGTAGCTGTGAGTTTTTGTTTCATTGTTTTCCATGCTATAACACCTCCTGCCATCACAAAAACATATCCTGTGGTTGATTTGCTGTTGTAAGGATATCCTGAAGCAAAGTCTGAATCAGTGTAACCAACCATTTCAAGTTCCTTTTCTCTTCTGTAAACCAATGAGTGATCCTTTGTGCCTTGGAGATACCTGAGAATCTTTTTTCCTGCTGTCCAATGCTGTATACCTGGATTGGATTGAAATCTTGACAAAATTCTCACTGCATAGGATAAATCTGGTCTTGTACATACCTGTGCATATATAAGGCTCCCAATAGGCTGTGCATAAGGTTTGTTTCTCATCTGTTCCTTCTGTGCATCTGTAGTTGGACATTGATCTTTGTTGAGCTTATCTCCTTTTGACATAGGAACTGCTCCAGGTGCACAATTCTGCATATCAAATCTCTTTAACACTTTGTTGATGTAGCTATGTTGTGATAAACCTAGTAGATACCTTGACTTGTCCCTCTTGATCTCTATCCCCAAAACATACTCAGCTTCCCCTAGGTCCTTCATATCAAAATGTTTTGACAAGAAGGCCTTAGTCTTGTTTAATATCTTCATACTTGTACTAGCCAACAGAATATCATCAACATATAGGATTAGAAAAATAAAATCTCCTCCTTCTGATTTCATGTAGACACATTCATCTACAATGTTTTCCTTGAAACCAAAGTCACTGATCACTGAATCGAATTTCAAATACCATTGTCTTAAAGCCTATTTCAGCCCATATATTGACTTGTTTAATCTGCAGACAAGATGCTCACTCACAGGTGTTACAAATCCTTCTGGTTGCTTCATGAAGATCTCTTCATCTAATTCCCCATTCAAGAATGCTGTTTTTACATCCATTTGGTGTAGCTCCATGTCAAAATGAGCCACCATTGCCATTATGGTTCTGAAAGCATCTTTTGTGGAAACTGGTGAAAATGTCTCTGTGAAGTCATCCATACTGTGGTACTTCTTGTTGTGGCATTTGTTGCTGTGGCACATTTATATCATGATTAACAAGGTTATGCTCTATTATCACAGGTGCTGAAGACATAGTAGATGTTATTTCTGGAACATTTTCAATAATCTCTTCAAAAATAAAATCCTCCACAGAATGTGCAAGATTGACTTCATTAAAGAACACTGCTTTGTTTGTTTCAATAATTCTCAAGGAATGAGATGGACAATAAAATCTGTACCCCTTGGAATGTTCTGGATAACCAATGAAGAAGGCTGACACTGTCTTGGGATCTAATTTGTTTTCATCTGGATTGTAGGGTCTAGCTTCTGCCCTACAGCCCCAGACATGAGTGTGATTAATGCTAGACTTTCTCTTCTTCCACAGTTCAAAAGGTGTTTCAGTTGATGATACAGACTTTGATGGTGTTCTGTTAGTCAAGTAGTTAGCTGTTTTTAGTGCATCACCCCAAAGAAATCTTGGCAGTCCTGAAGTGCACATCATGCTTCTCACCATTGACATGAAGGTTCTATTCCTCCTTTCTGCAAACTCATTTTGTTCAGGTGTTCTTGGTGTAGTATATTGTGCTGAAATCCCATTTGATTCTAAAAATAGTGCAAAAGGGCCTTTGTGTTGTCTAGCTTCTGTATATCTGCCATAATACTCTCCTCCTCTATCACTTCTAACACATTTAATCTCTGCATTTAACTCTTTCTCCACCTCAGATTTGTAAATTTTAAACTTCTCTAAGGCTTGACTCTTCTCATATATTAGATATGTATGACAGAACCTAGAATAGTCATCAATGAAGGTTATAAAATACCTATTTTCACAAATTGTCTGTATGGAAAAAGGTCCACAAATATCAGTGTGGATCAGATGCAATAAACCAGTGCTCCTAGTAGCTCATTTCTTAGATTTGTTTGAAAATTTTCCCCTAACACATTCAACACAGTCTACTAGATCACTGTAATCTAACTCAGGAAGAATTCCTTGTTTAACCAATATTGTCAGTCTTTCCTTGGAAATATGTCCAAGTCTCCTGTGCCAAAGATAAGCTGATTTTTCACTAATCTTTCTCTTTTTCCCAACACCAGAATCTGTAGCTAAGGTATTTTCTATAAGCAAGATTTCCTTATGGCAAGTATTAGGCAAGGTCCAATAATCATCAATCAATTTAGCAACACCAAGATAAACAGAAGCACGATCTATTTTCATACCAAAAGAGTCAATTACAAACTGATGATTGCTCTTAACTAAAACTGAAACTGAGATTAAGTTCCTGGACATAGTAGGAACATAATATACTTGCTCTAGAAAAAGAAAAAATCCTGGCCTTAAAAATAACTTGACAAATCCTACTGCTTCAATCCCTACTCTCGTGCCTTCTCCCACATGAATCCTGATCTCATTTTCCCTTGGTTTCCTCAGGTTTTGTAGCCCCTGTAAAGAGTTTGTAATATGGATAGGTGAGCCAGTATCTAAACTCCAACAATCAGATTGAACTCCTATTAAATTTATCTGAACATGAAAACTAATTAGTTGATGATTATTACCTCTTTTTGCCTTCCATGCCTTATACTTACCACAGTCCTTCTTCATGTGTCCTTGAAGTTTGCAAAAGAAACATTTGAAGTTTCCTTTGCCCCCATTTACCTTCATGGACCTATTCTGGATACCCAATTTCTTATAAGGACTAGTTTTCTTCCCACGTTTGGTTTCCTGAGTTGTGGTTTGAACATAACTAATGGTTACAGGTTTCAACCTGTCATACTCATATACACAAACTGCAATAAGCTCATTCAGAGTCCATTTATCCTTCTGTGTATTATAAGTGGTTTTCAGCTGATCAAATTCTTTAGGTAGAGACTTAAGTACTAACAGAACCACCATGTCATCTCCTAGAGGCATTTCAAGAGCAGTAAGTTTTGCTGCAATCTCAATCATCTTCAAAATATATTCCCTGATATTCTTTGACATCTCAAATTTCATTCCATGAAGAGCATCAAGCAACAAACTTGTCTCAGCTTTGTCACTCACATAAAACCTCTCAGCTATGCCAGTAAGAAGTTCACTAGCTAATTCTTTGTCTGGTATGCCACCTTTGACTGCATCAGATAAGGTTTTAAGAATGGTCAGCTTACAGATTTTATTAGCCCTTATCCACTTCTCTCTAGGTACACCTCCCTCTACAGCTGCATCAGGGATCTCAGTGTCCAAACACCAATCCACATTCTGCTGAGCTAGATTAAGTTCAATATCTGCCCTCCATTCCTTATAGTTACTACCATTCAAAGGAACAATAGCACCATATGCAACCGTAGCTGGAAAATAAAAGAGAATCTAAGTCAAGTGTTCCTATTTTACTTATATCTGTAATTCAATATTTTCACAGAACATTGATTTCACAGAACACACGAAGTGTCAAACAATACAAACTAGTTGTTGTACGTTTATCATATCAGAATATATATATATATATATGTGTGTGTGTAGCATACTCCTTATCAATAGTTAGTCTACCTGTATGGCAAAGCACAAACTATTCTTTATTTTAACTAAACTATCACATATCCAAGAATCAAACAACATGATCAATCAATACCTGTGGGCAAATGAAAAAACATGTTGTACTTTATGATTGGTGAACATGTAGTATTCAGAACCATCTTTAAAACTCAAAACAAGTACAGTCTTAGCCATCTGTGGATGGTACAGTGCTCATGTTGGCCTAAAAATGCAATTTTCCAAGTCTGTTACTCAATAGTCTGAGATAAAAACACCTTCAAATAGTTTGCTGTATGCAATATGTATTTCAAATTTTATCTCAACTCAGAACTTGTGATTGTAACTTGATGTTATTTCAATAACAAGACTGTCAGATAACCAATCACCTGTTTAACCAAAGATTTCAATTCACATATACAAATCTGGGAGAAAATATGTACATGCTCATCAATCTTTTCAACAGTTATATCAGAGTTCATATTGTTCAATCACAGATTCAAAAATATCAATTAGACATTCAGATCATGCATGTGGCTTCAATCAATACTGAAATTTAAGTTCCATCTGGGCGGCAACCTACTCCCCATTAGAGTCTAGTTTTCATATGCATGACCAATCTCACAAATCAAAACTGATATATACAAGTTTATTCTGAAAACATACCAGGATGCAATCCAGCGCTGCAAAACAAGGTTTAGTAGAACAAAATAGAACAAATATGTAGTTTTGTTGTTTGATTTGTACTTACGTATGATCTTTGAACATCTTCAGACAGCAAAAGACTTCTAAGTTTACCATCATAACAGAATCAACCTCAATTTTGCTTTAAGAACCCTTATTCCCAAAACTGGGTTTTTCAGGAATTTGACCGTTTGTATTGCAACGGTTGACAAAATTTTAAAACAAGAAAACGAATCGGGTCAATTAGGTCCGCGTCTTAATTAAAGGGTTTCGTTTATAAACCGGGCCATATATTAATACTAGGCCTTGAAATAGTTATTAGCCCATTTATGTTCTTGATGAATTTTCCAGAAATCTAACACACAATTCAATCAATTCTGACGATTTATGAATTATAATGACATGCTCTGATACCAATTGTTAGTCTATTATCGACATCCAATTCATAATACAGTCTGTAACACAAACACAATGTAGAAGTTTTATGAGAATAGCTCTTACCTTGGTTATTGATGTTCAAGGCCATTAAGCTTTTACAAAGAAGATCTTCTGAGCAATTCACTTGCATTTACTTTATGTGAGTAATCTGGCCATTAATCTGTTGATTGTTATGCGTATTGTGTGTGTTAGTATAGCATCATTAGTCCGTTAATTAAACATACTTACCCAATTAAACAGATGATCAACACCTACCCGACCACTCGAAAGGCCACCAGGAAGGCTACAACTCCACCCGCAAGACCGACCCCATACGAGCGCACACGCGCCCGACAGGCGCACATCCGAATGTTCGCTCCACATGACAGGCAGAACAGCTCTATCCCACATCGAAGAACACGAGCAAGCAACAAACCCAATCACCTATATATGAAAGGTATTTATTACAGGTAAGAGGGGATTGATTGCTAGCATTAAACACTCCAACCTACTTTCTCGCACGTTCGCTTGACTGTTATATCCAATACATCTTCTAACTTAGGCATCGGAGCGTTGAAGGCAGGTCACCCCTGTCTCGACCATCTGACCGCCCGTTTGTCGTTATATTCTTCTAACAGCCGAACCCGAACGCGCATACCCGAACACCCGAAGAGCGGAAAGGCACCCGACCATCCGAACAGCCCGAGCGTTCGGACGAGGAAGAGTTTACTCGTACTTGCTTCTACTAGATTGCGTCCTGCGTAATCCGATAGAAACAGTGTGCTTGATCAGGGACCCCTTTATATACTGGTTTAGGTGATAGAGTTTCATCTCACAAGAACCTCTCTATACACTATAAACCTATATTAAGTATGACAACCGATAACTTAGTTTCCTAAGTCAATTGAACTCCTTGTACCAATCATTACAGATTAATGAATGTGTATCCAAGTTAAGTAATTATGTTGCAATCTCTTTCACTTATTTCTCAACTATGTATAATGGTGTTGAACCTTAATAAGGTTTCCTATGTCCACTAGGAGTATTACTCCAACAGCTGTTGCCAGAAATACCAAACTAACGTGCAGCAGGGCGGATCGGACTGATCTGGTTGATTCTTTGAATGGAAACTGATAAAGGTTATACTAATTTGTTGTTTGAGATCAGAGATTCATGGAGGACCAATGAAATAAAATGACAGTTGGGTATCGTCAGCTTCAAGAAATACAAAGGATATATATATATATAACTGCATACAAGAAGGATTAGTACCTTCTAAGTACTTTGAAAAAACAAAAGAATCTCTACGAACAGCCAACGGTTCTAAAATGAATATGAAATACGAACTTTCCAAATCACACATTTGTCAGAACAATGTTTGTTACAAAACTTCTTTTGTCCTCATCAAAGATTTAACAGATAAAGTCATTTTAGGTCTCCCTTTTCCTACCCTAATTTATCCCTTCACTACAGAATACGATGGAATCATCACCTACCCTTTTGATGAACCAGTCAAATTCTCCTTCCTCAGCAACCCAGAGATTCATTCACTAAAAACTGTCCAAGAAAGTTCAATTTCTAAAACAATTAATTCCATTCAAGCCAAAACAAGACAGATTACCTTCCTCAAAGAAGAAATTAATTTCCAGAGGATAGACAACCAGTTCTTTTGGGTTGGAATTTATTTTTTGAATAAAATTTGTTTGGCTCAAATTGGTTTTTTGGGAAAAACCTATTTTTGGTTAAGGGTTTTTTGTAGTGGTTTGACTCAACATGTTTTGACTTTCTCCTGGAGGGAGGTAGGGAAGGTAGACCGTATTGTTCACAGAAATTTCCTAGTTCGTATTTAGCTAGTTTTTTATCTGTTTTAGCGGCAGAGTTGATTTTGGAATCAATACACATTTTGAGGCCTTCTTTTTGGATTATTGTAATGATTTGGCCATATGTATAGGAGTCATAATTTATTTGTCCTAATTCATTACTCAAGACTTGTCTTATTTTGTGAGCAAAGAGATTTGGGAGACCATTTATGAATTTTTCTTTCCAAAAAGGTTGGTTACTATCATCCCTAAGCATGACTCGAGAGATGAAGACATTTTTATACCAATTAAAATCACTAAGGGTTGGACACCTAAGATTACTGAGCTGGTCATGTATTCTGGAAGTAATGTGATTTGGTGTACCAATGAAGTGTTGTATTATTGTATAAAATAGGGTGTTTACTGCATCTGAAATTCCCAATCCAATATTGCTATCAAAGGTTGGGGATCCATCTTCATCATGCATGACTGCATGTTTGATTGACTCTTTGGCCTCAATTGTAAGATGTTTTTCCCACCAGGAATGAATGAATATATATATATATGGAGATGACAATGGTGGTGAGCAGGAGGAAGATGGCCGGCCGGCAGTCGATCTTTAAGCTTCCGGCAAATATCTTATCTTTTGGGATAGAGTTAGCTGCTTAATGCTCTCATGCTCCACGAATATTGTATACTTGAGTTTGGAGATATACGGAGTTTTTTGTTTCTTAATAGATATACACATTATCATTATTTTTAACAAAGGATTACAAATATTTTTGTTTCGTATAAGTAAAATCTCGATAAATTAATAATCTCACTACCGATAAAATTTATTAATTTAGCGAGGTTATTAATTAATCGAGTATTAAATTAATACTGAAGTCCCCAATTTGAGACCGGCAAAAAACATTATTTTAACGAGATTATTAACTAATCGAGTATTAAATTATCAAAATTTTACTGTATATAATTAGCCTATTAATCAAGTAATCAGTAATGAAAAGTTACAGTCACATTATCATTAACGATATATTGATGACATATCGGCAGACTAACTCGACACATAGAAATTTGCTAGTTCAAATTCGTGTCTACTCAATGTAACTCATCTATAAAGATGTAGATCAATTCACACTACCGCCGCAAATATTATAGCCAACGATATATGTAAAACTATAGCCGACGAGATAAAAATCTCGTCGGCTATAGTGGAAAAAATGAATTTTTTTTATTTTATTTTTAAAAACTCGTCGGCTATAGTATTATAGCCGACATCGTCGGCTATACTATTACCGACAAGTTTTAACCAACGGACTTTAGTCGACGATATTTAAGGGTCGTCGGGTAAAGTCGGTTGGCCAAAACATGTCGGTAATAGTATAGCCGACGAGGTTTTTATCCATTATCGTCGGCTATAGTACTATAGCCAACGAATTTTTAAAAAAAAAAATTTAAAAATTCATTTTTTCCACTATAGCCGACGATATTTTTATCTCGTCGGCTATAATTTTACATATATCGTCGGCTATAGTATTTGAGGCGGTAGTGTCAATTTAGTCTATTTGATGTATCAAACTTATCTATCTCTATCAAAAATTGTTATGTATCGGTACATTGATGTAATGTAATGTACGTTAGCTTTGATTTAATCTTACAAAATTTAAATTAACCTCAAAATAATGAATCAGGAAGCGAGTTTTCGTGCATGATAAAGTATCAATAGGAAATTACATATAAGGTTAGTTCGATGGTCAATTTCACCAATAAGGTCATTTAATGAATCTTGTACAAATCAGGACACTTCAATTTTCTAACTTTCCCAATATACCTTTTACCTAACACCTGCATGAACCAGATCTCTAAAGAGAAAGAGACGCCGACGAGGGAGATAAATATCATTGAAGACTGTGGTGCCAACGAGGACTGCGACGCCACCGCGTTGCACACAACGAAGTAAACTAAATCATGGACGACGGGATCAAATTTTGAGAGAGATGCAACGCCGGTGAGTTCGAATTTTGGTCTTGTCTCGACGACGAAGATGAGATCACCACCTTCGTAGCCATGCCTCTTCATGCCGTCAAGCTCCTCACTCTACTTCTTCAACGCCGATTTTAAGATCTGTTTCACCATTTGTGAAGCTTTGAAGGCGGAAACGAAGCCCTAGAGCTTCTCATCCCAAAGTTGTCTCAGCAATTCTAAGAACGATGATGGTGTTCTACTTCAAAGCTTTCCCTGAGATCAGGGATTTCACAATCTTCATAGGCCTCGACAAGTTCGAGAACGAAGAGTTCATCAAATACGGCTTTTATGAAGACATTTGATTTTGGTACTTTGTATTATGTATGGCCATTGTAGTGATATTATTGTATGTTTTTTCTTGTGATTTATGTGTTTGTGTGTGATTAATGTGGCTGATTTGTGTGTTTTGATATTTCGTATAAACTATGAGATGTTACAGATTGTGAGTACTACCTCTGTTGAGTGAATACACTACTGCATCCCATTGAACACACTAGTTAGTTGTTCTGTGTGTTCTGTGTGTGTTTTGACTTGATAGTACTATTAGTGTTTAGTCAGTACACTACTACATCCCATTAAATATACTAGTTAGTTGTTCCGTGTGTTTTGTGTGTGTTTGGACTTGATAGTACTACTTTTGTTCTGTGATAGTACTATTAGTGTTGAGTGTATACACTACTAATGACTATTAAGGATACTACTTCTGTTCTGTAAGCATTTTTTGTTTGATTTGCAGATTGGTAGCCATGGTATTCAGCCAATACCAAACATTGAGAAGTTTTACCATGATGCTCTTAATGAATTGCCTATTGTGAAGCCTCCGTTGACAAGAATCTCATCCGGTCGTCCAAAGAAGAGTATTCCGCTGAAGGTGGGAAGGCGACAAGGCCAATCAGATCTGGTCGTTGTGGCGAAAAAGGAAGACATAACAGATTGACATATACCAAAGTCATCAGCAACTAACTAGTGTCTATATTACTCACAGTTAGTGTATTCACCAGTCTACAGTAGTATACTCTGTCTGAACAGATAATTTTCCCAACTAGTGTCTATATTAGTCACAAGTAGTGTTTTTACCAATCTACAGTAGTACATTATGCCTGAACAGATAATTTTACTGAGGCATGTCCATTTCCTTTACATACACTATATTAGTCACAAAATATAGTTGGTACAACCATACGAGTCATTGGTAGTATACTTGGTCCGAATCTCTTTCATCAAATGTTTTTCGATAAACAAACATACAATATGATTCTTCATTATATAATACATACTACTTTAATGTTATGTACTTTTCCCTTGTGCAATTTGTTTAACATACTAATTCGAGTTTGTTGTTCTTCGGTTTGCGATTTTGTGTTGGTCAATTGTGCGTTTTTGTATGTGACAACGCTTTATGTTTGAAACCAACAACAGTAGTAGTACACTCGTCATTCAACAAAAGTAACACTACTCCTATTAAAAACATGGGTTCATCTCATTACATCAATGTAAAATGTACAATTTATTTCTCTAGCAAGCACTACTAATTCGTAATATAAAGTATTACTTCAAAACAGTTGGTGTACTAACACTACTACTGTTTCCAGTAAGCACTACTCCAGAACATTTAGTGTACTACTTCAAAACATGGTATGTATTACTGTTTCATAACTGAAAGTACTACTTCAAAATATTTAGTGTACTAACACTACTGCTGTCTCTAGTAAGTACTACTTCAAAATATCCAGGGTACTATTTTAACACAATGTAAGTAGTACATTGTTAACCACACACTTGTGCGTATCTTCGAATAACATGGTGCCTTGAGCAAATGGCCATATCACTCTTCCAAATGGTGTATCTCTAAGTAATTTCAGCGTTTCATCGGGCAAATCATTTTTTTATCGTTGTATCAGGTTGAAGAAGCCTCGAAATGTAGACCGAATTTATACTTTTGACAATTTTTTTTTACTTTTACTTGCATTTCCTCTGCAAAACAATAAAATGAACATCAAAATACTATAACACACTACCACAGGCACTTCCAGACACCAACTTAGACACTACTGCTTAACAACACATGTACTACCACTGAATTACAAATGCACAACTACCACTGTTTCAAAAATGCACTACTACCACTGTTTCACAAATGTGCTACTACTATTTCACATATGCACTATTGCTATTTCATAGATGCACTACTACCACTTTCTCATATACACTATTACCACTTTCATAGATACACTACTACCACTTTCAGAAATGCACTACTACTGTTTCACATATGCACTACTACTGTTTCATAGATGCACTACCGTTGTTTCACAGATGTACTACTACCATTGTTTCACATATGCACTACTACCACAGAATCACAAATGCACTACCACTGTTTCGCAGATGCACTAATACTGTTTCACATATGCACTACCATTGTTTCACATATTCACTACTATCACTTTCACAGATACACTACTACCACTTTCACAAATGCACTAATACTATTTCAAAAATGCACTACCACTGTTTCACAGATGCACTTCTACTGTTTCACATATGCACCACTACACTTTCACATATGCACTACTACCACTTTCACAGATACACTACTACCAGTATTTCACAGATGCACTACTACAGACTAACATAAACACTATCCCAGACTATTGTAGAGACTACTGCATAAAATCTAAAGAATATCAATCAGTACATACTACTACAGACTTACATAAGCACTACCACATATTATTGTAGACACTATTACGTACGTAACAACCAAAACAGAATAACTTTTGCGTAACAACCAAAGCAAACACTACCACAGACTGTGCTCCAACGCAGAGAGAGAGAGAGAGAGAGAGAGAGAGAGGACCTTTTTGAAGTGAGGAGTGGAGTACTTGAGGCGCTTAGGGCTACGCTTAACGGCAAAAGCTAAGATGCGAAGTCGTCGCCATGGCTTCAGATCATCGTCGAAGAAGACACGGCTTGAGGAAGAAGAAGAAGAAGAAGAGGAGGCGGCGACCAAGCATGGAGGGAGGAGGCTACCGAGCATGGAGGGAGGAACACGGCGACGCAACTCTTGAGACGGCGGTGATGGAGTTATGAAGATATTTTCTATTGTGAGAGAGAGAGAGAGAGAGAGAGAGAGAGAGAATAGTATGAGTGATATGATATGTTGTTTATATAAATAGTATGAGTGATATGATATGTTGTTTATATAGGATGGTATATGTCGTAAATAAGTTTAATTTTAAGGTCATGGAATTATAATTGTGACCTGATTTGAGATAAAATTATGAGGTGACCTTATTTAATATAAGCCTTAGGATATTGAATTTACCCTAGTATCAAAGTGTAGGTTCAACTACAAAATCACATTATGCTACATGTATAGTGATAATTGTAAACTCGCTCGTAATGCATCTAATGCATTAGGTTGTGGCTAATTGAACGTTAGAGACTTTACAGATAAATTGGGCTTCCTTACCCCTAATGTTTACCATTATCAAGCCCATAATCAAAGGCCCACACAGATCAAAGACGAGTCTCAAACTAACACGAGGACGCAGAAGATCTCATTTGAGAGTTCAAACACCTCCAGGAGTTGACGAGCCAAGCAAGATCTCCATCCATCGTCCCCAAACTCTCGCACTCAACTCTTTCACCCTTGTTTCACAAAACCAAACACACTAACAACTGCAACTACTAGCCAAGTTAAACTCAAACCACAAGGAACCAAAACAATGCTGGACCAATTCTTGAGCTACAAGAATCTAATACTCCAGCTCTCACTCTCTCTCACTCTCACTCTCCTCCTCACTTTCCTCAAAATCCCAATCTTCCTCCTCCTCGGCCTCCACACTTACATCCACCCCGACAACGTCCCCGCCTCCAGCCCTTCCCGCGCCGCCATCCGCCGCCCCGACTCCTCCGATTCGGGTCCCACCCCGGAGCTCCGTAACCGCCACCCCTCCAAGTCCTCCAAGATAAACAAGTCCAACTCAGCTTTCGATGAAAACAACGCCCAGATCTTCCGTCTCAAACTAGACGACGCCCACCTCCAAACCCGCCTCTATTTCTCCGACTACTTCAACTCTTTCATTTTCGCTTTCGTCTCAATCTCATCTATCCTCCTCCATATTTACCTCGCCAAAAACAAAAACCCATCTGGGTTCTTCGCCGACGGGGTTTTCGTCCCCGTAGCATCGGCCTTCGTCGCGGTCGTGAAATTAATACTGGCTCTGGGGAAAGTTTCGTTCGAGAAATCTGCGTCGAGGAGGTCGGAGAAGCTAGTGAGTGTTCTGTTGGGTGTTGTTGGGTTGATTGTTGGCAGTGTGGTTTGCTTTAGTTTCAGTCCTTCTGTTTTAGATTTCGATTTCTTATTGATCGATGGAAATGGTAAAGTTTGTGTTGCTCTTTTGATGGGTTGTTTTTCGGGTTTCTTATTCATGCCTGCTGCAAAGAGCGCGAGGGCTTTTTGGCTCGGGACCGATCAGATTCGGTCCGATTTGTCGATGATTTCGTGTGAATGGTTTGGTAGAATGGGTATGTATGCTAATTACGCAATGATGACGTTTACGGTTTTGTTGTGGATCAATCCATTGAGTGGAATGATGGTGAATAAGAATGGTGGTGGGAGAGTGAGAAATAAGGAGGATTTGATTGGGAATCTCGGGTTTTCGACATCGGACTTTGCCACATTTAGGCTTTACTGCTTGTTTGTTTCGAGCATTCTGCAGCTGGTTGCGTTGCGCCCGAATTTGCAGATGTATTTGAATGAGGCATTGTTGTCATGGTACCAGAGATTGCACGCCGGGAAGGTTCCTGACTTGGAGTTTAGCAGGGCCAAGGTGTTTCTGCATAATCACTACTTATGCCTTGTGGTTCTGCAGTTTCTGGCGCCACCAGTTTTGATGCTTCTGTTTCTTGGGCTGTCTCGGGTTGATGGTATCTCTTCTGAGGATTACCAATACGTTTGTAGTGTGCTGCCTTGTTCTGCATTTGTGAAGGAAGTGGGAGTATTTATGGCCTGGTGGATTGTGTTTGTATGGACCGTTTATAGCTTTGTTACCATTTTTCTATATCGTCGTTGCATTTTGTACATGTCTTGATGGCTTAGATATGATGATCCTTCAGTTGGATTTTTTGAGTGAGAGTGTTGTGCTGCTTGTACCGGGATAGGAACTTTTCAATACTTAACATCATCTGCAATTCGGCTTTGGCAAAGAGAAAGAGTGAATCAGAACACAATGGCGGGTATATACTTGATCTCTTATGCTTATTTTTGTTGTTATATGAACTTCACACTGCAGTAGTTCAGTTTCTGTCCAATGTATCTGGTTAGGAATGAAATTACACAAAGATTGCTTCGATTATACTATGTGCTACAACAATTTGAGCATGTAACTTGCTCTCTTTCAAGTTCAGGTAACTGATTTAGGCTTTTCTTTCAGACTTGCATATTCAGAGTACTGCATTCTCAGGCTGTATATGTAAGCATTTCACCAGTTACTATTCTTATTTCAAGGTGAATCCAATATGTAGAAGGGAAGTGGAACAATTGGAAAGCCAATCTAAGCTTTTCTTTAGTCTTTACTCACCTACCTCTTTTTGCTTTCTGGGTAACGTTATTATTCTTGGGCTGCTGGTTGCATTTGACGAATTGGTTGTTTGAAGCCATGTTTGGAAAGGATTTTGTGCAGCATTGTTTGTTTATTGAATAAGTTTATTAGTTCTTTGTAACTGTAGATGTGGATTCATGCAAGTTCTCTAATGACATATTAGAACCAGGATTACATCTTTATCAATTTATTTGAACCCTCTTGATTTTTGCTTGACATGGTAATGTCCGGTATAGAGTTAAAGTAGTGTGTATCTGAACTGTAATAATGCTCTTTGCAACTCTGGAATTGGTTTAACAAACTTGAATTGAATATAGCTATAGTGGAACCTCACAGGAGTGGCTATTGTAGTAGCTCTTTTTGTATATGAAAAACTTAGGTTTTAGTTGCTTAAATCATTTCCATAATGACTCGTGTAACTTCTCTTTGCTGTTCGTAATGGTGTCATTTCTGCGCAATCCTTCAACTACGTGTTTTCTTTTCACATTTGGCGATTGTTTTTCTATTAACATGCATCACTGCATACTATTCTCCAAACAGCTTGTGCTATCTATTTTATTTCTCTGTACATTACTTCCAGCTAAAGGGCATAGGAGTCTTTTTCTGATGAGGATTATTATCTATAAGTCGATATCCTTGAAAGCGAGCTTTGAACAATCGATAACGACTTCAGTACCATCCCATACTTATGGGACATAAGTATGGGATTCAAAGACAAAAACCAAGGAAAAACAATCGATCCATAAGTATGCATCACAGACTGGCTTAAATTGTACCTTATGTTGCTTAAGTTACACTTTAAACATACCCAGGTGTTTGGTAACTATGTTTTATAAGCTCAACAATACAGAGCTGTTTATAGAGGGAGCTAGAAAACGTCTATTCTTCCAAATGGAAATGTATCATCAACTCTTAAAGTCTTGATGACTATTGAGTATTGACTATATGTCCATTAGTCTATATCAAAGAAAAACAACACTTTATCAATAAAATTATTGCACCGGCCGCCACAAGAAGAAAATCAATGCACATTTCTTCAAAGCTAGTTAATTAGCTTCTTTGAATTTCCCAACATCTTCATCTCTAGTTTTTTGCCTCCACGCATGATATTGTGCCGGCAAATATTAGGGCATCTCCAACAAGGAGTCCCAAGCCCTATAATGTTAGACCCAAGATGATTTTTTGCTCTTTAATGGTAAAATATCAAGGTCTCAAACCCTAAAAATTTAGACTCAAGTCTCAAACCAAGTCTCATTTTGATACCCGGTTTAAGACGTGTCTCATTTTGAGACTGCTGGGCTGTGACGCAGTGGAGAGAAGGAGAAGAGCAGAGAAGAGATGGAAAAGAGAAGAGGAGAGAAAGAAAAGAGAGGGAAAAGAGCAGAGGAGAGAGGGAAAAGAGAGGGAAAAGAGCAAGAGAGGGAAAAGAGGAACCAAACGCGCGAGAGAGAAGGAAGCAGCCGGTGCGGAAAATGACAAAAAAGAAGATGAGGGTTTGACGTGCCACGCGCGGGAGAAAAGAGGGAGTGAGGGGACAGATGGGTCCCGTCACGTGATCACCAGAACAGAGAGCAACGGCTCTCAGCTTCCCCAATGGCTACTGAACCAACGGTTTGGATTCTCCCAAATTTTCTCCCCATCATTTTTATTCATATCGCAAAATTTGTTTTTATAGCACCATGGGTCCAAAGAAAGGGGCACAACAACCACGGGCACCACGATCGGAAAATTGGAAAGAGGAGGAAGATAAGGCTTTGTGCATCGCTGTGGTGAGTATTGATGAAGACGCTGCCATCGGTACTAATCAATTGAACGGAACCTTGTGGGATCGTATATATGAGTATTTTGAAGGTATCAAGCAACCCAATGCACCGAAGCGAACTGTTTCAAGTGTTGAGTCTCGATGGAAGAAGATCAATCCATCATGCATGAGATGGCGCATAGCATTAAACCATGCCATCGCGAATCATAAGGGTGGCGAAAATGATCTTGATGATGTAAGTATTTTTATTCGTCATAATAAAAATATATTTAAAATTAATTATTCCTAATCGCTTAAAATATAGTTAAAATAAATAACCACTATTATGTTTATTTCAATTGTTTGTAGATAAGGAATGCCGAGTCGAATGACTTTGATGAATCTCATGGAGAGCATTTTGGATTTTTGCATTGTTGGGATATCTTGAAGAATACACCAAAATTTTCAAATCCACCATCAATGGAAGGGGATACCACAAATTATGAGACGTTTATCAACTTGGATGATAACGATTCGCCCGGAAATATGTCAACTCCAAGAATGCCACCTAGAGCTAGGCAAGATCGTCCAATGGGACAAAAAGCGGTCAAGGCGGCAAATAAAAAAGGTAATCAAGAGATTTCAATGAGTATTCATGATCAAATGAAAAGGCTTGCCGATCAAAATGATAGAGATCATGCACGAAGGGAACAACTCTACCAAGAGGCTATGGCGGCTCAATAAAGGGATGAAGATGCTCGCACAATGATGGTGGATCTTACTACATTTTCACCTTGTAAAAGAGGGTATTGGGAGAGGAAGCAAAAAATGATACTTGAGCGAGAAGAAGTGGAAATGGCACAAAATTCATCTTTCCAGCCATTCTGTACCCCTCAAGCATCTACACCTCCTCATGGCGGAACAAGTTCTTCCCCCTATCTTCCGCTCTATCAAACGGAGTGGTATCCTAATAATGATCAAGTGTGAAAACAAGTTCGATCTCATTTATGATGTTGCTCGAGGCTTAATTTATGTTGTTGCATAATTTAAATTGTTATTTTTAATTAATTATGTAGTCTATTTCCTCATTTTAAATAAAATGGTAAGTCCTTATTTTTTATATTTATGGTCTTGTAAATTAAATTCATGCAACAACACAAAAAAGTCCAAAATTTTCAACCACACACAAAATTAAATGCTTACAACCACACACAAAATTAAATTCATACAAGCACACACAAAATTAAATGCAAACAACAACACTATGACAAACAATGCCAATTATTGACACATGATAGCGACACCACTTAGCCATTGTTGCGCTCTCTCCACTTCTTCAAAGCCTAACCGTGTTCCACTAAATCCGCTCTTAGTGAAGCAGATATCACTGGACATCGAATCTTGTTGTAATGACCACGCACAAATGCATGCATTTGTTGGGGATCACGTTTCACCTCATGATCATAACTCGATTTATCATATATATCAGCTCTTCTTGGACGAGTCGGGATGTCGTCCAAGTCAAATTCATATTGCTCATCTTCATCGCGCTCATCTTCTACTATCATGTTGTGCAAAATAATGCACGTCATCATGATGTATTGTAGGCTCTCCCTACTCCATAAACGAGTTGGACCCCTCACAATTGCAAAACACGCTTGGAGAATACCAAATGCTCTCTCCACATCTTTCTTGTACGCCTCTTGCATCCGTGTAAAGTGTCTTGTCGCCGGAGTGGTAGAATTTTTTATGGCTTTGACAAGAGTTGCCCCATTAGGATAGATGTTGTCCACCAGATAATAACCTTGATCATACGTACTATTGCCCACTTTGAAATCCACTTGAGGAGCTTCACCTCTGCATACCTCATCAAACAATGGTGTCATTCCCGGGACATTGAGATCGTTGAGAGAACCTGGAAGTCCGAAATATGCATGTCAAATCCAAGTATCATACGAAGCCACTGCTTGTAAGATAATTGTAGGTTTTCCCTTGTGACCTTGAAACTGCCCGACATGGGCAGCATGGCAATTTTTCACTGCCAATGCATACAGTCAAGACTACCCAACATACCTGAAAATCCCCGATCTGCAGGTTTGCCTGTCAACCTTTATAGATCTGCCTTTGTTGGTGTGCGAAGATAGTCTTTACGGTACACAGCCCATATAGCTCTTGTAAAATGATCCAATACTTCAAGAGCAGTGGATTCAACAATATCAAGAAACTCATCGGTCAAGTCAGCCGGTAGACCGTACGCGAGCATCCTCATAGCGCATGTTAGCTTCTGTTTGGTGGAAAGACCGAGTCTGCCATTGTCATCCATAGTCTGTACAAAGTACGGGTCGTGGTTGGCCACGCTACGCATCATCTTGTCAAAGAGACTCGGTCGCATGCGGAAGTGCCTTCGAAAGGTGTCGTCGTCAAACCTACACGGTTCGGTGAAATATAGAGCTTTCAAGCGCTGATCCATCATTTCTCGATCATTTAGTATGTACTTTCGCCCTTCCGAAGAATTGCCCCATTGTGAGGCTTCATCTTCTTCCATCATCTCCACTTGGTGGGCTGCCGCAGACATCAAGGGGGCTTGTTGTTGCCTTCTCGGTACATCTTCTTCTTCCTCCTTCTTCAGTAGTTCCCACAACTTATTCATGACGGAAAACAAAACTCAAAGTATGAAACAATAACTTATAAACCACAATTTGTTGTGGGAGGAGGAGTGTTTGTGAATTGGTGAGTATGAAGGAGTGAATGACTCTGTTTTTATAGAAGATCAACATGATCTTCGAAGATAGAAACTGACACGTGGACGATAACGAAATCTCGACAACGAATTAGACATTGACACGTACTGCGTAAAATCTACGACGATTTGTGATAAGTTATCGCGTCAAGTATAATTTAATTTACAATCTTATATACCGACACATGTTAATCGAAATCATGTCCGATTGTGGATAATGCATACTGGGTCCAAAATTAATTTTTTTAATTAATATTATATTTATTTATCATGTACAAGAATAGTTTACAAATATAAATTATTATTTAGGACAACACAAAATAAAGAAAAATCGAATATAAAAAATTTAAGACTTTAAATTAGAACCCTTACCATTGGAGTTGAACCAAGTCTTATATGAATAGTGTCTATTTGAAGTCTCATAATAGATATAAGACCCCATTATAAGACTTCTCCATACGAATAGTCTCGGAACATTGTTTTTTTTAATTACAACGATAACAGGTTGGGTTGGGAGGCCGAAGGAATTCGAAGTTAGGAGGTGAATAGGGTGGCACACTACTTGTACCCAAGACTCCAAATTTTGGAACTTATATTTTCACCATTAGTTTGAATGTGAATTTTTTTATCTTTGACCCACCGGTAACATTTACCATAAAAATAACCGTGAGATTAATATAAGGTTAAACTGTTTATGTTACCCTAGGGGGACCCAGGTGCTGACACGTGTATGCAAAATAGAAGATGATTTGGAACCGGAGGTTTCTCGAGTCGGAAGTTTCCTGTGGTTTCCTCTGTTTTATTCCACGCGATCATTCTTCCCCGAATTCTCATCCTTCAAATTCCCAAAAGGAACCTTCTAGAACCAACAAACCACCCCCGCGCTCTCTCTCTCTCTCTCCCTCTCTCTCTCATTCTCTTCTCCAATATTGTAATCAATAGTTTGATTCTGCTCAATTCGCAAATTCCGAAGCAAATTGCTGCAGACATGGCTCCGCCGCTGCCGTTGGTGGACGGCGGTGACTCCGCCGAGTCGCCGAGGGTCTCCCCGACGCCGTTTCTCAGCAAGACGTACCAGCTCGTCGACGATCCAATGATCGATGACATCATCTCGTGGAGCGGCGACGGAGCTAGCTTTGTTGTGAAGAATCCCACCGTCTTCGCCAGAGATTTGCTCCCTAAATTTTTCAAGCACAACAACTTCTCCAGCTTCGTCCGTCAGCTCAACACCTACGTAAGCATCTCCAAATATCCATCATCTAAATTTTTTTCGTTCCCCAATTAACCAATTTTCTTTCGAATTCGATTTTAAACCTGGTATTATGATATTTTAGGGATTCAGGAAAGTGATACCTGACCGGTGGGAATTTTCCAACGACTGTTTTCGGAGAGGCGAGAAGCGGATGCTGTGCGAGATACAACGCCGGAAAATATCGCCGCCTGCTCCTCCACCGGCGGCGGTGGCGATTCAGACGGCGAAGCAGGTAGTTACGAACTCGCTGTCGAATTCCGGCGAGGAGCAAGTAACTTCGACGAGCTCGTCGCCACCGTTGAGGAGCTCGATTCCGCCGCAGCTGGTGGACGAGAACGAGCGGCTGAGGATGGAGAACTCTCGGCTGACGAAAGAGCTAGCGGAGATCAAGTCTCTCTGCCACAACGTCTTCACCATGGTGTTGAATTATGCGTGGGCCAAAATACCGCCGCAGACGAGTGGTTTTCCGGGGGAGCTGAAGCCGCTGGATTTGATGTCCGGGAGGCGGTTTTCCGGCAACAGAGAGACGAGTCCGAAGCTGTTCGGCGTGGAAATCGGTGTGAAGCGGGCGAGAGAGGACTGCGGCGAACAAGAGCCGAACGGTGGGGAGGCTAAAGCAGAGCCGTCCGATGGTGGCCATCGTGAGACGCCGTGGCTTAAGCAGTACCACAGGGCTAATCAGAGGGTCTGTAACTGATACGTAATTTTAGGATTTTAGAGACAGAATTGAGTCATGTGCGGCGTCAACGTTTGTTAGACTTGTAGCTATATACAGTAGTAACTACTCTCTCTCTTCTTATTGGAGTTATTGCTTTCAAAAATTCAGGACATGTAATGTAATCTGATCAAATATTTCAGCAAAGGAGAGTAGGGAATTACAATACTAATCAGTGCTTTATACAACAATGAGTTAGATCTGTTTGGAGAGAATGTGACCTTGGTTTGTAATTATAGTTTGTTTTTTATTGTTAAAAAAACTTATCTCTTCTTTAGAGCATCTCTTGGATATGTCAAATTTCATCTCTCAAACCAAATATGTCAAATTCCCTTTTTGTTCTTATGAATAATGAATTATACAAACTTTTCTCTATAGGCACTAGAGTGTACCAATTTAAAGTTTAAAACTTTGCCCTGTAAAAGTTGCTTGCTTATGAATATAAGTGCGGTATGGCATTGCAAACTTGACATTTAGCAAGGTTCAACATGAACAAATCATATAGATACAAATCCATAGGGAAGCAAACCTACAGAACCATACATGAGAGGTTCAGATTAGAGAAAATAGTATGATCTTAAGCGTTTGCAACTATAAAGCCAGTATATATTAAGTTTAGAATTTGAACCAGGTATTCTTGCAAAACATGAGAATTAGCAACTTGAGAGAAAATGAACCGACTCTCTTTGTTTCTGTATGTGGAAGTTACACATGGACAGAACTCTATCCACATTCCTAAGCTCTCTGTGTGTGTGCTAGCCTTCTATTACAGTAGGAATTAGTCTATCTTTTATAAATCTAAAAACTATTATGACAAGTTTACAGAAACTAAGATTTCTGCGGAAGTATATCTGATATCTCTAGGGCCTTTCCTCCTTATTGTGCACCAATATTGCCAAAAAAGTGTTAAAACTAAGTCAGTACCTCAGTGACTAGTGTCTACAAAGAGATGACCCTTCCTTCTATGTGTATATCTTGCGAGCTGCATTTGCAATGGATTTTGTAACGTCATCTACATAGATTAATTTTCTAAAACACAGCTCATCAACAATTCAAGATGTGAATTATATACATGTGTAAGACAGACGATCAAGTGCATCGATCCTTCCTCTCAAGACAATGTTAACATACTAGCTCTGGAATAGGTATTGGACTGCTTCTGATACTTGTGTTGCAAACAATGACAGTAAACCAACTATAGCTAAGCCACAATTTCAAGGTCCCTCAACTCAATCCAGAATTAAAAGTGTGGTTGTGTGCATCCTTCCATAGATCCATACTAATGAGGTAATAAACAACCTTATGAAAGACAGAAGTAAGAAGCTTACCTCCACATGCATCCTTCCTTTGGTTCCATTTCCCTTTCAGTATGAAGTTATGAACTCTTCATCCAATAGATCATTTTGCAGGTCATGCTCAGCCCTGAAACCCAACAACTCAACAAGGACTCTTAGGTCATGCTATTCAACAGATCAAAATATCAAAAAGCAAACACATGAAATTGAGCTACTTAAGGTTCAAGAAATCAACTGCCAGTACATCATCTAGCATTCGAAGTTTCAATTTTAACGAAACATAGAATTGGTAGTTGATCTCATACAGCCCCCAAAAAATATAAACACAAACACAAACAAAGACAACAAACAAAGAACAAAGAGTGAAATAAATTTTCTAGCAATTATAACTTGGGAAGTATGAGCATGGAAAGGAAGCAATAACTGTCATGGTGAAATTAAAACAAATGAACTCAGACAAGAAAAAACACATGGAAAGAAGTGTTGAAAGCTCTGGCTTGTGATTGATTAGATTAGAAGAGACTGAAACCATCAGTTCTACAGCTTGAGATCCCAAGTACCCTAAACTACATTACAACATAGTTATTTTACAGCATGAACAAGCCTAATATCACCCTCTTCTGCTATTCACTCATCATCTTTCATCCCTTCAAGAATCTTGAGCACTTGAAGCATTGTTGGTCTGCTGGAAGGGTTGTCACAAAGGCAGAGACAAGCAATCTGCAGCACTTGCAACATGGTCTGCTTCGAGCTGGCATGGTGAACCATGGGGTCGAGAACATCAGCAGCTTGCCCCTTCTTCACCTTCTGAAACACCCAACCCACCAAATTCCCACCCTCCTTGTCTTTGAAATCGGGTCCAGTTGGCTCTTTCCTAGTCACCAATTCAAGAAGTATCACCCCAAAGCTGTAGACGTCTCCCTTTTTAGTCGACCTCCCACTCTGTCCATACTCTGGTGGGATGTAGCCAAATGTTCCGGCAACATCAGTTGTGATATGAGTCTCGCAAGCGCTGATCAGCCTTGCAAGTCCAAAGTCTGCAACTTTTGGCTCAAAGTCCTCGTTGAGCAGGATGTTGCTGGCCTTGATATCCCTGTGAATGATGTGCGGATTGAGCTCATGGTGCAGAAATGATAGGCCTCTCGCTGCGCCCATTGCAATCTTGAAACGTCTGTCCCAATCCAGGACTTCAAGAGCTCCCATCCGATTTCTTAGCCATAAGTCGAGACTTCCATTGACCATGTACTCGTACACCAGGAGCTTCTCTTCTCCAATGGAACAGTATCCAAGCAATGAGACCAGATTTTGGTGCTTCACCTTACCCAGAGTTTCCATTTCAGCAATGAACTCTCGGTGACCCTGGGTTTTGTACTCGCTTAGCTTCTTAACCGCAACTGTATTCCCATTGGACAAAGTGGCTTTGTACACAGTTCCAAAGCCTCCATCTCCAATAATGTTGGTCTTGCAGAAATTGTTGGTGGCTGCAAGGATGTTTGCTAGAGTAAGTTTCAGAAGAGGCTGCTCAAACATGGCCATACTGACGCTCGGAGGCTCCTTTGGTTGGCTGCTGCTCAGGAAATAGAGATGATGATCCATGAAACTCTTCAGCTTGCTGTCTTCGCTCTCTTCAAGATCATGTTGCCGGTTGCCTCTAGTAACACATCTGATAAGAGCCAAGGCTGCTCCAAGAAAGATCAGGGCACTTCCGACTACAACTGCTGCAAGTCCCCATGCATTCAGCAATGATGACTTGTCAAAGCTTTTGATTTGGCAATCCAAATTCACACTTCTCCAACACAACTTTCTGTTACCGGCAAATATTACTTTAAAAGGGTCACGGCATACACCACTCCTGGGAATTGGCCCTTCCAAACCATTTTCCGCCAGATTCAAGTAAACCAGACTGGTGAGGTTGCACATTTTCTCCGGAATCTGCCCAGAGAGTCGGTTACTAGAAACATCAAAGTACTCGAGCTGCACAAGATTGCCAAGGTCCGGAGGGATCCTTCCCTCAAACAGATTTGCATGAAGATCCAAAGATGTCAAGTATGACAGATTTCCCAAAGAGAGAGGCAATTCACCAGTAAGTAGATTATTGCTCAAGTTCACAGTTTCAATCCTCCATGCCACAGAATTAGAGAACAGCTCATCAATCTGGCCCGAAAGCCTGTTCTGTTGAACAAACAACCCTCCGAGATTCATGATGCTGGAAAGTGACGAAGGAAGCTCGCCCTCAAGCTCATTAGAGCTCAAATCCAACTGATTTAGCCCTTGCAAATTCCCAAAACTCACAGGAACTGAACCAGATAACTCGTTACCAGTCAAATTCATCTTCACCAAACTGTCCAAACGACCCAAGCTTGCTGGTATGGTGCTTGTGAGCTGATTGTTTCCCAAATATAAGCCTTGAAGCTCGGGAGAGTCACCGAGCTCTGGAGGAATGGAACCAGTGAGCATGTTACTAGACAAATCCAAAGTTGTAAGATTTCTTAACCGAGAAAGTGAACTCGGAATTCTCCCAGAGAGCATGTTGTTACTGATCAACAAATTCACCAGAATCATACAGTTGCCCAAGTCTTCAGGTATTGTTCCAGACAGTCTGTTGTAAGACAGATCAAACACTCCAACATGTTGAACAAAGCTCAGATCAGGGATAGTCACCTGCCGAAAATACAACGACGGCCTTGAAGGAATTGGCCCGGACAGATCATTGTGAGAAAGTACTAGACATTGTAACTCAGCAAGCTCAGCAAGCTCCTCCGGTATAGTGCCAGTCAGGTTGTTGTTTCCCAAGTCCATTGTAGTAAGCAACTTGCACCGGCCAAGCTCAGCCGGAATCCTCCCCTTAAAAAAATTAGAATTCAGGTTCAGAACCGAAAGACTACTCAGATTCCCCAGCTCCTTAGGAATGGTGCCCTTCAACTGGTTGTTACTCAATACAAGCCTCTGCAAAGCAACAGCAGAACCAATCTCCTTTGTCAGAGAACCCTTCAACTGGTTATTCGCAGCCGAAAGCTCCATCAAATAAACCGAGCTCCATAAGCTAGCAGGCAACTCACCAGTGAAGTTGTTCGAATCAAGGTCAAGCGCCATCAGTGGAAGCTCCGAAAGGTACTCAGGAACCAAACCAGCAATCTGATTATTCACCAAGTTCAACCGAGTGAGATTACTACACTTGACAAACGTCTTCTCAATAGTCCCAGAGAGGAAGTTACTATCCAGATCAATCTCCAAAAGCGAAGCCGCATTGCACAACTCCTCAGGGATTTCACCACTCAACAAATTGTTGCTCAAGCTCAGATGAGCAAGCATAGAACAATTCCCAATCTCAGGAGGAATCTTCCCCGAAAACAGATTACTCGAAAGCAAAAGCGTCTCGGCCTGGCTCCACTTCCCAATCCAAGCCGGCAATGTCCCCGAAAGTTGGTTCTTCTCGGCCGAAAACGTCAGCATTGGCAGCTCGGAAAGCTCCTCCGGCAACGACCCAGATAAGGAATTAAAAGACAACATCAGAGTCTTCAAGTTCCTACACTTTCCCAGCTCAGCAGGGACAGACCCATTAAGCTCAGAAAACACCAAGTTGAGTATACTCAGCTCTCTCAACTCTCCAATGGCTTTTGGGATTGAACACCCCAAAGGGTTGTGAGAAAGGTCAAGCTTGCTCAAAGACTTCAACTTTGACAACTCTTGCGGCAAAGGACCTGTGATAGAACAACTCGGAACGAAAAGGACCTCCAGCTTTGAAAGCTCGCCGATTTCTCTAGGCAATGTCCCGGAAAGACGGTTGAGCCCAATGTAGAGGTCGGTGAGGTTTCTTAGGCCCCCGATTTCCAGCGGAATTTGACCAGAAAACGAATTGTTTGAAATGTCTAGCGAAGATAAAGACTTGAGATTTCGAAACAGAGTTGGAGGCAGAGAACCTGAGAGGAGGTTGTTACCCAAGTCCAAGAACTGAAGCCGGGTCAAGTTGCCGATTTGGGCCGGGAGGTTTCCGACGAGCCCATTTCCGGAGAGCTCGAGGGTCTGGAGACTGGCCAAGTTTCCGACTTCCGGCGGGATTTTTCCGGCGAGCGAGTTGGAGGCGAGTTTGAGGGTGTTGAGCCGGGTCGACTCGCCGAGTTGGGCCGGAATTGGGCCACGGAGGGAGTTGGATGAGAGGTCGAGGACGGCGAGGTCCGGGAGAGAGGAGAAGAGAGAAGGAGGCAGTGGGCCTCTGAGGCCCAAATTGGGGAGGACGAGTGAGTCGACTCGTCCGAGTTGGCATGTGACTCCGACCCAGTTGCAGTGCGGCGTCGAGTCTCTCCACGACCCGAGAATTTCTGGGTTTTCGAGGCCGATTTTGAAGGATATCAAAGCTTTTGATTCTGGGTTGTCTTCTTCTTTGGCTGTGCTCGAAATCACAGACCAACATAATGTGAAGAGCACAAAACAGAGACACTTTCTCGAAGCCATGAAAATAATTACAGAGAAGAAGGGTCTGGGTTTTCAGAGTAGAATGGGGCTAAAGAAGAAGTAGAATTGAACAAGGTTGAAGGCCATTAGTGAGAGAGTGGTTTAAAACCCAGAACAGGCAAAAGTAGTCTATTTTAATAGGGTTTAAGGGAGGCATGCAACTCTCGTGACCATAACTGCAACTAATTTGTTTGCGTAGAAGCCCTTACTTTGACTCATATGTTCACGTCTACGTCCTCAATTATCTTGGTATTGTGAAATTTAGCACCTATTTTTGGTCTGGACTTATAGCATAGAGCACTATATAAAGTTCAAGAAATTCCGGGACTTCTTTTTCATAAAATACGGGATCTGGTTCTTGGGCTTATCTGTGACATTCTTTTTGGTTTTCTATTTTGAGTGTAATACATTACATAGCATTAGATAGTAATGTAGTTCAGCTTGGTGAGTTGAGACTTTAGAAAGTTTTTAGCACTATGGATGGATGTAGGTTGTTGCAGAGATACCCAGAATTACTTAATTATGTGAACTTAGTAGCTTTTAATACTTGTTTTGAACTCTTAGGTTGGATGTCCAACACCTGTCAAGTCTGTTTTGATCACTATGATATATATAGTCGAAACGACATCAATAAAAAAATATATCAAGTTTCTTTATTATCTTAGCTTTCTTTTGTATTTTTCCTTTCAATTCCTTATCTAAATCCTAGCATCCCTTCATGTGGTATGAAGAGCCCTCTCGATGGGATCCGGCAGGAAAACCACAACATCTTTGTTGAATTCTGATCTTGTAGAGCACGGTGCGACCTCTAAGTTGCACTTTCCTGAGTTTCGCACTGCCATGGACCAGCTATAAGCTGCTCAAATTCAAAACATTGTATTTCAGTTTGAGATGATGGCCGAGCTTCATCTTTTGCAAGAAGGCCAAGTTGGTCGACTCCCTCCGCCGTCGCCAGATCCAGATCCTTCCTGATCTGAGTCGGTGAGCTCTACAGTGTCGTTGCCTTCCACTAGTACTGTTCTCACTGCAGTTGGTGTCGGGTCTGAAGGAATCGTAACTCTTCTACCGTGTTCGGTAGTTCTTTCGCCACCTCCCACTTTATCTGCTATTGAATCTCACAATTTACCTTTATACTTTAACTATATGAACTCTATGAACATGTTAATGGTTGGTCCTGCTCCTTTTTTCATTTGGGTATCCTCATATATCTCCTATGGATTGGTATGGCCCTGGAGGTGAATTTTTGGGTAATTTTGCTGCTCCACATGTTGTCTCTATAGGATCTACTCCTGTTGTGAGTAAGGTGCAGTTGAGTGCGCTACCTTTTGTTCGTTCTAGTGTAGGAACACCTGAGTTACAGGTCCCTTGTAGTAGTTTTGGTAGATAGTCCTCCATTATTAGTCCTAGACATTCAGCTTCACAACCAACATACTTCATTGTTACTACACACTTTGGTCCACAATTTCACCAAAACTCCCAACCACAAAATGCACCATGTCCACCAAACTTTGCTCACCCTTCACCCACATTTTATCCTCTCTCCTATGGTCATTTACTGCCTAGCTACCCATCTCAACCCTACCATCATCAACACGAACCCCTTCTTCCAATGATGAAACAGTTACGTCTGGAATTTCCTACATTCGGTGACGATGACCCTTTGGAATGGCTCAAGAAAGCTGAGCAATTATTTAAGTTATATCATATTCCTAAGGACCAGGAAGTGGAAATTGCTTGTCTCCATCTCTTTGGAATTGCAGCTAGTTTGTGGCACTTGTTTTTGCAAGATAACCCTAGTACATGGGATGGGTTAGGTTGGTTAACTTGATTCTTAACCAGTTTGGGGGTCAAGACAAGCTAGCTTTCCAAGCTGCATTGACTAAATTGCAGCAAGTGGGCAGTGTCACCGAGTTTAGAGATTAATTTACCAAAATGTGTTGTAAAGCACCAGGGTTTTCTCCTCAGTTGTGACTCGCTTGTTTCGTTGGTGGGTTAAAGCCTGAAATTTAGGTTGAGATGAGTCTTTATAGACCACAATCGTTACTGGAGATATTCCAAATATCATTAGTTTGTGAATCAAAGCAATCCATCCAAAGAGGATCTCGTTCCCTCCAACCTCAACGCCATGCAGGTCCCATGAAGGCAATGCCCTCTCAACCTTATTTCAAGCAACTCGATTCTACACTTACAACTCAGAATGCATCAGGGAGCTTCGATGTTAAAATTGGGGGATATGACAATAAGCCAAGAAATAAATGCAGATACTATCCGGAGATGTACTTCAAGGACATGTGTGTAAGAAATGGGCTAAAACACTAATAATGCAATGACTATCATCATTGGAGGCCATGGAGCAAGAGGAATATGTAGCTTCGGATTCCATTCAGGATATTCTCTTTGGGGATACACAGGAGGTGCAAGTGCAGGACAGTAAACCACCTTTGATTAATCTGCATTCGATTGCTAATATGAAAAAGGCTAAAACTGTGCAAGTAAAAGGGAGTATCAACAATAAGCAGGTTCATGTGCTCATTGACAGTGGAGCCACCAACAACTTTGTACACCCATCATTGCTTCATTATTATGATGAGTTAGTGAGTAAGGCAATCCCTCTGAGGGTAAGAGTAGCCAGTAGAGAGATTTTGAGGACAAAAGGTTTTATACCTGACTTTGAAATCATTATTCAAGGTCAATCAGTGAAAGTTGATTTCTATGTGTTGGCTATCTCTAACAGTGAGGTAATTTTAGGGACCACTTGGCTCAAAATTCTTGGTGATATAACCTGGAATTTTGAGAAGTTAACTATGAAGTTCATGAAGAACCAGGTGCTTCACTTCTTCTAGGGCATTACAGAACCAGATGTTGCACTTGTGAGTTATGAGGAGATGTGAAATATTTTACAGAAGGAGATGGATGCCTTCTTTATTGACCTCAAACTAATTTCTTCCATGGAGGCATATGTGTTTATGCACCCTCAGCTTAAACATTTATTGGAGAAATTTTCTGACCTGTTTATAGCCCCAACTGCTCTACCACCTAAGAGAAGTCATGATCACCACATTCCTTTGGTCTCTGGCTTTCTTTCAGCAAACATAAGAGCCTACATATATGCTCATTTTCAGAAATAGGAGATTGAGAAACAAGTTAGAACTATATTAAAGAAGGGCACACAAAAATTGAGCAAGAGTGATTTTTCTTCACCTGCACTACTTGTGAAAAAGAAAGATGGAGGATCCATGTGTTGATTATAGGGCTTTGAATGCCATAACTATCAAGGACAAATTTTTCATTCCTATAGTTGATGAGCTCATAGATGAAGTAGAAGGTTCCACTTATTTTACAAAGCTGGATTTGAGAGTTGGATACCACCAAATTAGAATGGATGAGGAGAACATTTACAAGACTGCTTTTCGAACTCATGATGGTCACTATGAGTTCTTGGTTATGCCTTTTGGATTAACAAATTCCCCTTCCACTTTTCAATCTATCATGAATGAGACTTTTCGAGACATGCTAAGAAGATATGTCCTTGTTTTCTTTGACGACATTTTAGTCTACCGCAAAACACAGGAGGAACATCGGCAGCACCTTATATTGGTTTTGACTAGACTACGTGAGCAATGTTTTAAAGTTAAATTGTCCAAATGTGTATTTGGTACCTCTCTGGTGGAATACCTAGGCCATGTGATTACTCCTCAAGGTGTGTCTGTGGATCCCAATAAGATCAGAAGTATTATGGAGTGGGAAACACCTAAAACAGTTAAGTCATTGAGGGGATTTCTTGGTTTAGCTGGTTATTATAGAAAGTTTGTGTGCAAATTTGGGATTATTGTTAAGCCTTTAACAGAGTTGTTGAAGAAAGATAATCTCAAATGGTCAGAAGCTGCAGACAAGACTTATGCATCCCTCAGGTCGCCATGACCACCACTCCTGTGTTGACATTGCCAAGTTTTTCCAAGGAATTCACTATTGAGTGTGATGCATCTCAAGAAGGAATTGGAGTACAACCTTATAGCATATTTGAGCAAGAATTTGGCACATAAATATATGGCCTATTCTTTATACGATAAAGAAATGCTAGCAGTCGTCTATGCAGTGCAACACTGACACTCTTATTTGCTTGGCAACCACTTCTACATACTAATAGATCACAAAATAATTCAATATTTCCTTAATCAGCGTATTACTACACTACAACAACAAAAGTGACTCCTAAAGCTATTGGGTTTTTGTGTCTGCTAGTATTGCTTGGATAGAGAAGCTATTTAATGAATGTCACGCAAAAGATTTGGGGGGCAATTCTAGTTTTCTTTGAACTTATAAAAGAATCACTAGATCTTTTATGTGGCCATGTATAAAAGGAGATGTGAAGAGATGGGTGGGTGACTACGACATTTGCCAACTCACACAATGAAAACATCATGCCTCCAGGTTCTTGCTGACATTGGAAATTCCGAAAGGTTCTTGGAAGGAAATCTCCATGGATTTCATCGAGGGATTACCAAATGATTATGGTAAGACTGTTATATGGGTTGTGATAGATAGATTCACTAAATTTGCTCATTTTATGCCTCTCAGTCATCCTTATTCAGCCAAGACCTTAGTTGAGCTTTTTGTTAAGAAGATATTCAGGTTACATGGTATGCCAGAGACCATTGTGTCTGATAGGGATCCCGTTTTCCTAAGTAAATTTTGGGAACATTTTTTCAAGTTGCGGGGGACTTCCTTAAACAAAAGCACAGCCTATCACCTTGAAAATGATGTTCAAATAGAGAATTTGAATAAAACTCTAGAACAATACTTGAGGTGCTTGGTAACAGAGCAAGAGAAGAGATGGTTAGAACTCTTGCCTTGGGCCGAATGGTGGTACAACACTACCTACCATGTTGCCATCAAAACAACACCATTTGAGGCTTTGTATGGCTACCTTTCCACCTAGAATATGTTCCTTATTTGCCTAACTTCATATCTGTCCTAAAATAGAGATGAGGCAATTGCAAGGACTAAAGAAATTTTGAGCAAGCCAGATCGAGGATGAAGCAATATGCTAATAAGCACATAAATGAAAGGGTCTTTGAAGTAGGAGATTGTGTCTACTTAAGACTACAACCTAGGCGCCAACAATCTGTGGAAGCCAGAATTAACAACAAGATGACACCTAAGTTCTATGGGTCATTTGAAGTGATTACAAAGGTGGATCAGGTAGCATATAAATTGAAGCTGCCTATTGAAGCTAAGGTACATCCTGTATTTCATATTCCAATGTTGAAGAAGAAAATGAGAAATGCTATACAGGTGAATGCTCATTTACCACCCGCCTTAGACCCTATGAACCCAAGGTGGTAGCCTGCACAAATACTTGTCATAGGTGTGTTTAAGAAAGGAAACGATTCTGTGACAAAATGGCTCATCCAATGGGTGGGATCGACTGTTGAAGAAGCTAATTGGATGGAGGTTGAAGGGGTCAAGAAGACTCATCCAGATTTTGAGGTTGAGTAGTTTGATTTGAAAGGAAATGGGATGTAGAGATACCCATAATTACTTAGCTATGTGAACTTAGTAGTTTTTAGTACTTGTTTTGAGCTCTTACGTCGAATGTCCAACACCTGTTTAGTTTGTTTTGATCATTACGGTATAAATAGTCAGCAGTGTGTAATGAAACAACATCAATGAAAAATATATCAAGTTTCTTTATTCTCTTAGCTTTGTTTTGTATTTTTTTCTTTCAATTCCTTATCTAGATCATAGTATCCCTTCGGTTGTTTTCAATGAGGTTCGTTGCTTTGATTAGTACGTAGTTAGGAAAATAGTATATGTTGTTAAACAATTGTTATGTGTAACATGATTAATGTCATAAAATTTGAGTAGCTAATAATTTTAGGATGTAACTCAAATGTGAGGCGCAATATTTTTAGCTATAATTTAGTGGGTATGTGTGCTTACTTAGTGATATATGATTTTTAGGGTTAGAAGTACTTTATACTTTGTTTGGCTTGGTTATTAATGAGGAAAAATTTCAACATAATTGTCATTGTTGTTATGATTATTGTTATGGTCTTCTGTCAATTTGAGAGTGTCTAGATTTTTTCCTCAAAAGATTGGTTTAGATTATCTTTTGTCCATTTTAAGCTTGTCAATTTTGTAATTGCGATTGATCTTATTCCATCTGTTATGTAATCTATTTTTCTTTATAAACAAAAAAAACTTGATTTTCTTCTTGTAATAACTATTTCTAACAACTAAGTTCGATCATTTGTGTGGTTTTTGTTCGATTATTTTTTTTATCTGTCATTGATCAGTGCATTCCAAGTACAGGAGGGTGTTGGTGGTTTTGGTGTGGTTGTGAAGGACCAGGATGGTAGTTTTGTAGCAGGAATGATGCGGCATATTGCTTATGCAAGATCAACTTTACATACCGAGGCAGAGACATGTCGTGATGCGTTGTTGTTGGCAATATATCATCAATGGTTGGATATGCAGATTGAGAGTGATTGTTTGGAGGTGATTTCTGGGGTTCACTCAATGGTGGAGGATTTTTCTGAGGTTGGTAGTATTTTTGAGGATTGTAAGCACTACATGGCTCCCATTCCTCAAGTACAAGTGCGACACATACCTCGTGAAGTAAATGCTGCTGCCCATAGACTGGCGCATCTTGCTAGGTCTAGTTTTGTCAATGATTTATGGATTGACGAGACACCTGTGATGATCTAGGATGTTCTCTTTGAGGATTTACATTTTGTAAACCGAGGTAAAAAAAAAGTCTTATGTTCCCCTTTGATCATAGTTTTTATTCATCAGCTTATTAATAAGACATGGGGATAATACCCCGTTTCCAAAAATAACTATTTCTAACAACTTTTTTTGTTATAGTAAATCTTCGATATATACCCCCCCCCCCCCCATTAGTTTTTTTTAAATAAAAATTAAAATAAAAGACTAAAGAGGGGCATAATGACAAATATGAAAACTCATAGGAGCTCACAAGATCTGGGTTTGAATACAATAATAAATAATAGGTGGGAGGGAGTAAGATGAGAAATGTGAGTTTTGTGAGCCCTCAGATCATTAATGGGGAAGATGACATATGGCTTGGTCACTTGCTCAACGCCAAAATGTTTGGACGGTAAAATGAAAAGATTCGAAGTTTACCATGGAGAAAATGTGGCCCTTGAAACTTGAAATGTGTAAATCTTCTGGGGATGACTGACCATTGACTGTTCAACCAATAGTGAATAATAACGTCCTGAATTCAATACCAGAAAAAATTCACATTTTGTGTTGTGTTGGTTGTGTTGTATTGTATGAAGTTGGTGAAGAAGCATGACACACTTCATGCCTACTTTGTGACATAACGTTTCTAAACGAGCTAAACTAGTACGAAGTTCAGCTCCATCCCATATCTTTTGACCATCAATAAGTTGTGCATTTCGTGGTGTAAATCATCATCATTATGATCAACTTAATAGAACTAAGCAATACAAGTATACAAATCATTGGTGTTTGTTAAAAATATAGCTAAAATCTAAACTTTTTAAGGTGCAAAGAAATTTGTGCCCCAATTATAGAGAGTATGAATTTCATATTTATGAAAAATCTATTGCAAAATAAACTATAATATAAGTTTAGTTAATGTATTAAAAATCTATAATAAGAAGTTTCTAGCATCCTCTCTATATTAAAAGCGTAATAGAGAGTGTGAGCCGAGTGAAAAACTTAACATTTTCTCTAAAATTGACTAAGGAACTCCAATAGGGAGCCCATTAGAGATGCTCTAACTAACTAATTTTAACTACATTTTGAGAAGGCATCAATTGACATTAAAAATTACAAATGATTACACATTCTTATAACCTATATAACGCCGACAATTTATTTTAGTGTCGTGACGTGTCTGATACTTAGGAATACTTCTTGGATACTCTGTGTCTATGCAACATAACTTATAACACAAAATCTAAATCGTTATTCCAAGTATTTCAGAATTTAACATAAATTTAGATAGTAATCAAATCTTATGTAATTATGTAATTAAAGTATTGGATTATTGCTTTCAAAAAAAAGTATTGGATTATTAAGATTTAGAACGAGCAACATATTTACACACTTACACATGCATGATAATTTGGCTACATCAAACAAAATAACCAAGAATATGTCAAAATTGGACTTCAAATAACTAGATTCCAAAGCCACTTGCCGAGTCAGAGAGTTCAAGAATGGCCTTATTATCTCCTGATCTGGGCCTATAATTTCAATTGAACTGACAAAATAAACCTCTGCAAACTAGTCGATGACATTGGATCAACAGACCCTTGGTCGTTTTCGTCAATACAATATTAGTTTGATGATTTTGTTTCTTCCAGTCGGATAGGGATTTGATGAGACCTGAGAGCAGAGGGTAGGAGGGGCCATTGTTGCGCTCTCCCTTTCACAAGAAGCAAAAGCAAAGCCCAAAACAGGATTTTTCTCTGTTTTGATGCCCCTGACACCAGTTCATTTTTATCCCATCAAAGATTTGCCTTTTTAGGCTTCCTCTATGAATTTGTCTTTTCAAAATTTTGAAATTGTCTTAGATTAGGATAAATGCGCAAGAAAATCAAGGTTTTCTTTAGGTGGTCATGGTCTTATTACTCTCAAACCGGATAATGTGACCATCTATTTTGGGTCGCAAGACATTTCTTAATATGTTACTAGTGCATCATCAAGTAAGAAAACACATTGTTCAACGTTGCTATGTGGTTGGGAGAGAGCATTATGGATTCATTGAAGCTAAATCAAAATTTGAAATTGAATTATCCTAGCCACAATAATTTGAAGAATATATAAAAGAACAAAACTTTTTGGTTGTCTCGCTCAGAGAAAGCTGCTACAACGCTCTGTAGCTAGAGAGCCCTCGAAGAGAAGTATACCTATTCCCTTGTCCTTATTAATTCTCCTATTTCTTTATACAAATTATTGAACCGTAAATGTCAGTATAGACGCATAGCATTGTATCATCAAGAGTCTATGACCAGAGAGTTTCCATGGTGGCCCATTTTCATTAGTGTACTTCATTGCACAAGTTGCAGATCTTCTGCTTTTCTGAAGGTAAGGATGCTCTAGTTTTAAAGACTTAAAGTTTAAAAACACCCAAAGCCAGCACAGGTTAATATTCATATACATAATTTCTCTTCGAATTTTCAAAACTTAAATTTTTCCAATTTTTATTGGTAATAGCAGTTGGGATGAGAAGCACATTACATCAGGCACTGTCTGAATTTAAGGCAGCAACCAAGGCATTTATTTAACTGCAAAAATAAGCTGTGAAAGACCAGGTTTTGGGGATTGGAAAGGAAACAGTGATGAGACACTGAGAGGTTATTAAAAAAAAAATTACGTGCACGTTTCACAGAAATTTAGTTTCTGGGGGAAAATTTCAGAGAGGTTTTTGGAGTCTGAAATTTGTAAGTTGCCTGAAATGGGGGATTGAGAAAGGATGTGTTAGTGTGAGGTGACCTTGCGTCGATAAAGTAACTGCAGAAATTTTACCCAAATAAAAAAATTAATCACTGTGAGTAGTGTGAGGAGTACTGGTGGTTTCTGGTAGAGAGTTGGTCATAGGCTGTGAGTGCATGGTACGGTGTGGGCAGCATGTAAGGCGTTCTGGATTGGCCATCTTTTGGGGTGAGAGTGCTGTGAACAAAGTTAGTATTGGGGACTACTGTGATACGTATGCAAGAGGACCAAAGATTCTCTGCTCTATCTTCCTATCTTCTACGTACTTCTCTTTTTCTGGATGATGGTGATATTTCATTCATGATTGCTTCGATTTCCTCTCCCTCTTTCTTGTGGAGAAGACAGACACGGAGAACACTTGTTAACATTTTGAACCAATTTGTTCCTCAAAATGTTGGACCAGCTTCTGTTCTTTGTTCTATGGATGGATGTATTGGGCTTTGTAAATGTGAAATGGAATCTGGCCTGGTCTTAACGTTATTTTTTAGTGAGTAGTCTTAAACATTGGTAAATGGTAACAATTTCGTTTCTATACATGGCTTGCTTGGTACCCGATAGTACTGCCTAGCCCGACCCATTGGTTCTCCTTGCATACTAGAGAAAAAGTGGTTGCCACGTTTTTTCAAGAACACCTAGGCAAGTACTAAAGAACTAGAGAGTAGAGGGTCTCAACTCTCAACTACGGCAAGTAATTGTAATTCAGTGGATGCATTGCGTTCCAGTCATAGTATGTTAAAATTTTGGAACTCTATTAACATACATTCCGATGTTGGTATTGACATAATGGCCGAATTATGATTGTGTTATTAGAAGAGAAGCAATGCCTAATTGGTTGAACGACCCCTAGCAAGGTTTAGTCCTTGTGTCTAGATAACTTTTGGCCGTTTTGGGATATCGACTATCTTTGGACCAGAGCAGCTTTTAAGATATCACACGATCTAGAAGAAGAATTTTTGTTTTGTTTTGATATTGGACAATAATTTTGATGTGCGATGAGATTTGAATGTGTGATTCCTATAATTTATGAGTAAATCATGAACTGCAAGCACAAATTAAAAGACGTTAGCGTAAATAGTCTCCTTATAAGAAAAATTCTACAATGATCCACCTCCCGACATAAGATGTGCGTTGTACATGAAAAAGGAATGCCAACACAAATTTCAACTTGCAATTGCACATTAGTGTGCATCAGATCGTTAAAGAAGAGCCATGCTTAATTATGTACATCTGCAAAGAAAAACATGAGCAAAAGCATGAGATTCTGTTCGATTCGTTTCTATAGTAGCTTGGCCCTCGTTGGCATGGGTACGTGCCATGCATTGAGCGACCCAACGTCTAAGCAAGCGACATATAACCCTATAGGACTAGATAGTAGAGCTTCCAATAGATGGAGGACGTGTCGAACGTAGAAAAGCAGGGACTACACAGATTTTTTGCCCTCAATTTATGCTGATGATTGGGGAAGTGATCGATCGAGTGATGTTGTTCAAGGAATTATAAGCTTCTAGCCAGTAACTACTCCTGAGATTGGAAATGGGCGAATATATGGCAGACACTTCGAATCAAATGAAGTGTGTCAAGCTTGGAATGGTCCATTAATTTGCATTCGTGTCTTCTAGTCCTTCGGCCAATTGGATGCTCACTCCAAATTCCTTTGGTATATAACTTTCACAAAACAAGTAAAAGTTTACACTTCGCCGGTGTTAGTTATTAATCTATAGCTTAAGGAGCATATAGTTAATTTTCTTTACATATTTTTATCAGTAAACGGCTGGTTAGCTGCCTCAGAGCCTCAAATTAATTATATTCGTGTGCGTCTTCATTTGTTCTATATCAAAGATAGATACAATGTACAATGGAATAGAGATTATGAACGGTTTGGATTATAGAATTAGAATGATGATATATATAGAACTATATTTATAAACAATCAACTTGTTTCTGATTTGGTGGATTTGCATTGATCTTGAGTGGATCTTAAAGCTTGTTCTTGACCTAATTTAGGCCTCACAGTGTGTAATATACCCTACAAAACATACAATATGTAAAGCGTGAAAATGGTTTCAAGGAATAATAGCACATTTAGCAAGTAGATTTCTGGAAATTTGAAACTCTTTGTATGATTCTCAATTACCTAAAAAAGAAAGGAGTAGAGGAATCCTATTGCATTAGAGGTGCTTCTATATATCTAGCTATTTGTAGCTGTAGTAGATAGAGGCCAAAAATTTGTTTAATTAGAGGAAAGAAACTATATTCTTGCTGTCTCATCATTCAGTTTCAGAACTTCTTGATGGCTTAAGCAGAGGAAAGAAAGTACGAAACTATATTCTTGTTTGCTTCAAGCTCATACACATAATGTTGTACGTGTTGATTTTCTCAAGCTTTGATAGTTTAATATATATATATGTGTGTGTGTGTGTATATAAGAGAAGTTTTTCCTCAGCTCACTAATTTTAAAAAGATAGCAACGCCTAAATAATATGGATCAAAAGTTGAGTTCCCGTTTGCTCTATGAAAGAAAAAAAAAACTATATATTCTTCCTAGCTGGCCTTCTCATCAACCAAATAAGGCAATGACATTAGATTCTTTTATCTACAAGAAAAACTCGATCATAAAGAAACAGGCTAGACTTTATGCTGTTCAATTTTCTTTTCGTTGGCCAGAAGCCTTTAGAACACATGTCATTTCCCAAAGTAGCTATATATAGAGTACAGACAAACCCTTAATGTTCTGTGAATTTGTAAGAGCCAATTAACCTCCTTAATTGATTCTATAATTAATTGTACGTCCGTAATTTGCTGTCTTGTACGTGCCTCTATATAAGCCAACACTCTCAGACCTGGTATTGCACCAACACACAGAACACACATACATTCACCAATCGCTAGCTAGCTTAGCTCTCTTTCTGATACTAGGAACTTCATTTGATCGATGTCGAGGATGATGGAGCCCCTCATTATTGGAAGAGTGGTAGGAGAGGTGGTGGACATGTTCACCCCAACTGTGAAAATGGATGTCATTTACAGTAGCTGCAACAAACAAGTTTCAAATGGCCATGAGATCATGCCTGCTGTCATTGCTGCTATGCCTCGCGTCGACATCGGTGGTGATGATATGAGGAGTGCCTATACTTTGGTATGTATTTTTAACTAGCTAGCTGCATAAATGTGATTGTATATTAATGATACCGTACGTTTTACATATTCTTAGCCGGTCATTAATTAACCTGTACGTACGTATATGCTTAATTTTTGTGTGATGATCGAACAAAAACTCTTGAAGATTATGACAGACCCAGACTTTCCAAAACCCAGTGACCCTTACTTAAGAGAACATCTCCACTGGTTGGTGACAAACATTCCTGGTACAACTGATGTCTCCTTCGGTAAGTTTAATTTGAATAACAGTTCGATATGATATCAACAGGGTTCTCTATAATGTATGTATGTATGTCACTTAAATTTAACAAGCTAGTTGGTACGTGCCTGATGAATGAACAGGGCAAGAGATTGTGGAGTATGAAACACCGAAGCCGGCGGTGGGAATTCACCGCTATGTGTTCCTGCTATTCAAACAGCCCAGAGGAAGACAGACGGTGAGAGGTCCGGCTTCGCGAGACGGCTTCAACACAAGAAAGTTTGCACAAGAGAATGGCCTTGGCCTGCCTGTGGCTGCTGTCTACTTCAATGCACAGAGAGAAACTGCTGCCAGAAGAAGATGAATATGAATTTGATCGATTCAGTTTATTGAAATTATAAAGTTAATATGTAGTCCGAGGCAGCTAAAAATAAGTGACAACGTACGTACGTACTGAAAATGCCATACTTCCAAATAGGCATTTGTCTTTAAAGTGAAACTAGCTAGGGTTTGGGGCACTCTGCTTGCTAGTTGTATGTACGTTTGTCTTTTGATACGTTTGTCCTTAACCTTAAGTTAGTCGCTTTTGGGTTTTTCGGTGTTTGCTTTGTAATACGATAGTCATGTAGTACGTAGTGGGTTAAAGGCTTGCAGCTACTCATGTCCTTCCATCACGTTGTTATACAATTATTGAATAATGAAAGTACTATGATCATTGTGATTTAGTGAATATTAATTTTGATTTGTTTGTTTGCTCGAACATTTGGTTTCATTGGCTTCACATGAAGACGAAGTTATGAACTGTGTTTGCCTTGATGTGGCTCTTGGATACAACGTAGTATCCATTCTCTCACACAGAAACAAAGTCCCAGACATATAAATTTTAAGAAGAAAGAATGTAGTGAAACTAGATTTTTTTTTCCCTTTTACACTCGGTTACAAGTTTTCCATCAATGTTTAATAACACCACCCAAATTTTACAGCCCTCTTAAGTTAATATAGAAGCAATCTGGAATTGGGAGTGAAAGCATATTACTTAGTTGGAATTTTCCAACATTACCAAAACACATATTTAAGGATGATCAAATTGAAGACGTGGACTTATCAATCTCATGGTAATCATGTAGTTTCATACATGTGCATATCATGATTTTTCATCGAGGATGACATCCTTGTCACCTATCCCAAAACAGTTTGGTTTGCCTTAAAATATTTGTATATGTTTGTAGCCCGTTTTCAAATCTCTCTACCAGTTGAAAAAGACTTCTTTTAGGACAACTATGTTTATTGACTTGTTACTCAAAATGTTTAGATAGCTTGTCTCGCAAACCGTGACCTTGTCTTCTAGTGTTGCATGGTAACTATCAAGCTAGCTTGTCTCGTGATACTCACCCATGTGTAGCTGATTACATTTGCCTTTGAAAAGAGTTTTTTACTGTTCCTTATGTCATGCTTTATTTCGAGTAAGTGGAAGAAAGGTCTTTTGCCCCATTTTGAAACTTCGACGATGCTAAAGAAAGTTTTGGTTTGTCCTTTCTTATTGGCTCATGTTTAGCACTTGTCACATTCCACAAATTACCAATTGACACACGTCCAAAATCTGTCTTATGTCATTGCTTATGTGGTTGCTTTGATAAGCTGACCTCATCAGCATATATATAAGATCGGCAAGGCAGCCTTGGCTCCTTGGTTGAGTTAGAGAGTCTTTGTGCATCTTTCTAAAATGAGTTAGACTCTTCTGGTTTCTCTAAGCTTTCCCTTCTACTGCATGTAAGTCTTAGAGTACTGCACAAACAAGTTTTTCATTCAAACTCATATGCATTGTTGCACTCCATTGAGATTGGTATTGTAGTGCTCAACCTGAGAAGCTGCTTATGAAAAATTAGCTTACAAATAGTTAAGTTCTTAGATGAGGCTTCTAAAAACTTTTCATTTGTAAACACGTAGACACAAGAGAGTGTGTACCTCTGTGAATCAGGATAATTCACTACTCTACTATCCTTGAGAACAATTTTAAGCGAAAAAGTTGAAAATGGCCTATTCACCCCCCTCTAGGACCTTTAAGTGGTATCAGAGCAGCCACTAGCTCTCGCTAGTGAGATCCTCTGAGGACCAGAGATGGAGCGTGTAGAAGACTCTTCCATCAATGTCCCTTATTTCTTTGATGGACATGATTTTTTGCAATGGAAAATCATGATGAGTGCCTTCCTCTCCTACCAAGATGATGGTCTGTTATGGCAAGTTGTAGAGGAAGGTTGGTCACATCCCACAAAGCCGAAAGCAGAAGACTTTCTTGTTCAAATCTCAAAATCAAAATTTGAATGGGATAAACTCGACAAGGATTTGGCTAGAGAAAATATTAAAGCTCTAAGTTGTCTCTTTAACGCCTTGTCTGAAGGAGAACGTCAAATGATCATCCATTGCCCTACTTCCAAGGATGCGTGAGACGTGCTTGTCAACACTCATAAATGTAACTTTCGTGTTAAACAACAAAAACTTCAACGTCTTATTTTTGAGTTTGAAAGACTGTCTATGAGTGAAAATGCGTTAATTGATGAATTTTATAGTCGTGTACTTAGCATAACTAATCAATGTCGTAGTCTAGGAGAGGCTGTAGAGTCTAAGAAGATTGTTAGAAAATTCCTGAGTGCCTTACCTCCCTTCTTTGATTCTAAAATGAATGCCATCAATGAAGCTCATAATCCAGATACTTATCCTCTAGAAGAACTAGTTGGCAACTTGAAAACCTATGAGACACTTAAGAAGAGAACCAAAAATGAAAAGTTTGTTGCTTTGAGTTCTGTTAAAACCGAAGAAGAAAAGGTTCCTGAACATGTTGAGTATAATATTAATGAAAGTGTTTTCATGACTAAACAATTTGAAAAATTTCTCAAGAACTCAAAAAGAAAGTCGTTTAACCCAAATCGAAACTTTTCTAAAAGATCTAGCTCTAGGTTTTCTAAAAATAAAGATTCTTCTAAAGATCGGAATACCTAGTCCGCTTCTATCCTAAGGCAGGACAATAGATGTTTGAGTGTAATGGCGTGGGACATAGAGCTGTTGACTGTGTAAAATAAATAAATAAGTCCCACAGACTGCTCAAAGCAACCTGAAGTGATAGTGATTCCGATCCGACATCTGAATCTGAAAAAGAAGAAGATGAAAATGTTGCTTTTGTTACTACGGTCACATTAGATTAGTCTTTTGATGACAAAGATTCTGATGATGAGGGTCAGGATATGTACACTGAGTTATGTGTTGCGTCTAAGTTTATGCTCACTAAAATTGAGGTTCTAACTTGTGAACTATTAAAAAGTAAGGATGCGCATGCTAGGATACAAGAAAAATATGTATCCCTAAAGGCAAAGTGGAAATCTGAAAAATCTCAGTTTGAGTGTCAAGTAAACTCTCTCATAGAGAAACTTGAACACCAAATTGGCTTGGTGAAACCTTTAACTTCAAAAAGGTTGGCCTTGGAAGAATCTCTACGGGACACCAAAGCTCAATTTTCAAAATTCTCCATTGGTTTGGATAAGCTATCCCAAGTATGTGGGATGGGTAAGGTTGATGGTGATAAGAAGAATTTGAGTTTTGAGAATGGAGAAGGCTCCAAGAAGTCAGGGAAAATTGTGTTTGTCAAGAGTACTGGTTCCATATTAGGAAAGTCTCATTTGCAACCAGTGATCAACAAGGTCGAAGCATCTAAAAACCCTGGGATTGTGAGACCTCTTCCACCAAGATGTTACCATTGCGGGAACCATGGACATATTCGAAGATTCTGTTATAAAATTCGAAGATTCTGTTATAAGTTACGAAGAAGTTCTTTCTCTGCAAGAATCCCACAAAACAGTGACCTTCTGTCATCATTTCAGAAGTCCCTACAAGAATAGACCAAGATTGCCCAGTCACTTGCCATCCCACAGAAGAAGAAGAAGAAGAAGAAGAAGAAGAATAAGACAAGTGCCACAACCTGGGTGAAGACTTTTCCAAAGACTCAGGATACCAGGGCCACCACCTCATCTCCCAAAGAATATGAACTAAAGGAAAATCTGGAGGAAGACGTGGTTTGTTTTCTAACTCAGGATACCAGGGCCACCACCTCATCTCCCAAAGAATCTGAACTAAAGAAAAATCTGGAGGAAGACGTGGTTTGTTTTCTATCATGAGTCAAGGCAGTTCCTACAGATGAACGAAAGATTATTGCCATGTGCAATGTTGCCCTAACTACCCTCTCGGCTAGAAAATCTGATTCCTGGTATATGGATAGTGGTTGTTCCAAGCATATGACTGGAGATAGTAAGTGGTTTTCATTAATGAATGACACACACCCCAATTGCGATGTAGTGTTTGGTGATGGTGCCAATGCAGAAATTATTGGAAGCGGGATAGTAGACACCCCTGGTCTCCCAAACTTGAAGAATGTTCTTCTGGTTAAGGGATTGGAGGTTTGTTTCTTGAGTGTGAGGCAGATTGTTGATGAACATAAACGGTGACCTTTGATTACCTCAAGTGCATTGTCCTTGATGGAAAGGGGAAGAGCATCATGAAAGGAGAAAGAACAAATGATCATTGATATTGTGTCCATGCCAACAAGATGTTTCAACCGGAACTGTGTTTTCAGTCTCTAATATAGAAGAGCCTTCTTGATCTCTGACACAAAAGGATGTGCCACCTGAATCACCAAGACATGGTGAAGCTGTTCTTAAAAGAAGGAGCTCGAGGTTTGCCTAAACTTACCGGAAATGTAGCAGGTATGTGCGGGGATTGCAAGACGGGTAAGCTATCCCAAACTTCTCATCCTATTTTGAATGCTAAACTTTCTTTGAATGTGCTTAAGTTACTTCATCTTGATTTAGTAGGTCTTGTAGAAACTAAAAGTGTGGTTGGAAAGAAATATGTTCTTGTTGTGGTTGATGATTTCTCAAAATTCACTTGGGTAATGTTTTTAAGTGATAAAACTCAAAAGGAAAGTTTTGGAAAGTTTTTTGAATTTGCAAAACTTATTTCAAATAAAAAGCTTTCTGAAAACAAACACATCATTAGAATTATGTCTGATCATGGAACTGAATTTGAAAACTCTTCTTTTGCTGATTATTATGAGGAGTATGGTGTGCATCATGAATTTTCTGGTTCTATTACTCTACAACAAAATGGGATAGTTGAAAGGAAAATAGATTTTTGGTTGAGATGGGTTGGGTGATGCTTAGTTCTACTGATTTGCCACATATGTTTTAGGCTGAAGCTGCCTATAATGCTTGTTACACAATTAATCGAGTGATACTTAGGCCTGGAACAGACAAGACACCCTATGAGTTGTGAAAAGGGAGGAAACCCAATGTATCATGTTTAAAAGTGTTTAGAAGTCCTTATTTTATCTATAGAGATATGGAATACTTGACAAAATTTGATGCCAAGTGTGATCGTGGTATATTTTTGGGTTATGCATTGAATAGCCGTGCTTATCGTGTCTACAACAAAAGAACTTGCAAAGTTGTAGAATCGATAAATGTGGCTGTTAATGATTCACTTGTGTGCTCTCACAACCATTCCTCTAGATCTGTACAGGAAGAAGGTTTAGGCACAGTGGCTGGAACATTTTCTCCAGCTGTTGATACCCCTATTAATGAGCAGAATCCAATTCCTAATGATGTATCCTCAGATGCAGAATCTAACTCAGAAGGTGTTGGGATAGATCAGATCCTTGCTATCTAGAAGTCACATCGCATGGGTAAGAGACAAGTTCAGAAGGATCATTCACCTTTTGATGTGATAGGTACAGTTGATGAACCAAAAAAGACTAGAAGTAAGTCAAACAAGTTTGTAAGTAACTCTGTGACTCTCAAAAGTTTTCTTACTATACATAGGTTGGTCATCAATCCAATCTCCTGTTATGGTTTTGTTTCAAATGTTGAACCTAAAAATATTAGAGATGCTCTTAAGGATTCAAATTGGATAGTAGCTATGCAAGAAGAATTGAATCAATTTGAGAAAATTAAAGTGTGGCATCTTGTTCCTAGACCTAATGATAAAAATATTATTGGTACAAAGTGGATCTTTAAGAACAAAACTGATGAAAAGGAGATCATATTTAGAGACAAGGCTAGGCTTGTAGTCCAAGATTACTCTCAAATAGAAGGTCTAGACTTTGATGAAACCTTTGTTCCTGTAGCTAGGCTTGAATATGTTAGACTTCTCTTATCCATTGCTTGTTTTCTTAAGTTTGATCTTTTCCAAATGGATGTCAAAAGTGTCTTCTTGAATGAGATTTTAAAGGAAAAACTTTATGTGGAACAGCCTCCGCGATTCAAGAGTTCCTCCTATCCTGATCATGTGTTCAGGCTTGATAATCTTTATAGGCTGAAACAAGCTCCTAGGGCTTGGTATGAGAAATTGTCCACACATCTAATTGATTATGGGTAAGAGGATCTATTGACAAGACCATGTTTGTCAAAAGTACCTCCCAACATATAATCATAGCTCAAGTGTATGTTGATGATATGGTTTTTGGATCTACTTCTCAAAAGCTTGTGGAAGAGTTTGTTACTCTAATGAAACAAGAATTTGAGATGAGCTTGTGTGGAAAACTGAACTACTTCTTAGAACTTCAAGTCCAGCAAAAGAAGGGTGAGTTGTTCATTTTGCAAGAAAAATACGCGAAAGATTTGGTAAGAAAGTTTGGGATGGAATCCTCCTCTCCCATCCAGAATCCCATGACACTTCATGTAAGATCAGTGCCAATCTGGAAGGTATTGATGCAGACCAGACCCTCTACAGAAGCATCATTAGTAGCCTTCTTTACCTCACGACAAGTAGGCAAGATATTTCCTATAGTGTAGGTGTTTGTACTCGGTACTAAGCCAATCTCAAAGAGTCTCATGTGAAGGTAGTAAAACGTATCATTCGATATGTTTCAGGTACAATTAACTTTGACATTCTATATACAACCCATACTAATATAGAGATTGCAAGTTACTCGGACTCGGATTGGGCTGGGGATGTCACGGATAGGAAGAGCACATTAGTTGGATGTTTCTTCGTTAGGAACAATCTTGTCTTGTGGCATAGCAAGAAGCAGAATTGCGTGTCCTTATCCACAGCTCAAGCTGAGTATATTGCTGTTGAAAGTTGTTGTACCCAACTCCTCTGGATGAAGCACATGCTAAGTGACTACGAATTTCAGCAAGGTATGTTATCCCTGTTTTGTGATAACACTTCTGCCATAAATATTTCAAAGAATCTTGTGCTACATTCTAGAACAAGCATATAGATATCAGATATCATTTCATTCAAAATTTGGTAGAAGAGAATCAGCTTGAATTGACATTTATCCATTCTGAAAAATAATTAACTGATTTGTTTACAAAGCCTTTAGACAACCTACGTTTTGAAAGTCTTAGAAAGGCTATTGATATGTGCACCATTACATGATCTCTCTCTCTCTCTCTCTCTCTCTCTCTCTCTCTCTCTCTCTCTCTCTCTCTCTAAATTGGTTATATTTTTTGCATTTCTGTTTCTTCTTTGTTTGTTGTCAAAAAAGAAGAAGTTGGAACTATGTAGTCTAGGATATGATCTTACTTATGTATCCTTAGGATTGTTTTTGAACTTAACCTAAGTTCTGTGTCTATATTTCATTCCTCTTGGTCTGATTTACTGCATTTCTCACTTGATTATATGCATATATGCCTCGAGCTCTTTATTGTTTGTGGTCTTAATCACTTTTGAGACTATATAGACTTACTTGTCACAAACGTGAACCTTGTGGGGCATCCCAAGTTGAGCTAGAAAACTGAGATGAGATGTGGTGTTATGGAAATGTTGTGTTCTGGAAAAAAATCTAATTTGTAAATTAATTATCACCAAATAGTAAATGTGATAAGTAATATATGAGCTAGTCTATCACTGGGTGCACCTTTATGGAACCAGTGAGGATCCCTAAGATGTATTCTATTCTTCGATGGGTCCAACCTAGTTATCCACCGAGTGTCTTTGTTATACATATTTCCCTTTTGAGCATCTGCTCAGGAAGTCAATGATAACTACGTTGCTACATGGACCTATAAAGACGATTTCTTAGATGAGCTCTTCGATAAATTAAAGCGACAAAATACCTTGAACTAAAATGGTTAATGCCCAAAGGACCAATTGTGACAAAGTCACTTACAATAGTTACTCTCTGGCGATACAAGGGTGGTTGTGAAAAAGTCATGTGGTTACTATCTCTCATATTATTTGATGCTCTAACTTTGTCCCATGGCTCAAGCGTTTGCACACACACACACACACACACACACATCTTGATATTCCAAGAACTGATTATTAAGACCATGACAATGATGTTCTCTTTACAGTCATACTCTCATGTGTCAAATTTGAGCCACCAAGATGTCTAAGAAATTGGTGTCATGCTTTGTGAGTCTATGCCTAAACTTTTTTGCTATGAGGATATGATTGTTCCTCTCTATCCCAGGGTTTGTTTTGTTAATTCTATTCTCTTTTCTAGAATTTTTCTCTTTATCTTTAATCCATGCACTATGTGAGTGGGAGATTTTAATGTCTTAGTATATGCATTGGTACCAAGTTCGTCTTATATTTGGTTGTCAAAAGTTTTTGTAAACTCTTTCATGCTTCTTGTGGCAAAAGTTGTTTCTTGACTTGGTACATATCCCAAGTTCTTTTGGCTAGACTTGTGCCCTCATATTGGGTAGGTTACTATTTGGACACACATGTGGACTTTAGGGCAATTTATTTAATATGGGCTATCCCTCTCTTGACATGTGCCATGTTGCTTTTTGCTAATTGGTCCCTAAATTAAGTTGCTCTTTGCAACTGTTTCATTTTGAGTTTTGAATTGTTTATGTTTTCGTAGGAACTTTTTTCTAGGCTCTCTCTCTTATGCTTCCTATATACTCTACATGCCATGATTACTCATTTTTCCACTTCCATATTTTCACTTCCCTTCTCAATTCATAACCATCTATTTCCAATGGAACCTGCCTTCTCTTCCTCCTCACCAGTGATTAACACTAAAACCGCCATCGTTCCATTCATGGATCTTCTCGCTCGACCCATTGCTACTGCACCAGCACCACCCTCCTCACCTTCCCCCACTGCCATGGAAACCTCACCATCTCCCTCACCTCTCGTGACTTCTCCGAAGTCAAGACCCACCTCATCTTCACCTCTCGAGACTTCACCGAAGTCCAAGCCGTCTTCGCCACCTCCGGCCCCTATGACTACTTATAAGCGCAAGGGCGTCTCTGTTCTCAAGCTCAAACCTCTTAAGAAGCAAAATGTTGCTTCAATTCCTTCAGTGGTGTCACCTGCTCCCTCCTCTCAACCGAATCTAGGTTTTCTCCCCGCCACCAATCCTCTCTCTTCGGGACGTGATACCACTATGCGATTCCCATCTGTGCCTGGGAAACACAAGGCCTCTACACCTCAAACTGTTGGTTCTTCTTCCGAGATCGGCTTAGCCTCTAATTCTGATCCTCCCTATTGCTTTGACTCGAATCATGAGCTCATTCTTCCTTCCCCGAAGCGGGTCACCCGTGCCTCCGCTGTGGCCACCGTCAAAACCAAAACCACCTCTACTTCTCGAGCTCCACCTACCTCTCCTCGCAAGGGCTCCTCAGTTAAAGGAAAAGCCCCATCTACTGTCTCCAGGACCAAGCTTCTTCCCAAGAAACAGCTTGGTGAGGATCCTCATATCCCTCCTCGTGAACACTTTAGTTCTGATGATGCTTTCGATGTGTTTGGGTATGTGACCATCAATCGCCCAATAGTGGGAGAACGAACGATTGACTTTCCCTCGCTTCATCCCCAACTTCTTGCTTTTGTCTCTGATTTCGGATGGGCCACCGCTCTGAACTCCCTGCCTCGCTACAACCATACGTTGGTCCAGGAGTTCTACACAAACTTCCTTTTGGATACCCCTGACAAAGTCAAGCTGCGCTCCAAGGACCCCATTACTGTGATAGTCCAAAATGTCTCTGTCAACATCTCTCCTTTCAGAATTCGTTCCATCCTTCATCTTCCAACAACTCAGGATTCTGGTTTAAATCAGGTTCAAGACTTTCTCTCTGCTCAGTCTATTGATGACCTTGCTGCTAGGCTCTACACCTTCGCTCCCACGAAACCTGTTGGTGCTTCTCACCTCTCAAGCAAGTGCATGACATAGTGGTTCAAGGCTTTGAAGTTTTTGGTTCATTCCCTTCTTGTTCCTGCTACTCAAACAAGCAAGATTCCGAGGAAACAAGCCATTCTGATCGCTTATCTGAGCTAGTGCCCACCTATGCCTCCATTTCCTGCTGAATACTTTATGTATCAAGCAATCTGGACTGCTGGTGTTAAGCACCGCGAGTTTGTCACCAAGTCTTTGGTTTTTCCCTCTCTGGTAACTCTTCTATGTTCTGCTGCTGGTGTCCCTCTTTGGAAGGGTGATGTGATGGGTCTTGAGCTTGCTCTGGTGGATGGTGTTACCATCACCGAGTCTGCTCACCAGCTACATGAATACGTTAAGTCTATGGAACACACTTGCCTCAATATCGATCTCCGCTCCATGATATCTGCTATTATTTTTGAGCTCGAGGGCTACATGGATGCTCAGGTTGTTGTTTTAAGTCTGAGCTCCTGTCAATGCTTTCCAGCCAGCGTGGCTCCACTCTCACCTCTCGAGATGAGACTGTGACTTCCCCTCTTGGATCACACTCCTCTTTGGGCAGCAAAGGTGCCTTTTCTGAGGGGGAGTCTAGCAAGACGATGGGCGTCAATAATGAGGATGAGGATGAAGACCGTTTTGATGGGTCTAGTTATGCTGTGTAGTGGTGTCTCTGGGTTGTTGTCATTGTTGTAGGATCACCTTATCTTGTTTTCTTTGTTTATGTTGTGGTTTATTATCCTGGACATGCTTTTGGTATTCTTTTCCCTTTGTCATCCTTAAACAAAAGAAGGGGAGAATTAGAACAATTAGGACCAGTTCTTATTGGTGTTTGTCTTTTGTAACCTGACTATGTTTACATGTTATGGTTGTCAGGATAGTAGACTATGGTTCTATCCCTAGTAATGAACCTTTTTGTTGCTCTCACTTGATCTTGTTAAGCTGTGTGCAGGTTATAACTATATAGCTATATATCTTATCAGTGCTTGATAAGTGGTACAAAGTGTGTTTTGTTAGGAATGTCAAATGGGGAGATTAAAGGCATATTACTTGGTTGGCATTTCCTAACATTAACAAAACACATATTTAATGATGATCAACTAAGAAGATTGAAGACTTGGACCTACCAATCTCATGGTAATCAAGTAGTTTCATATATGTGCATATCATGGTTTTTTACTAAGGACGACATCTTTGCCACCTATCCCAAAACAGTCTGGTTTGCCATAAAATATTTGTATATGTTTGTAGCCCGTTTTCAAATCTCCCTACCAGTTGAAAAATGGTCCTTTTAGGACAGCTATGTTTATTGACTTATTACTCAAGATATTTAGATAGCTTGTCTCGCAAACCGTGACCTGTCTTCTAGTGTTGCATGGTAACTATCAAGCTAGCTTGTCTCGTGATACTCACCCATGTGTAGCTGATTATCTTTGCCTTTGAAAAAAGTTTCTTACTATTCCTTATGTCATGCTCTATTTTGAGTAAGTGGAAGAAATCTCTTTTCCCCATTGTGAAACTTGGACGGTTCTAAGGAAAGTTTCGGTCTGTCCTTTCTTATTGGCTCATGTTTAGCACTTGTCACATCTCACAAATTGTCAATTGACAAACGTCGAAAATCTGTCTTATGTCATTGCTTATGTGGTTGCTTTGATAAGCTGACCTTATCAGCATATATATAAGATCGACAAGGCAACCTTGGCTCCTTGGTTGAGTTAGAGAGTCTTTGTGCATCTTTCTAAAACGAGTTAGACTCTTCTGGTTTCTCTAAGTTTTCCTTTCTACTACATGTAAGTCTTAAGAATACTGCATAAACAAGTTTTTCATTCAAACTCATATGCATTGTTGCGCTCCATTGAGATTGGTATGGTAGTGCTCAACCCGAGAAGCTGCTCATGAAGAATTAGTTTACAAATAATTAAGTTTTTAGATGAAACTTCTGAAAATCTTCCATTTGTAAACACTTAGACACAAGAGGGTGTGTACCTCTATGGAATTAGTAGAGAGACTGGTTATTATAGCATACGGGTTATGTATCCCCAAAGTACAAGAGTCTTGTAAAAAAATGTTGTTCATAGTGAAAATATTTGTCCCTCAAGAGTTAGGAGCACACAATTTTTCTCTCTGGTTGCAGGTTTTCTGTGTTAAAAAGCAAGAGTTATTCTTTACTTATCACTTTTACATTTCAAGCACTCGAATATCTGTAAATCGAGATAGTTCAGTACTCTGCTATCCTCGATAACAGTTTTAAGCGAAAAAAATTTGAAAATGATCTATTCACCCCCCTCTAGGACCTTTAGGGAGGGTGATGAAAGTCGCCACAACCAAATTCCACCATGCTAGCCACCTTGAACTAAAAAACCGGAAGCAAACACGGGTTTGCATACAAAAGAAGGATCGAAACATACAGAACGGCTTGTCCAACAAGTCAAACAACACTGCTGAGAATCCAAAATTCCTTTTTACCGGGACATGCAGAGAAATTGTTAAGCATTTATCTCAGCATTGCACTGGTGCTCCCTGCTGCAACTTCTTCTGCCCCAAAACATATTTGAACAGCTTGTCTTATCAAGCCTCGGCCCTTCCACTTTATTCTGGTCTGTTGATGCTGCTTGTGAATTGGAAAATTCATCTCGAGTTTCACCATCCCGGGATTCAAATGGTGGGCACGGACCATCATTGCAAGTGCACAGTGGAATGGCGACAGAAGGAAACGGGCTACAAGTGACTGGGCAGAGTAGCTCCGAAGAAACTGAAGCTACACGGTTCTTTCTGATCTCGGGAGCACAAGCTGGAGATTCACGGTGAATCATGCATGGGGTACAAAGGCCGAGCGACATGGGCGGTTTAATTTCCTTTGCTGGGGAACCAGGCAATTTCACAAAGGAGATAATTCGATGCCTACAGAAAGGGCATGGAATGGACCCTGGTGGGCCCATCATTTCCGAAGGGATGTTGCTTGTTGAGCAAAGATAAAGTGCACATCTAACACAAAGCTCATGCTTACATCCTGAGGAGTGAGAGTACAATATACAAGTTAATTTTAAGGAAATAATGACGAATATCTGTGATTAGCCAAATAAATAGGTATGGATAGGACAAACCTTCTGCAGCTACAAAACATGCTCTTTCCAGGCAGACAGCACAATTATCAGCATCGTCGGATGAGGTTTTCGTGGACTTAAACCCATACTCTCTGCAATAAGATACACAACTTAAGTACATGGTGGCATCAGCATACAATGCAGATTCAGCCATAGACTACTGAAAGTTACCTTGCTACGTTCAGTATGCTCATGAGAGGCAACGATAGGTAATTAGAAAGGGGGAATGAAGGTATAGCTGCATCAGAATTGGGTGCTAGTAGTGGTTCAAGCCAGTGGCGCCCCCACATTCTGGCAACATCAAGAGGAAGCCACCTGAACAAATATTCTTCAAGATTAGTCATGATAATAGTAACTGAATACCAATTGAAAATGCCAGAAGACCCATACCCATTACAATTTAAAGTCGTCTTGCTGGCACCTCTTGCAAGAAGAAGCTGCAAAACATGGAAAACCCTCATTTTGGATTCAGGAGTGAACAAATTATTTGAGAGGCCAGGAAAATAGTACATAATATCTTGCCTGACAGCATTTTAAGTTACCCCCACAAGCAGCATAGTGCAATGGAGAACTTCCCGCTCCTACAGAAATAAACATATATTTTAGTTTGAAGCAGGGACTAAGAAGCAACATTTCATCAGTTTATGTACTAAGGCCTAGACAGCAAGCAGACCTATTAAATCCATTGATGTCCCATAATGGAATGTCACAGCTGCTACATGTGCATGAAGATCAAGTAGGAGCTGTACGCAATCAAAATATCCATTGAGTGCTGCCATGTGAAGAGCAGTGATGCCACAATCTGCTGCTTTATTTACAAACTTGAACAGAGCACTGCACTGGAAAAGAATGAATAAATAACAGAAAACTGGCGTATATATCAACTGATCCTGAAATCTAAATTTAAACAAAGACCTTAGTGTGATGGCCACTTTCCTAATTTACTCCCCATCTCAATGCATGTTCTATTCTAGGGAATGTTTACAGGTAGAATGAACCTGCTCAAGAAAGAACAAAAGAGGTACCCACTTACCTTTGCTCATTTTTACTCATCGCATTTGCACCATCACCTCTGTCACATTCAAATAGAGAATTCAGAGATTCATAAGGAACGCTTGGAACAAAGTCCGCGACAACGAGCCTAATACATCGTACATGTCCGTTTACAGCAGCAAAGTGAAGAGCTGTTCTGCCACTAAGGTAGTCTGCTCTTGTAACCTAGTAACGAAAGGAAAGGGATTACAACATATTTAAATCATTATAGCTATAAACTGCTTCACTGAGCAAGATCCACAAAACAGCTTTGCAGATGCAGATTTACAAGGCAGGCCTAGACCTTAATAAAGCCAAATATGAAAAACAGCGAACAGGAAGGATTGTAAACAAACAGTGAACTCACATTACACCTGAAGAGCAGTAGCGTTTGCAAAACCTCCCAATGTCCATATCTACATGCTTGCATCAACGCTGTCTTTAAACACATAAACCAAACAACTTAATCAGCATTCATCTTCAAACTCAATAAACAAATATACTGCATCACATAATGCACAACATTCCAGCTGTAATTTCACGAAAAGCTAGTTTTGTTAATCAAACTAATCTAACCCCATCATCAGCTTTCGATTCTAATTCTTCGTAGTCCCGATTTAAGAATCAACCCCACATGCTAGAATTCACCAAAACAGAGATTAACATGCACAATTCTACTCAACTCGATTAGAAAAGGCTTCAAGAGTTATTCACACCTGTCCACAGTAATTTCTGGAATTAATATCAGCTCCATTCTCCAGCAGCAAAGAAACAATCTGAATAACACCCAGAAACCAAAACAGCACAAAATCAATAACCCATTAACAATTCTCAACAGAACACAAATTGAAAAAGCAACCCAGAAAAAAAATTAAAGAAAAGAATGAGCTTTGGAGAATGAAAATGACCTCGTTGTGGCCCTTAGCGGCGGCGAAGTGGAGAGGAGAGTTGAGGCCGCCGAAGGTTGAGTACTTAGCAAGGCAAGGATTGCAATCCAACAACATCTTGGCTTCGATCAAATCTCCATCTCTGGCCGCCGAGACAAGTCTCTCGCCGGAGGCAGAGCACCCGAACGAATTACCCATTTTGCCCCTCTCTCTAGCTCTAGCTCTCTTTCTCTCTCTAAAGAACAGAAATGAGAAAATGGTAAATATAGCAGGGTGGGTCAACCGCCGGAGGGAAGGTTTTAAGGTAACGCGCAATGAGGAATTATGGAATTTGGGTGACGTGGTGGGTCGGGTCGGAGAAGATGGAGATGGGTTTGACTTAATGGGTGCATTGGTTTGGTTTTTACTTACTGTGCTTGGCTGGGTCGTTGGAGTTTGAGGTTGGAGACAATGGAGAAGAAGAGCCATAGAGGAGAGCAACAACGGTAAAAACTCTCTACAATTATAATGTTCAGACTATTAAATTTATTTTTACATGGAGGGTATTTTTCAATAGAGATTTATTTATAAATTAGTTCATAAATATTAAGAAAATAATATATTTGTAATTTAAATGAGAAATTTATATGATTAATAAAGGAAACTAATTTATTTAAATTTTTCTTAGTAACATTATATTTTTTAATCATTCTACAATAAATTTTTGTCTATAAATAAAGGCATTATGTTAGTTTGTTAGTCAAACTTAGTTAAAGTACTCAAGTGATTTCAAGTCAAACATGTCGTCACGAACACAGTTAACTGAAAATATACGAATCGAGATGTGTAAGAAGAAATAATCAAATCCTAACTGGACACAAAAGAAACTTGCGAATTGGTTAAAGAAATAATATAACATTAAAGTTTCTCAAGCAACAATATCTAAGATACTTAAGCAATCATCCGATGTTCTTCAAGAATATATGTCGTTGAGAACAGATGCAAAACGTGTGAATATGGCAAAGTACATTTTTATGGAGACTGCTCTCTATGAATGGTTAACGTGCAATCAAGACCATATTGGCATGAGTGGAGATCTCATGAAGGAGAAAAACAACTTATTCCTAAAATCACTTTATCCTGAAGCTAGCACATTTGAGTTTTCAAATGGATGGTTGGGAAAGTTCAAACAACGTCATGCTATTCAATCCTACCGACGCTTTGGAGAGAGTGGTTCAGTGGACATGGATAAACTTGAAGCTAGCCTACCACCAATAAGAGAAGAACTAAACAAGTGGGTTTGGAAGGACATCTACAATATGGATGAAACTGACTTATTTTACTGAATGCAAGCCGATAATTCTCTTGGAACAAAACAAGTAGAGGGTCCAAAACGAAACAAAGATTAGTTATTTGTTGCAATGGTGATGGCTCTGACAAAGTTCTACTTTGGGTCATAGACAAGTTTAAGAATCCAAGATGCTTTAAGAATGTCAATTATGATAATCTTAACTGCAAGTATCGAACAAATTCAAATGCATGGATGACATCTTTGATTTTTTCGGAGTGTCTTAAATTGTTTGATAGTCGATTAAATATGAATGTCTTGCTGATAATGGACAATTACATTCCCCATGAAAAAAAAATCTTCCTCAACTTTAACACACAACTGTCCTATTTCTACCACCCAAACAACACTTCCAAAATCCAACTTTGTGATGCAAGTATAATTAGAAATTTCAAAGGTTATTATTGTAAATTGTTCAATCGTGAACTTTTGAAACGAATATAAACTCGAGTTGTGGAACCATCGAAGATAAACATCCTTGATGGAATTGTCAACACAATTGTTGCATGGTCAATAGATGTGAAGCCAGAGACAATTGAGAATTGTTTCAAGCATTGATTAGGACTATTGATGATGTTGATGATTTGCATGCTACAAATGAAATGGATCAGGAGCACGAGAGATTAATAAGAGAATTGAATTGATATCAACGTATTTCTTCATCATCCTAATGAACAACAAGTTGTGTATCCTTTAACGGAAGAGGAAATTATTATCGCAATTAGACAAGAACAAGAAGAAGATAAGCCGGATGAAGAGAGTGTAGAACTACCAAAAGTTCAAGTAAAGAACTCATCGACATGCTAGAGAAGTTGGAAACATTTTGGCTTCAACAATAAGGTGAATATGCCAACGAGTTATTACAGACCCGCAAGCTCAAAGACGTAATTGCAACAATCAAACATAAATCATTGTCTCAAACTAGTATAGATAAATATTTTAATTCTTCTTGAATAATATTTTATATATTATTATTATTGACAATTATTACTATATGAAGGTAACTTTTCTATATATGAGACCAAAAAATCTTATAATTTATTTTACTTTTAAAAAAAATCTTATAACTTATCACAATGTAGAGGTTATTCCTATTTATAACTGATCCCGAGTTGAGACTGAAATTTTTTATCACTATAAAAAAATTATTTTCTTATAGAGTATTTTTAAATCAATTTTTTATTGAACTACTACGGTTGGGTCTGTTTGCGGAGAATATATATATATGTGGAAGTAAATTTTGTAACTTCTTTGCTATTTTTGGTAGGAAAATAATAGATCTCATTTGGCAAAACTGTCTTCGAAGAAAAATTAGGACTTTGAGATGTATTCTTTGAATCTTTTTGATAAAATAATTGACAAACGAACGCCAAATGTCTGATGCTAATGTATAGTCTCGAATGAAAATTACGTAACGGTATCTCTTAAAATGAAGGAGACTTCAACTCTAATGTGTAGTCGATTCTTAAGTGGTCAATATTCGAAACATGATGTAGCATTCTTCTGGGGTGGTCCAATACAATTCAACCTTGAAATACAAATATATGTGCTAAGAAATGAAATGTCACGCGTCTGACATACGGTCCATGGAAGGTTACAACAACGTATTGTCAAAGATGACAAAAACTGATTAAAGATTTGTGTCTATGTCACCTATTTAACCAACATTCGAACATAAATTGACCGACGTCAATTACTCCAATCTTACACGTGAATTTACTACCATTTTATATCGCTATCTAGACTCCGAATCAATCTTTTTGCGAGATTGAAGTTATAACTGCATTTTGTTAGTGTAGTGGTATAGCCGCATAGTTCAACAGCGTCAAATAAAAAACCAACCTACAAGTTTATGGAAATAAATTTGTAAGGCCTTTTCATTTAACAAGTTCAATAAACCATGTATGTATAATTTAAGCCTCACTGTACATCAGGTGGTCTGCAGATCACCCTAATCATATGTGCCGCCAGACCAAGACTAAAAGGTGCATCTCGAGCTGACACGTGTTTGATATTGATTGAATACCGACTTGCCGTCGGTCGAGTTAGCGATGAAGCAAGACTCTCTCACGTGCGAATTGTGTGAGCTCTCAAACTTGAACCCGGCCTGCACTCAAAGACATCAGTTACATGACTTACATCGTAGACGTACACAGATCTATCGTCGATATACTGCATGTCAGCTGGGAACTTGGGATGCTTATTGATGGTTTTAGCATTAACATCAGTCGCGAAGAGTTTCTATTCTAGCTCCGCCTCCTGCATTGAGTTTAAAGGTAGACAGTTATTGATACATCTCTTATTTAGACAAAACAATGGATTAGAGGACTCATTCAAGAGAATATTGAAGATAAAAAAACCATCAATCTCGTATCATGACAACCTCATAATCTCAAAGATAAAAAGCATGCATATGCATTTCACTGTTTTCACTGAGGATGACAAATGTGGTTTCCATTTCTGAAACCCCTGGAACGTTGTGTTCCATTCTGAAAAATATCTTTCGACTTCAAACTGGTTATAAAACACTTTTATAATACTTCTCTGGTCAAGTGACTTAGTTAGAAAGATAAGTTTTTGTTTCTTACAAACTTAATCTTTAATCTTCATCCTTATTTCTTATAAAGTGAAGATATTTTCTGAAGAAAAGTACATATACCATTTATGTGGCTGTCGAGTTTTGGTTACTTGGCTGAGATTAAAACTTGTTTTATTACTCATTTTCATTCACTTGGCTGGTAGTAGCTGGCTTCCTTCTAAAGCCATTCCATTTGGCCTATATAAGGCACAAGCTCTCCTTGTCTTCCTTGGTGGTTTTAACTTGTTATTTTGCTTAGTAAGAAAAATTGTCATTGTTCATTTTCTCTCTAAAACTGAGTCTGTTTATACAGCTCTTTTGTGTTGATCTTTTTGTATTAAAGTCTTCACAAAACACCCTTTTATGCTCATGCATACATCTTGCATACCATGAGGTTGGATGGGTAGGTGCAAGCTTCTTAAGTGGTCATAGTGAGTTAGTTGTGCGATAACTAGATTCATGTATGAAACTTGTATATCTTTCTATTGTAAATCTCTATAAAAACAAGATGGAGTATAACTCTTAGATCTAGCGCGCGAGTCTAGTGCAAGGATATCATCGATACTTGCTAGTATCAAAACTATGGTCTTGTAAAAAGAGTTGTTACATAGTGAAAAGATTTGGCAGTTTTCATCCCTGAGTGAAAGGGGTTTCTGCCATTTAAAAACATAATTGTGTTATTAGTTTCATCTACATACGGCACAATTTGTTTGCTTTGATAAACTGTTGTCGGGACAGAACAACACTTTGCTATCCCTGACAATAGTCTTATATTACTTTTGATTAAAAGTAATTAATGGCCTAATCACCCTTCCACTGGGACCTTCAGAGTCCCATCAATATGGATTGTGCTACTTCGACATCTCTCATTCCTTATCATCACCATTGCCTGAATCATCAGAATCATAATCACTGCCCACGCAAGAGTCCCTCCCCTGCCTATCATCATTGCCTCCTCCAAAGTCTTCAAAAACATTCTGAACACGGCCTCTTCCAATGAAACCCCTCTCCTCATCTCCCCAATCTCTATGGTAGCTGACCAACTCGTTATCCATTTTCACCTTCCTTGGGCTCATAAACACTAACTCAGCCAACTTCCTCCTCGCAAAATACAAGTCATTTGGCTCAATCAACTCCCCCTTCCTATAAGCCTCCCTCAGAAACACCGTGTGAAGCTTCCCATGGTTCCCTCTAGTCGAAATATAGAATATCCCATAATGCTGGAGAAGAAACTCCTTCAACTTGTTTGAAAGATTCATCGCCATTCTAAAATGCGCAATTCTCTCCAACGTAATCTTCTTCTCCACAGTCGAAATCAACAACTCATTAATCACCACCACCGCCCTCTTCTCCATCCTCTTCTGTGCCTCTAACGACCTTATATCGTACCTGGAAACATCCTCATAAGGAATCCAATACGACACACGCTGCCATTTCCACATTATAATCCTGAAATACTTCCCTATCTCAAACCCTGGCGAAAAATTCACAATGAACAAAAACCTTATATCCTCGGCATCAATCCCTTTCTCCCTATACTCAATCTCCCTAAGCTTTTCAATTGCACACACAGCTAAACTCGGGTCCTTTTCAACTATCTCAATGTACTTACTCCTAGTCTCATCAGCATCAAAAAGTCTAAAATTAAAACAACAGAGTACTCGAAATCATCGGGTTGCCCGAATTCATACCTCGCTATTCGTACATGCTCAAGCCTTATCTGGCCCGTGTTGGACATCATGACGAGTTTCTTGAGGTGGGTGACAGCGTCGAGAATTAATTGGGCTTCGAGGGTCCGCTTCTCCTAGTCTATTTGGAGATGGGCTTTTCAAGTGAGGTGGCAATAGAGTACGCATTGTACTTGGTGCTCGTAGATTTCGAAGACATGTGAGAATTTGAGGATGAATGCGGCGGCCTCGTGTTGCTTGAAGCTGAGGCAGCGGGAGAGGATGTCGAGGCGAGTGGTTTGGATGATTTGGTTTGGTTGGGAGAGAATTAGGTCTTGGAATTTGAGGACTTTGTAGGTTTTCTTCTCAATTTACAGTAGTTGTCGAAGCCGTGGTCTCGGACGTGGTCCATTTTCTTGGGGATGGGGGTGGATTTGGTCATGGGAGGTGAGGCTGTAGAGAAGGATAGGAAGAATGGGGTTTAGGGTTCTGGGTTTGAAGAAATTGGAGGAGGAGAAGAAGATGTTCATGGCGGAGCGGACTGACACACTCTCATACCTAAACTCACCCCAAAATGCCAAATTGAGCTAAGCTCTATTCTCAGTACTCAGGTATAAGAGCATCCGCACCCATGAAATGGAGAAGAAATCTTATTTTGAGGAATTCCCCACCCATTTGAGAAATTCTTTTTCAATAGGAAGTCATATTCCTGTTTTTCGTGCAGCGGTGCCAAAAATAGGACTTCCTATTACTATTCATTATTATTTAAAATTTTAATTTTTTATTTTCGGGTAATATTTTCAACCAATTTTCAAGTAAATAGGAAGTCCTATTTAAACGCGCGTTAATATGTTTTGAATCAATTTTGTATGCCGGTAGCATACGGGGGTCTCGCTAAATGTAATCTGAGTCATGTTGGACTTAGGTTTTTTGTTGAGCATACATTCATTATAACAACGTGTTTATTATGATTCTTTATTTCGTCGCGATTCAAAATTGACATTTTTTTAAGTTATGATTTTTGACTCATTTTCTTCACGAAAGTTATAGAAGACATTAATATGAACTCGTCCGTATTTTTATTGAATTTTTCGGAAGTCCGAGCTATTTATTATGATTTTTTTTAAGTTTAAGAGTAAATAATTTATTTAAAATATTACAAATGATCAATTTTTCTCAGCCGTCGGATTGCTTAGATCAGTTTGAAATGGACGGCCCAGATCAACTTAGCCGTTGATCTGTCCGTGGCCCAGGAGCTGCCACGTGTTGCCTTCTAATTCGCTTGTAATTTTTTTTTACTTTTTCACCTGCGCGTGTGTTACACGCGCCTGGTAGAAAAAAAGATTGCGTCAGCCTGGCGTCACCCACGTGTGTGGGGCCCACTAGGCGGACGTTCCCTCCTTCTTCCTCAACGAAGGACGCCATCGAGGACGTCCCTCCGGTCAACGATCGGTCGCCTCTTCCTTCCCTCCCCGCTGCACACCGTTTTGCCGGAGAACGTCCTCAAACAGCGGGTATCGCCGAAAAACTTCCTCGCCGTCCCTCAACGCTACATATGCTCTAACAGACTAAAACTGTGAAAAACTGAGACTGAGTCCTATACGCTTCTCCCCTCAGCTTTCTCCCCACTCACACTCCGATTTGGGTTTGACCGAGACGGCGGTCTCAACACTAATTAAGAAAATGGAGACTTCTTATTTAGAAAAAAAAAGAAAAGGAAATTACAATAAAGCGGAAAAAAAAAATGAAAAAACTCAAAAATTACTCAAAGAGAAAAACAAAAATTTAAATTTCACGTGCCACTCACACTAACCAGTGAGGGAAAAGTAAAGGGTTGGCGCCAGGGAGAGGTGAAGAGCTGGAGAGCTGGAGAGCTGAAACCCCTTGGCCTAGAATTCTAAACACATCTCCAAAACTCTTCCTCTCTTTCTCGATCTCTCTCAGTGAAACCTCTCTGGGTCTCATCATCACCATCATTAAGGTAACCACCACCATATCCTTCTCTAGTCTCCATTTCTTATCTCATTGGATCTACAACGTACTCAAAAAAATGCACTCTATCTAATCGAGCTCTTGAGCTAGCTAGCTCCTCGATCGATCACTCCACTCCATGCCACTTTTACCAAATGTTGATTTTGTTCAAAATTTTCGAATCAACGTGTTAGATCTACTATCACACACTACTAAGGTTTGTATGCTTAATTGATTGTACGAAAATCGATCTCCTCGCTAGCTACTACACTTTTAATATATATATATACATATATATATTGATCCACTATAAACATACATGTTATCTAGCTCAGATTCGATTGTTTGTTTGTTTTTAGTTCACTTCGTATTAATTGATCGAACATTTGAGTGATTTGACGGTTGTATTCAAGTATGAATCAATGCATGTATGCAGTAATTAATTAAGTAGTACGTGTGTGATCTTTGATTAAATTGTTTATACGTTTCAAGTTCACACACACACACATATATATATACCAACCAACACCATTTCACTGAGATATATCTTTTTTGGTCATTTTTAGGTATATGGCATTACACCAACTTTTCGATCATATTTTATCATCTCCACCATTCAGATATTAGGCCTTAATGTGTAAATCAAGCATGTAAATTTTCAGCCAAAATGATGACCGTTAAGGTATTCAAAACTGCAATTGAAGTTTATAAGTATAAATGGTTCAGGTTTGACAGATTTGGTCCGTCCCTTGATTTAATCTAATTCGATACCTTAACGATCACCATTTTGGCTGAAAATTTACAGGAATGATCTACTCATATAGACCTAATAATTAGATGGTGGAGATGTTAAAATATAATCAAATTTTTTTTGTGTAATACCTTATACCTGAAAATGACCAAAAATAAATATACCTTAGCGGAATGAACTCATATATCAACTTTGTTGGTCCTTATATTTACTAACTATTTGACAGTTGGATTTTGCAATTATAACAGTTAGCAACCATGATTTACTCTTGCAACCAATGTTCAGATGAGTTTCCCAGAATGCTTGAGATTGAACAAGAAGGCTCATCATGAGAAGATCATTGTGGTTCAAGCCAAGGTTGCATCTCTCTCTCAACAAGAAGAATGAGGTGAAACAGTTCGTTTGCAAGTGTGGTCCCCACCTAGGTGCTCTGAAAGGACCCAACCCCGATTCAGTTACCTAAATCTGAATCGAACCCCTTCTGAAAATACGAACCAACAAAAACTTTTCAAAATTTCGGCAGAGTTTCGTTACTAACGTGGAATTGCATAAACCTGCACCCTGAAAATAACACTTCGTCCTATGCCACAAAAGCCAAACCGTGGGCACCAATCCCATCCGGATTTCTCAACATCATAATATAAACAACAAACAGTAAACATACTGTACTATATATAGTATATCCGTGAAAATCTGTATAAACACGTATCAGAATGTATCAGAGCGACCTCTAGTGTAAAATATATACAATATACACATCAGTAGGCGAAACAAGAACCTACTGGATAACACAGGTAGCTCAAATCACTAGCCTCCAACTGCAACGTGAAATACCAGAACCTGAACTGCAAACTGGGCACAGAAACCGAAAAGCCCAGGGGAAAGACAATAAACTCGTTAGAGTGAGTGGACGAAAATAAATGTCTTTCACTGAGTAATATATGTTATAAAAACATATGCGAGTCGAGATATAAATAAACCAAATCAAATAATATACGAGGAGACACTGACTCCAACTCGTAAATAGAGCATGCATGGAAAATCTCACGAGGTAACTCATGGACACATCCGTGCTAGTATAGTCAGAATCACGGAGTCCCTGACTTCCACGTGATTCTTAGCCAGAAAGGCCTCGGTTCCGGGGAAACGCCCCTCGCCGGTCAGGTCGGGGTTACGCCCCTCCTGGTAGGCCTACAATCAGGGATCAGCCGAGAGGCAAGTGTATCGATACAACAACGTAACTGAGATTGTACTCTGTGTAAATCAAATCATAAACAGTTCGATGCAAATGCATGAAACAATATATAAGTGTATATACGCAATATATATATACTGGTATAAGCATAATCGTATAACACATGCTCATAATAAATATAATCTCGTATGAAATCTCATGCTCGTAAAACCATGATCATGCTGCATGCTCAAGTTCGTAAAACGTATATAAAAGACTCGCAAGAATTTCGTGAAAAGAAATTGTCCACTCACAGGTGAGCAAAACGCGCACTCGCGCTAATCTCGTGGTCCGGCGGAAGATCCCTCGCCTGAAACACGATCACGATCTCGATCTCCTGAATATTCACAAAACATAACTGATCAAAATCATAGTCCACAACCCTGTACTGAACCACGGAAACCAACCGTTCTCGGAAATAAACAATGCAATACAAAACGATTAACGGAATTCCCGAAATCTCCACTCGCAATCCTCGACTGAAAATCGACTACCCAAATCAATCCGAAAACCTCTGGACGATAATCAGGGCGCGATTACGAGAAAAACGACATTAAAAACGTCGAAATTTGAAAAAGTCAACCCTCCACCGTGGACCGCCGTTGACCGCCACCGCCGGCGCGCCGTCAACGGTGAAATCCCACGGCCAAAATTTCCAGAACTCAAGATTATTCCAAGCCTAACCCTTTTCTCTTCTACCACGAAGTCCAAATCTCACCGGAACCATTCCAATTAACTCGAAACAGATCGGCGATCCCAATTTTCCGGTGACCTAATCGGTCTCCCATAAAAACTCAACTATATCTAAAATAAAGTACACCATGAGATTCAGAGGAACAAGGGGAGTCGTTTCCCCCCAACCACCACCCTCAAAGCTCGCCGGAAAACGGCCAACCAACTCCGGCGACGTAACTCAGTTCGGCCCGATTCGGGTTCACTCCAAACACCACCAATTTTCATCAAACCAAAGCCAAACCTACTCGAAATCAAGAGAGGAAGAAGACCTTACCCTTGCCGAAGTCAGAGGTGGCCGGAAAATGGTCATCGGACGGCAAGAACCCGAAATGGAAACTTTCCTCTTCGATCAATAGGTCAAACTTCCAAAAATGGAAAGTCAACGGTGGTCAACGCCAAATAGTGATTTTCGACGATTTTACGACTATTCCCGATATTTATACTCGCGCCTCGGGTCAATCGACGGTCCGAAATGAATATTCAAAATGATTCGGATAAGCTCGAAACAATCGAATAAACTCGTCGAAAACCGAAACTTCAAATAATCACAATATATTCCTCGGTTATCGGAAAAATCTTCCGGAACCGCCCACGAGCTCAAAATCACGTACTCTACAACTTCCGTGAAGACACTCAACTTAAATTCTCGGCCAAAAACATAGTCGCGAATAGAGTCGACGAACCCACACAAATATCGTAAAGCTGCGACTAAACAGAATCTCGTGAATCGTGCCGAATATCCTACTGATTTTGGTTCGGGTCGTCACAAATCTACCCCCTTTAAAAAAATTTCGACCTCGAAATTTACGCACCTATCAAGTGAACAGATGAGGATACTGTTCTCGCATACGCTGCTCAGTCTCCCAGGTGGCCTCCTCAACTGAATGGTTCTGCCACAAGACCTTCACTAGCGGAATCACATGGTGCCTCAACTCCTGCTCACGATGATCGAGAATCTGCACTGGCTCCTCCACATACGTCAAATCCTCCCTGATCGGCAATTGCTGTGGGGCTAACACATGTGAAGGATCTGAGATGTACCTCCGCAACATCGAAACATGGAAGCCATCGTGAACACGAGCCATCTCAGCTGGTAACTCAAGTCTGTATGCAACAGCTCCAACCCTCTCCGTAATCTCGTACGGACCAATGTACCGCGGTCAAAGCTTGCCACGCTTCCCGAAATGCACAACTCCTCTCCACGGAGATAGTTTCAGGAAGACCCAATCACCAACCTCGAACTCTAAACTCTTTCTCCTCACGTCCGCGTAACTCTTCTGCCGATCCTGGGCGATCTTCAATCGATCCCGGATAACCTGTATGTCCTCCATAGTGCTCTTCACTAGATCAGGACCATTAAGCCAACGCTCGCCCACCTCACTCCAACACAATGGAGTGCGACACTGCTTCCCGTACAGAGCCTCGTACGGTGCCATCTCAATACTGGCCTGGTAGCTGTTGTTGTAGGAGAACTCAATCAAATGTAACTGCTGATCCCAGTTTCTGCGAAACTGTAACACATGATCTCAGCATATCCTCAAGAGCCTGAATGGTCCGCTCGGACTGCCCGTCAGTCTGAGGATGGAAAGCTGTACTAAATTACAACCTCGTGCCCAACGCTCGCTGCAACGCCTGCCAGAACTCAGAAGTGAACTGACTATCTCGGTCAGAAACAATGGACACAGGCACACCATGCAATCGGACAATCTCTGATAAGTACAACTTGGCCAATCTGCCAACTTATATCTTCCCTGGAAGTGCAAGAAAGTGTGCGGATTTCATCAATCGGTCAACAATAACCCAAATGCCAGTGTTGCCCGCCGAAGTACGCGGCAACTGATAGACGAAATCCATCGTGATGTGCTCCCACTTCCAAACCGGAATCTCAAGTGGCTGTAGTTTCCCTGCAGGTTTCTGCCTTTCCGCCTTCACCTGCTGACTGATCAAACATCGACTCACGTATGCGGCAATCTCCCGCTTCATGTTGCGCCACCAATAGTACGCTCGAAGTGTACGAAACATCTTCGTACATTCGGGATGCATCGCATACGATGAACTGTGGGCCTCATCCAGAATCTCCTTCTTCAAGCTCTCGTCTCTGGGCACACATAACCCGCCTTTGAACAATAACGTACCGTCGTCGCTCAATCGGAACTCTGTAGGCACACCATTCCGTATCATGGTCTTCTTGCCCAACAGGTAAGAATCTGAATCCTGAGCCTCTCGTACATGATCAACCAATACAGGTCGAACCTGAAAACTGGCCAACAAAGCTCCCTCATCATCATACCCGAACACAGCACCCGTAGCTCGAAGCTCGGCTAACATCGACACTCTGGCCACACACATATGAAACAACGAGGCTCCAGATTTCCGGCTTAGTGCATCTGCTACAACATTGGCCTTCCCCGGATGGTACTCAAACGTGCAATCGTAGTTGTTGATCAACTCCATCCATCGGCGCTGCCTCATGTTCAGATCCGGCTGCGTCCGAAAGTAGGTGAGACTCCTGTGATCAGTGAAAATCTTACACTGAGCACCATACAGATAATGTTTCCAACTCTTCAACGCTAACACGATCACGGCTAACTCCAAATCATGCATCGGATAGTTGACCTCATGTGGTTTCAACTGCCTGGAACCATATGCCACAACTCTACCATGCTGCATCAACACACAGCCAAGCCCCAACTTCGACGCATCGCTGTACATAACAAACTCACCACTGTCGTCTGGCAATGTCAGAACCGGTGCGGTAGTCAATCTCTCCTTCAGGAGCAAATAACTCTCCTCGCACGCATCAGACCACTCAAACTTGACGCCCTTCTTCGTCAATCTGGTCAGTGGTGTAGCAATCCGGGAGAAATCCTGTACAAACCGTCGGTAATAGCCTGTTAACCCCAAGAAACTCCGAATCTCTGGTACAGTAGTGGGTCTACTCCAGTTCAGAACGGCCTCGATCTTGTCAGGATCAACACTGACTCCCTCGGCCGAAATCACGTGGCCCAAAAACTTCACACTATCCAACTAGAACTCGCACTTGCTAAACTTCGCGAATAACTGATGGTCCCGCAAAGTCCGTAACACCGCTCGCAAATGCTTCTTATGCTGGCCCACACTCCTGGAATAGATCAAGATATCGTCAATGAATACAATCACGAACTTGTCCAGGAACCGTCAACCCGATTCATCAAGTCCATGAAAGCTGCGAGGGCGTTGGTCAACCCAAATGGCATAACCAGAAACTCATAGTGCCCATACCGCGTCCTGAATGCCGTCCTGGCTACATCTGAGTCTCGGATCCGCAACTGGTGATATCCGGATCGAAGGTCAATCTTCGAAAAGACTGATGCACCATTCAGCTGATCAAACAAGTCATCAATCCGCGGTAACGGATACTTATTCCTCACTGTAACCTGATACAGTTTCCGATAGTCAATGCACAAACGCATGGACCCATCCTTCTTCCGTACGAACAACACCGGAGCACCCCACGGAGAAACACTCGGTCGTATAAAACCCTTATCTAACAACTCCTGGAGCTGAATCTGCAACTCCTTCAACTCCGCAGGTGCCATACGATACGGTGTCTGGGAAATCGGTCCTGTACCCGGCAACAACTCAATAGTGAAATCAATCTCCCGCACAGGGGGTATACCAGGTAACTCCAGTGGAAACACATCCGGAAACTCGGACACAACCTCAATACTACCAAGATCGGGCACTGTAGCTGTAGTGTCCACAACATGGGCTAAGTAAGCAACACAACCCTTCTTTATCAACTGATCCGCCCTCATCGCAGAAATCAAACATGGTAGTGAAGTGTTCTTCTCGCCACGAAACAATATCTCGGGTAACCCTGGTCGTCGAAACACGACCTCCTTCGTGTAACAGTCAAACATGGCCCAGTGCGTCTCCAAGAAATCTATACCCAAAATCAGATCAAAATCCACAATATCAAGCAGTAACAGATCTGCGGCTAATTCATGACCATCAATAAACACCTCACAGTCTCTGTACACCCAACCGATGCTCACAACCTCACCTGACGGATACAACACTCTCCACAACCCCGGAAGTGGAGATGCAGGTACCGTAGCTAATGATGACAGCCTATATGATATAAATGAATGTATGGCACCTGGATCTAACAATGCAACTACTGGAATACCAAAGACATGTAACGTACCAATAACGACCTCCGGTGAAGCTCTGCCCTCACGTAGAGTCATAGCATGAACTCTCGCCTGTCCGGTTAGTCGTCCTCGTTGAGGCTGTCCCTGCTGTCTACCCTGGCCTGCAAACTGTGCTGGTCGCGCTCCAGAAGTGGCACCTCGCTCAACTCCGGAACTCTGGGCCGCCTGTCCATCACCACCATACAACTGAGGACACTCCCTCGCATAGTGACCCACCTGGCCACAGCGGAAACAAGTGACAGGGCCTCGCTGACATGGACCCACATGATGTCGGCTGCAGAGACTACACAACGGGTACTCCCTTGGTACAGCAAAAGTGCCACCAGTACGCCGAGGATAACTAGAACCGCTGGAACCTGCACTAGCCTATGGTCGCTGCGGTCTATCTCTCCTCCATCTCGGTCTCTGTCTCGATGCACCAGCTGCTGGTCTATAGGATCCACCGCCCGAGGATGAAGCTGAACCGAAAGTATCAGAACTCTGCCTCTTTGAAGGCCCCTGACTCGGTCCACCTTCCTCAAACCGTCTCGGCTGGTACCTCTGCTGTCTCTCCTGCTCAATATCCTCGCCTCGGAGTGCCGCACTGACAAACTCATCAAAGTTGTTCCGAGGCATCGTAGTAAAAGTCGCCTTGATATTCAGATTCAATCCCAGCTCAAACCTGTGACACTTGGCTTCCTCGATAGCCACCATATCCTGCGCAAAACGAGACAAACGGGTAAATCGATCCCGGTACTCAAGTACAGACAAACTGTCATGCCTCAAGTTCGTAAACTCCTCATATTTGCGCTGCTGGGTAGCCTGATTGAAATACCTCCGCATAAACAGATCACGGAACAAAGTCCACGGAATATCAGCTGGAACTCTGTCAGTGCTAACCCACCAAAAGTATGCATCACCCTCAAGTAATCCAACTGCAGCTACTGTCATCTGCTCAGGAGTAAACTGCAGACGCTCACAAACACGTTCAATCTGAACCAACCATGCCTCGCATATCTCTGGATCAACTGAACCCGAAAACACAGTGGCACCAGCAGTACGAGCCTTGACCACAGGGTCAAAACGCTCTTCCAAACGCAGCACTCGCATCAACAAGTCGCGCGTTCGGCGATCCTCATCAGGATCCTCATCCCGATCAACACGGGGACCACGTCGAGGAGGCATCCTACTGATACAAGACAAGCATTAGGTACAAGCAGAAAGAACTTAATCATGAAACCACAGATATTTGAGAACACACAACACCCGAAGTATTGATGAGTACCGCTGGCCAGTCGGGTCATCACTCCAGTCATGCTGTACAAACTCAAATACCCTAAGCGTCACGACTACACGAGTCTACAGAATCTGACAACCTAATGCTCTGATACCAAACTGAAAGGACCCAACTCCGATTCAGTTACCTAAATCGGAATCGAACCCCTTCTGAAAATACGAACCAACAAAAACTTTTCAAAATTTCGGCAGAGTTTCGTTACTAACGTGGAATTGCATAAACCTGCACCCTGAAAATAACACTTCGTCCTATGCCACAAAAGCCAAACCGTGGGCACCAATCTCATCCGGATTTCTCAACATCATAATATAAACAACAAACAGTAAACATACTGTACTATATATAGTATATCCGTGAAAATCTGTATAAACACATATCAGAATGTATCAGAGCGACCTCTAGTGTAAAATATATACAATATACACATCAGTAGGCGAAACAAGAACCTACTGGATAACACAGGTAGCTCAGATCACTAGCCTCCAACTGTAACGTGAAATACCAGAACCTGAACTGCAAACTGGGCACGGAAACCGAAAAGCCCAGGGGAAAGACAATAAACTCGTTAGAGTGAGTGGACGAAAATAAATGTCTTTCACCGAGTAATATATGTTATAAAAATATATGCGAGTCGAGATATAAATAAACCAAATCAAATAATATACGAGGAGACACTGACTCCAACTCGTAAATAGAGCATGCATGGAAAATCTCACGAGGTCACTCATAGACACATCCGTGCTAGTACAGTCAGAATCACGGAGTCCCTGACTTCCACGTGATTCTTATCCAGAAAGGCCTCGGTTCCGGGGAAACGCCCCTCGCCAGTCAGGTCGGGGTTACGCCCTTCCTGGTAGGCCTACAATCGGGGATCAGCTGAGAGGCAAGTGTATCGATACAACAACGTAACTGAGACTATACTCTGTGTAAATCAAATCATAAACAGTTCGATGCAAATGCATGAAACAATATATAAGTGTATATACGTAATATATATATATACTGGTATAAGCATAATCGTATAACACATGCTCATAATAAATATAATCTCGTATGAAATCTCATGCTCGTAAAACCATGATCATGCTGCATGCTCAAGTTCGTAAAACGTATATAAAAGACTCGCAAGAATTTCGTGAAAAGAAATTGTCCACTCACAGGTGAGCAAAACGCGCACTCGCGCTAATCTCGTGGTCCGGCGGAAGATCCCTCGCCTGAAACACGATCACGATCTCGATCTCCTGAATATTCACAAAACATAACTGATCAAAATCATAGTCCACAACCCTGTACTGAACCACGGAAACCAACCGTTCCCGGAAATAAACAATGCAATACAAAACGATTAACGGAATTCCCGAAATCTCCACTCGCAATCCTCGACTGAAAATCGACTACCCAAATCAATCCGAAAACCTCTGGACGATAATCAGGGCGCGATTATGAGAAAAACGACATTAAAAACGTCGAAATTTGAAAAAGTCAACCCTCCACCGTGGACCGCTGTTGACCGCCACCGCCGGCGGCGGCGCGCCGTCAACGGTGAAATCCCACGGCCAAAATTTCCAGAATTCAAGATTATTCCAAGCCTAACCCTTTTCTCTTCTACCACGAAGTCCAAATCTCACCGGAACCATTCCAATTAACTCGAAATAGATCGGCGATCCCAATTTTCCGGTGACCTAATCGGTCTCCCATAAAAACTCAACTATATCTAAAATCAAGCACACCATGAGATTCAGAGGAACAAGGGGAGTCGTTTCCCCTCAACCACCACCCTCAAAGCTCGCCGGAAAACGGCCAACCAACTCCGGTGACGTAACCCAGTTCGGCCCGATTCGGGTTCACTCCAAACACCACCAATTTTTATCAAACCAAAGCCAAACCTACTCGAAATCAAGAGAGGAAGAAGACCTTACCCTTGCTGAAGTCAGAGGTGGCCGAAAAATGGTCGTCGGACGGCAAGAACCGGAAATGGAAACTTTCCTCTTCGGTCAATAGGTCAAACTTCCAAAAATGGAAAGTCAACGGTGGTCAACGCCAAATAGTGATTTTCGACGATTTTACGACTATTCCCGATATTTATACTCGCGCCTCGGGTCAATCGACGGTCCGAAATGAATATTCAAAATGATTCGGATAAGCTCGAAACAATCGAATAAACTTGTCGAAAACCGAAACTTCAAATAATCACAATATATTCCTCGGTTATCGGAAAAATCTTCCGGAACCGCCCACGAGCTCAAAATCACGTACTCTACAACTTCCGTGAAGACACTCAACTCAAATTCTTGGCCGAAAACATAGTCGCGAATAGAGTCGACGAACCACACAAATATCGTAAAGCTGCGACTAAACAGAATCTCGTTAATCGTGCCGAATATCCTACTGATTCTGGTTCGGGTCGTCACAGCTCTCTCTTCGGGACATACAGTTGGGTAAGATCTCTGACGAGGGCTCTGACCATGATAATAACATTGTTTGAGAAACTCTTTTTTTTTTGTTCTTTTTCTTTAGAACAAGAGAAACACAGAATTCAGAACTGTGTTTATTTGGAGTAGAAGATGAAAATCTCGGATGGATTTTGGGTTTCGATTTTAGCATATATAGCACTCCACGTACAAGCCAAAATGATGTCAAATCGTCACCACCCTCCGATGCTCTTGCTCCCTACTGACGAAGAAGATACATGGAGCTTATACAATGTTTTGGAAAATAAGGTTCTTGATATGCAAGTCACGATACCATCCAACTATGAGCGTTTTTGTCGATATTCAAAAGGATGGTTAGTAGCTATGGACGAGAACTTTGTAGTCACATCGATAAATCCTTTCTCTAGGGTTAAAGGGAAGACTGAAAAAGAAGATTCAATCATTCGCCTTCCTCCATTGACTCCCCCAACAAGCAGTAGCAAAAAGTTTTGGGGCAGGAAATGAGTTTTACCTCACCGATGTTACAATATCATCAGACCCAATTTTAGATCCTGATAATTGCATCGTTGTAGTCACTTACGAGTAGCTTTGCCAGTTAGCTTTTATTAGAGTTAACAAAGATACAACATGGACTCACATGACTGGAGAACATGAACAGACTTTGTTTCATGCAGTTGTAGATGCTGGAGATAAATTCTATAGAGTAAATTCTTGGGGAAAACTTCTATCCTTTGATGTTACTAGTCACTTCAACTCGGATATAGAGTTCGTTGCGTGTGCTGAACGGACTAGAATTAGAGGTCTGTCCAACAAGAAGCATATTGTATATTCAAATGAGAAGGAATTGTTGGTCATCCAGAAGAGGGTTAAATTTAGAGAAACTAGAGACAAACGAAAGACGAAGAAGTTCTGCATTTTCGCATTGGATTTGGAAACGTTTGAGTACAAGGAGAAGAAAAGCTTATTAGGTGGTGTAGCTATATTTGTGGGTGATAGCTGTTCAGTAGCAGTCGAGGCCTCCAAATTTCCGGTATGTTTACCAAATGGCATATACTTCCTTCATGATTATGAGCGTGGATATTTGAATGTCCGACTTGATGATTTTGGTATTTACAACTTGGAAACTCATAAGTAGTTCTCATTTCCTAGTAAGTGTGCCAAGACCTTAATGAAGATGAACATGCGATCCTCGATTTGGATTACGCCAACTTTTTAGCTTATTCATGAGATCGAGGAGTAAGGCACTACGTTCCGTGGCCTTCTAATGTACTCGATCGTTTCTCATGTTGAAATAATCAAAAGGTTCTTTTTTTTGCATATGGATTAATGTAATTAGCTATATCTTGTACATGTGGCGTTACTATTGTTCTGGGAGCATTTTTGCTCACCTCCCCCTACGAACCCCGCCCACGTTTTTAGCCACCTGTTGACAATAACAATCAATGCTAGCCATAGTTAAAATTTTCTATTTTTTTTATTTAATACTGAAATAGGTTCATTGGCATTTCATCTTCTTCTTCTTCTTCAAATTCAAAACCCCTCTGTTAAATATGTGATTTCATTTGTAATTAAGATTCAGAGTTGAGAGAGAGATGCGAGCGTTCCTCTTTAACCCTAAGGAGGGTTCTCACGGCTGCAGCTTCTCTTGGTTTTCGCCGTGCGTCCCAGCACCCTGCAATTCTTTTGGGTTCGGCATTGTCGACGCCTCTCTTCGTGGGCGTGGCACCAGGATTGTTCTCGAGTGGGTTGATCAAGATCGCGCTTGAGCACTTCTCCGATGGTTTGCAGCATGCGCGTGCCTGACTCAAAAGTAAGGAGGGTCGCTGGGATTTCAATGGTCCCGATTTGGTGCACGTAGTTCGTCATTTTCTTGAGACTTCTCTCTCTCATGGGGGCCAAAAGGGTGGTACTGATGCTGGTGTGGGCTCACGCTGGCTAGGCATCATTGTGGCAGTGCAATTGCAGAGTCTTCTTGATGTGAATCTTCATATATTGGGACGGCGTTGCGTTGGTTGCGGAACGATTGCCATCTTGTGGCAACTTCGGGTTCTCTTTGTCTCAAGAGGGGTGAGTCGCGGCTCCTGCAACGGCATCAGTTCTTGTTCGGAGGCCGATAGAATAGTGGTTCAGTCATTGGTGTTTTGACGATGCAAGGTCGGCGTCATCTTCGTGCTCCTACAACCCTAGCTAGGTTGGTTCAATTTTTTGGGCCCTGGCCGAGTGTTTAGGTTTAGGAGATGGGATTTGTAGGCCTACCTCTTTTTGTTTTACAATTTAGGATCCTTGTGGTCTATGTTTTATATTAGTCTGTTCCTATTTTATTTTGGGGTATGGGTAGAGTCATTAGTCTCAATAAGAAGCAATTAGGATCTTGGTCTATCTGTGCCTCTAGTCGTAGTGTCATGGTTACTTTTTGAGCTAGAGCGCATCGTTAGCGACAACAGTTTGATATTAGGATTCCTAACAAAGTGATGCCTAGTATAGCAATGATTCCTATCTGCTCGTTATTGTAAACTGTTGTCATTGTTCTCTTTAATGATGACACACCATTTTTGCTTTCAAAAAATAAATAAAAAGATTCAGAGTTTATTTTGCAATAGATGAAGATGCTTTCTTCCCATCATACACTTGCTAAGAAGAAAACTGAACCAGATGGAAGGCTACCATGAGTTAACATATGACAAGCATCAACTTGTAAATTTATTCAAAAAATTATAAATTGAATATTTTTCTTGTAATTTTACTTCATTAGTAGTAATCACTCAATCAACTTTTTTTTACAACTTTTAGGACAAAATTACAAATTGAGATACTTATTTTACAACTTTGAGGGTCAATTTACAAGTTGCTATATGTCATGTGTGAAAGGACCCAATCCCGATTCAGTTACCCAAACCGGAATCAAACCCTTACGAAAATACGAACCAACAAAATTTTTTCAAAATTTTGGCAGAGTTTCGTTACTAACGTGGAATTGCCATAACCTGCACCCAGAAAATAACACTTCATCCTATGCCACAAAAGCCAAACCGTGGGCACCAATCCCATCCGGATTTCTCAACATCAATATAATCAATAACAGTAAACAAACTGTACTATGTATATATGTATATCCGAGAAAATCCGTATAAACAAGTATCAGAATGTATCAGAGCGACCTCTAAAGTAAAATATATACAATATACACATCAGTAGGCGAAACAAGAACCTACTGGAAAGCACAGGTAACTCTGATCACTAGCCTCCAAACTGCGACGTGAAAACACCAAAACCTGAACTGCAACTGGGCACGGAAACCGAAAAGCCCAGGGGAAAGACAATAAACACGTTAGAGTGAGTGGACGAAAATAAATGTCTTTCACCAGTTGATATATATGTTTAAAATAACATATGCGAGTCCAGGTAAATAAAATATAACAAGTACACGAGGTAAAACCATAATCCTCCAGCGTACTGAGCATGCAAGTATAAATCCCACAGCGTGCTAGTACAGTCCGAATCACGAGGTCCTTAGTCACCGGGACTCTAAGCCGGAAATGGCCTCGGTTCCGGGGAAACGCCCATCACCGGTCAGGTAGGGATAACGACGCCCCTCCTAGATGGCCTACCATCGGGGATCAACCGAGAGGCACAGTGTATCGATACAACAACGTAACCAAGACTGTACTCTGTGAAAATCAAATCACAAATATCTCGATACAAATGCATGAAACAATATATAAGTGTATGCATATTCGTATACGTATATCCATATAAATATAATCGTATAATCGTAAACACATGCTCATGTAATCCGAAATCTCATACGCGTGCTCAAGTTCGAAAATCATATAAAAGACTCGCAAGATTTTCTGTGAAAATAAATGTCCACTCACAGGTGAGCAAAACGCGCACTCGCGCTAATCTCGTGGTCCGGCGAAAGATCCCTCGCCTGAAGCACGATCACGATCCCGATCTCGATCTCGATCTCCTAAATATTCACAAAAACATAACTGATCAAAATCATAGTCCACAACCCTGTACTGATTCACATAAACCAACCGTTCCCGGAAATATGCAATGCGATACAAAATGAATAACGGAATTTCCGAAATCCCCACTCGAAACCTCGACTGAAAATCGGCTAACCAAATCAACCTGAAAACCTCTGGACGATAATCAGGGCGCGATTACGAAAAAAATGACATTAAAAACGTCAAAATCTGAAAAGTTGACTTTTCTCGCCGGAGCGCCGCCGTTGACCACCGTTGACCGCCGCCGGCGGCGGCGGCGCGCCGTCAACGGTGAAATCCCACGGCCCAAAGCTCCAGATCGCACAAACTCCACAAGCCCAACCTGTTTCTCAACTGGCACCCAAGCCAAAACTCACCGGAACAAGTCCAAATCCCCTTAAACAGATCGAAATTCCAGTTTCTGGTGACCAATTCGGGTCACCACAAAAACCTATCCTCGTTCCAAATTTATGACATGGAAAGCATCACCCAAGTATGGGGATCAAAACCCCCATCAAACCGACCTCCAATTCTCGCCGGAACCACCGTACCCATTACCAGCGAAAATCCTAAACTCGGCCCGACTCGAACCCATCCAAATCGACATCAATTTCATCCAAACCAAATACCAACGTACTCGAAATCATTCAAGGATGCTAACTGTACCTGTTACGTGATCGGAGGTGGCCGGAATTTGGTCGTCGGAAGTTGAAACCGAAACGGAAAGTTCCTCTCTCCACGGTCAACGGTCAAAGTTTCCAAATATAGAAAGTCAACGTCTGGTCAACTCAAACAGTGTTTTCCGAAAATTTTACGACTATTTTCGATATTTATACTCGCGCCTCGGGTCGATCGACGGTCTAAATCGAATATACGAAATGATTCGGATAAGCTCGAAACAATCGGATAAACTCGTCGGAACTCGAAACTTCAAATATTCATAAAATATTTCTCGGTTATCGGAAAAATCTTCTGAAACCGCCCACGAGCTCGAAATCACGTACTCTACAATTTCCGTGAAGACACTCAACTCAAATTCTCGACCGAAAACATAGTCGCGCATAAGATCGACGAACCACATTTACGACGTAAAACCGCGACTAAACTCAATCTCGAGAATCGTGCCGAATATGCACCTGATTCTGGTTCGGGTCGTCACAATGTGTTAAAACATAATAGAATTTCCTCATAAGCTAAGCTGAGTGTGATTTTGTTAAAATAAAAATTCAGAAACTTAGAGTTCACATCTTTGCATGCAACCTAGCAAACCAACGAAGAACATGGACTCGTGGAGATGTCAAACAAAAACTTTGATATTTTCTGGGCATCCAAACAAATACCAATTAAAGTGAACAATTGTGTTAAAACACTGAACTAGGGTTCAATAAATAAAACTAAAAATCGTAATAGAGAGCAACATTCACCCAATATCAGATAGTTCGTGAAATTGAAAATGAAGCCCATAAAAGTTACAATACGAGAAATCAAACTTCCGGTCGGATTTCAGGCCAAATTACAAAGCCCTCCCTCGCTAACTCCTTGATCTTGTTCGATTAGGAGAAGAGGTAACACGGCGAAGGTAAAAAAGTCGAGTAGCAAAAAAGATTTGCGAGGATGTCGTGGGATGCCACACAATAGGGAGTTGAGAACTTCGGCGACCAACACTAATCCGGGTTCTGACTAATATTTCCATCTCAGTATTTTAAAATATAAGAAAATGAAAAATATTAACTATGATTCACATTGATTATTATTGTCAGCATGTGGCAGAAACCGGGGTGGGGGGAGCAAAAATTCTCCCTATTGTTCTACTCTAAATTCACTCTCTTTTGCATCATATTCATGAGTAAAAACCTTCGATCCTCAAACGTTTGACACCCCTTGTGTAGGATCAAGCTGCATATATATACCATTATATCTACCTTAAGATTTTGGCATTTAATGAAGATGAGCTGTTTGCTCAGATACTATCTTTGAATCTTGATTAGCTTTCATCACCCAATAGCTACATATCAAAGGCTCCTCGAATCCAAAGACTCTAGGCCAGTTCAAAAAATCAGTGCATAAACTAAACTTGAGGCATATCTAAACAAACAGTTTGAACATCATCTAAGCACATAAAATGATAATATCAGCAAAAGTTGGTCGCCATCCGATATCACAACACAATATTTTTTTTGTTTTTTTTTTAAAGTAAAATAAGGGATTAGGAAATATTAACTCATCGTAGGCAAACAATTTAGGGAGCAAGTACCGTCCTCAACCTCGAAGGTGAAGGGTTCACCACACTTTGGGAGTCCACTGTCCGTTCCCCTATTTTAATTTTAATATCACAACACAGTATGGTACAACCAACAAACGCAATTTAATATATAAATGGTGGGTTTGTAGTGTTGTAATGTTCCTAAGCACCGTTCAATATGAGCTTTTTGGTCACAAATTATTCAATTTGCGATGCATGCGGGAAGCTTCCTCTCTTCAGTTAGTTTAGTCTCTCTCTCCTCCTCTCTCTCTTACCTAGACCGACATCTAACCCTTTTCTCTCCTTCAGTCTCTCTCTCTCTCCCTTTCTCTCCTACCCTGATCTACATCTATCATCAAACGCACTCACTCACTTATATCGATTGATCACTGACATGCACACTGATCATCGTCTTGCGTTGCATCTTAGGTGTGTGGTTTTAAGTGCTGAGCTCGGATTCATTATTAGCGCTTGTGATCTGAAATCTATTGTGGTTTGAGTTTAATCGCGCCAGAAGTTGATAATCGCTGGCTTTCCTCGGATGGTGCATGTCTTACACCGAAAACCATCTTAGGTGAAGTCTTTTTGATTTCTTCTTTTCGTAATCAGTAAGAAAACTTTAAGCTTTTTTGTCAATTTTTTTCTTTGCCGAGTTATTTTTCACTCATAGAAAAGTTTTGCTGGGGTTCCGAAATTATGAAGAAGAAAAGAGATTTTGGGTATTATTAGACATGCTAGATAAAAAATAAAGGCATATATATATTAGAGTTGATGGGTTTTATAGATCTAGGGAGACGTGCTATGTATGCAGAGATTTTTGTGGAGAGAAAGTTGTTTTTCTTTTGTTTTGGGTAACGATGGACATGGTTGGGGTTTATTGGGTTTCATTGGTATATGGTTTTAGGCACATTGTTTCGTTCTTTGATTTATTATGTTCATGGGTATTACTAGTCTAAGAAAGCAATTTGATTGCTTCATTTTCTTCAATCGCTACTCTCTATCTGAAATATAAGGAATTTTGATTTGTTATGTGTCCTTGCATGCAAGTGAAGTTGTTTAACAGATCTTTCTGTTTTAAGAGCCATAGGAGAATACTAAGCATCCTTCTAATAGCAGCTTATTGTTCCTCATTATCCTGTAAGGTATTTTTTGGTAGAAATTCAGCCCTCATTATTTTGTTTTATTGAAAGTTACAGAATATCGTACATTGAATATATTTATAGCTCATTATTTTATTCATCTGTGATCAACATCTTAAGTATGTAGTTGTGGCCGTCGCTTGGAGATTCTTATATCTGACATGGGTACTAATGATTGGCCCTATTTTGTCATTCAGTTGATCTGTGAGAAATGTGTCGAGTGCTTTGACTTTTTGCTGTAAATTTGGTCCATGGTTGATTATTGAAGTGATTACTTAAGTTTGGCTGAAAGTTTGTTTCTCATTCACATCCTTTCTTTCTCTCTCGCCTCGTTGACTTACTCTTCCATATATTGACTCTTCTTAGGCGTGCGTCACCTTTCTTGCGACTTTTGGATCTACTGATTAGTGTTGGTAATTGCAAACTCTCTTACTTTGATTGTTTTGATATTTTAATATTTTATTAGTTTGAGCATGGGTGCGGTTTTGTCTGATTTCAGTTATTTAAAATTTGTTTGATTAATGTCTTTGTTTCCCTGACCCATATCTCTGAAACAGGTGCCCGGTCAACTTTGCTACTATTCATTTGGTGGTTTTGTAGTGACAGATATAAGGTATTGTTCTCGCTAAGCTATCTTTTTCTTTCTCCTTTTCTTGACTGTCTTCCCTAATCTAATAAACTGAAGATCAATTTTTTTGATATTTGGGGCTTCATTTTTTTAATGACGAATATGGAGAAGTAGATTAGGAGTCTATTTAGTTTTTGTAATTTTTGGATTGAGATTGTTAATATTGTGATGAGAGAATGATGTATGCATGAGTACGGTAATGTTGAACGAACTATGATATCTCTCTCTCTCTCCCTCACTCTCAATTTTGATTTTGATATTGTTTTTGCTTTGAGTTTTATTTTGGTTTTTCTTTGTTGTTATTTTACTGGTTTTAATAAAGAAATTTATGATTTTGTAGATTTGATGTTGATTTAGTCAAGCTTCTCTTCCTTTTCATTTTTTTTATAAAGTTTGACATGAACTGATGTCAAGTTGCTATTCACTGATCGGTATTCTATTTTTGTTTGTTTTGTTTTTGAATTTGTAGGATTTCATTTGCTAGAATGGTTAGGTGAGTTTATCCATGTTGTAGTTTACTGCTCCTATTAAACATTTGATCTATAATCCCTTTAGTTTTTCACCCTTTGGTCTCAGTCTAAGCCTTCAGCCTGTATTTTCTTTAACTTAACTTTTCTATTTGTTATTAAAATTTTGCCCTCCTTACATCAGGGTATTTATGTGTCTAATGTGGATTGATATTTTTTTTTACCAGACGTATATGCTATGCTTATTCTGAATTGCATTTGTTTAAGCGCATTGAAGCTTTGTTGAGTATGTGTATTAAATGATGTTTTAAGGCATAATCTCTGTGGTTCTGATGCTTTTTGCTATAATCTAGAGTATTGAATTAAATGAAGCTTTGTTAAGTATATGAACTCTATGGTGATGTTGTGATTCCTCGAGTCAATTTGATGGTTGATTATAGGTATAATCTAGGTATACTTTGAAATGGAAATTACCATCACTGTGATGATAGAGTGATGTATGCATGAGTTTGGTGAGGACTTTTGATCCCACAAAATTTTAAGATTTCTGGTGCCACAGGACTTTTGGATTTCTGTTGGGTCAGAAGTGCCCATCAAATTTTCTGCATTCCGCTCTTCCTGAGTGTAATTTAATGGGTTTGATTTTTCTAATTTTTAATAAATGGGTTTGAATCTTGGCTTTACATTTCCTGCTGAATAATAGTGGTTGAACCAATTATGGTTTTCTCTTTATCTAGGTTTAAACTTTGATTCAGTTTCGTAATTTTGAAAAAATGGGTTTGAATGTTGGACTTGTGTTTCCTGCTGAAGAATAGTTGTTGAACAAACTATGATATTTGTGTTCTCTTTAGTTTTTGCTCTTATTTCGAATTTGGTTTCGTTTTGTTGTTATTTTATTGATTTTGAATGAAAAAAATTTTGGTTTCAAAGACCTCAGGTTTGTGTTTTTCATTTCTGCATATTATTTTTAGTTGATATAGTATGAAAATATTTTTTTGCCAAATTTTTTTGTGTTGTTGTGTTTGTCTGCTTATACCAGACTTCATTATTTGTTTTACTTCTCTATTAGGTATGGGGCGGAAAATAATATTTAATTGTGTTAACGAAGATACAAATTCATTATCTGAGGACTATCCCACATCAATGGAGGAGAATGACTCAGGTTATTACTTTATTCTTAGAGTATACAACAATATAACTTTGTATTCTTTTGTTGCAGAAGTAAATTCAAATGTCATGGTGCTTTTTTTTGGGATTTTTGATCAGTGTTAATTTATGTACTGAAATGATTAACGTTGGTGAGTATTATGTGAGATAAAAAAAGAAATTCATTTGTTTGGCATCGTTGCCAAATGCTTTGCATTTCTATCTTGAAATAGTTTTTCGTGGTTATTTTCATTTTGTTGTGATGTGGGCAGATAATTTGGGCTATACAGATAATGAGCTGTATGAAATTTATTTATGGTTGTTTTCCCCTATCACTGTTTATATGTGTAAAGAAAAAAAAATTATGCTATCAGGGAATTTTTGACTATGTGCATAATATGTTCAAATAACGTATAACTATAATTGTAAACATAATAGAATACTTCACTCTATAAATAACATGATAAATTCAATTTTTTTAGGGTGTCGTTCTTTTAGTACGGTCGGAAGAAAGAATTTTAACAATGTGATGAAATGGACAGGATTTAGAGTGCCATTGGACCATGAAACAGGAAATACCATCGAAGGCTAGCGCATGTCCAGTAGATCTACTTTTTTCAAGTCCGGACAAAGCTCGGCACTTGATGAGACAACTGTGCCTTTTAATGACATAGCAGGAGTGTATGCATATTTTGTAATGATTTGCAAAAGTTTTTATTCTGGGCTGAGGGAAATTTCACAAATTTCTCTTTTCGAGTGAGTTGTTAATTCCATTGTATTTTATTCTAATGATGTTTCTGGTGGGATGAGAACAAATAAGTTGGTCCAAGCCATTATCCAATATAATCTCAAATACATGTATATGGACAATATTTTAGTGAAAGTTGGGTTTAATACTTCTTTTAAAGTTCGATGCCATAGTCAGGTCATGTGTAACAGAATAATGTAGTTCTTTTGCCTGTAAATATATATGGAAATATTTTCATCAAAATATATAAGGAAGGAGAGATCATGTGCTTTACCTGAGTATGAGTCTTTAGGATGGCGACCTTAGATATTGTGTTCTAGCAACTATTTTTGCCACTATTGTTTGTTCATGTAGTAAACTTAAGGATGGCAAAATTCCTTTGCCCATTATTCTTTTCTATTACTGTGTTCATGCTTCATAATGGTCCTCTGGCCACTCATATTCTTTCTTATCGCGTTGATCCCTTGGAATAATGATGGATTAGATTCTGGCAACTATTCTTTGGCCACTATTGTTTGTTAGTGTAGTCAACTTAAGACTAGCAAAGTTTCTTTGGTCATGTTTCATATTGTTGGCTAACAATATTTCTCTGGTCACTCATAGTCCTTTTTACCATGTTGATCCCTTGGAGTGGTGGTGGCTTAGGTTTGTTTGATGAGTGATTTAGCTATTGGGGCTTGATTTAATTCGAATTACGTGATGCAAATCCTTTGATATGATTCTGCCTTTTTTTTTTCCTTTAGCAAAAGACGGATGCTTATATGAACTTTTTATGTTGAATCTTTTCTAGGGACAACAACTAATGGAAACTGTGATGATGCAGATCTCCATGAGACTATTGCAGGTGTTGTAATGCTGCATAAATTCTCACTGCAGGTTCTATTTTTTTTTATGTTTGAATCGTGTAATAGAATCCAAATTGGTATTTCAGATATGGTGTGCAAAAGTAAGTATGCCTTTGTTGGCAAAGTGATGTTGTCAGATCAAGTATGAGCTTCTTCTTCTAAGCTATCATGCGTATCTGTCGTTACCTCTCAACAATGTATGTCATCTCATGAATCAGAGATGCATGTCATCGAGAGCAGTGATAATGAAGTAGAGCAGGATAGTGATAGTGAAGATGTTCATAACATTTTATCAGGTAGTGTAGTACATCATTATTTGAGTGTTGCTAGGTATTCTTAGCAAAATAGTTTTATTTTTGTTATTTATAAAAAAAACGGATAATGTGTATAGATTAAATAATAGTTCAATCAAAATTTGACGAATATGTATATAAAAATAGTGAGTTATTTATGTGTACTGTCACTACAAAATTTTAGGGTATTGCCGGCGACTTAAAGTCGTCGGCCTTTCTTTTTAAGTCGCCGGTAATACTCTCGCCGGAAATTTGGCGCCGGTGAAAGTATTACCGGCGACTTATTTTTAAAGTCGCCGGCAATGATTAAGGGCATCAAGTCGCCGGTGATTCCTTGAGCATTGCCGGCGACTTGAGTCGCCGGTAATGCCCTTAATCATTGTCGGCGACTTGAGTCGCCGGCAATGTTGCTCCGCCGTGGCCGGAAAATGAGGGGTATACCCGGAGAAATTTGTCAAAAAAAAGCCAGTTCTGGATTGGGCCCAATTCCAGAACCTGCACTGAAAAACAGAAACCGTACAAATACAAGTTCAACAGTACACACATAATTGTCCAACGTACAGTACAAACAGTAACAATACGAAAATAAACTACAACTACACTATGGGTCAAGGAAATCCATGTGGATGTAATCATTTGAACTCTGGTGGCTACCCTGGTCTTGCTGTGGCGGTGACTGCTGCGGTGGTGGATCAGTGTGGAACACAGGGACCGGGGGAGGTGTGGGGAGCGGTTGTCCGGTAGTCTGGCACGCGTACATCGTCTGCATCCATGTGAACATTTGTGTCTGCTGCTGGACCATAAGTCGGTGTTGCTCAGCCATCACCCGGTACTCGGCATCTCTGACTGCCTGCTGCTCAGCCAATTGCCGCATCTCCTCCATCTGCCTCCTTTGCTCCTCCAACTCCCTTTGCGTCCTCTGAAGCTCCGCTGCTAAGTTAGAGTTCCTAGAAGTTGAAGTTCTTGACCCGGTAGAGTATTCCGAAGTGTTCTTTAATACTCATTCGCCCGCCGAGCCCATTCCCCTGCAGTAGTAGGTATTCTTTCCAGTCCCGCACACTTTTACCATGATCTGAGCCGCTATAGGGCAATCAAGTGGATCGATCTGAGAGGCATACTGGGTCACTTCTTCCTTCGAGCAGTCAGGATGGTTGTTTCGAGCTATATTCATGGTGACTTCTGTGATCGCATCCTCCACTCTCGCCTAATTGAAAAGCGAATATGAATAAATTATTATTAAACAAAATAAATTAATAGAGAAAAATAGTTTTATTAACACATGCATATGTAAATTACAAAATAATGAGGCTAAAGACTTACCGCTTCTTCAGGGTACTGCGGATAGAACTTCTGATGAACAAACACCAACGGGTTGACTTCTTATTGTTGCTGCGCCTTACTCGACCAACCCAAATAATTGAGTGAACCTGCATGATGGGCCTTGGTGTTTTTCAATCTCTTCTCCTTGTTCGTCTTGGAAATCGCCTTGTTTGATAAACATATGTAAAAAAATTAGTAACTAACTATTTTAATGTGATACGATACATTAGGGTTGTAAAATATATTCAGGATGCATACCTTCGCTTTGGGGTGCTCGAAGTGGGTTACCAGCCACAACCACTCGCACTCCCTAAACCGGAATTCGCTAGGGGTAGAACCTCGGCCTAGCTCCTTGTACTGTGTGTAATGTTTTGAAAGCTCGTTCTTCCACTCTTTATACCTATATTAACACCAGAAAAAAAAGTTAGAGATATTAAAATACTTGATAAACAAAAATCTAACTCGATATATAGTCAAATAACTCGAATCACATCACCTGATATGCAGTTGACGCTCTACCCACGTGTGAATAAGGCATTCATCCACGTCAAACCACACCTGCAAGATGAATATATAAACGGTATAATTATATATTTATTCGGACTTAATTAATAAATGTAAAATTTACGTAATGAAAATATGATTTAACTCACACTCAGTGCATTATGCACTTGCATCTTTACGTAGAGAGGCACAGATTCCCAATCTGGCCACAGCATTGGGACCTTGTCCCGCACGACGGCCCCGGCCATGCTGGCATACTTTCGCGTGGTGTCAAATGTTTCGATCACCTCACCATGCTCATTGGCCCTAATGAGCGTTTTCCTTCCCCCGGTGACTTGCTCAAGATTCTTCCCGGTGCAGGGGCCTCTAGTCTTTCGTTTTCCAGTGCCATTAACGAAATTGCCTAATAATACAATGTCAACAAATTGATATCATTAATTGAACTTGTCGTAAGTCTTAAGTAATAATTAAGTAATCAATCTTGTTAAATATAATTTACCTGTATCGTCCGTTTGCTGTTTGTTGCACCTCGCACTCCAAAGATACACGGGGTCGAACGGGATGAAGTTGTACACTTCCTCCACGCTCAGGAACTCCGGCCGTCCTTCAATATAAATAGGCCTCCCCCTATCATCAAATTCAGGGATCACAGGAATCTCGTCGGGCAGGAAGAGACCGGACGGCGGAGATAGACGAGGCCTAGACGATGAGGCACCAGCACCATCTGCCTCAGATGATTCCCGTGAAACAGGAGTAGGCACCGGGCTAATAGGGGGCACTCGGATGGAGGGAGTTTCTGATGCCCCCGTTGACTGTCGCTCGTCTGTGGGTCTGCTGACTGAGCGTCTACTGACTGAGGCTCGAGGCTGGACTGCGGGTTGCACGGATCCGGATCATGCAGCTTCCTCCTCTCCTCTCGCAGCTAGCAACATTTGTGTGCGAGCATTCATAATTGGGCCACTGCGCGTGTTGCTGACTGCGGCTGAGGAACCTTGACTGCTGCTCCCTCCACTGTTTTTAGTCCCTCTCTGTTGATGCCTCCAAGCCAATTTGCCGCAAAACCTCTTGCACATCCAACAATTAGTCCTGGATTCGTTTCTATGAAAATTAAGGAACCAGAAACGTAAGGAACCGGAACCGTTTGGAACCGGAACCATTTGGAATCGGAACTGATAACCGCTAGACCCGGAACCGGAACCGAATGGTTCCGGTTCGAAACGGTTATCGGTTCGAACAATTAGTCCTGGTTTTGGTTCTATGAAAAATCGGAACCGTTTGGAACCGATAACCGCTAAAACTGAAACCGAAACCGAACGGTTCCGGTTCCAAACGGTTATCGGTTCCAACAATTAGTCCTGGATTCGGTTCTATGAAAAACCGGAACCGTTTGGAACCGGAACCGTTCAGAACCGGAACCGTTTTGAACCGATAAACGCTAGAACCGGAACAGGAACCGAACGGTTCCAGTTCCAAACAGTTTCGGTTCCGAACGGCTCTAGTTCAAAATGGTTCCGGTTCCAAACGGTTCCGGTTTAAAACGGTTCTGGTTCGAAATGGTTCCGGTTCAAAACGGTTCCGGTTCCAAACGATTCCGGTTCCAAACGGTTCCGGTTCCTAACGGTTCCGGTTTTATACGGTTCCGATTTTTCATAGAACCGGATCCAAGACTAATTGTTGGAACCGATAACCGTTTGAAACCGAAACCGTTTTGAACCGGAACCGTTTTGAACCGGAACCGTTCGGAACCGGAACCGTTTTGAATCGTTTGCATTATATCAAACATTAAATTAAATTTCATAGGCCAAATGCTTATGATATCATATAAAACATTAAATTAAATTGCATCATATCATATCGATCATTACGAATATAATTATCAAAATATCAATTAAATATTACCCAAATGCTTATTTAACCAATTAATTATGTTAACAAATATATCTTAAATTATCAACTATATATATCAATTAATCCAAATCACCTTAATTTGCCTAACACCTTAAATTACCTTAAATTACCTATATCAATTAATCCAAATCACCTTAATTTGCCAATGCAACACCTTAAAAATACAATATAATTATCAACTATATCAATTAATCCAATTAAATCACCTTAAATTACCTAAATATTTTCTACATATATACATACATACACTTGCCTAATACTTATCAAAAATTAACTCAAAACCCAAAACTTAATTAATCAAGTTAATTAAAATGTATACAAATATAATTAAAATGCATATATATACACATAATTATAAAAAACAAAAATAGAGAGAGAGAGAGAGAGAGAGAGAGACAGAGAGAGAGAGAGGACCTGTCATGGTGGAGCTCGGATTCCAGCGGCGGAGGTGAGGGGAGGAGGAGGGGAGGAGAGGTAGGGGAGATTTGGGGATTTTGGGTTTAGGTATTTTTGTGTGGAGAGGGGAGAGGGGAGAGGGGAGAGGGGAGGAGGGGAGGGGAGAGGGGAGGAGAGGAAGAGAGGTTTGAGGAGAGGGAGGCAAGCTAGGTGAGGAAGAGATGGGGTTTTAGGGTTTTCAAGGAAGAAGGTAGGTGAAGAAATGAGGAAGCTCGAGCTGCCTCTCCTGGGAAATATCGAAGTATTGCCGGCGAGTTACGAGTTAACTCGTGGGCAATACTATTACCAACGAGTTATCAACTCGTTGGTAATGATAGTGATTTCCGACCAATTCCGGGCCAATTTCCGACCAATTCCCGGCCAATTCCCGGCCAATTTATGACTATAATTTTCCACTCTAATTTACGACGTACTATAAATACGACTAGAATTTCCGACTATAATTTCCGACTATATAATTTCCGATTATAATGTACGACTATAATTTACGACTATAATTTTTGACTAGAATTTCAGACTATAATTTACGACTATAAATACGTACATCATTAACGTACTAAGGATGATAATCATAATCATCTTCATCACTTGAGTCTGACTCGGTTTCATAGGTAACCTCTGGCAATATGTGTCGCTCCTCGTCATCTGAATCAGCGTCAACTTCATTTGGATTAACATCGAGAAGTTCTGCTCCAGTAATTCGAACCACACTCCCAGATCTCACATTATTAAGGCGAATCGTAGATGATTCCGGAATGTCAAAAGCGTTCGGCTCTTGGTATGCAGTAACTTCTTCATCATCTGCAGTTTCACCAAGTGTGGCAGCACTGTATATGTTTCTATGAGCAACATGGTTAACCACCTTCCACGGGACTTTGTTGAGAAGATTGTCAAGGTAAAACACTTGTTTTACTGATGTGGCAAGAACGAAAGGGTCTTCTTTATACCAACTTGTAGCAGTATTCACCGAAAATATTCTGTACTGATCTGTCCTTGTGTTCTCCGGGCTAGTATCAAATCATCTACACTTGAACAAGTGCACTTTCATGCGGTTCCCATAAATTAGTTCGACAACTGAATGAAAGACACCGTAATAGTCAACGCCATCCTGCCCACTATGGACCATCACCCCACAATTCTGTGTTTTCAGTCGGTCGTCTCGATTTTCACATATAAATTTCACGTCATTGACCTGACACATCGAGTAAACTTTTGAAGCTATCGGTTTCATCGCCAAGACCCTCAATACGTTTGACCACTCTGGGCAACCATCATTTGCTACATGGTTCATCTGAAAACGATAAGAAACCAGGTACACCATGCATAAATTATGAACATAGAAAAAGAAAACCACGTACACACATGCTATATAAGGATATAAAAAATATATATATACACATATACCCTTACCCATTGACCAAAGTAGTTTGCAAACGTCATGTTGTGGTAATCAACATTTCCGGCAATAGCAGGGCAGTGAAGATGATAGTTTTTCCAATATTGTAGTTCTGGACAGTTAATCAGTACCGACCAGTGGGTAATGGCTACCTCATTTCCATCCAACTTGTACGACTTTGGCAAGCTTCCATGTACTACTACGTCATTGAAGATGATAGAAAGGTTGAACTGGGGTTCATCTATCGGCATCTGTTGTTGGGGGTTCTCCAGCACTCCCAAATACAAGTTGGTGTACGTTACACACTCGTGCGCAATATATGCTTCAGCGATACACCCTTCAGGTGCAGATTTATTCTTCACATAGTCCTTGTAGGCTCCCAATTGTCTACAAGTTAACAAGTGCATGTTATGATACTTAAAAAATTAGAATTTACATATAAAAACAGAGGCAAACCAAATGTATGAATCATTTGTAACTTTCCATGGGATACATCCAAGTGTAGTGTACGGGACCGGTAAGCAACAATTGTTCGGGAAGATGGATCATCAGGTGAGGCATGATGTCGAAAAAATTTGGGGGAAATATCCTCTCAAGCTTGCACATGATAAAAATGATGTCATCTTGCATCTCCCTGAGATCTGATTTTTTAACTTCCCTGGTGCATAACTTCTGAAAGAATCTTGACAAGGCCACCAATGGCTCCACCACCTCTTTGGGCAGGTACCCTCGAATGAAAATAGGGAAAAGGCGTTGAAGCAGTACATGGTAGTCATGACTCTTTAATCCGTACATCTTATTGTCCTGGAAGTTAACACACCTGCTTATATTTCCTGCATAGCCATAAGGATACCTGCATATATAGCCATAAGCAACAATTATATTTCTTGCATATAACCATATATAAGTAAAAATTATAACAATTATAGCCATAAGAATATATACCTGACATTACTCAGCCACCCAAAAATTTCATGCTTATGCTTCGGCTTGACGGTATAAGGAGCTTGCGGCATTTTTTTCTTACCATCTCTTAACCACAAATGTTTCCGCAGTCCCATAGCTTTCAGATCAATGCGTGCCTTAAGGATGTCTTTTGTTTTCCCCTCTAAATTAAGAACTGTGCCCACCACACTTTCACACACATTATTCTCTATGTGCATGACATCTAGGTAGTGTCTGATAGGCAACCTGGGCCAGTAGGGGAGTTCCCAGAATATGCTCTTGTGTGTCCAAAACTTATACAATTCGGGCTTGTCTGGAATTGATGCCACTATCTCAGGATGATTGCTCAGCTGGCCAAAATCATATTCATTCAACACTTCCAAAATTTCATCCCATGTCCATCGCTTGGGTGCCACACTTGTTTCTACAGTCCCATCAAAAGCGTCTTGATCCTCCCTAAATGGGTGATCATATGGAAGCCAACAACGGTGACGCATCTGAACAATTTTACTGCAATGAGGACTGCAACAATCAACCGTCATGCACTTAGAACAAGCCCTGTAACCACTGGTAACGTTGCCCGACAACATACCGCGGGCAGGAAAATCACTGATGGTGCCAACAAGCATGGCATGCATTTGGAACATCTCATTTTTAAACCTATCGTAAGTGGGGTGGCCACACTCACTCAGGTACTTAAGCTCGTCAATCAAAGGCATCAAATACACATCGAGACACTTTCCTGGATAACCCGGGCCCGGAATTAACAGAGTCAGCATATTGTATTCCTTCTTCATGCACATCTATGATGGAAGGTTGTACGGTACCAAAATAACTGGCCATATACTGTATTGAAGACTCATGTTGCCAAAAGGGTTGAATCCATCAGATGAGAGCCCTAGCCAAACATTTCGGACCTCTGCTGCAAAATGATCAAACTCCCTGACCATGTGCTTCCAAGCCTCTCCGTCGGAAGGGTGTATAAGGGTGTCATCGTCAGGCAAATTCCTCTCAGCCCACCATCTCATAGCTTCGGCCGTGAAAGCACACATGAACAATCGCTCCAGCCTATCAATAAGCGGGAAATATCGAAGTATCTTCACAGCTTTCTTGTTGCCTGCATGAGTCAACTTATAACTTTCTGTAAAACATACCGGGCAGGCTTCAAGGTCTTCAAGATCTTTTCCCCAGAAGAGAATACAATCATATCTGCATGCATGGATTTTGATGTAGGAAAGCCCAACATCTTTCAGGATATGTCGCACCTTATGATGAGTGGTAGGAAGACGATGACCGGGTGGCAGTAGCGAAGCAGTCCACTTCAGCCAAGAATCAACAGCTTTGACAGACATTTTGTTCTCCATTTTGAGCTGCATCACTCCCATGACACTTTCAAGAACAGTCTTACTACAACCGTCGTACAACGGAGTCTATTGCAATGCAATCAGGTTGTTGTACTTGTCCATACCGCTTGTGTTGACATGAGCTCCAGGTAATGGCTCGACTGGCTCAATATGGGGGAAATCCTGCACGACGGGAGGGACATTTGGTGCTTGATCAGCAAATACACCGCTCTCATGAGGAAACATATCATTGATTAACATCGATGTTGGATCATAGGATGGACTGGCCCTTTCACCAAATTGTCCATGATCATGCAGACCCGCTAACGATGTTTCACCGTGATAAATCCAACAAGTGTACTTATCCCAAAACCCGTATTTACTCAGGTGCTTCTGGACTTTATCAATGGGAAAACGAAATCGATCGCTGCGACACTTACATTCTTTACACGGGCAATAATGAAGTGTAGTGTCTCCACAATTAGCCTTCACAAAATCCACAAAACTCTTAATTCCATGGTGATATCTCATATCTCACATCCCATCTTTCGAGGCTCATCCAACTCTTGTCCATTCTGAAAATTCTAACATTACGTGCTATAAATATATATATATATATACATATTCATTACTAATTAATTAATAAATCATCATTAATTACATTCGAATTCATCCGATTAATTAACAAAAGTTGACCCATGCATGCATATAAATTAAAAAAAATATATATATATACCAACAATTCACAATTACAAATTAACATGCCTGTATATATATATATATAGACATATTAACAATTAATATACCATCAATAATTTTATATACATACATATATATATACACATATTAACATATTTTCATCGAAATAATCTTAAATCAACTCAAAATCAACAGTCAATCACTCGAAATCAACAATATATCCACTCTATTTGCATATCAAACCAATAATCGATATCTCAACTCTAAATCAACACATGCATGCATATATATATATATATCGATCTAATTAAATCAACACACATATATATACATATGTATATACGTACCTATATATAGCTATGTATATAGCTTCCCGAGCGGGTTTTCGACGCCTTTTGACAATACCCAAGGATTTCAGAGCGTTTTCCTTCTTTCGATTTCACCGGATTTTTCTATATCCAAATGAATGAGCTGCTGCGATCTGGATTTGATATAAGAGGTATTGCCGGAGATTCATTAAATCGTCGGCAATGGAGTTATTGCCGGCGAAATTCCGGCCAAAAATCGCCGGAAATTGTGGAAACTTATTGCCGGCGACTTTCTCCGTCGCCGGCAATTATTTTTCACCATTTCCGGCGATATTTGGGCCGGAATATCGCCGGCAATGGTGGAGAGATTATTACCGGCGACGGAGAAGGTCGCCGGTAATAATTTGGACCTTTTCCGGCGAGTTTTGGAACACATTGCCGGCGACGGTCCATATCGCCGGCAATGCTCATTATTGCCGGCGACTTGCTCCGTCGCCGACCTTTTTTTTTCACTTCTCACCGGCAATAGTGCAAAGTGTGGTAGTGTGTATGAAAATCAGCCAAAATGTTGCTTGTTTTTCTGAGTCAAAATGTCAGCTTTCCAGTGCACTGTTGCATTTATAGTATAACAATAGTGGTCATTTATTGTGCTTTTGCTATTGTAGAAGTTTAAGTTTTGGGTTTACAGATGTTTGTACTTTTTGTTTCAAGTCTTAATTTAGATTTAGATGACATGGAGATAGAATCTTCATGAATTTTGGTTCTTCAACTTGAGATTTCTAGTGGTCGAAATCTTCAATTACTATTTGTATGTGAGACATGGAGTTTAAATGATTGGATGGTTAGAAGCCTACTTGAAGAGAAAAAATAATGGAATGTATACATGGCAAATGGTTGTAGAATATGATAACTATATTTAATTTCTTTATTGCAAATTTAGTTATTTCTAAAGCAAAATTGTTGTTGGCTCCTTTTTAATATGAGTTCAATTTACTGTATGTTCATATAAATTCATTATATGAATTCACTATATATTGGTTAAAATAGCAGAACTTCATATATATCATACCATAGATGGTCTAAGACATCTATATATACAACAGCTCTGATACCAAACACTGTCCAGGACTATGCAAATACTTGAACACTTTTATTTATAAACTGATTACAATAGTGATTACAATTGTAGAGAGAGAGAGAGAGAGTAGAGAGAAGGCGGAGCTAATATTAGGAGAAATGAAAAACTTGAGACTTCAGAGGAAGAGAGGCTTCATTATAAAGACTCAAAAAGGTTTGCCACCTGCTACCGGAGGCTACTACTTACCACAAACAAACAAAAGGCCTAAGCAAGAGCCGACAAAGACAAAAAAAGAAAAAGCAGCTTAAACAATATGGCCGACAAAAAGAAAGATTCCAAATTTTTAGTGCCATGCCGGGTGCTCATTGGGCCCCATCGATCACATGGAAACACTAAAAGAAAAGAATCCTACTAACAACAAAAATAGGACAAGGAGGAGAATATCCTTGGGGGAAGACTATAACTTTTTTATTTGTTCACCTTCGTCTTGCTTCTCTTAGAGCTTTGGGGCACATCTTCTTTAAGAGAATCCATAAATTCTTTGGAAGGTTCTTCAAAAGGGACTTGGCCCAAATACTCTTCCATGTCTTCATTGGCTTGAGTGAAGTTTTCTGCTTCTCCTTCACCAACTTCTGCTTCTGCTTCATCTTCATCCATTATAGAAGCTGGGGTTGAGGAAGTTTTTGAGGGACTTTCTCTGAATAAAACTGTCACATTATCATCAATTTGTGAGGATAATTGTTGTAATAATTTTTCCTTCAGCTCTTGGGGAGATGCCAAATGGAAAGCAGCTTTAAGATCTGCCAAAGAAGGAATAACAAAATCTCTTTTAGGATCTTGAGAAGGAGAATATTCCTTTTCCATCTTTTTGAAGGCAGCAATACACTCCTTAATTTTAATTAAAGGAGGATTATAATCAAAACGAGACCACCATTTATAATAGAACTGGCGTTGAAGAGCAAGAACGCCAATGTCTAGACGTTTAACAGAATAGGTCCATTGCCAAATTCAAGGAAGACTGAATTTAGCAATAAAAAGAAGAAGATTGCTTCCACTGATAACTCTTATCCCACTTAATTTTGGGTTTTTCATAATATACTCTTCATAAGAATCTGCGAGTTCTTTAGGTAAGAAGTCCTCGCTTGGTCCCATGATTTGAAACCTGTTGTAAAACCAGAAGGGAAGCTCCTGCTTCAGAATAGTGGGTTCTAATCTTATGAACCAAGTGTGCTTTTCTGCCTTATTTTGGTAATAAAAGGCTTTTGACTAGGCCTCAATATAGTCCCAGTAATTGTAATTTTCATGGATGAATTTTAAATCCAAGGGTCTATTAGGATTAAGTCCCCATTCAGAAATATGAATAACGCGTTGAATAAACGCTTTGCTGAAGAAGATTTCTTCAGAATGTTTGTTTTGGTTCATATGGTGAAATTTTACTGAACCAGTCTCAATAAGAATACTTTCATAATATTTCCTGTTTTTCTTTCTTGAGAGTGGAAAATTGGCCTCAATTTCAAAATATCTCTTTGCCAGAGTATTAGGAGAGTTAATATATCTCTCATCTCCTTTTTGGAGGATAATAATCTGTTCTTCCAAAGATTTTTTAAGCCCTGGAAGAACTGGCTCTTTAAGAGCTGCTGAAAAGCTTTCTTGAGACTTTCCAGAAGATAAATAATCTGCAGCATCAGCAGGTTCACTCCTTCTGGATTGAGAAGGAACATGAGAGCTAGAATATCTCTGTGAATAATTATCTGGGAAGTCAGGAATGTAGCTACTTTCTCCTCTTCCTTTACCATGGGAAGAATGTCTCCCTCCTCGCCCTCCACGAGAGCCTCTGCTAAATTGGCTCATTTTGTCCCTATAATAAATTTCCTGGTCAAAAAATCAGGGAGAGAGTTAGTTTCGCCTTTAATAAACTCAATTTTGAAGTCAAATATAGATAATATGGATTGCCATCTAGCAAATATTTGTTTGGAAGCTAAGTTTTTAACATCTTTTTCAATAACATCCTTAGCTGTTTTACAATCTACTCTTAATAGAAATTCCTGATTTAATAAATCATCTTGGAATTTGGTAATACAATTAACAATAGCCAGAATTTCTTTTTTTATAGTGGAGTAGTTTTTCTGAGCATCATTCCACTTTCCAGAAGTATATCTGGATAATATTTCCTTTTCTGAATTAGGAAATTTTTGTTTTAGAATTCCTCCGTATCCTATGTCTGAGGCGTCTGTCTCAACAATTTTGAAACTGGTTGGAGAGACCAAGGCTAGACATGGGAGACTTTTTACTTTAGACTTAATAAGTCTAACTGCTTTGGTATGGATATCTCCCTATAGAGGAGGATTTTTCCTCAGTCTTTCATAAAGAGGGGAGCTGTCCGCATACAAATTTTTATAATAATCTGCAATATAATTTAGACTGCCTAAAAATCTCTGGAGCTGGATTTTATCTCACAGCTCATCAGGAAATTTTTCGGCAAATTGAATAGCCCTTTCAATAGGAATGATCCGTCCCTGTTCAATTTCTTGACCAAGGAAACAAATTTTTGTTTGGAAAATTGACATCTTTTTAGCAGATACAACCAGACCTGCTTTTTTAATAAGATTAATAAAAATATTTAAATGCTTGAAATGTTGATCAAGCGACTGTGAGAAGATGAGAATATCATCTATGTATACAATTGAAAAAGAGGAATAGGGAGTGAATATATCGTTCATTATATTCTGAAATTCAGAAGGGGCATTTTTTAGCCCAAAAGGCATTACGTTCCATTCATAATGACCAAATGGAACAGTAAAAGCTGTTTTATATCTATCATTTTCTGCTATCTGAATTTGCCAATATCTAGATTTTAAGTCAAAATTTGAAAATATTAAGAAGCCTCTTGGAATCTTGCCAAGAGGTCTTTCTTATTAGGTAATGGATATCTAATCCATTTAAGAACCTTATTTAAAGGTTTATAGTTAATAACTAGCCAAGGAGTTCCTCGCTCAATTTCAGCATTTTTATTTACATAAAAGGCTGTGTAGCTCCAAGGAGAATAATATTTTCTGATTAGATTTTTCTGCAGAAGAGAATTTATTTCTGTTTTACAGTATTCAATAAGCTCAGAATTCATTTGAGCTGGCCTAGCTTTGGTAGGAATATTTTGTTCCTTAAAATCAGGCTCATAAGGAAGGGTAATAATATGTTTTTTCCTTTCCCAAAAGGTATTAGGAAGGTCACTACATATTTCCTTTGTAATTTTATTAGCTAAGATCTTGATTTGATCTTGTCAAGAATTGATTTGAGCAGAAATACTCATAATTTTTAAATCAGATTGGATATAATTTATCTGATTCTCTTGAAATATAAGAGTATTTTTGATCATATCAATTTCACTTGTTTGTGGTTTGGTAATAAAGTCAAAAATAATGCTTTGACCTTCAATATCACAGATAATACCTTCTGAGGTTTTGGTGAAGGGTTCGATAAGACTTAGGAACGGAGTTCCTAAAATAATTTGTTGTGTCAGACCCTTAACCATAACGAAGGGGGTCTTAAAACATATTCCAGAATTACAAACATAAGCATTAGATAGCTTATATCTAATTCTAAGTTTTGAACCATCAGCAGTATTTAAAGCCTGCGATGATTTATCATAGTATCGTGTAGGAATTATTCCTTCACTGATGCAGTTTAAATCTGCTCCACTGTCAAAAAGAGCAATGCCTTTGAGAATATATCTTTATCTACCACTATGGTAACTTGGGAATACCATTTCTGGTAAGTTACCATATTGATAATATTAAGAAAATTTTTATCATCCTGAGAAGAAGATTCTCCATGATCAGGTTGGACCTTCATAGTGGAAGAAAATTCTTCATGGTTAGGAGTTAGTTTTTCAATAGTTTCTTTGAGAAATTTAATTTCTCTTTTCAGAATATTCATTTCTGTTCTTAAATCAGAAATAAAAATTTCTCTTTCTTTAAGAACGTTTACTTCCATTTTTATGGAGTTGACTTCTTCTTGAAGATCAGAAATAGACAATTTTTTTGAAGAGTGGGTTTTTAACCCATTAAAAACTTCTTGGAGGGAGTATGACTTTTGGAATATAAGGAGATTCTTTAGGTTTATTCTCCCTTTTGATTGTTTCTAAATAATGTTCAATCATATTTTTCTTGATTTCCGGATCTTGGATCCCATTGATTAAATCAAGAATAGATTTTTCTTGGGTTGTAAGCACGTTTATGCTTAACCCATTCATTTCAAGAATAGCTTTGTAATGATTGGAATTACAACCACAATCTGACGAAGAGGAAGAAGACTCAGAGTCAGAACTGTCAGATTCTTGGTCAATGATATCGACCTGATCTTCTGATTCACTGTTAGAAGGGTTTAACAAAATAGCTAATAGTTGTTTTTTCAGACCTTCATCTGAAATTTCATTGATTTTCTTTTTAGTCCAACATTTATTGGCATAGTGGCCTGTTTTACCACATTTTCTGCAAATAATGTTGCTAGAAGAATTTTGAGAATAATTCTTCTTATAATATGGTTTTGAGCTTCGCTTCTTCTTTCTTTCTGGAGGAGCTGAAGATTTTTTATCGAAGCGTCTTTTCTTTTTTGAATAAGAATTTGAATCTGATCTTTTATGATTTTTAGGAATCTGAAGATCAAATCCAAATTGATCACAGAATTCACCAATTTCTTTTTGCCAGTTAAATGTTGGCGTTTTAATTGAGCTTTTAGTTTAATGTCATTGCAAAGGAATAAACCTTCAGCAACACATTCACTAATAAGCTGGCCATAAGTATACTCATAATCAGGGATGGAGTTTCCTCCATGTTTTCTTAGAATACGATCTTTGACCTTCTGGGCAAAGAGAGTAGGAAGACCTGCTATAAACTTCTCTTTCCAGAAGTCTGCATTAGCATCTGTCCTGATCATAACTTTGGATAAAAATACATCCTTATACCACCTAAACTGCGTTAAGGTGGGACATTTTAGATTGACCAATAAATCTTTATTGCGTTCGAAGGATACTGGGTTGAATCCTACGAAGGCTAACAGAATAGAAGTAAGCAGTGTATAGACTGCATTTGGAATTGCAGTTTCAGTATACATAATACTGTCATGACCTTGTTCATCTTTTATGGTCACTGGTGTCTGAACTATTTTTTTTGCATTTAGAATTTGTTGTTGCTGGTCTCGGGTAATAATATTATCCCACCAACCTCTTAATTGACCAGCAAAACCAGCAATAATATATTCTGCAATCTGTCGATCTGTATTGTGAGCAGAAATACAGACTGTAGAATACATTGTCATTCTATGGAGTAACGTAATTATCTGGTATTCAGATAATCCGTCAATATTCCATTCATAAATAGTTCTAGCGCTATAATTGGCTGTAATATTTGAATTTTCTTCTTCAAATAATAAATCCTGTTGGGTAGGACGAGTATAATAATGTCTGGTCGAAGCAGTAGGAATAAATTTTCTGCCAAAAACAGTGTTTCTTCCAAAAACATTTTGATTGATACTAGGAATTTGATCTTTGTGAAGATCATGTTCCATAGCAAGAATTTGTTTTTCAAATTCACTAATATTTGATTCTTTGTCAAAATCAGAAAATGTTTCAGAAAGAGTAGCTAATTGAGATTTTTCTCTTTTGCTTTGTGATTATTGTCAATTTGTAAAGATTCTAATTGTTGTGTTAGAATCGAAACAATATCAATATCTTTTTTTTTCAGGGATAGTAATATTGATACTTGGCTTAATAATAGAAGGTTCTACTATTTTTGGAGTAGATTGAATATGAGAAGAAGAGGATAATATTTGTTTACTATCCTGAATAATTGGGGACGAAGGAGTTTTTTCAATTTTTTCTTCAATTCTCCCAAGTTGAGAACACGTAGTTTGAAGAGTCAAATTTGTATAATTATGCTGCTTTTCATGACTGAAAGCAACTGACTCAATAGTAGTTTCTCCAGCCTTAATTTTCAGATGTTTTGAAGGCGGATGAATAGAAGAAATAATATTGCCTTTTGCTGTAGTCCAATTTTTCTCAAAAGACTTAAGCACATTTAAGCAAAGAGAATTTTCCTTAGAACAAAGTTCTAAAAACCATATAGGAAAATAGATAATTTTCTCTGTGGCCTCAATAATGCCGTAATAAAGGTTTTTATAATTTTGTTGTTCTTCTTTAGAAAAAGTAGAGAAGAACCATAATCTAAAAGGAGTATATTTAAATTGTGCAAAATCTGCATTACAAGTCTTTCTATCATAAGTGAAAGGAGTAGAAATGACATTTATTGAAGCAATATCATTAAACTCCGATAAAGTTTCAGGTTCCTCATGATATATCCCTTAAGGAATCTGTTGAGATATTGTACAAGTTCCATCAAATACCAGATTTAGAATTTTGGTGTTTGATGAAGAAGCTTGCATGGATTGATTTGGAGTATAATATTTTTGAGATTGTATATTCTCATTTTTTTCTTGATGAAATAGAAGATCGACTTTCGTCAGAAAAAGATAATTTAGTAGATCTTCTATTATTGTCAAATTTTATAATAACATCTCCATCATCAAACTGTAGAATTATTTCCACTCTTTTCTCTTCTAATGGTTTGTGAGGAGAAACAGATTCAAGCATCCATTCGTTTGGAGTTTGAATATCTTGCCATTGGATGGTCTAAAGAATAGACACATTTGATTTGAGTAAATTGGTCTCGATTAAGACCGTTTTTCCTTTAGTATCATAATTTTTTGCCCTTGGGCTTAAAGTATTCATAGCTTTATAATATACTCTATAAGTAATATTTAGAGGTTCAGATCCCTCTTTCAAATTATATCCACTTGTTTTAACATTTAATGTTAAAACATCTAGAATATTTTTGTCTGTTAAAGAGACATAAAAATTAGGGAAACAGTTAAAATAAACTAGCTCGTTACATAAACTGGTTTGAATGATTCCTAATAAAGAATCATTGAAATTGAGATGCCTACAGTCTCGTAGTGCAACTAATAATGAGGCATTTAAGCCTTCTCTGGATAGTGGTCTAATAGCCACTTGTACTAAACCCAGATGAAAATATTTAAATTTATCTTTGTATCTCCTGATTTCTTCAGGTTGAAACAGTTGAATAGTTTCATGTTCTTTCCTAATAGGAATAGTTTGTTCAATTGTTTTTATGGTCAAAGCCATATTTAAATTGAACATATTCATTGAATAAATCATAGAAGGTTTAACCTTCGGAAGGCTCCAGTTTTGGAGTTGATCCTCAATATTTGAGAATTCAATATCTTCCTCATTCTTAATATGATTGATAATAGATGGAGGAATATAATTCCTCGAGCTAGAAGCTCTGGATGAGGATGTTCTTGAAAATTTATTTAACATTATAAATAAATGAGTTCAAGTATAAGATAGAGATGAATAATGAAAATACCAAGAGTTATTCTTAATACAACTGTTAACGACTTACGGATTACTTACCTTTGGGCGCTTTCTTCGCGCAATTGGGGATGGATCCACTGCGACTTAGCAAGACAACCTTGTAGTTACCATAACTATTTGGATTGTTTCTTTTTGGGAAGAACCGAAGAACATCATCAAGATATATGAAAGAAAACTCATCCATAAATATTCGCTATACCATTAAACTGGATGTAAATTTCTGCCACTTGGTAGGAGCAATAGTTAAGGGAACAGGGTCGCAAAAGTGTTCCTGAAAATACAAACAAACAAGTTTCTCGTAATTAAATTGAACATCTTTTCAAGCACTCTATTCAATTAAGTTAAGATAAATTATGCTTTAGAATAGTAAGGCCTTAAATATTATGGAAACAAGCTACTTTATTACACAGCTCTAACAAACTGAATGTCATAACCTCGATTGTAGCTAGAAATCGTTAGATAATATTGAAAATAGGATTTCCATACACGCATATGAATGATATATGTAGTGTAGTGATAATGATAATGTGGAATTATATTCAGTATATTGTTTTTTTTGTTTGATGTTGCGTTATGTAGTATAGTTGTTATTTCATTATCTAGATAGATTTAAAACTATCAAAAATAGTGTTATGTTGTTATTACTTATCGATTAGGCTAATCTTAGTCGTTTTCTATGAATGATAGGTGTTGATGGAGAAGTTTTTGGACAAGCATCATATCAACGAAATCGAGCAAGTTATTGGAAATTTTAATATCAAATTCATCATCAATTATCACAATCATAAATTATCTAACTCATATTTTTATTTTTCTCATTGCAGATGTCATTGTTGATTATAAAGACTCTGGTGATGACGCTTATATATGTAACTATTACGCTGCCTATTTTTGGTTAGATGAAGCTTTACAAAAAAAAAATAACCAACTGATATATACTCATTGTTATGAAAAATGCCAAGTTCAACTTCCAATATCATATCTAACCACGCATTTTCTTGATGAATTATTAAATCCAAATAATAGTAGAAAAAGTGTATTGTTTTGTGATAATATCAGAATTAATAATTCTATATTTGCTTTTACATCTATGAGAGTTAAAATTGATCATGACATAAACAATGGATGAGCTCCTTATGTGTTTAAAATATATGGTCAAGTGCATCATTTGATGGGTTCAGTTCTACATTCAGAAGGAGAATCTCCTCGATATGCTCAGTTATATGTATATGACACCCAAAATGAAATTTTAAATCGCATGACTACTATATCCAAATAATGCAAATAACAAGATTGATGTTGATATTGTCAAGAGATTGATGGAGTTATTAGATGAATGTAATGAATTGACGAAAGAGTATCGATCTGTGAGAGATGATTTTGAGAGTCATTCGTTGTCCAATTTTGATGTGACTATAATTGATCATGAAAAGAATGACAAAAAACAATATGAATTACTTTCTGGTCCTGAAATTAGTGGATTGATTGTAGGTGACATATGTGAGTTCAATTCTAATAGAGATATAATTATTCGATCTAATGAAGGGTCACTTTAGCGAATCTCTAAAATTCATCCGAAACTTATGTCATTACAGTATTCGCTTCTTTTTCCACATGGAGAGGATGAATTTAAAATTGATATGAAATTAAAATCGATGCCAGGTCATAGCAATGATAAAGATAGAAAATTATCCATGAACAAATTTGTATGTTATCAAATTCATGATAGGGAAAACCAATCCAGCACTTTGTTAAAAGGTGGTAGATTATTTCAACAATATTTAGTTGATACATGTGCGATTGTCGAAGAAAGCCGTTTAGAATATATAAGACATCTCAAACCAGAAGTAAGGTCTGAAACATGGAATAATTTATATGCATTTGTTTTGAATGGAATTGTCCAAGGTTCTGAAGTTGGCAAAAGAGTTTTTCTTCCTGGTTTTCACAAAGGCAGTCCAAAAGATATGATAAATAATTACCAAGATGCAAGGACAATTTTTAGAGAGCATGGAAATCCAGATTTGTTCATCACTTTCACTTGCAATGTGAAATGACCAGAAATTTTGAGATATTTTGGGAAAAAACCTGGATACAAAGCAGAAGATCGTCCTGATATTATCTGTCGAATTTTTAAAATAAAAGTAGATGATATGATTGTTTATATTAAAAAATGGAGAACCCTTTGGAGAAGTCCACGCTCATGTATGTATAATTGAACTCCAAAAAGGAGGATTGTCCCGTACTCATTTAATATTTTGGCTTAAAAATAAATGCAAGTGTCACACAACAGATGACGTGGATTTTATAATTTCAGCAGAATTACCCAATAAAAATATTAATCCAGAATTATTTGAAATTGTTAGTCAATTTATGATTCATGGTCCTTGCGATCAACTTAATTCATCTTCTCCGTGTATGAGAAACAAATAATGCATAAAGCATTTTCCTAAAGCATTTATTCCTAACATAATTTTTCAAGCAATAAACTCTCCTTAATATAGACGTCGTGATGATGATTCATGTTTTGTGGTTAAAAAAGGAGTTGAAGTCGGCAAAAATTATGTTGTACCATATAATGCTAATTTGTTGTTAAGGTATAATGCTCATATAAATGTTGAATCATGTTCTTAGTCTATGTTAATAATTTTTTTATTCAAATACATAAATAAAGGACCTGATAGAGCTCGCGTGTTGATTCGTGACTATAAATGATGAAATCTAAAATTATCTAAAATTGTCGATATTTAACTCATCATGAGTCCGTATGGCGTTTATTTGAATTTTCTATTCATTCTAGATATCCTGCAGTTCAGTTTTTGAAAATTCCTTTTCCCAATGAACAAAATATTTATTTTCATGAATCTAATTCTATTGAAAATGTGTTACAAAATCTATCTGTAGAAACTACAATTCTAATTGTATGGTTTACTATGAACATGACTTATAAGAAGGCAAAGAAATTAACATATACTCAGTTTTCTACTAAATTTGTGTGAAATAATAATAAAAAATTATGGACCCAAGGAAACAATATTGCGTTCTTGGTCGAATAGCACATGTGCCACCAAATGCTGGTGAATTGTACTATCTCATAATGCTTTTAAATGTTCAAAAAGGATGCACTGATTTTTGGGCAATAAGAACAATCAATGGAATAGTATACTCTACTTATCAAGAAACATGTCAAGCTTTGGGATTATTGGGTGATGATAAAGAATGGCTTAAAACATTGTTGGAATCTACTTTTACTGAAACTTCTCCTCAAATTCATTATTTATTTGTTACAATTATTTTGTTTTGTAATGTCTCAGATCATGCAGCTTTACTTAATGTATATTGGGTTAGTATGTCTGATGATATATCGCAAAAAATGAGATCAAATATTAACATGCGAAATCTCCACATATTGGATGATGAATTAAAAAATATTGTTTTACATAAACTTGAGAAATTATTTAATATGTCTTCCAGTAGTTTAACGAAACAACAATTATCAATGCCAAAAATACAGCAAATACATGAACTTGACAATAGAGTTATTAGAGAAGAACTAAATTTCAATTGTGAAGCACTAAAAGAAGAACATTCAAACTTAGTCACAAAATTAAATAGTAATAAAAAAATTATATATGATGAGGTCTATGTAATGGCACAAGGTTAATCATCGATCACAAAGTTGTTTGAAAGACTAATTGAGGCAAAAATATTTATAGGAAACATGGGAGAAAAAGTTCATATTCCAAGAATAGTGTTATATGCAATTGAAACTAAATGTCCATTTACATTTAAGATACGTCAGTTTTCTGTCCGGCCATGTTATGCGATGACAATAAACAAAAGTCAATGCTAGTTATTAAACCAAGTGGGAATATATTTGTCGGAGCCAGTTTTTATTCATGGACAGTTAAATATAGCGTTATCTAGAGTTACATCAAAAAAAAGTTTTAAAATATTGATAAATAACAATGATGACATCCCTAATAATTATACAAAAAATATTGTTTATAAGGATGTCTTGCAAGGTATATAATTCTTTTGTATTTTGTAATATAATATGCACATTTTTACTACCACAAGTTGCAATTGCTCTAAAGATACATGTTTTCAGAGTTTTCTCTATACAATTATGCATTTACTATATACAATGGTCAGACAAAAAGGTCAAAATCATATATATCGATTGATCATCATTACTTCAAAGACACCGATTGCACAAGCATTCTAATGAACAAAATTAATCTCGCTAAAATATTATTTCGTATTCTCGATCAATCAAATTGTCGGCCTCTCTTTGACTGTTTTATATTAAATTTGTCTTTTACATGTACATATTATGAATACGTTCAAAATATGAAGCAAATAAGTAAAATTTGTGCAAAATTACCAAAAATCTTTAGTTAATTTTTCCTTTCATATATTTTTCCTTTAGTAAAATTAAAAATTACCAATTGATGTGTGCCATATCAAGGGAAATAGGAAATCGAAGGGTGAGTGTGATTACAAGCCACAAATCATATTCCTCAATTTGTCCACTGTACTATATGGTGAGGCAGAACATTCGAGCCCAGTGAAATAACCAACAAAATTGCGATACGAGTGATATACTTTTGGCCATGTGAGTTGCCGGAATGTGAGTTATGGGCATACATATGGGTCCAATTCGGTGAAATAACCAAAAAAAGTTGACTTATGAGTGATATACTCCATGTTCAGTCACAAACTCAGATTTGTTCTCATCCTTATAGAGCCATTATCAGTGATTCTTAGTTCATCCCAACCAATTCAATTAGAGTTCCGATTCTATACACTCATAGCCCTCAATTCCTTCAATCAGCCCAGTTAGATTCTAATCTATTTACTCTATAACAAAGCAGAGACAGCTTTGTTCTGTTCATAAGCACCGTTCAATAATGCATTTTTGGTAATTTTTCTTTGCACGTGCTCCTGTACTGACTCTCCCTTTCTCTCCACGGTCTAAAGCTGTTAATTGGTCATGACTCTCTCTCTTTCAACTATTCTCTCCACCTATCTCTGACTCTCTCTCACTCTCCTTGAGATTTGCGATCTACACAGCTCCATCTCCGCCGATCAACCCAACTTGGTCGATATGCTCTGTCTGTGTCTTTCGATTTGCTTGCAAACAAATCAATGACTCTCATTTCATCTGGTAGGAATTCTCTCATCTCCTCTCCTATTCTCTTCTCCGTGATTTTTTTTGGTGATTTGGGTGTTGGGTTTCGATTGGGTAAAAACAATCTGGGTTCATAACTATTTTTATGTCCTTAAATTACAAGATGATTTCATTTTGAGAGTGACCCAAATAGTAGATTTTTGATCTTTTTGTTTTTGTTAAATATGTGGAGAAGTGGGTGGAGAAGGGGTGGTCTTTTCCTTAAGGATCTGGTGGTGCATTTTTCCTAAATCCATATGGAGTTGATGTAATGGGGTTGAGACGTTTTGAGAACAATGGGAATGTGGTGGTGTTGGTGGGTGGTTTTTGCTTTGATTTGGTTGTTGAGACCTGAGAGAATGTGGGATTCCACCAAATTAGTCTTTTAGAGTATGGAGTTCCATGATGATTAAGTTAATTTCCAGTGGGTATACTTTGCTTTTAATTGTGGAAACAAATGCAATCGTTTAGGTTGAGGGATTATTTGTGGGAGCTTACTCATTAGGATGTGGACTCCATCCTTGAAGATTTGATGCAGATTGATTGTTGAATGTGCTCTTTGGTATATATAGTAGAGGTAGAAATTGTGGAGGTATTTTCTTGAGTTTATAGTACAGGGTCTTAATTATATAGTTTAGGTTCTTTTTTTCTCATTTTCAACTTTAGTTTAAAGGCTCCTAGAGCTTGATTAGCTTACCCACAAACGAACATAAGTTCAAGGAAACATATACAACTTTGAAAGGATACCAATAATCTCAAAGAGTTTGCATTATTGGACATTGAAATAAATAGGATTTACTTATTGGTATGATTTCGTACTTAGCTTCATAGCAACAAATTTCATTTGTACAAGTTTACCAAATATTTTGCACATTTTCTTCAGAACTTGGTAATAAAAGTCCTAACTAAGAGTGGCCAGCAAGATAGGATAGTGGCAATGGTTTCACAATCTAACTATGTTTCACGTTGCAGCTGTTATACAATCATATTGCTTTCCATTCAATCTGAATGTGATTGTTCATTATGCAATTCAGAAAATTGGAAAAGAGGGGACGTCAAAGCGGTACTGTACATGGAATCTTATAGGCCATAAAAGCAGAAATTACCAAAAGAAGTAACCAAAAGAACTATTAGAAGGTACAATTAGATACTAAATACCTGAGGAGAGCCATCTATCTGTATATTCATCAGTCATATCATACAATTCATCCAACTCTTTTATCCTCTCTTGATTAAGAAAACTGTGCAAACCCTGAAATAATTAAGTACGTTTCAACTTTTGTTCAGAGAGTTCTAACAATTAAATCCAAAAAACTTTGCAGAAACCTGTTACTAAGCAGTAATCAATGGCATAATGGTTCTCTATACAATATATGACAAAAGAAGATGTCAAATCAGAACGAGGTAAGCTTACGTTTACATATTTTAAGATAGGAACTGAGGTATGTTTTATAAGTGCAGTGGGTAACAGTGGGTAAGCTAATCAAGCTAATCAAGTTTGATATGAGCTACAAGTTTGATTTTCTTTGGTTATTTGTTTGGCTCATAAGTGAAGGAAAATATACAGCTTTCAGTTTGCATTGCTATATATATATCTGGGTTAATTTTAAGTATACATGCAGCATTGTTGGATTGCTATAATGTCTACTCGAGCTCTGCAATAAGTATAGATTAGAGCCTTATTTTGCCGCTGAGTGTAATTTTATTTTGTTTTCTTGGCATATCATATGAATGGACTTAGAAAATAAAAAAACGTCGGTTTGGATGCAGTTATTATATAGTTATGATACTGGTAGAATCTTATGTTGTTACGACTGTCATTTAGAAGCCAAGTAGTATATGTCTTCCATCAATACATGCAAGAGCTTCTATTTGTTTTATTTTTATTTTTATTTTTTTCTCTTAATTCTTGATTTGAATAATTTTGAATTTGATAGTAAACCAAATTCAGTCTACTTATTTTGCTATTTCTTTGTTTTCAGTAAGCTCTTTAATCTTTGTTCCTTTGTGGGAGATTTTGATCGGCTTCTCTGTTTTATACCTCTGCAGCTGCTCTAGACCCCTTCGTCTCAACTAGTGAGTAGGCTTTTCAACATATTGATTTGCTTGGTTCGATTGGATTGGATTTCAGAAATTGATTTGGGGGATTATATGTACACATGATGGATAAAGGTGTGATGTTTTGATTTTGTATGGGTTTTATAGTTTTGTTGTTTATTTAATGAGTTGTAGGGTTTGATTATTGGATGATGACCAGCTGTATTATAGAATGTGAGAAGAGATAGAATGTTTGTCCGGACTACAAGTTTGTGCATTGAATATATAGGGTTTGATTGATCTTAAAAATAAAGAAATGGTGTTGGTTTGTGTGGATTTGGTGTGGCGTAGTTTTTATTTGTCATTTGTTTTAACATTGTTGATTGTTGAGGTTCTCAACCTTTTTAATTGATTTCATTGAGTTTCATATGAGCTACAAGTTTGATTTTCTTTGGTTATTTGTTTGGCTCATAAGTGAAGGAAAATATACAGCTTTCAGTTTGCATTGCTATATATATATCTGGGTTAATTTTAAGTATACATGCAGCATTGTTGGATTGCTATAATGTCTACTCGAGCTCTGCAATAAGTATAGATTAGAGCCTTATTTTGCCACTGAGTGTAATTTTATTTTGTTTTCTTGGCATATCATGTGACTGGACTTAAAAAATAAAAAAGCGTCGGGTTGGATGCAATTATTATATAGTTATGATACTGGTAGAATCTTATGTTGTTACGACTGTCATTTAGAAGCCAAGTAGTATATGTCTTCCATCAATACATGCAAGAGCTTCTATTTGTTTTATTTTTATTTTTATTTTTTTCTCTTAATTCTTGATTTGAATAATTTTGAATTTGATAGTAAACCAAATTCAGTCTCCTTATTTTGCTATTTCTTTGCTTTCGGTAAGCTCTTTAATCTTTGTTCCTTTGTTGGAGATTTTGATCGGCTTCTCTGTTTTATACCTCTGCAGCTACTCTAGACCCCTTCGTCTCAACTGGTGAGTAAGCTTTTCAGCATATTGATTTACTTGGTTCGATTGGATTGGATTTCAGTAATTGATTTGGGGGATTATATGTACAAATGATGGATAAATGTGTGATGTTTTGATTTTGTATGGGTTTTATAGTTTTGTTGTTTATTTAATGAGTTTGTGCCGTTGCTGTTTTGACCAACAGTCACTATGTTCGTATTGTTGGGTTTTTTTTTCTTCTGTTGATTGATTAATTAGTTGCTAATGAAATATAGGAAGGAGATGAAAATTCCGCATTTTTGTTTATAGGTTTAGCTGAATTCAAGCTTTTTAGACTTGGTTATAATGGAGCAATAGTTTTAGTGATTATACTAGCAGCTCTCTAATTCAATATTTTATCAGCTAGGTTTTTTATTGAACTGGGAGATCTGCTCTTCGTTCTCTCTCACGTTTGTAGACGATTTCATCTCCGAATTTCAGGTTAGTTCAATAACCATTGATTTCTTTTGTTCATTGCAGATTGATTTTTTTTTTTTTGGATTGTTCGTCATGTTGTTGATTTTGATTTCTGAACAAGTTATTATATCTAAGAGTAGTTTGGTCGACCGACCACTGTTGATCTTCCCATCGGCTTTGATTCTTCTACTTACAATTTTAGGCAAATGGATATATTTTACAATAAATGTTTTTTTCCAATCTTCAGAAAATGGATATTTTTAGCCTACCATTATATTACTTTAGTTGTGAATCTATATCAGTTTTTTTTGTTTATTACTATTTACGTTGATGCATTATGAATGCTATGATCTGTTGGTCAAATGTTTGTAAATCGAGTTTGCTCTTTAGGTGCTTTTGTTTGTGACTGCCTATTTTGGGTCATTATTATTCGTGTGAGTGGCGGCCTAGATTTCCTAGATCCAATATAGTTTTAGGCTATAATTGATCAGTATCACTTTTCAACCTAATTGATTTTTGTAGTTAAGTTAGTTCGCTTTTGTTTTCAATATTTTTAATTATGATAATAAGTTATTCATTGGTCGCATTGATGTTCAGGCATGAGTCGAAAAAGAAGTTGGTCTTTTGTGAACAATCCCGAACAAACCAATTTTACGCCAGCTTCATTCAGCCATATTGAAAATATGAATGCAAGTATAGAAGTAGGATGTTCTCCCAGTAGACGTAGTGCACGACGACCATCGACATCAGATGTTTCAAAGCATTTTAATGATTTTTACATGGGCATGGGAGACAATGTGCAGCATAACTTCGCAGATCATGGTGCATCATCGTCATCTTCCTGTTTTCAACTCGAGGGTACAAGTAACTATTCAAGAATGCCTCTTGAAGTGATAGTCAACTGTGACACAGAATTTGGCCGTGTGCCCATAGATGTCGACAGTGGAAACACATCAGGTATTAGATTAGGTGTCGTAAACGTAACTCTTTTCAATGTTTTGATATGATTATCACATAATTAACAATAATTTTTTTTTCTTGATAGGGAAAAAAAATCTCATGTGCATCTATTTTTGGTCAAGCGTCATAAAATTAGTCGTCGAGGTAAGGAATATTTTGCATTTTGGTTTTCCATTAATTGGTGGTATAATAATTTCTGATCATTAATCTGAACAATTTATCGTTCAGGTGCAATTGTAAATTATGAGGATATTGGCGACGACTCTTACACTTGCATCCATTGCAATGCTTCCTTTTGGGCAAATGAGGCTTTAAAAAAAAAGATAAAAAATCAATTTATTTATACACATTGTTGCCAAAAAGGACAAGTTAAACTTCCACTATCAAATCAAACTCCTGTTATTCTTGAACAATTATTAAATCCAATACATGGTCGTGAAAGCAAACTTTTTCGTGAGAATATTCGAGTTTATAATTCCATGTTTGCTTTTACATCAATGGGTGCAAAAATTGATTACAAGATAAACAGTGGTAGTGCTCCTTATGTATTTAAAATTTGTGGACAAGTATGTCATTTGATGGGATCAGTGTTACCTTCTGCATCTGAATGTCCAAAGTATGCACAATTGTATGTTTATGACACTGGTAACGAGATTTTGAATCGTATTAATGTTGTTGATCCTGATAATGTAAATAAAAAAATCGATGTTGCCATTGTTGAAAAATTAACAAACATGCTTGATGGAATTAATGATTTGGTTCAAAAGTTCCGATCGATCAGGGATGAATATGAAAGAGAATTGTTGCCTAATTTTAGAGTGAATCTACTTGATTGTGAAACAACAGATGGAAAACAATATGAATTGCCGAGTGCTAATGAAATTGGTGGCTTGATTGTTGGTGATATTGGATAATTTAATTCTAACAGAGATATCATTGTTCGATCTGTTGATGGAAATTTGAAACGGATATCAAAGATACATCCTAAATTAATGTCATTGCAATATCCACTGCTTTTCCCGTATGGTGAAGATGGATTTAGAATAGATATGTTATTAGAGTGTACTGGACAAAAGCGTCAGAAGAAAAGGAAAAAATTGACGATGATAAAAGTTGTTCGTTATCAAATCCACGATAGATCAAATGATTCATGTACTTTACTGAAGGGCGGAAGATTGTTTCAACAATACTTGGTTGATGCATATGCGACTGTTGAGGAAAATCGCTTGGAATATATAAGGAATCATCAACCATTATTGAAGTGTGAAAAATGGACTCAGTTATCCACTTTTGTTTCAAATGGTGTTACCCGAGGTTCCGATGTGGGAAAGACAATTTTTCTTCCGAGTACTCACACTGACAGTCCTAGAGATATGTTAAACAATTATCAGGATGCAATGGCAATTTGTAGATATTATGGCAATCCGGATTTGGTTATAACTTTCACTTGCAATGTTAAATGGCCGGAGATTGTGAGATATTTTGAGAAAAAACCAGGGTATAAACCAGAAGATAGACCAGACATTGTTTGTCGAATTTTTAAAATTAAAGTGGATGATATGATTGACTTCATTAAATCTGGCACATGTTTGCACGATTGAATTTCAAAAACGAGGGTTGCCCCATGCTCATTTACTTTTTTGGCTTCAGAGAGGATATAAATGTTACACATCATCGGATATAGATTCCATTATTTCTGCTGAATTACCGGACAAAAACATTATTCCTGAACTTTTTTAAATAGTTAGTCAATTTATGATACATGGTCCATGTGGTCAATTAAATCCAAATTCCCCGTTCATGAGAGACAGTAAATGTACAAAATCCTTTCCAAAACCATACATTTTTGACACTATATTCCATGCTATCAAGGCTCCTCAATATAGAAGACGTGACAATGATTCAAAGTTTGTTTTTAAAAATGGAATTCACATTGGTAATAACTTTGTTGTTCCGTACAATCCAATTTTGTTGTTGAGATATAACGCTCATATAAATGTTGAATCATGCTCTCAAACCATGTTAATAAAATATTTATTCAAGTATATAAATAAAGGTCCGGATAGAGCTCGAGTGTTGGTTCAAGATAATGTGAATGATGAAATTCAAAATTATTTAAATTGTCGATATTTAACTCCGCATGAATTAGTGTGGCGGTTGTTTGAGTTTTCTATTCATTCCAGATATCCTGCGGTGCAATTGTGATGACCCGAACCAGAATCAGAGGTGCGTTTGGCACGATTTTCGAGATTTGAGTTTGCAGTTTTGCGATATTAAGTGGTTTGCCGATTCGATTCGCGACTTTGTTTTTGGTCGAGAATTTGAGTTGGGTGTCTTCACGAAAATTGTAGAGTACGTGATTTCGAGCTCGTGGGCGGTTACGGAAGATTTTTCCGATAACCGAGGAATATTTTATGATTATTTGAAGTTTCAGTTTTCGACGTGTTTATCCGATTGTTTCGTGTTTATCCGAATCGTGAGGGTTATCCATTTCGAATCGTCGATCGACCCGAGGGACGAGTATAAATATCGAAAAGTCGAAAAATAGTCGTGAATTAGTCGGAAACTTCATTGTGAACTTTGACTAAGCTTTGACTTTTGGTTGACTTTCCACATTTGGAAACCTACTGTTGACCCGTGAAGGTGGTGGACGACCCGTTTGACTCGCCGGCTGACCCGATTTTTCCGGCCATCTCCGGCTAGGCCGAGGGTACATTTCGACTCACCTTGAGCTCCTCTTTCATTTCATGTTTGAGTTTGTGTGAATTAATCACGTTTTGGGGGGCTTCGAAGTAGGGCCGATTTGAGTTTGTCGCCGGTATCGGGAGGAGGTCCTCCGGTGGACGACGGTGGTGGTGGATAAGGGGGTTCGACTCCCCTTGTCCTGGGGAGTCTAACCATGTGATCAATTAAGGTTTGGGTTGAGTTTTTGTTGGATCCGAATGGGTGGCCGGAATCTGGGATTCCGTTTGGTTTCGAGGGGTTTTGGTAAGGATGGAGTGGGAATTGGTCTGGGAGCCAGTTAAGAAATGTGTCGGGCTGATCGTGATCTTGAGAACTGGAAGTTCTCCGCTGGTGAATTTCTCCGTTGACGGCGCGCCGCCGCCGATGGCGGCGGTCAACGGTGGTCAACGACGGAGGAGTTGACTTTTTCAGATTTTGATGAAATTAGTGTCGTTTTTCTCGTAATCACGCCCTGGTTATCGTACAGAGGTTTTTGGGTTGATTTGATTAGCCAATTTTCAGTCGAGGTTTCGAGTTGAGATTTTGGGATTTCCGTAATTCATTTTGCACTGCATTTCGTATTTCCGGGAACGGTTGGTTTCCGTGCATCAGTACAGTGTTGAGAACTATGATTTTGATCGGTTATGTTTTATGAATATATTCAGGAGATTGAGATCGAGATCTGGATCGTGATCGTGCTTCAGGCGAGGGATCTTCCGCCGGACCACGAGTGTAGCGCGTGTGCGCGTTTCGAGAGTCTGTGAGTGGACACTTTATTTTCACGGATTGATTGCGAGTCCTTATTTATGATTTACGAACTTGAGCATGCAGATTGATTATGATTTTACGAGCATGTGTTTTATGATTATGCTTATACGAATATACGTATACGAATATATACATATACGTATATATTATGTTTTAAGCATGTGCATAGAAAAGATTTATGATTTGGTTTACACAGAGTACAGTCTCAGTATATGTTGTGGTATCGATACACATTGGCTTATCGGCTGATCCCCGAGTACGCTCCGGGGGGGACAGATATCCTGACCCGAGGCCTTTCTGGCTAGGAATCACGTGTGGGTCTGGGATCCCGTGATTCAGACTGTGCTATCGCGTGGTAGTCCATGAGTGATTCCGCGATTTTATATTGCATGCTCTGTACGCGTGAGGAGTTGGAGTCTCCCTCGTGTACCCGGACACGTGAGGAGTTGGAGTCTCCCTCGTGTACCTTTTCTTTACTTATGCATTTGACTCGCATATGATTTTTATATGTATATATTACTTGGTGAAAGACATTTATTTTCGTCCACTCACTCTAACGTGTTTATTGTCTTTCCCCTGGGCTTTTCGGTTTCCGTGCCCAGTTGCAGTTCAGGTTTTGGTGTTTTCACGTCGCGGTTTGGAGGCTAGTGATCAGAGTTACCTGTGCTTTCCAGTAGGTTCTTGTTTCGCCTACTGATGTGTATATGTTGTATATATGTTACTAGAGGTCGCTCTGATACATTCTGATACCTGTTTATACGGATTTTCTCAGATATACATATATACATAGTACAGTATGTTTACTGTTTATTGATTATATTGATGTTGAGAAATCCGGATGGGGTTGGTGCCCACGGTTTGGCTTTTGTGGCATAGGATGAAGTGTTATTTCCAGGGTGCAGGTTTAAGCAATTCTACGTTAGTAACGAAACTCTGCCGAAATTTTGAAAAATTTTTGTTGGTTCGTATTTTCGAAGGGGTTTGATTCCGGTTTAGGTAACTGAATCGGGATTGGGTCCTTTCAGCAATATTTGAAAATTCACTTGCCAAACGAACAGACAGTTTTTTTTAATGAAGGTCAATCTCTTGAACAAGTCGTAGAAAATCCAGAAAATGAACGTACTATGCTGATGGCTTGGTTTCATGCGAACACTGTTTATAAGGACGCAACTGCTTTAACTTATGCTCAATTTCTTACTGAGTTTGTTTGGGACAAAGATAGCAAAGCATGGTATCCAAGAAAACAGTATGACGTTATTGGGAGAATTGCACACGTACCACCAACTGCAGGTGAATTATTTTACCTACGAATGCTATTGAATATTCATAAAGGATGTCGCAATTTTCAGTGGATTAGAACTGTTAATGGAATTACTTACTCCACTTTTCAAGAAGCATGTCGAGCATTGGGATTACTAGATGATGATAAAGAATAGAATGATGCATTGGTTCAATCTGCATTTACAGCGACTGCTTCTCAGATCAGACAATTATTTGTTACCATTATTCTTTTTTGTGATGTCTCAGATCCACGAGCTTTGCTTGATGCACATTGGTTGAGCATGTCTGATGATATTTCATACAAAATTCAATCGAAATTCAACATGTCCAATCACACCGTACCTGGGGATGATTTGAAAAATTGTGTTCTACACGAGCTTGAAAAATTGTTCAACATGGCATCCAGTTCACTGAAAGATCACCATTTGCCAATGCCCAAAATTTAAAAGTTACAAGAGTTGAACAATAGATTAATGAGAGAGGAATTAGATTTTGATTGTGAGGCACTTAAACGTGAATATTGTGAATTGTTTACTAAATTGAATACGTTTCAAAAAGTTATATATGATGAAGTGATCGAAGTTGTGGAACAAAAAACCGAAAAATCATTTTTTGTTTATGGTAGTGCTGGAACAGGAAAAACTTTTTTGTGGAATACTATAATTGCTAAGCTCAGATCTGAGGGGAAAATTGTTTTGGCAGTAGCTTCATCAGGAATTACTTCGTTATTACTTTCGAAAGGCAGAACTGCTCATTCACGTTTTAAAATAAAGCCAATTGTACATAAAGATTTAGCGTGTTCGATAAATAAAAAATCAGATCTTGCAGAGTTAATTAAAAAAACTGCGCTAATAATCTGGGATGAAGCTCCAATGTGTAATAAATGTGCAATAGAATTATTGGATAAAACTCTTCGCGATATTTTGTCAGTTAACTCTGAAGATCGAAAGAAAGAGATACCATTTGGAGGTAAATCAATTTTGTTCGGCGGAGATTTTAGACAAACTTTACGAGTTATTGAATGAGGAAGCAAAAGTGATATTATTGAGGCATCTTTAAATAATTCATATTTGTGGCCTTATCTTAGAGTATTTTGTTTAACAGAGAATATGAGATTGTTGTCTATCGGACTAACGATTGCAGAAAAAGATGAGATCAAAGTTTTTGCAGAATGGATGCTACAAATAGGTGAGGGTCGATTGCAATCAAATTTTCCTACAAATGATCATGATACATCTTGGATTCATATTCCTGAAGATTTACTTACTGATTCAACTTTAGATCCTATCGAGTCTATTTTTTCAGCTACTTATCCAAACTTTGATTGTAAATACAATAATACATGTTATTTAAGAGAGCATGCCATCATCACGCCCAGAAATGCAAATGCAAATGTACATGAAATAAATAAATATGCAATTAATTTATTGCCTGGTGATAAAAAAACATATTTTAGTTCCGATTCAATTTCATTCAATTCTGCTACCTATAGTGATAACAGTCTTTTATATCCTACAGAATTTTTGAATAAACTTGAATTTAGTGGCTTACCATCACATGAACTTATGCTGAAGATAGGAATGCCAATTATGTTGTTAAGAAATTTAAATCAAATACAAGGTTTGTGCAACGGAACACGATTAATTGTAACAAATTTATTTGAAAAAGTAATTGAGGCAAAAATATTGACTGAGACTAATATTAGGGAAAAAGTATACATTCCAAGGATTGTGCTAATTCCAAATGGAACTAAATGGCCATTTATATTCAAGAGACGACAATTTCCTGTCAGAGTGTGTTATGCAATGACGATCAACAAAAGTCAAGGTCAATCTTTGAATCAGGTCGGAATCTATTTGACTGAACCAGTATTTAGTCACGGACAATTATATGTTGCATTATCGAGAGTTACATAAAAAAAAGGTCTAAAGATTATGATAAATAATGGTAACGATATACCAAATAATTATACAAAAAATATAGTTTATAAAGATGTTTTGCAAAATATAGTACATTATTAGATCAAATACGAAAAGTCAATATTGTTTTTTTTCAATTAATTTTAGAACGTTTATAGAAAAAGAATGTAAATAATTATAACACATTTTTTTAGTGAAATACAAATTTATTTTTGAATGGGTGGCTGTGATTATCAATGGTATTGTGTGCAACACCCTTCAAGTAAACTTTTTGATAATACTGTTAAAGTTAGTCTTTAATCTTTATTGTAGTAGTAAAGTTTAGTTTATGTATAGATTCTGATCGATCTTAAGAGAGATATTATACATGTTAATAAGATTTGGCTTCCAAAGAAATTGTTCTTAGGGTTGTCATAACATCAGTATATTATTGATAAATCCGCCCCAGGGTGGGCAACAACCTAGTCTATTATGTTGCTCACCAACTTCATTCCTAGGTAGATTAGAAATCCACTGTTCTGGATTCAATCAGACCCCACAACGTGCACCATACCAAATTTCTGATTAAAAAACCCAGAAATCGTCCACCAAACCAACCGGAGATAGATGACGTCTCCTCTGTTGACGTCCCTGTTGCCTATAAAAGATGGAATGCAGAGATATCTCCAACTGTTCTTCAAAATCAAGGGCAGATAAGATCTTCGTAGTGAAAGTCTTAGTTTTTTTTTCATTTCTTTGTATTCATATTTATGAAGTTAAGGGTCTATTGTTTTGTTAGGATGAATTAGACAGCTTGATTTTTAAGCCCAATTTAGGAAGGGGTGAGAAAAGAGACTATGGTTGTCATGGTGTTCATGCTGATTAGCTCTGATACATATACTTTTCTATGGTTTTTAGGGGCTATTTTATCAGAGAAGGAGTTTCTGTTAGTTCAAAAGGTAATGATATGAAAGATTGGATGATTTGCTTCATTATTTTACCTGATTCATTGAGGTATTTTGTTTGACTATTTTCTTGGTCTTTGTTAATGTCTATGGTTGGATAAGCTATTCTCTGGTTCATGTCTTTGATTATATCGATGAATGATTTGATAATACCATAGATAGAGTGATATTATAGAAAATCCTGTGCACTGTAATATGCATGAGACTGTAGGAGTATCAATGTGCTTGTGATTTGATAAAGCTTCACTGGTATTGAAGTGTAATTGTAATTTTGACTGAGACTAGGTACCAAAAATTCCTATGTTTTGATAGAAGGTTAGATAGTTTTTAGATAGTTTCTCTACATTAGAACGCTAGATACTTTTTCTCTCCCATTGGTGAATGATGAATCTATATCTGTTTATTGGTGATATAGCTCTCAAGTATTCAATAATATAGTACACACGACATGATTTGAGGCTTAGCAGTTAACACATCTTATGAAGCTTGTTGTATGTGCTGCTTTATACATTTACTGTATATGCTGCTATGTATACAAAAATTAATTTTATATGTGATAGCTTACTTGAGTGCACTATTTTACAACACCAAGTATATATAGAAAAACTAATACTCACACATAGCTAGCTGTGCTAATTATACGCTGTATAGTGCTGTTATATATATAAAAAAGTATAGCTGCTTCTAATAGTTACTGGTGTCTTGCTGTAGGTGTTGCTATATATACAAAAATTAATTTTGTATAGCTATATGAAAACAGTCCCACATTCTCATGTTTTTAAATTTTTCCATGTAATATTGTATTTGATTTAGTTTACTGCATGCAGTACTTGTGTATTGAGTGTTTGTTAATTTGGAGCCCCTTCATAATGTATGTAATTTGTTAGGCTGGCACTAGATAGATTCTGCCTAATATTTTTAATCGTATGAAGCTTTTGGTCCTATGTTCTTTTAATGCAACATTTGTCATAAATAGTAATTTGTAGCTTTTTTCTTAACTGCAAGTTCTCATAATTGGCTCTGTTTTGAATTTGGGGGAAGAGGTGACAAACTGTTTGCTGAAGTTTTTGATAACACTGGTAAGAAGAGCTGTTATGCATACAGTACATAGATCATGTGAACTTTGTTTAAATGTGTAATTATAGTTTTTTAGATCATAAGTCAAGTGTAGTTTTACATAGATGAAGCTTGCTGTACCCAAACATAAGTATTGAATAGCTAAGATGAGATAAAAAAATGATATTATATCTATATGAGATAAAAAAATAATTTAGTATGCCAAGAATGCTACTATGCAAATTGCCAGGAACAATAAATGGTCTCCATTGTGCTATACTGGTATTGTTCCTTCATACTAAGTATAGCTTTGTCTCAATTTTTTAGCTATACAATTACATATGTTTATGTATAGCATACTGTTGTACTGTTCACTTTACTAATTTTGATTTCACAATAAATGGTGGATGAAACTTTGAATAACTTGGATGAAACAAAAAGTGATTTAATATCTATATGAGCCAGCTCTACCATGTAATAATTTTGAACTGGTGTACTGATGTATACTCCCATTGTTTATTAAGTTCATAAATTGCTTTGAAATCGCTTATTTTTTCCATGTTGACATTTATGAGGAATTTTTTCTTCTTCTAATTTCTAGGTTGATTCAAGATGACAAAGTTGATCAAGGACATCAAGGCGTTTACGATTGGGATGACTATCAGGGCACGTATTGCGCTGGAGAGGAGGCCTCGAGTGTTCGACAGTCCTAAATATGATGGACTCCACTATCTCTTAGTGGATGAAGAGGTAAACTGAAATTTCATTTGTCACCTCCAGATCATATGAAGGCTGTATGCTGATCATTTTTACCATCGCAACTGATTTTTTTTTATTCACTTCAGAACTCTAAACATCTATTATTGAACTGTCTGCAGGGATCCTCAATCCTTGCTATGATTAATGAATGCTGTTATGAACATGTGCCAAACCTGATGACTGTAGGAGAGGCGTATGATATTTCATGGTTTGGTTCGAAGAAGGATATTGCTAGACAGAGAATTTCCAAACTTGATGTCATTCTGAACTTCACTGCAAAGACAGAATTCAAACAAGTTGAAAATGATGTCCCAAAAATTCTAAGATATGCTTTCAGGTTCCTTGAATTTTCATTGCTGGCTTATGAGGCAGAATTTCAACCCTTACTTGCTGGTAAAACACTAAACATAATTACTGTTAGTATATAATCTTCATAGAAGCATACTAACCCTTTTGCTTTAACAATTACAAGATTTCTATGGATGCATCAAAGTTGTGAGGGAACCGCAGCTGGTGGAAATAAGGAATTCGATAAGGAGATGAGGACTGATATTATCTTTGTGTTTATAGGATATTCTATTTGCACCCTTATTAGCAGTCATTATATACAGTGTATAGTTAAGGAGACATGGTCTCATTTTTAATAAGAAGACATGGTGTCAGGATTTTTAACAAGGAGACATGGTGTCAGGATTTTTAATGAGGTTTTTTCATGTTTAGTCTGGTGTGTGTCCTCCTTGATTATGTTCAAAGCATGCTTATGATATCTACAAGTTTTGACTAAAAATAAGTATAGTCATCCCTCCTCCTCTTCTGATATTATCTTCGTGTTTATAGGATATTCTATTTGCACCCTTATTAGCAGTCATTATATACAGTGTATAGTTAAGGAGACATGGTCTCATTTTTAATAAGAAGACATGGTGTCAGGATTTTTAATAAGGAGACATGGTGTCAGGATTTTTAATGAGTTTTTTTCATGTTTAGTCTGGTGTGTGTCCTCCTTCCTTATGTTCAAAGCATGCTTATGATATCTACAAGTTTTGACTGAAAATAAGTATAGTCATCCCTCCTCTTCTATTTCTCTACTAATTTGTTTTTGTATCCTGCAAATCGCCTTCTCTTTTTGTTTGAGGTTTTGAATTTGATATGCATCTCTGGTAAGTGTTAATGTCTGTAATAATGTCTAATGTTGTCTGATTTGCACTGTAAGCATGATATCATTCAATATGCTGTGAGCACTAGGAATAATTACCTAGGAAAATAATGAGACTGTAGGTATGTGAGAATTATGGATATTTACATTTAGTTTCCTTTGACGTCAAAATTCTTCACTGATGTTTGGTGTCTTAAGGCCATCTTTAAGAACTTTGCAAACTAGGTACTGCAAATAATATTGACTTCACTAATATTATATATTGGATTATCAGGAGAGAAGAAGTAAGGATCGCATTGTGGGGAGATGTTGCAAAATCGTTTCCTATCCAAGAGGTCAGTGAATATCCTGAACCAGTACTTGTAGCCCTCACCGGAATGCGGATCACTAAGTTTGAAGGTATTATGGCCGAGTTATTAGACATAATTTGTACATCTCTGACATGCTAGACATCAACTCTTTCTATTTTTAATTTGCTTTTTGATGTTGATGAAGGACGTCTGAGCGCATCCAGCATAAATCATACATGCATCATTCTAAATCTAAAAATCCAATAGACAGCCCAGTATAGAACTGAGTGAGTACTATAGGCTAAAATTACTGGTTATGATTATGCAATGAAAGATATCATTTTGATAATTTTGATTGTGCCATTTTCTTCTGACAATAAACTTTCTCCAATCTTAGGTTCTCAAAAGTGGGGGACAAGGTGAGGGTCTTTGGTGCATACTCAAAGTTAACATTGTCGGCGGAGATCAACAAAGTGGACAAAAGAACTGTCGTTGAGCTAAAAACACTAGATCCTGCAATCCACGTGGTACGTAACAATGCACCTTATCTTCAAAGATATTTAAAATGACAAAACTTGAAGTCATTAAGTTTGTTTATTTGCACTATATCAATTGCTTAGCTCTCTGTAGTGTCTAGCATATGATTTGTGGCAACTCTCATATGTAGCTTTATGATTTTAATCGACTAAATTACTATTTCAGTCCAAGTCAATGTATTGCGTTGCTGTTGTGGCAAAGTTTTTTGCAGAAAAAGGATGGTGGTACAACTCCTATTCTCATGACAAGTGCTACAAGGTTATGTTGAAGAGCGAAGAAGCTGAAGATAATTATTTTTGTTCTGCTCATGGCCAGAACAAGCCCAAAAAAAAGTAACTCCATTGCTTCATTCCCACACATGATTTTGTAAATTCCTGCTCCATTTTAACATGAATTTTATTTTCTCGTACTCATTGATGCACGTATACTACTATATCATGCAGCTACAGGGTCTTCATGATTATTGAAGATGATCATGACCAAGCAAATCTCACTCTAATGGGAAGATCAACAGAAGAGTTTTTCAATGCAACATGTGAGGAGCTATTGGAGAAGAGATTCTACCCTATAGAAGAAACCCTTCCTCTCGAGATCAGTTCGAAGGTTGGTGAGAAGTTCTTCTTCGAGATAAGCATTAACCAGCGCGGTCAATTTTTCCTGAGGGCCACCCGTGAAAATCAAAGTGCTGACAAGAAAGCCACTGCAAATGAACAGTTTTCACAAGTAACTGAAATTGAAGAGCAAAAAATTGTTTCTCAATGAAATGCCAAAAAAGGGTAGCAAGTAGGAATACATTTGTCAAATACATTGTTTTGGTGCTTTGAATCACTGTAATTATAATTTGAATACAAACTTTGTCTATATTTTCAGGGATGAAGATGCTGGCAGTTCAGCAGCATAGGAACTGATTTCGGAAACAAGAGGTACATCTGTCTATCTCCTCAATTTGATACTGTTGTTCCTGAACATGTACAATAAGTGTTCTGCCATAGTCCTGTAGTTGATCAATGTTATTGAATGCTTCAATTTGCCACAACTATGATACTGATGTTCCTCTCTACTTCCTTTATTTTTTGTCTCTTCATTTGACTGGTTCTATATTTTCAAATTAGTTGTTTAGATTGTTGAATTGTTACAACTTATTGTAGGTGCAAGAATGAACAAGCAGAATTGAAATGTAAGGTGCTTTTTGGTGAACAAATGTGTATCTGCTTTGTGGTGAAATTGAGAAGATGTTTTCGTACACCTGTATTTGGTGCTTTTGCTAAGTGTGTTTAGGTAATTATTAGTGTTGTTGCTATTTTGGGAATATATAATAAGATATTATGGAACCACCTAAGGTTGCAATCTAGATGACTTTTTTGATCTGGAGGTTAGCTGCTTTGTGATTCTGATATGTAATCAAATTCTGATATTGATTCACATGTAATGTGAAACTATGTACCAATGTTGTAATGTCTGTAAAATATAGGTAATTTTTGCTTTCTAACAACATTATTAGACTTCTATTACTATTCTAATATCTGTAATATATATGACTTAGGTTCCATAAACTTGAAGCACTTCTTAGGTTCCATAAACTTGATGACCAAGTAGCTTGATATTTCTGTTTCCATTTTACATTTGAATCCTTTGCATCATAAGTCAAAACTTGTGGGATTAGATCAAACAATTTTTTGAAATTAGCAATAAACAACTTTTCGTTTTGTCTTAACGTTCAACCGCCCCAGAGGCGTGGTCATCCACCCAGTGTGTGTGTGTATATACATATATACATAGGCACATTGCAGGTCTATTGAGTCGATACCCGAACCATTGTTGCTTTAAGCTTAAAACCAGACCTTTGCTAGCTCCCTATTGAATAACTGTATCAGCATTCAGCACAAAACATTTCTTCAATTGCAAAACCCTTGAATGCAAAGGCTTTAACATCCAGCTCCCTTTCTAATTCTCCTGTGTATATTCTTGTTCTCAAAAACCAAAAGATAAAAGACAAGGTAATTAAACTTAAAAAACTAAGCAGTCACCATCATCGTGTATTTCATGAATTCAAGGACCGTCATTTATTTGAAGGGCTGTTTTGATCTTCTGAATGGTGGAGGTGATGAGATCAACAACAGTATTAACCGATTGCATGGTAAGCTTGGATGTCGTTTCGCCATCATCACCCACGATTTGGAACCCAACTGTCAGAAGGCATCCACCATCATCACCGCCATTTCCTTCTGCATTGGCATACTCAGACATACCACAAGGCAGGATTGCAAATCCTGATGGCAAGAGTTCTACATACATAGAATCACCCCCGTCGCACACAACGCTCATCATCAATGTTGAACTCGTTGAAGCTATAGGTGCATACACAATTACCGACCCTGAAGCGTCTGTCCTAGTCTCTTGGAACATGAGCATGCTATCATTGTTATTGGCATCAATACCCTGAAATTACAAGATGACATATTCATGAACAGATATAGTGAAGTAGCATAGAACAAAATTAAAGACAGTAGTTTAATGTTCACCTTGGCATTAAGGAGAGAAATATTGTTGCCGCCTCTGTGATCCTTGTCAATCTGAACCATGGCTTGCAGTGGACGGCAACTGACCAAAATGTCCCATTTCCCCCTTAATTGCCAGTCTCGTAAGAAATCAAACAGTCTTGCCCTTGACAGCGGCATAAAAACAGTTGTTGCAGCACTCAATACAAAGCCAGATGGCTCACCAATTTCTGAACTGGGACGGACCATAACCCTCACGGTGTCACTAACATTATCCACACACAGTATGTCCCACTGACGCACTGATGAGCCAGAAACTCCAGAACAGAAGCTTGTCATCATACGCTGAGCCAGCCTCAGCATGCTTTTTTTAGTATTCATACTCAAACCTGCTGAGGAACACATAGTATATATATTCAATATGACATATCAAACATTACAAATAATCTAGTGATGCGCACTAATAATGTTTACCTCTGGAAACTTCATTACTGTTGGTAGAGGACACGAGGAACGCCAACGACTCACATTCCCTCTGAAGAGTGGCAAGCCACCTCTGTGCACCATAGGCCATACCGGAACGTAGTAATGGCCGCAATAGCTGGTGAACGCTACTTTCATTATATTCTACATGTTCTATCCAAGTCACCTGCAAATAAATCCATCAGTCTTGCTAGCACGCAGATATATATATATATATATATATTCCAAGCTAATGTCCATTAAAGAGAAAAATCTCAAAGAACCAAATGAAGAATGGTGATAAATATCACTAGAAATAGCTACTACAAGAGCATGTGCTCTCTATTAATATACTTTCTATTGACCAAACGTGGAAGCTCAACATACTTCTTTGTTAACATTTAGTAGCAAGCTGGCTTGCCCTACCACAGTGACAAATATATTAGTTTCCTTTTTCTCAGAGGATAACCAAACTAAACATTGATCACCATGTGCATGCAAAATATAGAGAGGAAATAGAGAAGCATCGGCGAAAGACAATTAGAGTGGAGACAATAACACCTAGAGATGAGTTAACATCAGGTTTAATGACTTTTAATCTGAGATAGCACCAAAAACAAGCTTGTGGAAAAGATAGAAGAGAGGAAGTCAAAATCCAGGACTGTAGAGAAACCAAACACTATCTTAACTTGCAGTATCACATTACATGGAGTTCAATCTACAACAGTACAAGACGAGATCCAGGTCATTTAGTCTCGTGCACAGTAAAAAAACCTCAAGAGACAGAAAAGGGATAGGAATAGAAGCATCAAATTCATAGTTTATGTCTTGAAATTTCCAAGGCTGAATTTCACCTGCACGTAAACCTTATGTGTGTATTCTCTTTAAGGCTGTAATTAAACTATGAGCATCCTTGATTTCATCCTCTCAAAATTGAGGAAGCATCTTCTTCAGTAAAGAACAATAAAGAATGCAGATTTTTATGGGCACATTACATTACAATAGGGCCAACCCATCAAAGGAAGTAAAAGTCAAGTTAAGCTAGGACTAAGATGATTATCTGCCAATAGTTTCACCTCAACAAACCGATTTTATGCAGTTCAACTACCTCATTGAAAATATAATATTTGGAAATTTTACCAACAAGCCGACTCATAGCTATCATACAGACCATGAAACTAAGTTAAATCTAAAAAAAACATTAATATTTACCTTGGAGTAACCATTGGGCATATCCTGCACAATGAAGCCAGACGGAAGTCTCCGGCAGTTTACAAATAAATTTGCTTCCGAAGCATCTTGACTGATGTCAATGGAGACATCAACCACAGCCCATACACCCTCTGCATGCTGTTTGGATAGACGGAGGAACTTCAGTGGACGGACTGGAACCAATGGGGAAAGCACTTGGAGCTCGGCGTGCATCTACAAAATAAAGTCTCCCTGAGTTCCATTGATCCAATCTAACAAGTAAAGTCAGAAATAAGTGACAAAAGGAAAGAAAGACTCACCACTTGAAGTGTACCATTTCTGGTTCCATTCATGCCACTGGCAAGCATGCCAACAGTGGAGGCTCTAGCAACCAGAGTAGGAAACATGTCTGTCCACCGATTCTGCTCAAACAAAAGAAACCATTAACTGAATTCATACAGGTAAACTCAACCATCAAACTGTGCCACATGCATCATCTTAATCTATATCTACCAAATTAAAGTTCAGACAAAAAGTCAGAAACAAAGAGCAAAATAGATACCGCATCCATCATAGTCTCTACAAGATCCGAGCTGTTTATGATCACCATACTAGTGTCCCTTGAAGCATCCGATACAAAGCCATTCGGTCTAGTACTTAAACAAGAAAATGTCCTGTAAAGCTCGACGTTTAATGTTTCACTTCCACAGTCAGAATTCTTTATCCAGAGAGGGGCATCTGCTTGAGCCATCCTAACCAATTCATCCATAGCTTCAAGTGCAAGCTGGACAAATGAAGATCTGTCGTTGATATATTGCATGTCAGTTGGCATGCTCATTGCAGGTTTAAGAAGTGGCATAACGCTTGAAGAGCTTGCAACTCCACCACCTAGATCAAGTCCCATTGATAATCCATTGCTGCCTCCAGCATGGAAACCACCCATCCCATTTATTCCCATCGCCAGGTCCAGACCGCCAGTTGAGCTTGAAAGAGAGGGGGCAGTGGCCAAGTTTGAAATGGGCCTGCCCAAGAATTTTTGTGCCAAAGTACATATCCTGTTCAGTTCATCACTGAGTCGAGCATTCTCAATCCTCAGTTGGTGTTCGTCAATGAAAATTTTGCCTGGAATGGCAGGGCCACCACAATTGTGGCATGTTGGATTTGATATAGCATCCTTCATCACACTATTCTCAGCTCGGAGCTTGTCATTCTCTTGCCTAAGTATTATGTTCTCATGGCGCTCCAATTGTGTCTGATTCATTCAAATAATTCATTTACATGTCAATCATCTAAACGAATCAAAAATCAAATGTAATCATCTGAAAGAAGACTAAAATTTAAAAGAAAGCTATCGACCTTCATTTGTGTTCTTCTGTTCTGGAACCAGAACTTGACTTGCTTGGTCTCCAAGCCAAGCTTCCTGCTGAGGTCTAACCTTTGCTTCTCGTCAGGGTGTGGGCACTCCTTAAAGAAACTGCACCCCAAAATTAACTCATCAACAACAATATCAAAGGAAAAATCATAGTAATAAGTTACAATCGAGAGAGTAAAGGAATCATACGCCTCCAGTTCTTGAATTTGGGTAGGGGTGTGTCGGTGATACTTCTTCTTCCTTCGAGGCTGATCATCCTCGTCACCGGGGTCTTGATCATCGCCGGAAGCCCCATCAAAATGATCACTGCCTGACCGGCTCTGATCAAATTCTTCTTCCCTCAACCTCCCAACAACTCCGGGGTCGAAACTCTCAGCGATCAGGTCAAGTTCACTATGGCCATCCATGTTTTGCTGCCACCAAAAAACACAAAAATCAATAGTGTCAAGCACAACACCAGTAACTTGAAAATGAAAATGAACATGAACATGAACACAAAGTAAATAAAGGACAAATATAGATAAAAAGCATACTACAGAAAGAGAGAGGGCAGATGAAGTCTGCATTGAATTGGGAATAAAGTGAGGTTGAGCAATGGCAACCCCACTGCTGTGTGGAGCAATCTCAGCCATAACTCTTGAACCCCCAACACTATTACCACTGGTGATCATACCTCAAAAAGTCCAAAACACATCAAATATTACAGAGGAGAAACAAAAACCAAAAATCTTTTATATGAAAAAAAATCTCTCTTTCTTTTCCTCCATCTGAATTTGTCTGGCTCAATTTGACCTTTTGTCTCTGCAGGTTCTTTTGGCTATAGTCACTATCACTATCAAAAACGCATGTAAAACAGAGAAAAAGAATAATAATCTCAACTTTTCCAAATTAAGCTAGGCATTGAAAAGGTGGGAGATTTCGATTCCTAGGTAGAAACAGAAGAAATTGATGCTTCCTTCGTCAACTTCCATGCAAGACTCCAGAATTTGTTTTCAGACAAGAATAGAGAGAGAGAGAGATGAGAGAGAGAGAGGGAAAAAGAGAGAGAGAGAGAGAGGAAGAGGACAAGACAAGGCCTTTTTTGCTCTTTGTGATTCCCAGTTCAGACCCAACCGAAACATAACCATATACACAATCACATCATGGATTTATATATTGTTGCTAAAAGAAAAACCCTAAATTTCCTACCTTTTTTCTGGACCTCTCTTGACTAATTGTTTGGCAGGATTGAAAAGGACCCAAAAATAAAATAAAATAAAAACAGGGCATTATAAAATGACAAAACCTACAAGGGTCTCAAAGAATATACAGAACAGGAAGAAGAAGAACAGGCCATTGGAGCTAGCTTATCTCACATTGCATGACTTCTACAATACCAAAATCCAAGCAAGAAAAATAATAATTAAAAGACCCATCTGGACCTCCCTCTCTCACTCTCTCTCTCTTCTCTATAATGTTACAGATAGACAGTTAGATGGGCATGCAAGCTAAGCAAACCAACCCCAGTACAGAAAAAGGTTTTACCTTTAATTTTAAGTTTTGACAGTAAGCAAATATATTAAAGACTGTCTTTATCACACAGCCAACAACAATAGCAGCAAAGTTTAATGGATTTTTGCAGATCCTCCCTCTCCCTCTCCCTCTCGCTCTCTGGGATCTGTGGAAGAGAAAGAGACAAATTAAATATAATAAAATACAGTACTGTACATTTGTTTATTGCATCACAAAAACATAAATAAATAATAAAACCAGGACTTGAGAGAAAGAAAGGTTTGGAGCTGACTTGCACAGACCTGAGGAAGAAGAGGAACAAAAAGAAGATGAAGAAGAAGAAATAAAAAATGAGTCAATGGAGATATTGTTGATAAGGAGATGAAGATTTTCTGTTGGACTGAAACAAAATCTCAGAGACCAAATCTCTCTCGCTCAACAAGGTTTAGAGAGAGAGAGAAACAATATGTAAAATTGTTAATGCAAAAATAAATATGGAGGAGGGTGGTATATAAAGAAGAGGAAAGACAAGGGGCGTGAGTGTGGCCCACAGGGTTCGTGAAATCCGCCACTCGTGATGAAATTCGAGAACGTTGGATTTTCTTTGACTAAGAAGAATCGGTTGTGTTGGACGCATGGTGGTGCGTGCGTTTTAATTACGTGCGGCCAATGACACGGAGAGTTTGGAGGGTAAGACGGTCAAATCGAGAGAAATTCTTGTAGATTCCTTAAATTAGGCCCCCACCTAGACTACAGTTTGGTACTTTGCTTTGCTGTACCACAGCGTATGACATCACTGCCCGAAAATCATCTGCTAATTGCAATATCCATTTTTTTTAATTTCATTTTGAACAAATTTGATTTCCTTTTAATCGGATGAGAATGAGCAAGGATTCTCGTTTGAACCGGACAGAATAACTATAAATTCGTTGTAAGCATTGTAATTTGTATAGAATATGCATTATTGTAAGAAACTTAACGATGGAAACACCATGTCTTAATTAATGTACACATATATTTAAAAGATTTGAGTGTTTGTTTTGACCGGAGACCGCAAACTAAATATATGATGACATTGACCAAATATCATTTTCAAAAAAATTCATTTTTGTTAATCCAGGCGCTCGTCCATGAATGTACCATTTTTATGTTTTGGTCTTATATATCTTCGTTACATTTGTAAGGAAAGACATCTTCAATGGAATGTGCATTTGTAACATTGAATGCATATATAATATTATGTTTAGAATGTCTTTTGTATCTTCGTGGTCATCATTCAATTCTCAACCTTTCTATTTTATTCGTATTTTGCATATATCCGAAAATATCATGAATGAGTATCCTGGATGCACTTTTAAATATCCAAAAAATAAATTTAAAAACACTTGTCGACTGTTCTGTTTTATATATTTGAAGAGTAAATATAAACATAATACTACAATTGAAACAATGTAAATGAGTTTGGCACTTTGACATAGTTTTATTAGTAAGCTCACAAAGCCTTCCCATTTTTGGTTGTATTTGTATTTGATAAAAGAGTGGAAAATCCAACACTTATATGTAAGCTGAGATGTTATTTTCAGCTAAGCTGTAGCTCAAGGACATATGTGTATTATGTCTAACACATTTAATCCGTAGAAAGATCTGAATTTAATCGATTAATCTATGTATATGGTTGAATTTAGTTATTAATTTGAATACAGCTCCCCCCCCCCTAACCTAAATTTTGGAATCATTATTTGTAACTTAATTTTTAGTGTAAAATTTCAAATCTTGACCCCTCTCTTAAATTTGTACATCTAACTCTTAATCATTAATAAACTTATTTGAAAAAAAATTTAGCCCCCTTATTATAAAAATTCTAACTCCGCCCTTGTCGATGTATTGATCGTAACTTCACATACAATGGACACTTAGGTACGTATTATGTTTTCTGAAATCTTAATATTTAAATCCTCAAGTTATATGTGACGTCATATATGACGATATTTAAAAGTATATATAGTCTTCATATATGGAAGGAAATCAGACAGAAAATCTCCATATATAATGTCATAAATGGAGATTACCATATTACGAGACCTAATAATCAATTTGATTCTCCATCGGGTTGTTCGATCTTTAATTTTTTTGGCACTGCTTTCTCCACTGGGATTACACTACACAAATTCATACAATCTTATACATAATCTTGTGAAACAGAAAATTTTTCCCAAGGATATGTTTTGAGCAACGTTCATAATAAACTAACTATTAAGCAAGGTCTTACACAGTACTTACATAGCTAGCCTAAACTAACTATTAGCCTCGTTTAGATTATAAGTTTGATTATTAACAATCAAAAAAGTACTTACATAGTTAATTCGAGACAAGTTAATATCGATCCATAAAGTCATCATTAAACTAGAGTTGTACATAAGCTTCTCAAGCTCAGCCAGAAACTTAGCTCTGATAATGATTTCATTAAAATAAGTACCTAAGATCACTTAAATCCCACGTGTATTTCCGACTATTTCCTCCATTTTTCCAACACACAATTGTAAAGGAAATAAAAATGGAGTAGTGAATTCACAGAATTGTAAAGAAAGGTGCCAAATTAATTTCAGCCTGCAAACAAATGATATGGGCCTCTCCAATCGGATCCGGGCTACATCCAGTGTTACTATTTTGTCGTGAAAGTCAAGCGCCTCCAAGACTGCGTGAAAACGCCAAATCCAAATAGTTCGATCATCTTCGTCGACGTCGCCAAAAAAAATCAGTTCTTACCATTTTTAGGGTTTTGCGTCTCTGAAACAAAGTGCAACACAAAGCAAGAAGCTGCAGCCATGGTTCTCAAGCACGTATACTCTCACTTTGTTCCTGCTTCATTTCACTTTCTACTATTATTTTATTTGCTTTAGTAATTGATTTATTTCTAGGGTTTTATGATGAACGCGTAGTTAGCTGATCGATGACAACGTGTAGATCGACAAGGTCATCATCGTCTGGATTTGTATTCATGATGGTGGATGGATTCCTATGATTGATGTTTATTGAGAGCACCCCCATCTGTAACTCGTTTTTGGTTGTTGAGAGAAAATGACCATCATCTCAGAACCTTGAGTGTAATAGTTGATGGCTTATCTAGTTCTCTCTATGTTAGTTGTTGATGGTCCTTCGAGTCACTTTTGATGGATAAATCAATCCTCTAGGTGCCTTTATTTAGAGTAGGACATTGGATCTAACTTTCATTTACTTTCCAAGCTAGCCGGATATAACTATTCACTATGGCCTTTTTCCGGCTTTGATTGTCTTTACTTTGAGATATTCAGTAATTTGATAACGATTTTCTCACCATTTGTGATTTTGTTTCTCTAACAGACCAACTATAATGAAATGAGTTTGGATGAGTACGCTAGACTAAGTTTCCACGGTAACCATTAGGCCGTTAGTATGGTAGCTGGAAATTTGTTCAACTCTGACCTAGCTAGCATTCGTACGTAGCATACACAATTTCTGGTATCCATTAACAGGTTATGGATGACAGGACTGAACTATGCCGCTTCAGTGGGGCTAAGATCTACCCTGGTAAAGGCCATCAGATTTGTTCGCTCCGATTCCCAGGTAAGAAGGGAACAACCTAATATCATCAAACTTTGTAAATTAAGCATGAAGCATTCTGGCTCGAGTGTTCTAACTATTTTAACATCCTTTAATTTGGATCAATTAAGGTATTCCTGCTTGCCAATTCCAAGAATAAGAGGTACTACTTCCACAACAGACTGAAGCCAGCTAAGATTGCTTGGACTGCCATATACAGAAAGCAACACAATTAAGGTATTCCTGTTTGCCACTTTCTCTCTTTTGTTCACTTGATCATACCATCCTACCCACAAAGTCGATATATAAAAAATTCACATCGATCAATCAAGCACCCAAAAACAGTAACAGAAATGCCTGGTGAAGCTGAAGACATGGAAAACAGAAGAAAACTCTGTTTGGAGCCGAAATAAAATATTTATTATTGGGCTTTGAGGGCTAGATTAGGCGAGCGACTCAAGAAGAATATGGAAGTCCAGGTTGTAATGGGTTTAAAGGAAATAATGTTAAAGATTGATCCATGCGGCTTGTTTTTTTATCTAACATTCCTTACAGTGGTTAGAACTCTGTTGTGAGAGTTATTCATAACTATCGGATGAGCTTTATTGAGATGTATTGCAAGTCTAATTACCGATACTAGAAGAGTTCCAAGTGAAGTGGAACGCGGATATGAAATTCTATATAAGGAGTGGAAGAGCGATTGGAAAATGATCCTCGATCAAATACATATGTTGCTCTCAGCAAACTTTTCTTCTCATCACGAGAAAACCCCTTGCAACCAGCGATCAAGAGAGTTGTCACCCGAAGAGCATGAGATTTTTGTTATTTAAGGACGCAAAAACCTGCAACCGGCGATCAAGAGGCTTATCACCAGGAAGAGTGTGAGTTTTGAGGTTCAAGGACGCACAACACTCTTGTGTTCTCAACACTGCGTCAATGAGATTGCTCTGCTTTACACCAGGAGAAGTGTAGAGTATCGATTTCTATGGCTCAACTAGAGACATGAAGAAGAAAAGAAGAAAAATGCTAGCTTGGACAAGTCTCTTCCTACCTTTGGAAAGAAAAGTTCCGGTTTGTTTCAACCAACTACGTTAGAACCTATACCTGAGAATCAAGCGCAGCACGTTGCCACTTTAGATATCGCAAACGACGCAGACATGAAGGCAGAGAAGACTGAAGAGGGTATCGAGGACAACGATGAGGGACTAGTAGATTATGGTGAAGACGAGGAGGAAGAGATGCAAGAATACATGGATGAGATAGATACTAATATTATTATGGTGTTTGTCTTACCCTTCAATTTTGCAAGACCTTCAACAAAAGCAATAAAGGTCGATGTTAACCCAGTAAAAAGTGTGAACAACTTGGCAACCAAAGAAGAGTTATATTATCCGAACAACAGTCGCTCGCCAAGCAATCAGAGGTTGACTTGTCTTTGAAGAAGGCATATATGATGTTCACGAAGCCTACCCTGAATATGGCCATGCATATTCGATCATTATATATCACATGGAAGGTCCAAGGAGTTCAAATTAATAAGCTTTTGGTGGATTCAGGGGCAGTCGTCAACATTATAACCGTCAAAGAAATGGCACTACTGAGCATTCCCAAGTCCGCTATCCAAGAAACAACCTTGAATGTTCAAAATTTCCAAGGTAACATCTCCAAGACTTTGGGAATTATCTTCCTTCATGTGCAAGTGGGACCAGCCGCGGGCACATACACATTCTTTGTAGCAGAATATACAACATTATATAGCACAATCCTAGGACAAAATTGGATTCACAGAAGTTATTGTGTACCCTCTTCTCTTTATCAGCGGATGATGTTTTGGAATATGGAGTCAGGCAAAGTAGAAGTAATTGACGCCGATCCTCGTCCTTACTCCATATCTTCTAATGCTTTGGATGCCAAGTACTACAACAGTGACCTACGACCACTAGAGGTATGTGGCGTAGATAACAAGGGTCGCCCAGTTGGTGTAACGACCTATGAATTAGCTCAATGGGGTATCATCCAGGTAGGCGAGGGCAGTCGTCGACCTTACACCATTGAGCTCTCACTCAGATCATCCCAATGTTAGGATCTCTATCAAGTATAGAGACTGAGGCTTGCTACTCCCTGTATGAACGATTCCACAATTTTCTAATGGAGAGTCAAGTCTACGAGAGTGTTCCAATGATTGCAGCATTGAAATACGTGAATGATGACGTACTGCGAGAATCAGATGAGCAGGAGGAAATCAAATTAGCTCCAGCATCTTTAGATGACACGCTTCTTAAAGTTAAAGATCCTATCGAAAAGATTAATCTTGAGACTTCGGAAGAGCCAATGACTGTGGCTATAAGTACCTTCCTGGAACCAGAAGAATAACAAAAGCTCATTGAATTGTTGAAGAAATACGCAGATTGTTTTGTAGAGAAGTACGAAGACATGCCAGGCTTGTCGCCAGACCTAGTGTGCCATAACTTACCTATCTTAGAAGACAAGAAACCTATGAAGCAAGAGATGTGTCGTATGAACACAGAGACAACAATTCTAGTCAAGGAAGATATTGAAAAAATGCTTAGATCAAGCATTATTCGAGTAGCCAAATGCAACGAGTAACTTTCCAACGTGGTCCTGGTGAGGAAGAAAAATGGGAAGATGCGAGTCTGTGTTGATTACCGAGACCTTAACAATGCAACGCTGAAGGATGCATACTCGATGCCAGTAGCAGACTTGTTGGTGGACTCAGTCGCTCACCATGAAATGATATCATTCTTAGACGGAATAGCTGGATACCATCAAATTCCAGTGGTGGAAGTAGATAGGCACAAGATAGTGTTTCGGTGCCCAGGTTTTGCAGGAGTATTTGAGTATGTGGATATATCATATGAATATGCAGGGGCCACCTATCAGCAAGTTATAAATTTAATATTTCATGACCTCGTAGGAAAATCCATGAAAGTTTATATCGATGACGTGGTAGTCAAGACGAAGTGCAAGACAGACCATATCAAAGACTTGAGGCAGGTGTTCATTCGAATGAGACAACATCAATTAAGGATGAACCCAACCAAATGCATTTTTGGAGTACAACAGAAGACTTTTTGGGTTTCTTGGTCCATCAAAGCGGAATCGAGGTCCCAGATGATAAGAAGGAAGTAGTCTTAAGTGTAGTCTCGCCAAAGAATAAGAAAGAACTACAACAAATTTTGGGAAAGATAAACTCCCTTAGGCAATTTATTGCAAATGTAGCTGGGAAGACACAACCATTTTCATCCTTACTCAAGTTGCAGAATCAGAAAGACTTTGTATGAGAGTCTGTTCACCAAGAGGCTTTTGACACCATCAAAGCATATCTGGCGAACCCACCAGTCTTGGTCCTACCAAGCCTAGAGGTTCCTCTTAAGCTGTATATATTAGCTGCATACCATTCTATTAGGAGTCTACTAGCTCAAGACAATACGGCTGGAGTCGAGCGTGCTAGTTTCTATCTTAGTCGTACTTTGACAGATTGTGAAACGTGATACTCACCAATGAAAAAATTATGCTTGGCCTTGTATTTTTTCAGGATGCAAGTTGAGGCAATATATGTTATCCTTCATCACCTGTGTGATTGCACAAACTGATATGGTGAAGTATATGTTATCAAGGCCCATACCAAAGAAAATGATTGGGAAGTGGATTTTGGCACTTTCTGAATTTTCACTCCAGTATGTCCCTCAAAGGGAAGTAAAGGGCCAGACAGTGGCTAATTTTCTTGCCCATCATCTGATGATTGATGCTCGCAAAGGCCCAGAACTGGACTTGGTTCGTATCGATCTTACCCCATGGTGTTTATACTTCGATGGCTCAAGTACTAGCACCATGGCTGGAACATGAGTCACCCTAGTTACCCCATGTCACCAAACTTTTTCGTATTCTTTCATGTTGGAATTCCAGTGTACGAATAACCAAGCGGAGTATGAGGCACTGATTATAGGATTGGAACTCTTGTTGGATATGGAGATTACAGACATACACGTATATGGGGATTCCCTGTTGGTGATAAAGCAACTCGAGAAAAAGTATAAGAACGGTCTAGTGCTAGAACCTTACTCCAAGAGAGCTTGTGATTTACTCAAGTTGTTTACTGAGGTAGAATTGAGTCATATTCCTCGAGAGGAGAATTATGCAGCAAATGAGTTAGCACAGTTAGCAACAGGAGTAAGCCTTCAGGATGGAGTACACGAGCAGATTCTAAAAGTTGAATGATGCACAGTTCATTCTTTCTTTGCTCGCTAAGAAGCAAACAATGAATGGTACGTCACAATACGATTATATAGTCGTAGACTGGAGACAACCCATCGTCTCGTATCTCCAGCATCCTAACGAATTGACAGATAAGCGAATCCGGTTTCTGGTCTTTAACTATGTGCTCAAAGGTGATGCGCTGTACTAGCAAGGAGAAGATGGTTTGTTATTACGATGCGTATATAGATGTGATGCTAAGCGGATAATGAGAGAAGTTTACTTAGGGGCAGCAGAAGCACACTAAGCTGGTCAAAATATGAGATGGTTATTACGGCGTCATGATTACTACTTGCCTGGAATACTCAAAGACTTTAATACGTTCGCCAAAGGCTGTGAATAATGTCAAGCACATGGTCCAGTCATCCATATGTCCAATATCCTTTTACAACCAACCATCAAGCCTTGGCTAGCACGAAGATAAACTTTGGATTTAATCGGGATGATTCATCCTCATTCATCAGAAAGACACAAGTTCATCATCGTTGCGACTGACTTTTTCACCAAATGGGTGGAAGCCATGCCCTTAAAAGTGGCATCCGCGAAAGCCATTCGCCTGTTTTTGTTTGAAGATATTCTCTGTAGGTTTGGTATTCTGGAATGTTTTGTGTCAGACCGAGGGGATGCTTTCATGTCTGGCGAGGTTGATAAGCTAATGAAAGACTTGAGGATACATCTTCTTCATTCTTCCCCGTATTATGCTTAATCCAACGGTTAAACTGAGGTAAGCAATAAGATAATTATCCATATCCTGAAAAGAATGCTTGCCAGCAATGTCCGCTTATGGTATGAAGATTTATTTAATACATTATGGGAATACCGAACAAGTAAACGAAGCCCCACCGGAACGACTCCGTATACATTAATGTTCGGCCACGATGCAGTTCTACCATAGAAATCAATGTCCAGTCTTTGCGTGTTATGGAGTAATATGATTTGATCGGCGAGGATTATATACAGGTGATGGGCAGGAGCTTGAGGATTAAGATGAGAAATGTTTGGAGGCTTATGATAACCTATATGCCAAAAAATGAAGGGTATCTTGTGCTTATGACTGGTGCATAAGGGGCAAAAGTTTTGCAGAATGAGACTTAGTCTGGAAAGCGATACTTTCAATTGGCAAGAAGATGGATAGAAGAGACAAATGGTCAGAAAAATGGGAAGATCCATACATCATAGATCGTATTCAAGGAAAGGGAGCTGTGCATCTGCGTGATAGAGATGATACAATCCATGCTAACCCAATCAACGACCGTTTCCTCAAACCAAATTTGCAGCCAGTATGGGAGTACGACGACCGGCCAACAACAAAGTAATTCAGTCCATACAAACCCCAAGGCAATTCCTTGCTTGAATAGACTGAAGGGGCATAACGTAGGGACTTCCCTAGCACAATGCCAATCTTTGTGGCTAAACTTTCATAGTGAATTTTTTAAAAATTTCTAAACTTTTTACAGCCAATTTATGTGGCTAACCCCTTTGTCAATATTTAGTTGTTAATCTGTACTCGCCAACTTCTGTGGCCAAATTCATAAGTATACTTTTCATACACAAATAGTGTTTGAGTTTATCAATAAGAACAACGTTTTGCAGAGAGGAATTTTATTCTTTAAATATAAGCAGATTACATTAAAGCACACAATTACAAAGGCTTTGCGGCCTTTAACTATGATACTATATGAAGATAGGCTACGATTAACAAAAAAACAAAAAGGGAAAAATGACGTTTATTCCCCAAATTCCTCAGACAATTGATAACCAGTCTATGTGACATGCGTATCAAATATGCATACATAGAGCATGGACCTCAAGAGACAAAAGAATAAGTAACGCGGAATTGCCATTAACCTGCACCCGAAAACACACTTCATCCTATGCCACAAAAGCCAAACCGTGGGCACCAATCCCATCCGGATTTCTCAATATCATAACAATAATGTAAAGTAATAAGTAAAACTGTACTTTACAGAAATCCGGGGAAAAAATCGTATGAAAGTATAACATCAGAGTGCTCAGAGCGACTTCTAGTATATGTATACAAATAGTAGGCCAAACTAAGAACCTACCATAAAAGAAATATAGCTCGAACACTATGCCTCCGACTGCGATGTGAGACACCAGAATCTGAACTGCAAACTGAGCACAAAAACTGAAAAGCCCAGGGGAAAGGCAAATAAAATCGTTAGAGTGAGTGGACGAAAATAATCATATGCCTTTCACCAAATATATATCGTAAAACAAAGCAAAGCGAGTTCAGAAAAATGAATGGAGGTGTCAGGCGAATCTCTCAAGCCCGATGGTCAGGCGAATCTCTTAAGCCCGACGGTGATAGACTAGGCGAATCTCTCAAGCCTAGTAGACACATCAGGGGAATCTCTCAACCCTGAATCTGGACTACCGGTGATTAGCCGAGTACCAATGCATTAATGCTAAGTAAATTCCATCACCATATAAAATATAAAACAATACCTCCAAAAATAATAAATAATCTCAACATCGTATCGTAAATAAATACGGAAATCAAGAACTCGCTACGACAGTGAAATAAAAAGGTCCACTCACAGATGAGCATAACGCAATACGCGTTAATCCAGTGATCCGGCGAAATATCCCTCGCCAAACGAACGATCAAAATCCCCTGAATAATCATAAATTTCACTGCTCAAAATCATAACTCAAAACTTTGAACCACATCTCGAGAATCAACCATTCCCGGAAACATATAACTCAATATCGACGAAATCGTCAAAAATTCAATAAACACACCATAAAACCTCGCTATAATTTCCGATGCTCAATTAAAAATATAAATCTCACCACTGCGATCGGTGCACGATTCCGAGCAAAACGACATAAAATTTGTCGAAAAACACCTCGGCCGGAAAATCGCCGTCGCGCACGGCGGCGCGCCGCCGCCGCCGTAAAATATAATCGGCCTTGAAAAATTCGACCTACACATGGATTTGAAGATCTCGACATTTTCAACAACTTTTTAGTTCAAAGTTAAGGCCAATTTTGACCGGAAAAGGTGCAAAACTCACCTTGAAACTCAAAACTCTCGTCGGAATTTCTCCACCTCCGATCTCCTCCTCCGGCCACGGCAAGGCTTGAAACCACTTCTAAAAGTTTCCTCTCTCCAAGGCTAACAAAACCCCTAACAAGTCTACCTCTATCTCGGCCGCCTCCGCCGCCACCAACGTCGCCAAAACTTGCCGGAATACCACTAAAATTCTCAAACTTAGACAAGCCGTAACTTCTTCATTCGGAAACCAAATTGAACGAATGACCTATCAAAAGAAAGAGGAGCTCAAGCCCAACAACTTTCATGAAGGAACCTCAGCCAAAAGACGCCGGAATAAGGCACATCGAAGCCAAACAAAACTCGGCCTGGAATGGGTCAGTTTTGACCCACAGGTCAAACTGGTTAACGGGCCAGATTTCTATTTTTGGAAAGTTTCCCAATTCGTCACATACTTCTCCCGTATTTATACTGTACACGTATCGTCCAAATCGTATCAAAACCAAACGGATAAACACGACTAAATCCAATGACCGAAAATATTTATGACTTATTCCTCGTAATTCGAAATAATCCTCCAGAAGTTCCCACGAGCTCGAAATTAAATTCTCTACAACTTTCGTGAAGGATCTCAAATAAAATTCTAGCCCAATAATTTAGTAGTTAACGAGGCCACCATATTAACCAATTACGACAAAATCGCGAAACTCGCTATTCAAGTCAAGAAACATACCATTTTCGGTTTGGGTTGTCACAACACACTAGAGGCATGGGGGCACGCTGAGATAGCCCAAGTTGCCTGGTGAAGTGGTTCACAACGTATAGTTCATGCCCAGGTGTAGAAGGATCAGGAACCAGTATGTTGCCGTAGATGTTGCTTTGAAGAAAAATGACCATTGCCTGATTGTGTTGTTTTGGCGAGGGAAGGAAGCCAGTGTCAAGGTATCGAGGGAAGTTGCGGCTTAGAATGGTATCGACCACATCCTTAGAAAACTCTGAATGCGAGTAAAAGGTAGCGAAACATGTTTGGTAAGTTTACCCATCAAAGGAATTGGTGGTCGTCAGAGTCTTACCCAGAATTACGTCTCTTTCGAATGGTAAGATTTCGGGATGACAGAAAATAGGGAAGTACATTCGAAGCCAGAGCTCTACCATCCAGAGTGGTCCTGGTTGGCCGAGGTCGAGTCGCGAGAGCATAATCCACGTTAGGCTGCGGTAGATGCTGGCAAGGATAGACTGTGCAAAACCCAATTTTGCAGAGATGCTCGGGGAAGTTGGTCCAGCATTTATTAACCTTCTGCGAAGAAGGGCAGAAGATATATTTGGATAACCAGAACTCAAGGAAAGGTACCCTCGTTGATTGATTTAGTTGTCGAGGAAATGGTTGGTCCAAGCAGAGTATGAAGCGGGACGATGTGAGTCAGCATGAATGGTGCATTCTATATGGTCACCTTATTTCCAGACAGGGTTGGCTATGGGGACTCCAAATAAAGCAAAGAGATCCAGGAGAGTAATACTTACGTCGCCACAAGGTAGGCGGAAGCAGTTGCACGTTGAATCCCAGAAACATATGGCAATGGTGAAAGAAGCGCGATTCCGGCCACTAGGGAGTGAGAAGCATAGGTTGAGAAGTTGATCAATGCCAGCCATTTGCCATCAGATTAGATCCAGTTCTCGATGTTTGTTGTACGAGGTACGGTCCTTCTCAGTGGTGTTGGGTATTTGCCGACTGAGCAGAAGGTGTCCTTTTTCGTCCATCCCTCGGGGCTGGCTTTCGGGTTGTCTTGGAAAATCAGTGTTGAATTGCAGTAGGGACGACAGAGCATGACGAAGAGTTATGGGTTTATTGGCGTTTTAAGGAAGGGGCCTAGGCGGCCAGTGCCTTTAGAAGTGATTCCGAGAGTGAGGGTAGCAACTAGTTGTCTTTGAGCCGTAACATCGCAGATATCGACGGCAAGTTGATTTGCTTCGGTTTGAGTAAGATCTGGGTATCTTTCTTTGTGTGGAGACATGTTGAATAGTTATAGATTGATGGCGGCGGAAAGACAGAAAGATTGGCTTTTGAGAGAAGCTTAAAGTTCGAATGAAAGGAAGAGTTTGTGTTGGAAGTGGGACTGACGCGAACGTGAACTTTTTATAACAGTCAGAGAAGAGACGACGTGGTGCTTGCGTGTAGAGTTATCGTTTGATAAATATCGGCGTGTTGGTTGGTAATTCAAGCCTTTTCATTTGCATTGTTGGATTTAATCTCAATGCTTGATGGACAATATTTGGACCCGAAATAAAATATCTATTATTGAATTTTGAGGGCTGGATTAGGCGAGCGGCCCGAGAAGAGTATGCAAGTCCAGGTCGTAATGGGTTTAAAGGAAATAATGTTAAAGGTTGATCCATGTGGCTTGTTTTTTTTATCTAACCTTCCTTACAATGGTTTGGACTCTATTGTGAGAGTTATTGATAAGTATCAAATGAGCTTGATTGATCATTTAGAGTTGTATTGCAAATCTAATTATTGATACTAGAAGAGTTCCAAGTGAAGTGGAACGCAGATACGATCTTCTATATAAAGAGTGCAAGAGCGATTGAAAAAGTATCCTCTATCAAATACATATTTTGCTCTCAGCAAACTATCCTTCTCATCACAAGAAAACCCCTTCTAACCAACAATTAAGAGAGTTGTTACCCGAAGAGCGTGAGATTCTTGCGATTTAAGGACGTAAAAACCTGCAACCGACGATCAAGAGGCTTGTCACCAGGAAAAGTAAGAGTTTCAAGGTTCAAGGATGCAACACCCTTGTGTCCTCAACACCACGTCAAGGATATTGCTTTGTTTTACACCAGGAGAAGTGTAGAGTATCGATTTTTGTGGCTAAGGTAGAGACACGAAAAACAGCAAGTCTTAGGTCACTAGGCAAGAAGGATCCATTCAGGCGAGGTTGGTGCTCTCCTCGCCTAAATCGCTTATCAAGAAGTCAATAGCTGCTAGTTTACAAATCGACATTCCGTCGCGAGATGGTGGCATGCCAGCTCACGAAGCACAATCGAGGAAAAGAGACAGTTTGTAATATCTCTCGAATTCGCTAGGGAGATTTTGGTGTTAAACAAACTCAAACACATAGAAAGCGGAGAGGGCTACTCGTCGTCTTATGTTGTAGTAGAGGACGCATAAATGCAACGGACTTGTTGATTCTGCACCCCCCCCCCCCCCCCCCCCGACATATAGTATATATTAGGTATATGAATCTCGTAAACCACTCAAACATTGTAGTGATGTGTCTAATCTTTAAGGCCTGCCCACTGATGGAAACAAAGGTCTATTGCATAGTCCACTAACCATCCATTAATTATTAGATAAAAAGTGAAAGTATAAATCCCATATATTTTGTTGGAGACAGGAGACCAAATAAGATTTAAGGATTCTACATAACTATTTACATGTTTACTATGAATATGATTTATGTTTTTCCTTTATGAATTGGTCATGTAGCTACTTATATCATAAATGTTTACTTTCTCTATGAATTTTTTATATTAAAATATTAAATTTGATAATGTTGTAATAAATTATTTATGTAACAAGATAGGTGAGGAGTTGATGAATGGTTGTTTGACACTTAATGTACATATTATTATTGGAGAAGAAGTTATTAATTATAAAAGACCTTTTTTAGGATATGCTACAATTGATAGTACATATATATTTACGATCATAATTCGAAAATTTTAAAGACTAATTAAATTATTTGATTTTTTTTTAAAGTTAATTTTGGCCCCCTATCGGAATCTTGCCCCGCCACTGATTCCTAGTGACCGTGTACATGAATAACTGCCCTGATCGAGGCAATACTAGGCTCCAAGGCAAGTGTGTGGCAACAATTCTTGGCAGGTTCTCGTTGGAACCATTGAAGGAGAACCGCCCGTTCGGCCCTTCTTCTCACACGTAATATACTAATCATCTGAGTTCTCTTTCAGTTTCTTCCACTCCTGATATTGAAGTTCGCTTTAGCTTTTCTAAATAATTAAGAACATCTGATATCGATTTGGAGTCAGATATTGTCTTTCAAGATTGAAAAAGTTGGGAGCTTTGGAGTGGACCAAAGTTGTGCATGAACATCAGGCATGGAGGCTCGTCACTTGTATTTGGTTACATGCTGGAGTGGTACATTTAGTTGTTAACATGCTGAGCTTGGTTTTTATTGGACTTCGGTTAGAACAGCAATTTGGGTTCGGTATATACGTACATATGTCTATGATCTTATTGAATTGATCTTGCCCTTGCTATATATAGTTGCTATTGAGTATTGACTGTGTAACATTTTGTAGCGCGGGTAGGGATCACATACTTGTTGTCTGGATTGGGAGGGAGCATACTTTCCTTGCTTTTTATCCGAAAGAACATATCTGTTGGTGCCTCCGGTGCTCTTTTTGGTCTTCTTGGATTAATACTTTCGGAACTGTTCATATCGTCAAATAACTAGTATTTGAGATATGGAACGAAAGTAAATAGACTAAGTGTTTACCGATATGTAAAGACGATAATTAAACGACACGATAATTATAGTGGTTCACCAATTGGCTACTCCACTCGTGCCTCGTTGGGCTTTCACTATCTCGAGCCCGATAATGGTTCAGGCCCAAGTGTTGTATAGATTGTGTGTGTGTCTGTGTGTCTGTCATTAAGTGGGATAGAGGCCTCCCTTTATAGGTAGGGAGTGCCTCTCTCTTTACAACATAAACGATGTGGGAGAGTGGTGCAAGCCTCTCAAACCACCAAATAGGAATACAAATGCTAGTCTTGTTCCTTCTTGGCAATGGATGGGTGCTTTCCGGCGGTGGCGACGATGGCTTGGCCGGCTCTTGCCGCCGATGAGTAGCTCCGATGTCGGCCTTCATGATATATCCTCGATTACACTTGGTAAATATATGACATATATGTACAAGTCCCCTTAACTCTTCAAGCAAAAAACTATTTATTGCTTGGGGAGTTAAAAAAATAGATTACCAAGCGTAATCGAGGGTATATACCCCAGTCCCCTAACTCTCCAAGTAAGAAAGACTTTTTTGCTTCCCGGTCGGTGTGGTATGGGTTACCGTTTTCGGCGTCGAAGGATTAGGGCAGTCTCCTGGTTTATAAGGTTGAACGGGCTCGGTGCGAAGTCCCCGGGTTACCGCTCTCGGTGCGAAGTGACCGGGTTTACCGTTATTGGTGTGAAGTCCCCGGGTTACCGTTCTCGGCGTCGAAAGATTGGGGCAGTCCCCGGTTTGCAAGGTTGAACGGGCTTGGCGCGAAGTCCCCGGGTTACCGTTCTCGGCGTCGAAAGATTGGGGCAGTCCTCGGTTTCCCCAACTCTCCGAGTAAGAATGGCCTCACCTAAACAATGCCCAGAGTCACATAAATAATATGTATTAGTAAACCAAATAGTGAATCGAAATTCTTGAATATTTTCCTCTAGTGTGACATGGAGGATAGTGACAAGTAACAATGATAAAAATATGTGACATAATGTTTTGCATCAACGAAAGGTCTGAAGAGGATTCGTTTGCTTATGTCGGCGATGTGTGTAACGTAACCTTTGCTGGGGAGCGTAAGACATAAGCAAAGGTATGAAGAATACTCGTTTCGTTGATGCAAAAAATATATAATCAATATAAGCGAAAATGTTGTTTAAGTCTTAATTTAAGCAAAATGATAGAAAGTCGAGTCCCCCATGAGTTGGTACGAAAGTATCATAAGTATCGTAAGTGTCCCGGAGGATGTAATCAACTCTAACGGCAACCATATTGTAACCGTAACATAACATAGCAAATACCAAACTCGGGGTGACCCAATCGAAACTATAGATTACCTAATCAAGCTTCTAGCAACAGTTTTCAACATATATTAACTATAGGAACATGAATGTGTAAACGTAACGCGGAGAGTACATAATCGTAACATGTATCATAGTAGCATAAGTGAGCGAGTAAGCAAGTAAAGAAACGTTGATACATGCGTATAGTATAGTAGACATGCTTTCAAAAGTAACATAAGGATTGGAAAAAAGAAAGAAGTCTTAGCTTAATATGGAGAAGTGAGCCCGGTTTGGATTGAGCAGAAGTCCGAAAGAAGGGGCATTAAGGTCCGAGACCGGTAAGTCCAAAAAAGAGCCCAAGTGACCTTTGACTTTTCAACCCCTCCTCTGGCTTAATTGCTTGGAGAGCCTCCTGCTCCAACTATCCTCTCCCGCTCCTCTCCTTGCCCAGCTGCTCTCGACCCCTCCTCTCCTTAATTGCTTTGATTTTTTTTTTTTTTCGGCGAGATGGTTGCATATCGGAGTCGGTATCGGAGTCGGTCTCGGTCTCGGTCTCGGTGAAGCATAGCGGCGTTGCTGTCTCGGTAGAGCAAACCGGCGTTCTTGGTGGAGCAAACCGCATGGCGGCGTTGCGGTCTCGGTCTCGGTGATGTGGGATCTCGGTCTCGGCGATGTGGTGAACGGTGATGTGGATTCCTCTCGGAGCAAACCGGCGTTCAAACCGGTATGGTGAACGGCGGTATGGTGAACGGCGATGTGGATTGGAGCAGACCGGGATTGAGGATCGGATTGAGCGTCTTGGGAGAGTGAACGGCTTGATGAAGTCTGTTGGCGTCGAGGGAGTGTGTCGGTGTTGCTGTCTCGGTGGAGCAGACCGGTGATGTGGGTTGACGATGTGAGGTGTATGTCGGTATCGGGGAAGCAACTCGGGCTTGGGGCAGTAGCTCTCTTTGGGTCTCGGGGAGGTGGCTCTGGTGTCGAAGTCCCCGGTGTGGGCAGTCCCTCAGTTCCAGCGAGATTGGTGAAGTCCCTCGGTGACGTTGTTGGAGATCGGAGCTGACCGGCGTTGAGAACCGAAACGGCGATGTGGACTCGGAGTACGCCGGCGATATCCCTCTCGGGGCAGTCCCCCAGTGACGGCGTCGGGGAACTTGGCCGGTGTCAAGCATCTTGGTTGGCATCGAACATCATGGGCGACATCGGGCATACCACATGGCGGCGTTGACGAACTTGGCTAATGACGAGGAAGTTACGAACTCGGGGAGCAAACCGCTGGGGCCCTTGGAAAGCATGCCGCTGATGGAAGGCGTACCGGGCACGTCGCTGCCGCACTCGCGAAGCAACCCGGACTCGAAGTCCCTCGCTGTGGGCAGTAGTGGTGTCGGTGGTTTCTTGGCCGTTGGTGAGTGTCGCTCCCGTTGAGCTTTTGTTTCTGCTACTTGCTTGTTGATTGTGATGCTGTGATTGATTGTGCCGACATGGTTGTTGCTTGCTGCCCTTGTTGATTGTTGTTGACCATTGCTAGGAAACAGTAGCTCCCGCTCACGCTGAGCTGCTGCCCGATTATCTTCAACACTTTTTTTTTTTTTTTTTTTCACAAAAATGCTAGTGCTAACGCTAAACTTGCTTGATCTCTTTCTTGTTATCGCTAATGCTCACGCTGGTGTCCATGCTCGTCGCTTGCTGAGAGTTTCGTGGTTTGAAAAAAAAATTTCTTGTGTGCGATTCCCACAGACGGCGCCAATGTTCATATCGTCAAATAACTAGTATTTGAGATATGGAACGAAAGTAAATAGACTAAGTGTTTACCGATATGTAAAGACGATAATTAAACGACACGATAATTATAGTGGTTCACCAATTGGCTACTCCACTCGTGCCTCGTTGGGCTTTCACTATCTCGAGCCCGATAATGGTTCAGGCCCAAGTGTTGTATAGATTGTGTGTGTGTCTGTGTGTTTGTCATTAAGTGGGATAGAGGCCTCCCTTTATAGGTAGGGAGTGCCTCTCTCTTTACAACATAAACGATGTGGGAGAGTGGTGCAAGCCTCTCAAACCACCAAATAGGAATACAAATGCTAGTCTTGTTCCTTCTTGGCAATGGATGGGTGCTTTCCGGCGGTGGCGACGATGGCTTGGCCGGCTCTTGCCGCCGATGAGTAGCTCCGATGTCGGCCTTCATGATATATCCTCGATTACACTTGGTAAATATATGACATATATGTACAGGAACCAATTACCAATTGGGGTATATATACCAAGGTCAAGAAAATGTAGATGTTTGGTTTATCGTGCTGAGTCTCGTTGGTATTACATTTTCATGTTTGCTAACTCGGTGTTACATTACTTAGGTTGCAACCCTTCTCACTCTTGTGGTGATCATAGGAATTGGAATTGTACCACGTATCGATAATTTTGCCCACATTGGTGGGCTTCTCATCGGATTCCTCTTGGGATTCGTGCCGATGCCTCGTCTGCAATTTGGATGGTTAAAGCAATTGGAAGTTCCTGGGGGAGTCAATGCCAATGTCAAATCCAAATTCAAGGCCTACCGATATGTGCTGTGGCTTCTTTGTACTGTTCTGTTGATTGTTGGGTGAGTTGCTTTCTCAAGAAAGTGACATGGTGAAACTAAAATTAGTTGATCCGCTGTTATACGAAGTTGAATTAGTGACAATCCTGACACGTGTATTCTCCAATATAACCAATATTGTCCCAATTTGAACCACATTTAAGATGTTGGATTTTATCCAAAAGGTCTTGATTAATATTAAGTTTAGTCTATTTATTTATAAATTATTTTCAATTTACCTCTTTTTCAATGTGAGATTTCCGGTCCAACAAAACTGAGGTTCAAGTATGGCTCATACCTTCATAACGTATGGCTCACCGGATCCTACTCCAGGGTCTCCATGTTGTAATGCCATGGCAACTCTCCAGGTTATTTCCGATGAAACAGTCGTCGAAAATTGGAGATTTACGTGTAGATGCTTAATGAGCCTCATTCCACTTGCAACCCCAATGGCTATGCCCTCGCTACTTTGCCTGAATTTTGTGAAGTCTCTCTGGGCTACAACGTTGATCCTAACACTGATTGCAACTTGTAAGTTGTAGCTCTAATATAATGCGCTGCTTAACTGGATTAATTTCGCGCATGTTATTGTTCTCGTTTTAGTCTCGCTTCTCAAGTTTGCATGACAACGCAGGATTCCATGATCGAGTTGGGAAGTGCGCTTAACCATAACAGCCTAATATAATACTCGTCTTCTTCGACTGTCATTGAGGAGTTCACTTGGGTAGTTGCAGAAAGCCCGAAACATATCATATACCATTGTATGTGTAATTTTCTTATTTTTTTTCTTTATCAGGGCACACAACTACACGTTTTTAGCTTGGGAAAGTGGTTAACTTCAATGATTGAACATATGAGTGCAGTCAGTACACAGTACACACTAGCATGATTAAGGTGAAACTATGGGAGGTGAAGTGGAGAACTACGCTTCAAGTTATCCCAAAACGAAATGATTAGTGGTCGGAAGAGGTCATACCATAATCTCCTTTTTCGTTTGCCATAACTTTTCGTGATGGCCTTGTCTCCGCCTCGCCGGTAAAGTAGTTGATCAGCATTTGGTGCATGTACTAGCTAGTTCAGTAGTGCATTCTGGTAGTCGGGGTTTTCTATAGAAGCCAAAAGGAACAAGATGATTTATGAATTCAAAAGGTGCAAAGTTATCTCCGTGAATCTACAGTCTAAATAGGAATGTGATCCAAGGAATGTTAGAAAACCAAAACAACAATGATGATTCCACAGCATAAAGGAAAGGAAATCTATATGCATTAGATACAAGCAAAACCTGGGTATAATAATTCACGAAGGTTCAGTCGCACTTTCTGAAACTCTGTTCATTCTTTGACATAAATGGTGCCAAAGATTTGTTTGTACATCAATATCAGATAGTTAAAAGTTAAAACTCAAACATTTACCGCACGCCGTACACACAGAATCATAAACATGCAAGATCAGCTATCAACGTAGTCTGTTCAAGTGGCTATAGCTAAGAAACGCTTTATTCCTGAAATCAACATCTTGATTTGAACCTGTTTCTGAACAAGTCCCTGCTTCACAGAACTCCTGCACAGACCTTTTAGTGTAACTGTGTTTCTCAAATTCGAGCCTCTGTCTTGGAACACTCTGTGATCGGACCTTAGCTCGGGATGCTTCCGTATTAGCCATGTAGTTAGGGTAGCCAGCATAATTGCCATAGACACCCCACGAGTACTTGCTCCTTGTTGGTGTAAAGTGAGCTCTTCTAGCACTACTACTACTTCCAGGTCTTGATGGGGCAGAATATGCTTGTGGGCTGTTATCTGCAGTTCTTAAGGCCACTAGTTCTTTTCCTATTGAATATTTCATAGAACTAGATGAAAAGTAACCCATGGAAGATTGACTTGGATTCAAGTTTGAATCTTTGCTCGAGCGTTTGGAAGGGGAGTCAAATGTCATAATAGTAGGACTGTAATGATCTGAAGACAGAGCATGCTGTGGTGTTTGGAAGGGTCGGATTTTTCGTTGGGCGCCCAAGTGAGGTTTCCAAGTATCTACTTCAAGAATCTTGTCACTCCTATCATTATCTGGTTGCTCATATCTCAGCGATGAAGCATCACGGCTGTTGTTCCATACACTTTCTTCCATCCACCGGTCTAACCAACCTGATGACATCCGTCTTCTGTCTAGACTGGTGGCATCTCTTACATTTGAATTTGAACCACATCTCTGGATTTATTGAAAGAAGATAACTAATGAAAATCCATGTATCCACTAATGATGAGTAATAGAGGCGTATCGTGAATGCTAAGCGAAAATGTTCAGTCAAGAAAGTTTCTTCCAGAGTTGAATTAAATAGGATGCTACTCAACAATTAGTTTCATGAGATTGCATGCAGACAATATAGCAATTACCTTCAGCAATGAGGGACCGTCAAATTTGCTACTATAACCACGGTGCTGGTTTCCAATTTTGTCGGGACTTTCTGGAAGCTGCAAGTAGAAATTGTGTGTGAATTTTTATCCTCTCGAAATATGCAATTAAGGCATCATTTTACGTTTGAACTTTCAGATCATATAGGTCTGAAGTTTTACACCACTAAATGTGTGATTGTGTGGACACAAATTTGCAGTCCCCAGCAATCATCCCAAGGCACGAAACTGTTAGGAAATGCATAAAGCATACTGATATAAACAAAAACTAATAGCCCGGCATATAAATAACTAGAGATGTCTGCTTACAGGATTGTATGACAGGGAGGATTTGCTGCTAGAATGTACTGATTCGGACATGACTGAACGACTTTCCCGTGCTCGGGCTTGGACTCGAACCAGTGTCTGCATGCGCCTAAGCATGTCTGCCGTATGTTTCCTCACTATGTGGCCTCTCACCAATGCTTGGAGCTTCACCAGTGATTTGAGTGCTCTAAACGCCCTCCTTGCCTAGACCATTTCCAACAGTTTGCAAGAATCATGTCATCAATATCTCCCCATACAAAGTTGCTAACCACTATAACTGATCAATTACACATAGCAAGAGGCCTACATAAAAATTACAAGTCTACAACCTTTTACGTTTTATCTCCAATTTACAGAATGTCAGAGTCTAAAAATTTAGTTAATTATATGCAAGGTGGAAGCAACTAGCAGAAAACTTTTAGAAAGGGAGATAGGCTTGGGGAATCATGATCCCACTCAAAGCATGATGAATGCTTACCAAACAAACAAGTAAAAGAGAACACATACGGAACTTCATTGATACACAACATAATTTCTTGCATAAAATGAAATCAAATACACTCATTTGCTCCAATCAGTTTATGAAACTTCTTCTATTCAATTTAGAAATGGGCACCACCAAACCCCCCAACCAAATTTTTGTTTGCCCCAAGCAACAAGCTACCCTAAAATTAAATACAAACCAGAATCAAATTGGGAGCAAAAAGTCCAAATAACATTACTCACAGGCCAGGGTTTGTAGGTCCAACAAGCCATCTCATTTTTATATCATATCACCCAAAAGAATATGTAGGTCCAACAGGCCAAGCTGGAAGCCTGGAAAGCTAGTGGTGCTGGTAGTATGGACTCAGGACTGTGGAGACGAAAGGTCAACTTCCTATGACGAATGACATATTTGTCCTCCCCACCGGAAATGTGGCATTGCAGAATCTATGCTCAAAGTACCAAACTAAGCCACAACACAGAGAATATCTTCCCTCAGACTCTGATAGCCACCAGTGTCGGCAGTGTTCCATGTTTAATCATTTTATATTTTTTTCTTTCGTGAATATTTGTGTTCAAGAAGCTTCAACATCATTTTTCTTTATTCCCATGTTTGTTTCCCAACAAAACCTTTAGAAATTGTACTTGGTTATATAGCTTTAGATTATAAAAGCACCAGAAAAAACGAGTAAAATCAAGACCGGAAAACAGAGCTTTAATGCAGAAAACTAAAAGATCCATGCACAAAAAGTCATAAACTTTGTACTAATCCAAAACCAATGTAAGAACTGAGAAGCATCATGAAGGTAAATTCAGACAGTTTGAGGGGTAGTAATGGAAAAGACTGGAGAAAAAAACTAACCAAGTATCTCCGGAAAGCTGACTGTATCTTAACGGCGGCCAGATGACGGTGACGGCTGACAGAAACCGGAAGAGTAACATTTGCCGAAGCCTCGACGCCGTTAGTGAGCCTGACTACCTCCGCCGCCGCATGTGCCGCCGCGAGAGCTGCCTCAGCCACCGCTGCTGTAGCTGCCGCAACCGCTATGGCGTGCTTGTTGGCGTCCAAGCCCCATTCTTGAGCTGTCAAAATGGAGGTGGTGTCCGCCTTGTTAGCAGCAGTAGTCTTCTTTTTGGGCTTTTTCGGGCCGAAGAGTCGCCGGAAAAAGCCCATTTCTCATTGCCTCGCCGGAGTTACAAGTAAAACGACAAAAAGCTGAAGTCTTTAGTGGCGGTCGTCAGAGGAGGAGCGAGTGAGGAGTGATAGAAGATGAGACTGAGGTTATGTGTTTCAGACTTGAGACATCAGAACTCTTCTTTATGTAGAGTTTGGTCTGGTGGACTTTTAAATAGAAACCCCACGTGCTATTGGTTCATTCTTGTAACACACGCGCCACCAACTCCCGTACTCCACTGGTTTCTAGAGAAAGTTGATGATGTTTATCTGGGGGGTAGTTGGCCTGTGAGCCCCCCACACATTTATACTGGTGGAAAGGAATTACAAATATTGTTGGAATCAAAAACTACATTGTATTCTTCTTAGAATTCACGAGATTAACTGAGAACAAGCTCTATACTAATAGAGCGTACATAAACAGAATTAACTAAAAATAAGGAACAACTAGCTACCCACTATCCTTACTAACATCATGGGATCCCTAAAAAATAGCAAACAATTACTGACTATTTCAAACACTAACTCTAACACCCTCCCTTAAACTAAAACGCTTCGTTTTATTTTACTCTTGGTACCTCTTACCAATCTCTATTTGGTTCATCCACAACAAACTCAAACTCAGCAAAGTTGTGATTATCACAACTCTACAAACACTTACTGCATCTACTTCAGCCAACTCTTACTGCATCTACTACAGTCATCGCCAAACACTCACTCATGGTTTCTTCTTGGGACTTACTGTGCCTCTCCTCTCGGGCCATCCCTTGATACCTCTGTATCTGTCATCTCCCCAACAAGCGAGAACCGCAGCTCTTCTTTCTTACTTGTTGGATGACTTGAAACCACATCTGCTTCACTCGCAGACTTCTTGTGCCATAGGAGTATTCGTCTCCGAGCAAGGTCACACACTTCTTCATTCGACATAACATCCCATAAGCCATCACTGGCTAAAATGAGACAGTCGTCATCTTTGGTTCGAGGAATGGACATCACTTCTGGTTCTGGAATGATCCATGGTTTCAAATATCTATCGCCTATAGATCGTGACATAGCAAGAACACCAAAAACACGATGGCCATTCCACTGTATTACCTTGCCTCCAGCTGCTTCAATTCTTGCATATTCATCTTCTCGATTTGGTTTATGATCCACAGACAATGCCATGGGTTCTTTGCCACGACACAGAACTGCTCTTGAATCACCACAATTCGACACTATGATATGAGATGAAGAAATAAGGGCAACAACAGCAGTATAACCAACTGTTTCTGGGGCAATAGGATCAGTACTATCCTTCTCTCCAACTTCAGAATCAACTTTAAGAAAGCAATTAGTGAACGCCTTATTCCATTGCTCTTGGCAATTATCTTGAATACTTGTGTGAATTAGACCTTCCTTAACAAATTCTATCTCCTCAGCCAAAGCTAAATGCATACGATCACGACAATAATTTGCCACCTGAGAACCTCCATGACCATCATAAACTCCAAAGAAATGAACTGTCTGGTCTATACACTTGCTCATGCCATCCAGTACCCGATCACCGATCAACATTTGGATTGGAATTTTCAAAAGCTGAGGTACAGTTGCTAATGCATCTTCCATCTCTGGTCTTCTCCCACACAAGGATGTAAACCCCCAAAGTGGAACATATTCTACCTCAAAAACACTGCGGCTGACTGTTTCTTTGACCCCTGCTTCCACAGGCAATTCAACAACATCAGATGGTTTTGGCTCAGTCCCACCACCAATTTCTTCCTCAAGGTTCACCGACACAGAAACGGGTTCACCTGTAATCTCTGTCTCAATATTTGAATCACCTACTTTGGCTTCTTAGGCTTCATCGGTGCAACATCAATTTTCTCAATCGCAGGCATTTCCTCTTGGTCTCCTCTGTTCATAGCAATGTTGCTATTACTGTTGCTCCCCATCAGTGCTTGACGCTTAATCTTACTAACCATCTTCTTATAATTTGTGGCAAGCCGATCCAGCTCCCAAAGAGTCTCCGTATCTACAGCCTCAATATCAAGCTCAATCTCATCCCCATCTTGCTTCAAATGCCCATTTCTCTTTCGAATAATCTGTACTACTTGATCCATCTTCTCCTGAGGCAAGCTCTGCAACCCAAGTCCCAACTAAAATATTTCCTTCCTACTGTATTCTCAGTGCGTTTACACCTTACCTACATATGCTAAAGCATTACCCTATCAGGCATCTGCAATTTTAGGGTTACCATCTCCGGCAGTACCTTCCCCGGACATATCTTTTGAAACATCTGAAACCTTCAAGAAGTACCCCAGCAACCTCTGATCTAGAACCATATTGGGTACCTTATCTCCAAAGAATATCTTTGTGTTACCAGCAATGACTTCGATAAATTTCAGCTCAAGGAACTGTGGAGTGAGCTTCAACTTGTTTGCATCGGCTTCTCTCATTACCTTATAGTAATCAGCATCTGCTATACTCCTTTCACGAGCTAAATACATGGCATTTTCAATCTCTTCCTGCTTCCTGGAACTGTCCTTCTCCATCAGCTTCTGTTCCATGAGAATCTTACTAACATAGGCATTCTTCTCGGCTTCACTGATAGCCATCTTCTTCTTGGTTTCTGCTTCTTTCTCCACCACTCTCTGTTTCTCTATAGCAATTAAGACCTTGGTTCTCTCCTCCTCCATCTGCTCAAAGTTTCATCTGATACTTTCGGGAATCTTCGACTTTGTGACACGGACGTTGATAATTTCTATACCCGGAGCATACCTTGTACAGTTGCCTTGAAGAGCTTCTTTCATCCTCTCATCAATCACCAATCCTTCTCTCTGCAAAGCCCTTATACCCCTATCGATAATCTTCTCAACTGTAGATGTATTTCCATTAGCTTCTTCCAATTTAGCTGCAGTAATCCAAATGGCAGGCTCCTTTGAAAGCTTCTCTCTGGCCTTATTAAGAACCTTCTTGGCATTATCATATGTCTCCAATCTTGCCAGTGCAAGCCACAGCTCAATATGCAACGGACAACACTCTACTGCCCTCTGAAGCAAAAACCTTGCATCCTCCTCATTTGCGAGCTCCACGACCGCCTTCCACAGCCTAACGGAATCGGGAATATGTTCCAACCCTTTCCTCAACACCCTACTCTTATCCGAGTCATCATGCTCCAATTTCGCAGCCTGCATCCACAGCTTAACCGAATTGGGTATAGACTTGACTCCAGCAGCAATCACAGACTTAGCTCCATCAGGACTCGCAAGCCTACACGCCTTTAACCACACATCCTCACTCTTGGGACATTCCTCGCACCCTTTCTGAATCAACAACCTCGCTGCCTGAATCTTCCCGGCCACCTCCTCCAACCTGGCGGCCGCAATCCAACCCGGAGGATGCTTCAGATTAGTCTGCGTTACACTCTTGAGCAACAGCCTCGCCTTCTTTATATCCGAAATCTCAGCATCACTGGTAATCTTCATACTCTTCAAATCAGTGAGATATCCCTTAGGGTCCACAACTGTCAACCCCGAAACCGAATCCGATAGCCTATCCAACTTCAAAGACAACACAATACTCCTACCATCACCCACAGCAGTCAAATCCGTAACGGGCGTCTGTGACCAAGGCATCTCTGTACCCGTGGCCGCCCTACTCTTGGGATCCAATGCCGTCACATGCTCCTGCTCCTGCCTCGCCTTCTCGAACAGACTATCCGGAACCGGTACAAAGCTCTCGTACTTCCTCTTCTTGTTTCTAGCAGAGTAATCACCAATGTCCGGTATCTTATCCCACTCCTCAGCCGTAAACAAAAACTTAATTAAGCAAACTAATGTACTCTCACAGAAACCACAAGGTACCAGATGATCTGATACTATGGGCTCTGATACCAATTGTTGGAATCAAAAACTACATTGTATTCTTCTTAGAATTCACCAGATTAACTGAGAACAAGCTCTATACTAATAGAGCGTACATAAACAGAATTAACTAAAAATAAGGAACAACTAGCTACCCACTATCCCTACTAACATCATGGGATCCCTAAAGAATAGCAAACAATTATTGACTATTTCAAACACTAACTCTAACAAATATCTCTTCCATCATCAGTTCATGTGCAAAACTAACATCCATTCCATTCTGTACTGTAGAGTTGACCAAATTGTACAGAAGGAAGTAACGGTGACTTACAATAGTTACCTTCAGAGTAGGCCCGTAAAATTGGTTCAAAGTTCATCGCCCCGCCTTAGTCCAACCCTATTTTCTGGACTATAGGTCGACGCTGTCCAACCTTACGGGCAGGCTTAGTTCCATCAATCTTTAAAAGGATAGGGTATGAATTTTGCTTTTGAAACTCTGGACAAGTCCAAAACCCTACCCATATATGTAAAATTAGCGCCGGGTCATGCCCAATCCAAAAATACATTATTTTTTTATATTATTTTATAGATGAAATATGTATATTTATGGTAAGTCGTGATGAATTGATATACAAAAGTTGACTAAATTAAAATAAGTAACATTAGATTGGCTAAATAACTATTAATTTTTTACATAAATAAATTTATTTAATGAGATATGAATAAAAAATTAAGCCGGGCTGCTGACGGACTTTTTAGATCCAAACTTTATCGACTTCACAAATTAGTAAATGTCCGGCCTGCCCTACCCATTTTATACTAAGGGATTTAAAAGCACAGAGCCGGGCAGTACATAAGCAACATCTCTTAGCCGGCCGACTCATTTTACAGGCCTACTTCAGAGCAAGAATGAAGGTGAATTAACCTTTATGTTCCTGTGATCCAGCACTTTAAGGGCATAGCAACGTAGGAACCCAACCAAATCAAATTTCTTGCAACAGCAGTTGACTGTTCCATCAGAATAACTGAATGCGATGCTGTGTTCTCGGGATTTCCCTAATGTTTTTGCTTTGTACTCATATAATGATCCATTTTCACTACATTGGTTGACAACAACATTTAAACACTGCTCATATCCTTGCTGAAATACTTCAAATTCCCTTGAGGTGTAGACCTTACATGTAACCACATTTCCAATCAGTTTTGGCGTACTGCGGTTCATTTCATCACTAGCTTCTCTTTCTTTGTACCATTGCTCATTCACCACCCTTTCGAAATGCTTAAAAAATTGAAGCAAATTAGCATCAGAGTGAACGTGAGTCCTCATATCATTACATGAACTTTCAACCAGATGCAAACATTTCATGTCAACAAAAATAGTATTCCTGCACCACTGCCCATTTCTCTCGTTCTCTAAACATCCATTTTAACCAGTCATTCTGTTGAATACCATACTTATCCGGCCAGAATCTCCATCCAGGCAGAAACAAAAATATGTTACTTACTTTGTCATCAGTATCAACTTGTAATGCATAAAAAAGGATGGATTTTCAGTGTGCTGCCTTTGAAAGTAATGAAGCAAACGCCCTATTTCTCCCTTCTTCATATCTTGGGCCCTTTCAGATTGGAGGTGGTTGTCATACTCTATGGGAACACTATCAAGAGTTTCCATCACTCTAGATCGATCGTCTATTTATCGATTCAGATGCCAATTTCGATACTGTTCCAAAATCTTCTATCAAATCAACACAAGCCGCTTGAGAACTGAAATTCTTCTGCAGTGGTAGTGCTTGCACATTACTTGGATTCACAAAGTCATGATTGTGTTGTTCTTCACTATGAGAAACACGATATTTACCATCAGGTTGACGCGTGATGATCATATGCGCCCTGCAACCTGTTCTTGTTTCCTTTCGATGTTTCTTTACAATAACAACCCTTTTGTCATTTCGCCGATAACCCTCTTTAGAACAAGTGAACTTCCTAGATACCACCTTACCACGAACCTTGCTCCTATTTACCCAATCTTTCCTAAGATTAAAACCAACAACCTTGGCATACTCATTGTAACACCTATAAGCATGTTCATCAGACTCAAACTCTTTACCAACTTTCACCACTGCATCTATACTGTCTTCGCTTGTAGAGGATGGATTGGACATAGTTCCAGCATTCAGGTTTCGACAGTCCTGCTCCACATTCAAGTCCAAACTATAGTTTGTTTCAACTCCAAAATCTATAGTTGCATCCATATTCCTAATCAAATCACCTTCCTCCCTTTCCATTGACCCTTCATGATAAGTTGATAACATCACAAAACATCATAAACTGAAACAAAGAAAACAAAAACCATTTACCAATTCTATCATTCTACACTTTCCTAGTTTCCTATACTCCATCACTTTGTTGCTAGGAAAAAAAAAATGAAAAATATGACAGTTAAAAGTTAATTACCAAACGCTACACAGAATAAACTCCCTTTGACCAAAAAAAAAACACAGTATAAACTTAACTTACTTTCTTCTCCACTTCAACCATCCTGTAGCATAAATTTAACCATTCTGGATTTGCTAGTTAACTTCAGAATAAAGTTTCAAACTTCACTACAAACAGAGGAAGCTGTTAGTATAGCATCATTAGTTGTTTGATTAAGTATACTTATCCACTTAAGCAGGTAATCGCCACCTACCCGACCACTCGAAAGACCACCAGCAAGGCTACAACTCTGCTCACAAGACCGACCCCATCCGAGCGCGCACGCGCCTGTGGGGCGCATACCCGAATGTACGAATCACACATCAACAGAACCAGACCAGTCCCACATCGAAGAACACCATCAAGCACCAAGTTCAACCACCTATATATGAAAGACATTTATTACAGGTAACGACATTCGGAATCCAAGCATTAAACACTCCAACCTACTTTCACGCACATTCGCTTGACTGTTATATCCAATACATCTTCTAACTTAGGCATCGGAGCGTTGAAGGCAGGCCACCCCTGTCTCGACCCCTGACTGTCTGTTTGTCGTTGTATTCTTCTAACAACCATACCCGAACACGCGTACCCGCACACCCGAAGAGAGGAGAAGAGCCCGACCATCTGAACAGCCCGAGCGTTCGGACGAACAAGAAGAAGGAGATTACTCGTACTTGCTTCTGCTTGATTGCGTCCCGCGCGTAATCCGGTAGAAACAGTTGCCGCCGTCTGTGGGAAGCTTACAAATTGCAAACCTCGTATAAACACCACTAACCAGAAACCCACATGCCTATCCAGGAGACTAATGTCAGCAGCACACCCATCGGGGGAACACGCCCAGGCGCGCAGGAGCGGCAAGTAATAGAGCTAGCAACGAGCAGTAGTGAGGAGCACGTCGACGGCCTACTCCGAGAGCTGCAGAGCGCGGCGCTCGAGAGAGCAGAGGAGCGCCAGATCCGGCAGAGGCTGGAGGAGCGACTGGACACGCTCGTCGGCCAGCCGCGGGGGCAACGCGAACGGACCCAAGAAACCACCAACGAAGAGCTACATCCGTTCGGCGGGGTTAACGCTCGGACAACCCGCTCACCCACAACAGGAGGGGAGTCGCCACCCCCGACGGATAACGCCCGGATCCTCCAGAGGATGGAAGAATTGGCGGAAGAGGTATCGCGCCTATGGAAGGACAAGCTTGTCGGGCAGGGTGGGATGTTCACCCCCGGGTCAGCCCATTCTCGGCGCACATACTGGAGAGAGGAAGAGACCTCCATGCGAAAACGACGAAGATCACCCGGTTCGACGGGAGCGGGGACCCCCGCACGCACATCGACGAGTTTCGATCCACCACGGACGGGACCAAATATTCGGACCCGGCCCTGTATTTCCTGTTCTAGGAAACACTAACCGAGGAGGCCAGGAGCTGGTTCTACGAGATCCCGCCAGACTCCATCCATTTGTTTCTCGAGCTGGCGGAGAGCTTCTAGAAGCGGTACAGGCTCCAGGGCAAGTACAACACCACGGGTATCCTCCTCAAGGTCCGCCAGGGGAGGGACGAGAGCTTGTCCAGCTACATTAACCGGTGGAGGACGTTTGCGAGCACATGTAGGGACCTTGACAAGCGAGTGGCCAAGGTGGCCCTGATAGACAACATGCTCGCCACGCCGTTCGTAGAGAAGCTGGTGAGGAAGGAATATCTCGACTACGACGAGATTATGGACCTAATTGTACAGAAGGTGTTGGTAGAAACGCGAGTGTACGGGTCCACCTCCGAGTCTAGCACCAACAGACCGGAGAAGGCAAGCGCCCAACCGCGACAACTAGCGGACGACGAAGAGCCAACCAAGGGCTACAAGAGGAGCCGAGACGCGCAAGGACAGAATCACCAGAGGCCATCCTCCCGCAACTACCACAACAACCGCTACAACCAGGCGAGGGGACCAGCGCCACAGGAAGCCCGTTTACCGTCAGCACCACGATACCGACCGGCGGGCCAGGAGGTATACATAATCAACCGACAGTCGAACGCACATTTGCTCCGCCAACACCGACACCAGATTCCACCACCAAACAACATGTCAAAGGCGATGGCCCCGGTCGGCCGAATCCCGGACATCTGGTGCGAGTACCACAACACCGCCACCCACCACACCAATAACTGCATCATGCTAACAAAAGCCCTCGCAGATATACAGAAGGATGAACGGGTCACCCCTCCCAGGGCGGGCGAGCGATAGCACGAAGCAAACATTGAGACCCGGGGGACTATCAGCACGATATCTGGGGGAAAGCCCAAAGAGGGCACCTCGTCGCCCGATCGCTCGAGCATGGAGGTGCTGACGATCGGGGCGGGATGAGCGCAGAAGGCAGGAAGACAGGAGGCGCCCGCCATTAGCTTCACGGCGGAAGACGAGGAAGGAAGCCCGAAGGACAGCACCCTACCGTTCGTGATCGATGCGATCATCGACCGGTTCCTCGTGAAGAGGGTGCTGGTAGACAACGGGGCGTCTGTGAACGTGATCTACCTGGACGCATACACAGCGCTCGGCAGGCCCGCACACAAGATGACGCAGGATCATGAGTGCGTCGCCAGCTTCACGGGCGAAACGTCGTACCCAATTGGGAGTGACAATATCCGAGTCGGAATCGGTGCATCCGACTCCCCGCACAGCGAGGTCCGGACAGACTTCATTGTCATGGACACCCCCTCCCCATACAACGCCATACTTGGGAGGCCGGGGATCAATAAGCTGAAGATGATCATTGCGGGGCACATGCTCTTGGGATGATTCCCAACCGAGCATGGGGTCGGATACATTCAGGGATACAACTACGAGGAAGCCGCAAAACCCCGGGATAGGCAGGAGGTCCTCGCCTTGGAACCTACACCAGGAAAGCTTATGCCTCCGGGTTGGGTCCTATCCCCTTCAGGGGAACACGACATTTGTCAACGCTTTTGCACCCATGCGTTTCAGCTCCAGTTTAGGGAAATTTCGGCAGCATCTCCCTACAGTTCCCCGAGTGCACACATATCTAAACAACCTAATTTGCACTCGGGGAACATTTAAAGGAGACACTGTCGAAACCATATCCCAAAACTGAAACTGAAATCACATGAATAGCAAAAGGATCAACAAAGTCATGTTCACCTAAAGTGTCCAAAAATGGGACAATTCGAGAATCAACAACTCAACTCGATCAACTAGATGAGTTGTTGATTCTCAAACGGGAGTTCTAAGTTGATAAACACCACAATATATATAGCCATACGCTCGAAATCATGATTAACACTAATAACACTACTAATTAAGGCTCGAATACATATAATCTACACTAATCATCAATTAATTTCACTAAATTTAACCAAATTTCAAACATTAATCATGAACCCATAACATGATTTATCACAATTCAATGCTTAACACACTAAAACTACAACATAACACCAAATTCAATTCAACTTTAAACATTTCACCAAAACTTCAATTTCACTTCTAATCATCAATAAATTTCACTAAACTTAACCAAATTTCAAACATTATTCATGAACCCATAACATGATTTAACACAATTCAATGATTCAAACACTAAAACTACAACATAACACCAAATTCAATTCAACTTCAAACATTTCACCAAAACTTCAATTTCACTTCTAATTTAACATATTATGGTCATAAAGAGGGTTAAAGAGATACAAATCAAACTAACCTTACTCAAGAATCAAATCAATGGCAAGAACAACCTTTTTTCTCAATTTCCTCTAATTTCTCCCCAAAATCGCCCAAAACAGCTGCAGAGCTTGGGGAAACTGTTTTTCTAAAATTCCCCCTTTATGAACGGGTTGACTTTAAGAAGAAGAGTAGATCCAGATTTTAAAAAAACGAGGCGACGTAGATTGAGCAATCTACGTCGCCTCGATTTTATTCGAAGCGACCAAACTAATCTACGTCGCTTCGAATAAAATCTAGGCGACGTAGATTGCTCAATCTACGTCACCTCGATTTTATTTGAAGCGACGTAGATTAGTTTGGTCGCTTCGAATGAAAAACTAGTCGCCTCAGTTTGTTGAAGCGACATACTTCAATCTACGTCGCCTCAATTTTTTGAAGCGACGTACTTTTTATTAAAGGCAATGTACGTCGCCTCATCTAAAATCGGAGCGACGTAGAAATATAACTACGTCGCCCCGATTCCTTCCTCCAGTAGTGTGACTTGTACTCCACTTTGCTGTTTAGTCCTCAGTCACTTAGTTAGGTTTACATTCTATGTCCTATACATATAAAATAGAAACCTAGGCATTAGACTTGATTTAATTGAATCCTCACTAGTCACTCCTAACCAATGCATTCACAAAACAAATCCAAGCAAGAACATAAATACTCATTCGTTGCATCAATAATTTTTTTTTTTTAAAAAATAGGACTTAGTTGAGCAAAATGAAATCAAGATTACCTTCAGAAAACCAACAGTAAGAGCGGGTGGAAAGCAAGGAAGTCATTAGAGCCGAAGCATTGGCAGTGTAGTAAGGAAGCATCGACTCCACACACAAGCTCAACTCAAAAGGACACCTACAACCAACAACAACACCGGAACATAATAAAGTGTCTGATTCTACGAATACATGGAATGGATGCCATGCCGTGCTTGAAATTGAGTTAAAAGTGTGTATACCTATGAGTGGGAGGTGATTGCTTGGGTCCTGTGATGCAAAAAGGAGAGCGAGAAGCTCCTGTTGCTTTCGATTCAGTGGCGGCAAACCGAGCAATGGAGCGACCGGCGGTGCAGGACCGAAAAATAGATCTGGCGGAGGCGGAGGTGGCCATTCAGAGAGAGAGAGAGAGAGAGTGAGTGAGAGGGACAGATAGATAGATTCACAGTGTAGCTTGCGAGATGTTGAAGTAGCAGCCCCGCTTGGATGCTTGAGCTCGTCAACGACGCCGTTGAATGCGGTGCACCGGAGAAAATGAGGAGGAAGGTTGGACGGCGCTGGGGGATTGGGGCGGAGGAGGAGGAGCCACGGCGGGTTTAGGTTTTTGAAAGAGAGGAGAGTCGACATGGATTGAGATCGAAATTGGTTTGGAGGCATGCATGGTGGTGGGTGAGGACGTGAGAGGCGCGATTAATTTGAACGATTTTGTTTTCAAGAGAGAGTTTTTTTGGTGAGAGAGGATTTTAGTTTTGTCGAGTGATAAAACTTAACCTAGATAGTACAAAAAACGTTCAAACAACACTCATACAACCGATTTTTATGTGCGTTGTTTGAGCGTTTTTATTTTGAATTTCAATTATTTCAGTTGTTTGTAATCTTCCACAAAACTCAAAACATTTTTACACGATATATTCATGGTTTTAAAATATCTTCCAACAACTATTTTTTTTTTTACTTAGTTGTCTGATATTTGGGACAACATACATCGAAATTTTAGTTGTCTGTTCACTGAAGCACTTTTTGTAGTAGTGTTGTATGTATTTCGATGTGTGATTCTCTATGGATAACCTAATGGGATGTTTGGCCAACTAATTTATAGTTAGGTAACATTGAGGTGACTCTAAGCATGAAGCACCTAATACAGTTTTGGAGTAGCTCGATCATTACGTTAGAGAAGGAATTTTTCGTGGGGAAGATCACAAATATTTCATGGCCTATGAATTATATATCTGGTTTTCATGTTGTTCAAGTTAATTTAGAATTAGTAATGGTATGAATCATACTTTTCTATATATAGACAATAGTCAAGATACAAATGAAGATAGATGGAGCCATAAAATACTCGCCCAATCCTAAGCTTGGGGTTAGGACAAAATCCTTCCTTTACATGATAAAAGTAGTTTCAATTAGCTTGAAGAGAGCATAACAGAAAAGAAACTATTACACAAAAAAATAATGAATTAACGCATGCATGTAACAGACTTACAAAATGATCAATTTAACCAAATGCTAATATGCAAAGAATTAGATCCCTATTGTTCATCTTCCTTTGCAGCCGGAGCTGTCCAATACTTTTTCACTGCAAATAGTAGTTTCTCCCTTTCATGAGGTCCGTCTTCATGATCCACGATCTGACTGTCCCAATCCATTTTGTCAATGATGCTCTTGACCTTCACCAACAAGTCTACGTCGTCGCGTATGATCACACTACCCTCCGGCCTTAGAATTCTATCCATTTCTAGCAAAATGTCTTCAATTTCGCATCTGCAATTCACAATGAAAAATGTACGTTTGTTAGAGCATGATTTTGTAGTCAAGTTATTTGATTACTTCTATTTGCACCAACACAATCAGCGCAAAAATGGCCTTAATTATATGTTTGAGGTAATAAAATCCTTCTTACCTATCCTTGTAGAGACTGAACACTGTATCAGCATGAATCAAATCATAAGTTCTTGGATATGTAGACATTGCTTCACACCTGAGAAATTGAATAGCAAAAAAATAGATATTAGTCACAGACCTTTATAGATAATTAGTCACGCTACAAAATTGGCATGCATGGAACTGAGAATTAGTACTGAAACATACCAATTTTGATATGATCCGATCAATCCACGTTCGTAGATGACTCCAAGTGTGTTAACCTTAACCTCGACGGGGACCATGTTCATGACCCAAACAGGGAGATCAACTAGGGCAGCAGCAAACCCACCTAAGAAGGTGTTCATGTCCAAAAGGTTTCTATACCTTCCGGGTTGCGCAAGTTGGTTGTTCACTGTTTTATAGTATGTTACCCTCTTTTTCCATAGCTCTGAATCTCGTTGGAATTCCTCAGCCGTCACACCTTTCACAGTTCCCCTACTAATTCTCGGTGGCACTGTGGTTAGTCTCTCCGGCCATTTTGCCAATTTGCCTCCGGCAACATCATCATCGCTAGAAACTTCTGGTAATGAAGTCAAACAAGTCTCCAACTTTGTGTACCTGAAAACAAAACATTTGAACTTAAAGAGTTGACCTAAGCAACTAGCGCAAAGCCTCAAATAATAAATCGTGCACGGTAACATCACATAATGTAAGTTGAATAGAGCGAGCACAAACCACGCTTGATCAGGATCTTGAGCAGGGCAGAAATCGCGATTCTTGGCAAGCTTACGGTTCAGTTTGCAATTCAAGTGATTAGTGGGTTTTTGCCAAATTGCAATGTTGTCTTTCTCCACCAATTTCTTCCAGCAAAGGCTGGTGGCTACAGCTTCTATGTTAGTTTGCTCCTCGTTCAAGTCCTCTTTTGTTCTTTCCCAACCCTTCCAGTACTTTTTCCAGTTGATCGGAGGACCGGACAGAATCCAATATCCACCGGGTCGTAGAACTCTATCAACCTCCGTCAAATAAACCCCATCTGTATAAATCAAACCATAGTGATATAATGTACTGTTAGTAACTTGGTATCAATCACTTTAGATCGAAGCTCATACAAAAATGAGAGATGCATGTAAGTATACCATGTTGACCCCAAGGAATGAGACAGCGAGAGCAATGAGCCATGTCAAACGCTCTAGAAGGATAAGGCAGCCGTTTCGAGGCAATGACTCCGATGAGCGCAGGTACTCCTCGCTCGAGAGCGAATTGAACTTGAGCTTCATGTGTGTCTCTTGGCGCGAAAGAGATTGGTAGAATGTCCCGGGACAATAGGTATGCTCCCCAACTAGCGACCTGCATGCACGTTGACAGATGAGGATCGATCAGATCACATCAAATAATTGCACGTTGAAAATTAAAATCAAATTCTTATATCAATGTGGTTTGACTTTCTTAATTGATCGAGATTTGATAGGCATGCGGCCCAACTTAATTACAAAATGTACCTATCATGCATCACAACTCATCTACAGCCAAGAAAACAATATATGAAATCGTCGAAATTGTGTATGTGGCTAATGTTGGTAGAGATTTGAACTACAAGGGAGGTTAGGGAGCACTTGGATTTACCATTAACTCGTTGAGTGCAAGATATCTGGGTCAACCATATTTATGATCATATAAATGGCATGTATCTAATCAAATTAATTAACAAATCACGAAAATATGGAAAATAATAAAAACGAAGGATCTCCTATACTTACTCCACAGCCTGTATCAATGGCGGTGCGAATAGACCCATCCTTGAGATTGATTAACTCCCCAATATCAACAATGTACTCATCGGCGCCGTTGGGAAACATGGTTCCTCCTCCAGGGAACTTAAACCGGTCACCTTCGTATATGATCCAATTCTGCACCGCCTTCTCCACCGTCAACTCCTTGTGAGGGACATTAGCGTACCAAGCCAGATCTCTACTCTTAGGCCAAGTGAACGTGTTCCGGTAGCCGTGAGGAGCCGGGATGCGGCACTTGAGTAGCTCATTCTCAGCTGGACAGTGTCTCTCTCTGTATATGAGCCTGTCCCTGTCGAACTTCAGTGATCGCTTCCAGTCCTCGCAGGGAGTGTACTCACTGTACTTGACGTCGCATGGAGGGTAGGTTTTGGGAGTGTTGGCTTTGGAAATGTTGATGGCCAAGTTAGAGTTGTGGTGGGTGTCGAAATCTAGGGTTTGAGGGTTGTCTGTGGCGGGGGAGTTACACTGAACTTGTTTGAGGGCGGCGGTGGTGGCAGGGGAGGTGGTGATGCCGCCCTGTTGCCAGACCCCGAAGAAGTAAGAGAAGGTACAGAGGAAGAGGATGAGGGGTAAGGTGTAGACGTTGTTGGGTTTTATTCTCCATGTTGAGAAGTTGGTCAGGGAAAAAGGCTTTGAGGGTTTTGAGGTCGGATGGTAAGAATGGTCACCGGAGGAAACCATGGATGTGTTTTCTTGGCTAAGAAAGAATGGAGGTTCAGATATAAAATGGTTTTGATTTTAGCTAGGGAAGGTGATGAGGGTGACCGGGGGAGGTGGGATGAGAAGTGGGCAGAGCGAGGCGTTAAAAAATATGGTTTGTAAATTTGTAATCAAGTTGGTCATGTGGGGATAGCCGGATAGGATGTATTGATGTATAAATTGACCAGCCAGCCAGCTACGTACGTACTTATTGGCAATTTAATTTGGATTATTCCTTTTCAGGAGACAACAAAATGATAATAAACGTTAAAAATTGAGGTGAATGTTTAGAAGTCAGCTATGCACATTCGTGACAAGGTGTATTATTGCTTTTGATTTTATAAAATTACGTACCCATCTCTAATTTGCCTATTCAGTGTACATATGACCCCAACTTCACTAACACTTACACACACATATATATGAAAATTTAATGTAGTATGAATAGTGAGTGAACGTTAACGTAGGAAGCTAGTCAAGACCGGAAGAACATAGTGACATGCACGCACGTTCCTAGAGGAAGTAAGACAAGATCGAGGAAACAACATATGTGCCCAAATGCATGCAAAAATGGAAGTGAGATGCACGGAAGCAAATGGAATCTAAATTATCTAATCAATTGGGACTTTAATCTATAGTACTGATCGTGGTGATATGAATATACAAAATAATTTAATTAGAGCATCCCCATCCAATAAACAGAGCAAGAAATAAAGTAAGAACGTATTTTGTTTCAAATAAAATACATCCAAGATTTGTTCAAGCAAATTAAGTTTTTCACACACATATGCATTATTTGCTTCAAGCAAATCGATTTTGTTATGTTGTGAAATGTTTAAAAATTATTTACCGGATAAATTTATCAACAATAATAATGTGACACGTGTCTTTATCGGTAGTAATTATACAAGATTTTCTGAAAAGATTTCCGACTAATTAAAAATAGACACGTGTCACCACCACTTGTCATTATCGGTAAAATAATTGGACTAGATTTTCGGTGTGATTTTCGACCAATGTCTATCCGACATGTATCGCTATGAGATAGCGACGTCGACAAATTAATGGAACCAAATTTTCGGTAACATTTTCGACCAATTACGATGCGACATGTGTCACTGCGAGATAGTGTCGGCTACAATATAATTGAACCAGATTTCCAGTTTGATTTTCGTCCAATGACGATGCGACACGTGTGTTCATCTTCAACGATCAGATTATCTACAATTGGCTATAAAACGTTCATCTATCACTCATTCTATACTCACACCATTTACAAGAATCTGACTAGATAACTCATCCCTCTAAACACTTAGCAACATTTCCTTGTTCATCACTCTGATGGATCCTTTTAGCTTCCACAATTTTTTCAAGCGGAGACAACGTCAACAAGAAGATTATGACGATATGCAGCAATCATTCATCAATCAGGTGGCCATGGCGGAAGCACAAGATGATGAACCATCACGACCAAGCGGTTCACATCGCAGTAAAAAACTGAATCATCTACGACAGAGGCTATCTAGGGAATGCAATCTCATGGATGATTACTTCATCGAACGTCCCAACTTCAAGGCAACAGAATTTCGTCGGCAGTATAGGATGAGCAGAAACCGATTCAACACTATCATGACGGATCTCTGCAACCACGAACAATCTTGGCATCAAAGACCAGACGCCACTGGATTGTTAGGGCTTCTTCCCTAACAAAAGCTGACCGGTGCTCTGCAAATATTGGCGTACGGGGCAGCCGCAGATCAGTGCACTGAAATTACAAGGACGGAGGAATCGACTACCCTAGAATCTATTTTCGCAGCCAAGTGTATAAAATCTATGGTCCAAAATACCTCTGCAATCTAACATCGGTAGACCTCACGCGACTCCTAGTTAAAGGCCAACGCCGAGGCTTTCCAAGTATGATTGGAAGCATCGATGGCATGCATTGGGAGTGGAAGAACTGCCCAACCGCCTATCAAGGGGCATACTCAGGTCGAAAGGGTCGCTAAACTATTAACCTGGAGGCGGTGGCCTCGTATGATACGTGGATATGACACAGTTTCTTCGGGTGTCTTGGAGCCAAAAATGACATTAACGTGCTCCACCTATCGAATATGTTCTCAAAGATCCTTGCAGGAAGAGGCCCAACTGTCGTCTACAAAGTCCATGGAGAGAGGTACAACCACTCTTATTATCTGGCTGACGGAATATACCCGAGGTACTCTATATTCGTCAAAACAATTTTCAATCCCTAGACGCCGTAAGATAAACTCTTTGCAAAGAAACAAGAGGCATACTGAAAAGATGTGGAAAGGGCCTTTGGCATCTTACAATCTCGATGAGCAATTATTCGTCATAGTTGTACATTGTGCCACAAATCGGTAATGACTACCATCATGTTAGCTTGCATCATATTGCATAATATGATTGTTAAGGAAGAGTACGTGGAGGATGAGGATGAGGAAGATGGTGACGTGCAAAATTCATCAAGGGCTTTCCAGGTTTATGATAGGCCGGTAGATGCACAAGGGAATCGAATTCCTTTTGAGACAATTAGTAGAGATGGAGCCAATATACAACGGTTTCTCGACCGTGTTGCCAATCTTGAATCTGGTTACATTCATAGAGAGCTCCAGAAAGACTTGGTGAAGCACAATTGGAGGTTGGAAACCGGCGAGATACTCTAAATATTATCCTAAATATGTGTGTTTAATTTTATTATATGTTTTCATTAAGCTTGTGTTTAATTATTAAGCTTGTGTTTAATTTCAATTTAATTTTAATATGTGTTTTAATTTAACGTGTATTTCAATTTCATCTTAATAAATAAATTATTTTTTTATTTCCAAAAAATTTAAATTACATAAAATGACGAGCCAAGCCCAGATTTATTCTTAGTACAATACTATAACTACTATAGAAAGAGCACGCGACTTAGGTGATAACAATCCGAATATATTTCATCAGTAGGTTGATCTTGACTAGGTTCTCCTTCATTAAGGATGGCTAGTTTTCTCTTAGTAAAATACATTTTCGAGATTGAGGTCATTACCTCCAAATCCATTGTCACGATCCTTGTTTCATTCTCTTGTTTCTTCAATCGTAACTCTTCCTCCGCCCTTGCTTCATTCCGCCTTTGAATTTCTATGTACTCCGCGTAATAATTAAGCTCACTTTCATTATACACTATCCCCTTGGATTGCCACGATGCTTGGTCACTTGCAATGGAATGTAAAACCTCAACTCGTTGCTCAATATGAGTCTTATCTTGTTTCTTTTGCCGCCTTGCTTCCTTTGTCGCCTTGGTTCTCACTGGTCTAGGCAGACTCGAGGGAGCGACCACGTGGCTTTGAGGTGTCTCATTCACTTCTTCGTCATCCAAATTGATGGTTGGAGATGATTCGGCGGCGGAAGAAGTAGGTTGGTAACTACTTGCATATGGAGATGGAGTAGTTGGTAGCACCACAAAGAAAGATGGATGATCTTTAACCACTTCCCAACATTCAAAGTGTGTAAACACTTTCTTCTTTTTCTTATAGTAACATGATTGAACTTGCTTGAGCTATGAAAAAATTTATATTAGCTATTTCACTATGCTACATATTTAAATGAATGAAATATATAAATTACATAATTTAATTCATATAATGATAAAATTTATATAATTTATGCTACAACAATATAAACTTACTTCATCCATTAGTGAAGTGCCGCTAGCTATACGTTGTCGTGTCACGTATAAACATTCGCCCCATTTTTGCAAGAGTAGCTTGAACTTATTGTAGTGAGACGAAAGCGCGATTCGGGTCCTTGGAATATTCGGAGGATTTTTACCTTATGTTGGCTTCCAATTTGTCACATAATCAGCATGAATTGTCGCCCACAATTTGTCCCTCTTTTGTTTGTTGTCGTAGTATTCATCAACGCTATGACGTACAAAAGAGATGCACATTTGTAAATCTTCAGAATGAAGCCAATGGGAGCCCATTTTTTGGAAAAATCACTCAAGGAAATGAGAGGATAGATGGAAGGGCATGTGAAATTTGTTGTGCACAAATTAGTGTGAGTTGTGAATGAAATGAAGTAGTATTTATAGGGGGGAAATATGGAGTTTTATGCAATTTTGGAGGATTTTTTTGCAATTTTTGGGAATTTTTTGGCAAATAATTTCATTATGCCCATTAATTTTGGAAAATGACCATTTTATATGAATTCTGGCCATTGGATTGGAATTCTGGCATTCAAAATAAAGGGCCCAGATTAAAGGCCTGTTAATGAAAGTAATTTGGAACTGGTGTACCGTGGCGTGCTCCTATTGGACCGGTAAATGGGTTAAAAAAAAATAGGTTGGCCTGATGTCACCCACCTGCGGTGGGCTCCGCCAGGCAACGAAGCAACCGACCGAGCAAATTAAGCTCGAGCATTTGATCGAGCACCGATTTGCTTGAGCAAATCGATCTTCTCCCTCCTCGCTGCGACCTGCAAATCCATTTGCTAGCCCAAAACCGTACCGGCCCCCACCTCGTGGTCGAAAAAACCGTTGTCGATGCGGACGCTCTTAGGGATCAAGCTACTGTCGCCAGGGTGTTGCTTAAGGGAGCATTTTTGCTCACCTTTATTCACTCCCTCCTCTCCTGTTGCCACTTAATCAAAGCTCCATTAATGTAAACCTGAGGTTAATATTTATGGATTTATTTAACTAAATTACATTAATCTTTTATATTAATTTACTTAAGGATATAATCTCGGTATACCATGTATTAAATAATTATTATTTTAATTTCCCTTTCAAAACAAAAGTTGTTTATGTTTAAGGAGTTTTATTCTCCGTAACTTTCGGTGTGTGTCTTGTTCTAATTAGATATGGATTAGTGTAGATATAGATATAGAGAATCTCTGTTTTATAAGAACAGTTATTATAACAGATTGTATCAGTCTATATTTAAGGCATTCAATCAATGAAAGAGTTACAGTTTTTAGTTATCATATTATTCGCTTGCAACACGTTATCAGCACGCTCTCTGGGTTGATAGCCATCATCACCAAAGAAAGGAAAAAAAAAACCTAACCCCTAAAATACAAGCTCTACCACCGGCAGCCCCTCATTCACTGCCGATTACCACCAATCCTCCCTGAATCTCAGACTTTCTGGCCTAACTCGAGCCTGTGCAGAACAACCAACTTCGATAGAGGATTATGAGCAGATCATGATGAACTAGAGGACAATCTTTATATGCACGAAAATCCCTAGATGTCTAATTTCCAAAACATCAAGAAAATCTCAATTAGAATGTGTCTAAAAAAAGTTATGGCCTATTGAGTGCATGAAGGTCAGTCAACCCGAACAGAAGAAAAGAAGAAGGCATCCTCCATCTGCTGGAAGTTTGGTGGATGTGTTTCCTCTCTTCAAACTTCTTTCACAGCAAAGTTTTCATACTAAGCATAACACCCTCGAGTTCAATTTTTTGAAACCCAGTATCTATAGATCTTGGATCAAACTTACTTATTGCAAAATCTTAGATCTAAGTTGATGATAATTGCAATATGAGTTGTATATATATTGCATGTTTGCCCGAGTTCCTATGGACCTATATCCATAGAGTATAAGTGACGGTCATGGGGGAGTCATGGTTTAGAAAAGAAAAGTGAAATCAATCATATGTGACAATTAGTCATGGTAGCTATGTGTGGCTTCTGCCACCGTTTATAATCAATTTTTGTGACCATATTTCATGGATCACATTCTTTTTCATTGAAACGTGATATTAGTGATTGTAGTGTTCGATCGATACTAATCAAGATCTCGTGTCTCTCTTGTAGATGACATCAATTGAGCCGGTTAGGCATGTATTTGATATCCTTGATCTTCAAGGAGCAGAATATTATCGTTAGGTGTTAGATGTTGAGAACGCGCTTCTCCGTATGCATCTGATGTTTACAACCCAACCACTACCACCACCTGGTACTGAGCCACAAACTCTAGTCCGTAAAGTTCAAGCCCTCATATTTTTGAGGCGTTATATACATTCAGTTCTAAAAAAATAATATTTGCTAAAGAACCGCGGTTTTGTGGGTGATTTTACAAGACATGTTGAGAAATGTGTATAATGTACAACTTCATGAACTAAGAGAAGGATGTGATTCCATCCGGTTATTGCATTATCCAAATATTTATGCTTGTAATCAAGCTATGATAGAGCTTCAACCAGAGTTGAGTGTATGTGACATTATAAAGACTGATCAGGCTATGATCGGGAAGTCTTTATTCACTTTTCTTCCTCTATGAACACTCTTGTGCACCAATATTGCATGAATTTTTTGCAAGAACGACTTAAATCATTCAGTTATCTCATGAATGTGTTGGCCAAGAAAGAACGATATCGTGAGATTATTCTCATTAATAATGCTCAACTGGTCAGTATTAAAAAGACTCATGAGTCGTATAATATTGGAGGGAAAGTGCGTAAGGATAGAACGAACGGTCATTCTGAGCCTTACAATAACTATGGTGAAAAATAAGAATGTTGTCGTGGTCATGGTAGAGGTGAAAATAGTCAAAATTTGACTTGGACTCACCATGACAACATTCACTACAACTCCAATAAGAATCATTCTAATTCACTAGGAATGGTGAGAATTTTTCGCATTCTGCTTCTACTTCATGCTTGTCATCTTGCTATAGATGTGGTTCTACCAAGCATATGCACAAACAATATTGTGCACCCAAAGATATTCAACGTGCCTACAAGAAGTGTAAGAAATATTTGGCACATGAGACTTAACTTCACTGAAGTTTATGAGGTAGAAGATTGTGGTGAAGCAAATCTAATAATAGCAGACAATACAAAAGAAAGTCTGATGACTGTTGTTTTTGCATAGTCTATGTATTAGGTTCATGTCTTTGCTATGCAATCCAGTTTTGTTTTATTTTTGACTTCGTTTTACACTACCAGAACATTCACTATAGCCGACGATTATTTTAAAAAAAATAGGCCGACGACACTTATTTTCGTCGGCTATAGTGCACTATGGCAGACGATTAATTATGTCATCAACTATAGTTCTTAGACCGACTAAAGAAGAAAAAATCGCCAGTTTTTTCTGGAAAAATCGTCGGCTATAGTCGACACTATAGCTGACGATGTATAATGTCGTCGGCTATAATATAGACGACGATATAATGTGAAAAAATCGTCGGCTATAGTATAGCCGTTGACATTATACATCATCGGCTATAGTTATCGGGTTTATATTCGCAGATCGCCGTTCCCCTCTCTCAAAAATCCTAATTCTCTCTCTCTCTCACACACACACACACACACACATATGCATATATGGTTATGCAGTACATGTGCCTACTACGCTTCCACTGCGTACAAATATAGGTCATCAACGACGATTAAGCTTTTATGTTGGTTCTCCAACAATTGTCTGCTATTAAGAACCTTTGACAAGAGATCTCCTTACTGCTAGTTTTGCAGATAGTCATTATGATGAGACATACTTCTCGTCGTTAGGGGGAGATAGGAATGGTTTCATTCTGGATTAACGATGGAAATTGACATGGAATATCTCCACTATGTCTGTCATGATTCCAACACATCTCAGTGTGAGATTAAAGTGCAATGTATTCTTGATCTTCAGAAAGTAGCAGACTTTATGCTTGACTTCTTTACTGATATAATGAAAGTGAAGAGATTTGTTTACTTGCTGCAAATCCTGTAAGGTTGAAAGTCCCTGATATTGGGCAAGTTAAACGGAAGACCCGGGAAAAGTAGTGTTTTCTCCTGCCCATAGTGGGGGCATAGCATCGGTCAAGATCCACTGATAAGTTGTCGGTAAAAAGGCAAACCATCAAGGCACAACCGTTCATCATCAACACATGAGATTGTTTCTGATTGCAATTGTGTCTAAAAGTCGACATTGACAAACACTGGAGGACGCCTTAAAGTCAATGACGAGGTCAGTGAACAAAGAAATCTCACCAAGTTAAACAAATGCTAGCGTTATCATGGATAGTTCTTTCATGTTCGTTGATGATGTGTTTACCTATTTCGTTGCTCAAAAATTGACAACGATGAAGTGGAACATTGCTCTGTTACGGATTGTCAACATTTAACGTAGAGCAAATTGATCGATATAGAAAGTTGCAATCTAGGCTGAACTAGACTCTCACAAATGACAAGTTTTTAATATGGTAGTGATATAACCATGATATGTCGGTTAGACACAAATGAGTCTTGTTTGGGAGCACAATGAGAAGAACTTGTAGCGCAAAGATTCTCTCAATGCTCTAGTATTGGTTATGAGGAGATGTATTCTCTAGTCATGGACATCCTTGCTTTCTATTACCTTATCAATTTGGTAGTATCCAAAATACTGAGTATGCAAGTTATAGATGTGGTTACAGTATATCTCTATGGGGATCTTAATTCAGAGATATACATAAGTAACTCTAAACCACAGAGTGCTCATATGATTAGATTGAGACGTTCACTATATGGATTGAAATAATCCGGTAGGATGTGGTATACATGTCTTAGTGACTACTTGATTTGAAAGGGATACAAGAATGATGATTTATGTCCATGCGCGTTCAATAGATGAACAAGTAATTTGAGATGATAGACCTTGGTAGGACTCGATTAAGTCTTGATTTTGAGATGGAATGTCGAGTTGGTTGAATACTTATTCACCAGTTTGCTTATGTTCTAAATCAGGCAATAGACAAAGCATACCCTGTAAGTACACCAATGGTTGTTTGCAGTCTGGAAACCAAAAGGATCCATTTCATCTGAAAAGACGATGGTGATGAACTTTTGGAGCTGAGATTATATATCTTAGTGCGATCAGAGCTTGGTTGAATTTAGCTTAGTACATACATCCAAACATTGCCTTCTCAGTATGCGCCTACGCAAAGTCATTGGAATTGAGTAAAACAAATCTTCAGGTACTTGAAGTGATCCATTGACTTGGGCCTATTCTTCCCTTACAAATAATACAGAGAGAAATATGAAAATCCTGATAAAGGGATAGTTGAATTACAGCACACTACTGGAAATTAACTCATTGCCGGCGACTTGTAAGTCGCCGGCAATGTTTTTGGACATTACCGGCGATTTTTGCCGAAAAAATCGCCGGTAATGTCTTTTTTTTTTTTTTTACATTACCGGCGATTTTTGTCGCCGGTAATATCAGTCGCCGGCAATCTCTCGATGGTAATGTAAAAAAAAAAAAAAAAGACATTATCGGCGACTTCATTTATGTCGCCGGTAATGTCTTTTTTTTTTTTACATTACCAGCGACATAAATGTATGTCGCCGGCAATGTCTTTTCCGGCAAGACATTACCGGCGACTTACATTTATGTCGCCGGTAATGTTAAAAAAAAAAAAAAAAAAGACATTACCGGCGATTTTTCCGGCAAAAATCGCCGGTAATGTCCAAAAACATTGCCGGCGACATAAAAGTCGCCGGCAATGGGAAGAAATGTTGTAGTGGCATTCAAGTTCTGGGCATTTCGACTCGTCGGGCATATCTCTCGACCCGTCGAATGTAATGAACTGTGATAATCCAAAGGGACACTTCAACCCATCACTACCATAATTCTTCTCATAGTCGACGATTTCAAGAAAACAAAGGCTGACGATTTTTGTTGTCGTTGGCTATAGTGTACTATAGCCGACGATTTTTGCAACAAAATCGTCGGCTATAGTATTATAGCCGATGATTTTTGGTGTTGTTGTCGGCTATAGTACACTATAGTCGACGACAACAAAAATCGTCGGCCTTTGTTTTCTTGAAATCGTCGGCTATGAGAATAATTGTGGTAGTGCATCGAGAAATGGCTTCAACCCGTCGAACCCGGTGTCCTGGATCGGACAAAACCATATGTTCAACCCGTCATGTGAGAATTTCGACCTGTCAAATTTCTCTCCTGTTGTGAGCAGTTTTACTGCAATCCCCTTATACCAAAACATCGGTTGATGTGTTGGTCAGATTTGCTGATATTGGTTACCTCTTTGATCCATACATAAAGGATGTTCCCATACAGGTTATTCATCATGGGAAACATAACAATTTCTTGGAGAACAAAAAAGTAAGTCCTTGTTGCTACTTCCTCGAACTATTCTAAAGATTAAAGTTTCCTATGAAGCTGTTGATGGGTGTGGTTGGTTTAAGTTAATAATACACCACATTCAAGGGTTTAGTGGACTACCATCTACTATGACAGTGCCAACTTGCATCTTTGAAGATAATGTGATTTGCATTGAACATATAAAATTAGTTTACATTAAAGGTGTCATACTCAACTTATTTTGCCAAAATACTCCTACAATCAGAAATAACAACAGTTATTGATTATCCAAGTGAACCAGGTTGATTCCGTTGATAATGTTGGGGACTTGTTTACCAAGTCACTACCTAAATCTGCATTTATGAAACATGTGAGACGCATTGACATGAACAAGTTATCTGAACTCCAAGACTGAGTTTATAGTCAGAGGGAGTTACATTTTTGTAGACATCAGGGGGAGTCTACGTCACATGTAGTAACTTTTGTAGTTGATGCATTGTACTCTTTTTCCCTTAGTCTAAGCTATTGTTTTACTCATGAGGTTTTTGTTTGCTTGACGAAATTTTTAGTGAGGCAACAAGTTATGCATCATTCTTTAGGTTATCGACACAAGGGGGAGTGTTTAAGGAGATTTATTCTCCGTAACTTCCGGTGTGTATCTTGTCCTAATTAGATATGGATTAGTATATATATATATAGATACAGAGAATTCATATTTTATAGGGACAGTTATTGTAACATATTGTATAATCCTATATTTAAGACATTTAATCAATGAAAGAGTTACAGTTTTCAGTTATCATATTATTCTCCTGCAACAGTTTAATTTAAAAAGCCTAAATTTAGGAATAGGAACAGACCCATATTTCCCAGAAAGCTCAAAGGAGTTTAAGGACAATGACTCCATGGAAGAAACAAAAACCTGCAAACTCTACCTATTGTGTAATGAATTGTATATACTGTTTTTCTCAAAACAATTGCATAGGTTTCGGACCTCCATTAATATCCAGTAATGTTACATGAAAAATCACAATCCAAATATGAAAGACCAAAAATCATAGACGAGACTGCAATTTGGTGAAAAACAGATTCTGCAAAAATGAAGCAAGGGAATCGGTTTGCAAAAAATAAAAATAAAAAAGAAGAGGGAATCTGGCGACAGTAAGAGAGAATCCTTTTGCACTCAGAAGGATATGACGCAAGAGTTCTAGTGCAAAACAAGTCGAATAGATCGGCCATGGAAGAGGTCGGTGTGTGTACGTGAGGAGGATTTCGAAAGCTAGAGCTGTTCATTTGGTGGTCTCTTTTTATGTGAAATTAGGGGCAAAACACAGACGCACATGGAGTGAATTGAGACCGGCCGGAAAATTAGAACATGGTGGCCGGTGTGGTAAGCTTGAGTTTTCATCTCTCTCTCTCTCTATATATATATATATCTCTATATATTAAGCATTCGACAGTTTTCAAGCCGTTTAGTTGATGTGGAGGAGAGGTTAACGTCAAACATTAGCAATTCCATTGAATGTCCTTGGTTAATTATAAATGAATAAAGTGTTGATTTAATCGTTAGTGAGCTAAACATGTCCATGCATCTCAAAAATTATAGGCTTATGATAAACCACAAATATAGGAACGGTCGGTAGTTCAAAATAGTTTAAAGCAGTTTACAACTCTAAAACTACAAATAACTTCAGCCTTGAGATACGCCACTTTTCTTCCTTCTTTGCAACTTCTTTGTATGTTAGGGAGTTCCAACAACTGCTGCCAGTTTATAGTTAGTTCTCAAAGAAAGAAGAAGACGGTGTACGGCTTTCGGCTATTCGAAACAAGAAAAAGACCCTGTAAAGGTGAATTTGATTGATTGAATTTGATTTGCTCATAGTTTTATTATTGATTGTTTTGTTTTTTTTTTTTTGTTAGAGAGAAAATTGAGTGATTTGGGACACCCGCAGAGAGAAAATTGGTACTTAAAGCCAATGAGCTCCATCAACGAATTATTTCATTGGAACTGTATGCTGGCGTAGAAGATTGACTGCGTGATTCAGGACACCCATGGGTGCTTAAAGCCGATAAGCTTCATCATGTATGTTTTGCCGGATAGTCTAGATCAATTGGTTTCTTTTTTATTCTTTTTTTTTTTTCAAATACCCAATTGATTATTTTTGGCGATTTCAATGTCTAATCGTGTACAAGTGTGCATACAAAAAAAATGTGTATAAGTGGAGGAGGGCTGAGGGATCAAGGTTCCAAGCCAAGTTGAGGTTCCTAAAAAAATAATTTATTCATAGGAAAATTTTACAAAGATTTGAAAGTTTCCATCAGTTTATTAATTAGGTATTAATGTATTAATTGGGTACCCCCAATTAATATTGATGAGGATTGAAGGGATGAGAAAAAGATTAGTCGATGCTTAAATGATTAAATGTGTATATGCACTGCATTGTTGTTATGAAAGAGTGGTGTGGAAATAGTTCATTGATAAAGGTGTGTATTATAACCATTACATGATTGACGACCAGCCATATTTAAATTGGAATTGAATTATCTATCAATTAACTCTTTAAAATCTGAAGAACTGTTACTTTGTTTCAAGAAAACTGTTGCCTTCGTACATCGTGCATTTCAGTGAGAAACTGATAGTATCAAGCAACTTTTGCACATTTTACAGCTTGTAAGCAATTGCAGGTATTAGTTTTTTTTTTGAATTAATTCATCCTAAGTCCTATTTTCATTCTATATTTTAATTGTAGTCCTGACACTTTTTTTTTAATCGCAGTCCTATAACTAAACTAACACATAGATTTTGTATTTTTCACATTCCATATTTGTCCTTATTAAATTCTATAATAGTATCTAAAATTAAGGTTGTTGACTATTAGTCCGTATTAATTATCTTCTATTATTTCTTGATAAAAATCTAATAACAATTCATCATTATTTTTAATCAACACAAATATCATTAAATTCCTTTCTTTGTCAGGCGAAATTAAATTATTTTGTTCATATGTGAAACCCAAATTGATCCATCTATATATAAGTATGCTTCCTATTGGTTCTTATATCACCCATTGGTTCCCAAATTCCTTCGTCTTCTTTTTCTTGTTTTTCTCTACTTACCATGGCATGTTGCAACTTTTTTCTCTTTTATGGTCTTCTACTTACCAAGGTATGGTATAAGTTCTTTTATCTTTTCATTTTCTACTCTAGAGGTATACATTTCGAAAATATCTTCTTCTTTTTTTACATGAATGATGCATTTTCCTTTCAATTAGACATAAATATTAGTTTATCTTTTACCTTTATTTCAGGCATATGTTATAGCTTTATATTTTAGATTTTACTCTTTTCTTTAGGTATACAAAAAAAACCTATATTCTAGGTTAAGTAGTCGTGAAATTTATACCTATATTCAAGTTTTTCGAGTATATATACCTCAAAACTAGTATAAGTATTATCGTTTACTTTTCTTTTAGATATAAGTCTTATTTACCTTTCTTGTAAAGATATGTCTCTTTTACCTTTTTTTAAGGTATAAAAAGTAAGTTTTTTTAGTGTACCTCATGAAATAGATTATTTACCTTTCTTTTAGATACAAGCTAGTCGCATTTATCTTATGTTTAGATATATGTAGTATCAATTTTTTTTTAGTATACCTTATGTTTAGGTTGGCTTGATGTTCTTGTATTTTTCGTTTCACTTTTATTTGATTTTATATATTTTTAAAATTTTCAATGACTTAAAGTGTGATAATTCAAATTTGAAATAAGAATAGGTTTAATAGAATTCAAAATTATTTCATTTCTTTAACTAGAAGGGTAAAATGGACAAAATGATTAATCAAAGGACTTGGATTGAAATGAAAAAATTTGCAGGACTACATCTAATATCTAATTAAGAAATAGGTCCTACAACGAAATTTCCATTCTTTTTTTCTTTCACTATCAGCATAGATGGATATTTTCAATCAACATTGATGGTAATTTCATAACTCTTATTTTTATTTCATTACAGGTAACTCTTTTCTGTTTAAATGCTAATGTAAAAAATCTGCGCTATAACGATGTGTAAAGTCAAGAATAAGAACCTGGTAATAATCTTTCCACTATGTAATTATTCATGTCATTAAATAGAGGCAAATATACTCTCTTCTCTAAATTCCTCGATTTTTTTCAATCCAAACAGTTAGTAGAGTAGACTGTCGCTGCATATTAAGGAAGTAGTACATTACCGTCAGGTAAACAATGTGTCATATCCCAATCTTTTTATATTATTTATATTATTAACAAATAATTTGAGTTCGATTTAATGATCGATGGAAGTTTGTCAAAAATTAATTACCGAGTTACCATTTTTGGAAACATATATAAATGAGAGGTTTCCATATAGGTAAGTCATAAGTTTGGGTAGGGGTTGACTTTTGGTCAACCCTCCCTCCCGAAGAGAGAGGGAGGAACCGAAGTGGTGTGTCGGTTCGCTGGCGGCGCAGCACCGTCCGGCCACCTCCAACCTCAAGATTAGGTGGGTTTGATGCGGCTTGGTATCCCCAACCCGTCGCTGGATTGGATTGACGACAATTTGACCGAAAAAGAGAGAACCGAACGATAAGGATTTTTAGGGTTCGGGTTTTAATCTGTCGTCGTCCGCGGGGAGGTTTTCGGCGACGATCTATATTTCAAATGATTGGGTTTATGTTATGGATTGTATTGGTATATGTGTTGTTGATTTTGGGTGCTGGTATAGCTCGGGAATTCGAAACGAACTCCAATGAGCTCGAATCAGTCTCCGCCGAGTCCGACAGTTTTCGGTAGAACTGGGCGGTGAGGTGAAAGAGGTTTTGTTTCCCTCCCCCTCCAAAGTTAATTGGGACCATTTGTGATCCCAGGGGTGGCTCGATGCCGGAGTTATGCGTTGGAGAAGATTTTCGGGGAGTTTTGGATTCCATGGCTTTCGAGCCAGATTTTGGTCACTTATCGGTCGTGACCGTAATGTAGAAAAGTATTGGGTTTGTCAATAGCTTTCTAACAGTTTACTTTTCGGGGCCATTGACGACGGTTACCTGTGGCGGCGCGTGGCTGGAATTTCTGACCGGAAAATATCTTTCTGAAATGTGTTGAGTTATATGTTATTTGGTTCGTATCGATGATATGAACACATTTGTGAGGTCTAAATCATCATTTAGGCTTCGTCGTCCCAGTGGGTGGGCGGTGGTGATGGGGTTCTCCACCAGTGGTGGTGCAGGCGACGGAGAAATTAGTTCTGTTGTAGGTCGTTACGACAGTTTCGTTGTAATAAGTTATCGTATATGTTTTTAGACTAATTTACTCTAACTGAATTATCTGATCGTGTACTTACTCGATTTATCCGATTAGTTTATTATTTTTTTCATTTTGACGATTTTGAGATGGGTCGGGTCGTCACACAATGACAAAGCAATACTCTCTTCACCTTTAAAAAAATTATAGCACTTCTATAATTATATGCATCAGTGAAAGTATCCTTTTTTACAATAAAGAGGCAATTCATTCTCAAGGAAGGATACATACAGGATACGTACTGCACAAGAAAATCTTATCCAATAACTAGAATATATTAGAAGTTAGAATATAGATTTTCTATTTAACTGTACTTTATGTCATAATTGTAATTTGTATAACTTTATTTTACACCACTTGTTCCAATATTAAGAAAACTTAAAGAGTTTTACTGCTCTGTGTTATATGGTTTTTTTTGTTTTTCTAATTTCCACTTTAGTATTATATCAGTTTGCATATCCATATAAAGATCTCAAACTAACAACAATTGAAAAAAAAATACAGCATCTATAATCCATCAATAATCATTTCTAAAGAGGAGAGTCTAAATTTACCATTACTATGCTTGAGGAGCACCTGATCATGACGAGGATTGTTAGGTAGAATTAGAAAATGGGTTCGGGCTTGGGAGGAGTTGTGGAGCATTGCGAGAAATGGGTATGAGTGTATTGTCTATTGATGGTATATAGTGATAGGTTATAGTGAGAAAGAAGGCATTTGTAGAGGTCAAACATATAGGATGTAAATCAGACTATATTATACTTTGAAGAAGAGAGATGGTGGCTATATAGAGAAAAAAACAAGAAAGAGAGAGAGAATAGGTTTTCAACTGTTCATAATGCAAATTTAATCTTTCATATCGGTTCCTTCCTTTAGTTCTTTCTCTAAATGCTTATGACTTCTTTCATTTATTATCATGACCAGACTTATTCATTTGGAAAGAAAAAAGAAAAAAAAGGACCAATATGACTTCTACCTCTAAGTTTTTTCTATTTTCGTGTTTTCTTTCTCTACCTTCTATATAAACTATGTTTATGTAATTTCATCTTTTGAAGACCGATCTACCACATGACATTTGTTTATAAAAGTGAACAGTCTTACTGAAGATAGATTAATAGTTATTTAGTAACAAAACATGAAAAATGAAATAAATATATTATTTTGTGTCAATAACAGATCAAAAATCATATGGATCAAAGAAACACCTCTGGTGCTTCACGTGATAGACAATGACGACACTCAATAAGTCCCGAACAACATGAAGCTTATTTGGCACGACGACGTGACCATGCGAGAGAAAAACGACTAATGGCAGAAAGCAGTCATGACCAACCCGACACGATAATATAAACAAACAAACCACATGTATATACATATCTTGATACATATTAGAGCGTTCATATATAAAGTATCTCTATATAATGTTGATGTATTTATTATTCAATGAATACGACAAAATCAGAATCACGTCAATCATGATGAAGAGCTTCCAAAAGTGCGTTTAACTCACATCAGGCAGCAAGCACGAACAACAGGGATACAGATAAATGATGTGGAGATAGTACATGACCACACCCTTCAAAGAGAACAAACTGAGAATCATGTCAACCATGATGAAGAGTTTACAAGAGTGTCTTTATCTCACATAAGGCATCGAGCTTGAACAACAAGGATGCGATTAAATGATGGAGAAATAATGCATGGTCACAAACTTCAAAGAAACCCCAACGATATGGAAGAATAATTTACATGTTATTTTTATTCAGAAAAAGATCTATATATTACTCATTTTGTTTTTTCATACTTACAAGTTAATGTATTCAAATTTTTTATATAATATTAGAAATAATATACGTTGCTCATTTATATTCACCTCCTATCGTGAATTTTTGTATGTGAACTAACTGTACCAAATTTTAAAATTTTGAAACAGATGTCCCAAATTTTTATATTCACCTACATTGTTCATTTATTGTTTAAGACAATGATGATCAAGATGAAGAATATGATAATGAGACCATGAATGTTGGTGACACGCAATGTGATGCTTCTCCAATACGTCGGCCAAGAAGAGTGAGAATATGTCATAATGGTGCCAAAAATTTTCATGAAAACGACGTTGTTCCATTTTGTTGCCCTCATGAAAGGAATGTCCATATTTCAAGGCACGATTGTTTCATAGAGAAACATTTAGTTTGTGTTGTTTAAAATGGAATATTGATCTTCCCCTCATTCTTTTTCTCCCACAAATGGTTGAACTATTTTCCGACCAAACAGATGAGGGGGAAAAAATCGGACAAAATATTTGACACTACAACAATGTGTTTGCGTTCACTTTAATGGGTGTACACGTTGATGAAAGACTAAATGTCCGAACCCAATACACATTTCGTGGTCAAGGTTTTATGTATGATAAGATCATGGACTTCTACCTATAGATGGGAAACGACCACATTATTTACAAGCTTATATATACGACACAGAACATGAAATTGAAAATAGATTGTCCTAGAGTACTGTTTTAGATAGAGGAATGGTGAACCGGATACAACATATCTTGGATCAATACAATCCATTTGTTCATACATTTAGAAGTCTCAGACAACAACAAGATTTGCTCGATTGCAGGCTTATCATAAGAGAGCAGCCTTCTGACCGTCGCCAATATATTTTACCATCAGCATCACAAGTTGCCGCTGTTATAGTAGGGGGAGACAAGTGACCAAGACGACGGTGCCAAAACCATACATCTTCCTTAGCTTTTTCCAAACTGGTGGTATTCTTCACATGTCTCGATGATTTTAATTGTTGTGCTCTACTGCTTGTCAAATCAAGATAATATAATTTTTCCCTTCGAACACCATAACCAAGAATTTTTCTAGTCACAAGGTCCTGAAAGATACAAAAGTCTGGATAGAAAGTGACAGAACAGGTAAGCGTCGCAGTTATCTGACTAATAGATAGAAAGTTATAGGCAAGAGAGGGAACAACAAGAATAAAATTAATTGACGGATTATCAGATATCTTGACAGAACCTTCACCAAGAACAGGAGATGGAGAGCCATCAACAGTGGACACAACATGTTGAGAGGGGTGGATTAATGGTTTGTACTAGACTTGGGGTTTTCGTCATGTGATCAGTTGCACCAGTATCAATGATCTGCATAGGATTTGTAGAGAATGTAGAGAGGGATGATGTCTTACTCCTCACACTTTATTCATCTATATGAACAGAGACAATTGATAATCCAAACGATAACTTCATGTTTCAAATAGTAAGGATTTCAAGATTCAGGATTGCAAATGTATACTTCGGTATATGGGTTTTCAATTTCAATTATTCAAGTTCAATTTCAGGGGTTTCATGGTTTTTGGATTTCAGATGCAGCGGAAGGAAAATTTTTAGTGGTGGTAGTTTAAGGTTTCAATTCAAATCAATTCAAAGTTTTCAAGATTCAGGAACCTGACTCTGATACTAAGTAAAAAGTATTTCAGGGAGAATTCAATGATTTCATTCATCATAATTTTGAGGTTAATATAGATGTACAAATGGTTTCCTAATAGGAAAAGATATTTACACATTTCAATCACATTTACAACAATTAATTATAATTACAATAGGATATTCACAATATCCTTTCCAAAAAACAAAACGAAAAAAAAACACACATACGGCATTGTGGTTAGTCACCTTTGATATGAAACTTGGTGAGGTTATTTGTTATCGGTATCGCCAGCGGCTCGGCCATGTCACACACATTCCCACCATCTTCTCTTACAAGATAAGAGTCAACTGCACCAGCCACCTCCATCCCTCGAGCTTTGGTCACTGCTATTATTGCTGCTCTTCTTATTTCCTTTGCAGCTTCATTTATACCTGTATCAACACATTGCATATGCATCTTTTGTCAATCCACTATATATAGCACTAAAAAGAAGAGGGAGTAGCAATAGTATAGACCATTTAACTTTGATGTTGGTTTGAGACGGTTGCATTGAGCAAAAGGTGAAAGGTCGTGCTCTACCATGCCGATAAGTATTCTTGTAGACCACAAACTGAAACTGGTAGCTCACCAAAGCTACCATGACTAGTTACCTTCTTCTTTTTATCTCTCAGTCTCAACGCAGTGCCTATGCTCACAGGAAGATGATAAGCATGCCTATATGATGTGTTTCTATCGAATTACGTGGGACGTAATCAGGCAGAAGTAAGTATGAGTAATCTTCTCTGCTCGTCCGAACGTTCGGGCTGTTCGGATGATCAGGTGCTTGCTCTCTCTTCGAGTGTTCGGGTTATCGGGTATGCGGGCTTGCGCGTTCGGCTTCAGCTGTTAGAAGAATACAAACAAACCGGCGGTCAGATGGTCAAGACGTGGTCGGCCTGCCTTCAACTCTCTGATGCCTAAGTTAGAGGATGTATTGGATATAACAGTCAAGCAAACGTGTAAGAAAGTAGGTTGGAGTATTTAAGACTAGAATTGATTGTTGGGTCAAATTGAATGCGATGGAGTTAATTGTCCTCTTACCTGTAGTAAATGCCTTACTTATATAGGTGGGTGAGATTATTGCTTGCTTGTGCTCTTCGATATGGGATAGGGCTGTATTTGATGTCATATAGGCCGAGCATTCGGATGTGCGCCTGTCGGGCGCGTGCCCGATCGGATGGGCTTGGTCTTGCGAGTGAAGTTGTAGTCCGCTTGGTGGTCTTTCGGGTGGTCGGGTAGGTGTTGATTACCTGCTTAAGTGGGTAAGTATGTTTAATCCATAAACTAATGGTGTTATACTAAGAAGTCCCCCAAGTCCCCAAGTCAAAAAGACCTTTCTTGATTGGGGAGTTGAAAAAGGGTTCGTGTGATTAAACAAATATTTATCCGATTGAGCAGTGATGCATGGTCCTGTAATCCCCAAGTCCCCCAACTCTCCGGTCAAGAAAAAGAGCTCGCTTGATGGAGTGGGTACCTGTGCGTCCGATCGTGTATCTGTTCGCGTGATCCTGTATCCGGGTACCCGACTCCCAAACGAATCTTGTTGTTTTGGAGACGTGTGCCCGGTCGTGTACCTGTGGAGCCATGTGAACGGGTATGTATGTTTATGTATGCGGATGTATGTCAGTATGTAGGAGTGAATGTGTATGTATGCGGTACAGATATACAAGTAGGGATGAGTGAATGAGTATGTGGATGTATGCGGATGTATGTATGATCATGTGATGCTATTGAGTGATGATGAGGTTTGAGTGAATGAGTGTTGATGTATGTTTATGTGGATGCATGGATGGTTCCGAGCCACTTACCCGGCCCCGCGACGAATGTTGCTGTCCGGAGTCCGCTAAGGATACGCCTATGGAACGGTCTTTCTTGAAATGCATGGATGGTTCCGAGCCACTTACCCGGCCCCGCGATGAATGTTGCTGTCCGGAGTCCGCCAAGCATAGGCCTATGGAACGGCCTTTCTTGATGCATGAATGGTTCTGAGCCGCTTGCACGGCACTCCCAAACGGATCTTGCTGTTCGGAGCCCGTCAAGAATAGGCCTCGGAACAGCCGTGCTTAGGTGCCCGAGAGGAGATCCTCTGTGACGACCCGAACCAGAATCAGCAGTGGAATCAGCTTGATCTACGAGCCTGCGCGTGGTCGCAGAGTTACGACAGTTGTTTGAATCGCCAGCTTTGTTAACGACTTAATTATTGGCCGAGAATTGGAGCTGGGTCTCTTCTCGAGAGTTGTTGTACGTGTGATTTCGAGTTCGTGGGCGGTTTCGGATCGTTATTTGGACAACCGAGGAATAAGTTATGAATATTTGAAGTTTTGACGTAAATGGTTTAAAACGGTGGATTTGTTAGCGACTAAATTTCCGGACGAGAATTTGGTTTCGGATTCTTCACGAAAGTCGTTGAGAATTTAATTTCGAGTTCGTGGGAACTTCCGGAGCATTATTTCGAGTTACGAAGATTAAGTTGTGAATATTTCCAATTGTTGATTATTTAGTCGGTTTAAATATGTTTGGGCTGAACCGTTGACTTTTTATCCGATTGGTCGATGTGTTTGACTTTGGGTGATAATTGAAGAACATGTCGAGTCGAGTTTGTTGCCGCGAGAATTATCGGAATCGGAATTACGACGAGAAAGTTACGGGTATTTGAAGTTTTCCGAAAAGATAATTACGAAATTTCCATTTTGGGAAGGCCTATAAATAGAAACCTACTGTTTTGGGCAAGTCAAACATTTCCAGATTGGGAGTTGACCGAGTCAACTCGGTGGAGGAGTGGCTTCTCGACGGTGATCGACGGCTTGCCGGCGACGGTTCTCGTCCGGCCACCTCCAGCCTTGGGGAAGGATCCCATCGAAGCGTCTCGGCGTCCTCATCCCGTCTCCGGCCACCATGCACGATGAGGTTCACCGGAGTGAGGAAATTCCGGCAAAAACATGGAGAAAATTTGGTGAATTCGGGTTCATTGATTTCGGCCAAATTGAGCTACAATTTGTAGTGGGCTTTGAAGCTCTCCTCTCCATGATTCTAACCATGTAAGTATGGAGTTCTAATTCGATTTGTACATGGAGAATTTTGGGATTGAAATTTGTGTACCAATTCGGTTTTGCATGAAATTGGACTAATTAGAGTGAGAATGGGCCTTTGTTGCAGTTATGAAAGTTGCTCAGTGGATGATTTTGAGTGGAATAGGGGTTGCTCCGCCGAGAAATTTCACGGTTAGTGGCGGCGCCGCCTTGGGCGGTGGTCAACGGCGGTCAAAGTTTGACTTTTTGGGATTTTCGACGAGTTGCATGTCATTTCACTCAAAATCGCGCCCCGATCGCAGTGGGGAGGTTCGTTTTTCGAGTTGAGCGTCCGAACTTACAGCGAGGTATTGAGGTGTGATTTCCGGATTTCCGACAGTTTGTCGTAATCAAATTTCGTGTTTCCGAGAACGGTGGTTTCTCGTGATTTGTCTTGAATTGTCGAATTATGATTTTGAGAAATGGTTATTGTGATTATTCAGGGGTTCGTGATCGTTCGTTTGGCGAGGGACTTTCCGCCGGATCACGGGTTAACGCATATCGCGTTATGCTAGTCTGTGAGTGGACAATTTCTTTTCACGGAATTCTTGCGAGTCTTTTATATGATTTACGAACTTGAGCATGCGTATGAGATTTTGGATTACGTGAGCATGTGTTTTACGATTATACGATTATACTTATACGGATATACGTATACGAGTATACATACACTTATATGTTGTTTCATGCATTTGCATCGTACTGTTTATGATTTGGTTTTCACAGAGTACACTCGTAGTTCATGTTGTTGTATCGATACACACGCATCCCGGCTGATCCCCGAGGGTGCTTACCAGGAGGGGTACCGTACCTTGTGCCGATGTAGTTCCGGGTGGGTACTGGTTTCTGTACCTTGTGCCGATGTAGTTCCGGGTGGGTACAGATGTCTGTTTCTTGTGCCGATGTAGTTCCGGGTGGAAACAAATACCCTGACCTGAGGCCTTTCTGGCTCGAATCACGTGTGGGTCTGGGATCCCGTGATTCAGACTGTACTTGCACGGACGTGTCCATGAGTGGCCCCGTGAGATTTTTACTCGCATGCTCTGTACGCTGGAGGAGTATGAGTTTACCTCGCGTATTTTATTATATTTATTCATTCGACTCGCATATGTTTTTATAACATATATATTACTTGGTGAAAGACATTTATTTTCGTCCACTCTCTCTAACGGTTTTCATGTCTTTCCCCTGGGATTTTTGGTTTCCGTGCCCAGTTTGCAGCTCAGGCTCTGGTGTCGCACGTCGTGGTCGGAGGCATAGTGCTCGAGCTACCTTATTTCTTCCAGTAGGTTTATTGTTCTACCTACTGTGGTATACTTATATGGTTATACATTAGAGGTCGCTCTGAGTAATCTGTTGTTCATGTTGTACGATTTTACTCCGGATTTCAGTAAAGTATAGATATATTTATTGTTTTACTTTACTGTTGATATATTGAGAAATCCGGATGGGATTGGTGCCCACGGTTTGATTTTTGTAGCATAGGATGAAGTGTATTTTCCGCGTGCAGGTAATGGTAATTCCACGTTAGTAACGAAACTCTGCCAAAATTTTCTACGGTTTTTGTTGGTTCGTGTTTTCGAAAGGGTTTGATTCCGGTTTAGGGAGCTAAATCGGGGTTGGGTCCTTTCATCCTCACTCTCGGCGTCGACCTATCGTAGCTTCAACGGTGGGGCCCCGACCATTACGTACATGTGTTGCAGCGCGCACGGAAGGACGGACAACATGCCCGTGCCGCTCTTCGGTTTAGCGCGCGCACGATAGGAGCTTGCTGCTATCGTGCCGCCTAATTCAGTGAATGGTAGTGTTACGCCCTCGGAAGGAATGGGGCCACTCTCGAGTTGCCCATTATTCGGTGCGCGCTCTGAAAGGTGTGTGCCGCTTTCGAGCCGCCCGAATGGTCCTGTGGTTTGCGCGCCCCGGAAGGTAACGAGTGACGTTAGCTACTTCCGTGCCGCGTAGCCCGAACGGTGGGTCACCTCTTACTCAGTGCCTAGGCACGGACTCACAAGCGGCCACTTGTGCTCCGGCTTCGCCAACAGAGCCAGGGAGATGATACCACGCGCCGCCTATGGTCCATTTAACGCGTGCACGCCGAAAAGGGAACGCGGACTGTTAGCCTCTTTCGGGACGCCTAAATGGTCTTGCTTTGAGCGCGCACTCGCCGAAAGGAAACGCGTGATGTTATCCTCTTTCAGGACGCCTAAATGGTCTTGCACTAACCTGGTGGGGTGGCGTTTACTTGCCTGTGAGATTGTAAGGCGCTTGATCGTGCTGGTGGTGCGTGCGATAGTCCGAATGGCGGGAGTCGTGACGTGTGTGTGCATGCCTCGAGTGTGGTGATCTGACTGATGGGACGTTTGGAGTGACATCTTTTCAACTTCTCCTTGGAAACCGTTGGGGGTGCAATAAATGCTAGCCGGCGTAATAAATGCTCGCGTGCCTGTCGTAATCAATGTTGGTGACGTAGTAACTGCTCGAAGGTCAGTCGTCACGCACGTGGAGCGTGGGAGGCTGCATGGCTGACACATGGCGAGTCATGGGAGATCGTGCTAGGGTTTGAAACAAAGGCGAGAAGCCGAAGGGTGAGCGCGGTTACTTAGGCTGGTAGGTAAACCGCCTCGTGGACACGTGTCACCATCTGACGGTGGATACGCGAAAAATGAACGGTAGGCGTTCGCTCGCGTGTGTCGTCGGGTCAGTATAAATAGGCCTTGGTAGTGTCGTCTTCTCCCATCGCTTTTTACGTTCACTGAAGCCCAGCAAAAATTTACCTTGCTCACTGTTCTTCCTCTGATTTCTGTGTTGTGTTCTTTGCCGGAGTTCTTCGTCGACGTTCACTTTCAAGCTTCAATCTCAACTTCTGGTGAGGCTCTAAACTGTTTTGTGTTGCTTTTCCGTTCTTTTTTTTGGTTTTCCGGTTTCCTTGCCGTTTCTGTTCTTCACGTTTCTGGGTTTTTTCTGGGTTTTCATCTCAAGAACAAGGCGTGTTCTTGAGGCGTGCCTGCTTTGATCTGTTTTGGGGTAGATTTCTAGGTTTTTTCTTGTTTGTGGTAGAATTTTTTCTTGCTAAGTTTTTGGGTTTTGCGTGCGTGCGTCTTCTCTAGGTCGAGTGGCATGTCGCGTGAGCGGATATACATTCCAGGGGCGGGGTGGGTTAACTGTAGTTCGTGCACGAGCGGATCGGACTCCTCGTCCGACTCCGTGATGAGTGTAGCGCCCTTGCGGTATATCCCTAACGATGATTCTCCTATCATGCAGCCAATGGAGGAGGAACAAGCACGAACTACTGCCGAAGTCGTCGGGTTAGGGGATGCGTCCGAGTCGTCTGGGTCGTCGGGTGGGTCTTCTTCGTCGGGGCCTTGGGGTGAGGAGGAAGCGCGAGGGGAGAACCCCGTGCCTCAGTTTACGGAGGGCGGACGCGTGCATTGGGTGCTTCCCGACGGAGTACCGGTGCAAGAGCCCGAGCGAGCACCCTCGGTGAAGGAGATGGCGAGGTGGGCGCGCGACTACCACATCCCTTCGTCCGTGAAGCTGAGGATCCCTGGGAAAGCCGAGACGTTCACGCGGCCTCCGCCCGGTCACATATGCGTGAGCGAGTTACATCTAAAGGCGAGCATCAAACTTCCTCTGCACCCCTTCTTCCAGTGTATGCTGGCGTTGCTGAGGATCTCGCTCGGTCAGTGCGGGCCCACGTTAACCCGAACGTTGGTCGCCTTCTTCAACATCTTCCGCTTGAGTGGGCTGGATCACCCAACGCGGGCGGAGTTCCTGCACTTCTTCCGGCTCAAGCACTCCTCCCGCCGAAGGGACTCGGGCACCTTCACCGTGGAGCCGCGGGTGAAGTGGTGGTTGGTCAACTCGCTGAGTTCGTCGACTTCATGGCGAACGATCAGCTGCTTGGTCGGAGGCGACTAGGAGTTTGGCTCCTTCTCCCCGGAGTATGCAGCTAACGCTCACCGCATCGATCGAGTCCCCTAGCGCTTCTATCCCATCAACACTAACGAGTACCCAATGATGCCTGTGGAGGAGGCCGGGGTTGCTCGTCTGAAGTATGTCTTCGACCCGGCGCCCGAGGCGAGACATTTCTAGGTGGCCTGCTATTGGGATCTGATTGAGCGCACGCGTCTGGCCCGAGCACCCGGTCTGTTCGGGCATCTAATACCTGTTTCATTTTTTCATGCTTTACGTACGTATATTTTGATAACTGTTACTAACATTTCGTTCATGTTTGTTTTGCAGCCAAAATGACCAAGTCAAAAGCCACCGAGAAGTATGAGGCCCTCCAGCGCCGCATGGAGCTTTTGCTTTCGAGTGCTGAGACTGTGAGCTGGGTCGTGGATGACGGCCACGGTGGACTGGTCGTGGGGGACACCATCCAGACGAGGATCCCTACGCCAAATGTTTCCGACCACACTCCTCATATGCGTGCGGCTGCTGTTATCGTCCCCCGAGTGCGAGTTGCTGGTGCTGCTGAAGGGGTTGTTCGTCCGCCACCCGCGTCGTCTGCATCTCGGAGTCAGGACCGGGCCGAACGGGATCGCCTCTCCCGCGAGAAGGAGCAACGACAAACAGAGCGCGACCAGAGGCGCATGGAGCAGAGGGACCGGCGGGAGGCCTCCCTGAACTCGGGCTCGCGGGGCCGGACCTCACAGTCTAGTGGTGCAGATCTCTCCACTAGCTCGCCTGCTCCTGAAGGTGGGGCCGTCCGTCCCTTCAAGCGGTCACGGACGGATGCCGCTGGTCCAATGGTGTAAGGTGGGGATGCTGCTCGTGTCTTTTTGGAGAGTTTTCGCCAATCCCTAGGCGAGGGCGTGTCGTCGTTGCAGCAACTGTTGCAATCGGGTCCTGCCCCTACTCCCGACGGTCTGGATCAGGCCTTCAATGCATGTGCCAGGCTGCAGTACCAATTTTTTTGCATGCGGGCGTGGGAGAACTTAGAGGAGTTAGCACGGTTGAAAGCCGAGTCTCGCCAGGCTGCCGTGTCGCATGAGAAGCTGCAAGCCGGGCCCTCCAAGGCGAACGATTTGGCCGAGCGGAAGGCCACCCGGGTGAACGAGCTGACGGCTGATGTTGACGTATTTGAACTTACTGATCAGCGCCCTCACGTGCCTAAGGTAAGTGATCATAGACTCTCCTTTCGCCTGGAATTCGCCCTCGACCTGGCTCACCACCAACTATGAGTCGCTGAATATGTTTAGGTCGGGCGCCTCCGAGTTTTTGGCCAGCTGTAGGCCTGCGATGAGCGCCTCATACTCGGCTTCGTTGTTGGTCGTCTTGAATTCAAATTTGAGGGCGTACTCTGTGTTTACCCCTCCTGGCCCGGTTAGGATGATCCCGACGCCGCTTGCCTTTTTCGTACATGATCCGTCGACGTAGAGGTTCCACTCCAATAGTGGTCCTGCTTTGACTTCTGGCTTTTCGGATGCCTCTACCGTCAGGTCGTCGGATTCGCCGGTCGGCGTTGCCTCTGCCTCCGTGTATTCGGTGATGAAGTCCGCCACTGCCTGCCCTTTTATTGCCGTTCGGGGCTTGTATTGGAGGTCGAGCTCGCTAAGCTCGACCGCCCACTTCGCCAGGCGGCCGCTGTGGTCGAGCGATTGGAGGATCTGTTGCAGGGGCGCGTTCGTGAGGATGTGGATGTTGTGTACTTGAAAGTATGGTCTCAGTCGTCGGGCGGCGGTGATGAGTGCGAGCGCCATCTTCTCGATCATGAGGTATCGGGTTTCGGCACCTGTCATGCCTTTTCCTGAAAAGAAAACGAGCAGTTCCGTGCAGTTCTCCATGCGGATGAGGGCTGAGCTGACGGCTGTGAGAGAGGCAGCCAAGTAGATATACAATACCTCCCCTCAGATGGGCCTGGACAGGAGTGGGATTGAGGCCAAGTATTCCTTGATCTGGAGGAAAGATGCCTCGCATTCAGGCGTCCATACGACCTCTCGCTTGTTCGTCGTTCGGAGGGCTTTGAAGAACGGTGCGCATTTGTCCGAGTAGCGAGATATGAACTTGTTTAGTGATGCGAGTTTGCCCGTGAGGCTCTGTAGGTCCGCCTTCTTGACGGGCGGCTTCATGTCGATGATTGCCCTCACCTTGGTGGGTGAAGCCTCGATTCCCCTCTGGCTTATGATGTACCCCAGAAATTTACTGTTCGTGACCCCGAATGTGCATTTGGCCGAATTCAGTCTCATGTCGTTCTTGATTAGGACATCGAGCACAGTCCCCAAGTTTTAGACGTAGTCGACCGCCTGGACGCTCTTCACAAGTATGTCATCCACGTAGACGTCCACGATGTTGCCTATCATGCCATGAAACATCGCGTTCATGAGCCTCTGGTACGTGGTGCCTGCGTTCTTCAGTCCGAAAGGCATGACGACGTAGCAGTACAGGCATTTGTCCGTGATAAATCACGTCGCCTTCTGGTCTTCGGGGTCCATGAAGATCTGGTTATATCCCTAGTATGCGTCCATCATTGATAGGAGTCCGTGCCCGGCTGTCGCGTCCACCAGTTGGTCGATCCTCGGTAGAGGGAAGCTGTCCTTGGGGCATGCCTTGTTGAGGTCGTTGTAGTCGATGTACATCCTCCATTTCTTGTTCTTCCGCACCATCACAGCGTTGGAGATCCATTTCGGGTAATCCACCTTTCGGATAAACCCAATGCTCAGCAGTCGGTCCACATCTTCGTGCATCGCTGCGTAGTGTTCCGCTTTGTATGCCCTTCGCTTCTGCTTCACCGCCCTTGCGCCGGTGTTGACGCTCAGTTTATGGGATATGATGCTCGTATTGATCCCGGGCATGTCTTTGTATGACCATGCGAACACCTCCTGCTTTTCTTTCAGTAGCGCGATCAATCACTCGGCTATCGCAGGCGCCAGTTGTGCGCCGATCTGAATTGTTCTCTCCGGGTGCTCGGAGGATAGCTGAATCATCATCAGCTCTTCGCATTCGGGGACGGGGGATACTGCCATCAGCCCGTCGCGCAGGTCGTCTGGTATTTCTGCCTCTGGCGCCAGTTTTTCCAGAGCTAGGATCTCCTGCCTGTTCCCAGGTTTTGCTACCTCCTCGTAGTTGTATCCCCGGCCGTGCCCGACTCCGTGCTCCGTCAGGAATCGGCCCAGCAGCATGTGTCCTGCGATGATCAATTTTAGCCTGCTGATCCTTGGTCTCCCAAGTATGGCGTTGTATGGGGAGGGCATGTCCATGACGATGAAGTCCGTTTGAACCTTGCTGTGCAGGGAGTCGGGGGCGCCGATCCCGATCTGAATGTTGTCGCTTCCGATCGGATATGATGTTTCGCCCGTGAAGCTTGTGATGCATTCGTGGTCCTGTGTCATTTTGTGTGAGGGCCTACTCAGTGTCGTATACGCATCCAGGTAGATTACGTTCACGGATGCCCCGTTGTCTACCAGCACTCTCTTCACGAGGAATCGATCTATGATCGCGTCGATCACAAACGGTAGGGTGCTGTTCTTCGGGCTCCTCTCCTCGTCTTCCGCCGTGAAGCTGATGGTCAACGGCTCCCTTCTTCCTGCCTTGTTTGTCATTCCTGTCCCGATCGTCAGGACCTCCCTGCTCGGACGGTCGGGCGATGAAGTCCCCTCCTTGCGCTTCCCTCCGGATATCGTGATGTTCGTCCCCCGGGTCTCGACGTTTGCCTCGCGCGGTCGTTCCTCAGTTCTGGGAAGGGCGATCTGTCCGTCCCTCTGCATGTCCCTGAGCACTTTCTTTGGCATCATGCAGTCGTTGGTGTGGTGGGTGGCGGTGTGGTGGTATTCGCACCACCTGTCCGGGGTTCGACCAATTGGGGCCCTTTCTTTTGACACATTGTTCGGCGATTGGATCTGGTTTCGGTGCTGGCGGAGTAGCTTTTCGTTCGACTGCCGGTCGATCGCGTAGACCTCCTGCTCAGCCGGTCGGTACCGGGGGGCCTCTCAAGAACGGATTCCCTGCGGTGCTGGTGCCCTCGCCTGGTTGTGTCGGATGCTTTGATAGCCACGGGAAGACGGCCTCTGGTTATTTTGCCCGTGCGTATCTCGGCTTCACTTGTAGCCTCCGCCCGACTCTCATCTGTCGTCGACGATCTGTCGCGGTTGGGCGTTCGCGCTCTCTGGTTGGTCGATGTTGGATTTGGAGGCGGTCCCGTATACTCGTGTCTCCACTAGCGCTTTCTGTTCGATCAGATCCATGATCTCGTCCTAGTCGAGATGCTCCTTCCGTACGAGCTTTTCTACGAATGGTGTCGCGAGCTTGTTGTCCATCAGGGCGACCTTAGCTCCCTGCTTGTCGAGGCTCCTGCATGTGCTCGCCAGCGCCCTCCACCGGTTGATGTAGCTGGATAGGCTCTCGTCTGCCCCCTGGCGGACCTTGAGGAGGATGCCCGTGATGTTGTACTTTCCCTTGGGTCTGTAGCGTCTTTGGAAGCTTTCCGCTAGTTCAAGGAACAAATGGATGGAGCCTGGCGAAATCTCGTAGAACCAGCTTCTTGCCTCCTCGGACAGTGTCTCCTGGAATAGAAAGCACAAAGTTGAGTCCGAGTACCTAGTTCCGTCCGTAGCAGACCGAAACTCATCGATGTGCGTGCGGGGGTCCCCACTACCGTCAAACCGGGTGACCTTTGTCGTTTTTGCGTTCAGATCCCTGCCCCTCTCCAGTATATGTGCCGAGAACGGGCTGACTCGGGGGGTGAACATCCCACCTTGCCCGGCAAGCTTGTCCTTCCGTAGGCGCGACACCTCCACCGACAGTTCCCCCATCCTCCGGAGGATCCGGGTGTTGTCCATCGGGGGCGTGCCCCTAGGTGCGAGTTCCTCCGTTGGCGTGGGTGTTCGGGTCACCCGGGGGTCGGCCCTTCCGAACGCATGCTGAAGATCCTCAGCGTTGGTGTTTTCTCGGACGGGACCCCACTCGTGTTGTATCTGTTGCTGGTTGACGAGCGCGTCCAGCCGTTCTTCCAGCCTCTGTCGGACCTGGCGCTCATGGTCCCTTTCGAACACTGCCTCTCGCAGTTCCTAGAGCAGGTAGTCGGCGCGTTCCTCGCCGCTCAGTCCGGGCTGCTGCTCGTCCCCAGCTTGATTACTTGTCGCGCCCGTGCGCTTGGGGGTGTTTCGTCGACGGGCATGTCGCTGATGTTTGTCTCTTGGGTATTCATGTGGGCTTTTGGTTAGTGGTGTTTATACGAGGTTTGTGATTTGTAAGTTTCCCACAAAAGGCACCAACTGTTTCTACCGAATTACGCGGGACGTAATCGGGCAGAAGCAAGTACGAGTAATCTAATCTGCTCGTCCGAACGTTCGGGCTATTCAGATGATCAGATGCTTGCTCTCTCTTCGGGTTATCGGGTATGTGGGCTTGCGCGTTCGGCTTCAACTGTTAGAAGAATACAAACAAACCAGCGGTTAGATGGTCAAGACAGGGTCGGCCTGCCTTCAACGCTCTGATGCCTAAGTTAGAGGATGTATTGGATATAACAGTCAAACGAACGTGTAAGAAAGTAGGTTGGAATATTTAAAACTAGAATTGATTTTTGGGTCGAATTGAATGCGATGGAGTTAATTGTCCTCTTACCTGTAGTAAATGCCTTACCTATATAGGTGGGTGAGATTGTTGCTTGCTTGTGCTCTTCGATGTGGGATAGGGCTGTATTTGCTGTCATATGGGCCGAGCATTCGGATGTGCGCTTGTCGGGCGCGTGGCAGATCGGATGGGCTTGGTCTTGCGAGTGAAGTTGTAATCCGCTTGGTGGTCTTTCGGGTGGTCGAGTAGGTGTTGATTACCTGCTTAAGTGAGTAAGTATGTTTAATCCATAAACTAATAGTGTTATACTAACATGATGTACACATTTTCCCTCCTAAGATAAGGATCCATCTCGTGCTTTAGATTGGCCTTGTTTGGAAGGACTTCAGTGACAAATCGACAGTGACAGGGATTCAATCCGATTCATGTCTTTTGTTGGGCTTTTTCTGTTTAAGGGCCATGTTGCGCATGTGTCTAACATCATATATATGCTCCGTTTATTGCCCCGCCCATTTTCATTGACAATTTTGAAATATCTAGTCTTAATATGTGTTGCTCTCGGATGTCCATTTGTCCCCGGAGCTTTACTTTGTAGTTTGCTTTAAATTTTTCTAATCTCATAGATCTATAAAGTTGTTTCTATGCATGGGATGCTAAGTCCTGCAATCAGCTCCAGCTCCATGAGCTAGATGCAATCAGCTCCAGCTCCATGAGCTAGATGCAATCAGCTCCAGCTCCATGAGCTAGAAGCAATCAGCAAGAGCAAGCTGGTGTTTTCTTTATGATTGTTGACGAAGACTCCTTAGTTTATGTTTATTCCAAGCGCCTCGTGTAAAAGATTGAATTTTGGTAGTATTAAAATTCATGTGACCACATTTTGGGCATATTAGATTGGTACTACTCTATTGGTCGATCTGTAGGAGTTCATGAACAGTGCAATGAAGATGCTAAGTCAAAATCATTTAGATGGAGTATTAATTATATCATGTTGAATAGAGAAACAACTTCGATGCTCTCAATTTTTCATACGTTTAGAACTTTAGATCAAAGTTTGCATTGGAATTCATCCGGAAAAAAATTGCATTGGAATTTAGCAATTAAGAAGTGGAGATCTCGAACTGCGGAACAAGCGACGGTAAATAATTCGATCTTTTATGTTTAGTTTTCTTTGGTTGCATTTCAATTGGATTATTAAGAAGTGTGGAACAGATAGTATACATGCAAATAGTTACTCCATTTGTATGTCTACTTTACTTTGATTGCTAGGTGTTAAATCAATATATTTATAACTAACATTAATCATAATAGAACATAATCACATCAATTCTTCACGTCCTTATGATAACTTAAATGGATTAATCATTTCAATTAACTCTTAAACTAACTTTTCATGATCGACGAAAATGGGCATACGCTTTGACATTTGACAAGTACAGTTTTATTTATTTTCCTATTTCATATCACAATTATCTAACACAAGTGTATGATAGAATTAAGTTGAGGAGTTGGCCATATGTCAAATTAAAAGACCTAATTAGTATACATAATTATTGAAGGCCATTAATTATTTGGTATACTATTAACTATTTTAATTTAATTATCCAATTACTTCCGGTAGTAGGTCTAATGAAACACTCGTCTAACCCAGACCTTCATCTTTTTATACTCGATCTTCTTCCGGATTCTATCGCTGTATCTTAGGCCAAGTAGGCAATATTTCATTTTTCAATTATGCATGATGTGGCTACCTTCTACGTACATGACATTATACCTACATGACTACGTCATTATCGATCTGTATGTAATTCTTATATAGACTATATTTTCTTTATTTTCTTCTCCCTGATTTCTATATATACAATGAAATAAGATCAAAGATCGATATGCATTCTGTGGTAACGTGGTTTAGCTCTTATGCATGATTTATGTGGTGCCAGAATATAGCGCACCACGAGACTTGTGGAACATCAAAATCAATCAAATACTTTTTGACAAGAGTACGTATATATTTTCAGAAAAACATTGCAAAGGAAATGAGGCTGTTTCTGCAGAGTTATATGACTTGAGTGTAAAGACTGGAATTAGATTGCATGTGTATATATGAAGCATTTCCACCAGCAGTTTTCCTTGACAGGTTGAAATTTAGTCTCCTTTCATTTTCCAGGCGGAACAGTATATAAAAGCTAAATATGTATATGATAGCTAGCTATATACACCTCGTGCTCAATTAATTAAATTTCTGACTAATTTTGAGCAGTTGAGTTTTCGTTTTCAGATACATAACCATTAGAGAGACCTTCTACCAATCTCATATATACGTGTATAATTCAAGCTTGGAGACACTAAACTGGATTTGTCGATTTTAGGTTGGGAGCGATCTGTGGCCAAATGGGTGTTCCCACCTAATGGTCAGATGAGAGGTAGTGTCGACATTTGTCGGCAGCAGGTTGAGAAAGCTGATGCAGACTGGGTACTGATACATTGCTTTCGTCAGAGGAGTTTCATTGTTCCGTGTTGCCAGGAAAGCTGTTTGTTCTTTTCAATCTGCCGTCATTACCAAAAAACAAATAGAATAGCCGTTGAAGAGTTGTTCTCTATTAGGTGGTGCGTGTTAGTTTACATAGTTTTTATAGGATGTCTTGTTATTATTCGAGATATTCTATGTGAGATCATTGTAATATGGGGTTCAAATTTTATGTCCTCCCCTATATATTATGCACTCTTAGAGCAACTCCAACAATGTCACGGAAAGTTTGCTTATTTTGTTCAAAAATAAAGCCGAAATCTATTTTAGCTAATCACTTGTATAAATTTACTTCAACAATATAACTTAAAATGTAGTTAGATCTAAACACATGTTTAGTTTTGATTGGTTGATAATAAAATATTTATTTATTAATATAAGTATTAATTACATTTGCAATCTAGAAGGAAAGAATTAATTACAATATTGAATGTTTCGTTACCTATAATTCATGTTTTCGGTATAAGAATAGGGGATGAAAACATGAAATATAGGGAATCCTTAAACTGGCTAATAAGATAGGACAGCTGCTGGAGTAAATTTTAAGAAAAAATCTCCATATTTTAATGAAAAATGACTTATAAGGAACTTACTGAAGTTACTCTTATTAATAAAGATTTGAAGTTCCACACCGCCTTTATTTTAAAAAATAATAATTGGATCCGTCAATTTCACAATTAAAGGACCGTGTACCAACAATTAAGTAGTGTTAAATATAGTGATTAAGCAGATATAATTGGCTTGTCAAAACCATAATCATTCCAGTTATATTACAAAAAAAAAATAGCAAAGAATGATGAAAGTTTAAGACTTTAGGCTCGTGCACTTTCCACGTGCCTCCATGTAATTTGGAATAGCATCACCAAAAGCATGCATGCCCCATTTCTTTGGTTAGTGCTCTGCAACATACTAACATGTAAATACGAAGCTCAATAATTACTTGCCGTTGCTTACAAATTTACTCATTAATGAAATTATGATGTGCCGATGTGCGATCCAAGACATTCCAAATAGGGATCGAAATACGAAGCTTTTGCTATATATAGCCTACATTTTCAAGCTTGCTCCAAATTCGATCATCACCAATGAACCAACCCACTCGAATGCAATTATAAAGTTCTAATTGAGCTTGAAATAATTTTTCCCATACTGACACTTGTAAAAACTAAAAACTTGATGTGTGTGTATATATATATACACACACGCTTCCTTTCTGTTACCTTCGTCACAATCATATATAATAGCTTAGCTTTCTGTTCTTTTGCCTTGTCCCCTAAGTTTTTGTGTATGAAACGTGTACCAGACACCCCTGTTACCACCAGATGTAGTACCTTCGAGCAACTCCTAAAAAAATGAAACCAAATGGAAAATTTTCGATAAATTGAGGGACAAATATTAATCTTCTATTAGTTATTTTTGGGTTGGAGTATGATAATTGAGTACAATTTTGATATTTTGTAAAATTTATGTATGAATATCTAGAATAATAAAAAAATTCATATAGCGTAAATTGATGGATGAAGTTAATTAAATTGATAGAGGAGCCCAACAAACGTCTGCGGAACTTTCACAATTAAAAGTGATAAAGTAATATGAGATTTCATACCAAAATTAATTGACAATGGTAAGAGTAACCTAAATTCTTATAACCTACTGGCAAAGTTTCTCTTTTTTTTTATAAGAGTTTTTCTATTCACATTCTCAACAAAAAAATATAAGCCTTTTTTTTGGATCGAAAATCTACACACACCACAGAAGCAGGAGAAGAAACGAATAACGGGACGGGAAGAAAACTGTGTTTGTCTGGTTCTCACGTCCCTCAATGTATTGACCTACAGAAATTCTACACAAACTATAGAACCCTAAACCTTATTCCAAAAAATAAATAAAAAATAGAACCCTAAACCAAAACTCGATCTAATTTTTATATATTTAACAACAAATGGTCGGTCTCCTGTCCCCAATCACAAACAAGATCCATCTATTTTACTACTCCTACCCCAAAACAATTATAGAAGTCTGCCATGTTTAAGAACTAACTAATATTGTTTAATTTTAGGGGACCTAACTAATTGATAAAATTGGATCATAACCGGTCGAAATAGTATAATTTTCATGTAAAATATTACATACATTGTCAATAAAGTCCAGTGATTAATCTGTTTTACTAACGTCCTAAGCAGTGGCGGAGCCAGCCAAAACTATCAGGGGGGCAAAAAATTTGGGGATAAAAATAAACAAGGAAGAATGAAAAAGTTTGAAAAATGAAGGCTGCCAAGGTTTGAACCCAAGATCAACTGAAAGCAAACATCAACAAATTCCACTCTACTAAGTCTCTTTTATGCATTATCTATACACAGAAAACATATTTATCAGATTTTCAGGGGGGGCCATGACCCCTACTGGGCCTAACGTGGCTCCGCCACTGGTCCTAAGAAATAAGAAGCATACGTATTTGTACTTAGGTGTAAAGCTCCTACATACATATTAGAGTAATTAGACTACTAAAACTTATAAATTATTGTTTTGACGTAAGATACAATACGGATTACTGTTTAAGTTGGGAAAATTTGGAGTATTGTGTTTTGATATATAAAAAGAAAACTAATACAATTCTTCCCAATTATAAAAATTAATTATAATTAGTTAAAAAGACAGCAACTGTGTAGTGTGTAGTAGGTTGCACAGTCTCCATCGAACCACGCATGCAGAGCAGCGCCAGCGACTCCCAACTTCCTATTTGGCGGCGTCTCCTGGCCGGTCTCTTCTCTATGGCCTATGTATTACCACGTGTCAAGACCTTGGCTCGTGTCCACGGTACGTGTGGGGAAATTGTCGGTGGGGAGTACGGTGGATTAAGTCCTTGGCCTTTTTGGTCTTTTCGTAATCCCTGTTTTCCCAATCTGTTTACTTTGTTTTTGGTTTGGCCTATATGTCCAACTGAAGACTATGCCATGTGTCGTGTGCTCTTATTTAGCCAAGTAGAACGACTTGGTGCCTCGTCTTCATCCATTCTTAAATGTAGTAGGGAATGTTTTATGTTGCAAAGAAACAAATGCAACAGACAAGTTCTAGAATCGACATGCAATAAGAATAATATGTATTTTCTATGAGGCTTAGTTTTCAATGATCAAAAACTGTTTACAAAAGTCTTTCCAAGAGATAATCATACAGGTTATGTCTATGCTGTTTAATATCTAGAAGAGATGGAAATAGACAAAAATGTCTAACGACTGCGATTAAAAATAATTAACAGAATTTTATTATATTTTTTGTGTCTTTAAATCACAACCGTTGAATATACTCATTTCTTTCTATCTCTTAAATCCATCATTTAAGAGATCAAACTCGCATGTTTTCTATAATAGAACTTTAGTACTAGAATGTCACAAAAAGATGAACCGCGGTCATTATGGGTTAGATACGAAAATATAAGACGAAATATGTTAATCGCGGTCATTATGGGTGATAAAACGACCACAAATTGACAAGAAACAGAAAATATTTTCGTATCTTATAAGTAAAAATAATTTGACGGAAGCAAAATAACGGCACTACACACGTGTTAAGCGACTATAGGTGAATCTCCCTCTCTCCACACCAATCCTCATATGATTTACCCAGGTCAATGATTACCTTGCCTTTCATTTCCCAAACTACCCTCTAGCCACACACGTGTAGCATCTCACCGTGACCGGAGCTTCCTCTACGCGTACTGTCAATATTCTGAGTTTGGTGAAAGACCCCAAGTCTCTCGTCCGTGTTTTTTTTAACCTTTGGCGGCATTATTTTTTTGCTTTTCTTTTCTCTGCCATGTATTCGTCATAAATAATAATTTACGCATAATTATGCTAGGATTAATTTCCTTATATATAATAATGAAGGTTCCAACAGCCTCACTTAGCTGGCTGGCCACTTGTATTTCCTTTTAATATTATTACTACCATTTTTATTTTCCTCTCTCTTCTTCTTCTCCTCCTCCTCCTTCGATTCCTCCACAACCAAAAAAAACAGAGCCACCGAAACCATTTCGATTCTGTTTCCGCATTGATTTTCCCGGCCAAAGTCTTCGAACACGTCACAGGTTAATTGTTCTAAGCGCTTCTTCTCGGTATTCGTTTCGGACTGAAAATCTTCTCTCTAGCTGCCACGAGAGTTTCGTCGCAGGTGTTTTGTTTGACTTGCGAGACTTGCATTTTGCGATCTCAGCTCGCAAGGGTCGGACTTTAGTTGCCTGAGCTCGGTCGGCGGTTTTTTTCGTAGTTTCTTCGAGTTAAAGGCTCCGACTTTATCTTACATGTGTTGTTGTTCGGTCTGTTCACTCTGTTGCGTTGTTGTTTCTTTTGTCATAAGCCATTGATTCTGCAGCAGAGTAAAAGCGAAAAACAAAACACCATGGTTATTTCCTCTGGTGTCTTCTGCACACACACCACGTGGCTGCTGGCGTGATATGCCGGGGAGTCGGTGAGTTTCGGAACAGAGCGTTAACGTTGTTGTCTGCTGTCTCTCTCAAACTCAATCCAGAGTGGATCTCGGAAGTTGTAGAAGAAGAAGCGAAGAAGATGATGAGAGTTAAGAACAAGACGACGACTTCAGTGTCGCTGTCGGCAATGAACGGTGGAAGTTCGGCGTCGACGAATGGCAGCGGGGCCGAGCAAGGAGAGTGGGAGGTCCGGCCCGGAGGAATGTTGGTCCAGAAACGCAACCCGGACTCTGATCGGAGCTCCGCGCCACCGCCCATTATTCGGGTTCGGGTCAAACACGGGTCCGTTTACCACGTGATCAGTATCAGCGCACAATCTTCGTTCGGTAAAGTTTCTTTCCTAATTGAGAAACTGTGTGTTTTTTTTGTTTTTGTTTTTGTTTTTGGTTGTGGTTGTGGTGTTTCCTAAAAGTAGATATAATTTTGGGGGTGTGGTTTTTTAGGGGACTTGAAGAAAATGCTGGTTGGACCGACGGGTCTGCACCATCTAGATCAGAAGCTGATATTCAAAGACAGGGAGCGGGACTCCAAGGCGTTTCTTGACATTTCAGGGGTCAAAGATCGATCCAAGATTGTTTGTGTTGAAGACCCTTTAAGCCAAGAAAAGAGGTATCTAGAGATGAGACGCAATGCCAAGATGGAGAAGGCGTCAAAATCTATATCCGAGATCAGCTTGGAAGTAGATAGGCTCGCTGGTCAGGTAAATTCTGTCTTCGGTTAAACTAGTACTATAACTCATTTTGAATGTGATATGTTTCAGAGATTTGAACTAGGGGATGGGATTTTTGTAGGTGTCTGCTCTTGAAACGATTATTACTAAAGGCGTCAAAGTTGTAGAGCAAGATGTGCTTAAGGTGATTGAGCAGTTGATGAATCAGTTGCTTAAATTAGATGGAATCATGGGGGATGGGGATGTGAAATTGCAGAGAAAAATGCAGGTATGTTTTCATTGTTATGGAATTTTTTTTTTTTTTGTTAAGCTGAATTTTAGGTACAAGTTTTTAATAGATTGTTCATGATGGTGTATGTAGGTGAGAAGAGTTCAAAAGTATGTTGAAATTCTGGATATGTTGAAAGTTAAAAATTCCATGCCTAGTAGCAATGGAGGTAATCATATTCCGAAGCAATCTCAAAGACAAAGTCATCCGAATGGCAACGGGCGCATTCTAACACCAATTCAGGAGCACCAGCCTAGGCATTCAGTAGGGAGTTTACCTACACATCAACAACAAGTTCAAAAGCAGCAACAACAACAGCAACAACCATCAAGGAATTCGACATCAGGGCCAGTCGTTGTTACCACGCAATGGGAGATGTTTGATTCTATGCCGCCACTGATTCCAGTTTCATCGACATCTTCATCAACCTCATCAGCCAATGGCTATGTTCACCCCAAGTTTAAGTGGGAGTCGTTCGAATAAGCCAAAGTCCCCGTATACCTATTTTGGTTGTGGATTTGTGTGTCTGTGAAATGTGTTTTGATATTGTACCCAAAATGGTTTGCCATCTCTTCCACCATTCTTTTCTGTACTTAGAAAAAGGATTTCAACAACCCCCTTTTACTCTGTCATTCAGCTCACCAGAAATAAATGGGGTTACTCCAATAGTGATCATTACTATCAATATTGTTCTTTCTTCTTTGATTTCCATCTCTGTGGTTCTAGTTTTTGTTACTATAAAGTTGGCTATCTGTACATTTGTTACAGGAGCAATTAGTCTCCGAATTTTTCTGAATAAGAGCTCGATCTCCTTGTCGAAATCCAGTAAAGTAGTTCATCATTCACAAACAAGTTATGGTGGTTGTTTATGAATAATACCTTGCTCCTGGAGGGGATACAAACTGACAAAAAGAAAATGAGTTCTGTAACTAATTAACCCATCCAATGATTTCAGTGAATTGCTTAAACTATTGACCTTGTGGAGGATGTGTCTCTTTGGTTATGATTATTTAACACTCTTCACCTTTCCAATTTCAGAATCCTTCTGCTTATTTTAATCTCCAAAATCCAAATGAAGTTTGAGAGAGATCATAACTACTACCTATCAAGAATTAGTTTATGACTCAGGATAGGCCACACTGGTAATGATAAACATTGTTGACCTGATAGTAGTTGTTTCTTTGTAATCTAACTATCTAAGTAAGATATGATGGTTACCTCAAAAAGATAAGTAAGATATGATGGTGCTGATAATATTTAGTAGAAGAAAGACTCTGAAGCCATCTACTTTGACAAGCACGTAGGGCATTACTGAGATGAACTCTCTACCTTGTTTTTCCTTCTTTGTTTTCGACCGCCCACCATTTTCATTTGCTTGCAAACAATGCTACTGCATAAGCTACGCTTTTGTTACATACCCTGCAACTAAACTGAAATGGATTACCGAGTAATAAACAAGGCTTCAGTTCACAATGAGTTGGTGTAGAAATCAATCCTTATACCCTAAACCATAAATTTCAGTCTAGAGCGTTCTCTCTCTTTTCTTTTCTTGACTATAGAATTATGTTCGCCTTCAAATGGGTGTATGTAAGATTGTTTTTCTAATAAAGATAATTTGTTACAAATAGAAGAAGAAAAAATCAAAAAAATGAAAAAGTGATTTAGTTGAGATTCGAAAACACTTGAAAATATTTGAAAACCACACCATGACACTTTTAAAAAAATTCGTAAGCACTTCCTGAGTCATAGGAAACAGTCCCAAATAGACCGTAGTATTGTTGATCGACTTGGTTCTGAGTTAAATTCAGGCTACTAATTTGGAAGCATAATTCGCATGAACGAACTATATAAGAACTTGATTCCACCCCTTGCAGTGGATAGTATAGTGTACTGTGTACAAAATCCAGCGTACTACTGCTGACAAGCTAAGCACATCATTATGCTCTCAAGAAAGTTAGCATGATAGAATGGAAAGAAAAGGTGGATTGGATCAAACTGGGTCTAAGGCCTACGAAACTGTAAATGAGCTTTAGTGGCCTGGAAATATAAGTTGGGAAACGATATTTTACTTGGGCAAGCCAAGAGGCTCAGACAAGCTTACCCATTAAATATAGTGGGTAACTGAGTAGTTGGGCTTTGTAATGAGCTGGAATAGTAGAGTATTGGTGACCTCTAGGAGCATCCGTAGGTGTTTAGCCTAGTTGTCATGTTGATGTAACTCCGAAAACAAGAAAACGTAGAAATTCAACATTTTAACAGTGTTTTCTTTGTCGATCGTACCTACTTCATGTAAACAGTACCTACTTCATGTAAACAGTCTCGCTGAATATGGATTTCAACATCTGGGTCCCGACTCCGCGATGCACCTCGCCTGCATGGACGTTGTCGCTGCCATGTCGACGTGTATCACGACGCCGGAGTTCATGGTGCCGTTCCTGAGGCTGCTATGATGCTGCCGGCCGCTACTTCCACGTCAACAGTCTAATCTCGACCGTACGTACTTCCACGTCAACAGTCTCGCTGAATATGGATTTCAACATCTGGGTCCCGACTCCGCGATGCACCTCGCCTGCATGGACGTTGTCGCTGCCATGTTGACGTGTATCACGACGCCGGAGTTCATGGTGCCGTTCCTGAGGCCGCTATGATGCTGCCGGCCGCTACTTCCACTTCAACAGTCTCGCTGAATATGGATTTCAACAAATGGGTCCCGACTCTGCGATGCACCTCGCCTGCGTGGACGTTGTCGCCGCCATGTCGACGTGTATCACGACGCCGGAGTTCATGGTGCCGTTCCTGAGGCCGCTATGATGCTGGCAGAGGCAGCCGAAGCTCTCTAGTCATATCTCTCGCATCTCGAAAACGGTAATCTCTCTCTCTCTCTCTCTCTCTCTGGGGGATTGATTCGTCGAATTGATTTGTTTTTGGTTTTAAATCGCAAAAGCGAAAATGAGTTGCAAATTTGTGGCGGGAGCCAAGGGGAAGAAGAAGATGGGAGCTTCGTTCGTGATCGACTGAAGAAATCCAGTGGTGGATAAGATCATGGACATCGCCTCATTGAAGTAAATTTCTTCGGGAGATAATCAAGGTTGGTGACAAGGCAGGAGCTCTTGGTGACTGTTACCGTCACTCGTAAGAAGAACAAGTTCATCGTCACTTTTGACTCCACCTTCTCTAAATGGTATGTTATCACTCTTCTTTAGTTCACCGGGCGTAGTTCGTTTTATATAGAATTGGTATTTTCTTAATAGTTTTCTCTTAGAAACTTATTTAATCGTGTTTGCTTTGGTTATTGTTTATACAACAAAACCCTATCTTTGTGACTCTGCTGTGATAAAATTGATGACTTGTTTGTTGTTTTTAACACTAGTTCACTATAAAACTTGTAAAATTTGTGACTGTGTATGGCTAATTGAACTGTTGAACTTGTAATATGGTATTCTTTATCCAATTAAAGTTATAAACTTTCATACATAAGCTATGTTTGTTTTATTTAAGTAATGGAGGTTTTTTAGTCTGTATCCTACAAATCTTTTATTGTCATGAACCTTTCTGATTGTGCACTCTCTGTTTTATACTGAAAAGGTCACTCTAGGCGTTATTGTACTGATTTTTTTCCGATTGATCTCTTTTGATCTTCCAAAGTATATAAGTTGTAGTAGTTGTTCTAAAAAGTTAGTGATCTATGCCAATAAAGTTTGTAATATAGACTATGTATTATGTCAATGACAAAATACTCTTGCTGGTCTGTCTGTGTCTTAACATTTCTTATACTTACCATGTCAGGTAACTCAAGTACTTGACCAAGAAGTACTTGAAGAAGCACAATGTTAGGGAGTGGTACAGCAGACGATAACAAGTCTCTAACTGAGGAATGGGGGAAAAAGTTAATGGAACCGATCGTCATTATGTATTTCTGTTTTTAAAGTATTTATCTATGGGAATGGGATTACCAATCGAGTTTGCTAGATGTTTAATCTTCACTGATCAAGCCTACTATTTTATTAGCATGTATGTTCTTTTTGAGCTGGTTTCATAGATTCAACATGTAATTTAGCACCTTAGTAGCTTTATTTGGGTGGACATCTGCTTGTTAAGTTCCAGCTTTGATGTAAAAATTTATGTAGTGTAAAGTCAACTACGAAAATGAAGGAATAGGACGCAACAATTGCATATACTGATACTGCAAATTGTAATGTAGTAGTTTTATCATTTGTTTTTGGTTTGAATACTAATTTTTCTTAGTTTTGAGAGTATTGGAACGAAAGTACGGTAGTCATATGGTGAGAAGACTTGGGGTTAGAAATCTATCAAATTCTTTCTAGGAGAGTTTTATTTTAAGTTACAAGTACGACAGGGGAGTCGTGACGGTTCCTTGTAAAGTTGCAACTTGCAAGTATAATGCAACAGCTAGTGGTGAAGTTATCATCATAAAAATATGGTTTGAAATCAGTACAAATTGTTTAGGGTTTACTAGTTATCTTTATGTTACCATAGTCTTCCTGATATCTCTTTATGTTCGGTTGACGCCCCGAATGTGAACCTCGAGTTTTGGATTGGTTTTTTGACTGATATTCGGCCATTGCTCCGAGCATTATGGCATTACTAGTTATCATCATCTCATTGTCTTCATCATGAGACTTTCCAATTTTATTTAATAATCTCTTTATAGAAGCTCTGAAAGAAGAATGGACCGAGTATGTAGTAAAACATAAGAGACGTCAATGTTGAATAATCTTGATAATAGTAAACTCCAAACAACACTATGTTGTAAGTGTAAACAACGCTGAATGACTTTGATTATGTTATTGATTGTGAAGGAAGTATAAATAGTATTACGACAACAAACAACTCAAGAGCAACTGAGATTACGAAACGACTTTTTTTTTGTATTATGAAATAACGGAAAAATAAAAGTGTCATATGCAAAGGGAAAAAATTGATGAAATTGTGTGTTAGTACGCCTAGGCTTAACCCCTAAATTTAGCCACACTTAGCACTTTAATAGCTAAATTAGAGAAGCCAAAGAGAAAGTCAAAATAAAATATTTTGCAAGAGCCACTTGTCATGTGGTAAGCCATCAACTATGAGTAAATGAGCAATTTATTTTCAACTATATATGTTAAATGTGCATACACTCCAACATCGCTAAAGGAAAGAAGATTTCACATTCTTTTGCCTATATAAGGATACCTCTCACCACACTTTAAGTAACATTTCATAGTTTAATCATTTTATTTGTTACGTTACATGCTTACTAACTTAGGCATCAGAGCGTTGAAGGCAAGTCAATCTCATATTCACCTTTAACGTTGTTTGCATGTTATTATATCAGGTACCCATGTCTCTATCGAAGACTTCAACGAAATTCATTAGAAACATCATATGTCAAAGCCAACTTACTTAATCTTATCAAATGTTAAGATTTGACTGATCAACGAATTGAATTTGATCTAATAGTGTTTTCTAATAAAAATATGGATTTGATCAACAAATTGAATTTGATCTATATATCATTTAAATTTATTACAAATGAAAATAAATATTAAATTAAAAAAAAGTTCTGACCATGATCTGATCTAACAGGTGGAAGCAACTATCAATAAGTGAATAACACGTCATTGACCTACTGCTTTAATGTTTCAACGACCTTGATCTTGTGACCCAACGGGTGAACTTGTTCTAAGAAATAATAATTCATACCAGGGCTTTCGATAGGAAATGGATGATACTAAGCTTGTAATTGTATGATTTATATCTTTCAATCTTTCATGCGTTCTTCAACCTATAAATCTGTCTACAACGCTGTAGATTACACGTACGTTTAGTTACCAACTTACCTATAAAGCAAACGTTAGCTAATTTCTCAGACTTGCCAAACCCATATGCTTAACCCATTCAAATCAGATAAATACGTAAATGGGTAAACTGAGTTCAAGTCTCTAGAGCCAGCCCTGAAAATAGGCCTAATATGCATGGGCCTGGATTCCCCAATTTTTTATTATGTATAGACCTGATATGCACAGACCCAAAATTTGATGTAATTTATTGTATGATAATTTGATGAAGCTGGGTCTAGGTACACACGTGTAATGTGTGTGTATATATATACATGTGTCCCGCCGGCCTTGCTTGAAGTACCACTAGTCTTAGCACGCAAGTAGTTCTTGCTTTGCACCAACTTAACACCCACCCCCCCCCCCCCCCCCCCCCCCCCCCCCCCCTCGCTAATTTCTATTTCTTCTGAGAGATTGGATGTATATAGTCGATCCGTAAAGCCATTGGATTTTATCAAATATAGACCATGTGAAATTCCTTTTTCTTGAATCTGTGTCCAGCTTTGAGTATATAACGAAGGTCCTTTCAAACTAACCTACCTAAAGACGTTCACTGCATTATATTTGTATCTTCATTCAGTGCACTTATACCTCACACCCACCTCTTTCATGATATTTTTATGGAAAATCGATTTCGCCCAGGCAGACTATTTCTTTACTAACTTGTTCTCTAATTAGAGGTCGACCAGTGTTGTTTAGTTGTGTAGTGGGTGGGTAAAGCCCTTTTGATTAGGTTGTCTTCCATAACAGAATGGAAAATGGAGAAAGCTAGATTCATATATATACTCCATCTTACGTACTGATATCGCTCATTGTTTCGATCTTAATTAAGCTGTTGGCTTGTGCTGCATGCCAATTATTTACTTTCAATTGCCAAGTGGTTGGATGCATTAGCTAGGGCTGGAGTCGGGTCGGATCGGTTCTGGATTGGGTCTGATTCGAAACTGAAACAGAATAATAATCAGTTCGGTTCGGTTCTAGCCATCTGGACCGAATGAACCCGAACCGAAAAGTTTCGGTTCGGTTCGGTCTAATTCGGTACGGATCGGTCACAAAATGGTCCAAATCTGTTATTTGACTTATTTCATATTTCAGGTACACCAAGCCTAATTAGAGTTTTTACATTACAAAATCAAGTACACCTAAATTAAGTACATTTCAGGTTCAAATATGCATATCTAAATACAATTAAAACCAAGTACAGTTCATGTTGAATTCAGAACTAACTACAGATACTAACAGTCCAAACAGTCCCAGATATTACAGTCCAAACAGTCCCATATGCAGTTCATAGAATTACAGTCCAAAATGTAAAAAATGGAATTACAGTCAAATTTAGCATAAATACAGTCCCAAATTTAACTAGAGCAGCCTCTTCATCTTCACTGTCATCAGAATCTTCAATGAGCTCCACAGTTTCAGAAACTCCACTGGCACTGGCACTGGTTCAAAGTCCAATTTCTGTGGTACTTCCCAGCTGTGTAATGTGCTCTGCAAATTGACAAGCATCAACTTATATACTGATATACATTTGATAATCAAATTGCCACAGTTCACAGATGCAGATAGATTCAAAATGCAAGTTCACAAATGCAGTTCACTAATGCAGAAACAAAATGCAAGTCACAAATGCAGACAAAATCAAAATGCAAGTAAATGCAGACATAATCAAAATGGCACAGTTTCACAAAAGCAGTTAAGTGAGTTAAGTCAGTTCACCTTTTTCACAGGCCTCATATATCTCAGTAGCCCTAATGCTTGGAATATCATCATCATTATCATCTACTTCATTTCTCCTAAGCCAACTTTGAAGACATATCAATCCCTCTACAGACTTAGGATTCAATGAGCTCCTAAAATTGTCGATGACTCTCCCACCCGTGCTAAAAGCAGTCTCCGAAGCCACTGTGCTCACTTGTATAGCCAGCACATCCCTAGCAATTCTTGCCACCACTGGATACTTGGCACCATTCACCCTCCGCCAATCCAGAATCGGATACTGCTCACAATTCTCACATACCGGCTCAAGATCATCATCCAAATATCTGTCTACTTCATGGATAGGCCCGGACTCATTTGCCGAAGACACTATCTCCTTCCATTTACCAATAAGGAAGGATGTGAAACCAGTGGGGGGCTGCCCTGCTGCTAGTAATTGCCCTTAGCAGATTAGCCTTGCTCACAGTTGCTTGAATGTTTACTGGCTCCACATATTGCGCATATAAATCCATGAAGAACTTCTTTGTCTTCTTTGTGTATGCATCAATCTCCACCTTATCTTTCCCATCAATTTGAAACAGATGCACCAAGTGAACAAGCTTGAATCTCGGATCAAGAATCAAACCTAGCTGGATTAAAGGATTCACCTCAGCCTTTGATCCAAAATACTTGTTAAGTTTCTTCAGCATGTCACCAGCCATATCATTCATCACCCTCTCTACGGCAGTAGCACCTCGCATCATTTCAGGTTCCAAAATCAGCTTGTTGATCTCTGCATCGACGGCCATCACATCATGGTAGGTGGAGTGTACTATAGGGTATGTAGATGCACTAACTCTCACTGTCCCCTCATAAAAAACCTTGAGGAATACCACCAACTCCTCCGCATTATCCTAATCTTCATCACAAGGAGGCCCACATTTTCCTCTAGCATTTGGCAGATGAGGAATCAGGTTACTTTCCTCATCAAACTCTTCATCCGGCTCTGCAAAGTATGCTCTATAACATTCTTCACCTTCCACCATTCTAATGAAAGCAGCCTTGAACTTCAGGGCTGCTTCCAACATTAGGTATGTGGAGTTCCACCTTGTCGGAACATCCATCACAACCAGCCCTCTACAAGGCATATTTTCTTTTGTTATGCTATTTTTGAAGATATCTAACTTATGGGCAGAGGACCAGACAAACTTAACAGCATTTCTAATTCCCAAGACACCCTTATTTAACTTCTTTAAACCAGTTCCGACAATCAAGTTGCATATGTGGGCAGCACACCAAACATGCATATGTTTACCATCTAAGATAGCTTGAGAATCCTTAATCCTATTCAATCTAGCCCTAACATACTCGATAGCACACTTATTAGCAGCTGCATTATCCACAGTTATGGTGAGAACCTTAGTAATACCCCACTTAAGCAAGCATTTCTCAATCAGGTTTCCTATTGAACTCCCACCATGATTATGGATAGTGATAAAATTAATGATCATCTTATGCATTACCCACTTCTTATCAATAAAATGTGCAGTAAGCACCATGTAATTAATTTTTTGAACACTTGTCCAAGTATCGGTGGTTAGACAAACTCTATACTTGAGTAAACTCTTATTAAGGTCTTTCCTCTTACTTTCATACAGATTCAAAAAATTCCTATGGAGAGTTCTTCTACATGGAACTATAAAATCAGGAACAACAACTCTACAAAAAACCCTAAAACCCAACTTCTCAACAAAGCTAAAAGGTAATTCATCAACAACAACCATTTCAACACAGGCTTGCATAACTTTTTTAGGGTTAAAAATATGAGTCTTTAGCCTATTACCCTTAATTTTATCCCCAACCAAAGTCTTCTGTTTTTTATCAACATTCTGTCTTCCTTTATAATACCTACATCTCTCTTTTATGTGTTTATTCATCCTTCCAGTTTCATTCTTTGTACTATTCGCAGCATAATCTCCTAAACTACCCTTAGGACAATATTTGTATTTAGCTCTCTTTTCAGATATGGTTTGATCAGGTTTTCCATTACACTTAACAACCCTAATAGCATTATACTCTGTGAAATGATCCTACACCAAACTATGTTTCTTAGATTCGAAATAGTCTGGACTTACAATAGATGCAGCAGCCTCAGCTTCAACTACTAGAGTTGGAGTGGTTCCAATTGACGAAGCATTCCCACTGGGAGCATGAACATTACTGGTTCAGGGACTCCTCCTCTTTTCTTCTTAATACTTTTCAACTGTGACAGAAAAGAAAACTAGTTAAGAACCTAAAACTACAAATTGGAGATCATATGTTACACAATAAAATAAACACAATGTCACTTCACTTGTAAAAACTTACACTGATCTTAGTCATAGTTCAAAACTTTCCTTGGGCCAGTCTCTTAGCTTGTGATAGTCCTACCTGTACAGAAAAAAAAAACAAGTCAGTAGGTTATAAAAAAGACAAGGCTTACATGTTAATTAACAATTCAAAACTATTATTCCATTTTCAATTGAAAACAATCACAAAGTACAACCAAAGCAAAAAAATGAAAAATTTACAGTGTTTGACACTGTACCTTCAGGGTTCAGGCTACTTGAATTGCTTCACTTGCTTCACAGCCTACTTCTTCTACAAATCCAGTTATCCAGGGCCTATTTTTCATGTTTCGCAAAAGTAAACAACTAGGATCAGTGGCCAACCTTTTCAGTTCAATTCAATCACAACATGCAACTCAATTAAACATTAAACTTTCAGATTTTCAGTTCATTTTAACAAAAATCTAAGCTTGGTACGGGAGCAGAGGACAATCGGTGTGCAATGGAAGCCTAGCTCATGCATGCCTGGCCGGGTGTATGCTTTATCCAATATACCATGCTATACCTAATTAGTTTTGCTTCAGTTCCAATTCACTTATTAAAATAGAATCATTTTAGTTCAGTTCCACTTATAACATGCAACATGCAACTCAATTAACACAAACCATTTCAAATTTTCAATTCATTTTAAAAAAACTAATATTGGTACGGGAGCAGGGACAATCGGTGTGCAATGGCAGCCTCATGCATGCCTGGCCGGGTGTATGCTTAATCCAATATACCAAGAAACTTAGAAACATGCATCACATTTCACAAGTTTCTAAACATGCATCACAAATTCACAAGTTTCAAAACATGCTTATTAACAGTTCAAAACTATCATTCCATTTTCAGTTAAAAACAATCACAAAGTACAACCAAAGCAAACAATGAAAAATTAACAGTGTTTGAGACTGTACCTTCAGGGTTCAGGCCACTTGAATTGCTTCACTTACTTCACAACCTACTTCTTCTACAAATCCAGTTATCCGCGGCCTATTTTTCATGTCTCGCAAAAGTAAACAACTAGGATAAGTGGTCAACCTTTTCAGTTCAATTCAATCACAACATGCAACTTAATTAAACATTAAACTTTCAGATTTTCAGTTCATTTTAACATAAATCTAAGCTTGGTACGGGAGCAGAGGACAATCGGTGTGCAATGACAGCCTCATGCATGCCTGGCCGGGTGTATGCTTTATCCAATATACCAAGTTATACCTAATTAATTTTGCTTCAAGTTTCAAAACAAGAAAAATGAAAACTCCATTTTCAGTTCAAAACAACCAAGGCAGTGAGAAGTGAAATTCCATTTTCAAACCAAAAAAATGAAAACTAATCAAAAATGAGACTGTGAGAGAGAGACAGAGCCTACCCTTGAAGATCAGATCGGAGATTAGATCAGTGAGGCTAGCAGATCGGAGATGACATGCAACTGTGATCGAGAAGAGATCGGAGATTTGTGAGGCTAGCAGATTGGAGATGACATGCAACTACGATCGAGAAGAGATTGAAGATCGATGAGGCTATGACTCCTGTGAGGGTTAGGCCGAGAGGCGATTGGAGATCAGTGAGGCCGTGAGGGTCAACGTCTCAACAACGTCAATTGAGGCGGCAACGACGCTCGTTTGAGGCTGTGCGTCGTCGATTGAGGTTGTGCGTGACTGAATCTCGACCTAGGGTTTGAGACAAAGAAATCGGAGGCGGCAGCGTCGATTGAGGTGGTACAGTGTCGATTGGGTTATGTGTCGTCGTCTGGGCTGTTACGGTTTCTTTGCTGTATTTTAGACTGAGTCTGAGAGACAGAGACAGAGAGATGAGAGAAAGGAGGCGAGAGCGAGAGGGTGAGGTCGTGAGGGTGTGATTAGGTTAGGGTATTAGGTCGAAGTTTCAACTTATAAACTTGGACCAAGTTTGAGAGATTCAGTAAGGGAAGGTGTAGGGTTTGTAATGTGGATATCGAGTTCAGGCCGGTAGATTGGCGACACGTAATCGATTCAGTTTTGATTAATTTTCGGTTCGGTTTATGTACGGTACCGAACCGTACCGAATCAAACTTTTGGTTTCAGGCCATTCGGTTTCGGGCCGAGAATTGGGCTGATCCGTTCGGTTCGAGCTTCAATTTTCGGACCATTCGGTTAGATTTTTTTGGTTTGGAAACCCAGTCCTAGCATTGGCCATTACGCAACTAAGCAATTCAAGTGCATGCTGATGAACTTCGCACAGTAAATATGTAATCCACGCATGCCCTTTAAGTATAAGTGATGGAGCTAGCTTGGGTGGTTTATTTGTCAGTTGTCATGATCCAGTAGTAGGAAACCAACAAGGCAACAATGACATGCAACGACGCAAATCACATTATAGAGACGATCCACACGACTAGCAGAAACTCCTTAATGCATGCACACCGTACCGATTGACATGATTCACACGGATCAAATTTCACGAAGTGTCAAATGATGAGGAAACCATCGTTGCGGATTTGTAAATAAAAATTTGGCGGAAAGGGGAAAGTGATTAACGCTTGAATCATCTCATTGATAATCGATCACTGAACGTAGGCAAACATATTTGGACCATGATCGAGTGTCTCCTAAAGTCTAGCTTGTTTCCCAATCCCTATGCATGCATGCAACCCCACAACATGGCCTTGCTGTATCAACCTCTGGAACACTGCAATCTTGGATTCTAGCTCTTCCCAATATTGTACTCTAGTTCTACATATATGTATTGTTGCTTGGCAAGAGAGCTATCCAGGTAAATTAATACAAAAACAAATTCATGGAGCCGAGCAGAGAAAATAGACAACAAAATTTTCTTACATGCATACTTCCAAAAATATTGTCGTGGCTGGAAAATTGATACAATATCGTTTGACAAAGTATATGTGTTAGTGTGCCGTCATTTTCATGCTGTTAGTATTGTCACGTCAAAGAGTATGCAGTGATGTTTTAAGAGTCACAGACTCACCATGTGTCTTGAGGATGCATATGTAATCTTATAAAAGAAAATTAAAAATGTTTTCTAGCTATAGACTCGTTTTTTAACGCAATAGATTAATTAGAATGTTCTTTATTTTTGACACCAAAAATAAAGAACATTCTAATTAATTAATGAAGATTAAGTCGAGACTAAAAGGATGGTTGAATTGAGATAAGGAGGGAGCAAGTTGTGTGTTTCTTGAATAAAACTATAAAAGAGAGAGAGGTCCAAGTTGATACGGAATCAAGGGCATATATGGTTAGAGACTTAGAGTTGTCTGTAAATTGCATGACGACGACCAAACCTGGATCTCGGACCTCGGGATCGGACGGTTGACGAAGCCCTAAACCTATCTAAGTGGCGCTCGCTCCGTACGGTGTCGTGTTAGCTTTTGTTTCCACAGAGGGTGCCACGACCTCTGTTGTTGCCATTATCGCCGTAAAACTATTTAACTACCTCATCACTCCCCATAATCTCATCACTAATTAAACAACCTAATTATTTACTTACTTTCCCAGATTCCACAATCCCTGCTCGATCTGACGTTCAGTTTCTGATAGAGACCATTATCCCCTCATTCTCTATTACTCTCTTCCCGAGCCACATATATATACTGATCCCATGAAATAGTACTATCAATTCTTCTCACCTCAGATCCTCCTACAGGATAAAAAGATTTGAATCTAGGGTTAACATATCGGTATCTTTACGTCCACTCCTCCGGGAAAGAATATATCTCTGATATATTATCAAAGATATGATGAATTCTTTTACATATATTTGTTTTCCCAAGTTTCTGCTTGCTTGAATAGAAGTGTGTAGAACTATAGTACTACTTGGCTTTTCGATCATTCTGTTAGACGCAAATCCTTATCGATCGCGCAAGTTACCAACCTAACGATAAACATCATATATACAAGATATAAAGTTTTGCTGTATACATAATTGAGAGCGACAGTCCAGAGTCAAATGCATGCATGTAACATCTAAGGAGGCAGCAAAAGCAATAGTAAACCTATTCAAAAACCTGCATGCTAGCTATACATACATTGATCAAGTTGTTCTTCATGAGCCGACATTCCCAACATATATCTTCGTCGACGTCGACCCAATGGAGATATGCTCAAGCCTAACGTGTAAAGCAAGAGTTTGATGCACCTAGTATATTTCGTCGATCTAGCTAAGCTGTCATGAATACCACCGCTTTAAATCACACTGCGCACCTTTTGTAATATATATGATCGAATAGAATAAAACACACGTATAAGGCTTCATAATTCAAGTTTGATTATAGTCGTCATCTATCTTCTACTCATCCAGTCATTCTGTGCTGTGTTCAGCTCATACATCCATCTTTTGATCTGAAAAGGTAGACGTCGGAGGCGCCGTACAATGTTCTCAAGGTTAATTTGGGTGGGAGTCGAGTCACCCAGACCGATCGGTTTCGTGACTGTGATTCAATAAGAGATTTACGTACTCACATACGTGGGACTCTGCAGCTCGTTTATTCTTACTTTGGAGTTTTGCAGCTTCTTGCAGTGCTAGTCTGGAGATTCTGAAAGGTCCTCTGCCCCAGAAAAAAAGTCCTCTAATTAATCAAGTGTTCGGAACTCCCGAATTTCAGCTACGTACTAGCTACTTCATCGATATATACGACCTTCCCAAATCATAGTGACATATATACATATATAATGGCGTCACCACTCAACAGGCTAAATGAGCTTTCACTTTTAGTTTATACATTCAAATCAAACGTGACAATAGTACGTATATGGCTAGTTAATTAGGACGTTTATTGTAGCAATGTACGTATGCTCTAGAGTGTGATTAATATATATTGCGCCAATTGCAAACTCGAAATTTTTAAATTTCAAAGTGTAAAGATCGATCTTGATGTTTGCTGTATGATTAGTATTTTCTGTCTCAATTGGAACCAAATAAACTAAAAATATAAAATGTAACCATAATATATACAATTATAAGCCACGGATGGAGTGAGGTTTCATTAATTCGTTCAACATGAAGATTTTTCTATATATGTATGATCCACTTCATTACGTGACACGTTCTAAAAATGGTACGCTAATGTAAGTCATGCATCTCATTAGAAGCAATCTATAATTGTATATGGACCATCATCAAAAGTAAATTAAGGATGCAAATCTTGATACTTATTTATATTATGAAGGGTTGTACCTGATGGGTTAGCCACTACAGCTATTCCAAAATCCCACATGAAGCAAGAACGTAACATGCCTTTTACTGACTGAACATAATTATAATATCAAGCATATGTTTCTCAATTATGCAATTTCATTAGTGTGCCCCCTCCGATTCGTACTCCAAATGGATTACCTTAATCTATAAGAAGCAAAGAAAATTAAGGTAACAGGCTATTAGCAGTTCAGCACCAGCAACCCACACAATTATATAGCGTACGAGCTTATGAGTTTCCAATAAACAAAAACGCAGAATCTGTGCATACCAAAATGGAAATCTAAGAATCTGAAATCCAGTATAAAGAATGTTAAAGAAAATATGGCTTTTGGCTTTTGATGGCTCCAAGAGGTCCACGAAACAGCTTGAGGTTGAGGTTGACACGGAATTGTGGCCATTCAGAATCACCAAGATGCATTAAGCAATTAGATAGAGTTATAATGTACTTGGCATATATGCAGGAAGCCATTATCAATTAACAAGTGTACATCGAATAAGATCTACAGCACGTACTGAATCGTCGGATGGATTAGCTAGGGTTGGATCGTTGGGGAGCTAAAGTGACTCGAGGTTTCCTCGTTCCAAATTGTCTCCTCCGTAGGATGTCACCGCCTTCTGTTCTCCCCTCATTCGGTCCACTCAGTCCGATTTAGTGGCCATTTTTGACAATTGGACATTGACCCGACATCTTCCATTCAATTTTGGATCGTTTACGTTTCTAGAATTGCATGCTCCCAATACCATTTTAAATGCTTGCAATACAGCTCTGAATACTTCAGACCAATGTAGATATTTTGAATCGACTTGTTAGCAGATCGAGAGCACAACGTACATTTTTCTCTTTACTTTTAGGTCCTATTCAATTCGTGCAACCAAATCTAAGCCAAAGTCATATTTGATTTCCTACTAGAATTGCATGGGTTATACTTTTATTATAAGTTTACGAATAATTGTATTATAAGCTATACGTTTATGCATGCTGACCATATTATATAGCAGTATAGCAGATTAAATAAAGAAATAATGAAAGAAGAAGAAAATGTGCATGCATGGAAGTGATCGATATTGGACTCAAATGTGTCACGAGTCTCAACTATTGCATCTCGTGTCATCGAGACATCGACGTTCTTTACATCATATATGTCATTGAGATTAAGTGTAGGAAATGTTGAAGACCTATTTAATTAATAATTACTAGCATGTATTGTGTCGATCACGAGTTTTAAGACCTTCTTGATAGAAATTACGGTACAGATTGAACAATCTCACAGCAGAAGAAGCAGTAAATCTCACTATGTTTTATTGAAATCAAAGTTTAATCTACAAAACTCTATATAATCTCTATGAATAATCTCTCTGAATCTTTAGCCTTACAAGTTATCATTTTTCTTCTCTCTATCATACTTTTTTATCAGAATCTTTATCTTTTTCTCAAAACGTATAGAACCTCAGCTATACACGTACAACTATACATTGTAAATTGTAATCACACTGTCTAATCTAAGTCATAGACGTGTCACTCTTTCTTAACAGCCTCAGACAATATATTGCTAGAGTACAGCTAGACCACCATAACATTTCTATGCTAACACTTCTAACGTTTAAAAGTAAGTTTTCTTTTTAATGCATGCATAATGCATACAGCATGTATCTTAAAAGTTAAAAAACTAAAAAACATGACATTATCTCAAAAGTAAATTACATACGTAACCCTATGAAGTGTGGACATTTCTTGTATGTCCAATATCTGATCAGTACATAGTTATGCACCTCTATACTATTTTTTGATACTCATATACTTATTTTTTATTTATTTATTCAGTAATATTAGTTTACTTTATTGTTTTATAGGTATTTTGAGTCAATAATAATATAAGAAATAAGAAAAGGGGTTTAAAGCTTAATTTAGGAAATTTGTCTGTGCAGATTAGTCAACTTTGACAAAGACTAAGAGCAAGATCTTTATATGCGTGAAAAGCGCCAGATGTCTAGTTTCTACAACTTTTTCTAGAACGTGATTATCATGTGTCTAAAAAAAGTTATGGTCATTTTAGTTCACGGAGGTCAGTCTGTTCGGAAGTCTTGATTTTAATGAGAAATTTGAGTTTGGAGGCCCAAATCACACCAAGGAGTCCAAGGACAAATTTGTGCATTACAATCCAATTTAATACTAATGTGGCTTATGGAAAAGAAGTCAAGAGCTAAAAGAAATAAAGAATTTTGACTTGTCAAAGAAGAGAGCCCAAAACCTAAGTGAACAAGGATATGCCAAATCAAGCCTCTATAAATACTCTTTTTAGAGTTTTAGAAAAACTAATCAGCATTTGGAGGAAGAATAATTTGGGAGAAACAACAAGGATCCGAAAAGAAGAGCTGCAGTCGCCCAGTTTCGACCCGTCGAACTGTGGACGGAATTTCTCTATCTTTATCTGTTTGTGTTCTCTTTACTTATGAATTCTTGAAGTTTAGTTTCCTTATCTATGAAAGGCTAATTATTTAGTTAAGGGACTGCCTTGAAGCCTCGAACATGAGATTTATATGATATGCATACTTTGACCTAATTGTGCTTTGTTCTTGAGTGCGGTTTCTTTATTGATTTTTCATTGATGATTTCTGTCTTGTATGCTTTGAATACCTGCTTAGTATGAATTTTTAGGGATCTAATTCTATGAGAGTTTAATGCCTGTTGATTGTTTATGATCTTCCTCAATCTCTCTTTAGTAGAAACCAAGCTTTTTGGTTATAAGAAACCCTAGGTCTAACAAGACACGACCGTAGTGTACTTGTGAAGCCTTGTAAATTCTCAAACCTTTTATAGATCATAATTTTTCTTTCTCAGTAAATCCAAGTCCGTGACTTTGGGTTCTTTGAAGGATAGTTATTGGTGATAAGCGTAAATTCACCGATGTAATCATAAGGATTAAGTAATAGGTTGTGTTTTCAACGATAGAATCTTCCTGAGAACTTTCATTTATAACTAACTGAGTTAGGTTGAATGTGCGTCATATTCATATCCGTGTCGGAGTAGATGGTAGTTGCCCTTAGCTTGACTTTCATTGTTGGTTCACTTTTACTTTTCAGTTTTTTTCTGTTTAATTTATTTCGATAACAAAAATCAACTTTAAAAATTCTATAAATTTACGTCGTTGTCTACCATGCTGTCTATACTGAGTCTATGTTTTCTTGTAATTTTAGGTTGAGTCTAGGTAGTTTAATAAATTAATTATTTATTTATCTATAAGTCGAGTCTGCTAGATTTCTGGTATTAGTGTATCAAGTTTTTTAAAGTGATTAGTCTCGATCATCAATCCTCTGCAGGAATGACCCCTACTTACATTTGCTATAATTGACAAAATTTGGAGTAGAGTAGGGACTTATCTTTGATAGGTGGTTTTTGGCCTTTCAATATCGACTCAAGTACTATTGGTAATTGGTAAACGTCATAGTTAGACACATATGATCGCACTCGATATCAATGCAGCCAGTTTCAAGTCCCGTAAGAATAAATTTAAACAATACTCATATATCTTGTACGATAAGTAAACGTATTTAAACTAATGTTAGATTGCAAGAATCATATGGATATGCTTAAACCATATAATACACAGATTGTATATCTAAGCTGTGTATATTTGGGAATCATTGTGGAACACAATATGGAAAACTCTTATACTCCCTGTAGTAATAAGCTAACTTGTACTCTTTAATGGGTAAAGCAAAAGTATGTAATCTATATATAGAGCATCTAGGTCTATGTTCTCATTGTTGAGCATTAGAATCCTTAACCTCATTTGAGGAGCTCAAGTGAAAAACAGAAGAGAACACCAGAAGCATTCTTGTTATGTTTAATCATGTCTTTCATCACTAATGCATCATGATAGTCTTCTATTCATTTAGTTACATTGATGGTTATACGTTTATGCGTAATTTAATTGGTATTCATTTATTCATGCATCAAAACCATACAGAAAATCAACGTAAAAATAAACTTCAGAATTAAGCAGGCCATGAAACACAAACTGTTAAATAAAGAACTTGGCTTGTGACAAGGTCAGATTAAGAATGTTTTTAAAGACTCTAGAAGCATCTCCCAGTATGCACATAGGCTAGTGTAGATGGTGACCAGATGAAATTTACTTTCGTGTGTCATTGTATGATTATGTATGCATATATTGTCTGTAATTATTTTGTTATCTGCCTAACTGTTAATTGCAACGTTGTAGCAAAGGCCAATGTATGATTTTTGGTGTGTTTTGATCGAAACCAATGCAAGTGTGAATCTAAAATTGACCATGTTTAGATTGATTATTTTCTACATGAAAGAAATAAGCACAATTGTGGTCAAATTAAGTTCAGAGGATCAAAACTTGTGTCTTCTATGAATAATTCCATGATATGTGATTGAATGTTAGTAAATGTTTGTATATTGCACAAAGCAAAACAAGTTTATACTGCAAGAAATCATTAAGTAACAGATCGATTATGAGCTTGTTTTAAAAAAAAAAAACTATGTCAATTATGGCTTCTAAAGAAGTTTTGCTGCATAATCTTTAGAGTTACAAAACAACATCATACATGTTCTTAAGGTCATATTTGGATAATCTTAACTTTTCTTTTTCTACAAAAGTGTTGACTGCTAGTTTTATAACATTTTTTTTGTACTTAAGTAAGAAAATATATAAAACACTGAAAACACGTAAAATAAATATCCAAATAGATCTTTATAACAGATTCTCATACATATGTTTAAACAGATCTTCAACAAAGAACTAAATGAAATTTCTTGTGTTTACTCTTTAAGAGCCCCCTTTGTGTCCATGAACACTATTGAGATGTTGACTGGTTCCAATTACAAGAAATGGAGAAATCAGATTACTATGTACTTTCAGATGAATAATGATCTAGACTTATGTTTGACTGAACCAGTACCTGAGGTTATTTTAGAGGAAGATAGGAGTAGATGAAAGATGAGTTTGAATTCTATGTTAAGTGGTACAAGAAGAACAACGTTTGCAAATCCATCATTAAAGCCACTATGTCTAAAACCATAGTTGAAAATGTAATGGAACCTGATTATGCCTATGACTGCCTAGAATTCATAGATGAGAAATTTAAAGAGAGTGATAAGGATAAGGTAGCAACACTGTACTACATTCCTTGCCTTCTGAATTCAGTCAACTTAAGTCTAGCTACAATGCTCAGAAGGCAAGATGGTCCTTGAACGAGTTGATTTCAGTCTGCTTTGAAAAAGAACCTACAATCATGAGGCTAATAGCCTCTACTTCAAAAGCCTCAACCTCAGAAACTGTGAATTTGGTTAGCAAGAATAAGAAGTGGAAAGACAAGCTTAAGGCCAAGAAAAACATCTCCAAACCCTTAGCAAAAAAGGGACCAGCCAAGGTAGATAAACCTTTCAAGCTTAAATGTTATTTTTGTAAAAAGCCTAGTCACATGAAGAAACACTGTGCTGGTGTCAAAGCATGGTTAGAGAAAAAGGGTGAGTATGTATTTCCTGTAGTTTTCTTTCTTGAAGTTGATTTAATAAACATTGAGCCAAATAGTTTTTGGATAGATTCAGGAAGTCCCTTACACATATCACTATAAGAAAAACGCACTTAGACCACGGAACATTTACGGTTCCACGGTCTAAGTGTAACTTAGACGACGGAAAATATCTCTGTCGTCAAAGACTAACTTGGACGACGGAAAGAGTGTTTCCGTCGTCCAAGTGGCCACTTGGCCAATGGACCGACACACCGTGGTTTGAGTGGCTACTTGGACGACGAAAACGTGCTGAGTCCGACGCTCAGTCGTTTAAGTGAAGCATTATATAATGTCCATGCCGAATTCTCTTCCTCTCCGCTCGCTCGTCTCAACTTCATCTCTATGCATGTATATGTCGATCGATCATTCAATTCTCTCTCTTGATCGATCAGACTCTCTGATCCTAGCTATGTGGTTTATCATATCATATTTTTGATTCTGAACGATTTAATTTCATGTATGTATAAATTTTAATTATTTAAATGATAATTTAGTATTTTACTTAATTTATAAATATTTAATTATTTAAATGAGAATTAGTGTTTTAATTAAATTATTAATATTTTACTTTAAATTAAAAAAAATAATTAAAAAAATAAATAATCACTTAGACTACAAAGATAGTCATATGCGTGGTGTAAGTGTTCACTTAGACCACAGAAATTGGCTAGATATCCGTGGTCTAAGTGCCACTTAGACCACGCATAATATTCTCTTCGTAGTCTAAGTGACTACTTAAACCACAGAGTTTTTGCGTGGTTTAAGTGCCCACTCAGACCACGCAAAAAGTCCGCAGTTTAAGTGGTCACTTGGACCACGAACATAGACTTTTCCGTGGTTCAAGTGGGACTTAGACCGCGGACTATTTCCGCGGTCTAAGTTACACTTGGAAGACGGAAACGACTATTTCCATGGTCCAAGTGGGACTTAGACCGCTGACTATTTCTGTCGTCTAAGTGAGCATTTCCGTCGTCCAAGTACCTGGATGACGGTACTTGGAGGACGTACCCTAAACCACGGAGTTTCCGTCGTCTAGGTACTTAGACGACGGAAATGCTCACCTAGACGACGGAAATGGTCCGGGGTCTAGATGCGTTTTTCTTGTAGTGTATCTACTTTTTCTCAGAGATTCATAAGGAAGAGAGTTCTAAAGAATGAAGAAAGACACATTAGAGTACGCAATGACATGAACGTTTCAGTTAAGGCCATAAGAAGCTTACAGTTGGATTTAGGCTTAGGAAATTTTCTAGTTTTGGATAAGGCATTTCACATTCCTTCCATGAAAAGGAATTTAATCTCTTTAGGTCTTTTGATGGATATTGGTTGTAACTTTCTCATTGGATTAAATAAAATAAATACTTTTTGAAATTCTTTATATATTGGTTCTATTGTGAAAGAGAATGACTACATTAAGCTTTGTTGTTCCATATCTTTATCTAAGGATATTTTCTCTATAGAAAATAACAACACATCCAGTTTTAATGCTACTGTTGGCATTAAGAGAACCTTATTCAACGAGAAATTAACCTATATGTGGCATAGACGACTTGGCCATATATCAAAAGAGAGAATGCATAAATTAGTTAAGAACAACATGTTTCCAGAACTTGATTTATCTGACCTAAATGAATGTGTATAGTGTTTCAAAGGAAAAGTAACAAACAAATCTAATAAAGGTGCCTACAGAAGTACAAAAATCTTAGAGTTAATACATACAGACATCTATTGACCTTTTAGACACTAAACAATATGTGGAAACGTGTACTTTATCACATTTATAGATAACTTTTCCAGGTTTTGTCACATTAAGTTACTGTCAGCAAAATCACTAGCACTTAAAACTTTTTAGATCTTCAGAACAGAAGTTGAGATTCATTTAGACTTGAAAATAAAGTTTGTGAGATCAAACATAGGTGGGAAATTTGATGATAGGTATACTAAGAATGGGCAACAAAAGGGTTCATTTGCCTTGTATCTAGAACGTACAACAAGACATTAAGCCTCAGTACACTACGCCATATATTGCTCAGTAAAATGGAGTGGCAGAAAGGAAAAATAGGGCTATATTGAATATGGTAAGGAGCAAGATGTGTACTAGTGGTTTACCTTATTCTTTATGGGGTAAAGCTTTAAGAACAACAAATTACGTTTGCAACAAGACTCCTAGTAAATCAATTAAAGTTATACCGTTTGAGTTATGGTGTGGTAGAAAATCTAGTTTACACCACATGCCTGTTTGGGGTTGCAAAATTAGCAAGGATTTATAATCCAAGTTTGCAGAAGCTTCATGAAAAATCTGCTAGTTGTCATTTTATTGGCTATAATGAAAAGTCTAAAGGTTACAAACTATATTCTGCACATCATTCACCTAGAATTTTTGAAACTCATCAAGTTAAATTCATAGATGAAACTAATTACAATACAAATTTTGAAGACTTGTTTGTAGAATTTGAAAAAATTGTAGAGAATGTAGAAAATTTGGTTAGTTTAGCACCTCCAAATACAATAGCCATATTGCCTCTAGTTTCATATTTAACTACAACATCTCAAACTATGGATGAAACTGAGGTTATGGGAGAACCTGAAATATTAAATCAATGAGTTGAAAATTTAGAAGTACCACCACCATGAACCTATCCCATAAACCCAAGAGCATATAAGATCACAAAGAAGTAGGAGACATACTTTTGATGAGAATTCTGACTATGTTGTGTATGCTCAAGAAATTGAGCAAACCTTAGCAAATGATTGTGATCCCTCAATTTTTTACTGAAGCTATTAAAAGCAATGAGGCTACAAAATGGTAGCTGGCCATGGAAGCATTAATTGACTCCATGAGTCAAAATTCAGTGTGGGAGTTAGTATAACCTGATGTAAATTAGAAAGCTATAGGTTGTAAGTGGGTGTACAAAACCAAGAGAGATTCTGTTGAAAATATAGAAAGGTATAGAGCTAGGCTAGTAGCTAAATGTTTGACTCAAAAGGAAGGTATTGATTTCATTGAGACATTTTCTCATGTATCAACAAAAGACTCATTCAGAATCATTATGGCTCTAGTAGATCATTATGACATGGAGTTGCATCAAATAGATGTTAAAACTGCTTTTCTAAATGGAGACCTTGAAGAAACCATCTATATGAGGCAACCCGAATGTTTTATACATAGAGAAGAATACTTAGTATGCAGATTGAAAAAATCAATATACGGTTTAAACAACCTTCTAGACAATAGTATAAGAAGTTTTTTATATCAACATTTAGATTTTTAGAAAATATAGTTGATGAATGTGTTTATCTTAAGATTGTAGAAAATAACTTCATATTCCTTATTCTGTACGTAGATGATATTCTCCTAGCTAGTAGCAATATCAAATTGCTTAAAGACACTTAAATCTTTTTGTTAAAATACTTTGACATGAAAGATTTGGGGGAAGCATCTGATGTATTAGGAATTGAAATTAAAAGAGACAGGGTCAAATGCTTATAAGGTTTGTCTCAGCACAATTATGTTTCCAAAATTCTGAAAATATTTGGGATGAAAACATGTGCAGCAGGTGAAGTCCCTATGTCTAAAGGTGATAAATTGACCGAAAATAAAATACCATTGTCTGATGCAGAGCAAACTTCAATTGAGTATGAACTGTATGCTAGACTAGTAGGCAGCCATATGTATGCACAGGTCTACACAAAACTTGATTTGTCGTTTGTAGTGGGCATGATTTCAAGATTTCAATTCAGTTCAGTACCTCAACATTGGGTTGCAGGAAAGAAAGTCTTAAGGTATCTACATGGGACTAAGCATCAAATATTTTTCTATAGGATAGTTAAGAATCTTAAGTTTGAGGGTTACACAAATTCAGATTTTGCATGGAACTTTCTAGATTCTTCAAAGTTTACTTGTGGTTATGTTTTTATACTTGTTAGTTGAGTTGTAGCTTGGAAGACCATGAAATAGAAGTTGAAAGCCACTTCAACTATGTAAGATGAAATGATAGCATTGTATGAAGGTGTTTGTGAAGGTTTGTGGATCATAAACATTGTTGAAAAGAAACTCAGCATTTATTGTGATAATGAAGCTACAGTATTATTCTGTAAAAACAGCAAGAGGTCACCAAATTCAAAATATTTGGATTTGAAGTACTACAGTATGAGGAAAAGAGTCAAAAATGATGAAGTGGAAGTTTTGAACATTGAGACAGAGAAGCAATTAGCAGAGCATTTCACAAAACCGTTGGCAATTGCAACATTAAAGAAACATTATGCAGATATGAGAGTTTTACCTAGCCTAGATTGTTTGAATCAGTGGGACATTCATTCTTGTTAAGAAATTTCATATTCAAATTAATTAGTTCTTGTAATGGTAACAGATCCTTAAATAAATATTTTAAGCAGATCTTTTGACAGCTCTTTTGTAAAAATCTGTTCAAGTATCTGTTTCTGGTGTTTTATACGTCTACACTTGTAAATTTCTTTTTGGTTATAAATAAAGCTCGAAAATTTCCAGTTTATAAATTGCAATATTTAGTTCAATTGGAATGTTTCATTATGGTTAATCTTTTGATTTAAGCTTTATTTTCAAGTGGAAGATGTTGATATGCAGTATTTGTTCTGCATATGTATGCCTTAAAGTAACAGATATATCCACTGGTGTTCAGTGTCTACATTGTGAGTTTTGTATTGGCAAAATCATTAAGTAGGACATGAGTTTGACGTTTCAATTTTGATATACATGTTGTCATGATTCAAATTTTCATATATGAAGTTCATGTGCTTTACAGAAACTACTGCAATGGTCTTTAACTTATGGATTCTCATGAATTCAATGAATTCTTGGTTCTGCAGTTGTAGATGTGGGGTGACCGAATTTGGTTCATTAGATTTTAAGCAATGATATGATTCAAGGCCCCTATAGTTATTTAATTTTGGTTTATGGTTCAGATTGCTGAATATGAACATTGTTCAATCCGGTGGGAGATTGTAAGAATAAATTTAAACAATACTCATATATCTTGTACGATAAGCAAATTGATTTAAATTAATGTTAGATTGCAAGAATCATTTGGATATGCTAAACCATGTAATGCACAAGATTATATATTTGAGCTCAGTGTATATTTGAGAATCATTGTAGAATAATAATATGAAAAACTCTAATACTTCTTGTAGTAACGGGAACAACTTGTACTCTTTAAAGGCACAAATATGTAACATATATATAGCATTTAGGTTTCTGTTATCGAATCTTTAACCCATTTGAAGAGCTCAAGTGCGAAAGAAAACAGAAGACCTGAAGCATTACTGTTCTGTTTAATCATGTCTTTCATCACTAATACATTAGGTGAGTCTTCTATTCATATAATTACGTTGATCATTATAAATCGATGCGTAATTTAGCAAGCTTACGTGTTTCAATGGGCATTAAAATATATCTTGGCACTACTGATTGATATATCCCTTGTTACATACATGACAAAGAAACAGAGACAAATTAAATATATAGGTGAGCCAAATGTTACATACTTCATATATGCATGCCAGTGCAGCAGCCCACAACCGCGCGCTTGCTACGTTAACATATTCTGGCAGCCAAGTTTCATGTCGTCTTTGTTTGTTCTCATCTAGTTTGAACTTACTCGATCGATTCAATTGCGCGCAGTAGGTACGTTCAGCCACGAAGGCATAAATTGGTCTGCAATAATTTTTTATATTAGTTTATTGTAATCCCCATGCATTCAACGCAGCAAGGAGTAACGCCGGCCATTTAAATTAACCCGAATTGATTAAACCCGAAATTTAAATTAGACACGTGTCGACAATTTAGTAATGTTCTATCTGTACTATCCTACATCTGCTCACACTCTATATGTCTCACAAATATAAAAATTTACCCTAATTCTTTAGACAACTTCTCAGTCCTCTCTCATCTCATTCTCTCTCATCCGTAAAAAATTAAAGCTCCGCAGATGACGCAAATCCTCACTAAAGCTCAATCCCTGCTCGAATCGACGCCGTTGCCCCATCGTCCTCATTTCTCTTCATAGAGACTGGAACGTTAAAAGCCACCACCGTGTTCGTGTCGGCGGTGCTCTTGAATCGGAGGACTTTCCCTACGATGTCGCATTCAACTGTCTAAACAACTTGCACACTCTTCCGAGTTTCGAGTATTCATCTCTCTCTATCTTTGTTTCGATTGAATTTTCAGATCTATGTTATGCGATATCATCAATTCTGATTTGAGATTTTGATTTGATTTGATTCATTAGAACATTTGTCATCGATGCACGTCTCCAAATCGATCTCTGAGAGCTCTTGTCTTCGTGTTGTATATCAGGTAGCTCAGTAGCTTTCTCTCTCTCTCTCTCTCACTCTCACTCTCACTCTCTCACACTCTCTCTCTCTCTCTCTCTCTCTCTCTCTATATATATATATACACACACACACCTAATTGTATGGTGTAGGACTGTTGGCAAGGAAGATGGTGGAAGAACACAACGAATATCAGCAACGAAGAACTCATTTCACTTTCTCTCTCAAGGGAGGCAGCACATATCTAATGGGATGTAGAGATTGATACGAAGCATCAAAAGTTTCTCTCAACTATTTGGTAAGTAAATCAATAATTATTTTTACAATTTTTAAGTTTCAAATAATTAATGAAATGCATGGGCTCAAATATAATGGTACTAACTAGTAAGTTTTCCGGAGTTGTTCCATCTCAATCTTGTCACAGTAGTCTCTAAATTATTCAAGTACAATTGTACCCAAAGTAAAGTGTTGTATATCAGGTAGCTCAGTAGCTCTCTCTCTCTCTAATGGAATGTAGTTGGTTTTGATTTGAGTGACAGGAAGAATGAGTGTGTATTTGATGAAGTAGACTCTGAAGTGCGTCAAACAGTTCAAGTGGCCTCAAGGGGCTCAAGGTATGAATCTAAGTTCTTACTTGTTTTATTAATTGAACTATGAGATGATGTATGTGTTGGGTTACTAGAACTAGAGAGTTGGATTAAATGAGCTAATATATATAGTTTGACTTTCTTTTTAGAGAAGAAAAGAGCAGAGGCTGCTAGGATTAGGGAGAAATACTCCGATAGAATTCTGGTAAGAACTTGAATATGAAAATTGATGTGTCCAATTATTATTGAAATGTGATTACTTGGTTTACAATGTTGTTATGGATTTGGATGGTTCTATATCATATCATCATCTTGTGCTATCTACTTGCTTGTAAATTATCATCACTATCTATATTAGTTAGATTATATCAAGATGATGATCACATGAAGACAAACTTTAGACATATAAACATAATATGCATCTTAAAGTATCTAAATGTTCTATTTCAATCTTTATTTTTAGGTCTATAATCTTATTTTTGATATTAGGTATGTTCTACTATATACCTTGAGGGTACTCTTACTTCATGGAAAATCAAAATCGTTGTGCTTGTTTTTTACAATATGTTTATGTTGCAAATTAACAATGGTGGAATGGTTGTGGTGTTTTGCTTTCAGGAAATGTGGGGGCAGATTATGCTATTTTAGAGCAAGGTGCTTCAGCAGAAAACATGGGGAATCTAAAATATTGGAGCAAAAGAAAGCAATTATGAGACTGTATTTTATTAAAGCATAAGTTTTTCTTATTTCAGTTATGAGAATGTATTTTATTTGAACATGGACTGAATATGAACTTTATTTTTTCAGCAATACTTTTTGTTGCAGATTTGAGTATTTTGCAGATATATGTGACTTAATGAGCTGCAAATTTTAGATGCAGATTATAACTGCAGATATGTATATATATTTTAGATGTACGGATTTTAGATTGAAATTTGCAGATTTGACACAGATTTGAGAGATTGAAATTTGTAGATTTTGTATATGTATGGGCATATGACCCATAATCTCCAAAATTTGGCCCAAACTAAAATTTGATGTAGAATTGAAATTGGCCCAATATGAGCCGAATTGGGCTGAACTGACCCGAAAATATTCTGTTCGGGCCCATTCAGTTATGATGGCCCAAATGTGATATTCCGAATCGAAATCAAACCGAACATTGTTACGGGTTCGAATTCAAATCGGGCCCCGAACCAAACCAATCCAACCAGAGCTCAGCCCTAAGATAATTACAATATATATATATATATATATCTTCGACGGTTTGAAGATTTTAGTGTATAGAACCCTCAACCCCGCGCGCTGTCACTAAAATACTCGTACCCTTGGCTAGTTAATCTAAAGACGCGGCATTATGTGCTATATATGTTTAAATTTGTTTATTGTTGATCTAATCTTCGTAAACTGCTCACAAAGACTTGAAGCAAGTCAAGTTCTGGAGGATAGTATATACAGTATATATGTGTAAACCATATATAGAACACAAGGATGACGTATTAAACGAGATGATCACAAATGGCAAATAGCCAAATACTAATGAAATGGAAATATTGTATTCTCATGTATGCGGAGTACGCTTGTCTACGTACCGCTGTATGTTTTGGTCTGCGTACATGTATATTCTCTCTACAGACAGGTAACATCGTAGTGATCATAGAATATAACACGAATAAATATATGGATCAAAGTCAACAATATGTCATATGGAGTTGGAGACGTACTATATATTATCTGTCTTATGCATTTGTTGGTATGTGCAAGCTAGCGAGCTCTAGTATCTCTGCATGGGGATCTCTCCGAGCGATAATTCATTTTTGTTTGACCAACCTGTATCAACTATCAAAGTGCTCGATCACTATAATAATGGACATCGAGTTAGCTAGCTTCAACACTTCGAGATATATACAATATATCGAGTCAACCATGTAATGCAAGGCATGCAATGCCTGTGCCCTAACTTGTCATTTCAATCATAAACTCAATTACGTGTATAATTGCGAATAACATTACTTAATTAGTATCTTAATGGAAAAGCTGTGTATCGAAGCTAATTAGTACTGCGAATGCTCTTGTAAGAAAAGGGAAACCAACTCAATGTGCATGTATATAATGTTCAAACTGATGCATGCATCCTACAAGATCGACTTGAGAGTGTATTATCAAATACAAGAATACCTATAAAAAAATCGCAAGTTAATATTAATAAATCTCAGATTACCACCACCATGCTGTTGATGTTGATCTGTCATGCAAAAAAATATGTAACTTAAACCTAAGCAAAGAATTAAGTCGACAAGCTATATATTGTACGTTGTGTACCCCAATTATAATGTCAAACACCATTGTCGTTATTTGCTTAACCTACAGTGTTGCACGACTTCTTTTCTTATGGGCACAACATAGAATAGCTGAACTTCATTATTACATGCAAACAATAAATAAGAAAACTAAATGAATTTACATGATAACTTATTATATTGGCTGTGGGTGAGGTTGAACTTGGAAAATTATTATTTAAAAAAAAAAAACTATAACACCCTTTCTTAATGTGAAGCTCCGTGGTTTAGCATATGGCATTGTTCGAACCCCGATGTTTATTTGAGAAATTTAAGGAATAAATGTGGAAGTTGAGGTATTCCTAAAACTCATTAGTAATGAATCTATCATTTAAAAATTTAATCTCAAGAATAGGAATATATTCTTTCAACACTACTTTCCTTTACTTAACTTCTATGAAGTTAATGTATAGTTGACATTAGGGCTGTGATTTTCGAATCGAAAACTAAAAAAAAATCGAGCTGAAATCTATCTGAAACCGAAAAAAAATTAAAATCGAAAAAAATCATAACCGAACCAAAAAAATCGGTTCAGTTTCGGTTTTTCGATTCGAACTGAACCGAATGTACCGAATTAACCGGTTTTTAATGGAACGACATTATTTTTTTTGTTTTGCGTTTACCCTAAAAAAACACATCCTTTTGTGCGCAGTCCTCATTACCCTCAACGCCATCACCCCTCACCACACTGTCGCAACTCGCAACTCGCACAAGCCCTCTGCCTTCAGTCAAACCCTCGCCATCGTCGGACTCTTTGCCGACCTTGGCATAATCTGTCGACCGACCACGACACAATCCCGCCGACTGATCAATGAGGCAGTGACCACGGCCTATCTCTCCCGTTTTTCACCACACAGGCATACAATGTAATCTAGGAACCCTCACGGCCTCACCCCCAATTTCGCAATTCGTATTCAATCTTCACTGTTCAGATCGACGACAACGTCACGTCCGGTGTCCTATCTTATCACTTATCAGGTACTTCAAAAAAAACTCTAGCCTCTCGGCTCTCTCCTATTGTATTTGAGTGCTCTATGGATCGAAGAATATGTTAGTGTACTATTGAAAATTAGGAGTTCGTATACAATATTCATTGTATTGTATCTGAGTGAGATAGTAATTTCGTATATGATCAAATATAGGAGGGTTCGGAGCTTTTGAGCCAGTTGAAATTATTTATGCATTTTTTTGTGTTAATTTCATGTGTTGAGGAAGTCACTCAAGTCAGGTTAGGCTGTTTGTTGGTTTTTCTTTTTGGTAGTGTTGATTGTTGAATAACTTGAATGAGTTGAATCTGTGGCTCTGTGCTATGAGTTGTCTTGCTGAATGCTGAGTTTTGAGCTTTAATACATTGATTCTAGGGCTGTGACTTGTTGATGTAATGATGTTTATAAATTGAAATGTTTGTGACTTGTGATTTAAAGAAGAAGAAAATGGAGAGGCTAGGACCTGGTGGATTCTATGCAGTTAGCAACTAAAGTGGTAAAGTTCAAATGGCGACTTCACCATCTCAATCTCAATCACTAGTTTGTTCTTTGACTTCAACATTTAACCTGTAATTACCAATATGCAGCCTGTTTTTTATACTTAATAATGATTATTGGTGTTCTTGTAGGTTTAAGAAAATGAATACTAAGTTGTCAAAGGAAAACCCGAGTTAAGAAAGTGAGAATGGTAGATAAGTTGAGTACTTGATTATGGCTTGAGAATAGAGTGTTTTTATGTGATTTGGATTGTGTTTTTATTTCGATGGACTGTAGACTGTTTTAAACTTGAACTGTGGACTTTGGTTTATGTTTGTTGATGTTTGAAACTTTGAATTTGTGATGTAAATTTTCGGTAAATATTTGCTATGGTTTGAAACTTTGATTGAATGTGTGATTTGTGACTAGCTAAGTGGTTATGTTTGGCAAACAGTTTGGAAAGAAAAAAATGCAATTTTGATCAGTTTTGAAATTGAACAAAGTAACAGTTTGGATTGTAAAAAATGCAGTTTAGAAAAAATAAAAAAAAATGTAATTTCTTTTTTTAAATAAAAAACCGAAAAAATACCGAACCAAACCAGCTCTAATCGATTTATCGTAAAAAAAACTAAGATAACATAACCGAATCAATAAAAAAATTCTGTTCGGTTTTTAGTTCGGCCTAATAACCGAACCGAATGTACCGATTAACAGCCATAGTTGACATCTTTGTGCATGGTAGGGGCATGGCCAGTCCTGAAAACATGGAGGCCTTAAGCGAAAAAAATTTTGGGGCCTGAATCTTTCAGAAAATATACATATTATTTAATAAAATAACGATACACTGAAAAACCTTTGAATAGATACTATAGTATATCAATTGAACAATTAATTGAATATATTTCAATCAAAATAGATAATGTTATGGAGTTCCATGATCAAAGTGTTCCAAAAACTTTCGAAGCAAATATGCAAGAGAGAATGTACAAAAGACTAACATATAAACAAATTAACATATAACAAAAAAAAGGAAGTAGAGAACTGATAGAAAATTATGAGTGAACTGAGTAATTGACAAAAAAAAATAAGGAAAAAAAACTAATATGGTGAGAGGAGTTGTAGATCGATAACCTTAAATAATTGAATGAAGGAGTTCTATCATCTCATTCATCTGGTATGGAAGTATGAGAGGAACAATCAAATTAAATGAGTTGGAATGGATTGATTCTCAAGCCAATACTTATCCTCTCAAGCTCTCTCATAGAGTTTGGTTTTTTTTTTTCGGAAGGTGAAAATATATCACAGGTTTAGGTTAAATTTTGATTTTCTTTTCTTCTGAGCTAGGTTTGCTTTGGATAGCGTGATTCACTAACGTATTTAATAGTCTTTCTATGTAGACGTGAATAGCTGAGAAACATTTAAGTCAATTGAATTTTTTCTTCTTCTTATAAATATACATATATGAGCTTGAATTTTGGGAGCCTCTTAGGCTTGAGTCCTGTACGTGGGCCTAGTCCGCCTTGCCCCAGGGCCAGCCCTGGGTAGGGGATCCCAATACAAATAGGACAGAGGCCTCCGCTACAACTAACTCCATGAGATCAAAGACGGTTTTGCCACCACAAAGAGAGTGACTTGGGTACTCAGTAACATCGTTAACTCATACGTACTTTTGAAATGTGACCATTTTCGTATAGAAGATTACCATTTAATGACTAATAATGAGATATACATGTCAAAATCCAAAAAACAAAAAAGTCATATGTATGTATTGATTCTCCTTGTTCCGAGATGTGCATTCTGATTGCGATTAGTAACAAAGAAAAAGCTAGCGATAGATCAGAGCTCGCTTGGGGAAGGATCAAGTTTGGTCCATGTCAAGTCTTGAAGATGATCGATCGATCTGTAAAGAAGTGGAGTTATGACTAGTGCTAGATCAGGCAAGTCTTGCAAGTTGAGATACAACTGGAGCTTCTTTTCTGATGAGCATCTAACTGCTTTTGGCTATCCATATCCAGATCTGCAGTAGTAATAGTCAGATTCCTGGTTTCTTATATACTCAAAGACTGCATGGTTGTTCTTATTTAGTAATCGCATGTGAACGACTACATCATGATTGATCATGTTACCCAAAAACGTGCATCATGTACCTCAGATTAAGTCTTGCACTTGCAGCCGGCCGGTGTTTTGCACCGTCCAGCCGATTCCGGCAATTCAGAGCTTACACACTAAAAAATTCCAAGCCCCTAGAGCAAGGAATCATGTGGACTTCGACAAAAAAAAATTGACGGAGTTGGTATAAGTTCGACAACACGTACATTATATATCATCAAAATTATCCTCTGAGTTTATATACCATTACATTTAAGTATTAAGAGCTCATTGTGCCCTATTGAAAATTGGTTTTTGGTGCATTATTTGGTAACCTTAAAAGGTTCGAAACATCGATATTTGAACCAAATGTTTATATATTTTGGTAAACGTCTTTGAAATTTGAAGTAATAATTTTGTACTGCATGCTACTTAATCTGTATCATATAATTAAGTTTGGTATACATAAGACACATGCTGTAGTTTGTCAATAATAAACACGTTCTAATAGATGGATAAATTGATATGGAACTTTCCATATAATGATAGTTAAGTCGCTTTCAATCTACCCTCCATATAGTGATAGCTGTCCTACTATTTTTAACTGGTGATGGTTCCACTCTCAAGTACCAAATGTGCATATATAAGATCGAATCAAAAAACAAACCGGAGTTTGCAAGAAACAGTTCTTCTCTGTAATTCTGTATCCAAGTGCAAAATACAGCAAATTAAGGGCGGAGATCGATATGTCCCATGTACATCCCCTAGCTACTTCCTATGAAATTCAACAGTCTACATCTTACAATTGAATCTCACTGCAACTATGAAACACACACTCATGAAAGGCAGAGCTAATTACTCCTTGGCAACACCAAATATCCTTCCCTAAACGAAGACTATTAGCTACTATACACCTTTAATTAGGACTAAAAAGGAAGAAATTAAGGACGTAATTAAACTAGACGTTTGTATCACTACTGTTATTATTCTTGTCATCCTCATTAGCGTAATCTAACTCTTCCTCCTCATCACCTAATAAAAATAAACAATCTTCCTCCTTGATTTCATCTTTGTCTGGCTCTGCGCTGTCATCCAAATCCCCGGCAGCTGCTGCTGCTCCCGTCAACAGTTTGGCTTTGAGGGCTTCATACTCCCAATCCGTAACACCCAAAACAACCAACATGGTCACAACGCAGCAACCTTGCGCCGCCAAAAGTCCAAGCCACAGTCCCATGAAGTCTAGTCCGGCAAAGAATCCCAACCCCACAGCCACCGGCATTCCCACAATGTAAAAGCATCCCAGGTTGATATTAGCTCCCACTTTCGGCCTCGCCGTGCCTCTCAGCACGCCGCAGCCGGTCGTCTGCGGGCAGTTGCCGAGCTCGCAGAGGCCGATTATGGGCAGGACCAATGCTGTAAGGTCTAAAATCTCCTTGTCTTGCGTGAACATTGTGGCCCATATGTTCCTGACCAGCACTGCAAATATCAACGCCGTAAGGCCGAGAATGAAGCTACAACAAAGCCCCACAATGGCTGCCAGTCTGGCCTTTTTCGGGTTGTTTGCTCCGATTTCGTTCCCGACACGTGTGGAGACGCTGAAGCTCAGAGAGGAAGGGAAGATGTAGATTAACGAGGTTGTCTGGATCAGAACTCCCATCGACGCAACCGTTGCTCTTGGATTTATCAACAAGCCGCAGAGCACGATCATGATCTCGTACCACCACCATTCAAGACAAACCGAAATGCAGCTCGGTACGGCCAAATTCAGAAGAGTCTTCCATTCTTTAAAACAATCCAATGAGATTCCTCCCCATGTTTTCTTGTAGACGCCGGAGATAACGATGTAGAGTACGAGCGAAGTTACGAGGTTGAAATTGGACCAAACGCCGCTCAGGGCCACACCTTGGATTCCCAAATTGAGATGCGAGACGAGGAAGTAATTGATGGGAATATGAAGAATAATCGCCAGAGTTGCGCAGAATGTTAAGGGAAAAGTGATGGATTGACTTCTGAGATATATTCTCAGAGGGTGTAATAAAGATTGAGCTAGAAGATCAGGAAGAGAACAGAGGAGGTATGATTGGGCTTCAATGGCAATAGCCTCGTCTTGGCCGCAAAGAATCAAAATTTTCTTCATGTTGAGCCACAGAACTGAAATGGGAATTGATACGAGTAAGAGCAGAAGCACTGTTCTCTGCAAACAGAGTCCGAGAAGTTCGTGTCTTTTGGCACCAAAGGCTTGGCCGCAAATGGGTTCCATTGCCATGGCGAGACCGGAGAGGATGGAGTATCCGGTGATGTTGGCGAAGCCTACAGCGAGTGAGCCACCGGCCAAGGCCAAGTCGCCGAGGTGGCCGAGGAAGAGCATGGAGATCATTGACCGGGAATAGAGCAAAAGACCGGTGAGGATCATCGGGAAAGCGATATTGGCAATGGAATAGGCTTCTTTGAGAGCCGTAGACATGTGAGATTTCTGGGGTTTTTGTTGAGCTTTGGAGATCAATGGGGTTGTTAGAAGGACTTTTGGGTCGATCTCTGTTTTGGGGTCGTTGAGTGAAACAAAATCTGAGTTGCCATTGCAGCAGAGAGCAGGATCCGATGTCATTTTGCACATTATGATTCAGTTATCTGTTTCTCAGATTTAAGAATCAGTTGGGATTTAGTCTGGACCAAATCGAAAGAGGGAGAGAGTCAGAGAGCTTGAGAGAGAGAGAGAGAGAGAGAGAGAGAGAGAGAGAGAGAGAGAGAGAGAGAGAGATTGTTTTGTTTGGGGGTCTTTAAAGGGGGAGGTGATGAGGTCTATATAGGGGTTTGGAGGTGGACTTAGAACTCTAATTTTTTTTTTTTTTGGAAAGGGGACTTGGTACTCTTTTGCGTCTTGGTAAAAGACCGTCCAGCACAGACTAGTGTGAAGTCGATGTAAAATTCCACTTTCAAACACCGTACGGGAGAAGAAGAACAGTACGTTTTGATGAGAAATTAAACAATCTTAAGAACTAAGATTTTGCTTAATTAGCAAGAGATCTAAAATATAAGTTGGATGGTGCATGTTTGTTTCTTCGTCTAAATTTATGTCGTTCTAAATCCTATATGTTATAACGAATGTAAGAAAGAACACAGATTTACGTGGTTCACTAATGATATGTTAGCTACGTTCACGGCAGAAAGAGAACAAATTTACTATTTTGAAGAAAGCAGATTACAAATTACAGAATATATCACCATATATAAGTTAAATAACCTAAAAGAATATATATATCCCGAATGGTAGACCCAACAGAGAGTTGGGAGAGTTGGGATCCAAATGGAGATAGTATTTAGAGATCCATTGACAGTGCAGCTCATGATATATTCCGAATGGAGATCCATTGACAGTGCAGCTCATGATACAGTACCACACTCCATATTAACCTAAAAGAATATATATATCCCGAATGGAGATCCATTGACAGTGCAGCTCATGATACAGTACCACACTTGAAGCATTTCCGAAAACACAAAAGACACTACAGGATGAGATAAAAAGGAAGGGAATCTGATCGAAGAAAAGGAAATATATAGTACATAGTACAAACTAGAGAGCCACAGAAAGGCCAAAGCTGTACGTGAAAGAAGAATATTTAGAGAGCTGGGACATACATGGAGTCGCTTAATATGTCAAAGAATGAGTCACAATCAGCACAACTGTGAATTTCCAAAGAAGAAAACGACCATGTTAGCTTAACATGTGCTTACTGCTGCTTGCCTGCTTCTTTCTGTACTGTAAAACCCTACTTCGGGTCATATATCATTACAAAACATTGAAAGACTGATTTGGCCTTGACTGCGAGGCCAAAGCCAATGATCATGGGCGGACGGCCTAGAAAGGAATTGAATGAACCAAGTCTTTTCTGTCATCGAAGCTCAAGACATGAATGTCTTCACGTACTATGGAACTCAAATGGAATCCAAGACAATCGGCAAGTTTCAAACCCGGCCCAAAATGATGGTGATGAAGTTGATAGGTTGAGCTCAAGTAATTCAGCAATGATCGAGAGCACCGACTAATGCCGCTCATTTGCAGTGTGATATATAATGAATCTTAATTAGCCGACAATAAACATGCATGCATGCCACAAAATTCTTGAGCATGCGATCAAATAAAGGCAAGAGATTGCTCTAGTTTCAAATTTCTCCTTCAATTTCTCAGCTTCTTTGAAAGCTCTTTGTTGACCTAATTAAGAGAGACTTGTTTACAACACAGTATTAGACTATAAGCTGTTTTATGCACAGAATCGAAGTAAACACATGCAAATTATCGATCTATGTCCTTGATTATTGAACTTTAGTCGTATATCTTTTACTACTTTCTTGACTACCATGTCCAAAGTACCCGATTGAGTAATGCGTATGTACATCAATCACGATCAAACAATCCGCAGAAGATCAAAATTGATCCAGAAGGACAGCAACAGGAACTACCAATTCAAGAAACAAAACCTTGAGACTTTGAAAGTTGAAACTACGTATAACAATCCTCCTGCATGTCAAACTTAAATCGAACCTTCGGATTCGAAAGTGCTGATGATCTCAACATGATCGAAGACAGTTGTAAAGATGAACTAAATCATATATATGGAGGAGTAATATATATGCAACCGTAATTCTAATACTATTATCAGCATTGCTAAATTTAATCTGGCTGTGCGTAGTAGCTGGTCTTCGTCTGATAGGAGGGGATTACAAAAAGTAAGTAGCTTATCCAATCATAATAAACCTTATTAGGACTGTCTAATCATATATTCTCTGTGTTTACTGTCGGACAAGTTTTCCATCTCAAAAGTTAACAACTAATTAAACGATAAGCTTAACAAGGCCATGAAGTACGTACAACCGGTCATCGAATCTTATATGATCATTATTCTTTATCTTTAATTACGATCGAGTTTTAAGTAATACAAGGTACGCGAGGGTAATTGAACACACGTAACTACTTATATCACTTTGAGTAATACAAAGTGAGACCAAATTTGATACCCTGCAATCTTTTATGACTGAGCTTTGAACATTGATTGGACGTTTAACTAGGATGTAATCTAGATCAAACCTCTTAAAGTTTTAGTCTCTCAAATCTTCCTTGGTATCTATTTAATTAGCTCATAAAACCAAACTCTATTGCTTTTCATCTTAACTAAGGAAGCACTTGCAAGAGAAGCATCAAACTCTTTTGACTTTGTCATGCAAATCCACAAAAGCCATTGCTAAGGCCAACTTTAATTTGTTGCTTAATTGTCTTCGTCACCGAAAGTCATTCCCATTTGGTCGTTAGTAGACACCCTAGACGTACAGGGGTGAAATTAGAATTTTGGAATTTGCACTTAGAATTATGATCGATATTGATTTGGTTGGTGTCCACGTACACACCAATGTGGAAATCCGCACGAATTCGAAAGGAGTCTATAATACTCCATATTTTATGTTATGCAAGGAATGCAAAATCAAAATTATCGGCGATATTTCGTCGATATTTCGGTTTTTTGAACTTACCTGAAAAATTCGTGAATATATCTCCAAACTTTCCGAAATTTTCCGAAACTTTTCGATATTTCCGATATATCCCCGATATTTCCGATATTTTCCGATATTTACCGAAATTTACCGATATTTTCCGATATTTACCAACCCTATTATTATGGTCAAAATTTTGCAATGCCTTATCCTTCATATATCATGCCTTATGGTCTTCCAACAAGTGATAACTCATCGTTACAATCACAAACAAATGCCTCAAATGATGATAGCAATGAAGAAAGTCGAGCAATGTCTGGTTCATACTACAAGCTCCAAAATCTTCAAAGACCGCCCCCTGACCCATATGGTTGGCATGTAAGTCAATACGTGCAGAATTACATCGGAGAGCAATCATTTAATGAGTACTCTTCACAATACACACGTGATTCTGCAGAGAGAGATGAGGAAAATAGTGTGAATTTCGAACCTCATTAGTCCTCTATGTGATTTTGAAGTATTTATATATTTGATTTTGTAATGTGTGATGTGTAACATATTGTACAAAAATGTGATGGTCTAGCCTCCCATTAAAGTTTAGCCATCAAAAAAATAAAAATAGAACTATTAAATTATATTTTAATAGTTATCAGCACTTAACACTTACTAATTCATATAGCAAATTCATATGTTTTGATGTTTGATCAATATTTTCTTTTCACATAAGGTAGGTAATTGATCATATAACAACCTCTAAAAGTTTCATTACAAATTTCCATTTATTTTTATTAGTTTTCGTCATTTCCGTCAGAATTTTCAGTGGATCGATATTTCGTCGATATTTCCGTCGATATATCCAAATTTTGGGCTGTCGATATATCCTCGATACCCAATATTTTACTCCTTGATGTTATGTGATCGATTGCAAACGCGTAAAACGGTCATATTCTTGGTTACAGAATCATCTGCCGACTGGGACTCATGTTTAACAAGAATATGATACCCTACCCGACAAGAGCAACCTACTGAGAAACCAAATGTCAGTTGCTCTCACTGTTAGTAGAATCAGCTACATGTGTCAATTGCTCTCATCTTTCAGATGTAGACTACTCGAGCTCCGATAGTTCACTGAACCGTGAAATGTGTATGCATATTGGTCTGTACGCAAAATTCTGCTTTAAAATGGAAATAATCCGAAATATGAGGAACCATTCTACACAGTAGTTGAGGAAATATGATTTAAGGTTATCCGACCATCGTTGGCTGTAAAGCAAACCATAAACGTAGCAAATACAACATCATACACCATACAGAACTTATCAAATCCAACATATGATGTCATTAATAGATGCCATTTAGAGGCAAATTATGTATGAAGGAATTGCTCAGAAACAATAACCGGAAACAACAGGTTCATTCGGAGGTCTTAAGCAGAAGCTACAACAGAAAATGCATCTGAAAGCTAAAAGCTACAAGAAACTACATATTCTTGAATGACTCCCATGGTAGATGTCCCGGAAACTACAGATGGCAACAGAGGAGAGTAGACTCCACTGGTGGTTGATCTGACACGCAAACAGATACCCGAGATCATTCCTCCTCAGCTTGGGGTGAACGGCTGCAGTTAAACATAGAAAAGGCAGATACATGAGCAAATATATATTCAAGTCAAAAGATACATGACAAATATATTCCAGATATTCTTCTCAAAAAAATAAATATATTCCAGATAGCCTAAGTTAGTCATCGGGTTTGAAATCAAACCTGCTATATCTCTCATGCATGGGGCTTTCAGGTCCACCATAGTTGGGGCTGTCCTTGGGACTATCCTTAGAGTCGGGCACAGGGCTAGCACTTGGAATTCGACCTTCTTCAGGGCTGGTTGCCCTGTCTCCACCATAAGGACTACTGCTTGGACCATGACCATTTTCAGGACTAGCTCTGGATCTCTTATAAGGAGGAGGACTGGGGCTAGGAGCGTGACCATTGTCAGCGGCTGACCTATCTCTTCCGACATAAGGACTACGGCTACGGCTACGTATGCGGCCACGATCAGTGCTCAGCCTCTCTTTTCGAGGACTACGACTAGAGATCCTTCCATGATCAGACCTCTCCCTTCTATAAGGACTTGGGCTCCGCCGCGCATACTCAGGGCTTCCTCTCTCTCTTCGGTAAGGACTTGTGCCACGTCCATAATCAGGACTGCCCCTTTCTCTCCGGTAGGGACCGGGGCTAGGGCCACGGCCATAATCAGGACTACCCCTCTCTCTTTTGTAGGGACTTGGGGACCTCCTTCTATCACGCCCCCTCTCCAGTGATCTATCACGGCTTCTCCTGCTAGGGCTATAGCCATCTCTTGTTTCATCATCATCACGGACTGCATATTCTACAGATATAACTCGGTCCATCAGCTTACTGCAGAAAAAAAAAACACAAATCAGCGACCATTAATGCACTTCACTTCAAGAAAGAAAAATCAAATAATAGTGCACAGTCAGCTCTGATGTTGGAACTCAATCGAAACAACACTGATTTCAGAAAAGGCACACTAGCGTCATCAAGAAAAACGCCCAGAGAAGTAGAGTAAAAACACCCACCTCATGTTTGTAGCTTCTAGTGCTCTGGTAGCATCATCCTGTGACTCATACTGAACAAATGCAAAATTCCTTCGGATCCTTACACTCACGATTTTCCCATATGGATCAAAATGCCTCTCCAAATCCTTGGTCCTGGTGTGATAAGGATCAAAGTTTATAACAAACAAGGTCTTTGATGGCCTTGTAATAGTTGAAGACCTTCTTGAAGCCCCAGGTCTCCTTGAACCACGCTCATGCTGCAATACAAACAATGGTGCATGATTCTTCGACGCTTATAACAGAAACAAACCCGACGAGAAGTGTGAAATGAAAAAAACTTACATTGGAAACCTTCGACCATTCAACACGAAGCCTGCGTCCTTTTCGACCAAACTCTCTTCGATCAAGTCCCCGTATTGCATAGTCAGCATCTCTCTCATCATCCATGTAAATGAAAGCAAAACCTGTAAAACAGTAAAGTAAAACATTCTGAATAGATTGAAGTGAAATTCCATCTGTCTCACGAAACACAGGTAAGAATTCCCGCAATAAGGATTCTCCACAAGAGACGGTATTCTCTCCAGCAATCTAAAAAGTCACCCAGAATCCTATCCTATTTTACAGTTGGCAACCTCTGTGAAATCTATAAACTAAGTGACCAGTAAAATTAGTAACAGACCTTGTACAATGAACTAAGTGATGTCAAGGGACAAGAATCCAAAAGTGAATGTCTCATGGTGGGTCAGTGTAAAGAGAGTGCCTTCTCCATCTAATCTGCTGCCTCTGACGTGGAATCAGCAGTGTTTCTATCTTGAAACATGTCTGACAGTAGGGGCTGGGCGAAGGTCATGAATGAAAGGCAATAGTGACTGTGGAAATGTGGAATGGTGGTAGTGCCATTGCAAGTCAGAATGACTCTTCTCGAAAACAAGAGGGATCTCGTCACAGGCAAGAAACAGAATTCTGTAGAGCCCATCCACTAGCCTGGCAGCGGATGGATATCCCAAGATAATCCTGCGTCAAAGAAAATGTTGAGTATGGGGGTTTATGCGCCAAATAATACATGCTTGTTTCTTAAACGTATCCTGGACCCCCACAGGAACTCAACAACTGTATACGTCTGTCACGGAGCATGGCAAGACTGTGTTCGGGATGATTTCTTGGGTGGTTCATCGAAGAAGCAGGGCACGAGTGCTGGCCGTTGAAGAAGCAGGGCACGACTGGTAGACTGTTGAAGAAGCAGGGTATACAGACAAGGGCACGGATGAATTGCCTTGCTTCTGTAACCTCCAGGGGATAATAGATCAAAATGATCCTCACTATGAGAGGATGATCCGTGCAGATTACATGCATGTGCATAGATTTTGAGCCCTTGTCTTTTAGTAATGAATTTTGCGTCTTTATTTGTCTTCATCTAAAAAGAGTTGTGATTTTTTTTTTATATCATGCGAAGAAAAGGATAAGTTCTGCGAAATAAGCAGAACTTGGGCATGAAATATACTGACAATTCAACTTCACACAGATAAAACATTGAAGAGGTCATCAACAGAGAATCAGCAAAAAGAACTCACCGGCCTTCATATCCACTCTATCAACTTTCCCATATCTTCCAAAAAGTCGCTCCAGATCATTCTGTCTGGCATCATATTCAAAATTCCCACAAAAAATGGGCCTCATTTCCTGCAACAAGCAATTTGTACCAATTGTAAACACGCTAAATAAAGATTTCACACCATTCAAAATTCAGACATATATAGCTTGCCATCAGTTTGTCATCAAAAGCATATGAACATACTTAGAACAAACAAACGTCCACCACTGCCTAGCTCACATATGCACAAATTTAAAAATAAAGTGGTTCCTTAACCTTAAAAGACTGCTAGGCTAAGTCTTTTGAGCACAAATTTCATATGTAAATCCTTTTCAGCTGAAAACTATCACAGCAATCAGCCAATCATAAATTTACTCTGCCTGATTCACTATTCGCTTCAGTAAAACCAGACCTCCAAAATTTTCAAACTTTACCCAAGTAGTATATACATTCACAATTTAATCAATTTAACGAAAAAAAACTCCCAATTCAAGAAATTAAAACCAATATTTATTTCAAACGAGATAAGGAAATTACAGAGACTTCAGTCCACTAACGAATCGAGCCATAGGAAAGTCAGATCTACAATTACGAATAAGCTAATAACCAGATCTCAATTTGGTCGCCAAACGTACTACAAGAAAAGCTAATCGTTTTGAATTTGCAACCGGAATCAATCAAAGAGCTAAAACCTTATGCATAGGAAAATACAGATCGGATTAAGGCGGTGTAATACCTTAACTTAGTGCCGGCGATTCGAAAGCGACGGAGCTCGAACCCTAGCTTACGTCTCTGGGGAGTATCTGATAGTTTCTTCGATTTGACCGAAATAAAATATCCCCTTTGTGAGTAAAATAAATAGAAAGAAGTAAGTAACAGTTGTTTTGGGAATTTGGATAATAACGAAATTGACCCTGTGGGCTTTGGGTGTTTATTGACTGTGAGGATTTGGGCTTCGATTGTGTTGGGCTTCATTGTCCTAAAACAATAGCCTGGTTTATCTGACCCAAACTTGAGCTATCTTTACTTTTATCGAGATCAAATTTTATAGGCCAATACATCACTACATATTGGATGTTTTCGTGGTCGATTGCTCTCTGCGTACAAACTACTTGAAAAATGAGCAGTTCAGACTGAACTTGGCCTAACAGAATTTGAAAAAATCACAGATATTTGTCACTAATAGTAATACAGTAAGATATCTGTTCTAAATAATCTTATCGAGTCCTACATTAGAATGGTTTGAAAACGGACTAATAAATATTTGTGGTAAATGGTAGATATACGAATTTCTGTACATAAAAAATAAATAATAATCACATATTTTCTTGTAAAATGCTATTGACATGGAATATTTATCGTAGAACAGTTACTATTTATAAATATTTGTGTAAAATAGTATCGGTACAAATTTTCGTGACAACTATTTCTACATAAATTTGTACAAAATGTGTTTGTAATAGACATCCATGCAATCAACTATTGATTTGATGTTATCGAGGTTGTTTGGGACGGAATTTTGTAAGATTGAAAATGTATAACCACAAATATCTGTTCTCATTACTCTTAAAACCAGAACCTTTCATTGCAGTCTTCAATTTTTGCTGGTAATGGTTAACTGAAGGAGCACACAATAAAATGAAAAGAGAAATAATTCCTGCTTTAATATGCACGGGCAAGAAGTAAAATATTGGATATCGATAAAATATCGATGTTTCAAAATACGGATATTTCAATGAAAATATCGATCCGTTCAAAATTTTGACAAAAACGACAGAAATCGAAAGAAATACATGAAAATTTGTATTGAAACTTTTTGAGGTTGTTATATGATATATTATCTACCTTATATCAAAAAAAAATTGATAAAATTAAAAATATATCAATTTGTTATAATGTTATATGAATTACTACGTGTCGAGTGATGATATTTATTTAAATATGATTTAATAGTTCTTAATTTTTTTTTGATTACTAAAATCTAAAGGGAGACTAGGCCATCAGGCATTTTGTACATCATTTACATATTATACATCACAAAATCAACTGCATGAGTTTTTTAGAACCACGTAGAAGATCGATGAGGTTTGAAAGTCATACGGGGAGTATGTAATTACAATTATAATGTGTGTGTATATATATATAATTATACTTTGAATAGAAAAAAATTGTATTTACAATAAATAGAAGAAATATGTAATCTAAATTGTAATTACATATCTTATCATGTATTATAATTCAAATGTCACGTGCATGAGGAATTTTGTTTTGTGAGAAAGAAGTTGTGATCAATGAATGGTGTAATGAATTGAGTGAAAATGCATATATTTATAAGGTAAATTCTTGAATGGTATGTTAGAATTAAAATTTAGGTAAATTAAAATTAGATATGAATTTGACATTTATCAAACTCTTCAACTAATTGGGTATATATATAACAAAAATTATCTATGTACGAACAAATGTTCTAGCATGATTAGTAAGTTTTTTCTCATTTACCAAATATATACATTCTACTAGATTTTATATATAGATATGTCTAGAATATTAACAACAAATTGTTCCAGCTCGTTTGACTAAAGCTTATTGTTGTCATGTGAGAGGTTGGTGGTTCGAATCATGTTCTGTGTGCAAAAGTTTGTTGTGATTTTTGGAGGAGTTAAGCAACTGGGCTGGGCCTAGTCATTGAAATTGGTTGTTGGGCTGGTCAAATTTTGGAAATATCCAAAATATCGTGATATTTTGACGAGAAATTAGAAGAATAAATGATTTATTTCGGTACATGAAAAAAATGAAATTATCGCCGAAATATGGCGATAACTTCGATATTTAATTCCCTGGGCACGGGCTACGAAAATACTTCCGCTCTCAATTTTGGTATTTGGCACTATCAATTAAATGTGAATACGAGAATGGTCTTGCAACAACCACATATGAGTTACCTTTAGGGTTAAAACACTTTACAAAATAACTAGTCTCTTTCTACTTTATTTGCACCGCCGAGAGCTCCTTGTGAGCCTCATCTATCTCCTTTGCAAAATTCTCCATTGCGGCCATAAACTGCAGAAGATTTTCCTCTTATGTAACATCTATGCATCGACAATCGAAGTAACTCAAGTAAGCCTAAATTCTTCTACTAAAAAGTATAACTTCGTGTTCCAGTTTTTTCTAAATGCGTTTTCAAATTTATCAATTCCTATGAATCGATGGAATACAGGGACAGATTTTGAATTGATGAATTACGAAGATGACTTTAACCATGTGGTTGTTACTGCTATGCCCTACACTGATAGTGAAACTCGAGATGTAGGCAATATGCATGGTGGTGGGATGCCAATCCACAATGAAAATCTGACAGGTGGTGAACCACCCATCACAATGCGGATGTGAATGGAAGAAATCAAAAGAACACAAGAGGAACAACATCAACAAATGGGGAGTGGATCAACCAAGAGAAAATGTCAAGTGGTGCCTAATAGCTTGCATACCAGTGTGGCAAAAAGAAAAGTGTAAGAACTTCTTAACCTTTATTGGTATAATAGCAGCTGACTATGAACTTTTGACTATCACTGTAAAAGATCAGCGACACATTGATGAAGATGTGAAGGAAAACGTATAATACACGTGACTCAACTTAGTTCATTTTCTTCCAAAAAAATTTCTTCGTTCGTATGTTTACATTTTACTAATTATTTAATTAGTATTTGTTATATCATATTTAGTTTAATATCACTTATTTTTCCTACAAGTCACACAACAGGGAGAAAGACATTTGCTGCACATATTTATCAATATGTGTAACGACCCGAACCAGAATTTGTATAGTAATCGGCTTAATCCGCGAGTTTCACAAGTAATTGAGGTTTATCGTAATTAATTGGTTATGCAGTTTTGATCACGACTTAATTTTCGGACACGAATTTGATTTGGGCTTGTTCGTGGGAAATGTAGAGAATCTGATTTCGAGCCCGTAAGAGCTTTCCGAGGATTTTTTGGATAAACGAGGAATATAAAAAGAATATTTGAAATTATCGTCGAGTTAATCGTGTTTATCCGTTTGAGTTTGAGTTATCCGAATTGTAGATAGAATTGATTCGCGACATATAAATAGTCGAATAGTCGTAAAGTTATCGAAAAGTTAAAAAAATGGGCTGTTTGACCGAGTTGACTGATTCTGGCCGAGTTTACTGAGTCAACTCGCGTTGACTCAGTGAGCCGCGAACTCGCCGTCGTTGTGGCCGCCAGAAAATGACACGGTTGCCGGAGTTTAAGGTATGGTTTTGCTCTTCCTTTGGGCTTTCGATTGATGTGTATATTGTGATATTTGGAGGTATTTTGGTTGGTTGATTTTGAATGTGAAGTTGGCCGAAATCGGGTTTAATGGTGGAGGGTTTTCCGGCGGTTTTCCGAAGGAGATTTTGGGTGGAAATGGTTGGGTTCAAGCTAGGGATGAAACCCCTTGAATTTGGGAGGCCGAGGTGGCCTCACGGTGGAGAATTTCGCCGGAGAAATTTTTCGGCCGGTTTGAATTTTGGTGGCTTTCGAGGCGATTTCTGGCCATGGTGGTGGTTGGACGGTGGTGACCCTTTGGGAAAAAAGGTTAGGCTTGAGGAGAGGAAGGTTTTGAGGTCTTGGTCGCCGGAAAATCTCACCAATGCCGGCGCGTCGCCGGTGGCAGCGGCAGTCAACGACGGAGCTCCGGCGAGGCGTTGACTTTTTGGATTTTGTCAAGTTTTATGCCGTTTTACTCTTAATCGCGCCCCGATCGTCGCCTTGAGGTTTTCGAGTTAATTTGGGTGGTGGATTTTATGTCGAGGGTTTATGTGGAGTATATATGGAATTTTCGACGATTTTCTTGATATCCGAATTATATATTTCCGGAAATGATTGGTTTTTGAGGTGTGGTTCAGAGTATTGAATTGTGATTTTGATCAGTGATATTTTGTGATTATTCAGGAGATCGAGATCATACGCTTGGCGAGGGATCTTCCGCCGGGTCTCGGGATTAGCGCGTTTACGTGCTGTGCTTGTCTGTGAGTGGACATTTCTTTTCACTGATTGGTTGTGAGTCTTTATTATACATTTTATGAGCATGAGCATGCAAAGGAAATTATGATTTATACAAGCATGTGCTTTACGATTATGTATTTACAAATATGCATATACGATTATGCTCTTATACTTATGTATTACGAATATGCATTTACATTATGCTTTATACATTTGCATGAAACTATTTATGATTTGGTTTACACAGAGTATAGTCTTAGTATATGTGGTTGTATCGATACACTTGCATCCTGGCTGATCCCCGAGGATGTTTACCGGGGGGACTATTACCCTGTGCCGATATATTTTCGGGTGGGAACAGACTTCTGTTACCTTGTGTCGATGTATTTTCGGGTGGGAACAGATACCCTGACCTGAGGCCTTTCTGGCTAGAATCACGTGTGGGTCTGGGATCCCTTGATTCAGACTGTACTAGCGCGGATGTGTCTATGAGTGACCCCGCGGGATTTTCGATGCATGCTCTGTACGCGTGAGGAGTTAGAGTCTCCCTCGTGTACCATATTATTTTCATGCATTTAGACTCGCATATATTTTTATAACATATATTATTCAGCGAAAGACATTTATTTTCGTCCATTCACTCTAACGGTTTATATGTCTTTCCCTGGGCTATTTGTTTTCAATGCCCAATTTGCAGTTCGGATTCTGGTGTCACACGTCGCAGTTGGAGGCTTAGTATTCGAGCTACTTTTCTTTCTCAGTAGGTTTCTTGTTTGGCCTACTGTTGTGTATTTATGTATATATATATATACTAGAGGTCGCTCTGAATACTCTGATGTTTATATTTTCATATGATTTTTCTCGGATTTGTGTAAAGTTACAGTTTTGCTTATTGTTTTATATTATGATATGTTTTTGAGAAATTCGGATGGGATTGGTGCCCACGGTTTGGCTTTTGTGGCATAGGATGAAGTGTATTTTCGGGTGTAGGTTAATGGTAACTTCACGATATAGTGAAACTCTGCCGAAATTTCTATGGTTTTTGAAAGTTCCTGTTTTCAGAAAGGGTTTGATTTTGGTTTAAGAAACTAAATCGGGGTTGGGTCATTTCATATGTGAGTCTTCTTACCATGCTTCATGTGCTCCAACTATTGAATCGATTCATTTGTATGATTAATAGAATTTTTTGAATACAGGAATTTTGGCAGCAAGTGGAGAACGGGATTGAGGAAAGACCTGATAGGTTGGAAATCTTCAAGTTGTCTCATCGTAAGAAAGGCACGAGTGATGAGTATGTTGATGATGCACCTACATAGGCAGTGGTAAATATTATATATTAAGTTACTGATGATTTTCGTCAAACTCTATATCATGTTATTTCTGGCCAAGTATAGATTAATGTACTAGAAATTGTGCCTATTTAAACTTTGCATACGAATCTGAAACTGCATCACACATAAACAGGGACATTTTACTTTATATATATAGACTAGAACCAATTATAAATATCAGCCAGAATAATATCAAAGTACTAGTAGTTAGTGCTGAGATATACACGTATAGCCACTACCAGAAATGGAGACATTACCGGCGACCTGCCGTCGCCGGTCTTGTCTTTTTTTTTCGCCGGAATTGACATTACCGGCGACAAGTCGCCGGCAATGACGTCGCCGGAGATTCCCCGCCGGTGTTGACATTGTCGGCGACGGGAAACGCCGTCGCCGGCAATGGCAGCGCCGCCGTGGCCGGAATGTGAGACATTGCCGGCGACTCGAGTCCATGTCGCCGGCAATGTGGGGAAAAATTTTGAAAAAAAAACTCGGTTCTGGATTGGGCCCAATTCCATAACCTGCATTGAACCGGATAAACCGTACAATCATACAAGTTCAACAGTACACGTAGCAAAGACGGTCATACAAGTTCAACATAAATGTCCAGCGTACAGTACAAATAGCAACGACGATAAAAAAATTAACTACAACTACAGGTCAGGTCCAGGAACTTGCGGGTCATCAGGGTTGAAGTAATCCATGTACTCATTTGAATTCTGGTGGCTACCTTGGTCTTGCTCTGGCGTTGACTGGTGCGGTGGTGGTGGTGGATAGGTAGGGATATGAGGGACCGGGGGAGGTGTGGGGAAGGGTTGTCCGGTAGTCTGAGCCTCGTACATCGTCCGCATCCATGTGTACATCTGAGCCTGCACCTGTGTCTGCTGCATTTGGTACTCGGCCATCTGCTTCTTTTGCTCCTCCAACTCCCTCTGCGTCCTATGAAGCTCCGCCGCGAGGTTACGACTAGAAGTTGAACTTCTTGACCCGGTAGAGTATTCTGAAGTGTTCTTCAATAGTCATTCGCCCGCCGTGCCCATTCCCCTACAGTAGTAGGTATTCTTTCCAGTCCCGCACGCTTTTGCCATGATCCGAGCCGCTATCGGGGGATCAAGCGGATCGATCTGAGAGGCATACTGGGTGACTTCTTCCTCGGAGCAGTCAGGATGGTTAGTCCGAGCTATACTCATGGTCACTTCTGCGGTCCCCTCCTCCACTCTCGACTAATTGAAAAGGGAAAATGAACAACGTATTAGCTAACAAAATCTATTTCCATCTTGAAAAATAGTTTTATTAACACATGGAGAGGCGAAAGAATTACCGCTTCTTCAGGGCACTGCGGGTAGAACTTCTGATGAATATACACCAACGGGTTCACCTCTTGTTGTTGCTGCGCCTTAGTCGACCAACCCATGTAGTTGAGTGAACCTGCATGATGGGCCCTGGTGTTTTTCAATCTATTCGCCCGGTTCGTCTTCGAAATCGCCTTGTTTGATAAACATATGAAAAAAAATTAGTAACTAACTATTTCAATCTGATACGATACATTAGGCTTGAAAGATATATTAAGGATGCATACCCGAGCTTTGGGGTGCTCGAAGTGGGCTATCAGCCACAGCCACTCGTACTCCCTAAACCGGAATTCGCTAGGGGTGGAACCTCGGCCTAGCTCCTTGTATACAGTGTAATGGGAAGAAAGCTCGTTCTTCCACTCTTTATACCTATATTAAAAGAAGGAAAAAAAGTTAGAGATATTAAAACACTTGATAAACAAAAATCTAACTCGATATATATTCAAATAAGTCGAAGCACATCACCTCATATGTAGTTGACGCTCTACCCACGTGTGAATAAGAACTTCATCCACGTCAAACCACACCTGCAATATGAATATATAAAAGGTAAAATTATATATTTATTCGGACTTAATTAATAAATGTAAAATTTACGTAATGAAAATACGATTTTACTCACACTGAGTGCATTATGCACTTGCATCTTCACGTAGATAGGCACAGATTCCCAATCTGGCCAAAGCATTGGGACCTTGTCCCGCACGATCGCACCGGCCATGCTGACATATTTGCGCGTGGTGTCGAATGCCTCGATCACCTCGCCATCCTCATTGGCCCTTATGGGCGTTTTCCTTCCGCCGGTGGCCTGCTCAAGTCTCTTCCCGGTGCAGGTGCCTCTAGCCCCTTTCCGTTTTTCAGTCTCATTAACGAAATTGCCTAATAATACAATGTCAACAAATTGATATCATTATTTGAACCTATCGCAAGTCTTAAGTAATAATTAAGTAATCAATCTGATGTTAAATAAAATTTACCTGCATCGTCCGTTTGTTGGTTGGTGCACCTCACACTCCAAAGATACACGGGGTCGAACGGGAGGAAGTTATACGCTTCCTCCACGCTCAGGAACTCCGGTCGTCCTTCAATATAAACAGGCATCCCCCTATCATCGAATTCAGGGATGACAGGAATCTCGTCGGGTAGGAAGAGACCGGACGGCGGAGATAGAAGAGGCCTGGACGATGAGGCGCCAGCACCACCATGTGTCTCAGATGATTCCCGTGAAACGGGAGTAGGCACCGGGCGAATATGGGGCATTCAGATTGAGAGAGTTTCTGATGCCCCCGTTGACTGTCGCTCGTCTGAGGCTCTGCCACCGGAAGGACGTCTGCTGATTGAGCGTCTGGAGACTGAGGCTCGAGGCTCAACTTCCGGTTGCACGGCTGTTGATCGTGCAGCTTCCTCCTCAGCTCGCGCCTCTAGCAAGGCTCTCGTGCGAGCACTCATCATTGGCCCACTGGGCGTGTTGCTAACTGCGGGGGAGGAGGAAGCTTGACTACTGTTCCCTCCACTATTTCGGGAACCTCTCCGAAGCCAATTAGCCGCAAAACCTCCTGGCATGGACACCGTAATAGTCATGGGAACTGGGGTTCTATAACAAATCAGAACCGGAACGGTTTGGAACAGGAACCGTTTGAAGCTGGAACCGTTATATTACAAACGGTTCCGGTTACAAACAGTTTCGGTTCCAAACGGTTCCGGTTCCAAACCGTTTCGGTTCTATAACAAATCAGAAATACCGGAACGGTTTGGAACCGGAACCGTTTGAAACCGGAACTGTTTGTAACCGGAACCGTTTGTAACATAACGGTTCCGGTTACAAACAGTTCCGGTTCGAAACGGTTCCGGTTCCAAACCGTTTTGGTTCTATAACAAATCAGAACCGGAACGGTTTGGAACCGGAACTGTTTGTAACTGGAACAATTTGTAACATAACGGTTCCGGTTACAAACAGTTCCGGTTCCAAACCGTTTCGGTTCTATAACAAATCAGAACCGGAACGGTTTGGAACCGGAACCGTTTGAAACCGGAACCGTTTGTTTTCAACCGGTTCCGGTTATAAACAGTTCCGGTTTCAAACCGTTCCGGTTCCGATTTGGTCAATTTCCAATATCACCTATTATACGTTAAATTAACAACTATATCACCTAACTTAACATATATACATACATCATTTCCGGCTTTAAACTTTTCACACATATATACATCGATCATGCATCTTAATTTCACCTTAATTCACACACATATATATATATATATACATCACATATTAATCCAATTCACCCTAGCTAATTAATTTTCCACATTTTTCAAACATACATATATATATACATTCCATATATATTAATTAATTTTTCACATATATACATCACATATATTGCTCCTTCACCCCACAATTATCCACATTTTTTTCCCACAATTTTCATACATACCTTAATTACATTTTACAAATATTGTCCACATGCATACATATATACATCCCACAATTATCAAAAATTAATTAATTAAAATACACAAACAAAATATTTTGGAATGAGAGAGAGAGAGAGGGAGAGAGAGTGAGCTCAAACCTGCCATGGTGGAGCTCGACCCAACCTTGCCGGCGACGGAGGTGAGGGGAGGAGGAAGAGGAGGAGGGGAGGAGGAGAGAGGGGAGGAGAGGAAGAGAGGGGAGAGGGAAGAGAGAAGAGAGGATTGAGGAGAGGGGAGATATCAGAAATTCGTGCTAAGAGAGGGAAGAGGGAAGAGAGAATTGAATTAGGCCGAAGAGAAATGGGGAGGAGGAGCTCGAGCTCGAGCTATACCGCCACCATTGCCGGCGAGGTAGGTCAACTCGTTGAGAAGCAACTCGTTGGTAATGACATTACCCACGAGTTGCTAAGTCGTTGGTAATGACATTACCCACGAGTTGCTTCTCAACTCGTTGGTAATGTCATTATTTGTCGACTATTATCCGATCGACCAATTTCCGACCATTTTCCGACTACATAATTTCCGACTACGTACAATTTCCGACTACGTATAATTTCCGACTACATAATTTCCAACTACGTACAATTTCCGACTACGTATAATTTCCGACTACATAATTTCCGACTACATAATTTCCGACTACGTTCGATTTCCGACTACGGTTCCGATTTCCGACTACGTTCAATTTCCGATTTCCGACTACGGTTCCAATTTCCGACTACGGTTCTGATTTCCGACTACGTTCAATTTCCGATTTCCGACTACGTTCAATTTCCAATTTCCGATTTCCGACTACGTTCAATTTCCGACTACGGTTCCGATTTCCGACTACGTTCAATTTGCGATTTCCGACTACGGTTCCAATTTCAGACTACGGTTCCGATTTCCGACTACGTTCAATTTCCGACTACATACAATTTCCGACTACGTACAATTTTCGACTACATACAATTTCCGAGTACATTTTCCGACTACAATTTCCTTAAACATTTTACTACGTACATTTTACTACGTACATTTGCCGACTACAATTTCCGACTACAATTTCTGACTACATTTGCCGACTACAATTTCCTTAAACATTTTCCAACGTACTAAGGATGATAATCGTAATCATCTTCATCACTTGAGTCTGACTCGGTTTCATAGGTAACCTCTGGCAATATGTGCCGCTCCTCGTCATCTGAATCAGCGTCAACTTCATATGGATTAACATCGAGAAGTTCTGCTCCAGTAATTCGAACCACACTCCCAGATCTCACATTATTAAGGCGAATCGTAGATGATTCCGGAATGTCAAAAGCGTTTGGCTATTGGTATGCAGTAACTTCCTCATCATCTGCGGTATCACCAAGTGTGGCAGCACTGTATATGTTTCTATGAGCAACATGGTTAACCACCTTCCACGGGACTTTGTTAAGAAGATCGTCCAGGTAAAACACTTGTTTTACTGATGAGGCAAGAATGAAAGGGTCATCTTCATACCAGGTAGTAGCAGTATTCACCGAAAATGTTCCGTACTGATCGGTCCTTGTGTTCTCCGGGCTAGTATCAAACCATCTACACTTGAACAAGTGCACTTTCATGCGGTTCCCATAAATTAGTTCAACAACTGAATGAAGGACACCGTAATTGTCAACGCCATCCTGCCCACCATGGACCATCACCCCACAATTCTGTGTTTTCAGTCGGTCGTCTCGATTTTCACATATAAATTTCACGCCATTGACCTGACACATCGAGTAAACTTTTGAAGCAATCGGTTTCATCGCCAGGACCCTCAATTCGTTTGACCACTCTGGGCAACCATCATCTGCTACATGGTTCATCTGAAAACGTCCATATATTAATACATACAGAAGAAGTACAAAACCATGTACATACATACATGCTATATAAAGATATATATAAAAATATACATATACACATATACTTACCCATTGACCAAAGTAGTTTGCAAACGTCTTGTTGTGGTAATCAACATTTCCGGCAATAGCAGGGCAGTGAAGATGATAGTTTTTCCAATATTGTAGTTCTTGACAGTTAATCAGTACCGACCAGTGGGCAATGGCTACCTCATTTCTATCCAACTTGTACGACTTTGGCAAGCTTCCCTGTACTACCACGTCACTGGAGATGATAGAAAGGTTGAACTGGGGTTCATCTATCAGCATATGTTGTTGGGGGTCCTCTACATTTTCGAGGTACACTTTGGTGTACGTTACACACTCGTGCGCAAGATATGCTTCAGCGATACACCCTTCAGGTGCATATTTATTCTTCACATAGTCCTTGTAGGCTCCCAATTGTCTACAAGTTAACAAGTACATGTTAACTTACTTAACCACAAGAATTTACATATAAAAACATAGGCAAACCAAATTTATGAATCATTTGTACCTTTCCATGAGATACATCTAAGTGTAGTGTACGGGACCGGTAAGCAACAATTGTTCGGGAAGATGGATCATCAGGTGCGGCATTATGTCGAAAAAATTTGGGGGAAATATCCTCTCAAGCTTGCACATGATAAAAATGATGTCATCTTGCATCTCCCTCAGGTCTGCTTTTTTAACTTCCCTGGTGCATAACTTCTGAAAGAATCTTGACAAGGCCACCAACGGCTCCACCACCTCTTTGGGCATGTACCCTCGAATGAAAATAGGGAAAAGGCGTTTAAGCAGTACATGGCAGTCATGACTCTTTAATCCATACATCTTATTGTCCCGGAAGTTAACACACCTGCTTATATTTCCTGCATAGCCATAAGGATACCTGCATATATATAGATAAAGCCATATATATGGACCAATTATATTTCTCGCATATAACCATATACTCCGCTAAAAATTTAAGGCCAAATTCCTACATAGCCATAAGAATATATACCTGACATTACTCAGCCACCGAAAAATTTCATGCTTATGCTTCGGCTTTACGGTGTACGGAGCTTGCGGCATTTTTCTCTTACCATCTCTTAACCACAAATGTTTCCGCACACCCATTGCTTTCAGATCAATGCGTGCCTTAGGGATGTCTTTTGTTTTCCCCTCCAAGTTAAGAACTGTGCCCACCACACTTTCACACACATTCTTCTCTATGTGCATGACATCTAGGTAATGTCTGATAGGCAACCTGGGCCAGTAGGAGAGTTCCCAGAATATGCTCTTGTGTGTCCAAAACTTATACCTTTCGGGCTTGTCTGGAATTGACGCCACTATGTCAGGATGATTGCTCAGCTGGCCAAAATCGTATTCATTCAACACTTCCAAAATTTCTTCCCCTGTCCATCGCCTGGGTGCCACACCCGTTTCCACAGTCCCATCAAACGCGTCTGGATCCTGCCTAAATGGGTGATCATATGGAAGCCAACAACGGTGACGCATCTGAACAATTTTACTGCAATGAGGACTGCAACAATCAACCGTCATGCACTCTGAACAAGCCCTGTAACCCCTGGTAACGTTGCCCGACAACATACCGCGGGCAGGAAAATCACTGATGGTGCCAACAAGCATGGCATGCATCTGGAACATCTCCTTTTTGAACCTATCGTAAGTGGGGTGGCCACACTCACTCAGGTACTTAAGCTCCTCAATCAAAGGCCTCAAATACACATCGAGACACTTTCCTGGATAACCCGGGCCCGGAATTAACAGAGTGAGCATATTGTATTCCTTCTTCATGTACATCCATGGTGGAAGGTTGTACGGTACCAAAATAACTGGCCATATACTGTATTGAAGACTCATGTTGCCAAAAGGGTTGAATCCGTCAGATGAGAGCCCTAGCCAAACATTTCAGACCTCTGCTGCAAAATGATCAAACTCCCTGACCATGTGCTTCCAAGCCTCTCCGTCGGAAGGGTGTATAAGGGTGTCATCGTCAGGCAAGTTCCTCTCAGCCCACCATCTCATTGCCTCGGCCGTGAAAGCACACATGAACAACCGCTCCAGCCTATCAATAAGCGGGAAATATCGAAGTATCTTCACAGCTTTCTTGTTGCCTGCATGAGTCAACTTATACCTTTCTGTAAAACATACCGGGCAGGCTTCAAGGTCTTCGAGATCTTTTCCCCAGAAGAGAATACAATCATATCTGCATGCATGGATTTTGATGTAGGAAAGCCCAAGATCTTTCAGGATATGTCGCACCTTATGATGAGTGGTAGGAAGACGATGACCGGGTGGCAGTAGCGAAGCAGTCCACTTCAACCAAGAATCAACAGCTTTGACAGACATTTTGTTCTCCATTTTGAGCTGCATCACTCCCATCACACTTTCAAGAACAGTCTTACTACAACCGTCGTACAACGGAGTCTGTTGCAATGCAATCAGGTTGTTGTACTTGTCCATACCGCTTGTGTTGACATGACCTCCAGGTAATGGTTCGACTGGCTCGATATGGGGGAAACCTTCAACGACAGGAGGGACATTTGGTGCTTCATCAGCAAATACACCGCTCTCATGAGGAAACATATCATTGATTAACATCGATGTTGGATCATAGGATGAACTGCCCCTCTCAGCAAAATCTCCATGATCATAGCGTGGACTGACCCTCTCACCAAATTGTCCATGATCATGCGGACCCGCTACCGATGTTTCACCGTGATAAATCCAACAAGTGTACTTATCCCAAAACCCGTATTTACTCAGGTGCCTCTGCACTTTATCAATGGGAAATCGAAATCGATCGCTGAAACACTTACATTCTTTACACGGGCAATAATGAAGTGTAGTGTCTCCACAATTAGCCTTCACAAAATCCACAAAACTCCTAATTCCCTGGTGATATCTGACATCCCATCTTTCGAGGCTCATCCAACTCTTGTCCATCCTGAAAATTCTAACAATTTTACGTATTAATTATATATATACACACATTCACTACTAATAATCGACGTGATCTCTCAATTCAACTCTAATTAAATCAACACATGCATGCATATGTATATATATCGATCTAATCTCTGAATTCGATTAAGTACTCGATGATAGTATTCTCCTTTTTTCAATTCAAAACGTATTTGACTGGGTAGGAGGAGGCTCTGTTAAGCCTGGCTCCGATAACAATACAATAATACCAGTCATTGATTCAGACACAAGATTAACTACAAACTGTTTTCTCGTTTCGGTGACCGTACATCAACAACATTTCATATATATCTCACGAATTGGATTTGATCAACACACACACACATATATATATATATACCACATATACGTATATATACACCTACGTACCTATATATATAGCTTCCCGAGTGATCGAGTTTTCGACGCGCGCTTTAATTTTGACAATATACCGAATGATCGATTTCAGAGCGTACGTTTTCTTTCTTTCGATTTCTCTGGATTTTTTTCGCTCAAAATGATTGAATGATCGAGCTGCCCCATCCGACATCTAATATAAGACACATTACCGGCGACGGAGTAAGTCGCCGGAAATGAAGACATTACCGGCGACTTTACGCCGGAATCTCGCCGGTAATGTTCCAAAACATTACCGGCGACTCCAACCGTCGCCGGCAATGTCTAGGCACACATTTCCGACGAAATTCAGTCCGGAAAATCGCCGGAAATGTGTGCCTAGACATTGCCGGCGACGGTTGGAGTCGCCGGTAATGTTTTGGAACATTACCGGCGAGATTCCGGCGACATTACCGGCGACGGGGTAAGTCGCCGGTAATGATGGACATTACCGGCGACTTTTCCAGTCGCCGGCCTTGTTGGCCGGAATCTCGCCGGTAATGACTCATTTTCTTGTAGTGAGCTTCTTCATGTTTTATTATACCCCATATTACATCATCCCCAACCTTTAAGTAGTCTTAAGCAAAGCTCAGGTACTATAAACTTGTAAAAAAAATAGGGAGGCTAAGATGTTGTAACCTTATAAAAATCTTATATACTTAAAGGTACTGTAACCTTTAAGTAGTCTTAAGAAAATCTTAGTGTTCCCCAACATTTAAGTTGTTGTAAACTTGTAAAAAATAGAAGATTAAGATGCCACAAGCCGAAGCTGAGGTACTGTTCTCAGATTTATTTCTTCCTTTGTCCACTTTGATTCTTCTCTTGTAGATTAAATTTTTCCTCATTTATCCTACTATTGTTGTTCAAGTGTGTTAATGCTTATTAAATAGCTGCTATTTATACACAAATGCAGTAAAATTTGGAAAAATGTTGAAGAGGAGAGAAGGATGAATTATGTGGAGATTACTCCAAAGGTTAAAGAAGATATTTATGCAGAGGTCCTTTGGGTAGAGAAGCGTGCTACAGTCAGAGGACTTGGAACGGGTGTTTGTTGGTCAGATGTTCCATACATTCACATCAAAAAAAGAGGTAGTGTTTTAAAAACAATAGAACCATTGAGAGCTAGAGTTGAGGAGCAACAAATAGAGACTACAAAAGTTAGAGCTGAAGCTGAAAAGGAGAGAATTGAAGCTGTTGAAAGAGAAGAGAGGATTATATTAGAAGCTGAAACAAGGGAGCAAATGATGAGAGCCGAGGCTCTTGGGAGGGAGCAAAAAGATTGAAAGCTAGAATGGATGCCCAATTGGAGGTGTTCAAACTTGAGAAGAAGAAAATGATGGATCAGTGAATGCAAAGAATGAATACACAATCACAAGAAGGTGCAACACCATGTCAACCCTTGACTCCTAGGACGAATGATAGCAATATGATTCGGTGAGGCATATAATCATTTCCAACTAAATATATTTTTTTTTACAACATTTGGTTGGTCTTTTGGCTTCTTGGACAAGAATTATGTTGTTACAGGGGAAAGTCTAATGGTCTTCCACCTTGAACCACAAAGTTCTACATAATGGTTATTTTTTGTACCAAGAATTTCATTCAAGGGTTGTAGATCAATGTTATAGTTTGTGAACTATATATAAGAGACATGAAACATGTGTAATTATCTTACGTATAAATTAGTTTATCTTAGATTAGATTATCTACATTGGGCTTTATGAGAGTATTGATCAACTTGGAATGAGCAGATTTTTGTGAAAAATTTATTACAGGTTTTTATTACTGGAATGAGCAGATGTTTATACTAGAATTTTTTTCACTATTTGGTATAGGAAATAAACAGACATATTTTCGTGACTATTGTAGAAAATCTTATTTAAGACAGATATCTGTGTGTACTATTGATAAAAATTTAGACAGATATTTGTGTGTGTTGTAAAGAGCAATTAGGACAGATTTTTGTGCGTAGGACTGGAAATCAATATACACATAAATTTGTCTTTATTGTGGAGAGTAGGTGACACAGATATCTATGGCTTACGTAAACACATATATCTGTGTTAATTGAAGAAAGTAGTTCTGATGAATTATTTAATCAAATATTTCTGACGGATGTGTCAAATTCAATTAGGCCCGCCAACTTTTCTCTAACAGATTCAAGATTCCATTTCATTTGAGTAGGGCCCCGCGCGCAACCTGCACGGATAAACATTCTATTTTTGCGTGTCTAAAATCCGTGTGGATTGAACATTTGACACAATACTCTGTCTCTTATAGTGTTATATCCCACAAAATAAAATATGTCCTAAAAACACATTTTGCTAGTAGTGGTATATATATAGTGTCGTCAGTTATCATAAAACTTGTATTTAGCGGATGAGAATATATTATAGTTAGACTATTAAGAGAAAATTATGATTTGACTTTAATCAATGTCAATATTATCCGAACTAAAGTGTCGAGGTTCCACATGCACTTGAAAACTAGGAAAAAAATGAGCGTATGGTACTGTCCTCTTACGAGTATGTCAATATGGTACTCAACCTCTCAAAACTGTTAATATGGTTCCCAAATTTTTAAATCACTATAAATATGGTACCTCTGTCCAATTTTATGTAATTTCTCCGTTAACTTGATGACGTGACATAATTTTTTCAAAATTTTTGAGGATAAATTGGTCATTTTACATATATTTGAGAAAAAAAATGAGCATATGGTATCCATCCTCTTCGCGCCCTGTCTATATGGTACCTAACCTCTCAAAACTATCAATATGATACCTAAATCATCTATTGACGCTGTATCCGTATACACATTTTCGGCGAACCGGAGCTAAATCTGTGCGAAATTAACCCAACAACAATTTTCTCAACTACATCTAAGTCCAATTCATCATGGAAGTGGTTGAATTAACCTTTGAAGTCAATAACACCAAAAATTTCAAATCTTCGATTCTCGCTCCTCAGAATGAATTAAGGCTCGACCTTGGTATGAAAAGACTCACAAGGAAGAAAGCTACAATGCCCAATAGGTTTCCTTAGCCAATTATAACTCGAATTCAAAACTCTAAATTTTGTAAAATTCGGAGTGAGCAAAGTGAGTAAAAGTGTAATTCGATAGTGAACAAAGTGATATTTGCTATACATGAGTGATCAAAGTTTAGAACGAATCATACTTGAGTGACATTTTAAACAATTTTTCTTAAAAAAAAACATACCATTTCTCACGGGACTATTATCTTAGGAGATTTATTACAAATTTACAAGACATGCATAATGTGGGGAGCTTAAGTGAGTGCCATGCCAACAAGATGTAAGAGCTTAAAAGCTGCTAGCATTTTACAGTGCAAAATGGGACCGGAGATGAAGATGAAGAACAAAAGAGACACTATCCGGCCGGGTATCGATTAAGCTCATCTTCTTACAACCAGCTGAACTTTCAAGAAGGTAAATACAAACTCCCAATATATTTACCAACATTTTTTGCAATATATATATAGGCAAAATAGCATAAATGGTCATTCATCTCTGTCCAAAACGACAGTTTGGTAACTATCGTATGGCATATGTCAAAATGGTAACTCGTCTTTTTCGAAAGTATATCAAAATGGTCATTCGCCCGTTAAAAAAAAACTATTTTTTTCAAGGGTATTTTTATCTTTTTATTTTGGCAAAATTGCATGAATGGTCATTAATCTTTGCCCAAAACAACACTTTAGTCACTATTGTATGGCATATGTCAAAATGGTCACTCCCGCTAAGGTTTCATTTTCAAATTGGTCATTTGAGCTCAAACGTCCGTTAAAAAAAGAATATTTCATTTATGTTCAGGGGTAATTTTGTCTTTTTATCCTCATTTGACAAAAAATAATCTAAACATCTAAAAAATATAAAAAAATTATCATTTCTATCTCTTCTCCCCCGAGGCTCGCCACCACCAGCGACGGCTCGTCGATCGACATTTGTAGTAGCACCGCAACCGAAATTCATTGCCGATAGATTGATCTCTACCTCGACCAGGCTTGTTAGCACCTCAAGCCACATGCTCCGAGGCAGAGTGAGAAGCCTACGAGAGTGAGATAAAGGCGAAGGCGGAAATCGGGAAGGTCGGGAAGGTCGGGAGGAGCTGGTCGTGGCTACGTCGAGCTCGGGGGAGAGATGGCGCGACGGTTGGGTTCCTTCATTTGGCTAGCCGCGAGGAGGCATAGGATGCCATGAGGTGACTGCGATTGTGGAGAATCTGAGGGTGGCGACAGCGAGGGTGAGGGAAGAGAGAGGTTTGTAGGTCCTCATCGTTTAGAGTTTAGGGTTTACGGCTCCTTCGTGTTGTTCTCAGGCTTGGGTTCAATCTCCATCGGCCGGCGATTGTGGGTGGAGAGAGAGAGAGTTAATAATTTTTTAAAACTTGTAATAATGACATTATTGTAAATTAAATAAAATTAAATGATAAAAAGACATTTGTACCTCTTACATATCAAGTATTTAACGTCTAAAATAGATAGAGTGACTGAATTGATAGACGGAGAACGAAGATGAGTGACCATTTTGACATATGTCATACGATAGTGACCAAAGTGTCGTTTTGGGTAAAGATCAATGACCATTTAAAACTTTTAGTGATGGCATTTTTGTAAATAAACATAATTTAATGATAAAAAAACATTTTTACCCCTAAAAAGTTAACGGGAGTGACCAATTTGATAATAAAATGTTAGAGGGAGTGACAATTTTGACATATGTCATATGATAATGACTAAACTGTCGTTTTGGACAAAGATGAATGACCATTTATGCTATTTTACCATATATATGTGCATATTTTCCTCTCTGCCTGTCCAATGCATTTTTCAGCTTGACCAAAAATATTAGGAAATAGCTAGGTAGGCATGAAGCATGAGTATATGCTGCATATCAATGACACCCATATGTAAAGGAAATCAGGCACATTATCGATATATGAAAGTTGTTCAAAATTTTCAACCATCTAGTTGTAAAATTAACTAGTACAACATTATTCATGAACATAGGTTCAAATTCACTAGTATTTTAACTAGTACAACATTACTCTTGAACATAAGTCTTAATTCAAATCCAAATCCAAATCTAAACACAATAAAAAGTTTTTGTTTTGGTTTTTTGTTTGTTTTTGTTTTTGAAATGGGATTATCTAGCCAAATGCAATGGTAGGAGCTGATCCCACGCATGCTCATTATTATTGAAAAGTAATTAAAATTAAACAAGTTTCTCCTGAACTGGATCTAGCTCGATTCTTGTCCGCTTGACCACCTTTCAATAGTTTAGAAACTCATCAGGGCGTTCAGGAAATCATCATCCGCATCCTGCAAGAATAATTGAAGCAAATGCATGTCTAGGTCATTAGCATTTAGCAATGCATCATCATTTCTTAATATATTAATAGCGAGAGAAAATTATTAGTTTAGTCACTCATGTTTCACAAATGAGACGATATGATCACTTATGTTTCACAATTATCGTTTTGGTCATTCATGTTTTATTTTGTCATTCAGAATGGTCATTTTGTGTATTTTAGTTGTTAAAAATCACATATGTGACACACACATGCTTTACTTAAATTGATATTTTTGTCATTGGCAAGCTAATTAACATACTTATATGTACTTTACAAATAAATAAATATATTTTTTAGTATTTAAAATAGATAAAGTGACCAATCTGAATGATAAAGTAAAACATGAGTGACAAATATGATATTTGTCAAACTTGAGTGACCAATTCGTCTCAACTGTCAAATATTAGTGACCAAACCAATAATTTTTCCAAATAGTGATCGATATGAACCAGAAACAGGTATACAGATAATGCATGCATGCATGGTATAGTACAGTGTGAGTCATTGACTTGCCTGAGTAGTAAACTGATCTAGTAGACAAGAAAAGTCGTCCTCAGACTGAAAGTCGAACATCTGGGTATCACCACCCTGCTCCTCCTCCTGCAGCACAGTCACATTACATTTCCCAAATTATTTATCATAACTTGATATATGAAACAACAGAGGTTTGGATTATAGAGATGCATGTATATAGCTTACCAGCTGGTTCCAAAAGTTCTCTTCATTAACACCATATTCAATAGGGTATGGGCCTGAGGCAAAGTTTGGGTACCCAACTTGGTTGCCAGTATGGTTCAGCTCAACAAGCTGACTGTTTGCAGCAGTAGAGCGTATATTAGGGTTCCCAACTTGGTTGCCAATTGGGTGCAGCTCAGGCTGACCGGTCCCAGCAACAGGATTAGCCTCAAGTGTTGTAGCTTGATCGTTCACAACAGGACTTAAGTTGAGGGGAACTTGGAAGTTGTAAATAGGAGTAGGTGCAGGGTTGAGCTGAAGTTCATCAATGGTAGGGTTCAGCTGAACTTGACCATTAACAGCACGAATTGTGTTTGGCTGAACTTGCGCAGTGACAGATGAACGTGCTAGAGCAGGTACACGATCTTCGTCTTGATATAACATGCTATTGAAGGTGACAATATCATCTTCTTCACCTTGTTCCTACACAAGATGAACAAGCTAGTTAAGACAGAGTAAACTATGTATATGCATTCCATTGAGAAATTAACATTTGTAACTGAAAATAAGATGCTTTTTTATTTTATTTTTTATCTTGATGTATAAGGTTCAATTCATATGTACCTGACGCGGAAGAGTTTCGTTGTCGAGCTGCTGCAAAACAAAATTATTGATTGCCATGATGTCTTCGTCACCTCCGGTTAGGGAAATGCTGTTGAAGTTTCGCGCGGCATTCTTCATGACAGTGCTATAGGAAAAATCATCAACAGTTGATGACATACCATGCTGCTTATTTTTAGGAAGAATTGATACTAGCTGGTTGGCACTGTTAGTCCCAAACCTAGCAGAGGAAGCATAATTCCCAGTAGTAGTAGTCACCAAGGAAGTAGCATTGTTGTGATTACCAGTACCATTCAGGTTGACTCTCTGAACTCCGGTTGACAAACCATTGATAACCTCATTTTTGATGACCATCCCATTATGTCCACCGATCATAAAGCTGTTGATTCCACCAGTTGCAGAAGCCCGCTGACTCGTTCCGCCACCAAAGCTTGACCCGACATCTTCATTGTTAAATGGAGTATTCACCATGTTGGGGATACTTGGAGATGAAAATCCTGGTGTGGCGGCCGCCCTAAAGTTGAATGGGTTAGAGGTGAAACTCAGTGCCTGTTGAAGTTGCTTGGCTTGAGTCTGTTTTGAGTAAACGTCCATCCAATTGGTACCACTATTCACAAGGCCATTTCCACCGTTGTTGTCCATTATGATCAGCCCGCCACCATAGCCTCCGAGATTTCCAACATTGTTGTTCACCATCTGCATTTCATAACCGGAGCCGCAGTTTGCTTGAGATGAGAACTGATTCATTCTATTACCAGCAAGCTGAATGGGACGTTGCTGTTGCTGAGGAGTAGTATTGTTCATCAAGAGACGTGACTGTCCTGAACCAAAGAGTTGGTGATACTGATGAGAACTGGTGATGCTGTTGCTGCTGCCGGCTAGGTTTAGGGTTGCTGGTTGTTGCTGATTGCAGTTCGGCTGAAGTTGGCCTAACGAGCTCGAGCCGAGGTGGAAAGCGGTGCCAAGAGGTGGTGCTATGGTGTTCTGCAATGGTGGTGCTGCTAGAGCATTCTGCAATGGTTGTTGTGTGAGTCCCATGTCATTCATCTGCAATTGCTGTTTCAGGTATTCGGCATATTGTTCTCGTTGGACATGGTTGAATGAAGGTCTGGATGGAAGGCCAAATGCGATGCTCGATCTGAACACCCTTTCAGACAAGCATTTTGACAGCCTAGCTTTCTCTGCAACTCGCCTCAAGAACATACGATACTTCTGTACAAATTGCAATCAAGCATATATTCCATCGTTAATAGATCATTCTAGGTATACATTTACATTGGAGTGGATCATCAAAAAACAAAAGTTACATGGAATTGTAAGCGCCGTGAGTATTAATTAAAGACCAATTAATTGTAAAATAGCAACTAACCTGTAAATGGCTGGCTACATTCTCCCTAGTCAAGCCTGACACGTTCATGACCTCGAGAATTCTCTTTGGCACAGCCTCTGTAGGTATTTCAAGGATGTAAACAATATTAGTTACTACACCGTAAATTCATAAAGAAGTAGTAGAATATTATATGCAAGCATAATTATAGGCAATGTGTATAAACGTACTGTATAAACCAATGTGTCTGATGGCCATCAGAAACTGATTGTGAAGTGAATTACTCCACACCACTTTAGCCTTTTTTGGGGCAAGCAAACGCCGATCTTTTCCACCCTCAACCTTTTCTTGATCATCATCCCTATCCCTCTTCCGCATTTTCTTCCTACCTGCAGCGGGATGATCCGATTTGCGCTCATCCTTACGATTAGCGTCGTCCGCCAAGGATGTCACGCAATCTAAGTCATCGAGCTCACCAGGACCCTGCAGCAGCTGCTGGCCAGCTGGTGCAGATTCTCCCGGAGTGCCTTGCCCTATGTCCTCAATGGTGACATTGGAGAATTTTTTCTTCCTATGTTGAACAACATACTGCCACAACATACTTATGTCATCTTTGCTGACAGGCTTGACTATGTAGTAGACAACACCACCTTCTAGGCTCTTCAGTATCACACTCTCTTTGTCATCCGCAGACATCACTGTGTCATTGATAAATTTAATCAAATTGATGAAACGTAGTATCAATTAGTTAATTATCACCAAGTACAAAATAAAAATAAATCCATGATGTTTGAAATTGACAGGTACTTACTGATAACAGGTAGCTCAAACTCTTCACGAACTACCTTTTGCAGCTCCAAACCATTCATCTGAGGCATGTGGAGATCTGTAACAACTAGATCAAAGGTGCATTTTCCCTTACGAAGGACAGCCAAAGCATCAATAGGGCTCCGAACAGTCATAACTAAAATCATGTAGGCAAACAAATAAGATTGTGTCAATTTTTCGTACGTAGCTAGTCAAACAAAGCAAATTAAAAATTGGAAATCAACGGAACAAATGATATTAATGTGTCCATAGGATTAGATCAGGCATGAGTGAACAAGAAATATTGATATATGATTGGATCGGATTGCAAGGCGCGCGACATTTAAATTTATTTAATGTATATATATTATCCGTGTCAATATAGAATTAGACCCACAAAAGTATTGATAGACGGTTGGATGCACACCCTCACGAGCGCGCGAAATCTGAATTTCCCTTAATACATTATTTATCTCCGATCACACGATCCTAATTTACTATAAACTTTCATACAAGCGAATATGATTTTATTTTCATTTCCATAGAAAATAAATAAAAAACACGAAAATATGGAACATAATCTTCAGCATCACACAAAATACATTCATCAAGAAAATGGCTGACAATGAAAAGTTCTCTTTGATCCTTCAAAGTCGTTAGAAAAAAAGGACTAAATGTTGTAGAAGCTCCTCAAATTTCACTCACACGCAAACATGTCTCGTAGTTCTAATGAAAGGGAAAGGGAAATCAGTCAAGAACACCACCACAATTCATAAACCATGCAAAATTATTTGTCATATTGTTTTTAAAATTGACAATCCTTATATATGTGTCCCTTGAAGAATCAAATCAAGCTAGATGCAAATATAAACACAAGAACGCGACCAACTTCATGACATGACATGTAGTCTCAAATCTACTCTTGTACCGCTGCAAATTAAGCGTTAGCTAATCAAAATTCTAAGCAACACTCAAATTGAGCAGTCAAATGAGACTACAAAGCTAGATCTACAAAACAAGACATGTATGCATGAGACTAGTAATTCGAAAACCAAGTGTGGCCGGAGTGATCGATGTAAATTAACCTTGATAGCTCCATGTCTTGAGCATAGCAGAAACTATGTTCAGAGAGGTGATATCATCATCCACGACCAGGATGTTGATATTGGCAGCATACCTCCCCTCTCGAAAAGCTCTCTGTGAATCCATGAATATGGTTTTTGCTCTGAAATGAATTTGGTGTACTCCCTAGCTTTGAGACCCAAAGGGTGGTATTTTTAGCACAAGAAGATTCCTAGGGCAGTTTTCGCATGAAACTAAGGTGGTACAAGTGTAAAAAAGGCGACTGCTTTTTAAAAAGAAAGTCGAAGGAAATTAGAGAGTTTATCTGGGTTATTCTCTCTGTAATCCTTGGAGAAAATTGCATGCAGGAAATAGAGTTTCAGAGGATATATATGAATCACCACACCCCTTTCACACTGCACGACTATTAATGGAGAAAATCTAGAGTGAAAAGAAAAAAGTTATTGCATTTTTACCATAGATAGGAGGTTCTCACATATAGAGTTCTTCTTCAAGAAGATTCGAAATCTTCTGAATTAAACTCCTCCCTATCCAAATTTATTTACCAATTTAGGTGTAGAATTTCAAATTAATTCCGAGTTGTGTTTCAAACATATAATTATTTGTTGGAGTTGTATGGGGAGAGTGTTTTGCATTTGGGTTTGCATTTTTGTTAGCTTTATTCAATACATTATGAATGCTCAAACTACATATCTAGTTAATGAGTCTAGCTACATTTCGTTACATATGTTCCTTTTCAAACTAGCTTGTTTCTTAGTAACATAATTCTTCCCACATCTCTGTTACTATATATGTGAGCTATATATACCATCTTGATCGAAAGAGTTTGCCAAATATACCATCTTATTAGAATGAAGCTTCAATTCTCACATGCATACATATACATAATGTATTAGAGCGTTAGAGTTGTTGACAAATGAAAATTTTGAAATAATAATAATAATAATAATAATAATAATAATAATAAGAACAAAAGAAAGATACAAGAGTGTGCCAATTAAGAGTAATGACTAATCCGATCGATACCTAACAAAATCCTAACGGATAACGACTTAGGGTATCCTAACGACTAACGCTTCACAATAATTGTTCGTGATCAACAATTTGTCTCGTATGTAAGCGCAACGACATTAATCATTATTAAAGAGTTCGTAACGTATCATAATTAAACAACATACACTGTCGATTAATCACCAAATTACACTACAACAAAATGCAATTTGCGACAGCAGGTTGTCGTTACAAAAGATAGAAACGCCATCGCAAATACTCTTTTGCGCCGGCAAATCATTTCCCTCGCAATTGATGGCGACACAATTGCTAATAGCGACGGTATTTACCGTCGTCTGTATCCTTTTGCGACAGAAATTTTTTGCCATAGCAAATATATTCCTTTTGCGACGGCAATATTACTTTCGCAAAATTGGTTGGCCGCAGTATTTTTTTTTTCTTCAGTTTTTGCTATAGTAAGTTACCGTCACATATGCACTTTTGCAATGGCATAGTTGCCATCGCGAATATCCGTTTCCACAAAAAAAACTCTATTTCTTGCGACCGCAACCTTGACCATCGCAAAGAAATGGAGCTGATCTTGTGTAAATCTACTAGTACATTAACCCACTGTTATCATGAATAAATTATACATCTACATAGTCATTCAAGTTCACATGATCAACTTAATTGAGATGTTAAAACTAGAGTTTTTAAAAGTAAAAAAAGAAGAAGAAAAAGGAGCAGCATAGCATCTCCTACGGCAAGTTATGAGCTGTCCACTCACACAAAGGCCCTAGTAGTGATGAAGACCACGGTCATTTCTGCCCAATAAGAAACATATTAATAACAATATTCATAGTCATCTAACACTCGATATTCATAGCCATCTATAATGTACTAACCTGTACTTGTTCATAGTTTAAATTTCATCTCGGGTATGTACACTTACTCGCGTAAATTTCATAGAAGATACTTCTCAACAACAGTCCGTCCAAACTTTTCTTGAACATCCTTGGGAGTTTCAATCTAGTCAAATGCACAGATAGATAGATGCACAGAGTATTAGAAGGAACTTGAGAAAAAATGTATGATACCAGCTGGAGGGTTTTCTACTTTTCTTACCGCATTAAGGGCTTTGAAGACAATTGCAACCTTAACTGTATTATAAGGATTCCTTGAACCCACAACCTGACAGTAGTTTTGAAGTCAGATCGATAATCTCAATTGCTTGACAGTAGGTTTGAAGTTAGAGCAATTATCCTAACCCCTGTGAAAAATTTGAGTTGGACAATAAATTACCTTAGACTTGACATTATTAAAACCAGCTAAGTTTAGAATGGTTTCGACAGTTCGTCCCGCTTTCATACCGGTTCTAGTGGATGCAGGCCAGAGATACACCTGAAAAAAGAAAAAAATTAGAACATGGAGAGACTATACTAAAGGGGAGAGCACAGGAAATGGTACGACCAAAGAAATAACAATGCATGATGAGTTTATCACCTTTGTTTTTTCATATGATGTTTGTATTGCATGCGCAATTGTATGCTCCTCATGGCGTTCTACATAATGGAGATTCTGAAAGCATTTCTTGTATGCCTGATTAAAGCAGAACCAATTAGTCACCACGAGAGAAACAAAGAGTGTTCAAGCAAGAAAAGAGAGAGATAAACCTATTGAAAACTATACTCGAATTTTAGAAACCTCTTTATTCACCTTTGTAATCAACGGAATTGATTTGTTTTTTTCTACTTCTTACTTTGCTGCTAATACATTCCTTTTTAACTAACCAACATATCGTTGTATGTTACCACAATAAAGAGGAATACAGCACTGGACACATACCTTCTGAAGGGCAACAACAACAGCTGGGCCTTTCGCTTTTGCATAACCAAGAACACCATGATAGTTCCCACACACTAATATAGCAGTGTATTTTATCAGTTGCCCTCCCTATAAAAATAAAATATAAAATAAAAAGTTTAAAACAGGAGCATGAAAGAAACCATCTATGTTAAGAGAAATCAAAAGCAAAATGTTGAGTACCTTTGTAACTGTACACGTCCGGTTGACATCAATTAATCTAACATCAAAACTCTGTCAGCATTCAATGAACTATATGGTCAAAATATGTCACTGTGCCAACAGAGAACTAAAGAAACTGGACAAAGCCACATTAAAGACCATAGCAGCACAAAAGTCATGTTGATTTTTAGTCCAAAATAGTAAACTTTGGTCTCGAAATATTCCGTCCACAAGTATCCCGAGACAAGTATGATTTTTGTACTAAAGCAAAACAGATTACACCAACCGCGTAGACACACAATAAAGAGAAAGTACTTGCCAGTATATATATGAATTATACTTGCAAGTCAGAACATAAAAGAGCAGATAAAAGGAACATAATCGTATTAGATCTCAGCCTATGTTACAGAATCCTGAATCATAATTAGGACCAGAGACCATAAGTACTTACTTTCCTATATAGAGGTCTTCTCTCCTTCTCTGTTAAATCATTTCTTTCCTCGGCTAGATCTCTGATCTTTTTCTCTAGAACCTTTCCCTTCTTCCCAAACGTATGTTCCAAGTCTGCTAGCTTCTCTTCAAGTTTCTTGTCAATGGAATTAAGCTTCTCTAGCAGTATGTCATCTTTCTCCTTCATGTCATTGAATTCTTCTTAATCGTCGTCATCGACCCCTCCTCGAATGGTTTTATAACTTTTATTCTCTTTTTCAAAACCAGAGAGATGAGAACAAACCGAGATCAGATACGCACCTATAGTCCTTGATATAACCTATGACTTCCTCATCATATTCAAAATCAGGGTTTCACACAAACTAATCCACAACCTTGTAACTAAAACTGTAAACAATACCACAGATTAAACAAACAGTCCTATTAAACCATATTGCTTAAATAAAAATCACATAATTATACATCTCATTTTATACATACTTGTGGGCTTTCAAGATTTAAAGTTCGCTGATTACCAATTTAGTATCACTGGCATCTATAGTCAGAATGAACAGAAATGTCTCACTATATGTCATGCATATCGATATGGAATAGTTTTTACTTTAGTATCCTTACTTTCTATTCTCTAGCTCTCACACACTTAAAAGTCAGACACATAGAGAAAGATAGTATAGAACTAGTTTGAGCTGCACTGTCTTTTACTTGCTCAAACTTGTTGTAGGTGGATATGTTGTGGTGCAAGACAAATTACCTAATTATGTAGTCCATGATTTAACTGCCTTCAAGGTAGGTATATTCCTTCCTCATTCTGTTAAGTTACTCCTACAAAATAGTCATGTGAATCAGAACTCAGTAAATGTACAAAAAGTGCATACATACGCTGTAAATCAACTTTTCCCTCGTTGTATGCAGCACTTACACCTGAGTTTCCAACCTCAATCAACACCAATTAACCTTGTAAAAAGCAAAGATTTAATAAGCACAAGCACTTAAAATTTTCAACGTGAGACAAATACACAATCTGTATAAGAAACAGTTACTTCTTAATACATCTTTCTCGATGAGCTTGGTGAAGAATCGTTAGGCCAAGCTGGCTGAGACATCACCGCAATAGTTGCGCCAAATCAGCACTCGTCCTATGTGAAACTCAGGCTAAGGTTGAGACACCACTCTTTGCGGTCCCATACACCGGCCCATGCCTGAGTCGCTCATCAACAAGTTTCAAAATTCAAGAGAGTATAACTGAAACAAATTAAATCGTAGATCGGGGTTAGAGACTTAGAGAGAGAATGAGACTTACAGAGAAAATGAGAGTTGAGGCGGCAGTGCAGGGCTACGTAAGGTGGCCAGCCGTGAGAGAGGCCCAGAGGCGATGGCCTAGGATAAGAACGACGGAGGCAGCTTGCGCGACGCGGATGGGGGCTGCACTGAGAGAGGCAGTAACAAATAGAGGCGGCGATCTACGTGCAACTTGCGTAACTTGGCGGCGGTGCGATGGGCTCGAGCAACTGGTGGACGGTGGTGGTGGAGAGAGAGAGAGAGAGTGGATAACGCCAAATATTATGCAAAATTATTTATTTTTACTATTCTTTTAGGGGTTAGGGTTAAAATTAGGGTTAGGATTTAGTAATTTAAGTTTTGTTCTTTTTTTACATGAGAAGATAGATATAAACTCCGCGATAATATGTTTGAGGTTCTTGTGTTCAAGTTATTTTAGATGCAACGACAAATCAGGTTTTATTCATAAGGATAGTATGGTCAGAATGATTTGATGCAAAGATCAATGTTGAATTCAATTCGGAAAGTTCTAATTTTTTTACAGTGTGCTTAGATTAGTCTGATCATCTCATTCTACGGTCACATTAGTCAAATATTACTTGTTACTGATTTGTTTCATATAAGTTTATTTTTCCATATAACCAATGAACAATGTAATAACACTAGTAGACACATGTGGATTTTGAGAAATGAAAGAAACCAAAATAATCTAATGAGAAATGTGACCATATATATGGGTCAACCTCATAGAGAAAGGGATCTTGCGAAAAAATTAGCCTTATCGAATTTCGTTTAGATCCCAATCAATGATGTCAAATATTATCAAAAGACTAAAATAACCTTTTGAATTTTTTAGCCCATTCCCATTCTTCTATGGGAGGACTAGTTAAATAAACGTTTTTTGTCATTTTTTTCGGACGTGGTAAGATAAATATGAACCTCACAAGAATGCCTATTCGGAACTTGGTTTCAAATTAATTTTTTATGTGTTGGCAATGTTTTTTATCATTACCGGCGATTTTTTCCCCAAAAATCGCCGGTAATGTCTTTTTTTTTTTTTAAACATTGCCGGCCATTTTTTCGGCAAATCGCCGGCAATGTTCCGCCGGTAATTAAAAAAAAAAGACATTGCCGGCGACTTACATTTAGGCAATTTTATACCTTCATGTTTGATGATCGATTAACTGATTTTTACTCAAAATAAGGAAGGTGAATGACAACCGTAAAACACTGATGCTCATATATTACTAATTCATAACGTTTAAAATTACAATGTCACATTGCCCGTTATACTATAGTAGGCAACTTGAATGAAATCAACTTTTCTGTTCGTGTTGCATTCTCATGTGAATTGAACTGTTTTGATACATGATGTCATGGACAACCTGAAAACGCAATACTGAAGTTCAATCAAGTCATGTAAACACATCAAACATGAGTTGAAGGAGATCAGAAGCTTATCAGCAGCATTCACCGAGACTGCCATCTTCTTGAGTTTTTGTCTTCTGTTCTTCTCTCCTTAAGCCTCCTTGAATGAGATTAGGACTGTATGCTAAAACGTAGAGAGAACAGAGACAAGTCTCACATATATTTATAAAGATGAAACAAGGATCTTGCCTATTGAAGAAGCCTAGTTGCACTCAAACACAGATTACATTACTATGTGATCATATCTGTAATGTACATGGATTCCTAATACAATGTAAACAGTATATGTTACTTAAGCGTACACTAGGATCAACTACACAATTGTGACTCTTATTACGGTGTCCTCGTTTCAGTATAAAGCCAACATCACACAAAACACAGTTGTACAATGTTCACTCTTTCAATCTCCCACTGAACTGTACAATACTGATGTGCAGCAACTGAAACTTAACAGAACAAGTAATAAAACTAAAGGCATGCTTGAATCACAACGAGTTGAAATTCATAATTACAGTTTTGTCACTATACAAACATCACTGCAGAACCTAGAACTGTAACAGACTTATCTAAGCCTGGAAGTTAAAAGCTACCGCAACAACAGTTGTATGATACATGAACTCATATATGACTAAAGTGAAGTTTAATGACATCATATACTCTAACAATCTTTATTTTGTCAAAAACCTCAAGTCCACCAAATGGTTTTTACACAAAAACTCCAAAAAATACAAACACACTGGAACATTGCTGGATCTGTGCTTGTTAACTAAAAACTGAAAAGGCAACCAATGTATAGAACAACTCCATACATCACTATCCATATGATATTAATCTCTTGATGCAAATAAACTGTAAAAGAAAATCAAAAATTCATACACAATATGCTTCAGCAAATGTATAGACCAACCAGAATGTAAAATCTCAGTTTATTATTGACAGTATCAAGGTTTACATAAGTCTGAGTTGTACTCAGGATAAAACAAAATTACAAGAACCAAAACAACAAAGAGAATCCCTAACTAAGTTCTCAAGTACTCCCACTAAACTCCAGTATCCAGCTCACTGAGCACACCCAAATTTTCACTGTGCCTCTTAAACACACCAGCTGCCAAAGCCTTTGTAAAAGGATCAGCAAGTTGATTGTCTGTACCAATGTTTAAAATCTGAATTTCATCATCCTTAATTCTTTTCTTCATACCGTAATACTTTAGATCAAGGTGTTTGGAATGAATAGACATCTTGTTGTTCTTTACAAAGAATACAACAGCTTCATTATCACAGTAAATGGTTAGTTTTTCAGAAATTATATTTTTAAGCACTTTAGTTTCTACCAGAAAATTCTTTATCCAAAGACCCTCACATACCTCTTCATACAGTGCAATTACTTCTGCTTACATAGTAGAAGTTGCTGTCAGGGACTTTTTCTGAGTTTTCCATGCTATTTCTCCACCAGCAAGCATGAAAACATAACCACAAGTAGATTTCTTTTAGTGTGGGTAGTTACCAGCAAAGTCAGAATCAGTATAGCCCTCTAAAGTTAAGGTTTTAACTCTTTTATAAACAAGTAAGTGATTTTTAGTCCTTTGAAGATATCTAAGGACTTTCTTCCCTGCATTCCAGTGTTGAATTTCGGGATCACTTTGAAACCTAGAAAGCATGCCTACTGAAAATGCTAAGTCAGGACTGGTGCACACTTGTGCATACATTAAGCTGCCTACCAACCTAGCATAAGGTTTTGAATCCATATCTGCTTTCTGAGCTTCAGTTTTAGGAAATTTATTTTTACTCAATTTATCCCCTTTGGACATTGGAACCTCTCTTGCAGCACAAGTTTCCATTCCAAAACGTTTCAGAATTTTTGAAATGTAACTTGCTTGTGACAAACCCAAAAGGCCACATTTTCTGTTCCTTTTAATCTCAATCCCTAAGACAAATGTTGCTTCCCCCAAAATCTTTCATGTGAAACTGTTTTGACAGAAATATTTTAGTGTCTTTAAGTAGTTTGAGATTACTTCTAGCTAAGAGGATGTCATCAACATACAGAATAAGGAAAATGAAAGCAATTCCTACTATCTTAAGATATACACATTCATCAACAATATTTTCTGTAAATCCAAATGTTGAAATTACCGAATCAAATTTCCTATACCACTGCCTAGAGACTTGTTTTAACCCATATATTGATTTCTTAAGTTTACAGACCAACTGTTCCTTCCCTTTAGCAATGAAACCTTCTGGTTGTTTCATATATATGGTCTCTTCAAGTTCTCCATTTAGGAAGGCCGTTTTGCATCCATTTGATGTAACTCCATGTCAAAATGAGCTACTAATGCCATGATTATCATAAATGAATCCTTAGTAGAGACACGAGAGAATGTTTCTGTAAAATCAACATCTTCATTTTGTGTAAAACCTTTAGCTACTAACCTAGATTTAAACATTTCTATATTTCCTTTAGCATCACTTTTTTTGTTTTGAAAACCCATTTAGAACCTATAGGCTTCTATTTGTCATCAGTTTTAACCAAATCCCATAATGCATTATCCTTCATAGACTCAATTTCTGCAGTCATAGCTTCATACCACTTAGTGGATTCCTCACTTTTCATGGCTTGACTAAAATTTACAGGGTCATAGTCATCATCTAATGAGTTCTCAATTTCTTGAGAAAACACATAGTAATCACTTTGACCTGCAAAAGTTGGAATTCTTTCCCTGGAAGTTTTCCTTGGTTCCGGGTCTGGAGTTGAATTTGGTTGATGAGGTTCTAAAGTTACTGTAGGTACTACAGAATTGGGAACTCCAAAATTATTCTCAGGTCTTATGTTTTCTGAAGGTCCCTACAGAATTTCAGTGTTACTGTTTTCAGTTGGATGTTGATTTAATTATGCTTTGTTTGTTCCTCCCCCAAAATCATAGTTTCAGCACTGTCCTGAAGCTGTATCTGAACCTATTGGTAGAACAAAGATATTTTGCAAGTGACTTAAGTCTTCTGGATTGTCTGAAATTTCTTCAAAATCTGCTGTTAGGTCAATGTAAGCAGTATTATAGACTATTTCTCCTAAAAAATTTACTTGATGAGTTTCAAAAACTCTTGGAGAATGGTTTGCAGAATACAACTTGTATCCTTTAGACTTTTCACAGTAACCTACAAAATAACAAGTCACTGATTTAGACTTAAGTTTATCTAAATCCAGGTTATAAAGCCTGGCCTCAGCTTTACAGCCCCAAACATGCATATGGTGCAGGCTTGGCTTTTTACCATGCCATAGTTCATAAGGAGTATTCTGTACATATTTGCTTGGAGCCCTATTGCAAATACAATTTGATGTTCTTAAAGCTTCACCCTAAAGTCATTTAGATAGGCCTGATGTACACATCATACTCCTAACTATGTTCAAAAGAGTTTTGTTTTTCCTTTCTGCCACTCTATTCTGCTGGGGATGATAAGGGGTTGTATACTGAGCTTTGATGCCATGTTCTTGTAGGAACATGGAAAATGGACCCAATTGCTGACCATTCTCAGTGTACTTCCCATAAAATTCTCCTCCTTTATCTGATATGACAGTTTTAATCTTCTTCTCAAGCTGAAGCTCTACTTCAGTTTTGAAGATTTTAAATGCCTCTAAAGATTGTGATTTTTCAGATAATAACTGTATATGGTAGAAATGTGAGAAATCATCTATAAACGTTATGAAATAGATGTTTCCACATATGGTTTGATGTCTTAAGGGTCCACAAATATCTGTGTGTATTAGTTCAAGTAACTCTTTTGATCTGTATGCACCTTTTCTGTTTTTATTTGTCATTTTCCCTTTACAGCATTCCACACATTTATTCATGTCAAAGAAACCTAATTCTGGTAACATTTTGGACTTAACCAACGATTGCATTCTTTCTTTTGAGATGTGACCTAGCCTCCTATGCCACAGTTGTTCTGATTTTTCATCAAATAGGGGTTTGTTAATACCTACAGTGGTATTTAACACATTTGAATCATCTGATAAGTTCTCAACATTATACACAGAAGGTTGAGAAAGAGATAGGCTACACTGTAACTGTAACTAACCATTCAAACGTATAGAAGAACCGATATGTAATGAATCTCTAAAAATCTATATTCCATCTATGTCATAAAGAAAACTACAGCCAGTATGAATCAAAAGATCCCAAGAAATCAAATTCCTCTTCATAGAGGGTACAAAATAAACACTATCTAGAAAAATAAAATTCCCTAAGCCTAAATCAAGTCTAAGACTGCCTACAGCCTCGACAACAACTCTCATGCCATTTCCTACTCGAATGTGTGATTCTTCAGTTTTTGGTTTCCTCCTCTTTGTGAAACCCTGTAAGGAGTTAACAATGTGTAAGGGAGAGCCTAAATTAAGCCAAAATGTGTTTGGCTCTATATTAATTAAATCAACTTCTAAAAAGAAAAGAAATGGAATGGAAACAGTTTCAGGTAAGGATAGAGACATACCCTTATTAATCATCCAGACCTTAAACCCTGAACATTCTTTCTTAATGTGTCCAGTTTTCTTACAGAAGTAGCACTTGAACTTAAAGTTTGAAGTGCTGGAATTATTGGATGGTCCTGCTATTGCTTTAGTTGAATGCGGGTTAAAATTGGTTTTCTTGACACCTAACTTCTTTTTCCACTTATTCCTGCCTACCAAGTTCGCTGTTGCCTCAGAGGTTGAGGCCTTGACAATACCATAGTTTGGATCCTCCTTCTTAATGCTACTCTCTTCCTCAGCAGCTATGGAAATTAATTGATTGATTGTCCATTTTTCAGACTAAGTATTATAACTAGTCTTGAGCTGGTTAAAACATGATGGAAGAGAATGTAAAGCAGTGTGTACCACATATTCATCAGGGAGCCATACATTCAGATTATTAAGTTTTGCACACAGGGTCTCCAACTTCATTATGTGGTCTCTAACACCCCCAGTTCCATTATACTTAAGAGAGTTAAGCTGTACTAAAATGTTAGATGCTTCTGCTTTGTCAGTTTTCTTAAACTGTTCATGAATTAGCTCAAGGTAATCATAAGCATAATCCATTTCAGGTAAGGTTCCAGCTATGCTATCTGGTATGGTAGCCTTAATGATATTTCTGCAAGTGGTGTTCTTTCTATGCCAAAGAATGTAGTAATCCTACTGAGCCCTATACTGGTCTTTCTCATCTTCCTCTATAGCTTCTAGTACGTGTCCTATAAGATAGTCATCTAATTCCTCATTGATTGAAAAATACATGTCAATCTGTCTCCTCCAGGTGGAATAGTTTGACCCCATTAAAAGCTCAATCTAGTTTAGAGTAACAACATGGACACCTAGAGAGCAATCATAATTCACAAAAATTAGTTCTTGTTTGTTAAGTTTGTGAGTTTTCTGTGTTTTATGCAAGTATCATTAAAACAAAAGCACAGACAACACCAAACATCACACAAATTTAACACATATATCGAAATATCCCAAAATGAAGTTCATTATCCAACTACACTTATATAGTAGTAGATTAGATAATACTGAATTACTGAAATACAAACCACAGTAATTAAGCTCATGATTTATAAGAGAAGTAGTCATCACCTAATGGCAGAAGAAAAACTTCTAAGATAACCAAATATGAGTTTAGGAACCGTGTATGTAACTGCTTTGATTCTAAAGATTTCATACAAATACTTCTATGGAAGCCATAAGGCACAAAATTTTTAAATCAATAACACCAGTTTCAAGTCTTTTATACCTAATGAATGTTCTGTAAACGTGAAAAAGTTTTGCTATGTGCAACATGCTAATCCAAATTTGCAGAACTCAAGACTTTAAGGAATTTCTAAAAGTTTTTCCAAACAGATTCCTTTTACTGTAAATTGTGTTGTAGTGGTATATGGGAGACACAAAACAATCATTTCAAGATTCTTTATCAATTTACAGTTTGAACAGATGGCTTAAATTATGCCTTATCACAAACTGAATCAATCAACATACCTTAGCCTCTGCTCACAGCGCTGCAAGGTTAGCGGAAACAATCATAGATATGCAGTACACAATCATGATCAAGCAATACATCATAATACATAGAGAATCGAATTTGAATTCCATTCGGCCCCATCTAACAAACAGCAAACAATCTTATCCTATGTGCACGCCAAGATGTGCTTCTAGGGTTCTCTATTACATTCCTAAACGTACCTGGTGAGCAGGCGAGGATTGAATCCTCAAAACCAGATTCATGAGACGAATATGTGCGTGTTGCTTCCTCGAGCTCCAAAAACCCAGAATCCCAGTATCAATCTGTTATCACAACGGTCAGTTATTGACCAAGACCAAGACTTGGGTATTCTACCGAATGGGTCTCAGCTCAGGTCACGCAGCCCAAAAGGCCCAAGTAAGTTTCTGAATGGACCAAGAACGCCTGAAACGAAATTCTGGCCCTTTTCAGAATTTTTTTTTAGGTTGCTTGAGTCACAACCAAAAACATAGGATTTTCATGTTGATTTTACTTAAGCGATTTACATGCGAGATTTTAAGCAGTAGCTCTGATACCAATTGAAAACGCAATACTGAAGTTCAATCAAGTCATGTAAACGCATCAAACATGAGCTGAAGGAGATCAGAAGCTTACCAGCAGCATTCACCAAGACTGCCATCTTCTTGAGCTTTTGTCTTCTGTTCTTCTCTCCTTAAGCCTCCTTGAATGGGATTAGGACTGTATGCTAAAACGTAGAGAGAATAGAGACAAGTCTCACATATATTTATAGAGATGCAACAAGGATCTTGCCCATTGAAGAAGCCTAGTTGCACTCAAACACATATTACATTACTATGTGATCATATCTGTAATGTACATGGATTCTTAATACAATGTAAACAGTATATGTTGTTTACACGTACGCTAGGATCAACTACACAATTGTGACTCTTATTACAGTGTCCTCGTTTCAGTATAAAGCCAACATCACACAAAATACAGTTTGTACAATGTTCACTCTTTCACAACCTCGGCAAACAAAGGTTTGATTTTAGATTTTCAACTGGCCGGTGTCAGCTACACTTTTGGGCTTGGGCTCACAATCTTACTGTGTGCTCTGCCATTTGGCCGGGATGATTTGGCTGGCTTTAGTCTCTCCCTAACTTTACAATTAATCAAAGTTGGTTTGCATTCATTATACTGGCTGGTTCTGTTAAAAGTTTAAAACGACCAACACAAAATTACACTCAAATTCCAACTGGTGTCAGCTCTTCATACTCGCGTTATTTACATTCACACAAATCGAATCAGGTTTTAGCACAAGGTTTTCAAAAAGAATAGTAGTATACTAGAGGTAACCGCCAATGCTAGCTAGAGTCAATCGGGCATAACAAAGTTATCAAATGTAACATCGCACGTGAATAACAAATATACAAAATACATCCAAGAGTTTGAAGGCGAATTAGAAATGCAAATTTGTCTTTTTTCTCTACCTTTACGGCTTTACTCATAGAGAACAGTTTCGCAAGTTGACCTTGTCTTATGCTTAACTTTCAACATGAAAATCCGCACATTAGATTGTAAAACTACCCTTTATAAAATAAAAAAACTTCCATTGTATTCTAAAAGTTTGTTGGTTATCTCACAGATATCGTTTTATGACAGTCTTATCCCAAAATTAATTACACGGCGGTTGGTTTAGTTTTCCCTTACATAAATAGTGGCTGTGCAAAATCTATCTAATTAGAAAAGCTCCCATGGGTTTAAGTATAACCTGGCCAGTACATGGTGCCTCAAAGCAAGCAAGCAAGCTAAGTAAGACTTGGAAAATGTATTCAACTACCCATGATTAGCTTGAAATCCTTAATTTACACGTCCAATTATATCATCACAGTGCTTCAAGACCAGCAAATTACTCGATCTATAACCCGCCTTTGATCTGCTCATACAATGCCCACAAGACAACGCCAATGACTGCATTTCTAACCAAGTCTTTGAGCAACCTAGCTATCCAGCCATCAGAAATAGCGTTGTTAGAACTCCATGAAGGCCTCTGGCCTCCTACAAGGTCTCGAAATCTGAGGTCTCCGGAGTCGGCTAGTAATGCATATATCACACCATTCATGTGACCTTTCCCGATAACCCCGACCACTTTCTTACTTTTATTCACAGCTTTGCTCCTCTTCAGTGACCATGCAAGGTACTGGGAAAATAACCATAGTAACTTCACCAATCATGTTTTCACTATTAAGTAGTCAGGATTCATCACAGGTCTTTAGGGTCAAGTTAAGTCTTGTATCTGTTGGAAATTTCAATGGTATTTTTGCTGATCGAGAAGTATATACTTACAGTGTCGCGTTCATGAATAAGGGGCTGCAGGAGTGAGGGATAAGCGGAACTTAGTTGCTCATATAGTTGAAATCTGCTATCAGTTGTCTTTGATTCCTACAACACAACATAGAAGAAGAAACGTTTACTAAGAATGAGAGGTTTGTACTTCTTTTATATGTAAGAAAACTATTAAAAAGTCATTGCTGTCTCTGATACAAGAGTACCAAGAGATTAACCTTGAGACTCTTCTGAGACATATCAGATGGTGATGTTATCCCACGAACAACCGACATGACTAAGCTCAGTTTATCTTTCCATTTCAGAGAATTCCAATCCCTTTCAAGCTGTAAACAACAAGTTGTATATAACTAAATGGAGCAGCATTGCTATTAAATGTCGTCAACAAGCATATAAAGTTTCATAAATTAGGTACTAGACATAGAGGTCCAAATTTGTGCATACTGTTATTTCAATCGACCAATCCCCCAAAACAATTTGTGCACCAACTTCCTCGGATGCTTTTCGAGCAGCACGAAACTGCAACCAATTCAATTAAAGCTCACCATTAGTGGTTGAAATAATTGATATGCAGAGTACATTATCATGACTACAATCCAACAATTTCAACTTGATTTTCAACATGGCATGCAAGTACTACACCATTACTGTATTTAACTCTAGCCAGCTACCTCATCACCAAATGGACGATGGATATCTGAAGAAATCTTCAAAGAGAAAACAGCCAAAAGTATGCGTAATGCTAGAGCAGTTAGACCTCCTGCCATACAAGTAAACAAACTATGCAAATGACCAATAATACTGACATGAAATTGAGATTAACCTGTTTCTCACTTTTGCACCTTCACAGTTTACAGTATCCAGATTCTTTTTCACCTTTTAATTTGGTTCGTATGTCGACTAACCATTCTAGCAAACCACATTGTACACACATGTACCAAAAAGAAATTCTTACTTCTTACGTACCCAAGTTTATGCTACGACCAACGGCTCCAAAAAATCCATTTCCACTTAAAGAGAACATGTTTGACTTCAATTGTTGACTTGACTCATCATCCATGGAAGCATACATAATCCCAGCTCTGAAAATTGGCTCTGCAAAAGTTTAAGTTAACACACCAATGTGGATTGAATGAATTGCTACATCGGTACCATAAACCCCTAATTAAATCAAATATTCTATAACATTGGTCTCCCTAGCCAGACAGCCAGTACAATTTTTTCGAGCCGATTCACAAATTAACAGAACCAAGTGATCGACATATATTACTTGCCTGCTTCTGCATAGCTCCACTACGACCTTGTCAGGCTTCACTGCACGGACAACACGTTCAACCTCCAAAGCAGAGTATTGAGAAACATGAGTGGTTCCAACTAACCAAATCGCCTCTGGCTTTACGAACTCGGTTCTCCATGCGGGGACCGGTCCGAACCGGCTCTTAGTGATCAAGAACAAGCTGAAATCTCTGACCTGGGTGAGTTTTTGCGATTGTGGCTCTCGAGTCATCCAAAATCTCTGACCTGAAATCGAAGTCCGGTGGCGGAGGTTTGATGGCAACCTTGATGGGTCTGAGAGGCTTAGGGGTGATGAAAACTGGGTTGATGTGAAAGATAGTGAAAGTTGAATGAATGGTCTCCATGGATGATGACATTGAATGAGCTCGTCAGCGTTGTTTGGTTGTTTATGTTCCACCGGTCCAAGACTTCAAGGCAAGTAGATAATTTGACCAAAGATGAAAGTCCACTCAGATATGGAAAGTAAGGAACTAACTTTTAACGGTCGCAACTCGCCGTTAAACCCATCTATACCACCGGGATATTTTATCTTTCTATCTCAATTTCTTTGTCAAATCAGGCATTGGCATTATTTCCGAAATACCCCAAAAACCGACCGACCCGACCTGATGGAAAACGAGTGAGAGTCTGAGAGAAGATAGAAACCGAACTAACACCAAAGATATTCGGTTCGAGATCGGTTCCATGCTTAGAACCGACAGACGAAAACCGACCGATTCCTTCCAGACGATCTCGCCTCCAATTCGCCTCTAAAACCCTCGATTCTTATCCTCCACAACTCTCGATTATTTCCTTCTCTCTCAAACCCTTGGTTCTCTTTTTTTGAAATCGGTAAATTTCAGAGTATTGAGGCTAGGCCTGACGACGATGCGCCACCACAATCGATAGAATCGATTTCTCACAGTCGATTTCGATTATAAAGAGAGTCGGTGTAACCGAATCAACCCGACCCAAAATTCGGGTCAACCAAAATTTCGGTTGTGAATATGAGATTTTCGAACAAAGCGGTTCGAAATCGATTTGTGTCATTTTTCGATGGAAAATATTTTGTCCAAATTTATTTTGACACCATCGAATTACTCCATTTATATCATTTTTAATTTGTATTTTTAAAATCGAGACCTCTTAAAATATACTTTACTTTATAACAATCATGTATATAAATTTTTTATCAAATTAGAAATCGTTTGCTTATTAAATTTTGCAAAACGAATAAACGTTTGTTAATGTAATGAAAAATTTCATAATAACCGTCAATTTATTTAATAAAATTAGATACCCAATCGATCTTTGATTTGATTCATTTTTTCTCGAGTTGATCTTCAACTCATGGTTTATAAGATAAATGGTCTTGATTATCAAATTATAATTCGAAATAAATAAGAGTAATTTTAATAGTGGTGTCCAAATTAGTTTGGACCCAAATATTTTCCTTTTTCGACATGAACCTAATATGCTGAGCCCTAGTCAAATGTCATCTTCTTCTGAATATTTAGGAATTTTAAATGGAAATTTTGAACTCGTAGCAGTGAACACCATTTACATTCATGTGTTATTAAGACCATCAAATAGTAAGATTACTACTATCTAAGAGCAACTCCGGCTCTGTCAAAATTCTTGTTGGCACTCCAACGGGAAGAATTGATTGAATTGAACTCCCTCCAACTGATATGCCAAATTCAGGTGGAGCACACATTTACTCTATAACAATTTTGAAGCAAGGAGGCCACTGTTGCGAACCCTGTTCACTCTATTCAGGGCATGCCATACGTGTGAACCACTGTTGCGAAACCTGTTCTGGATAAGATAATCTGCTCTCTCTCTCTCTTTCTCCCTCCCTCCCTCTCTCTGTTTGACTCTCTCACTTCCGATTTGCAATCGCTCGCTCTCCTCTCCGAATCTGCCATCTCTCTGCGTCTCACTGATCAAGGTAACAGCTCATTTCGATCTCCGACTTACTTTCCTAGCCGCGGAAATGGGCGGAAGCCCATGAGAAGAGCCTGCAATAAAACGGATCCAAGCTGAATCCTTCGATAAGAACAATAACCCGGTTTCATTCGGGTTCGGTGCACCCTAAACTTTCAAAATCGAAGAGTTTTTGACCCAAAATACGGGTTGTACAGACTTATCGGATCCAACCCATATTGACTGATAGCCACCCATATCGGGTTCAATCTCTCTCTCTCTCTCAAGGGTCTCTCACGATCCAAACCCCAATTGTTTTTCCCGGGCCACCGATCCGATTCGCGGTCAAACCTTTGTCGTAGAAACCCACTCTCATTTCTCATAAAACAATCTCTGTAAGTCCCAATTTCTCAATTACTATTGACTTTCGTTTTTACTCTTTCTTTTGTGTTTCGATTTATGATTTGGGGGTTTCTTGATGTGTATGTGGTTCATGTTTGGTCACCTGTGGTCTGACCCAGATTGCAAAGTTTGAAACTTCGATGATCACTGAGCTGAATTGTTGAAATCCTGGTCATTTTTATTTATTAGTAGGGAAGATAACCAAGGTTTTAAGTTTTTGCCGAGGAAGTTATGTTTTCTTACTGATTGTTTATGATTGTATGGAGTATCTTAGAGTAGTTGGGGTAACTGGTGAATTGAAAGTCATAAGTTTGAGGCTTCCTCTTGATTTTTGCTTGATCAAGAAGCAGGGCTTGACACTATGATACTGTAAAATAAGATAACAATTTGTGGCTTTTTGCTATAACTTGGATAAGTGGTTTGGTTTTTTACTTAGCTTGAGAAATGAAGACAATGTTTTCCAGCTAAATTCAGATGCGGCGGTTCCGGGAAGGCACTTCGTTTCTTAATTAAGTCTTTGTGTTCAGTTCATGTGGTTCAGTAATTCTGTAATGATGATTGTTGTGATTATATTTTGTTGGATTTGTGTATGTGATCAAATAAGTCAAAATACAATGCATATAAGAGTTACACAACTTACCAGCTATAACTACATGATTCTTGCTACCATGCCTTTTTTTCAAGCAATTGTTGCCATATGCTTCCTTCTGACCTTTGATGCAGGCTGTCAAAGCCATGCCAGATTAATTTGTAAGTAGATGAATAAAATGTGGGACTATCCCTTCACATCAGCAATGTAGTTTACTGATGATACGTTTACTATGCATGATTAGGTGCTTATATACGCATAAATTCTAAGTCTTTTTCGGTCTATTTTGTTTTTGAATTCTTGATAATTGAGTGAGCTACCTTAGTTTTCTTTGATTTGTTTGAACGACTATGATGAAAACCCAGTCACATTTAGATTTGCCTGTGCTTGATATTAGCTGATGGGGTCAATGTTGTGAGTCTTCTCTGGGTTTCTTTGTATAGAGTTTGAAATTTCCTTCTTGAAGCTTGGAAATATTTGTTTTCCCTAAATCAAGATTATCATTGATGTGGCGGCATTGGGTTGAGATGCAGTTACAGTTTTCCCTTTGTTTGTGCCAAACATTTCAAGTTATATCACAATTTTGAAGCATCCTTAGTACTGTTCAAATCCCTGTTCATTTATTAAAAGTGGGACGTTGGAATGACTATCAAGCTAAGGAAGTGAGAGGATGACAGGAAGAGGTGGTTTCTAGAGAAGCCGTTTAGAAAAGAACAAAGAACAACTCCACTTAGTCTCAACGTTTCTTGATTCTTTGTAGATCTGATTCATGAGTTTTATAGTTTGTATGTTGGCTGTATGGTGTTGAATTTATTTAGAGTTTATATGTCCATATTTTTTTTTCAATGTCTAAAACTTTTCCATTGTACATTCGATTTCAAAATTGAGTTAAGTAATTTATGTCAGTTTTGGAAAGATATTTCCGTGTATGATTCGTATATGATTGTGGGTAAAAGAAAATTTATTAAATTGAAATGCATATATAAGTAATGCGTGTATAATTCGTAATTGTGTGGTTTGATAATGAGTGATTTGGTTGCGTATTGATTTTTATTTCAGAGAGAGAAAAGCAACCTTCACCTTCACGTACGGGTTCAAATTCTGTTGTTTTATCGGCCAGAGAAGAACAAGCTTGGCCTTCAGGTATGGGTTCTTTTGATGACTCTCCCTCTTTATTTTCATGTTAAAGAGGATTACTACCGTACATCACCTAGGCATCAACGCTGATGTATTACTGCCCAAATTTACTAAAAGTCATTACTTCATTGATATTTAGAAAGTAAGAGTGCACCTTACAGAAAAATCTAAAAAATCTAAATGAGGTTACAGCAAAACCAACGTAATCAAAGCAGTAAGTGGTTCTTCTTTGATCTTATTGTTATAAAAGGCATATATAAAAGACTAAAACATAATAATGAAACCCGGAGCAAAGAAAAGTTGGGGTTCTTTGATAAACAACGGTGACAACATACCAAATAATTATACAAAAAATATAGTTTACAAAGATATTTTTCAAAATGTATAGTATATATAGCAATAATTAAATCAAATAGGAAGAAAAAGAATGTAAATAAATATAGAACAATTTTTTTGCTGTAAATGAAGAGTTCTTTAGGATTTTGAAAGGAGCTACAATATCTCCTTACTTTTGGTATTTATGTAACTTGCTTGAAAGTTTACATAGTAGATTATAGTTTTATTTTATTTTTGTGATGATTATGTAGAATCTATTTACAAATCTATTTTTATGCCAAACAACAATTAGGCTTCCAAAAAATTTATAACACTTCGTCATAAAACCGCGCCAAGGCGCGGGCACCTACCTAGTAGATAACAAATCCAAACTTGTCTGCCAAATTTAGCAGGTCCAAACTCGTATGTCAAATTCTTTTCTCTCTCCCAATTTTCCTAACTATTGTCTCCAAACACACTTTCCTTTGGTCTCTAACATAGAAGCAAAAGCATATGAATGCTTTCAATGCAGAAGAGCTTTGGATCAATCAAAGCCCTGACGACGAGCATGATCAACTCTCAAGCTAATGATGCGGGTGCGAAGATCTGAGATTTCGGGGTTTGTTATTTGGGGGACTTCTGGGTTTGCTGAGAATGCCAAATTCCTCACCTGAGTTTACGTTTATGGACTCGATCAATTATCGAGTACCAAGATCGTTCTCAATCTGGGTTTTAGAAAAGTAATTGGGAATCAATTCAATCAAGGTTCAACTTTGATTTTTAAATCCTAACTCCAAACACCACGAGGCTAGAGGACAATAAAGAATTGGTGAGGTTTTGGGTCGAATTGATGAAGATGACTTGATCGATCTATAGGTGTTTAACTCTAGAAGAGGTTTATAGATTATTTTGGTTGAGAAAATCTGAAAATTTTGTCGTAAAGAGTAAAGGAGAAAAATCAAGATAAACTAATTAACAATTCTAAAAGGAATAACAGATCCATCGGAGACCAAAAATCACCAAATTCTCAAATATCTAGGCAGCCTTCAAAATTTAAATTTGACAACTATTTTTTTGAAGGAACCATCAAAGATGCTCTAAGAGTAGTCTATTATGTTTGAATTAAACTAGTCATGCGAGTAAAAATGTTTAATTTCTTTAAAGAAAAAAAGTGTTATGACATGTAAATACAAACACTTCGAATGGAGCCACGTTGGGGATGAGATCAGGTATATAGAGTTCGTTTGAGTTGTAAGATGGTGTAGTGGTTGTAGCTAAACTAACATGGGTTCGAGTAGGTCTAGCAAATGGGTGGGTTATGAGACGGGTTGTAATGTGGTGGATCTTAAACGGGTTAAAATTCATTTAACTATTTATTATAACAAATTATACTGATTAGTCTTATGGATTCGCGGATTAATCCACACGGGTCCGTTAAAATCCGTTTGTCAATTTTATTTTCTGTACATTTAATTCTTTTTTGTTATTTTTATCTCAATTTTTTTTCATCATCACACGACTTTGGTCAAGATCGATCAAGTGTGGATCTGGTTGAAAAATCTGTAAATTGAGATTAGATAATGGAGAAAGAGAAATCCACGAATGCAACCACCAAGAACGAGACCATGACAAGCACCACCACGGTAGCAGTCGCGACGTCTATGATGACGACCGCTACCACGTCATCTTGCGATCCGACCGCGACTTGAATCACAGATCTCGCCGCGATCGGTCGCCAACGAAGGACCGCCATGAAAAGTCGCACGAGAGAGAAGTAGCAAAGAGAGGTTCCGGAGCCACCGCAAAGCGGAGCGCGAGTGGTCGGCGAAGGAGGAAGGGGACGTGACGGAGAGACATAAGAGAAAAAAGAGAGAAAAGTGAGACCAGATGTTGTAGCCCATCAACTCGGCCCAAGCCCAACACCTTGGTCCTCCCTTACCTTCTGATCTTCTGCACTGCCTTAGCTGTTTTAGCTATGAACTGCTCTGAACTCTGTTGGTTCTGTTTATGTAGTTGTTGAGCTTGTTTTATTCTCAAGTACTGGAGATATAATCTGTAGTTAGTCTGTAGCTAGTCTTAGCCGTTGGATCAAGTGTCATCTGATCCCAGCATATGGATATATATGCTTGTAATCTCCTTTTGTGAAGACTATGAATGAAATAAACTACTGATTCTCCCTCAAACTCTCTCTTCTCCTCTCCATTTCCTCCTTTGCATTACTGGTACATATCACCAGAAACGACGGCGGCGGCGCGGTGGATTATGATATTGAGGAAGCAAGAGGGCTAGGTTTTCGGATGAGTGTATAGAGAGGAGACGATTCGATGAGAGAGAGAGAATCTAATTTTTGCTGATATTTTTTGTTGTTTGTTCGTGGGTCTAAACAGGATTCATTGAAAAATATGTACCCACCCGTTTATTTGACGGGTTCTTAACGGGTTAATTATTTAAATCCGTTATACTAATTGACGGATTTATGAACGAATTTAAGCGGACGATAATAGACGAATTCACGGATGCACACATATATTGTTAGGTCTAAGTTCGAAACCTAGTGTTGTGAAAATGGTTTCGTTTTTTCAGTTTTCACATATTACACCATATAAATTTATAAAACAAGATTTTTATCCACTTAAATACTACATATGCACCGATGTTATGTGTCTAGTACTCTAGTTAGAGGTACATGTTGTATAGGATCTATGGTTAGTCAATCTTGAAGCTTGTTATTCGATTGATGCTTGTGAAAGACGTTACACAAAAAGGCAGTAGAAGGAGACTAGGATGCCCATATTTTTATCTTGTAAATCCTATATTAGTTATTGATCTCCTTTTAGCCTATAAAAGTGATATCATGGTGGGCTGTGGCCAGCTATAGTACTACCAACAGCTAGATATTCAGAGTTGCCCCTGATTTGATATAGAAGTTGCACTATGAGACAGTTCGGTTCACTCAATTAGTAATCGTGGTGGGTTCTCGATGTAATCGATCTTGCTTAGCCGCCGAACTATGGAGTTTGCTTAATACTTCACTTTTTTTGTGGCTAAAAAACTAAAAGTCAAACCTCGAAACAAAAAACCTCAAGGACAACTAAGGTCAAACAGAACTATAGGAATAGTGCTGTCCCTAAACACTGAATAATATTACTATAAACACACAACTCTCAGCAATACTCTCATAACTACAACATACAAAATAGGTTAATAGCTCCTGAAATCTCTTCATGATTGTGATCATCGCTCAAGAAAAAAACAATATCTTATGGATGACATGAATAAACGAAGTTACACTTCATGATCTCATGATCGTCATATGGTGCGAATTAACAAACAGACGACTTATGCTCCTGATTCATTGAATGGAAGAACTAATAAAACGATTTCTGCTTGGTGGAGAGATTAGAATCCACTAAAATAAGAGATTCTTCATACGAGATCGATAACATGTGCACAGTCCCCCTTTGCGTCTTGTGATCGACAACAATCCGTACAGTAGATAACAAGCAAAACAAATACCAAGTAGGCGAGTGGCGAGCATGATGAATCAAAATTCTAGCTTAAACTATGATTATATGATCCCGATCCCCAACGAGGCAAAAACTAAATCATCTACGATATCTACCACACAAGCAGTCAACCACAGAAGACAATGCACTTACCAAAAATAGAATTAAAAACGAGAGCAAACACAGCTAATTGCTAGCTTTCATATATGCAGCGGTTTATACGTGTTTGATTCGTAGCCTCGCTTCACCATCAACCAAAACTCCAAAAGTGAAATCCATCATCACTAGTCTAATTAATAAACAAATAAAGCCTCCCCTCCGCGACTTTCCCACGCTTCTTCCCCAAACAACAAGAGCATTATAAAAACTTAACCTAACCTCCCACTCTGTAGGGTCAAATTGAACCATATTTAATTTCCTTTTTTTCTCTGTTGTACTCCTTAGTCTTTACTTGCATATAAACTACGTACATGCACCGATAACTACTTTGTCTATGGATGATCCGTATAGCAACGTCCCCAAAAGCGAGCAGCCATCAGACTCCTTCTCCAACTCATCTTACTCTATTCAACTTCCCAACTCCCACTCAAGCTTCTCCAATGTCAATGATCAACTGGTCCTACAGTCCCCGCCGGTATCTTCGCCTAGGAGCAGGCACCCGCTCTACAGAGGAATCCGGTCCCGGAGCGGGAAATGGGTGTCGGAGATTCGGGAGCCACGTAAGTCCACCCGCATATGGCTCGGGACTTATGCGAAGCCCGAGATGGCTGCCGCGGCATACGACGTGGCGGCCATCGCCCTCAAGGGCCCCGACACCGCCCTCAACTTCCCTAATGCTCTGATTACCTACCCGATCCCGGCTTCTTCCGCTGCCAGCGACATAAGGGCCGCTGCGGCAAGGGCAGCCGCGGATAGGATGGGGGGCGGTCAGAGCAGTGGGGTTGAAAATGTGAATAGGGCATCATCGGGTGGCGGTGGAGTGATGACGTCAGAGGGCGGCGGCGGTGGGATGGAGTATGTGGATGAGGAGGCGCTTCTGAACATGCCAAATTTGCTGGCGGACATGGCGGAGGGAATGCTGGTGAGTCCGCCTAGAGATCCGGCAAATGATTCTTCACCGGGAAATTCAGACGGAGGAAGTCTCTGGAGCTATTAATTCGATCAAGAAATTAACACAGTAGCTCTCACTGAAATTGAAGCTTGCCACTTTTTCGAAGTTCAGATCAGAGTCATTCGGATTGAAATTTCGGGTATGTTATATATGTATTCTGATGAATTTTGCATCAATAAGGAGCTATATAGCTAGCTATTAGCTGATTGGCTTTGATTCATTTTGGCTTTGGCTGGAACTTTGTAATTATTTTGTGTCCGCTCCAGTCTGAGTCTGTTTCTTTCTCTGTTTATATTGTAATGGTCGATCGATATGAGCATTATTAGCCTGAAATATGTAGTCAGCTAGCTGCTGCATTATTTGTACTGGTTTTTGCAGCTGGCCGGTTTAATTTCTATTGTTGCGTGTAGAATCCTTTCATAGATTTAAAGCTGCTGTATCTTTTCCATAAATATATATATATATATATATATATCAGTTATCACCTTCATCTCTTCACTATTTGCGGCAGTAGCCATACTATCTCTTATCGATTTAAAGCTGCTTTCTTGCTAGTTGAACATGTGGGATTTGATCGTTTTGCTGCTCCTCTTCATTAACTAAATACAGATCAAGTTTTCTCCTTGATTTTGATCCTATATATGCTCTGCTAATCAACTAATTAGTTTCCCTAGCTAGTTGGTTAGCAACTTAGCAGCATTTCTGGTATTGGGAGGAATTCAAGGTTTTTAGTTTCTGAAAAAGAGAGATTTTTGGCCCAAGATTTAGGGCATAGCTAGCTATAATGTTGATATTTATAGATTTGTATATAAAACTGCTGGTAGGTTGGACTTGTGGATCACCTGGGAAAGAGATGTGAGCTGGAATTGAATAAGTGAAAGTGTGCTCGCTGCATAGTCCTTATATAGAAATATGTTCTTATTACTTACAGAAACATTACATATATATAGCATCATATCAGAAAACAGCTGATAGTTGATACTATATATAGAGCTGAAATGATGTAATTTGCAGCTTCTGTGTGAATCAACTAGTGGCATATCTTATATAAACCATGCCAATAATACTATGAGCCGCCAGAAGCTCTCCGGCCTGTACTCTCCACACACCACTTAAGTATATATTCTTTATATATATATGGCTGGGGTTGGGAGTGCTAGCTAGCTTGCCAATGTCCTAATCAAAGGGTAATTTTCTACTTCATTAATATAACAATTAATTAAACAGGTAAATAGCTAGCTAGATCAATGTTTTCCGAGTCATGAACCAGCTGCAGTAGTTCTTAGTCTTGACAAACACGGATAAATTAAACTGCTTTTTCATCAATAGAAGGCAACACGTACTATAGAACTTTATCTAAATTTTACCAACATATGTGTTTTGAGTATGTAAAACATAAACTCGTTCAATTAAGTTGTTTGTTCGACTTTGGAGTTTGATAGTAAGTACACAAAACACATCACGTGTTTAAGGTAGTTAATTATAGTTTAGTGCTTTGTGAAGACCGAAGACAAAGTTGTCGATCAAGTTCAGAGTGCGTATGCCCTTAATGACCACATTATGTTGTACAAGATTTGCATTGTGGGATAGTGAAGAACAAAAGGTAGAGGCATAATTAATTTCACATAGAAGATAAGAGTCTAGGTGGTTTATATAGAAACAGATCGAGCTAGGCAATTGAACTTTCATCTGAAGTGGTAAATTATAATGTATCATATTACCCGGCCCCTCAGTAAAACAGAAAAAATCTAGCTTCCTATTGTTGTTTTCGTAAATACTTACACGTGGCACATCGGCTCAACCTAATGAAGACCTTCTTCAATTCGGAGCCAAGTGAGACTAGCTAGGGGGCCTAACCTACAAGTGCATGGCAGCTAGCTAGTACCGTACGTATTATGTTATGCATAATGAACAGAACAATACCTAGGTTGGTTGTGACTTGTGAGTTGTGACATGTGAATAGCAGTGGCGCGGATGGAGCTGGTTATTATTTTCATTCTTTTAGGCATAATACGGACAATAATAACATGCTGCCACGTGAAATCTCACTAAGAACCAACATGCTGCCACGTGTCAAACCAAAGTGGCGGGTCCTTTAACTGACTGTCTGAGCGTGGCCTTGTCGTTCTTCCCACACATCCAACCAAAGCGCAGTTACTCTAGATTTTCAAAATTTTTAATTTGTAACTTAATTTCTAATATTAAATTTTAAATTTTAAAAATTAACCTTCTTCAATTTATACATCTAACTCTTACATTAAACTTATTAAAAAATAAATTTAGCCCTCCTCATTATAAAATTATGACTCCGTCCTTGCATTCAATCAAAATTTTAAAAATATTCGAAACTCGTCACCGGGATAGATATTTTCTAAATTGTTGAAATTAATCAAGCTATATATACACACATAATAGACTAATGTAGACTTAAGTCTCTAAACTTTGAAGTTACTATTTTTCATCTTTTTTAATTTATACTCTAATGTAGTCTTTCAATACATCATCATTGACAAAAGAAGATGTGCATTGTTTTCTCTTATGCTCTGTAAATGTGTAAACTCACAAGTCTTGGTCTCTGATGATCGGATAAATAGTTACTTTCGTGTGTGACAAGAACATACTACTCTTAAGATTGTATGAATGAATGTCAAGTTACTGAAGTCAATCCCTATACCTAAATCATTACATATATACTCCATTACTACTCCATTACTCATATATATATATATATATATATATATATACACATATGAAACAGATCGATGATTCGATCAGCTGTCCAAAAACAAAGATGCACAGAAACAAATGCCTGAAAGATCCCTACTTTGTCGGGATACAAGCAAGAGCCAGGACCAGGATCGATGGCAGGTCAACAATTAAAGCTAAAGGTAGTTTCCATCTATCGTTTTCCCTCCATATAAAGCCAAGCAATAAGTTCCAATTACAAGCCCCATCTGCCGAGATCTAATTCAGTATTTCTTCTTTCCGGCTGGCCATTTTTATTGCCCTGAAACGACCGATGGACACACAATCATAATGCCTAGCTATACCAACAATATTGGTTTTCTCCTAATTAACATACATACATTTATAACCACAATGATCTGATCGAGTTGTGTTAATTTCCAATGATGAAACTCGATCTTCCGCTCCTCACATGAGGTATGACTTCTGCTGTTGGATATGGTGATTGGTAAAATTGGAAATCGAATCGGACGAGCTTTCTAGCTAGCTAGGGTTTTCGTTGAGGGGTTTCAATAATTGGATCATCGATTCAGAGGCGGACCGTAGAGGACGCAAACCCAGCGGCCGCCGGGAGAAAGTTTGATTGGACTATGAGATACAAAAACAAACTTTTCTCAATATTTACTCATGCTCTTTCTCCTTCTAGTCTTGTACTAGAGTATTAAATTACTACCAAACGTTGAAACACAAAAAATAAATTTTTATTTATTGTGTCATGACCTTTACTTAATAACTTACAAAATCAGACATCACATACTCATCTCTTACTCCATCTTTTCATCTTCTCATACAAAAAAATACAAATAATAAATAAAGAATAAAAAGTGTCAACAAAATTTGCAAATCAACAAATGTTTATGTGGTATAAAACATTTCATTGCTACTTATATATTTTGAATTTTTTTTTCGCTCACCTAAGTTTCAGACACCAGATCCGCTACTGCATCAATCTGTTGCATTGCCCAACTTGCTTCACAAGGGTTCAAACAGAGGACCACAAACATAAATCACGAGTCAGGTGAGAGTACTGAAATTGCTTCGAATTATGTATGATGATATGAAATGATTGTATTATATATATTAGCTAGTTGTGAAAATATCACCCAACTTACAAGATCGAATGTTGAGAGCTGACCATGTCACCCACTGTAGTACAATATTAACAAGGAATCGAGAAATTTACCTTTAATGCATTGTTAGTACGTTTGTTTTGCTTATTTTAGCGTAATAATCACTCATGCTCAACACTATTGGAGAAGAGATCCGAGGTGACGAAGCTTTATGGTCGCCTCAGAAGTTTTTATGGTTGCCTCGATGAGAGGTGACCAAGCCTTCGTCGCCTGAGATCGGTCTCTTCAATCTTGGGGCGACGAAGGCTACTCAAACTTCGTCACTTCATTCATCTGACGCGACAAATGCAATCTTCGTTGCTTCGTATTAGTGCCGCGAATATAGGAGTTGTCACTCCTTAGTTTGAGCGATCAACATTGGTCAAATTGGGGTGACCAAGGGCAATAACCAAAGGCGACAAAAATTGATTAATCTTCGTCGCTCCACTGGGTGACAGGAAAAAAATATTAAATATTGACATACCAAGTTACGACAGTTCACAATTTCAACGCACAATATATGATAAACGAACTCATTCAACCACAAATCAAGTCATACAGAAAAATAAACCACAAATCAAAACGTACACAGTTTATACAAACCCTAACTACTATTGTTCACAAAGTAGGCTCATGGTCGAGTACGGCGTTGCAGCTGGATTGCGTGCCAGGAGCGGGTGGAGGAATTGGAGCTTGTTGACTCCTAGCTTGGATCGATCGTATGAGGGCCTCCATTTGTTGCACCCTTTGGGCGAGCGCATTATAATCATCTCTGGATTTGCGTGCCTCCTCTTTGGCTTCAGCGACCTCCCTTATCAGGGATTGGGTTTCCTCTACATTGCCGGTCACCCGGGCCCCTCCTCTGGGTTTGGGGTCGCGTGTGACTGTGCGCCCCATCTCTGTCACGTCGGACGAGAAAAAATAAATATGTTTGAATAGTACACAAAAAACAAGCAAAACGTAAATCGAGTTAAACGACCACAAGTTTTATAGTATTACCTCTTATAGAGGTCTGGGGCCTTGAACCCACATCTTCCTCTATGATATTTATTTGTGTATCAAGAGGAAGAGGATGGTCTCGGGAAATCACATCGCCCTCATTGTCACCCACTGCACTATCTTGTTGCGACAAGATTTCGTCGAGCCTTCGCTTCACTGCCGACTGCTCAATTAAAATATATTAATTAAATAATATTATAATATGGTAAACAAAAATAATTGTAATAACGTAACGTAACATATTTTCGCTCACCACTTTCTCAGCCGCATTCTTGTCCGGCTGGTATACGTCAATCCAAGTATGGACGGCTGGCGCTTTATAACCCTCATTCTCCAACACCTCGCTTCGGTATGAGAGTGCGATGGATCCCAAATGGTGGTTGAGCTGCTGCTCCTTGTTCTTGTTTCTGTTTCCTCGATTCCGTTCGCACAATTTCTGCCACACAAAATAATTATTTAAAAAAAAGAATAGATAAACATGTAAATTTTAAATCGTTGGCGAAAAACTGTGCGGATAGTTTATGAAGCTTACCAGGTAAGCAGGGTCTTCGAAGTGGCCTTTTAACCACGCCCATTCTTTTTCCTTCCCTAGGAACTCGGCAGGAGTCTCCTAGCTGACGTGGAGATAATGCTGATGGCAATCATGCTTCCAGTCCTTGTAGATTGTTTGCACCATAGCATCTATAAACTTCCACATCTCCACATCGGTCGCCGGGATGTCATAGTTCGTCTAGCACAAAAATTTAAAATGTGTTAATTAAAAGTTATAATTACATAAATCGTAAAGTAACAAACTAAGCTAAGCGCAGTAAGTATACCTCAATACCGGTATTGACGACGTCGCGTTGTACATCGCTAAGTGACAAAAGGCTAAGCGCAACCATTGGAACTTTGCCGCGTATGATGCTACCAATGTCTCGGGACATCAGACTTCTAAACTCTCTCGTCGCAGGCCCCCGATGCCTCGTAGAGTAAGCCACCTGTAGTCGTTTATTATTGTTCAGCCGGACGAGGTACTCAGTCTTTGTCCCAACAACGACCCCGCGCTGCATTGTCGTTGCGTTTCCAGTTGCCAAGTCCACCATGTCTGAGGCGATAGTGGCGTCGCTGTTTTCCACTAATGGAATGGTGTCCTCAAGCATTGGGGCTGGCGTGAAACCCCCTAAACCCTCTGAATGATGCTGCGACAGGGTCCCTGATTGTCCCGTGGGGCAGCCCGACACGGATGGACCCGCTCCGCTCGTTGCTTGCCCGGCCGCCGCTGCCACCGCCGCTGCCGTCACCACTTCACGACACTGGAGCGCCGCTTTCCTCTTTTGGTGACTTGTACTTCCGGGGGCCATTATGTTAAAACATTAAAAAAATGTTCATGTAATACCGAAATGAACATATACCAAAAATAAAGCAACGTATTCCAAAGACATACCGAAATCTGTATTTATATCGAAATCAAAGCAGCACATATCAAACATGCCTATCTATTTCAATATCACAATCATGCTCGAATATTTGTACTCCGCAATACTAATCATACTACATAGAATACGTTCACACTCGAAATTCATAACCACCACACTAATCAAACAATACATAATCCATAGCTCACATTGCCACACGAACGAGTATACAAACTTAGGTCGATACCAATATTTACCTCATCATGCATCACAAATTCAAACCAACAAGCATATTTGCATCACACAACCATCACATATGCATCACATAAGCACCACAATACATAAAAATAGTAAAGCCCCAAAATTTACCTCATTATGCTATTAAAGTATGCACGCACTAGAACAAATAACACTTCCCTAAATCACCACAAGAAGCCACACATTTAGAATAGATATTTCATATATATTATCTGCTGCTGAAGTACAACATACCATCCAAAAAATAGAACAAGCCTTGAGAGACATTGTATCTACCTAAATATAAGTATAACTTTTTCGACCCGATTAATAATCAAGTGAAATTGAAGAGCAAACAAAACATGCGGAGCATAAACAACAAAAATAACCACTGCACAAACTGGGCAAGGGCACAGAAACTGCCGCGGCTCGAAACAATAACCAAGCCTTCTTTACCCATCATGCTCTAGGTTGTCATCATAGTTCAATCTGAGAAGACGTAGCTCAGAGAAGAGTAAATACCCTCACTAAATTGTCTCATCACATAGTATACACCAAAACATAAAAACAGTAAAGCCCCAAAATTAAAGCATTATGGCCGGAGTTGATTTCCAGACAGCCGGACTAGAAGTTATATACTACCTCGATGCAATAGAACGAAAATGAAGGAAGGAAAAGGATTCCCGGAGTCGAAGTGACCGCCGCTGGAGTAGAAGTGGCCGCCGCTCGAATTTCACCGGAGTTGGTCTCGGGTCTCGAAGTGACCGAGGAAGAGGATGAGATTTTCACGACGGGGAGGGTTGAATTAGGGTTAAGAGGCAGGGCAATTGGGGTTTAGGGGAGATGAATTAGGCCTTAGGGATTCGATGATGAGATTTGGGGGCGGAGGTGGAGGAGAAATGAAGAAGAAAGCAATCATGAAGAATGAGAAGAAATCGTTTGTGTTATAGAATTATAATAGAATTGAGGTGAGGAAGATTGCTTCATTCGTCGCTTCAATACAATTAAGCAACGAAGATTGATTACTTCGTCACTTCAATACAATTCAGCGATGAAGATTGCTTACTTTGTCTCTTCAATACAATTCAACGACGAAGATTGCTTACTTCGTCACTGCAATACAATGCAGCGATGAAGATTGGTTACTTTGTCCCTTCAATACCTTGACGCGACGTATATTGATTCCTTCGTCGCTTAAATACATTGACGCGACGAAGATTGATTACTTCATCGCTTTAAAGGATATGAAGCGACGAAGGTTTTGTTCATAGGGTTACCTTGGGGATCCATACTTGGTCGCCTCATTGACTAATAACCGCAACCGAAGCGACGAATATTGCTATCTTTGCGCTTCAAGGTCAACCTAAAATTGCTACAACATTAAATTAGGTTTCAAATAGAGGTTTCTATCATCATTCATACTATATTAAAGTAAAAATTTAGGATGTATGAGCCAAACAAAAACAAAAAATAGAAATAATGTTTTCAAAATAAATAATGTTTACTTAGATCCTTTAAGAATGCTTTAAAACAAATACGAATTTAGTTTTGTAATTCATAATAATATTAGTTTAGTCTTCGTCTGCGTCTTCGTCTTCGTCCTTGTCCTCGTCCTCATCTTCGTCTTCGTCTTCGTCCTCGTCCTCGTCCTCGTCTTCATCTTCGTCTTCGTCTTCGTCTTCTTCTTCTTCATCATCCAAAAGTAGTTGAAGATCTTGGTAAAATTGTATCACCGTGGGAGTGTCCTCTTGGTAAGGCTTGAATATATGATCTCCTGTACCCGGCCTTTTTTTCATCTATGGCAAGTACTTCAGCACTGTAGACATTGCGGTGCGACATTTCTTGTACTACATTCCAAGTACCACTGGCCTTTGGATCGTCCATGAAGAATACTTGTTTTGCTTTGGTTGCAATAATGAAGGGAGAATCGTCATAGTAACTGTTGTTTGTATCCACTGATATTAGTCCATGATCTATTAAAACGGTGTCAAGATCATCCTCGTTGTCGGAGTTGTGCCATGTGCACTTAAACAACACCACTGGCATACGACTTGCATATAATACTTCGACAACGTAGTTAACATGGCCGTAGAACTTGGATGAACCCATGTCTATCATGACACCGCTGTTTTGAGTCACGGTTCTTTGATCCCTACCAAACGAGGTGAACTTGACACCGTTCACATAACACGACTTATAAACCCGAAATTGCTGAGGTCGTTGGGCTAATGACTTTATTCCTGCAACCAAGCTCTGGTCCAAATTTTTATCCTTAAGAGACACCTGAGAGATAAGTGTTAGATAAGTGAAAGATAAGTGTTATAAACTATCAAAGAACCTTACAACAATTAATTGTTGGATGTACCCATGTTAAGAACCATAGAAGAAAAATCCTCCGACGACGAAGCTCGTCGAAATCTTCACCATTTTTAGCCTTGAACCTTCTGAGATGTTCTTCTAGGTAAGGTTTAACTTCATCTGTTTCCACCAAGACTTGCCAGTGAGCCTCAGCAGTCTCTGCCTCAGTCAACCTGAACTGGCAAAGAGTCTCGATAATATCTGGCCTTACTAAGAGTGAAACACAGCTGATATTCCACTCTGAGGATGTGTCAATATCCTCGTGGTCATTCTGTCTGATATAAGACTTACGTGTGACGACCCGAACCAGAATTGGTATAGTAATCGGCTTAATCTGCGAGTTTCACGAGTAATTGAGGTTTATCGTAATTAATCGGATATGCGACTTAGTTCACTACTTAATTTTCGGACACAAATTTGATTTGGGTTTGTTAGTGGGAAATGTAGAGAATCTGATTTCGAGTCCGTATGAGCTTTCCGAGGATTTTTCTGATAATCGAGGAATATAAAAAGAATATTTGAAATTATCGTCGAGTTAGTCGTGTTTATCCGTTTGAGTTTGAGTTATCCGAATGTGGATAGAGTTTATTCGCGACGTATAAATAGCCGAATAGTCATAAAATTATCAAAAAGTTTGAAAAATGGGCTGTTTGACCGAGTTGACCAGAACTGGGCCGAGTTGACCGAGTCAACCCGTGTTGACTCACTGAGTTGTGACTCACCGTCGTGGTGGCTGCCGGGAATCGGCACGATTGCCGAAAATAAATGTAGGAAATTGAAGCTTAGGATCTATGTATTATGATGTATGGTGGAGTTTTTGGGTTGAAATTTTGAATGTGAAATGGAGGAATTTTGGGGGCGACGGAAGGCGGTGCTCCGGCCATGGTGGAGGCCGGGGTTTGGGGGGGGAAGGCTTGGTGGACCACGGCGAAGCGTTTGGGAGTGATTTGGTGGACCGCCGTGCATCGTGGCCGGAGTTCCGGTGATGGACCGATCGCCGGCTGGTTTGAAATCCATGGAGGTTTCGAGCGGTTTTTCAGTGAACCACGGTGGAATTGAAGGATGATGTAGTTGAGGAAAGTATTGGGCTTGAGGAGGACTTGAATTCTGGGCTTTCCCCGCCGGAAAATCTCTCCGGTGACGGTGCTCTGCCGCGGGCGGCGGCGGTCAACGACGGAGCTCCGACGACGCGTTGACTTTTTGGATTTTGGAAAGTTTTATACCGTTTTACTCGTAAACGCACCCAAATTGTCGCCTTGAGGTTTTCGAGTTGATTTGGGTGGTGGATTTTATGTCGAGGGTTTATGTGGAGTGTATATGAGATTTTCGACGATTTTCTTGATATCCGAGTTATATATTTCCGGAAATTGTTGGTTTCCGAGGTGTGGTTCAGAGTATTGAATTGTGATTTTGATCAGTGATATTTTGTGATTATTCAAGGGATCGAGATCGTACGCTTGGCGAGAGATCTTCCGCAGGATCTCGGGATTAGGGCGTTTGCGCGCTGTGCTTGTCTGTGAGTGGACATTTCTTTTCACTGATTGGTTGCGAGTCTTTTATATACATTTTGCGAGCATGAGCATGCATATGCGATTATGATTTATACGAGCATGTGCTTTACGATTATGCATTTACGAATATGCATCGACGAATATGCTTATTTAATTATGTATTCTGAATATGCATCTACATTATGCTTTATACATTTGCATGAAACTATTTATGGTTTGGTTTACACAAAATATAGTCTTAGTATATGTGATTGTATCGATACACTTAGCATCCCAGCTGATCCCTGAGGATGTTTACCAGGGGGGATTGTTACCCTGTGCCGAAGTATTTCCGAATGGGAACCGACTTTTGTTCCTTATGCCGATGTATTTCCGAGTGGGAACAGATACCCTGACCTGAGGCCTTTCAGGCTAGAATCACGTGTGGGTCTGGGATCCCGTGATTCGGACTGTACTAGCGCGGATGTGTGCATAAGCGACCCCGCGGGATTTTCGATGCATGCCCTGTACGCGTGAGGAGTTAAAGTCTCCCTCATGTACCATATTATTTTCATGCATTTAGACTTGCATATGTTTTTATAACATATATTATTCGGCGAAAGACATTTATTTTTCGTCCACTCACTCTAACTATTTATATGTCTTTCCCTGGGGTCTTTGTTTTCAATGTCCAGTTTGCAGTTCGGAATCTGGTGTCGTACGTCGCAGTTGGAGGATTAGTATTCGAGCTGCTTTTCTTTCTCAGTAGGTTTCTTGTTTAGCCTACTACTATATATTTATGTATATATATACTAGAGGTCGCTCTGAATACTCTGATGTTTATATTTTCATATGATTTTCCCGGATTTCTGTAAAGTTACAATTTTGCTTATTACTTTATATTATGATATGTTTTTGAGAAATCCGGATGGGATTGATGCCCACAGTTTGACTTTTGTGGAATAGGATGAAGTGTATTTTCGTGTGTAGGTTAATGGTAACTTCACGATATAGTGAAGCTCTGCCGAAATTTCAATGGTTTTTGAAAGTTCCTATTTTCAGAAGAGGTTTGATTCCGGTTTAGGAAACTAAATCAGGGTTGGGTCCTTTCAGCTTGGTATCAGAGAATTAGGTTTTAGGTTCTGTAGACTTATGTAGTTGTGATGCTAAGGGTATTTGAAAATGTACATCATGTCTGGAGTGATGACCCGACTGGCCAGCGGTTACTCATCTGTGCTTCGGGTGTTGTATGTTTTCAAATGTCTGAAGTTTCATGATTATGTTCCTTGTGCTTTGTGACTAATGCTTTTCTCTTATCATTAGGATGCCTCCTAGACATGGTTCCCGTGTCAATAGGGATGTGGATCCTAAAGAGGATCGCCAGACACACGACTTGCTTATGCGAGTATTGCGTTTGGAGGAGCGTTTTGACCCTATGGTCAAAGCTCGAACTGCTGGAGCGACTGTTTTCTCGGGTTTAGCTGATCCAGAGAAATGTGAGGCTTGGTTGGTTCAGGTTGAACGAGTTTTTGAGCGTCTGCGTTTTACTCTTGGGCAGATGACAGTGGCAGCGGTTGGTTTGCTTGAGTCTGATGCATACTTCTGGTGGGATAGCACTGATAGGGTTCCGGTTGATACTCCATGGACATTGTTCAGAGATTTGTTTATGTGAAGGTATTTCAACTAGGCTACACAGCAGCGGAAGTATAAGGAGTTCACCAACTTGAGACAGGGTAGCATGTCAGTACTTGAGTACCGGGACAGATTTACTCGTTTATCTCGGTTTGCTCGTGACATGGTGGCCTCAAAGGAAGCCAAGTGCTGGAGATTTAAGTTGGGCTTGAACCTGAACATCAAGGGAACATTGACTACGATGCCTCGGAACAACTTTGATGAGTTTGTGAGTGTTGTACTCCGAGGCGAGGATATAGAGAAGGAAAGACAGATGAGATTCCAGTCTCGAAGATTCGAGCAGGGTGGACCGAGTCGGGGACCTTCCAAGAGGCTGAGTTCTGGCACTTCGGGATCGGCATCATCATCTGGCAGTGGACCATATAGACAATAAGCTAGTACGGCTAGACAGAGACAGAGATGGAGGATGGATCGACCACAGAGACCACAGTCCAGTGGGAGTTCTAGCGGATGCAGCTATCCTCGACGTACCGGTGGCACTTTTGCTTTACCAAGGGAGTATTCATTGTGCAATCTTTGCAATAGGCACCACTTTGGTCTTTGTCAGTGAGGCCCTACCGTTTGTTATCGTTGTGGCCAGGAGGGTCACTTTGCAAGGGAATATTCCCAGCCTACTGGTGTTGGTGGGCAGGCAGCCCAGAGTTCAGGAGGAGATCGAGGTACTACTTCTGGAGCTCGACCAGTACAGTCTTCTGGATAGGGCGGACAACAGAGTCACCACCAGCATGGATGACCAGCTGGACATGCCAGGGTTCATGCCATGTCATTGCGTGAGGGTAGAGCTTCACCGGAGGTTGTTATTTGTACGTTTCATGTTTTTGGTTATCCAGTACTTACTTTGCTAGATCCAGGTGCTACACATTCATTCATATCATATAGATTGTCATCTTTAGCTACTATGCCTGCATCTCCACTTCTTGGGTTATGGAGGTTGTTGTATCCATCCGGTGAGGTTGTGAGTATTGGTTGGGTGTATAGGGATTGTGAGATCTTTGTTAGAGGTTATGGTTTAGCCGCGAATTTGTTGTTGTTGGATATTGTCGATTTTGATGTGATTTTGGGTATGGACTTCTTAGAGACACATTGGGCTATGTTTGACTGTCACAAGAAGGAGGTAGTGTTTCGACATCCAGGTTTCCTAGAGATATTGTTTCGCGGTGAGAAGAATACTTCATGCCATGTGTGATTTCAGCGATGAAGGCTGAGCGGATGATGAAGAAGGGTTGTGTTGCATACTTAGCTCATGTTGTGGATACAAAGGCTGCGGTACTAGACATTGGTAACATTGAGGTTGTTTCCGAGTTTCTAGATGTATTTTCGGAGGAGTTACTAGGTGTTCCTCCAATTCGAGAAATCGATTTCACTATTGAGCTTTTACCAGGCACTGGACCTATATCTCAGGCACCTTATCGTATGGCTCCAGCGGAGTTGAAAGAGTTACTGATTCAACTTCAAGAGTTCCTGGAGAAAGATTTCATACGGCCCAGTATATCACCATGGGGTGCTCCTATATTATTTGTGAGAAAGAAGGATGGTTCCATGTTGCTGTGTATTGATTACCGGAAGCTGAATCAGGTCACCGTAAAGAACAAGAATCCGTTGCCGCAGATTGATGATTTGTTTGATCAGCTCAAGGGAGCTTCAGTCTTTTCGAAGATTGATCTCAAGTCTGGATACCATCAGTTGAGGATCAGAGAGTCAGATGTGCCCAAGACAGCTGTCAGATCACGGTACGGGCATTATGAGTTCTTGGTTATGCCGTTTGGGTTTACCAATGCCCCTGCAGCTTTCATGGATTTGATGAATCGGGTGTTCAGGAGATTCCTGGACAAGTTTGTGATCGTGTTCATCGACGACATTTTGATTTATTCCAGGAGTGTTTTGCGGACTTTGCGAGATAATCTGCGGACTTTGCGAGATAATCAGTTGTTTGCGAAGTTCAGCAAGTGTGAGTTTTAGTTAAATAGTGTGAAGTTTTTAGGTCACGTGATATCTGCCGAGGGAGTCAGCGTGGATCCTGACAAGATTGAAGCCGTGTTGAATTGGAGTAGACCTACTACCGTACCAGAGATCAGGAGTTTCTTGGGTTTGGCAGGTTACTATCGGCGCTTTATGCAGGATTTTTTTGGATTGCTGCTCCACTTACCAGATTGACAAAGAAATGCATCAAGTTCGAGTGGTCTGATGCATGTGAGGAGAGTTACTTGCTCTTGAACGAAAAGTTGACTACTGCACCGGTTCTGACCCTACCTGATGATAGTCGGGAGTTTGTGGTTTACAGCGATGCATCGAAATTAGGTCTTGGTTGTGTCTTGATGCAGCATGGCAGAGTGGTGGCTTACAGTTCCAGACAGTTGAAACTACATGAAGTCAACTATCCTACGCATGATTTGGAGTTGGCTGCCATTGTATTAGCTTTGAAGAGTTGGAGACACTATTTGTATGGAGCTCAGTGCAAGATATATACAGATCACAAGAGTCTCACTTATTTGCGCACGCAGCCAGATTTAAACATGAGAGAACGTAGATGGATGGAGTTCATCAATGACTATGATTGCACATTTGAGTATCATCCAGGGAAGGCTAATGTTGTTGCTGATGCACTCAGTCGGAAATCTGGAGCTGAATTATTTCATGTGTGTATGGCCAGAGTTTCCATGTTAGCAGAGTTACGAGCTACGGGAGCTGAGTTTGAGTGGGATGATGATGGAGCCTTGTTGGCTAGCTTTCAGGTTCGACCGGTATTGGTTGATTAGGTCTGTGAAGCTCAGGACGCGGATTCCTATCTGTTGGATAAGAAGACCATGATTCGGAATGGTGTGCCAACAGAGTTTCAGTTGAGTGATGATGGTACATTGCTGTTCAGAGGCAGACTTTGTGTACCCAGAGATGAGGCTTTAAAGAAGGAGATCTTAGATGAAGCCCATTGTTCTGCTTATGCGATGCATCCAGGCGGTACAAAGATGTTTCGTACACTTCGAGCCTATTACTGGTGGCGAAATATGAAGAGGGAAATTGCAGCCTATGTGAGCAGATGCCTCATTTGTCAGCAGGTGAAGGCAGAGAGACAAAAACCTGCAGGAAAGATATCAATGGCTTCACAACGTTTCCTGGCAGGAACCCTCTGATAACCACTGGAAGAAGACGTTGAAGCAATACATGGCAATCATGCGTCTTCAATGCATAAAACTGTGACGGGAAACTCACTTTCATCTTACTTCTCAAACTACCTGCATAACCCAGAGGATACTTAACATCCCAGAACCACTCGAACACATCTTTTAGAGCATCATTTTTAACTAAAAAGGGTGCATGAGGAACCTTCACCCTTCCCTCGTCACCCTCTCTTTGCCACTGGTTTTTTCGCACATTCCTTTTGTTTAAAGCAGCGCGAGCTTTTGGACCATCCTTAGACTTCTTATCAATCGCAAAAATGGTTCCAAGGATATTGTCACACAATTTTTTTTTCAATTTGCGTGACATCTAAGCAATGTCTGATCTTCAATGAAGACCAATAAGGCAGCTTCCAAAATATGTTTTCGTGAGTCCAACACTGTCTGTTATTCGGATTGTATGGCACCTTCAAGTCGTCATGTTGGCTAAGAATGGGGTAAGGGTGTGACCTAACGTCCTCCAAAATTTCATCTCCACTCTTCGAAACGGGTCTTCTGCCAAACTCCACTTTCTCGTTAAATGCCTTACTCAATTGCCAAGGGTGGTCTTGGTGGAGCCATTTTCGATGACTTTCATAAACTATCCTCCCACATATATGCTATGAAGTTAGCTCATATAGACAAATTGGACATGCCTTGTACCCTTTCACCATTGACCCCGCAAGCATCCCTAAACCAAGAAAGTCGCTGATAGTCCACATCACTGTTGCCTTCATCAAGAATACCTCATTGTCTACTCGATCAAAAGTATGGACTCCAATGACACATAAATGTATTAGATCCTCGATCATTGGCTCCATGAGTACACTAAGGCACTTTCCAGAAGATTTAGGGCCCGGAAGCAACACCGATAACATGTTATATTTCTTCTTCATGCACATTGACGGTGGTAGATTGTACGACATCACAACAACGGGCCATGTACTATGCAATGTTCCCATTGTTTCGAATGGATTGAATCCGTTGGTTGCAACTCCAAGGCGCACATTTCTGCAGTCCCGTGTGAAACCTGGAAAAGTTCTATCAAAATATTGAAAAGCTTCTCTATCAGCTGGGTGGCTGAGGCTGCTAGCCACGTATATCCGCTCCCCAACCCATCGCATATGCTTGGCAGTGTGTGAGGACATAAACAAACGCTTCAATCTTGGTGTCAGAGGGAAGTTATGAATCATTTTTTTGGGAATGTCATCCGTATATGGCTTATATCTTTCAGAATTACACACTGGACAAATCCTCTCGTTTACAAGTGCCCCTCTGAACAACACACAATTGAACTCACACGCATCAATTTTTTCATAACCGAGTGAAAGATCACTCAAGATTTTTTTAATTCTCGAGTATGAACAGGGGAATGCGTGCCCTTTGGGTAAAAGTTTATTAATGTAAATACATAAAGAGTCAACACTTGTGTCCGACCATCTATTTTCATTTTTCATTTCCATTGCATCTAAGATGGCACTCAAAACAGTTTCCTCACTGCCTTCATATAATGGGGTTTATGACTCCTTCAATAATTTATCGTACTTTTCATAATCATCGTTTACCATGTCATTGAAGTTCATGGCAGAATTATCTTCCACAAATTGTTGGGGTGCATCTGCATGGTATCCAGGATAATACGGATATGCATCATGTAGAATCTCCAACTGCGGGTTCACTGAAGGACCGACACCACTAGAAGGACCGACTCTTTCTTGAAGCCACTGTCTTCGTTGACTGAGCATTGTCGGTTCACTTGAAACTTCCCTGTGAAGGTGCCAGACAGTATACTCCGAATTCAAACCACTATATGACAAGTAATGATATATGGTATCCATAGTAACCTTAAACAGACCGTTCTTACAACCTTTGCAAGGGCAGAAGTGATAATCAGCTCCGTTACTATGTCGCCAGGAAAAATTCATAAACTCGAAGATACCTGTGATGTACCTTGGATCAGCATGAGGATATGTCATCCAAGTTTTGTCTGTGTGTCCTTCCATGTTTCCTGTCAACATAAATAATCAATATGAACAACGTTACCACGCCATAGTTACGATTCAACCAAAACCTGCCCCCACACTTCTTCGGTTTATGCCTCCGGGTTGGGTCATATCCCCTTCAGGGGAACACGACATTTGTCAACCCTCTTCACCCATGCGTTTCAGCTCCAGTTTAGGAAAATTTCGACAGCATCTCCCTACAGTTCCCTGAGTGCACACATATTTAAAAACCTAACTTGCACTCGGGGAACATTGAAAGAAGACACTGTCGAAACCATATCCCAAAACTGAAGCTGAAACCACATGAATAGCAAAATGATCAACAAAGTCATGTTCACCTAAAGTGTCAAAAAATGGGACAATTCGAGAATCAACAACTCAACTCGATCAACTAGATGAGTTGTTGATTCTCAAACGGGAGTTCTAAGTTGATAAACACCACAATTATATTTAACCATACACTCAATTTCATGATTAACCCTAATAACATCACTAATTGATACCAATACACCTAATCTACACTAATCAACACACATTTCACTAAATATAACCAAAGTTCAAACATTATTTATGAACCCATAACATGATTTATCACAATTCAATGATTCAAACACTAAAACTACAACATAAGACCAAATTCAATTCAACTTCAAAAATTTCACATAAACTTTATTTTCACTTCTAAATTAACATGTATTATGGTCATAAAGAGGGTTAAAGAGATACAAATCAAACTAACCTTACTTAAGAATCAAATGAATGGCAAGAACAACCTTCTTTCTCAATTTCCTCAAATTTCTCCCAAAATCGCACAAGAACAGCTCCAGAACGCGAATGAACTATTTTCCCAAAATTTCAACTTTATGAAGGGTTTGACTTTAAGAAGGAGAGCAAATTCAGTTTAAAAAAATTGGGGCGATGAAAATTGATCAATCTTCGTCGCCTCAGTTCTCTTTGAGGCGACCAAGAATATCTTCGTTGCTTAGGATGTAAAAAAGTGGTCGCCTCAGGGGATTGAAGCGACGAAAATCAGTCTTCGTCGCCTCAGTGAAGTTGAAGCGATGTAGGTCATTTCTAAGACTATGATTTCATTCTTCGTCGCTTCATTTAAATTGGAGCGACGAAGAAACGTAACTTCGTCGCTTGGAAACTCTCCTCCAATAGTGCAAGATCATGATCATGCAAGGTGAATGATCAATGTATAATGTATTGTACATATTGTGACTCTTGTCTGCTTTCTGTTTCTCAAATGGGAAGGGTATTCTATGTGCATCTCTTGCAAATCATAATTATATATATATAGGAATATGTGAAAGCTTTACATACTGACCCCTTCTCTTCGATCTACAATATCACTTTCCCTTTTCATCATTCTGAGCCAAAGTTTTCCAGACATTATATGCAATAATTTTGCCTTAAGATTTAGGACATCCCATGATTTCAAAGCTCGATCGCTGCTCCCGACAGAGTTTGATAAGTACTTTGATAAATCGATCTATATATTATCGAAAAAGGGTAGAAAGAAGGATTAGTATGGTAGAACTGTGGAGTGTGGATTCAACATGCATGTCTTGTTGTATAGTTTTCATATGCTCAAAGAAGGACAATGTATGTAGTCCAAGACGGTGCAGACGTACTCTAGAGTTATTACACCTGACGGATATGATTTTTCGTCATTTTGTATTGGCCTATTGGGTATACATTAGCTTCTGAGAATCGAAGCAGCAACATACTGGCCGCAACGCGCTCGACTTACCTCGCTAGTTAGCTATTTGCAGACATTGCAGCGAGGAGGTACAAGGTCATGCATTAGCAAACGGTGGTGGTGGACCATGTAAGTTGCTGACATTCTTGTCTTTGTGAATCCTCCCAAAAAAAACTGCACGGATATCCATCAATTTTAGGTAATACTATAAAACATGTGGTCGTTTATCTCGATTTACGTTTTACTCGCTTTTCGTGTACTATTCAAACATATTTGATTCTTCTTGTTCGACGTAACAGGGGTGGGGCGCGCAGTCACATGCGACCCCAAACCCAGAGGAAGGGCCCGGGTGACCGGCAATTTAGAGGAAACCCAATCCCTGAAAAGAGAGGTTGTAGAAGCCAACGAGGAGACGCGCAAATCCAGAGAGGATTATAATGCGTTTGCCTAAAATGTGCAACAAATGGAGGCCCTCATGCGATCGATCCAAACTGAGAGTCAACAAGCTCCAGTTCCTCCACCCGCTCCTGGCACGCAATCCAGCTGCAACGCCGTCTCCGACCATGAGTCTACTTTATGAACAATAGTCATTAGGGTTTGTATAAACTGTGTACGTTTTTATTTGTGGTTTATTTTTCTGTATGACTTGATTTGTGGTTGAATGAGTTCGTTTATAATATATTGTGCGTTAAATTGTGAACTGTTGTAACTTGGTACGTCAATATTTAATTATTTTTTTCTCTGTCACCCAATGGAGCGACGAAGATTGATCAGTTAAAATGAGGTGACGAAAATTGATCAATGTTCGTCACCTCATTTTAACTGAAGCGACGAAGATTGATCAATCTTCGTCGCCTTTGGTTGCTGCCCTTGGTCGCCTCAATTTGATCAATGTTGGTCGCTCAAACTAAGGAGCGACAACTCCTATATTCGCGACACTAATACGAAGCAACGAAGATTGCATTTGTCGCGTTAGATGAATGAAGCGACGAAGTTTGATTAGCCTTCGTCGCCCCAAGATTGAAGAGACCGATCTCAAGCGACGTGGCGTTGGCAACGAAAGCTTCGCTTGAGATCTCTTCTCCAATAGTGTGTGTAATTATTGACATAGCCCCAGCCATTACATACCGAGGGTTAAAACAGCAAACACAACAAAAGTATAGTAGTGGATGCAGCATATATCAGCAGCATGCAGTTTGAACGCTGCAATATATAACTCAGCCTATTAAATAGATCTCAAATTATATGTTGAAAGTTATGTCTACTTGGCAAGCTGCAATCTCAGACTAGGGTGGGTCAAAAGTGTACCATAACCTGCAACGAAGGAATCTATAAACATGCATATACAATATGGCTCTGTATTCATTAGACCGCAATTGCAACAGTGAAATATATGGCAGTAGTACTCAATCAAGATGAAATTTCTCTCAAGGGGTGAAAAGTTCCCTATGAAATTTCGGATGACGATATCTCCATAAATTCATTCCAATAACCCCGATGAGAGAGAGTAGGGCTCAAATTAAAGTGCAAACTTGATCAAAGCATTTAGTTAAAAAAAAATATGAGTAGTCCCGGAAGCTTTAAGCCGCCCCACGGCTCCCGCCCCACTCAAAATGCTCTAATCTCTGTTGACAAGTATTATTGTAGATATTCTAGTTTCTTATTGTAATTAGAACTGATTCATTGTTTATTGTAGATATTCTTTCCTATTATGAATCTGTATTGTAAAGCTGTATAAATACCCAATTTAGGAATGAATGAAAGTATTGTATTCTACCCTAAACACTTTATGTCTATACTTTTTTACTTAGTATCAGAGCGGGTCATTTCCAATCACCTCCCGAGCCCAGTGGGGTAGAATTGAATTCGACATTCGAAAAACTGTTGCGTTGACTCCTACTGACTTAATTGGGCTTTCGAAAAACTATTGAGTTGGCTCCAGTGGATTTCTAACCAAGATTTTGATATGAATTTCGGACTTGGTTTCACGTGCTAACCTCGTACTTAGGTTGCACGTGAGGGGGCGTGTTGGGTTGGAGATCCCACATCAAAATATGACAATATTAAATATAACTTAAATGTTGTTGGACTATTCTTAATTGTAACGATGTCTTTTGTGGATAAAACCCAACACCTTAAAGGTGATTAAGTTGAGATAATATCGATACAATTTAGACTCCATGTGCCACGCTTGTCGCTGTTCAACTACCTCCAAATTTTGTCGAATCGTTTTCTCCATCTTTGAATGATTCCAAGGACACCATACATTGTTACTAAAGCGGCTAACAACATTATCTGCTGAACCAAAAAAAGAAGAAGTGAAAGTGCAAAAGTACGAAATAGGAAGGAAAAGACAGCATGCTTTAAGGATACGTCGGTACTCGATCTGTATGGTCGATAGAGATCCCCCGATGGTAATTGATATACATTCTCAATCTTATTGTGGCTGGTTGGTCAGTGGATCTATGCGCGCCGGTTGTCTTGTGGCTAAAAGCTGAGACGACGAACAACTTCGATTATCACTACGTGAGAAAACATAGTCGCTTTTAATAGTGGTTTTGGTTCTTGTCTATGAATAAAGTTTTAGTAATTACTTGGCCAATATTCTACTTGTTTTTCTTTTAGTTATTTGATAGGGGTAAATATGCGATTTTTGTGTGTTTAATTGTTCTCAATACTTAGTATATTTGTGATATTTTTATAATTGAAATATGTCTATATTTTGTGTGTGATTTACTTTCCTTATTTGCAAGTCAATGTTCTCATAGAATATTGTGTATATTTTCTCATTATGTAGTTATATTCCCTTACCAAATGGGGACTAGCTTGTAATCTATAAATAGGCTCTTGGTGCCTTGTACCAAACACATTACGAATATCAATACAGATCAGCTTTATCTTTACCTGAGTTCAGTGTTATTCTAACACGTTATCAACACGAACCAATAACCCAAAGCTCTGTGCGAAAAACCTAAACACTTTTTCCATCCCCATTCGAGATTGACTACTTCAATCTCATAACTTATGCACAACCATTCATCAATTGGCTGCCAATGCTGTCATTGATCAAAGCCTGCAAGATGGAGAATTTGTCCCTACAGATAAGCCTACTTAGACAGACGATTGAGATCATCTTAGATTGAACTAGGAGATGGTCAACCTATGTTTGAAAAGACACGAATGTATAGTTTCTAGAACATCTTCCATATCTCAATTCGAACGTGTATTGAGAAAGTTATGACCGTTTTAGTGTACGAAGGCCAGTCATCCCAAAATAAGAAATAAGGTTTTCTAATCCGAAAACCTCACTATTCCCCCTCTTCGCAACTTTGCAAATTCTATTTTTTTGGGGCTTAAAACACCTATCATGCTCCATCTTTACAATTTCTTCAATCAAAGACGTTAAAGAATCCTATAGTGGGGACATGCTTAAGGAATTAAAGGAATTTAACTTCTTAAGTGATCGACCTATATAGAGTTTCGATTAACAAATCCGGAGCTAAAATCAAAGCGTTTTCTTTTGCTTTTCGGATTTTCCATACTCTTTACAAGAATAGAAGATAATCTTCGTTTTAAGAACGAAAATGGGAAAGTCAAAACTTTTAGTCAAATTGATCTCATGGAAAAGGTAGAAACTGAAAGAGAGTTTCAATTAAATCCTAAATAGGAATTGAAGGCTCCAGCCAAAAGAAGAATGATAAAAAACTAGAAACCTTATAAGTATACCGTCATTGTACGATGGTGACTTAGTTTTCTCCTTTGATTTTGTTCATCTTTATAAGATGACAAAATTTGACATATGGACTGAGACATCCCTATCCACCTTCTTCCATATATCCTTGCATAGCAAGATACATTGCGTGGTATATATCTTCAGTTGGATTACATATGCAATTGATAACTGTTGAAATATATTACTCCATGTGATTGACTACAACGCTATAACTATGAATGCGTATTACGCTCGAGATATGCTTACGTACAGGGAAACACAATACATGATTCATGTTTGTAGTTAAAGGTACAAGTCGGTATATCCACTTAGGATGAACAACGTAAAGTAAGAGATGCTGACCCAACCCATTTGGTCAAATATCCCAATCTTATAAAGAAAAAGAATTTGAAACTAAATCTCTTACCTTTATGAAAATTATGAAAATTAGGGGTCTCTTGATCGACGTTTGATTTCAATTGGGTTAAGCGCCATAGTAGCTTTATGTAAAAGGTTTAACACATCAAAGGTTGTACACATGACTTCTAGAAAGAGGATCTTTGATAAGTACTTTTGAGAGGACTTTGCCCCGCTAACATCAATTTCTTTGGACTAGTTTGTCATACTTTTACGTACCAGACATTGTGAAATCATATGAATTTTATGTACGATTGTATGACGAGTTAAGTCGAAAGACTTAATGTTGAATCAAATAGTGCAAACTCTATGATATGGAATATATAATCAAAACACAAGTGTTTTAGCCTCTCTACGAGAAGTCTAAGGTAAATTAACGAAACACTTGATCATATTCACGAAAAGTTAGATTTTTGGAAATTCTAGAAAAATGGACAAAACTTGCACCTTTTTCGAGAAAATCATATTTTTTTAGAATTCAGATTCGTCAAGGGCATTATGGTAATTACAAGAAAGAGTAAAGGGCAAATCGATAAAATTACAGACCTCAGAAACGTACCGAAGTCCAATCCGGACTTGGATGGAATCGGCCTCTCTCTGCCCCGGGACCAACCTCATCCACCGTCTCCTTCACACCGTCCTTTTGGACGAAATCGGGGGAGAATCCGAACGAGATCGATCAGAGGGAATTGACCCGAATCGGGCCCGATGTCCTTCGGCGATCCTCCTCCGTTTATGACAAAATCGGTCTTGGCTCGTCGCCGCGGACTGAGCAGCTCCCCTCGCTGGCTCGGATACGAACTTTGGTGATCCTAAACCGGAGAAACCGATCAAAATCCGAATCAGATTTGATCGGAATTTTCCAGCGTCGATTACGCTATAACGGCGAGAGATTTAAGCTAATCTCCTCCGCCGTCGGCCTCCTCTCGTCCCCAGCTCTTCCTCCGCCTCTTCCTCGCTGGGAAACGCACCGCTGTGCGGTTTTCCGACCACGACAGGCCGACCACGTCGATAAACCCACATTGGATCCGAGATCCATAGGCCACGGGTCAAACCCAACCCAGATGACCCAAATGGGTCTGGCCCAGTGGATCCGAACGCAAGCCCATGTCTGAATACAGTTAACCCAATCAATTTTGGGCCTAACCCATGTCTAAAATCCAAACCTGGCCCAGATCCCTTTTTGGGCTGAGCTTCTGATGATGTGGCAACAAATCAGTATCGCCTGTTGACATGGTGTCATATGATTAGTCCATGTGTCCACGTGGGACCGACACCATTTTTCGGAAAATTTGTATTATGTACTTTTGTAATTTGATTTTAGTGCACTTGTTTACATCAAATCTTTTAATCATGAAATTTATTTCCGAATTACGAGTTTGACATTTCATATAAGTAGAACCCAAGTCCAGAATTACATATGCGGACTATTAAATACAAAATATTTAATATATCTAATTCAATGGGCCAACATAGGTCATCTGTTGAGCAACCATCCACAAACTAACACGCTAAACTCGTGGTTTCATAATCTATTTCGATTAGCAAGTACCAAACTTATCATTGAATTTCTTAATCCGTAGTTATAGTGACAAAAGGGTTTTAAACGCGTACAATGCTCTTGATGTCTTAATCAAGCGTCGTCTCTTCAAATTCGCCTTGCATTGAAATGGGTTGAAGATAAGGCATTCCAAGACATTGATGATAAAGAAAAATCTCCACCTTATCATTGGTAGTTGAAATAGAGTCGGCACTCCTGGTAAGAGTGACAGATCCCGGTCTAAAACAGAACGACAACCCTCCGCATCATGTATTGCACAATGAGATCGAATCATTCGATATACTAAGTCATCGTAATGAGCTAGTCTTCCACCGTTTAAGGGGAGAGAGGAACAAAGTTCTTTCATGAAAACGATAAGAATTATCATGATCAAAACCCACTTTGTCTCATTATAATCTTGGAATCTCAGTGTCCGAAGCTGAAATTCATTGGTGACATCGATGATTCTTCTCATACTTACCACGTTACTAAGTGCATCACATATCCATGAAGAATGGAAACCCAAACCGGCACCAACCTAGGGGGAGCTAGGTGATGCCATTGTGACCTCAAATGTCTCACGGCCGAAACCCGAAGCCTTGTAGGCCACAACATGATGATGATTAAATAGATGGGGTTTTAGTGCATGACTTGTGAAGATGATACATGACCCGTTTCCGCTAGATTATTGGCAGTTTATCCGGGATAACCCGAAACTAAGTTAGTTACGTGGTCATGTACAAGAAATAGTACTCGTGGTTATCTTAGCAAGGAGTGTAGCTGAAAGGTACATCGTTTTAACATCAAAATAGAAATTCATCAAGGGAACTTTGACGAAGTTCAATATCGTAGGATAATTTGGGTATGGTTTGTCCAATGTTCCAGACGTGATATCAAACATTGAGAGAATCAAGGAGTCTCTACTTGTCATCCCAGATGTCTTTCAAAGATGTCCTTGATAGAGAAGCAATTTACCATTTGGCAGTTAATGGTATTTCCGAGAAAATGTTAGTGGCATTGCTGCCATTCGATTGAGACATTCTTATGGGATTGAGAATGGTCTTGAGAGTTGAGAAGTCTGATTCAAGTATAGCTCTTGCAAGAGCATTGATGGTCTACATGTATGCACCACACGTGGTATCCAACGTTGGCCATATGATATACACTTCGAACCACATATGACTCATCATATGAGGATATGACTTTGATAGACGGAATTGGTAATTCTGTTGACAAGTGACTACTTGATAAGAGTAAGAGTAACATCATATTAATGCATGCCACGTTCACATGCATATCAGGTTTTTCTGATAGAGAGTTTAACTCCAAGAACGTACATGGTTGCAATTTAGTACTCGGTAACGCATAAGCGGAGAAAGTGCTGAACCAATTGAGTCATGCCTCGATCGGTCCACAGGTTGTTACCTGCGTGTAGCCTCTTGTAACGTCTGTTGTAATCATTGTCTATCTTAAACTTGCTTCGTTTCTAGTAAAGTTGCTCTTTGAAACGTACATAGACGCAATAGAAGAGAAGTCTGGTGTGACGACCCGAATCAGAATTAGCATGATAATCGGTTTAATTCACGAGTTAGCGAGTAATCACAGTTTTTCAGAAATTAATCGAATTGGCGGTTCAGTTCACGACTTAATTATCGGGCGAGAATTTGAGTTGAGTCTCTTCAAGAGAATTGTAGTACGCGTGATTTCGAGTTTCGGAAAATTGTTTCGATGACTGAGGAATATGTTATGAATATTTGAAATCGCAGAATTTCGTCGTGTTTATCCGTTTAGATTTGAGTTATCCGAAACGTATTTGTGATTCGTTTTGGACCATCGATCGTATCGAGCTGCAAGTATAAATATCAGAAATAGTCGAAATTTTTTTGAAAACACTGTTTTGGGAAGATTGACCTGCGTTGACCGAATTTTGACCGTTGACTTTCGTTGACCGGAGCTCCACCGCGTGTTGCGAACTGCCGCCATCAGACTTCACGTTTCCAGCCACCTCCGGCTTTGATGTTGGTATATTTCGATTCTCCTTGAAATTTGCAACTGTTTAGAACTTGGATTTGTGAAAATTGGTTTCGATTTGTGGGAGAACCAGTGAGTTTAAATTATTGAAATTTTAGCCGAAATCGGGTTTGATGGGGGTGGCGCTCCAGAGACTTTCCGAGGGGGATTTTTGGTGGAAAAGGATGGGTTCGAGGTAGGAAGGAGACCCATTGAGGTTGGGAGGCCGAGATGGCCTCACGGTGGAGGATTTTGCCGGAGAAAGTTTTCTGGCCGGTTTGGGTTTCATGACTTTCGAGCTGATTTCCGGCGATTTGGCTTGGAATTGGTGGATGGCACAGTTGAGAGATGTGTTGGACTTGAGGAGGAGAAGCTACGGTGAGCTTAGCCGCCGGGAAATTCCTCTGGTTGACGGCGCCAGCAACGGTCAACGGCGGAGCTCCGGCGACCCGTTGACTTTTTGGATTTCGACAAATTTTATGCCGTTTTGCTCGTAATCACGCCCCGATCATCGCCTTGAGGTTTTCGAGTTGATTTGGATATCGGATTTTTAGTCGAGGGTTTGTGTGGAGATTTTGGAAAATTTTGACAATTATTTTGTATCGAGTTATATGTTCCGGAAATGGTTGGTTTCCGAGGTGTGGTACAGAGTAATGAATTGTGATTTTGATCCGTTATATTTTGTGATTATTCAAGGGATCGAGATCGTACATTGGGTGAGGTATCTTCCGCCGGATCTCGTGATTAGTGCGTTTGCGCGCTATGCTATCTGTGAGTGGACTTTTATTTACACTGTCGTAGCGAGTTCTTGATTTCTGCATTTATTTCCAGTACGATGTTGAGATTATTTATTGTTTTTGGAGGTATTGTTTTATATTTTATATGGTGATGGCATTTATTTAGCATCGATGCATTGGCTACTCGGCTGATCACCGGTAGTCCAGATCCAGGGTTGAGAGATTCCCCTGATGTGCCCACTTGGCTTGAGAGATTCGCCTAGTCTATCACCGTCGGGCTTGAGAGATTCGCCTGACACCTCCATTCATTTTATGAACTCGCTTTGTTTAATGATATATATAAATGGTGAAAGGCATATGATTATTTTCGTCCACTCACTCTAACGATTTTATTTGCCTTTCCCCTGGGTTTTTCGATTTCCGTGCCCAGTTTGCAGTTCGGATTCTGGTGTCTCACGTCGCAGTCGGAGGCTTAGTGTTCGAGCTACCTTTCTTTTCCAGTAGGTTATTGTTTTGCCTACTGTCGTATAATTTTGTATATATACACTAGAGGTCACTCTGATTACTCTGTCGCTATACTTTTATATGTTTTTCCCCGGATTTCTATAAAGTACTGTTTTGATTATTACTTTACATTATTGTTATGATATTGAGAAATTCGGATGGGATTGGTGCCCACGGTTTGGCTTTTGTGGCATAGGATGAAGTGTATTTTCGGGTGCAGATTAATGGGAATTCCACGTTATAGCGAAACTCTGTCGAAAATTTTGTGGTTTTTGCAAGTTCGTGTTTTCAGAAGGGGTTTGATTCTGGTTTAGGAAACTAAATTGGGGTTGGGTCCTTTCATCTGGCTTTGGTACACTGCAATACTTGGCCATTAACTTGGATTGTCTTGTTATCAACGAAGTTTGAAATTATGCACCAACTTGAGTTGGATTCGAATGAAATACTCATGGATTTGGCCATTAACTAGGATTGTCTTGTTATCAGCGAAGTTTGAAATTATGCACCAACTTGAGTTGAATTCGGATGAAATACTCGCGGATTGTGTTTCTGTGACTACTTACAAAGAAAACTTTCTTTCTTGTTATGAGTTTGTCTCTTGATATAATTCACCACATAAGATACAACTTGGCTACCACAGAAGGTAGAAACGCATCCATTGAAGGCACCGTCGACTGTAAAAACTGACGGCCTGCCCAAGGCTTAAGTTTCCTAGTGTTAACTATAGTGATGCCTGAATTCTGGGTTCATATTTGGAGGCCATTCAAAGCGGTGTATCCATTGCATATTTACATACCAAGTATGGGTCCTTAGGAGGGATAAGTATGCGTTTAGCACACCCAATGTGCATAGATATGGATTCTTATGGTGAGTGTGTCGAATATCCCCTAGTTTCTTTAGTTGTCAATCATTGGTTGATGTTTCAAGATTCCTACCATCCTTATCATTCGGATGTCGAATGGACTTTGCTAAAGATAAGGAGATTCTATTTCTCTTACTCCTTAGGTTTCATCCAGTATGTTACTAGTAGTGAAATGGAAGTGCTCGCCTTGTTTAGGTATCGCTGGAGCTGAAGTTCTTGATATGTGAGCATATTGGGGTACTATCACTCTTGCATTGGGAAATACTTTAGCATGCTTGCTTTGACTCATGCTTAAGTCCACATCAGTATCGACATAAACTCCTTCTTGTGATAATTGAGTCGCTCTTAGCTCAATTGAATCCCTCTTGGTAAGTTCAGGGGGTGTGGGAGGACGAAAAATTCAGGCATGATTCGAAGCTTCCACAAGATTTTCTCTAACGATCAAACAGGTATCCCCTCTGACGACAACTCTAAGATGACGGTGCGATGGCCAAATTGTGTTTGAACAACCAGGGGGTATCTACAAAAGGCTATTCGACGCTCAAGTAAGTGAGAGCTTAATACAAGCATGTAGGTATGTCATCCAACTATAAAAACTTACCAAGTTCTTGTATTTGTATCGTCAGAATTCCATCGAAATAGGAGCCACTACATCCACTAACATAGTGGCTGGACTTCGAACTTCAGCCATGTCCAGCAACCGCCTCCTATTTCAGTGGCATGTTAATGGGATCACGCTGCACTCGCCCTTCTACCCCTTATTCTGGGTTTCTTTGGGTTTGTGGCCTCCCTTTGGATATATCTGAACTATCCCCTAGGCCTTTAGAGGTCCCAGCCCAATGACCCATCCGAATCTCGCTATAGATCATTGCTACTCGAAGTTCGAGACTTTCTTCGAACTTCGAGGTTCTTCATCGAGGTTCGAAGCTCAAACCTCGATCTTCACATCAGGAACCGACAAGGATCTTCGAAGAGATGGAACATCATTTAGAACATCGAGACACTCTATGAAGACTTAATTCCCAATGTCCTTGTTCTATGGTCAATCGTCGATCTCATTCCTTGATGTCAAGTTCAAACCCCGAAAATATTGCTCCCCACAATTTCCCTAATCTCGCCTCTGGGTTACATCTGGCCTCAACAGGGAAAATTCAGCTTCAATTTTAAACTTACACACATCATTCGTCAATCTTTCTTCAGTGACTAACTTGGAAGCATTGATCGAACTTGATCCTCCAGCTTCGAAACTCGCCTTTTGACGCGTTCTTCCCGCTCTTCCTCGAGTTCATGCACCAGAAAAAAAAAACTCTTCTGCTACTTGACTATCTATATTCTACCATTCATTTTTGCAGAATATAAATAGCCATTTATCCTTATCACTTCTGCACTTCACTTTCCCAAATAAAAACCTTAAAATCAGAAAGACCTCAATCTTCCTGATTCTGTTTGATTTCGATTGCTCATACTCACTCTAGTGCTCTTCGTGACCCATCTCCCCATCGTGGTCAAACCCCGGCCGAACTAACCCGGTCCTCCTCGGGAACCGATTCCGATCATGAGGAGGTCGTGCCTCAACTCCCTGACTGTGAGATCTAGAGTCCAACCGAGGCCCAACTTGACAACCAGAGGGCGAAGATTAACCTTCCAGGAAGCGTCTTGATTTGAGCGCTGCTGGAAGGTAGCGATATGTACTCCGCTAAGAGGATTATGTGTGACGTCCCGAACCAGAATCAGTAGAGTAATCGGCCTAAGCCACGAGTTAGCGCGTAATCGCAGTTTTCCGTAAATTGATTGATTTGCCGACTTTGATCACGACTTAAATACCGGGTGAGAATTTGAGTTAAGTCTCTTCTCGAGAGTTTTTGTACATGTGATTTCGAGTTCGTGGGCGGTTCCGAATTATTATTTCGACGACCGAGGAATAACTTATGAATATTTGAAATTGTGAAATTTCGTCGAGTTTATCCGTTCATATTGAGTTATCCGAATCGTGATTGCGATCCGTTTTGGACCGTCGATCGTCCCGAACTGCGAGTATAAATATCGAAAATAGTCAAAAAATTGTCGAAAATACTATTCGGGAAGTTTGACCGGCGTTGACCGAGTTTGGGGCGTTGACAACCATTGACCCGTGGAGATTTTGGACTGTTTGAATTCCCCTAGCGGACTTGCCGTTTCCGGCCGTTTCAGGCCACGACCTTGGAAGGTAAAAGTATCTCCTCGTGATTTGAAACAGTTTAGCACTTGGAATTTCTTGATTTGGTTACGATTTGAGGGAGAAAATTGGAGTTGAAATTGGGATTTTTCCGGCCGGTTTCGAGTTGTGTGGACGGTGGCGCTCCGGCCACGGTGGTGGCTGGGGATTGAGGGGTTTTGAACCGTGGGACCACGGCGGTGCCATTGGGAGTAGTCTCGAGGGCCGCCGTGCGCCATGGACGGCGAATCGACGAAGAACAGGGGCTGCTGGCGGTGGAGGATTCCAGATTTTTTGAGCTGATTTCCTGCCAATCTCGGCGGAATTAGACCTTGCTTCAGTTGAGAGAAGTGTTTGGCTCGTTAAGGAGAACGTTGTGGGAGCTTGGCCGCAGGAAAATAGCTCCGGTTGACGGCGCGCCGCCGCCGGCGGTGGCAGTCAACGGCGGAGCTCCGGCGACCGTTGACTTTTTGGAAATTTGTCGAGTTATATGTTGTTTTGCTCGTATTCGCGCCCCCATCATCGCCTTGGGATTTTCGAGTGGATTTGGGTTGAATTTTCAGTCGAGGGTTTATGTGGAGAGTTTTGGGAGTTTCGTCGATTATTTTATACCGCGTTATATGTTTCCGGGAACGGTTGGTTTCCGAGGTGTCGTACAGTGTGTTGAACTGTGATTTTGATCAGTTGTATTTTATGATTATTCAGGGGATCGAGATCGTGCTTTGGGCGAGGGATCTTCCGTCGGATCTCGTGATTAGCACGAGTGCGCGCTGTGCTCACATGTGAGTGGACTTTTCTATTTTCACTGTCGTTGCGAGTTCGTGATTTCCGTATTTATTTATATACGATGTTGAGATTATTTATTACTTTTGGAGGTATTATTTTATATTTTATATGGTGATGGCATTACTTGCATCGATGCTGTGGCTACTCGGCTGATCACCGGTAGTCAGACCCAGAGTTGAGAGATTAATCTAGGCAGGGTTGAGAGATTCCCCTGGGCTGGGTTGAGAGATTCCCCTGTTATGCCGTTAGGGTTGAGAGATTCCTCTAGCCTATCACCGTCGGGCTTGAGAGATTCACATGGCACCTCCATATATATATTTTTCGAATTCGCTTTGCATTGATTTTATGATATATGAAATTGATGAAAGGCATATGTTTATTTTCGTCCACTCACTCTAACGATTTTATTGCCTTTCCCCTGGGCTTTTCGGTTTCCGTGTCCAGTTTGCAGTTCGGATTCTAATGTCTCACGTCGCGATCGGAGGCTAGTCATTCGAGCTACCTTTCTTTTTCAGTAGGTTTCTTGTTTTGCCTACTGTTGTATATTTTTGTATTTATACACTAGAGGTCGCTCTGATACGTTACTGATATATGTTTTTATGTGATTTTCCCCGGATTTTTTGTAAAGTACAGTTATGTTTATTGCTTTACTTTATTGATATGATATTGAGAAATTCGGATGGGATTGGTGCCCACGGTTTGGCTTTTTTGGCATAGGATGAAGTGTATTTTCCAGGTGCAGGTTAATGGCAATTCCGCGTTAGTAGCATTATTCTGCCGAAATTTTTGTGGTTTTTGTTGGTTCGTGTTTTCAGAAAGGGTTTGATTCCGGTTTAGGAAACTAAATCGGGGTTGGGTCCTTTCATTCTGGCCAGTGCTTTAGTACTCGTGAATCACCACCTCTGAATCTTGAGCTTTCCATTGCACCCAGCATTTGTCATTCTTGGAGGTACTTCTGGGTTTACACTCTATGCAACTCAGTCCCAATTCGTACTTTCTTCTCTAGGCATTCCTCGTCGTTGGCCAAGAGTGGAAATTCCCAATCAGCCTTGTCGACTTATTTTATGCCCACATGTGGCCCAAGGTGAAAGGCTTGCAGAGGTGCTTCAACCTCCAATCTCAACGCTGCACGAAGTGCTTCGACTTAAAGTCGACCAACTTTCCCCACTGGCACATAAATCCAGTCCTCGTCGAAGGTAACTGGATGCCTCCGGAGCTTAAGGGTCTCGGACTCGAAGTCCTTTCCTCCTTTTCTGATATTCCAGGTATAACTTTGATCTTCACCTTTCACTTTCGATTACTTAGTGAAGATACTCATCTATTTCAATTATGCTCTCAAACCTCATTTATAGCTATGAAGCTCAATGCTGCCTCCTTCAAACTCAGGGACGAGAGGCTCTTCTGGCTAGACAACTTTTTGGCCGGCAATGAGTGGCCCTTGGCCCAAGTCGCAAACCAGAGATCTCTCCGGTATCTGGCCTCGGAGAGGAACTCCACTCTCTTCACTCGCTACTCTAGGAAGACTTAAGATAGAGAGGATTTCCTCGACTGGTTGATCGATGTGGAATCCTCCTTTGCCCTTTCTGCCAAGATCGACAAGTTGGTGATGGACGCCATTTGCAAGAGAGACAAGTACACTACCAAGAAGCCAAGCTTTCCTCCTAGCGGTGCCTCTTCAAGGAATAAACGTCTTCGAAGCTCAGTGACGAAGGGTCTTGAGGAGTCTGAGAACTTCCAAAAAATGAAAAAGAATAAGAAGAAGTCATAGGGCACTACAGGGCTCGAGACTATCAATCTTGAAGCTTCTCATCCTTCCCCAAGTTCGAGACCTCGAACTTCTCGAGCTGGGAAGGAACCATTCGAAGTTGCCCAGGATGTCCCTCTGCCTCCTCCGCATAGTCAAGGTTTTCCTAGAGGTAACCATTTTCCCACTTCTTATCCTTTTCTTTCATTTCTTTACCTTGATTTCTCATTTCAAACTCCGAACTTCAAAATCAACCATCTCTCCACCACCATCTACTACCTATGACGCTTTCCTCGCTGGCTTATCACCACGGAGTCATCCTGGTGACGCTTCTTCGGCCACGCCCTCTATAGATTTTTCATTTTTTTTATGATGGTCAATCTGTCTTTCACAACTATAACGCTGCCTCGATCTTCGTCCAACGCTTGCGTAGGATAGATCCAGAAAAGGATCTCCTCAAGCAGGGAGACTGGGTTGACAATCTTCGAGCAACGTACTCTTGCCAACTCGACGTAAGTTTTTCCATCTATAACTGCTCAAACTCCAATGCTATCCTCCTTTATTCATATTGACCAACCACTAACAATGACTTTTCTCCTTATAAAGATGCTCCACACCGAAGCTTGCTTCAAAGAGATGGACCTAATCAACGTAGACCTCCAGGTGAAGCTTGACTTAGCTTATACGGAGAAGGAAGAAATCTCCTTGAAGCTTGCTGACACTAAGGAGAACCTTCTAAAGGCCACGCAAACAGAGCAGGAACTTTAAGATACCCTAGCCCTCTTTGAGCAATCGTTTGTGGACACCACGACTAAAGTCACCCGTATCGAGACTGAGCTTGAACTCAAAAAGGTGACGGTCAAGGTGATGGAAGTCCGAGTCGCAGACTTTCAAGAAGACTAGGAAGCAACACAGGCCAAAAACGAGGTGCTAGAGACTGACCTCGAAGATGTCATGCAGGCTCAGGAGAATAAGTCCATTGTCCGCCAACGTCTGATCTAATACACTTTCGCCTAAACCCTAATACTTTCGACTTAGCTGGAACCAAGCTATTACTGCTCATGAGGACCGTCTCACCATTGACCCTGGGGAGGCTGTTGACAAGTTCGGGTGCAAGTACAAGTACGAGCCCGTCTTTGGGTCCCTTCCAGGTGAAGGTGAGTCTACAACTCACCTCTCCTATGCCGACATTACCGCAGCTGCTCCAGTAATCGAGGCAACTCCTCTCGACATCATCTCCAAGTAGCTCAAAGTTTCGGAGAAAGTTCTCGATGTTGTGGATCCTCTCAAAGCTCAAACCTTCGATGCTGTGGATTCTCTCAAGCCTCAGGACCCCTCTTCCAACTCTGCCATGGTGCCTGCCTTTGCTTGTGTCCCATCTGCTCCAGCCGCCCCAAGAATTTACTTCCCATAGAGTTCCGACGAGCCTCATGCTTTTCTTTTTCTTTATTTTGTCCTTAACTTTGACTCATTTGGTTATGTGACGAACAATTTGTTTGGCCCTTTTTGGGTGACGCCTTCGAGCGTCTAATTTTGCTAAACTACTCAATTTACTTTACCTTTGAAATTTTGAATCTTACACAGTAGAAAGTTATCTTTTCTAATAAATTTACTCACCTTTGAAACCTTTGTTCGAACCTGACACTTTCGACATTGGAAACAACTTCAAAACCATGGCTCGATCTTGTGAACTCTGAGAAGGAATCCTATATGAGGAGTCCTCTCTCGAGTTAAACTTCGAGAAGGAATCCCTAGACGAGGAGTCCGCTCTCAATTTGAATTTCAAGATGGAATCCCTAGATAAGGAGTCCTCTCTCAATTTAAATTTCGACATGAAATCCCTAGATGAGGAGTCATCTCTCAAGTTAAACTTCGAGAAGCAATCCCTAGATGAGGAGTCCTCTCTCAATGTGAATTTCAAGATGGAATCCCTAGATGAATAGTCCTCTCTCAATTTAAATTTCGAGATGGAATCCTTAGATGATGAGTCCTTTCTCAAGTTGAACTTCTTGACTGAGTCAAACCCCAAACCATTTGCCCAATCGAAAAACCTTTTAAAATCAAGTCAAAAACCATTTTGACTTCTCACTTCATTCTTTTTGGTTTCGGACTCTATCCAAAATTTATTTAAACTCGAATTTCTTAGGGTTTAAGGAAATCCCACTTGAAATTCCACTTATAAAACTAAAACCATACCTACTCCATCTTTAGCTCTTCTCATTTAGCTCCTTTAAAAATAGATTAGGTACGGCTCCATCCTCTAACTATGTCAAATTTAGTTTTTTTACGTCTGCACAATCGGGGAGCACCTCCGCTCCTCGCCATGGAAGGGAAAAGAATTTTCCAGCATGCCCATAATTATCTCCTCGCCTGAGGCTTCTGCTCGGTAACGTTTTCTCATAGTCTATGCATGTTAAGCACAATACTACTTCATGTAATATTACTTACTTGTTGTTTTCTTCTTGTAGGTCTCAATCTCGATCTGATGAATCGAGGTTGCCCTTTTCTTGCTCTAATTCCCGCGGCCATAGCACTGATGACATGACTTTGGAAAGAAGAGTTACTCGTCTTGAAGAGATGTTGGGCTCCCGTTATCCCGGTGATCCCAGCAAATCTAGCCATGACCAGAACAGTTTCTCATCTCCTCGTGACAGCGGGAGCCACGGCTTAGACCGCTTCGAACCCGCCACTGCTCGAGATCGCTTTACTCCCAACTGGGATGATCCTCGTGACCTTGAGCTTGAACTTGAAGCTAGCAAGGTTAAAGTTAGTCCTTTAGAGGATGCCCTGTTGCGCCTTCGAGGGGATGTGATTCATAATGACGACACCACTCACCACCTCCTGGATACAGTTCAAGGCCTTAGGGCTGACGTTGGCGCAGCTTATTCTCACGGCTTTAATGCCGGAGTTAGCTCTTACCGACTCGAACTCATTGAGAAGGTGTGCTCGTATATTTCCTGCCCTTTTACCAAGGCCTCGCTCCTCGACGTTAATCGCCTTTATGCATCCTCGAACTTTAATCTATACTTTTTCTTTTCGAACTTTAAATTTTTCATTGTACTGTACTCTTCAAAAGTTCACTAGGGGTTTTGGTGGCACACTAATTTTCTTTTTATAACTTTAGAATCATATAATTATATATAACAATAATTTCCATACCTCATGCCCCCAATAATACCTCTCTTTCGATTTTTAAATATCAGAGAGAGGATTATTCCGCGTCTATGGAGAACTTACTTACTATCTTGCAGCTAACTTCGATCTCAAAGCTCATCCTCGAAGCTCTTCTCAAAGCTGTGACTTCGGGACATCTTTGGATTTGTATCACATTCATTCTCAAATCTATCTTGGGATTTTTATTGTAACTCGAGGTTCTAGATGAAACCTTCGAATCATCATTCGTGTATGGTTGTTCCACATTTAATATTTTTGGATTCCACTTAAATTTGGTTAAAGTTTCTGCTGTTTAAGTTTCGTTGAACCTTCTCCAAAAAAAAATTACTTGAAGTCCATCCCCGAAGCTCTTCCCTAAGCTATGACTTCGGGACTTCTTTAGATTTATTGTAATTCAAGGTTATAGATGAAACCTTCGAATCATTATTCATGTATGGTTGTCCCGTACTTAAGCTTTTGGGATTCCACTTAAACTTGGTTAAAGGTTCTGCTCTTTAAGTATTGTTGAACCTTCTCCAAAAAAATACTTGAAGTTCAGCTCTTTATTAGCCTTTTGAACTTGGCTCACACCGTTTTGGCCAGAAGTTCTTTGCTCAAAAGCTTCTCGAACTTGGCCTTCTACGTTTTTGGTAAGAGGTTCTTTGCTCAAAAGCTTTTTGAACTTGACCATTACATGTCAAACTCGCTCCTAACTCTTTTAGCTCTCAAACTTGATCCTAGTTGAGACCAGAGGTTCAGCTTTAAGAGTTTTTGAGCTTAAACCAACACGCTGCACACTTGTTCCGAACTCTTTTAGCTCTTAAAATTGATCCTAGTTGAGATTAAAGGTTTAGCTCTTCGAGTCCTTGAACTTTAATTGACTTTCGATATATTTGTTCCTAACTGTTTTAGCCCTCGAACTTGATCCTAGTCGATATCAGAGGTTCAAATTTTTGAGTCCTTGAACTTTAATCGCAATACTTTTTCCATCATCAATGTTTCCACATACACTTTTACACACCTGATACTCATAAATGTGCAATCGATCAAAGTGAGAAACTCATATGGGAAACAAATGCATATGTTGTATTCAAACTTAAGATTTAAATAAACATAAAAAGAGCCAATTTTCCTCCTGACCAGGAGCTTGCCTATAAAAATTAAAACTTGCTAAATATCTTAACAAGTTCTTTAATTGCATGTAAACAACAAATTCAAACATGCGCATCTCCCAAGTTTTCACTTGTAATACTTTTTCAAGTATATTGCATTCCATGGCCTCAGGAGGCGTTGTCTGGTCTTAACATTCCTTAATCGGTATGCCCCCTTCTTGTAGACTTCAGTGATCTTGAAGGGTCCTTCTCATACCGGTTGGAACTTTGCTGACCTATATGCTTTGATGCTTTCTACTGTTTGTTTAAGAACCCATTCACCCAGCTTGAACGGCCTCAGCTTCACCGCAAAATCGAAATATTTTCGAAGTTGGTTTTGATAGTTTATTAGATGAGCTACTATTTCCTCTCTTCTCTTATCAGCAAAATCGAACTCCTGTGCCATTCGATTCTCATTTTCGCCTTGCTCAAAGGCCATTGTTCTTGTCGTTGGCAGTAATTCCTCGATGGGGATGATCGCCTTTATTACGTACACAAGAACGTATGGTGTGTCGTTCGTTAACTTCCTTGGTGTAGTCTTATATGCCCATAGAATGCTAGGCAACTCTAGTGGCCACCTTTATTTTCTTGTTGCAAGCCTCTTCTTAATCCCATCGAAGATAGTTCGATTTGTTATTTCGGCTTGACCATTTCCTCTCAGGTAGCTTCTCGAAGAGAATCTTAATAGAATTTTGTGCTTATCGCAGAAGTTTTCGAATCTATCGTTATTGAATTGAGTCCCGTTGTCACATATGATCTCTCTTAATATTCCAAACCAGCATATGATTTAGTTCTAAATGCAGTTCGAGACATCCTTGGAAGTGATCACTGTATACGTTTGGGATTCGACCCACTTTGAAAAGTAATTGGTAGCCACCATCACGTGTTTCAATTCTCCTTGCGCCTCTGGTAATGGACATACGATATCCATTCCCCACCGCGCGAATGGCCATGGTCCTACCTGCGTTACTAACTCATGAGCGGGAATATGACTTACTAAGGAGTGGTACTGGCATCCTTCGCACTTCTTAGCAAATTGCTCTGCTTCTCAATACATGTACAACAAGAAGTAATCTTAAGTAGTTATCTTCCTTGCTAGGCTCCTACCCCCTGCGTGCCCTCCACACATCCTTTAATGCATTTCTCTAAGTATCGCTCAAGCTTGGATCGGTCAACCACATCTCAATAAAAAGTCCTATGAATGACCTCTGATACAACACATCTCTTACCATTGAGTACCTTGCAACCTTGAATATGAGCTTTCTGGCCTCTATGGGATCCTCTGGTTGGATGTCAAACTCCAAATAGTTGATGATAATGTCTCTCCAATCGTTCAAGATCGATTCAACCATCATGGCTTGATATTCGATCTGCTCCTCGATGCTCGAACGTTCGAGCACATCAATCCTTATTGGTAAAGGCTCTTCAACATATCCAAATGTAATCCTTGCCAATTCATCGGCCCTCTGATTTTCTTCTCTTGGGATCTTAACCAATGACAATTGGGAGAACACGGAAATCATTCTTCTCACCAATGCTTGGTATTGGATCATATTTTCATCTTATGTTGTGTACTCATGATTGGATTGTCCGACTATAAGCTGCGAATCAAGGTGTATTTGTAGGCTCTCAATCCTTAGTTGACGTGCAACTCGCATCCTAAGCAATAGGGCCTCATACTCTACCACATTATTCAAAGCTTCAAAATCCAATCGTATGGCACAATCTAACATGAAACCTTCTGAACTCTTCAAGACTATGCCTACTCCCGCCCCAGAAAAGTTCAAGGATCTGTCGATGTTCATTTCACATCTCGGCTCTTACCATGGAACATTTGCGATAGCTAATGGGATATGGCATTCGAAAAAGAAATCAGCTAGAACTTGTCCCTTCAAGGCGGTGCGTGGCTTATAGGTGATGTCAAACTCGCTCAACTATATAGCCCACTTCATTATCCGCTCAAACATATCTGGTTTTGTGAGGATTCCTTTGATGGGGAAATTGGTATACACCACGATTTCTCTACCATTGAAATATTATCGAAGCTTGCGCTTTGCGTGTATGAATACCAATACGAGTTTTTTGGCCGGAGTGTACCTTGACTCAGCTTCGAGAAGACAATGGCTGGTGGAGGATATCAGCCATTGATGTACTTCTTCTTCTAGGAATAAGGCGGCACTCGTCGCTACTCCCGACACGGCTAAGTATACGCAAATTGGCTCTATATCTCTTGGTACCATCAGGAACTTCTTGCTTGCCAAGTACTACTTCAGCTCCCAAAATGCCTCTGACTGGTCATGGCCCCAGAAGTTTGAAGCTTTGAGCTTCAGAGCTTTGAAAAACGGCCGACATCAATCGGTCATTCGAGAGATTAATCTACTCAACACGTCTATCCTCCCAGTTAGGACTTGAATTTACTTTTTTGTACTGGGTTCTTCCATACTTAAGATAGCCTCAACTTACTTTGGATCCACCTCACTCCCTTTTTTACTCACAATGTAACCCAAAAACTGGTCGGAAGATACACCAAAGATGCATTTCGAAGGATTGAGTATCATCTTGTACTTTCTTAAAATCTCGAATGTACCTCTCAAGTCCTCGGTGTGATATCCCTTATGTCTGCTCTTGACCACCATGTCGTCTATGTATACCTCCATTGTCTTTCCTAACAGATCTTTGAACATAAGGTTTACCAACCTTTGTTAAGTTGCTCATGCGTTTTTTAATCCGAAGGGCATAACCTTATAATAGAAGAGACCTCTCTCTGACACGAATGTGGTCTTGAGCTGGTCTTCCGGTACCAATGGTATCTGATTGTAACCCGAATAAGCATCAAGGAATGACAACTTCTCGAAGCCTGCAGTTGCATCAACCATCCGATCGATCTTCAGGAGTGGATAGTAGTCTTTCGCGCATGCTTTATTCAAATTGGTGAAACCACGCTGACTCTCCACTTCTCGTTCTTTTTCCTCAGCCCCACTACGTTTGAGATCCAAGTTGGACACCATACTTCTCTTATGTGTCCAACTTTGAGGAGGCAATTTACTTCATTACTTATGATTTGGTTGCGCTCTGGCGCAAACCTCCTTGGCTTAAGAAGCTTGTATGGTGGGAAATCTAGATCGGTGTTTAATTTATGACAGGCTATTCTTAGGTCAATATCTGGCATATCTCGATGTAACCATGCGAAGACATCCTGATTCTTGGTTATGAAGTCGACTAGGTTTTGAACTTCCTATCAAGACTTTCTTTTTTGGGTCGTCGTTAAGGGACACTTCTCGAACCTTTTCTAAGGTTGGTGTCATCTCATGTTCAACCTTCTCCTCATTTCCTTCATTTGATAGGCTCTTCCCTAATTACTATTTGAAAATTTGTTTGTCCTCCTCGATCTTCATCTCCGAGTCGGACCGTTCTTTTTTGTTAGACTTCGAGCTCCGACAAACAGCTTTGAGATTCCTTTACTTCTTGGTGAGTGGCTTTGGGTCTGTAAGCTTCGAGCTAGGGGTGCCATGTTGAACTTCTTCTTGATCTCCATGATAATTTTTTGACAACGTTTGGTCCCCACACACTGAGACTACACGGATTTTATCTCCCGAGATAAACTTCAAGACTTGATATCTCGTTGAAGCCTCTGCTTCTATGCGATGCAACCAGTCTCTTCCAAGCATGGCGTTGTAGGCTGAATGCTTATCTATGATGACAAAGCTCACGTATACCTTTTTTCAGCTGTGGTCACCGGAAGGGTGATCTCCCTATAAGGCCAAGTCTCGGCGCTATCGAAGGCCATCACTGGTGATTTGCTCCTTCTAACGAATTTTGAGTCAATGTCGAGCTTACGGAAGGCCTCGAAGTACAAGATATTGACGTTACTACCTACGTCGAACATTACTCTTCTCACCATGCAGTTGTTGATCCTTGCTGAGATGACTAACACATCTCGATGAGGGAATTGAATCCCTTCTCCATCCTTTGGTGAAAAGCATATTGATAGGCTTTCATTCGCCTTTTCTTCCGAGTTCTCTCTCCTTACAGCGAAGCATACCCTTCTGATTTTCTCTGCTTGTCGGGTTTCGCTTCTAATTCGTCTCTTGTCCTCCTCTTTCATGGATGGGCTGCCGTATATGGCCAATATCTCGTGCATTGGAGAGTCTTTGTCCACCGCCTTATGTTCTTGGTTCCCACTGATATTCCCCAACTTGTATTGTTGCAACTTTCCTTGGACCATGAGTTCCAGGATAGGTGGTTTCAATGCTTCGTACCTTCAAAGTCTATGCCCCCAGTCTTAGTGGTACGGACAATACCGTTTCTTCTCATTGGGATCCTTAGCTTCGGCTTGTGGCAGCGGTTTCTTGAATATCCCCTCCTTCTCATGCACATAGAATATGGTTGTTGGCCTGATAGTAAACCACTGCTCCGAGGGCTTTTTCCTGTCCTTTCGATCCTCAGGGTTCAAAGTCGGCCAAGGCCTTCGATCTCGAACTTACGAGGCAAAGTTTCAAGTTTAACTTCGATGTTGGTGGAGACCCTGCCTTTTCGAGTACCCTTGATCCTTTCGAGATGGATTTCACCCTCTATGTGATTCAAGATATCTTCCATAGTCCTTAGTACCTTCCTTACTAGCTTTTCGAATAGTGGTGATCCTTCGAGCAATCCCTCTCGGAATGCAACGAACGCGATCTTCGAGTTAGTCTTTGTTGCGGTCATTTCATTCTTGAATCTCTCGAAGTACTTCTCGAACTTCTCCCCTGGTTTTTGCTTGACACTGAACAAGGTGGAGAAGTTCTTCTTCTGCCTTCTGTTGCAGAAGTATTGCGCGATAAATAACCGCGTTAACTTCTCAAAGCTTGATATTGATCCTAACTTTAGTCATCAGAACCATTTTGCAGCTGGCCCGGAGAGACTGGTCGGGAATGGCTTGCACATTAAATTATGATCGGTGGTCTCGATCCTCACTACTTCAATGTAATCATTGATGTGGTCCTCCGGGTCAGAGGTTTCGGTGAACTTTGTGAATGCCGAGATGGAAAATCATCTCGGCTTCTCAACTTCTAATATGGCATCAGAGAAAGATGAATATGTGATTCCTCTTGACACCTGGGCCGCAATATCGTATTGCCTCGATCTTTGAGCTTATTTCACTACCTTTGCCACATAGTTCTTCAGGTCACGACCTCTCAAAGGTGGCACATAGTCGTCGTCCGTCTCACTGCCATCTTCCGCTAAGTTTTCTTCCTTGGACGTATATTCTTCATCAAGTGGGGATTCATCCTCTGGTGATGGTGATTGACTCTTCCTCTACCTAGCTGTGCGCCTTTTCTTGGCTCATTCCTCTCTTCTGAAGAGAGCTAATTTAGCTTTGAGGTTCCCTATATCTCGGTTTGTCTGTCCTTCGTACTCCCTTACCACCAGGACTTCGAAGATAGTTCTCTTCTCCCTTTGCCTTCTTTCAACTCTTTTATCAATTTCGCCATCTTCTAGTTCACCTTTTTCTAGGTAAACTTCAGCTCAATTTCAATCGTGGTGGTGCACCACCTCGTCATCATTTTCTGGGATATTGTTTGCCATCGTTTCCCACTGACAGCGCCTACTTGTGGGAGCACAAAAAAGTTAGGCATGATTCGAAGCTTCCACAAGATTTTCTCCAACGATCAAACAAGTATCCCCTCAGACGATAGCACTAAGATGACAGTGCGATGGCCAAATTACGATTGAGCAACCGAGGGGGAGTACCTGAAAAAGACTCTCTGATGCTCAAGTAAGTGAGAGCTTAACGTAAGTGTGTAGGTATGTCATCCAACTACAAAAACTTACCAAGTTCATGTATTTATACTTTTGGAATTCCATCGAAATATGAGCCAATACGTCCACTAACGTAATGGTTGGACTTCGAAGTTCCTGCACCGAAGTTTGATCCTTGAACTTCAGCCACGTCCAGTAACCGCCTCCTATTTCAGTGGCATGTCCCTAGGATCACGCTTCACTCCCGCCTCTACCCCTTATTATGGGTTTATTTAGGTTTGTGACCTCCCTTTAGACATATATGAACTATCCCCTGGGACTTTGGAGCTCAATCTTTGCTCCCAGCCCAATGACCCATTAGAATCTCGCTATGGATCATTGCTACTAGAAGTTCGAGACACTCTTAGATCTTTGAGGTTCGAAGCTCAAATCTCGATCTTCACTTTTGGAACCGACAAGAAGTTCGAAGAGATGGAACCACACTTGCATCTTCTAGACAGTCTACGAAGACTTAATTCTCAATATCCTCGTTCCATGCTCAATCTTCGATCTCATTCCTTGATGTCAAGTTTGAACCCCGAAAATCTTGCTCCCACAGGGGAAGATGTTGACTTCAGGGAGAGTTGAAGTCCATAACATGTGTCATATGATAGGATGTGATGAGTTGTACTCTTTATCCAACCAAGTTCCTTTTTCCCAACAGGTTTTATTACTTGAAAATAGTTTTTAATGAGGCAACGAAAATCATTCATGTCAAAGTCTCATCGTCTTGACATGAAGGCGAGATGCTATCAATTTTTGCTTTGTCCGAGATTCATTTTTCTCCTGCAAAAGTTTTTGTCTCGACAAAGATTTTTGATGGGATGCAGCCTAGATGCCACCAACAAAGCTGATCAAGTTACATGAAGAAAGACTGCAAATCACCAAGGCATCACAAGGGAGAATGTTGAAATATTTTTATATTTTGTGTGTGGTTTACTTTCCTTATTTTCGAATCAATATTCTCATAGAATATTAAGTATATTTCTCATTATGTAGTTATATTCCCTTACCAAATGCGGACTAGCTTGTAATCTATAAATAGGCTATTGGTGTCTTGTACTAAACACATTACTAATATCAATATAGATCAACTTTACCTTCACCTGAGTTCAATAATATTCTAACATAATTGATTTTATTATTTTTAGGTATTTCGAAGAGAATTAGAGAATACGAAGAGATAATTAAGCATTGAAGCAAAGGTTGTTCGTGGACAAGGTGTTAATCCTAAGGCAAGAAGGATTTGGTTTGTGGTGCAGCACACGTGAGGAGTATTTGGCTAGGTTAATTAACCTAGCTAAAGAGGGAGATGTATATGTACCAAAAAGAGAGAAAAAAGGCGCAGTTTTTAGGACCGAAGAAATAGAACAAAACAAGGAGAAGGAGAAGAGGTGCGCACGCAGCAGAGCCAATTAAAGTTCTCATGCATCAATTGCATCACTACAACGCCAATTATTAGAGTTCATTCTTCTTCATTGTTTAGTTTATCTCTCATATATTCTTTGATGCTATTATCTAAGATTATGAGTAGTTGAATATCTTATTAAGGGGCTGCTTGAAGTCCTGTATATGAAAACTTTTTAATGTATACACTTTGTAACTTCTCAAATCTTTTCTAGAATTTAATATTTTCTTCTTTGTAAATCTTGGGGTCCATGACTATTGGTTCATAGAGATAGATGTAGGGAATGTCCATGATAAACCTGCATAGGCATAAAGATTAGGTAATAGAATATGGTTGTAACGATCAACTCTTCCTGGGAACTTTCATTCATTGGATATGTTCATTAGGTTAAGTATATGTTAGAAAGATGAAATGACAGTGGTATATTTTATTCCTCTTAACTCATTCATTCATTGGTTTAAACTCTTTGCATTCATAAACATATTTATTTTCACCACTTATTTTCTGCATTAGCTGTAACTTGGACGAATTATTTCGACACACAAATCAATTCAGAAAACCCTTAAATTTTGTGTGGTAGTCCAACACTGAGTCTAGTAGGTTGTATTAAATTTTTGTAGTATTCAGAGTAATCTAGCTTAGGTTAGTAGTTGTGTCTCTATATATTGGTCGAATCTGTCAGCTTGCTGACATTTGCGTCTAACTAGTGTATTGAGTCTTAGTTTCATCAATTCTCAACTGGTAATGACCCATATTTACTAGTTACTATATTGATATATTTACTCAAGAATAGAGTTATCTTTGATGGTGGTTTTCCACTTATCATTATTTTATTTTGTTACATTATTTTCCTTTCGGTTTTAGTTTTATTTCTCAATTGTAATCTCCAAAAACGTTAGGCCTTGATTGATCAATAAATTTTTTTATTTCAAAAAAACAAAGGTTCAAATGAAGCCTAGGTGAATAATCACCAAATTCAGTCTCAATCATTTGACCAAAAAAATTCTCAGTTAGCAACTCAAATTATTTTTGAACACTTCCGAACAATTAGACAATGTAGGCGACTTATGACTCAAAAAATGCGCCTAGGTAGTTGTAGTTAAGTTATGGCAAAATTACTATCATGGGTAGCTGAAATGGTTGGAGTCGGAGACGGCCAAGGCGAGGAAGACAACAATACCGATTCAATCCCACTCATATTCACGCCGGAGCAGCAAAAGAAAAATGACTCAGGCAGGCAGAATCTCGTCGGTGTATGGGTGGAAGCAAGGGCAAGGAGGCGAGAAAGGGCCTCACAGATGTCGTCGGGGCCGTGCTCCCTGTCAAAAATGACGAAGTCAAAGTTGGAGATCTCAGCGAGGGTGGGAGAAGTTAAGGAGAAGAAGTAGCGAGACTTGAGTGCAACGGCGGATCCATATAGGGGCGAGGTTGGGCAGTTGCCCAACCTGAGTTTTTGACTTTCCCTTTGATTATATGGGTTTGGTATTGCTCATATGGCAAATAAAAGAGACAGGAAATGGACAAAATGTCAGAATTTCAGTAAACTGGGAAGAAGATGATGAAAAGTAAGATTTTCATGTTGAAGAAGATGGGGTCAATGTCGTTTCTCACTTAAAAATTGAACCAAACAACGTCATTGGTTATAAGAGAAGTGTCTACACTCTACTAATTAGTGCAATTACAATAGCCAATTACAATTGTGGACAAGGTCCTACTGTTCTACATCTGTTAAGTGTTGGTTTAGTTCTTTATTTCATGGATGGTTTTTTTCAAGGATACTTCTTTTTATTATTTTCTAGATTACAAGATTTATCCTTTTAAGAATAGTTGAAATTTGAAGACTAACTACAAAGTCTTTAAAAAATGCTCTTACTTTTTCTAGCGAAAAACAAAATTTGGATTACTATGAATTTTGAATACTTGATTTTTTATGGTTATGAATATGTATTACTTATAAAGTTTGAAGTAAGTTTCTAAAAATAATTTTACTTTTTTTTAGGAAAAATAATCTTACTTTGTATTTATTACTTTGATTTTTTTTTTTCGCTTAAATTTAATCTTGCCCAACCTGAATTTTTTTTCTGGATCCGCCACTGCTTGAGTGTAAGGGGAGAGGCAGAGATGGAGGTAGTAGTAATGGTGATGATGACGGTGGCGTAGCAAAGATAGGCGGAGGAGGGACAAGTTGATTTGATCGAGTTGGTGGGTTTGGCAGCGAAAAGGTGTTGGATTCTGGGTTGAGTTTTTTTTTTTTTTGGTGCTATGGCTTTATGCATAGTGCATAGTGCTTTGACTTTGTTTTAAGTTACCAGAGATTAATTAAGAGATAATCATCTTTTTTGTTTATTATGATAAATATGTATTACATAAAGGACGATAAGTAAAAGAAATTAAACATGTTAACCATGTATAAGCATATTTTTTGAATTTTTTTTGTATTTTTTTCAAAAAATTTATGCATTTTTACTCGTTTCTTAATGATTATTAATATTAGCAGGAAATGAATAACATTGAAAAGAACTTGAGCGATGAGCGAAAGTGAACCGATTGTCTCATCATCTCCTTGAGATGACATTTTTTCATAATTTTTTTTATTCATATTATAATATATCATATAAATATATAATTAATTGAATATATATAAAATAATCCGTCTAATTATTGTCTAATTATCGATTAAACTCTGCCTAGACTGTTAGGCGCTAAGCAGTAGCTCCACCGCCTAATTCCGCTTAGCGCCTAGCTCCTTTTTTAACCTTGGTTCTAATATGTGCACTGAAGATAGGTCTGTCAATATGGCGGATTTTGATCAAGACCTGCTCCAGACCCATACATATTAAGCGGATCTGGATCTAATTTTTAGACCCGTTGATCCGTTTGTGATCCGGACCCGTTGACCTGTTTATTTAACCGATCGGATCCAGATCACAAGCGATTCGATCCGTTTATAATCTGCCACGTTTATATTTTGTAAACCTATTATATAATTTACTTTTATTTACATATATGAAATGTTTTTAATCCAAAACTCTCTTTTTAAAAATTAAAATATAAATATCTTTTGCAAAGTTATATAAAATTGTTAATAAATTAAAATATTAAAAATCAAAAATAATTTGTTTCTTGCCAAGTTCTTCGATGTAAATGGAGTTTTTATTTTTTATTTTGGTCTCTCTAGTTTGTTTTAATAAAATATTTTGTTTATGTAAAGAAATTATATGACATATTGGTAATAATTAACATATTGATAAAAGAAATAAATTTAGTAATTAGCATATTAATAAACGGGTCTGAATCCGCTCCGTTGGTCCGTTGATCTGCTGGATCTGGATCAAAATTTGATTATTAAAGATCCGCCGGATAAACGGGGCGGAGCGGATCTAATTTTTTTTCTCTTTAAACGGATCCGGATCTTGGTTTATCCGGTCCGAATCCGCCCCATTGACAGGCCTAACTGAAGACCAAATGCTAATATAGGAAGTACCATGGGACCTTCTATGTCAACAACTTATTTTACTTCATGAGTTCGTTAACACTTTATCATCCATATATCATCGATTTAAAACAAAAAGTAGAAGGAAAATTTTATCAGCACATCCCTATATATTGGATACACATCTCTATTTTTTGAATATATCTTAATACCATATTACCCCTTGCTCTCAACTGTGCAATCTTAACCAGCCAAATCCCAATAACACTCCGTTGCACAAGTTGTGCTAATCCCACAAATCTAATTTGATCCAATATGTTCAGTCTTGTAGAAGTTCATACTCATGACTTTGCATCATGATGGGTAGGCGAAGACTACCAAAATCAAGCTTATATGACAACGACCAATTGAAGTACATAAAAAAATCAAATGATTGCTGGAAATTTTTTGCAGAATAAACCAAATCAAATTTGAAATCGTGTGATCCCAAGAAGGTTTAGGAATCAGATTTTGAAAGATACAAGAGCAATTACGGTTTGGTTTCTTTTTTCGATTTGCTTGATTGCACTAAATCGATGACATCCATATTTTGATATATATATATATATATACACACACACACTTCACAGTTCACACAAAGATGATGGAGAGAGAGAGACTTGAACTGTGTTGCAGATAAAAATTCACCCAGCTACTCTTGGGATGCAAAAGAGAAAGGGTAGTTGAGGAAAAGTGGAGATGAAAATTCACAAAAAAAATATTAAGGGGTGTATATTAAGAATTAAGGGATGCGTGAATAAAATTAGTCAAAGTAGAATATAAGTATAAGTGACAATGTACTTAATGCTTGTAAGCCCAATAACAATAAATCAATACAAATCAACATGATATCCAAATCAACATGGATCCCAATATTGACTTCACCCTAAGCCCAATAGAGGTAGCAAGGCCAGGTCCATCTCTTGTACAAATCCAGGTAGTCCAACAAACAACCATATCCCTTAGAACCTCACCTTCCAGTCTTCCACCACATCATCCTCGTCGTCGTCACGGTCGCCATCAAGGATGTGAGGCATAGCCAGAAGAGGCAGCATTGCCTCTTTCGTATGGATAAAGGGCGATCAATAACGTAGACCCATATCAATTTGGGCTAGCTGGTCAATATCGTAATTAAAACCAGTGATAGGATAAGGAATGGGTAAGGTAAGGGAACGCCGAAAGTTTATGAGGGGCTCGTGCGAGCAAGTTAATTAGACCACGTGGTGGTTTGATGCGTTTTTACGCGGGAAATCCATAAAAAAAAAAAACAAAAAACAAAAAACTTCTCCAACTGGATTAGTCCTGTAGAGAGACGGTTGGTTATTAACCGCCAAAAACAATACCGTGTTTTGTCTTCATTTCCAAAAGGTGGATTTTTCCTTCTCTTGTACTTTTCGGGCCACGTCACCATCACCGCCTCTTGTTTTGGTTAGTACTTTCCGACGGGCTTCTCTAACGCTCGTTGCACGCTCTCTCTCCCCCGATCGAGGGAGCTTTCTCTATTCCTCGACAGTCAGTCAACTCCTTCTCTAAGAAGTTCGGTATGTGTTCACACTCCACACTTCTGTCATTACACAAATTGTTTATTTAGTATTCAATTTTGTTCTTGTTTTATGTTTATATATGTGTGAAAGGAATTAGTAACTTAATTTGTATCCCGCCACCGCTTTTTCTTGTGTAATTTTTTATAATTGTATTGATCGTATGACCATATTATATCGTTAATTTAGTCTTATTTAGACGCGTGTGAATGTTGGATTTGTATCGAATATTTTAAGCGACATCACTTCTAATCAAGGAGTAAAATATCACATATCGAGGATATTATCGACGGTCCAAAATTTGGATATATCGACGTAAATGTCGATCCAGTGAAAATTCTGACTAAAATGACAGAAACTAATAAAAATACATGAAAATTTGTAATAAAACTTTTGAGGTTGTTATATGATCAATATTATCTACCTTATGTGAAAAGAAAATATTGATCAAACATCAAGACATATGAATTTGTTATATTACTATATGAATTAATACGTGTTAAGTGCTAATAACTATTAAAATATAATTTTATAGTTCTATTTTTATTTTTTGATAATTAAAACTTAATTGGAGGCTACGCCATCACATTTTTGTACAATATGTTACACATCACACATCACAAAATCAAATATACAAATACTTCAAAACCACGTAGAGGACCTATGAGGTTCGAAATTCACACTATTTTCCACATCTCCATGTGGAAAATCATGTGGCTATTGTGAAGAGTAATCATTAAATGATTGCTCTCCCATATAATTCTACATGTATTGACTTAAATGCCAACCATATGGGTCAGTGGGCGGTCTTTGAGGATTCTGGAGCTCGTAGTATGAACCAGGCATTGCTCGACTTTCTTCATTGCTATCATCATTTGAGAAATTTGTTTGTGATTGTGACGATGAGTTGTCACTTGTTGGAATGCCATAAGACATGGCAAATGAAGGATAAGGTATTGTAAAATTTTGACCATAATAATAACGTTGGTAATTACCATCTCCAACACATATTGAGCCAAAAGTGATGGATAACACATCTTCAGCATTTCTCGATAAACTCCCTTGAGGCCTTTCTCTTCGATTGTATTCACTTCTTCTGCCTCCTCCACCGTATTCATGACCTGCTCTTCTGTTTCTATGGTCTTCATCTTGGGTTGAGCGTGTGAAATTTTGTTCATCTGTGAAGTAAAATGATTCATCTCCACTGTAACCACCACATCCGCTGCCACTACCACCGACTCCAATACTTTACATTTTGCTGTCTCCTCCTCTAGTGCTTGATGAGCTTTCAGATCATGTACCTAGCGTATCGCTCCTCAACCGTGGAGGTTGGGAAGTATGTGAACTTCTAGACTTTGTATTGGACATTGAGCATGTAAAAATTGCACATTTACCAAACTAAATGTTAAATTTGAAAAGTTTCAGAAAATTTCAAAAATTTTGGAAAATATCGATAAAAATCGAAAAAATTCGAAAAATATAAGGATATAATCAAGGAATGCAAAATCGATATTATCGGCGATATTTCGCCGATATTTCGATATTTTGAACTTACCTGAAAAATCCGTGAATATATCTCCAAATTTTCCGAAATTTTCCGAAATTTTCCGATATTTCCGATATATCCCCGATATTTCCGATATTTTCCGATATTTTTCGATATTTACCGAAATTTTTGAAATTTTCAGTAACTTTTTTAATTTAACAAAATTAAAAGCTTGTCAAAATTTTGCAATGTCTTATCCTTCATATATCATGCCTTATGGTCTTCCAACAAGTGATAACTCATCGTTACAATCACAAACAAATGCCTCAAATGATGATAGCAATGAAGAAAGTCGAGCAATGCCTGGTTCATACTACGAGCTCCAAAATCTTCAAAGACCGCCCCCTGACCCATATGGTTGGCATGTAAGTCAATACGTGCAGAATTACATGGGAGAACAATCATTTAATGAGTACTCTTCACAATACACACATGATTCTGCACAGAGAGATGAGAAAAATAGTGTGAATTTCGAACCTCATAGGTCCTCTATGTGGTTTTGAAGTATTTATATATTTGATTTTATAATGTGTGATGTGTAACATATTGTACAAAAATGTGATGGTTTAGCCTCCCATTAAAGTTTAGCCATCAAAAAAATAAAAATAGAACTATTAAATTATATTTTAATAGTTATGAGCACTTAACACATACTAATTCATATAGTAATATAGCAAATTCATATGTTTTGATGTTTGATCAATATTTTCTTTTTACATAAGGTAGGTAATTGATCATATAACAACCTCCAAAAGTTTCATTACAAATTTCCATATATTTTTATTAGTTTCCGTCATTTCCGTCAGAATTTTCAGTAGATCGATATTTCGTCGATATTTCCGTCGATATATCCAAATTTTGGACTGTCGATATATCCTCGATACCCGATATTTTACTCCTTGGATATAATTGAGAATTTTTCAGGTAAGTCCAAAAAATCAAAATATCAACGAAATATCGTCGATAATATCGATTTTACAGTCGTTAGTTAGAAGAAATTTAAAGACACAAAACTCACATAATTGCATGGATCATCATATATATTTTTAAATGCATGAATCATCATATTTTCTTATAATTGCATGAATCGTCGCATTAGGAATATATTCTTTTAGCTCAATACAAATGGAAACATATGGATAACACAAAAAATGAAGTATATAAATGATCGGCGATTTTAATTATTACATATGTCTCCTCCAAGTAGAGCAAGTAGCAGGTCGAAGTAGTCAAATAGATAATCAGTTGGGCTATCACAAAATAATGTAAAGGAGCTAGAACAACAAGTCACGAGTGATCGAGACCGACCTTTGACCGCGACGTTTCCCTCCTCACTTTCCTAATCAAGTATCCAGTATACTCGAACAATATATTAATCAATCTAATTATCAACCAGTCAATAACACTGAACCCACACACAAAAAGTGACAAAACCACTTGGCCATGCTAAAAACAAGCCAGCTGTTTATCGAAGCTCTCTCCTCTCATCCCCACTTACGTTTTAAAACCGTGGCTCTGCCCCCAGCTCCTCCATAGCTGGCAGCTTGCCACCCAATTCCAATTCCGTGTTCGCGTTTTCTGCAGCAATTGAAAAAGCACACTTCCATATATATAAGCAATCTCAGTTTCAATTATACCCATCAACACTCCTTGATTGCCTACTTATAATTCAACATCTTAATTACATCTCTACCTTTTTCTCCAGAATCTACTTACGTACTAGCTAGTGTACTTACGTACCACAAAGTACTACTTACTACTTGGATTAGTTTGACTAGCTCGTTCGATCAGTTTGTTATGGGAGGCCCTTTCTCGAATTTCTCTCAATACTATGATATGGGAGCGGAGTCCTCGTCCCCTTCAAACAGCGGCGGCGGAGTTGGTCGGATGAATCTGTCGGATGAGGAGGTCATGCTGGCGACGACGTACCCGAAGAAGAGAGCGGGGAGGAAGAAGTTTAAGGAGACAAGGCACCCGGTGTACCGTGGCGTGAGGAGGAGGAACTCCGGGAAATGGGTCTGCGAGGTTCGGGAGCCGAACAAGAAGACGAGAATCTGGCTCGGGACGTTCCCTACAGCCGAGATGGCGGCGCGTGCGCACGACGTGGCGGCGATATCCCTGAGAGGACGGTCGGCGTGCTTGAACTTCGCGGACTCGGCATGGAGGCTCCCCGTCCCGGCAACGAGCAGTGCGAAGGACATACAGACTGCGGCGGCGGCGGCGGCGGAGGCGTTCCGGCCCACCGTGGAGGAGGCGGAAGTTGCTTCGGTAGTAGCGTCGACGGCGGTGACGGAGTCGGAGGAGCCGGTGTTTTACATGGACGATGAGGATGTGTTTGGGATGCCGGGGTTACTAGCCAACATGGCGGAAGGGATGTGTTTGCCTCCGCCTCATTGCTTCGGAAACAATGACTACGGAGGCGGAGATGACATGGAGGCATACGCTGACGTGTCACTGTGGAGCTATTCCATCTAGCATACTGATTACTGAGTGCTGAAGTATATATGGAGAATTTTATTTTAGCATTTCTCCGTACTTATTGACTTTTTTCGGTCTAAATCTTTTGTTCAGAATTACGGATTTTGCAAATATATGAAAAAAAGGTACAATTCAGTTTACTCTTTTTATCTTTGGGTCCGACATCATATTCATTAGACTTATAAAACTAATCCAAAGGCCATCGGCTCATCCTAACTCGGTCATATTTTTTGGGATATGGGCTGACCCTGTCTAACCTAACGGCATGACTTGGCCCGCTCATTTTTACAAGGGCAATGTATGAGTAATGCTTTCTGAAGTCCTGAGCATGTCAAAGCCCTACCTATATATGTCTTACTAGGACAGGAACAGAGCCGGTCTAAGAAATTTATAATTTTACATATTAAATATTGATATTTATGGTAAGTGGTAATTAAAAAGTATACAAAAGTCAACTAAAAATTAAAATAGGTAGGGTTAAATTTACAAATTAAGTTTAATTTTTGTTATATAATTAAATTTATTTCATGGGATATAAGTGAAATATTATATTCGGGTTACGGGAGGACATTTCAGACCCGCAATTTATCAGCCCTTGAGCAGGGTCTGGGCTTCAGAAATTAGTAAAAATGTCGGCCTTTCCCTGCCCATTTTATACTTAGGGCTTAAAAAATCCAGGGCCGAACAACATCTTATAAGACAAGCTCGGGCAGAGCCGGCCCATTTTATAGGCCTGATGTTAGTCATCTTACTTTAAAAGTTAAATGTTTTACTCTTAATATTTGTAACTTCACTTTAGTCTTATTCTTCTGTTAGTTTTTCATCAAATTTGACCATTAAGTGTTGATATGGTCATTCTTACGTTAATAAGTGAGTCCTGATAATTGCATATTTATACGTCTATTCGGTATTTAATTTGTTTCATATATTTAATTTATTGTTATTAATTAGATATTTTAATTATGTTCATTTGTTTTGTAAATTTTTAAATAAAATAAAGAAAAAAGAATTAAAATAAGCTTTGTTAGTGCAACAAGGATAGAAATTGGGCTAGCTATTGAAGGAATCCATATTCCTTGTAGATATTGGGCTCGAATTAATTAACGTAGCTAGCTAATATAAAGGAGAAGACGTGATCATAAGAGGGGGGCTTCTAGAGGAGTACCTTGGCAAGTGAATTCTTGGCGAGCAGGACAAACTATAAGTCCAATTGTATTTGGTTTCTGCATGCACGTGATGATTGAGAGAATGTGGGCTGCTAGGTTAATTAACCAACTTAGTTGAAGCTATATATATATATATATATATATATATATCTTATGATAGCGAGAAAGAACGTGAAAAAAAATAGAAAAAAGAAGAGAGAAAACGTTAGGGAGAGAAGGAGGAGAAAGAAGGAAGAGCAAGTCAAGTTCTTCCATCTTCCATCATTTTTTTCATGGTCACTGACTCTCACTCTCTCTCTCTCTCTCTCTCTCTCTCTCTCTCTCTCATACCTCTGTTGCACTCTTTGCCACTACCTCTGCCTCTGCCTTTTCTGCCGTCGCCTCGCCCTCTCTGCCGCCTCGCCTTCTCCGCTAAAAATTTCCTAATATTTCAGCTTAATTTGAATTTGTGAAATATAATTGTAATTTTGTTTAATTTGATGAAATTATGGTTAATTTGGTGAAGTGATTATGGTTTGGTGAATGATTTGGATGGTGAAGTGATTATGGATATGGTGAAGTGATTATATGGTTTGGCGAATTAGGAATTGCAAATCTAGATTTCTGGAAATAAAAATCTAGATCTGTAGTTTTTTTTTTTTTTTTCAGATCTGAGACTATAACCGACAAGCTATTTTTTTGTCGGGTAAAATCCACACTTTGATCGACGACATCCCTTAACATCGTCGGCTATAGATATATCCGATGACCTTTTACCAACGACGTTATAGCCTATGAATATTTCCTAACAGATCGACGAAAATTTGTCAGTGACTATAGTAGTTCTTCTGGTAATGCCTCTCACTCCCTCCTTACCTTTTGGTTCCATTGTTTCGTTTTGAAATCGCAAATTAACATAACAAGAAAAAGAATCATTAAATCAATCACAAATCAATTTAAACTAGAGTTTTGAGATCTTATATCTCTGGGTAAATTAAGTGTGTATATATATAAAGTCTTTGAGTAGATCAAGTTTGAGTGTTCTGGTAAAAAAAATCAAGTCCATCGAGTGTTTTGGTGAGATCTCAAGTAATTATTTTCTTTTATTAATTTGTTCAATGTCTCCCAGATGGGGTTGGGTTGACTGGAAGGATGGAAATTATGTGTTTTGTTTCTCTAATTATACTTATTGTTTTTATTTCTCTTAAATATTAAATACTAGGTGAAACCCCGTGCCTGCGGCACGGTTGTTCGATAAAACGACACAAAATGCTTATCGATGCAGAGATTAAGGTGGATATCAAATATTTGAGAGAAATGTCAAAATATTAATCAAGTGAAGAATATGGTTCTACTTCAATGATCATATAATATACCTTTCTCTCATTCTCATTACACTTTAGACGACAGATATACACATCAATTAAATTCAAATTTTCCTAATCAAAAGTATTGATCATGTTAAAGTAAACAGGGTCTGTTTAAGAATGACATCAACCTAGTTTGCCCAAAGGGCGGGCAACCGATTTGAACAGATTTTGGTCCACCAAGTAAGGAACCCCGCGCGTTGTGCAGAGACAAAAAGGGTTGTTCCGAAAGGATATTTACACAATAGCCTTCAAAAAGGTCTCATACATCACCAACTTATGTTAATCACATATTAGTCTTGCAAACCTGATTAATAATAACCAAAATGTGTTATGTTTGCATTTTACACAAATCCAATCAATAACACAGTAGACCAGTAGTCCTGCAAGATTTCTTGTCTAGAACCCATAAAACCACCAAATTTGCCTAAATGTAAGCAAGACGAAGGGCAAACAACAATGACCTAGCAATAAACACACATTAAAAATTTATAAATTTTACCAAACATCTCGAAATACCCAGAAACGACGAACAGACAAATTTCAAGTTTGAAGATCGAAAATAAGCAATCTTGTTGCAGGAGATGATCGGCTCTTATCTTGCTTATATATTGTCGGCAAAACTGCAAACAGCCCCATATCCTTCCACAAAACCAATCTATCCGTCGATAGAAAGATTAGCGGACGATCATATACATATTAAATCAGAATCACCGCATAACAAACCCAGATCCTATGGAGCTTGCCTGCGGACAATCATATATACTTGCATGGATACATTTATATCATAAAAACTAAATTAAAATTGATAGGTTGACATCTTGCAACAACAGAGATTCACATAAATATATATATATATATATATATATATCACAAATTGCCAACTTATTCTAATCAAACAAACTGCAAACATTAGTTCAACTTCATTCCCAATAAAATGAAGATTATTATTAAATACCTTGCTACAAAGACATCATCGCTCCTCATCTTCCACTGCCATAACGCTACAACCCTCTTTGTTTCAAATTGTATCGTCACAGGCCTCATCTAACAATGCATCCGCATTAGCCACTTACTCCCTTGGGCTCTGAACTGAAAAAATTCCAACATGGATGCTTTGAACCTCACATATGTTTGATCAATCAAATAACCAATATATGCTCTGATTTTTGAAACAATCTTATAAACCATAATGATATTTTCGAAATCCCAAAATTCATGCCAAAGATGATAGATAAGTAGAAAAAATCACAATACACTTGATAAGAACTGAGAATTCAACTTTATTTGCCAACAAATGAAAGTTCAATCTTTCAATGGATGGAAAATTAGGCAGCTAGTTCACCATAAATACATGAACCTTCATTTAAATTCATTAGAGTAAGTGAAATAAGAGTATATATACGGACTTTAAGTAATCTATCATAGGTGATAACATCAGGGAATACATCAGCATTGGTAAATTTCTAAGCTTCATCCTACAGAACATAACACTTTTCAGTAACTCCTTAATGCAGCCAAGAATTGAACCTAACTATTAGATTATAGAACACAGGCTCTAAACTGATCATTCGTATAGCTTGGGCCCTTCATTTCCTCAAAGTAATGCAAAACGAACAATTTTCACAAAGTGAAGATTGATGAAACAAAGATTACTTAAAAGAAAAAGAAAACATGAAAGTTTTTAAAATGTCTTCTGCCAACACCTAATGATTACTGTCTTCAATTATTATCAATTGGTTGAAAATCAATCTTCTTTGCTGCCATTTAGAACCCAGTAATCAGAATTTAAAACCCATCCACAAAAATATCAAACTCAAACTTGGCAAACCCAAATCATACACATCAAAAAGAAGAAAAAAAATTCAAACCCAATTCAATACCTGAACAAAAGGGTTCAAAAGAGACAATGGGAACACCTTCCTATAGCTGACGACAACAGTCTACAGCTCCACAGTTCCATCATCGATGTCCTTTAACCTCATGAAATCTGTAATTGAATTGCTCGAAATTAAGCAGACATTGATTGGATAAGCTAGTTTTGGCAGAGATGAGAGAGAGAGAGAGCGAGATCAAAAATCCAGAGCCAGAGATCGCCAGATATCGAAAAGAAATGAAAGATGTGAGAGATAAAGAGAAGAGAGATCACATATCAAAGAGAAAAGCTATTCTTATCCAGAATAGTAATGAGGTCGCACACATCGCACTTTTGGAATAGTATGAAAGTTTCCCATAATTCTAAATGTTTTGCCCCTCGAGATGGTATTTGTAGAGTCACAAAGTCTTACCTAATTAATTATTGCATTATAAACAACATCAACTGTGCGAATCTTTGCAATGGTTAGACCAATTGAGACACATACAAATGAGAATTTGCAACCAATGATATGAACAACATAAGTAATGAGAATTCATTTGCAATAAGAGAAGAAACAATGTACCACACAACAGATGATATTACCCATGTACAAAATTAGTGGTGCCGTTCAGAGGATCCACTATCCATGTCGGATCATCAGTCAGCTCTGTTACACCATAAGTAGCTGTACTTTCTTTCTCAATGAACTAACATTAACACCACCACAGAAATTTTAGAACATACAATAATCTACAGACATAATCATGCATTGCAATTCTAAACACCAAACGGCGACTTCGTAAATACATACAGTAGAAGAGAATTAATAGACAGCTAACCTCATGTGTGGGGTAAAGCTGCTTAAGGTGGTTAAATATGAGATCTTCACATGCCTTATCAGTCTCTGTGACCAAATCAAAGATGAGCAAATTTCAAACCTAGTAATCAGAATTAAAAAAAAAGTAAACACGTATAGATACATGTTTATATATGTATACTTGATAAACTGGAAAGCCTTGTTGTTCACAAAAGTCAAAGAGGCAAACACTGCGATCAAATTGGGATATCAGTTCCAAACCCTCACCATTTAGTCAAGCTTAAGATCTCCAAATACTTGATCAAATGAAACCTCAATTGAGCACAGAGCTCATAAGGACATACATAAGTGAATAGCAATCCAGCAATATTCATTTTTCCATGCCATCATTTGATAATACACAATTTTTTTTACACTGAACCATATGATTAGATATTCTATCAGTAAAGAGAATACCAACCTTCATACTTTGCTGATCCTGTATCTCTTGCTTACCGTGAGCTCTAACTTCATCAGGATCAATCTTATATTGTGGGGAGTACCACAAAATCCATTTGCGTCACTTCTGGCCTTGAACTAAGTTGCCGACCAGATGTTTGGCCAGATTTTGTTTCCCTATATCAAAGCTAAGTCACAAATTTGAAAAAGAAAATATTAGAAGAAAAAAAGTGATACATAAAGAAAACAGCAGCAGAACCAGACTCCCCGTTCTAAAAAATTTATAATCCATCCTGCCATATCACCTTGAAAATTCATCCAAATTGAGATCACCATCCCTTGATTTCATTCCTGAACCCGTGTTTGCTGGCTTATATTTTAATGAGATATAACAGTTAGATAAATAAGTGAAATAAACTAAAGCATCAGACTTGGGAACTTTCAATTCAGGTTCAATTTAAATTAACATAATGGACAATCTCACGGAACTTTTTCACTGATGGCCTCCTAAAGTGAACCCTCTCCTCGCCAATGTTTCTCATATCCTCAAATCTTGTACTTTTATTGAATAACGGTCGAGTGAAGTTCAAAAAGAAAAAATCAATCAAAAATATGACTCATTTGAAAAAAACAGTCAACAACTAAAGTCAAACTATCCATAATTTGAAGAACCATAGTGGATTAGGATGAAAATCCAAGGTAGACAAAAACTCATTAAAAAGTTGAAATACTTGAGAAAATTCACATACCCATTTGTCCACCAATTCCTTCGCAAGCTTTCTGTTGGAAGTTGTTTCTTCATCACTTTTTGACAGAAACATAATGACCTGCCAGACATCAAACAAAAATACAATCTCAGTTGTCACATCTGTTTTAAAAGAAAGAACATTAGGTGCTTCTCAAATCAGATCAAAGAAAACAGATCCTGACCTTTCCAAGCCCACTTTGCTTCAGTTGGTCTCTTCTATCCATGTGCTCTAGATCAAGAGGGTACTGCACAACATAAGCAATAATTCATGTCCCTACAGAAAATTTCTCACAACCCATATTGCATGTCACTCAGTATAATGGAGGGAGGCATACATCAATTAAGATCTTTAGAATTGCTGCCCGTATGTTTATATTTGATAAACTTCCATCTGGAAGCGATTCGAGCCAATTCTTGAGTAGAGTTAGCACTCCATGATCCAAAGAACTCTTGTTGAAGCTGCTTCCTGCGACAAAAAAGGGTCGCAAACAAAACTTCTAACAATTCTGATTTGCAACTAAAGTGAGAGGAGAAAGGAAAGTGCAGCCAAGCTTACTTTGAGAGAAAATCTGTGAGAAGTCCCGCCTTCTTAAGTTTATTAATGGCAGGTTTCTCCTGTCTATTAAGGTCTGAGCAGTCAATTATATAAGAAAGAAACCATAAGAACAAACATAGTGAAAAAAAAAACACAACTAAATAACTAAACACAGTCAATTATCAGATGCACACGTATTATAGACATATCTGTTTAGCAGGTTTGACATGATCGAATTCCCAACCCAAATGAAATCAAAGCAACACAGATGAAATCGATTGAATCCGACAGATTGAGAACTGACCTTGATAAATTCCAACAATAGTAATGTCTGGCCTGTGATCAACTTCACAGAAAGAGAACCGAAAGATTCTTGATAAGATGACTTTCTTTGTCTCTCTTCCAAATCACCAAATAGCCGAAGGAATTCGAGAAGGATGAGAAGTGACTGTAAAAAACATAGAAACCAAATTCAAACAACTCAAACCCATGTAAGATGACAGCAAAACACTTGGTCAATATTTGTTACCTAATCTTCCCATGTTTTACCTGAGGGTATTGCAGAGGTGGCAATATTGGAGAAGGCAGCTGATCTGGGAAAAAAGGATGCTCATCAGGACTGTTGTATCTACCCACCTGATCGCAAAACAGATGTCCATAAGAAACCTGCCGTAAAACTATTTGATTATCTACATTGTGTACAATTGTTTATCATACCAGAGCATGGAGTTTTTCTGTTTTCTGGAGAATATACTCTACCAAGGAGCCATCGAATCCATCCATCGGGAGAGCGTCCTGTAGGTTGACCAGTCTAATAATGTATTAGGTGCAACCAGGTCTAATAATGTAGCAGTCCTGAATATTTTACTTTACGTAGGTTAACCAGTCTAATAATGTAGCAGTCCTGAATATTTTAATTGCAACCAGGTCTTTGCAAACAAACAAAATCGATTCAGGATTACAGTTATCATAAACAGTTAAGCGAAAGAGAAAGACTTGCCATTAACACAAATAAACACACATATCATCACAATGAAAAAGTTGATATGTATTCCCGATCTCTCTAACATGAACATAGTTTAAATTAATGATCTAGAACTGAAGGAGAAAAGAGTCCAGACAACCAAACTGTAGTCCAGCCATGGGATATCAGAAAAAGAAAGCAAACAGCATTTCAGATCAAAAGTTACACAATATATCCAGGTCTAGCTCCCAGTACATCATAAAACTCAAAACATACATACACAAAACATCATAAAACAATACAAAATCTCAAAGCTATTCTGTTATTCAGCAGAGGAGACATCACCTATCTCTGGTTGCTTTTGTGATGATTTCTGCGTTTTTTAATCGAGATTTGGTGAGCTGCTTGTTGTGGGATCTCCCCAAATCCAGAACGGTGGATTTCAAATCTAGTTGGGAACCAAGTTTGTGAGGAAAAGTTTATGCAAAATAATTAAGAGTTTAAAACTCAATACCTTACCTTAATCAAGATGGGGGCTAAAATTTGGGTATTCATACAGTAAAATTTGGACACTCCTATAGTTGCACACTCTAACACAAACTGTAACTAATAAAAAATGCACTAAGCATCATATGATACATAACATACCACATAATCAAAACAGAGGCTAATGAAATTAGAAAAGCTTTCAGATGTCCCAATCGAATTACCTCCACATTCCTTAATTCCTCAAACCTTTTCTGATCGCAACCATCCTGAAACAGTTTAAGCAACAAAATTCAATTCAATACACAATCAAAATCCCAGTATTGTTCTTCAACTCAATTATGTAATAGTAATACCTCAGCATTGTCCTCAAAATTGGCCCATCTTCTTGTTCCGGTAGCTGATTCTCCGTGACTTGCTCAAGTGGCTGTTCATTTTGAAGCAACACTTATTTCCAGCTACAGCTTGATGCAGGGTCGAATAGATTTACTTCCGCTCGACCAAAAGGAGTTTACAGGCTCGGCGTTCCTCTGGAGTCTCTGCCTCTTCAACCAAATCACACTACTCATCACACATTGGTTGCACAGTTTACATCTTCGATCCCTCTCTCCCAGTTATTTAACTCTCTACCAACTCTGATCCAAACCAAGGCAATTAACACACCTTAGGGGGGCCAAAACTATCTACCCGGCGAAACGAAAAGTCTCTGTGCATGTTGAATAAGATCGCCATTTTTTCGATGATTCTCAGGCTCTGCAATCACACAACAGTCAAAAACCACCACAATCAATTCATTCAATTCGATTGTATATCACAGAACGACAAATTCATCGGACTCAAGTAGATCGATTAATTCAACTACCCGGAACAACGACCCAAAGCCACGGTAGAGTCCGGTGGGGCCCTTGGTCTTCATGATGGATCCGAGGGCGTGCTGAATTCCGACCGACTTAATCGGGCAGGACCCGAGTGCTTGCATATGGGTTTTAACAGTGTCGACGGGGAACATGGCCATGTGTTCGACCATGCCAGCGACTGACCCGGCGATCATGAACTGCCAGAAGTGAAGGCCGTCGTGGGATGACGTGGCGGCGGCGGCGAGGTCCGGCGGCGGTGGGCCATAGTCTGTTGGGTGCTGAGGAATCGGCCGGAAGTCCGGGCTTTGGAACTTGGGTTTTGCGTCGGTGGCCATTTGGGGAAAAAGGTCGGCGGAAAGATTGGGTTTTGAGATGGATTGAGGAGGTCAAAGATTGGGGATTTGAGGTTTTGGGTTGAACTGGTTTGCGGTTTCTTCTCCATAAATTAGCAAGCTGAGGACTTGTTTAGTTGCATCTTTATCAGGTTAATTGAGAGGAGAGCCAAAACGTTGAACTTGGATTTGATCCAAAACGTACGGGGAGAGAGGGAGTAAAGTAAGAGAGAGAGCAGCTTCCTCGCACGGTTTACACGCCCATGAATAGTGAACAGTGCTTATGAACAGGAAACCCATATCTGTTATATAGGTAATGGAGGAAGAAATTGATGTGTCAATTTGTGACTGGCTTGTCAGAAAACTGACGTGGACCGACGGTTCTCCAATAGGTACTTGTCCAACTCCTGACTTGTGAAAAAGTAAACTACTGTAAAACTTCAATCTTGCGGTTTAATGTTTTCCATCCTTTTCCGGAATTTTCAAAATCTATTTCCGCAAAACGAGATTTTGGAAGCTCCAGATAAGCAGCAAGGCTTCAGTGGACAAGCGACACAGCACATCCAGTTGGGACAGCATCGTTCTCATTGATGACCTGTAGAAGGTAAGGATTTGATCATATCTTTACACCCAATCAACTATTTTAATGGCCCATTTAACCTTGAGTTGGTAGAGAACAGCTTACCATGACAGATGACACATTAGTAAGAACTTCAATCTCTCTAGTTTTCGTTTGCATATTATCACTCTATCTGACTCAGTTCTACAAAGTGCAAATGCTGGCGGTCTACAGAAAACAGAAGAGACAGATGAGAAACCAGTTATATAGCATCCTCATGAAAACCAAAAGTTAGAGATCTTGAGCTCAAGAAATTGTGTCTCAATGCACTGACAAGGTACCTTTCTCGACTTTCTTGAGAAGGTGAACGGAGAGATTTCACTATTGAGTCTACAAGGTTCATCTCAATCTCCATCGTGTCATTTGCCCAGCCCTGCCAAAATAACATGATAACGACATAGTTACTACACAAACTAAGTACATGTATATACTTCCTCATAGACAAATGATCATCTATAATGACAGAAAAGAACCCCATATATAACACGAAAAGAACAATGAAGAAAAATAAACTACCTCCACAATGGATGGGTATTCGCTTATCATAATTGATGCAGCCTTTCTGTGATGCTCAGACAATGGAAGATGCTGCCATAGTTCTTCAGTAACGAATGACATAACCGGATGAAGAAGCCGTAGGCCACTGTCTAGACACAGCCAGAGTGTCTCCCATGCAAAATCCCTTTCAGATGTGAACTCTGTATTATTCTCAGTGAAGTAGGGCTTTATTGATTCGATGAAGACATCACACAATTTCTATTGCCACCAATCATACACTGCAGTGGCTGCATCTGAATACTCATACGATTCTAATGATAAAACAGTTTTGGAGACGGCTTTATTTAGTTTTGATAGTATCCACAGGCAACTAAATGGAAGCGCATCTGGGACTACTGTTGACGGCGGAATATAATCATCACCAAGTTTACTCCTAGAAATTCGCAATGCATTCCAAAGTTTGTTACACCACTGACGGTAACCCACAACCCTTTGGATGTCCAGATTAATCTTATCAGACTGAAAAGAGACATCCAAGTAGAGTTATAATTCCATATAAAACAAATAAAAATAAAGTCACCACAGATATAGAAAGATAGAAATCCAAACCTGAGCTGTGTAGGAGATCAGAGCAAAATGTAGTGCATCGGAACCACATTCAGCAATACAATCAGGAAAATCCTTTTTTTGTCCTTTGGCTACAGCTATTTCCTTAGGGTCCGAATTTCCCTCTGAGAGCTTCTTATGGAGATCTTCTACATCAAGAGGATCAAAGACATTCCCCAAGGACTTGGACATTTTACGACCATGCGCATCACGGATCATTGGGTGCAAATACACCTGCAGAGCGACACCTATCACCTTAATAATCATCATGTAAGAATTTGTGCACATAAGCAGACATTCAACTTCTGTTATCTGTTTCCAATCTCACAGATTAATATATTAGCAAAGATTTATGTTCAAGAGCAACATTATGTCAATAAATTGATGACAAAAGATTCACACTATCTCAGCCCCTGAAATAGGTTGGTAATCAACTACTTATATCTTCTTCCCTACAGCACCTTCTTCGATCAGAAAGAGTACTACATTCTTTCTACACAGCCAAACTCTAGTCATTAGAATTTTACTTCACTATATTAAACAAGACACCACCATGTTGACGAGCTAGCATAATCTAGAGCCAAGGCAAATCAAGAGCACAATTTCATATATGGTGTGCTTATAACAATTTAAGACCAAATTTGCATCAGTTTGGTCTTTGCTAAGCACACATTATCAAGAGAACTACCCTGATCAAATCTAACATTCCTTCCATGCCTCTACAGCTCATTTCGAGATCAATACAGCAGTCCCTTTCATATGCACACAGAGGTTTATTCTACCGGAAAAATATAATAATGCATGTGGCACCTGAAGACCCCCTCCCCCCTCCTCTCACCAAACTGTTGATTTTGATCAGTAATGCAATAACTTTGGTCTAAATTAAGAGCTACCAAGGGGAATCCAGAAAGTACTCATGCACATTATGCTAATATTAAAAACGAGAGAAAGTATAGTAAAAAAAAATGGAAACCAACTGAATCTGTGTTGTGATCCCAGCATTGTCCATTCCAGGCACCCACAAGGTATTGTATCAGAGGAGTAGGGGAGTTGTGGGTCTTCATTTTTCCTAGGACTCATAGAGAGAGAGAGAGAGAGTGGTGAAGAAGAAAGCTAGCAAGAGGATGAGGAAGAAGATCAACAACAGCTAGTTGTTTTTCCTCCCTCTCCTCCTCCTCCTTCAGAACAAGCTCGGGTACATTTCTACTCTGCGAGAGAACGATGGATTTTGAAATTTTCATTTGTGTAATAATGTTTGCTTATACACATATTTATATATTTCAGATTTGCTGTCCTATCTGCAATGTTAAAATCAAACCTGCTTGTCTTGATGCTCATCTCCGATTTGGCCATAGCTCCTTGGTTGACGAAAATCGATTTGTGCAAACCATGATCATGTTGCTAAACCATGATCTTCGTTTAAATTCTTGGACCTAATGTGCAAACCATGATCATGTTGCTAAACCATGATCTTCGTTTAAATTGTATCAATAGATGTTGCATCTTTAGCTCATGTTGGTTGTCTCTTCGTTTAAAGAGACTTCTCCAAATAAAAATTCTTGTGTATATTGTGGAAGTATTATCAACCTTGGATAAAAAGAAAACAGAAAGTAAAATTATCCCCTTGAATTTATAATCTTGAATCCGTCCCGATGTGGAGCTATTACTCTACGACCATTTTAGACTCATCTTCTAATTAAGAAATTGATGTGAACAAGGCGTTTGATCTGATGGTTGGGGGTTAATTTTACGAGTCCTAGCAGCTTTTTAATTGTTCGGGACAACTTTTTAACAAAATCAGCCAAGTTCATCTTCTCCTAGGAAAATTTTTCTTCGCGCATGCAAGTAGTAATTCAACGTATTCTAGGGATTTTGGAGACTTCAATCCCTTTTACTTACGATCAAGTACTTCGATGTGCCCATTTTCTTAAAAGGCTTCAATTATGTATGAACTTTTTTTTCTAAACTGGAAGTCTTATCATGAAGCGAGGTTCAATTCGGAACTGATTGCTTGGGATAATGTTTGCCTTCCTAAAATTTGACGTGGGGTAGACAAGGAATGAAATATCGATAATATTTTCGATATTTTTGTGATATTTCTGTTTTTTGGACTTCCCGATATTAATCCTACATATCAATATCTTTTGTCCGATATTTCACGAAATATTCGATATTTTCTGATATATCGCCGAAATTCTTGATATTTTTGAATTTATCCGAGATTTTGACTTTACATATATGTTGATCGCACTAAACCAAAAACACAAAACCCTCAACGCTAATAACCCAAAAACACAATCAAATAATCTCTATAAATAATCAACACAACTTACAAGTTTCAAAACACATATTGATCATATAAGAATCTCATAAAATTCAAATACAAATTTTCATTTATTTATCTCAATTTCCGTCGATTTTTTATTAAATCGATATATCATCGATATTTTCGTCGAAATATTCGCATTTTGAATAGTCGATATATCTTCGATATTCGATATTTTACTCCTTGGAGTTAGGCATTTACTTGGAAAAGGTTATGGTAGAGAAGATCTACCCTAAATATTTATCTACAATTAATTAGTTGAATAAAATTATAACTTTTTTAACTAGAAATTACTACATTTAGAATAAATTACGATCATTTTTTTATCATTTACAAACAATTAAACTAAAATACAACATTGACAATGATTTTTTCTCAAATTTTTAAAAATGTGTCTGTCAAAATATTTACAGAAAATGAACAAAATTACTAAAAAATTATTTTATTTTATAATAATAACAACAAAATTAATGAATAAAATTTAAGATAAAATCACTCCACCCAAAATTTTTTCAACTTTTAACATGTTCCACAACAGAAACCTCCTTCCTTCTCAAGAGGTCTTTGGATGTAGGTCAATTTCCTTTAGAAATCAACGCTTCCTGCGTGAGGATATACGACCATGCATGCACCACCAATATATCAATGCTAGCTCTTCTGTTTGGCTTCGTGTGCAAGCTAAGCTGCTAAGAGACGATGGTTGATTGAAAATAATAAGCTAGCTTTTTGTCACGAGCTTATTTTCTGCTAGTACTCGTGCGGCCTTAGCACTCCCCTTATGCTAAGTCAGCCTAACTATCGCCAACGCTTGGCTAGAACAACCGAAAGATCGAAGGGAGAAGAGCTTTGAAAGAAGAACTTGTATTGCTAAAGAAAGCTTTACAAAGGTGAGTTCCTAGAGTTCCTTACTCTTTTTCTCACTACTTCTTTCTAATCTCTCTAATCTACCCAATCTTTCCAATCTACCCAATCTAATCTCAAATGGGAGGGGAGGTTCCCTATTTATAATCTCCACCTCCAAACCTATGTGTTTCTAGACTAATCTAGCACATATACAAGTATAGGGAGTTCTAGACCTATCTAGACAACTCCAAGATGTCCCTTGACGCTTCTAGAGATCTCCGGAGTGACCTTGACCCATGAGCCTCTCTAAGGTTCTAGAGAGTTCAAGACCCCTCTTGATGCTTCCCGAGTCTTCCGGAGACTTCCGCAAACTTCCGTAACCTTCTAAGGCCTTCCACGGCCTTCCGGAACCTTCCGTAGTGTTCTGGGTGCCTCCGTACCATTCCGGACCCTTCCGGATGCTACCACGTTGTTCCGGACCTTTCCGGAACTGTCTCTGCTGTTCCGCACCCTTCCAGCACCTCCCAGGCCCTCCTGGGTGCGTCTGGCAGCCCCCTCGGGTGCTTCTGGAAGCCTCCGGGTGCCTCTGGCAGCCACCCGGGTGGCACCTGGCTGCCTCCTATTGCGCCAGGCAGCCCCCTGGCTGGTACCCGGCTGCCTCCGGTTGCTTCTGACAGCCCCCGTATGCTTCCGGCAGCTCCCTCTGGGTGCCTCTAGCTGCCCTTAGGTGCTTCTAGAGTGTTCCAACCCTATCCTTGAGCCATGCTTCCCTCGCGAATGCTCAAGGCAATCCTTGGAATGTTGGCGGGGCGTGACATTTTGGACTGGTAATTGGCCGGCTTGGCGTCCCAATCTATTATATACTAAGGTCAATGAATAATTACTCCATTAAGAACATTCATAATAGTATTTTTATATTATTCTATAAGTTATATATATCTAGTTAACTACTTATTTTTTCACTTTTGCTCTGACAGTTTTAATTTTTTTTTTAGGAAAACGACATTCTGGAAGAGTCGGAAGATAATTTTGTTAAATAATACGACCAAAGTCGTATTCGATGACATTCAGAACATGTTCTAGAGCGGAGGTGAACCATTCATGATGAATGTCACAGTCATAAACAAATCTATGTGTCAACCTATTACAGTTACTAGCACTAAACATTATATCCAACAGTTTTAATAATTATTTAGAAGTTAAGTCAAAATAAGTATGTTAAAAACGTCAAAATTTTTGGAGGAAAAATTATAGGTATGAGTTATTTTCTTTCTCAGTGCTTGCTAAATTTGACAATGAATTTAACTAAAAATTATTTTTAACTTTAAGATAAGGTACATGTTGGAATGTGAAAAGTTATAAAATAGTTAAATATTTAACCTTTTTTCTTGAAATAACAAATCTATTGGGATGCTATAAGGGTGCATTTTCCGGAGTTTTTTCGGTTCTTTTTTTGGGTGCCGTAATGGGATTCAGTGGCGGATCCACTCATGGTCGCGATCGAGGTTGGACAATGGGATCTTGAGTTTAGCTCTGTTAGTATAGGTCAAGCATGTAAAAAGAGGAAGAAAACACATTCAAAAGGGCAAAAATTGTGAAGATGATGAACAGTAATTGTAATTTTGGAAACAAAAAACGAAAGACGACATCGTTTTACCTTAAAGAATTTAGTTAATACGTTGTCGTTCCGATACCAATAAGCAATAGTTGCTCTGTTTAAAAAACAGGTTATCTACACCTTTTAAAACTTTGTAAAAAGTAGGTGACTTGCTGGGACTTAATAAACTCTTCTTTTATGTTTTCTTTTTATGTTTTTTATGAATCAAGTGGGTGATCATCTATCTTGATCCGTTGCTCATTTTTTTGTATGACCTCCAACATCTACAAAGTACAAATACAGCTTGTTCAATCACTGGTTAATCTTATATCCAATATATACATTTCGTTTTAATTTAGTTCTTAGCTATCAAGCCGCATCTCCCATTCATTTTGGTTAACTGAATAAAGTGTAGCTAGGGCTACTTCATTTTTTTGTTTTTTCTTTTTGAGAAAATCGTTTCTTTGTTTTAGATTATTAGATTTAGCCATTTAGGGTTAGATATTGACCTTATATATGAATTAGTATTACTGAAATTTAAGATCATTATTTTTTGGTAATATTGTTCACTCGCTTATATTTAATCTTGCATAACCTGAAAATAAAATTTGGATCCGCCACTGGCGGGATTCATCATATAATTTTGACCAAAGATCGATCACCACGGAAGATGTTCTAGTTTGGACTGGCACCTCCTCGTCTCCTCGATCTGGTAAACTCCACGCTTGCATTGAGAGGTTTATATATGTTGATCAGTCGATCTTGATCCAGTTTTCTGATCCTTACTTGTTCTGAGCGAAGCTGATTTGGAGTTATGCGATTCAGCTTTGGAAAAACATGGCTGCTTGGAAGGTGCTCCTGACTGATGTGCGAATGCAACACCGAGGTACGTTACTTTGTTTGAAATGCCCTTTCTGCATGTGGTGCAGCAATAGAGGACGGATTTAGTTGCGCATATGGTTACTGCGCAATGATCATCTGATTCATCTCTCTCCTCCTTCTCGCCAATTGCATTGGGTTCATATATAGTTGTTCGTAGAGTGATAATTAAGGTGAATTTGGACAGAAAGAAATATGATGGTCGAGGTTTTGATATGGGATTGCATGCATGCATGGAGTGTATTGAGGAGTGTTAATTGGTTCTGTGGGGCTTTCTTTTCAACTTGGTCGTTGCATGGGTTGGTTGGTGGGGATTGAAACCTTCCATGCATGCACATTTGCATAGTGGTCTTCTGCTTTAGGAGATGTAACGTATTTCGATCGGTTATTTTATTTTTTAGATTTGGTTTGTTTCCTTATGTATACACTACTAGTCCTAGTGATCGACTGATGCCCAATTGTCAATTAACAATAGCTAGCCCAATTCGTGTTGCCTTGTCGACCAGCTAAAACAAAAATGAAAACAGAGAAACGATCATCACCTATTCACAATAGGAATGCGTTTCCTATTCCTATTCCTAGCCCATGTGGGAACTAGTTCCCCTATTCTTTCACAATAAGAACTTAAAACTGTTCGATCAAAGCCTTCTTCACGCCTTTAGAGATTCGAGATATGGATTCCGCAGATTGGGCAGAGCTACCTAAACACATACTGGATTCGGTTCCAGAAGATTACCATCGGCATCGGACTACGTGCGATTTAGTGTTGTTTGCGTGTCATGGAATTCAGTAGCCAAGGATAATCCACGCAAAAATACAATTCCAATGCTCCTGACTTATTCAGGTAGAGGAAGACAAAGCGCAAAAGGTAAAATTGGTAAAGTGCAAGTTTGGCGATGGTGACTAATTTGGGCGAATAATGTCTTTCTGGAAAGGGAACGACGAAAAAAGTTGGCCCCCCTATAATGGTGGTTACGCTCCGTTTCGCCATCTCAGGTTGTTTCGGACTCGAAAATCGCATTTTAGTGTTTTCGGACCTTTTTAGAATTTTATTTATTTTGGATCTTATTTTTATTTTGACCAATGAGCTTGAGTAGGCATTTGTTAATGCCCTAGAATTTTATTTCAGTATTTAAAGTGCCTCTTTGTGGTCGCTAGACTCATCTTTTCATATTATTAATAAAAAAAACTAGAGATTTTCTCAAATTTTGGTGGATTCCAGTCTATTTTGATTATTTCTAAGTTTAACGCTTGCTAACCTATATACTCCGTTACGTCACATGGAATTTATGTAACTCACAGAGGATGAGGTTCTCGATGTGCAATCTGAATTGCCAAACAAACGATTCTGTGTGTTTTCAAAGGATGGTTGATAACTGTGGATGAAATTTTCGTAGTATTCCTCATAAATCCACTGCCCAGAGTTAAAGGGAGTAAAGCAAAAGAGAGTTCAACTACCAAGCTTCCTGCATTAGCCCCCTTAGAACTTAATGAAAACCGGATTGCATATTGGTCCGAACATTGTGACAATTATGTCATGAGGGCTACAATTTCAGCAGACCCAATCTCAAACGCAGATGACTGCATTGTTGTGATCATATACGTGGAGCAACGAAAAATGGCTTTTATTAGACTTAAAGACACGAGGTGGACTTACATTTATGCAGGAATTGAGGGGATTGACGACGTTATTTGCGTGAAGGATAAATTCTATGCTGTCGACTTTCAAAACCAGCTTCTTTCTTTTCCTGTCACCACTGAATTCAAGTCGGGAGATGTCGACCATGTTGCACGAGCTTTTGAAGAAAAAGAACCAGTGAAGAAGACTCGAGAAGTATCTGGTACGGTGGAGAGTTTCAGTGATCACAAGGAACTACTAATGGTTCATAGGTTATATACTCACAAAAAATGCTCACGGGTTACAACGAATCGAAATTCGAAATCTTCAAATTTGATGCCGGCAAGGGCAAGTGGAATGAGGCCAACGACTTGGTTGATATTGCTCTCTTTGTTGGGGAGAACTCTACTATACCTGTGTTGGCTTCCAACTTTAGAGGATGTATATTGCCTAGTTGCATGTACTTCTTACCCGATCATGATTTTATATATGGTAACAGTCGGCGTGACTTTGGCTTGTATGACATGAAGACTCAAAGATTTTTACCCATTGACACCACAAACGCGGCAGCTCTAACCAAATGGAGTAATGGAACAGCACCAATCTGGATTGACACAACCATCAAGCTGTAAAAAGAAAGAAAGCCAATTTGCATAGTTATTTTAAGCATTAGGTACGTATGCGATTAGTACAGTTCAACAATCCTTTCCCTTTACATTTTACAGTGAGGACATGCATGAGGTATATTAGTGTGGGTAGTTGCATCTAAAAGAGCTTAGGAAACAAACACTGCAAGATCTGAGCCAAGAATCATTGCAACCGTGTAAGGATGTAAGCAGTGTTGGAAGATGCAGTCGTTGATGACTGAGTTTCTTGCCAAGCGTAGTCGAGTTGAGCTGATTGAGGTTCTGGCTAAGCGTAGTCGAGTAGAGCTTTGGTGGTGGTGCCACAAGGTCCCATCTTTTTTCTGATTGAATCCGGGCTGCTTCTTTTGGTTTGATTGAGACACCAAATGGCACTTTGGTTCAATCCGTGGGCAAAGGCAGCAAGTTTTCGAAGCTTGACTGACCTTTTGGCTCCAAGAACAAGAACATAAAAAAGAACGTTGGATGATCTTGCTATTGACTTATGTGAAGAACAAGAAACCTAGCTCCGATTAAAAAAGCAGTTTGAAAATGTAAACATTGTCAAAATCTATCGATCAATTTGGTTCATTCAGTGGATGTGGATAGACAATTTCCAATAAGACAAAGCAATGCAGTAGAGCAAACAGGTCATTTAAAACCAAATTGGCGGTACAGAATCTCTGAAACATAAATAAATTTTGTATTTAAGAAAAAAAGAAAACTTTGTCCACCTACAAAATAGAGATGCAAGAGAAAACTTTCATCCCTTCATCTTTAATATGAGTTGTACAATATCTCTAACTGAAATTCACTTACTGCTCAATATCTGAGCCTCCATATGTTGGGTTGCCTCCTCAAGAGAGAACTTTTCCTTCTCAAGAGATTCAAGTTTATCAGCATTTGCTTTTTGGATCGTCTCCGAGGCCTTTTCTTTGTAACCAGCAGAATTCATCTGCTTTGATATCTTCTCCTGTTGCCTGTTGGGTATGAAATTGCTATTAGCATTATCAAAACTATATTTCAGATACCATATATTTTACTTGCTGCTAAACGGGAAGAAAGTTATCCCTATTTTAGTCCAAAGCCATTCATGACCAACCTATATTTGAACACCATCATTCCTTAACTTTTCAATCACTAATACAGTACTATAGTTGTAAGATCACATGTTAATCCTTTACTTCTATTATTGTTACTTATCCAACTTGTGACTTGAGAAAAGGTCTAGGTTGCATGGAAGCTTCAAAGTGAAGGCACTTCCCACTTGCGGAAGCTTGCTGGAAGCTCACCAGAAACACGATTTCAAAAATATTCCTTTTGGAAGTACGATTCCCAGAATATATTCTTTTTGGAAACTTGATGTTTCATATTGGAAGCACTAAATCGTATTCCACAAAGAATTATGAGGAAAATTTAGTATTTTTTATATTCGAATCATATTATTATGCATGTTCTTATTTAAAAATAATCAAATTGTAATTAAATTGTAATTGTATTTTACGTTACTTATCGAATTATATTTTTCTATGTATATATAATTAATTTTTTATTATATATTATACGCTTCCTTCGTGTATCCGCTTCCACTAATTTTTGGAAAAAAACGCTTTCGCTTTTCCTCACGCATCCGTACCCGCTTCCATGCAACCTAGGAAAAAGTAAACCAAAAACTTCAACTTACAGTTTAATGTTTTCCAACTTCTTCCGGATCTTTTCAAGATCTATTTCCGCAGAACGAGATTTTGGAAGCTCCAGATAAACAGTGAGGCTTTGGTTGACAACCGACACAGCACATCCAGTTGGGACAGCATCGTTCTCATTGATTACCTGTAGAGGTAAGGATTTGATCATATCTACATACCCAATCAAACTACTGGAATGGCCAAATAGAGAACATCAGTTGAAAAGTACGATTATGCAACAGACAGCATACCATCACAGATGACACATTGGCAAGAGCTTCAATCTCGAGTTTTCGTCTGCATATTGTCACCCTATCTGACTCAGTTCTACAAAGTGCAAATGCTGGACGTCTACAGAAAACAGAAGAGACCGACGAGAAACCAGTTATATATCATCAACATGACAACCAAAAGTTAAAGATCTTAAGCACAAGAAATCGTGTCTCAATGCACTGAAAAAATACCTTTCTCGACTCTCTTGAGAAAGTGAACGGAGAGATTTCACTATTGAGTCTACAAGATTCATCTCAATCTCCATCGTGTCATTTGTCCAGCCCTGCAAAAATAACATCATAAAGAGAAAGTTACTACACAAACTAAGTACATCTATATACTTGCTCATAGATGAATGATCATCTATAATGACAGAAAATAACTCCATATATGACACAAAAAGAACAATGAAAATAAAGAAACTACCTCCACAGTGGATGGGTATTCGCTTATCATAATTGATGCTGCCTTCCTCTGATGCCCAGTTGATGGAAGACGCTGCCATAGTTCTTCAGTGACAAATGGCATAAATGGATGAAGAAGGCGTAGGCCATTGTCTAGACACAACCAGAGTGTGTCTCGTGCAAAACCCCTTTCAGATGTGAACTCTGGATTATTGTCAGCGAAGAAGGGCTTTATTGATTCGATGAAGACATCACACAATTTGTACTGCCACCAATCATACACTGCAGTAGCTGCATCTGAAAACTCATACGCCTCTAATGATAGAACAGTTTTGGAGATGGCTTTATTTAATTTTGATAGTATCCACTGGCAACTAAATGGAAGCGCATCTGGGACCACTGTTGATGGCGGAATATAATCATCACCAAGTTTACTCATAGCAAATCGTACTGCATTCCAAAGTTTGTTACACCATTGACGGTAACCCACAACCCTTTGAATGTCCAGATTAATCTTATCAGACTGAAAAGAGACATCCAAGTAAGGTTCTTAATCCATATAAAAAAGTCACCACAGATATGGAAAGATAGAAACCCAAACCTGAGCTGTGTAGGAGATCAGAGCAAAATGTAGTGCATCGGAACCACATTCAGCAATACCATCAGGAAAATCCTTTTTTTGTCCTTCTTTGGCTACAGCTATTTCCTTAGGGTCCAAATTTCCTTCTAAGAGCTTCTTATGCAGATCTTCTAATGAGATACCATTTATTACATCAAGAGGATCAACAACATTCCCCAAGGACTTGGACATTTTACGACCATGGGCATCACGAATCATCGGATGCAAATACACCTGCAGAGCAACACCTATCACCTTAATAATCATCGTGTAAAAATCTGTGCACATAAGCAGACATTCCACTTCTGTTATCCTTTTCCAATCTCACATTAATATATTAGCAAAGATTTATGTTCAAGAGCAACATCATGTCAAAAAATTGATGACAAAAGATTCAGGGGAAGATTTATGTCAAAAAAATGATGACAAAAGATTTATGTTCAAGGGCAACACCTATTACCTTAATAATCTGAGTACTACATTCTTTCTATGCAGCCAAACTCAGTCATTATAAATTTAATTTATTGAACAAGACACCTAAATGTTAACGAGCTGGCATAACATACACATGCACCGTTTGGAACTGAAAGACGACAATGTAGCAACAATCTAGGTTGATCAATCTGTCTAAACTCTATAGTCTATACCATGGCTATAACTTTTTCTCTATACTTTTTGCTCACCTTTGTGAAAGGTACATTACCACCCAATGTCCTTCCAAGCATCACCATACGAGCAACCCAGAAGAACAGAATGTCATGCCCAGTTTCAAGAACTGATGTCGGATAAAAAGCCCTTAAATCTGCAGTATCTTCTGGCCACCCCAACACGGACAATGGGAACAAACCAGCTGAAAACCATGTGTCAAGCACATCCGGATCTTGTTCTAGTTTAACCCTCTTCCCCTCATATTTACTACTGGCCAGTGATTTAGCCTCTTCTTTGTTTCTTGCAACCACCCATCGCTCATCAAGCAATCCAAAATCTTCAGGCTTGTCACCCTCAAAAGTAGCAAACCAAGCAGGAACGCGGTGACCCCACCAAAGTTGCCGTGAGACGCACCAATCATGAATGTTCTCGAGCCATCTATGATCATTAAGACCAGAAAACAATAGAATATTTGTTTTTGATTAATCCAAAATTGATCTGGTAAACAACTTTTGTTGTAATTGTAACATCTGGTAGGAGCCTACCTCTTCCAATCAGCAGTATACTGCTTAGGGATGATGTCAAGCTTTTTATTTTTAACATCTACAGCAGCATCAAGGGCACCTTTGGCCATACCACTGCATTTGACGTACCATTGAGGTTTTATCATAGGCTCAACAACATCCTTGGTCCTAGAGCAAACTCCAAGACGCATTTCATTGGCTGTAGCTTCTTTAAAGAGGCCCTAAATACAAAGATGCCATTGTCATCAATAATTACATTACGACATCAAAATTACATAAATAGACACTGAGCAACTATGAGAATATTCAACGGAAAGTGATCATGTTATAAGTGATGCAATTACGAGCAGGTATTAGTTGAAACTTTATGAAATGACTGGAAGAAAGGAAATGCAACCAATATAAAGCTCATTGTTGAAGAGTATCAATTCCGGAAGCCAAAGGAGAGTGTTAGTAATAATGTTGAAGGCATTATACATAACACACCCGGTATTGGTAACCATTTCTCAATCTGACGATTCAATGATATCGTCGAATACATATGTAGTTCTTGGTAGAACATACCTTCTTCTTTAATGCTTCAGTAACTGCCTCTCGGGCTTTGAAGCGTGGCATCCCTGCAAATTCTCCACCATCCTCGTTTATTTTTCCATCATCAGTGAAGACATTTATAAACTCAAGATTATGGCGCTTTCCAACATTGAAGTCATTAGGATCATGGGCAGGGGTAATCTGCAGCAGCCAAAACACAAGGATTACAAATCTTTACATGATGACACATAAACCTGAAAGACAATACATCTATAAATATGTGTAGATGTGTATCATAAATATCACAACTTATGTATTATTATGTTCAGATATTACCTTCACAGCACCAGTTCCAAACTCTGGATCAACAAGAATTGCATCGCAAATTATGCGAATCCTTCTTCCATTGAATGGATGGATGGCATGCTTTCCATGAAGATGCTTATATCTGTCGTCATCAGGATGTACAGCAATAGCAGTATCACCAAGCATGGTTTCCACCCTAGTAGTTGCTACGACAATTTCACCCAACCCATCTTCCAGAGGGTATGCAAATGATGTTAAGACGCCAAATTCAACGCGGTCTTTGTATCCAGGAACCTCTAAAGATGTTCTTTCCTTTATATCTATATAGTCCACCTAAACAGATAGCAAGGAATCTGTTAATAATTGAATATTTGGGAAGATTATACCCTAAAAAGGAGAGGGCTGACCTCAATTTCAGATATTGCTGTTCGCAAGACACAATCCCAATTCACTAGTCGGTTATCTCTGTAAACCACAGAAGGCAAAATAAGCCAGAAATCATGGTACTAAAGGGAACAAAACCTCAAAAACAAAGAGAACAAATTAGGTGTGGTAGACTAGTGGAGAACACAACAAACTCATTAGTTCTAAACAGCATACTTGCATGTTCTTTAATTGTATTTAGTAAATATAATTTTGTTACAATGTAAGGCAAAATATTTTATTTTATCAAAACAGCCTATATATTTATATTCATCTACCCCTGACAAAAATTGCATATTGTGTGCCAATAGGTCCTAAAAGATATTGATATAAGTACATAGCTTTGAGATGAAAGCTCAAAAAACAAAAAAAAACATTTCAATAGTATGTGCATTATTTATCTTGCATTTTGATATAGCATACCTGTAGATAAGCCCTTGTTTATGAAGCCTTACAAAAGCCTCTGTCACAGCATTTGACCTTTTCTTGTCCATTGTAAAACACTAACAGTAATAAAGAAAATGAGTCAGTTTCATGCATATTACCGTATATAGAGATCTACGAGACCAAGTTATGCTCATATCAAGTGAATAGCAGATGCTAGAAACTAAAATACCTACCTCCCGAGACCAATCCAGTGAAGCACCCAAACGGCGTAGCTGCTTCAGAATAGTGCCCCCATAATTATCTTTCCATTTCCAAACCTTTCAGAACCAACTTATCCGATCACCAAATATGAATAGATACATATGAATATAGAAACTTTTTTGAAGATAAATAGCTGTGAAAGAATCTAATACTAGAATAGTTTGAACTCACTTCAGACACGAATTCCTCTCGACCAATATCATGCCGGGTCAAATTCTGTTCACGCATCAACTTCTTTTCTACAACAACCTATAAACAACATACAGATGTTATCGCCAGCAAATTATTTCAAAAAAATGTAATGAAGATACTCTACAGTCAAGGCAAATCAAGAGCAACAGTTTCATATATGGTGTGTGCTCATAACAATTCAAGACCAAATTTGCATCAGTTTGGTCTTCACTAGGCATGTCATAAAGAGAACTACCCTGATAAAATCTAAAATTCATCCCATGCCTCTACGGCTCATGTTGAGATCCATGCAGCATTCCCTTTATTTATATTTTGCATACAGAGCTGTACTCTACCGAAAATTTATAATAGTGGTATATTCAGAGCTACTCAGGATAATGCAGAAATTACAGTTGCACACTGTGCTAATATTCAAAATTATAGTCGACAAAAAATAGAAACCAAGCAAACCTGTGTTGCGATTCCAGCATGGTCCATTCCAGGCACCCACAAGGTATTGTAACCCGACATTCTCCTCCATCGAATAATAGTGTCCTGCATGTCAAAACATAACATTATATACATTTTGTAGACACCCTCAGAAAGCCATCAAAATGGACAGAACAAATGCATAGAATTGTGTGGAGACAAGACCTCCACAGCAGCCGCAAGAGCATGGCCTATATGAAGTGCACCTGTCACATTGGGAGGCGGCAGAACCTGCAACACAATGTCTTGACCAGTTAAAATCTTCTGCACAAAATCAATCCAAGCCCAAGAAAGGCGACTAAACACACTTACAATGACAAATGGTGGTTTGGAGCTCTTAGCATCCGCCACAAAGTAGCCTGATTTCTCCCACCACTCATACCACCTAAAACAATCAAGTCAAAAACTCACAACCTTGAAAACTTACAGCAAAAACTACAATAAAATAACAAACTGTAACACTCACGATCTCTCCACAGCGCTTGGACTGTACTGTTTGGCCATCTGCCTCGACATCTGCTTCCTGTCACCAAACGGAGTCGTAGGATCAACAAAATCATCAGCATTTTCATCTTCCTCATTTCCGCGCTTCACATTCTTCTTCTCACTCTTCTTCGACGCAGCCGCATTCGCTTGTTGCGCCTATAAATCACCACATTCATTAATCCAATACGATACACCACTCAAATAACATACATACCACTACGTGGAAACACAAACAAACAAACAACAACACATCATCACCTGAAGCTTGGCAGCTTTCTCCAAAGCCTTTTGCTTCTTCAACTCCTTCTCTCTCGCCTATCCAAAACCGTAATAGCAAAAAATGTAAATAAATTAACAAATAAATAAAATCCTCAGGCTAAAATCATCATCGGTTGAAAACGTTCGAGACCTTTTCTTCCTTCTTCTTCTTCTTCTCGGGGTCTTCAATTGGAGGATCCATCTGAAGAGTTAGAATTATGAACAATGATGATGAGAAACGATAACAATGGATGACGGAGAAACTAACGATTTGGCCGGCGGTTTTGGACTTACTGGTTTGGCGGCGGGAGATGACTGATACAGAGGAGGCTGAGTTTGAAATCGACGGAGGAGACAAGGCGTGGCTGCGGCTGCGAGTTTGTTGTTGTGGCAGATGATGCCGATGAAGTGGTGATATATTTGCAGCTTCGCTAAAACCCTAAAGTGGGCTCCAAGCATATATGCAAGGCTTTTTTGTATTTTTGAGTAACGGCCTCGTCGTTTTGATTATGTATTCAGTGTCAAAGTTTCTTGGTGGCCAAATAGGCAAGTATTGTTCTTTCTTTTAGGACTGGGAATTAAAAAGAAAATAAATTTGGAAACAAATTTTTGATAAATTCTACTAGTTAAATTTGGTATGGTTGTACATAACTGTTTTTGAAAAATTGTTTTACAAAATGAAAATGAGAAATTATATTTTACATTTTTAATATTTGAAAGCGTATTTAGTAAGTAAGTTACAAAACTGTTTTTTTTAAATAAAAACAGTAAAAATGCGTCTGATATGAACATCTTAAATATTTAAAAACATTAAATAAGTGTTTGGCACATATATATTATCTGACAATCACAATTAACCTCACGTCTTAATTCTTCTTCTAATTAATGTCAACATTCATATATATATATATATATATATATTGCCTATCTATTCATGACATGCAGTGCACTCATATATCATCGATATCGTCCAAATGGAAAAACATGTTTTCAAGACTCCAAAACAGCACTCAGTGACATTACGTAAAGAGGAATACATGTAATTAAAGTAATCTCTAGCACCTTTAGGTGCACGACGAGAACCTGAATAATCACGCAAATGGTATCGCTCATCTTTACAAGGTGACAAGAATCCCAACATGTTTGTATAACCAAAATCTACAACATAATAGTATCCTGTAATGTTTGTGTTAGTTAATTGCGATAACATAGATAATCATCTAAAAAAACGATGGATAAGTATCTATTAGTATCTTCTGCAGGGTAAGAAAACTGGTTCTGAAAATAACACATGCAAAAACTCTTGAACCGTTTGCAGTCCCTTCCTATCCCATATAAACAAATTTGAACATCATATCAAAAGAGCACGCACACATTACATTTTGAGTAACCGAGATTTTCCTCCCACGGTATGATGTTTGTTTCTGAGTAGGTGTCCATGCTGCTACGTGTGTTCCATCAATGGTACAAATACAATTATGTAAAGAAAAGAAAATTACAACAACTAATATATGACATATTTTTTACTTGAATCAAAAGCAAATGCCCGACATGTTACTTACCTGAAAATAGGGATAAAATTTTGGATTGTTCAAAATCTCAGAAGGAGTTTCTCCTACGGATAGTGGTCGAATGATATTTGGTACATATTTGCATAAAAGCATTCAAAACACATTTAAATTGTCTATGAATGGTTTCACTACACCTTTGGAAACGCTCAACAGTATTTTGCATACGCTCATTATGACCCATTGTATATAAGAAAATTCTCACGACTTCTTGAATACCAACATGCTTATCATGAGCTAATAAGTCTAAAGTCTCCAAAGTAGTGCAAAGTCTTTGAAACACATGTTTATCCATGTGAAACAAGTTATACATCCTTTTAAGATGTTCATTCACCAGCTCTTGAACAAATTCAGCTCCTGAAAGAACATATGTATAACAAGGAGTCTCACATATATGTGATTGCTAGTATTCTTGAATATGTATGTAAATGACAACATGTTGTGCCATTTCTTTGAGATCTGACGAGCTACTCGAATCATTGTCATCAATAAGGACCATCTTTAGTACCTTTTTTGCAATCAAAAAATTACTGAATAAACTTTCAAAATTAGTTAAGCACATACATGCATGATCGATAGATATGAATTTAACCACAAAGTCAAATAAAATAATTTAAAATTACTCCATATAAATATTCTGCAACAATGAAATAAACATAAGTACCAAATATTCATCGAAAAACAAAAAAAAAAGTCAAAATAACATCAAGCAAAAATCATAACACCCTCACACATGCGAAATAGAATGCTTAAAACTTAAAGATTAGCCAATCAAGCCATTTTCCTTTCTTCTATCATTGTGAAAAAAAACTCTTCTCCAGTCAACAACCACGATCTTATCCATCATCTTGATGAATGTATTATGGTTAATGTCTCCCATTGATTCAACAACCTGTTCACATTCTTCAATTATATCATTCTCTTTTTTGTCAGTCTCTTGATCATTTTGACGTTTGTGTTTTTGAATCATAGCCTCACTGCAAAGGTCCAAATAATTTTCCATTTTATCTCATTGCTTTGTGGTTGGACGACGATCAGATGATGAAGCAATAGCCATAGATTGTTTTTTCTTTACTACTACTAGGAGTGTCAAAATCATCATCTCCATTAAGATTAACACGTGTTCCAGGATTGAGGAAGTTCTTCTCTAGTTCTCACTCCTCGTTCGAGTTAGGAGGTACTTGGCTAGAAGCATAATGCAAACGACCTGTTGCAGCAGTGGTGTTAAATATCTCTCCTAGCATTGCATAGTGCTCCAACCCCTTCTTGCGATATGGTTTCACTGCGGGTGTTCTCTGCATAACACATAACACAATACATTATGATGTTACATTAAGTCCTTTTATCAAGAAAAGACATGAGTCATAATCCTTCATTAAGTTTTGGGAGTAGTATTTTACTTTAATGTAGCTAGCCCAAACTTTTTCTGATGGAGAAGAAAAAGATATATTTTGCAGTCACAATATTTGTTATCGGATCCCACCCAAATGGAGTATGGTCAATAAGATCTGAAAACTCGCAATGTTTCTTTCGCAGTTGATTAAACTTAGATTTGAGTTAGGCAACAGTGTATCTATTTCCAATTTCTTTTGCCAACTCTTCACTTATAGCCATCCAAATTTTTGTTTTAAAAGTGGAAGTCTTCATATCTCCCATTTGTACATGTTCATACACTATACAAATGAATATCCCCTCATTCTTTGAAATCCATTCAGCTTTATCATCGACATCCACATCATTACCCTTTATCTCCTTTATTAGAACAAATTTATATAAATAACTATCGAAATACAAAGTACATTGATCAAATCAAGCATTTATATTAACTTTATAAGTAATGTACTGGCAACCAACATTTGCTCAATCAATAGCAAGAATACACATGGTTCACAAATTCTCCAAAGAGTATAACAATCAAACACATATAATACTTTTAAAAACAAACATATACTAAAAACAAAGATATATTGATTGACAACAATAAACAAAGATATATATAGACATGAACTCATTAAGAAATATACCCAACAATTATCTATGTCCAAGGAGATGATCTCTCATTCATGTAAATGAAGTGACAACCTTGAAGTTAGAGCCACCGTGATTCAATCATATATACAGAAATATAAGTTAAAACAAGAAGATATATAGAAGTGCAAACTTGAGATGAGGAAGAAGTTCAATACCAATACGTCGTTAACTACAAAACAGTATTGTAGTTCTGAGATGAAAGAGCAGCAACAGCACAATGATAATGAAATTGTAGACGAGCTATAGTAATTTTAAAGGAAAGTAGGGTTTATTGATCTTTTGTTTGCGTACGTACAGATTTTTTGTACCCTGCATTTCCAATTTTTTAAGATTTGTTTTCTAAAAGTACTGAAAAGTCCAATATGACGTTTTATAAAACTTAGTAGAGAATCTGTTTTCAGAGTTTTTTATTTTCGGATCCATTTTTCGAAAACGTCAGACCAAACTCGTTTTCATTTCCGAAAAACAGTTTTCAAAAACGATACCAAACAGGACCTAACAGTTTCATGAGTCTTGAAGAGATTATCGAATCAAATGTATACCATTTCCAAACCACACAATTGACTGTACCAAAAAAAAAAGAACCACACAACTGATAGAAGGTATGTTTGATGGTTGTGTGTAGCTCCTAAGGTCATGCCGCCGCCGCCGCCTACGCATCTATTCTACACACACAGATCACCACGACATGCTAAATGATAATCCACAAACATTTACAGTACAATTAATATAGAAACTCAGTAATTTGGTTCTCACATATACAGACCGAGATTTTCCCAGGGAAAAACAGCAACACAACGACCTGGGAATGTGGATTCTTTCAGTGGAAACAATTTGACCTTCTACCAATGAAATGCAAAAACCATGGGGAATCACCATGGTAAGCATTTCACAGAAATGCAAACACATGGAAAAAAAAATGTGAACATTGATGAATCAAAAGGGCTGAATATATCGTGTATCTTGATGCCATCCACCATTTGAGAGCACTTTTTTTCCATTTCAGGACTACTACTTTGCTTTCTTAAGGAGCACTGATGTCATGAATTCTGCGTCGTCCTTGACAAAACTCCACCAAAGGTATGTGAGAGGGATGGTGGCAGCATTGGCAAGCGCATGAGCATCTACAAATCCTTGGTAAGGTGGGAAGTCATATATCTCAAGGAGCATTGCAAGGCTTCCCCCTATAACCACCACCCACAACTTCCAGCGTGACGGATGACGTGTAGTACCAGCCCAAACTGCCCATACGAGAAGCTGAGCAACACCCATGGCCGTGCACACTTTCATGTTTAAACCTGCAAAACTTCCATTAGTTCTTTGCTCAAAGACTGACAAAAACTAAAGATAAAGAAGTTTCCCCGTGATGATTGTTCTGGTTGATATACTCCAATTCATTCAAGATTTTTTTTAAGGTCAACAAACTTCAGAAATGCATTTTGACAGATACGGTCAGCATAAGAAGCTGTTTCATATAATCTCAACATAGAAAAGAAGGAAGTTTCAGTGTTTTCTATCCTAACCAAAATTTAGTCAGAAATCTCTCACCAATGAGATCCCAATTTGGAAAATTTCAAAATTTATGTACTCTTGAGCATTAATAAAGTAAACAAAGCCAACATATGACAAAACTGCTTCTGATGGAACCGATGACTCTGCACTTGTGGTAACTAAACTTTATGGAGGGGGAAGAAATCAGTTCCGGTGAAGGGCGCACCATAGCAGGAAAAGAATGTTGGATACTACATTTCATAATGCAATGAATGGGGAAGATGTATTACTGCAATCAAGTTTGTAGAAGTTCAGGTACAGTATGTGTGTGGTCACAAACGCAATCAGTGGAGCACAAACCATGACCGTAGCCGCCTCATCCCTCACATTAAAGGCTCTCAGTATTGCTAGTGTAAGTGAAAAGCCAAGTAATGCAACAGCAGAAGAAATGTCTAACTTCTCTGTCAATTCCACATCCCTGCATTTTATGAAAAAGTTGAGAATGTCAGAAACTGACCAACATCGGGTTTAAGTTGAAGTTATCAAAATCGTGTTCTTCCCTGACACCAAGCACAAATGCACAATCAATGCACTAGAGCTTGTATTCAGAGCAAGGTGAAGACTGCAAGGTATGTTAAAGTTTTGCGGTGGTTATATAACTTGAAAGTAAGGGGTTTCAGCAAAAAATGGAGGGAAAAGACATATGGCAAAGCAAATACCCTAATATACAAGCATGCTTTCATGACTATTGAAACCACTTGTTCTGAAGTTCACAGGTGGAGGCGTCTAACAGTACATTTGGTAAAGTATGAATATAGTCACGTCATTCAGCCAAAATCAACATTTGGGAAGAGAACATACTGAATACAACATCAATCCTTCATTGGTCCAAAGTAACTCAAAAGCACTCACCGGCTGTGAAATACACCACTCCAAAACCAAGAGTTCATAGACAAGATGCCCCAGATATGCCACATGCCAGTAAATTCATAGAAAGTTCTCTTATTTGGCCTCAGAGGCAACTTGTAGTACACAAGGATGAAAAACGAAATCCAACCCTGAAATTGCACGGCCAGATTGAGAGCAGAAACAGCAACAGAAACAGGTTCCTACAAAGGCAAATAAGTCAGTTGACCAGGCCAAATAACCGAGTAACATCAGCTCTACTCATAGTACCTCGACAGTTTGTATGTCCTACTAAGTGTGAATGGATACCTGAATGCCATAAACCCGCCGAAATGGCCATTTTCCATGGTATTTTACAGGCTTGTCACCGAGTTTCTCTCTTTCATCCTCCCTCACAAGCATGCAGTGGTACCTACAGTCGCTCTGGCAGTCCCATTGTTTCCACCGTAGATAGAGTGGCTCTTCGATATACCATGGACCATCAATTGGTTTCCCATCCGATGAAAACTTACAATGCTGAAAGCATCTCTTCCCTACACATCCCGATTTCTGGCACTCCTCCACACAAGACCTATAAAAAAAACATATAAAATCACCACGATAATCACTCCACAGCTACAGAAACAGGAAAAAAAGATAAACAAATCAGTAACTACAGACAGGATCTACAGGACGACGAGATGAAACTATATGGATAACATTTCCTTACAAAAAACACATAACATAGACAACATAGTCCAAAATTAACTCATACAGCTAATGCTTCATACTTCTTCGAGCTTCATTGTTTCGTCGCACTAAATACACAGTATAAACTCTATAGAAGTAACTGACTAACCAGTCAGGCAATCATTAATATCAAATCAACACTTCAATTAAAGCAAACAGTAATTGATTATAAAAGGCTTCTTAAATTTCTCAAAGATACGAAGCTTATTCCAGATTTCTCAACTTCCGAGATCAATCAAACAGTAAAGCGAACACTCAGCTCAAATAATCAAAATCCAAGCTAGCCTCGCTCTTTAGTTTTCAAAACTAAAAAGCGGAAAGACTTACTTGTAAATCGGATCAGCGTCGCCGGAGCTGGCTCGAATCGCCGGGAGCAGCGCGGCGGCGATGAAGAAGAGAGCGACACGGAGCCGGCAAGGCATCATCTCTGCTTGGAGAAGAAAAAGTCAACAGCGGCGCGGAAAAAAACTTGTCGAGGTTTCTAGAGCTGGCGACGATGAATGTCCGCTATCGGATTAAGATAAGAGACAGACGACGACGAAGAAGCGAGTCGCGAGCTGAGTTGGAGGGGAGCGAGTTAATCGGTGAGAATCGAGGTGGGGGCGGAGACCAGGATCTCGTGAGTGAGGGACTCGAAAACTCTTCTCTCTCTCTCTCTGGGCGATTGTCAAGGGGCCGCGTGGATGAATGGACGTGCTCATATGCTGTCTCTCTGCGCTACTTGGAGATTTGATTAATAATATCTACTCACCCACACTCTCTCTCTCTGCCTCACCGCTCGTGGTAAAAGATTCAGACGCTTCTGGATTGGCTGCGTTAAATTTTTTTGCGAAAAATACTATGTTTTTTTTAAAGGGAAAATTACTATGTTTGATACACGTGGAATATTCTTGATTTATGCTCTTCTTTCTTATTTTTGTACCGTTGTACATTTTACACTGATTTGGGCATTTGGCAATGGATAGGGTTGCATTGTCGTAATCAGTGGCGGAGCTGTGACCAGTCTCACCGAGACTTGAGTTTAGTGAGAATTGAGAGGTTAAAAAAAAGTTATTACTAGTCTTGAAATAAATAAAAAAGTTATTAGAAGCCTAATTTGTTTTGTTGAGTGTAATCTAATAAACTTGTTTAAAACTCAAAACCTTAATCTCATTTATTCGAAAGAAAATAATATATTTCAAGTAAGTTTTTCCTCTCCTATTTATTCTCAACTCGGCTCTTTACAATACAATTTCGGCTTCTCGATAATGCATTTTTAAAGCTATAACCTCATTTGTTTTTTATCAACAAAACTTCATGAGTTTTTCACAAACTCAAGAATTCAATGTTTGTCTAAATTATTTATTTATTGTTTTAATATTATTTCGGTGTTGTTCGATCTATTTTTTTTAAGCTTTTCAAGTTGAAAATTAGAAATTTATTGAATTTATACATTTTTATAAAAATTGAATGTAACATATAATTACAAATTAGAATACGATCATTGTGAAGTAATAAACTTTACGAAAAAAAACTTGCACACCACTGGTCGTAATCAAGCCTTATTCTTCGACGATCTTGGTGTTGGGTGTTCCGTGGGGCTTTCTGTCCTCTAGTTTTTTCTTATCCCTAAAAAAAATTTGGCTAGGTTTGCGTTGTTGTAATCAAGTGTTCCATATTTGACCAAAAACAAAAATTTGGGTCTCACGCGCATTAGCTTCGAAATGATATATATAAGATTAGCACATAAAAAGTTACCACGTATGGTTGAATTAGAAAACATATATAAATGTGGAACACACTTATTTGATTCTTAAATATGTTGAAGTTTGTTTGAATTTTAACCACCGTGTATTCTTGATGACGAAGAAAATGAAGCGTTATGTCATCATCCCATTACACGAATGATTAGTTTCTAAATCAATAAAGCATTTGGAGAAACTATAATATTAATTCATCCCGATCATAAATGATCGTTATATACAGGCCTTGGTATCACACTCATTTTATCATATTGATGTCCTTGTTTGGGAGTCTCATGGAGTTGTGCAATAGAGGTTTACGGGCCTATACAGACGACCTAAAGCTGAGGAAAGAGATAGGACATGAGACTTACTTAGAACAATAAAAGGAAAGAGTGATGCGATGTGGGTAGTCGAGGGTGATATTAATGAAGTTGCATGACAACTTGAGAAGGATGGTGGAAGGCAACATGCTGAAAGTCTCATGGTGGGGTTTCGAGAGGCTCTTAGAGACTGTAGCTTGCAAGATCTTGGTGTTTTCAGGGTCCTAAGTCTACTTGGCACGGTAAGCGGTATGGAGGGAAGGTAAAAGAAAGGTTGGACAGGTTTGTAGCAATAATGGATTGGAAGTAACAGTTTGATGCCGCTAGGGTTCACCATTTGAAACCTAATAAGAGAAACCATCTGCCTATTGATCTACGCATTTTAGGCGTATTAATTAATGTGTTTTCTCTACATTTTTACTTTGATAATTGCTTAGTTTTATTAGTTTTAACTTATTTTGTTAAATTCAGGTGTTGACCAAAAGAGACGGAGTAAAGGAGTCTACAAGCACGCAAAACGCAATAAATCCGGAGAAGAAATAGTCCGAGGAATGGTCTTCAAATGGTTACTAAAATACATTCCCATATGGTGTCAAGAATTGGAAACCAAATGCCAAATAAAATGGATACCAAAATGGTGGACAAAAAGATGAAGACATTTCTCCTGCGCGACCCAGGAAAGAGCAAATATGGCGGAATATATGGAGCATATAATGGACGAATTTTTGAAGGATATTCCATGAAGAAAAATACTTTATTTAAGGGCCAAAATATGTGCAAGAATATGGTATATTCGGCCAAGAAGTATTGAGGAATAAGGAATGCAAGATTTGAAGATATAAAGATTTCCTTTTCCTTGAAGAAGAAGAAAACTGGGCAGTCAGGTCACTCAACTTCTAAAATCCGTAATAAATTCAATTCAACTCCAAATATGGCGTTCATTATATGGATTTTATAGCCCTTTGAATAAGCTTTCCAATGAAACAAGAATCGGAATTTTCTGAGCTCTAGAACTCCCGGAAAAGACGTTTCAAGACAGGCTGGCAGTTCTACCCGAGTACACTAGGAAAACCTAGTTTGGAGAGGAAAGTTGGAATTCTTCACCTATAAATACAAGAGCTCGACTCAAAGCAAAGACATCACTTATTCTATAGCCTATGCTCTGCCAAATACTCTTCTCCTCCCCACAAATTAAGCCGACATCCTCAAGAAGCCAACTACGCCATCAAACCGCCGCATCTCTTCTTCCACCGACGCATAGGGGATTCCGAACGTCATCCACCAAAGAAGTCTAGTTCTCTTGAGTATCCATAGGGGATTCCGAAGATATAAAAGTGTAACAATGACCTCTTTACTCCGTAGTCTCTTTTTGTTCATGAAACTTGTTTGTGTGTTTTGGATGATTGTATTTCGGTTTTATTACATATGTAAATTTCAATAACTTTTCCATGTGTTCCTTATTCTAGATTTCAATTTGCATGAAGTTAATTGGTTCTTAATGCTTTGGTTTTGATTTAGGGGATTCCTAGTCTAGATCAATGGTGTTTAGGGGATGCCTAGCACAAAATATGAATTATGCATGTTTAATTGAAATTTAGGGTTATGGGATTTCGGTAGTGTTGTTATTTGCATGTGTTAATAAATGAGTTAGATTATGGATTAAGTTGATCACTTGTATATAATTAATTAGGTTTTCTTTTTGTTTCAAACGTGGTATGTGTTTTTTGGGTCTCATATGTGTTTGCTTGTCTATGAGTCAATGCATGTTAGAGTCAGAGGATTATGTGCTATGTTTGAGACGTTTTTAGTAAATAAATTAGGTAATTAAAAACAAATCTTTTATACCCCCCTTTTTTACTACACAAGAATTGCATGCACCCTTCAATCCCCGGTTAGAACGATCCCTACTTGCTTAAAATACTACATCTATAGGGTTTTAAATTGTATATGGTTGAATTATGTGTTAAGTGTTTATTTGATGCATGTTTCCGTCATATTACCTATTTTATTGGAAGTTAGAGCAAGGGTTAGTGGTCCAAGGAGGAAAAAGAAGAGGAAGCGATGCTTTCGCTTTGAGACGATGTGGCTTAAAGAGAAAGATTGTGGACAGATTGTGGAGTCTGGATGTGAGGCAGATTTAGGAGTTAGTACTTTCTCAAGGGTATGTAATAAAATTGCATGCACACGGGAGGCTCTTATTGGATGGAGTAAGGAGAGATTTTGAGGAATGAGGAAGGAGATTGAAGAGATACAAACGCAACTTGCAAAGTTCTATAATCATGCATTATCGGCGTCGCCAGATGGGATTCGTGTGGAGTTAGAGGCTCGGTGGGGTTTGTTATTGGAACAAGAGAGAGAGTTTTGGAAGCAGAGATCGAGGGTTCTTTGGATGGAGGAGGGTGACCGAAATACTCCTTATTTTCACAAGTGTACTACAAGCAAGAAGAAGAAAAATTACTATGAAGGGATTGTTCGAATCTAATGGGAAGTGGTGCACGAGTGATGAGGAGCTTAAGAAGATTGTGGTGAAGTTCTATTTGGAGCTCTATATGAGTTTTCAACCTTCTAGACTTGATGAAGTTGGTGAGTATATTGGAGGGGCTGTGATAGACGAAATGAATAGAATATTGGCAGCCTCGATTAGTGAGAAGGAAGTTTATAAGGCATTTAAACAAATGCATCCCGCAAAGGCTCCAGAACCAGATGGTTTTTCTCTGATCTTCTATCAACAATATTGGAAGATTGTGGGGAAAGATGTGGTTGGCACTGTGAGGGAGTTTGTTGGTTCGGTACATCTTACAAAGCAGGTTAATAATATTCTGGTCAATTTAATTCCAAAGTCCAAGAACCCGCAACATATGATTGATTGGAGACCGATAAGTTTGTGCAATGTCATAATATAAGATCGGATCAAAGGTGCTTGCTAACTGTTTGAAGCCATTGCCGGATTCACTAATCTCTTCGTATGAAAGCGCTTTTGTCCCTAGGAGACTCAGATCGGACAATTCTCTGCTGGCTTTTGAAGTGTCACATTTTTTGAAACATCGAAGAAGAGGAAATGATATGAGCAAGACATATGATAAGATTAAGTGGCGCTTTATTCAAAAGGTGATGGAGTGCATAGGATTTAGTAGAGTTTGGATTGAATGGATTATGGCATGTGTTACAACGATGACATATTCTTTTAATGTAAATGGGAACCCTATAGGTCTGATGGTTCCCTCGAGAGGGTTACAGCAAGGGGACTCCATCTCTCCGTATTTTTTTTTTGTGTGCTGAATTTTTGTTAAGACTTATTCAACATGTCGAAGCTACCAATCTGCTACATGGAGTTTGTATTTGCAATATGACACCACCTATTAGTCATTTGTTTTTTGCGGATGACTCATTCATCTTCTTTAAGGCTGGGGAGGATGAGTGCATGACGTTGAATGGGATATTCGATTTGTATGAAGCTACCTCGGATCAGAAGATAAACTATCAAAAGTCCCAAATTTCTTTTAGTAAGAATATGGCACATCATTGTCAAATAAGGTTAGCAGAGTTGCTGGAAGTTGATATGGTAGATAAACATGATCGATACCTTGGTCTTCCTACTGAGGTTAGTTACTCGAAGTATGATGCATTCGATTTTATTGTGGATAGATTCCGAAAGAAGGTAGATGGTTGGAAATGGAGCGTGTTACTAGTAGTAAGGAAGGAGATTCTTGTCAAAGTTATGGTTTAAGCAATTCCAATGTATGTGATGAGTTGGTTTGAAATTTCAAAATACATGTGTCAAGAGATGCATAAGGCAATGACGCGGTTTTGGTGGGGAGACAGAGGAAGCGACAAGAAAATACACTGACTTTAGTGGGAAAAGATGCTTTCTTCGAAGAGAGGAGGGCTTGGTTTTCGAGACATGCACAAATTTAACCATACCCTTCTTGCAAAGCAGGGGTGACGTTTGATTCATATTCCTCAAGCTCTGATAACACAGATGTTGAAAGTCAAATATTATCCTAATAGTGAGTCCTATACATGGAGGCGTATAATGGCTAGCAGGGAGTCGCTAAAGAGAGGGATACGGTTCAAGGTTGGAAACGGACAAAAGATTAACATTTGGCAGGATCCGTGTCTTCCGTTGCCACACTGTTTTAGTTCTTATTCACTGATCATGGAAGAAACCGAAGGGATGATGGTGGAAAATTTGATCGATTTGGAAGAGAATGAATGGCCGAGATCCTTGGTCTCCGAGTTTTTCTGTAAAGAGGAATCTAAACTTATATTGCGTATTCTCTTGAGCTTGAGGAATTTCCCGGATAGGTATGTGTGGCACTTTGATAAGCAATGTTGATATACTGTCAAGAGTGGCTACCATATGGCTTGAAACAATGGTGTTGATGGGATTCTGTCATGCTTGATAAGAAATAACGACGAAGAGAAGCTGTGATCGAGTATTTGGTCGGCGACGGTCCCCCCGAAGGTGAGAGCTTTTGCTTGGCGGTTGTTGAGGAGTATTATTACGACGCGTCATGCTCTTAGTCATAAGGTTCTCATGGTTGACATGACTTGTTGCTTATGTAATGAGGGGATGGAGGATGCCACTCATTTGTTTACGAGATGTCGAATTGCACAGGAGGTGTGGAGGTGTAGTTTGTTACAGGTTTGTACTGATGCCTCTTCTCTAGTGTTAATTAAGGATTGGGTGTGTTGGGTTCTTGAGGGAGTGGATAAGAAGAATGCAGACTTATTCTTGATGTTGCTATGTGGAAAATGGCACGAGAGGAACAATGTTTTATGGAACAGAGGTGTAGCTCAACCTCAAAATATGGTGGGTTGGGTTAGTCAAATGCTTATTGACTACCACGCAGTTAACGTAAAAGAAAGAAAGGGTTAGAGTACGTAAGGTTGTGAAATGGTGTTGTCATCCTAAGGGTAGGCTCAAAATCAATATTGATGGAGCCTTCTTAGCTAAGGAAGGTTCAGGTGGTAATGCGTGATGATGTGGGTGGTTTTGTAGCAGGTATGGCACGACATATGCCTTTCGTGAGATCAGCTCTGCAGGCAGAGGTAGAGGCTTATCAAGCTGCTTTGCTATTGACTATCTACCATGGTTGGAGGGATGTCGAGATCGTGAGTGATAATATGGAGGTAATTTATGGGGTTCACTCAACGATGAAAAATTTATCTAAGATGGGTTGTATATTGGAGGATTGTAAGCATTACATGGTTTCTATTTCTTCAGTGTTGTTACGGCACACACCTCGTTAAGCAAACGATGTTGCCCACAAGTTGGCATACCTTGCTAGATCTAACTTAGTTGATGAATTATGATTAGATGAAACTCCTCTGATTATCCAGATGTACTCTATGAGGATTTATATTTGTTGATCGAGGTAAATGTCTGATGTCCCCATAGTTCTTATTCTTGTCCAATATAATTGACATGGGATGTCCTCCTTTTCCAAAAAAGAAAAAGACGTATAAAACCCTCCTCAAACCAGAGAAAACACAACGGCCACTCTCTATTAACCAGGGCATTTCCGTAACTCCCCCTATCTTCGTAGAGATGACGCACTAATAAGCTTTAGTAATTTGTAAACATCACCATCTCCGGAGCGAGACACTGATCAGACTGAGATAGATATATAAAAGTCTCAGATAAAAAAAAAAAATCCAGTTTAGGGTTTCCGAATTCCAAAGTCTCCGACCCAAGTTTAGGGCTTTTCTCCGATTTCCCTCCGGCCCCGATTCCGATCAAGATCACAGATTGAACAAAAGAATCGGAACCCCAACAATGGACGTAGAAGGCGGCGGAAGCAAACGGATCTTCCAGAGACTCGGCGGCGGGGCCCACCAACCCGACCCGACTAAGAATCAGAAAGTCTGCTACCACTGGAGAGCCGGCAAGTGCAATCGCCACCCTTGTCCTTTCCTCCACCGCGAGCTCTCCTCTCCGCCGCCGTCGGAACACGGCGGAGGAGGGTTCAACGGAACGGCGTCGTCTAAGCGACAGCACGGCTTCTCCGCCGCGACCGACGGACCCTCCGGGACACGTGGCAGGGGCCCCAATTCGAACACGTGGGGCCGAACCGGAGGAGCGAATAGTAGTAGTAATAATAGGGTTTTTGTGAGGAAGATGGATAAGGTGTGTAATTATTGGGTTCAGGGGAACTGTAGCTATGGCGATAGGTGTAAGTACTTGCATTCTTGGAGTACTGGGGATTGCGTCAGCTTGTTGACCACGCTCGAAGGACATCAGAAGGTCAAGTGTTTTGTTATCTGCATTGTTGTTTGTTGGAATTGTGTTGGAATGTGTTATGGGAATTTGATTTGGATTCGTTGCTAAACAGGTTGTTAGTGGAATTGCGCTGCCGTCTGGGTCGGATAAGCTTTACACTGGAAGTAAGGATGAGACTGTCAGAGTCTGGGATTGCCAGTCTGGTCAGGTACAACTGTTTTCTATAAACTAGGGCTTATAGTCTAGAAGAAACTTAGATGATCACGAACAAAGTTAGTACGATGTTTGGAACTGATGGAAGGTGTAGTGAGAGTGTGTGGACTTATGTGTAGTGAAACTTTGTAGGAAAGGAATACTGGCTTGTCTTGTAGGATGTGTAAAGATATGGAGGGACTTTATGGGGGGAGATGTTTCCGTTGGAGACTGAAGTTTTTCTAGAGAATATTTCTAATGTTCGTCTTTGTTTTCTAATGTTAATGTGATCGGTGTTCTTATGTAATACGCTATTGAATGTCTGTCTTTAACAGTGCCTGGGGGTAATTAATCTCGGTGGTGAAGTGGGCTGTATGATCAGTGAAGGTCCTTGGCTTTTTGTTGGTATACCAAATGCTGTAAAGGTAACAATAGCCTCTTCAAGTGTGAATTTTTTAACCGCAAAGCCTCTTAATTCTGGCTTATTAATTCATCGATATGGTTTTCTAGGCATGGAATACCCAAGCAAACTCTGAACTGAGTCTTAGTGGGCCTGTTGGACAAGTTTATACCATGGTTGTGGGTAATGATTTGCTCTTTGCTGGTACACAGGTAATTCCTGGACTACAGTTATTTTTCAGTTTTATGTTTGGAACCATTCTTGTTAAGGTTTCTTGTTACTTTTTAGGAATATCAGCAGTGAATATTGTTGTAAGGACAGCTGCATCATCCATCTGTAAACTATATTCTGAGGGAGGACATTATGCATCTTGTTGATGGGACATCCTTGCATCTACTTCCTCCATCCCTATCCATATTCTCCTGTGCATGCATGTGTTGCATCCACATAGAATCGTAATGCTAAGTTAAATCTTTTGCTTCATTTGATGTAGGATGGTTCTATATTGGCTTGGAAATTTAATTCAGTCACTAATTGCTTTGAACCGGCTGCATCACTTAATGGTCACACTCTCGCAGTTGTATCATTAGTAGTTGGAGCTAATAGGCTGTATTCTGGTTCAATGGATCATTCTATAAGGGTATGTCAAGTTCAGTTTTGTATGAACTATGTAATAAGCATCTACACCTTCCCGTGGAAGTTCTGCCATATGACGTGCTTCCTTTATTTCTCCCTTTATATTCTTGTAGATATGGAGCCTTGAAAATTTGCAATGCATACAAACTCTAACAGAGCATACTTCTGTTGTCATGTCTGTTCTTTGCTGGGATCAGTTTTTGTTATCATGTTCTTTAGATCAAAAGTTAAAGGTTTGTCTCACCTTCCTTTGTTGTAAGTTATGGGTATTTGTTGGTTTGTGTTATGGTAAATGTCTTTTTGCACAAGGACTTTAACTGTATCAATTTTTGTTTGTTTGGGCAGATCTGGGCTGCTACTCAAAGTGGGAGCTTGGATGTAACTTATACTCATGAAGAAGAGCATGTAAGTTGTTCAATTTATCTCTGGCATATACTATGCTTGTGGGATCTCACTTCGAGCCTGAAACACCATAGCCTAATAATTTAGAAGCTCTGATGCAATCTGTCAGCATCTTATATTCTGTTAAATAGCATGTTAGGCAAGTAATTAATTTTACCACCATAATGTAACACAACAATGAAATGGGCTTACACTTGTTTTCCCAGTTATCTATATGGTCTGTTTTGATGTGCTATCAATAATCCGTTTGGGACATGTGAGGTTCAAACTAATTATGCTTATGACCTTGTTGTAGGGTTTGCTTACACTCTGTGGGATGCATGATACGGAAGCCAAGCCAGTCTTACTGTGCGCATGCAATGACAACACTGTCCGCCTCTATGATTTGCCATCGTGAGTCTTTCAACACTATTCTGCTGAACTCTCATTGTTTCATTATCACTCTGACTCAATTGCTTATATTATTCTGTATTATGTGTCTAGGTTTTCCGAGAGGGGCAAAATCTTCTCAAAACAGGAGATACGAGCAATCCAGGTTGGCCCTGGTGGCTTGTTTTTTACCGGTGATGGAACTGGTCAAGTACGAGTATGGAAGTGGTCGGCCGAAGCAGTTGCTACTGCCTGAGAGATGATATTATTATTTGGGCCACATTGTATTTTTACATACCTTTCTTGGTTCTACTGTAAGAATAGGATTGAGGGAGGTGCCTAGTAGTTGTGTCTGTGACTGGTGTGAGTGGAATTATGAGATAGTTGTGTCTGCATGAACATTGTCCGCTCCTTCGTACCAGGTGCCGTGGACGTAAAGAAGCTTCTTGGCCCATGCAAAGTTGTAACTGTGGGCAGATCTCCATAAAGAGTGAGCACTCGTGTACATGCTGTCTGCAACAGAGGTGTGATGGTCGTTAGATCATATATTGTTTGTGCTCTTTACGATTGATCAAAATTGTTGGCAGCAGAACTGTGCAAGAGCATGAGAGTTCCATTCTGTTTTCAGTAGTACATTAAAGATCTATGCAATGAAAAATATATTCCATTTTTCGGTGTCAGGTTCTTAATAATTTTGATTGTCTATGTAATCTATTTTGTATATCGTCATTTTGAACCATATAACGAGTTGGCTCCAATGGGAAAGTCTATTCGGAGCAGTTCTGAAATGATTCGTTTTCGTTTGGTTCATTTACTCCCATGTCTTGGTATGTTTGCCAAAAGCTCTAGTCTGTAGTCTTCTGTCCTTCAATTCCATCATTCTCAAGTGAAAAAGCTAAAAACATACCAGGTAGACACAATGTCTTTTTTCCTTCCAAACTTTAGTAATATCACGAGTCTACGCCCATACATATGGCTTGAAAAACAGGTTAGTTTGTTGTTGATCTTACAGACGAAAACATAAAGGAGATGATGACTTATTTATGCAATCATAATGTTCATATATCTCTCCTTTGTTATTTTCTCAGGCACTAGATTTACAGATTGAACATGACCTTGATAGCATTGCCCCCTCCAGCACTAGTAGCGAAGGCTTCTTCCACCTCTTTTTGAGAAAACCCGAACCTGTGTGTTATAAGTGGCTTCACATCGATCTTACCGCTTCTCAGAAACTCAAGGCATAAAGGCCATGTATTCTTGTATCGGAAGATTCCAATCACATCTACCTCTCTGTATCCAAAAGAAATCAAAGTAGTTAAGTGATGGTCATTATTGCTAGTTCACACCCTCATATCCAGTAATTAGGGTACTGGAATAAGTTGGTACCTAGCAGAAGCTGAAGTTAGTGGGAGAGTCATTGCATCATGCCCCATTCCCACAAGGCAAACCTTGCCACCGGGACGAGTAGCACGCAGAGCCGTTGACATGGTTTTATCAAAGCCTGCACAATCAAAAGTTACATCCACTCCGGCTCCCATAGCTTTACATATCTGAACAACTTCTTCAACTACATCCTGTAAATAGTTTTGAATATCAACTTTAAGAAACCAACGACTAATACGAACATGAGGGTAGACATGATGCTTAACATATTCAGCAGAAACAAGCTTAAGTTGAGGGTCTTAATGGGGGTTGGATAACCCTTGGCAAAGACACATTAACTAAACAATTTTCAGATAAGTAGGGAAACAAGCACAATGATGAATTATGAAACTGGCTTGCTGTGAACTGCTTGGTTTTGAAAGCTTCTAAACAAAACTTTCTGAGGTTCAACTTCGTGTACTAAAGAACTGTCTAGCAACGTTTGGGCTATGAACTATGGAGAAAATTAAGAAGATAACGATGTGATCAATTAGGATTCTTATCCCCAGTCTGGATGATGGTAATGAATAAAAGGCATAGTATGTACACACCTTAATATCAGTGGAAACTTTTACAGTCTCATCTGCTCCAAGAGTCTTTGCAACAGATAATCGGCGGTCATCCACATCCACAATCACAATTCTCGGCGCCCCAAAAGCCCGAGCAGCTAGCACTGTAACTAGCCCTATGGGTCCTGCTCCCATTACCAAAACATTTGTTTCTGGACCAACATTAGCTCGGCGACAAGCATGAACACCAACACTCAAAGGCTCACACATTGCCCCTTCCTCCAAACTCACATTCTCTGGCAGCTTAAAGCATAGGTCTGCCGGATGGACAACCTGTCAGCATACAAATTTACTTCAAAATCTGTGTCTAATCAAACACCCCATTGAAAGACAACTGAAAAAATTGGCATGATAAGTACAAATGGTCCAAGGGAACCTAATATTAGTAGTATGCTACGGTAGTATAACCTGGTTAGCTAGTGAGCCATGAACTGGTGGAGTGGCGAAAAACTTCATATCCGGGCAGAGATTGTACCGACCTTCTTTGCAAGATTCACATCGCCAGCAACTGATACCGGGCTCTAGCGCCACATGGTCTCCCGGTACAAGATGCTTCACCTCACCACCAACTTCCTCTACTATCCCAGCACACTCATGCCCAATTACCATTGGCTCTTTAACTATAAAATCTGCACATCTCATAGCCTAGAAAGTAACAAACACAATAAACATAAAAAACACAAATTGGGTATTCAGTTCAATGTCTTCTACTTGATTATACTTTCAGCAGCCAAACAATGACCAAAGGGAAATTTGTAACTCAAAAGTACATCAAAAATAGAACCTTGAGGTAGTGGACATCACTGCCACATATGCCAACAGCCTTCATTCGAATCTTAACATCATGAGGTCCTACAGTTTTTATAAGAGCCCCAAATGATTCAGCGAAGTAAAAACAACCAAACAAGCAGTGATCAAACTGAAGGGTCTCAAGTTGAAGAGATTGATACCAAGATCAGGGAGCTTGAAAGGTTGAATCTTGAGGGTGTTGATACCAACAAGCCAAGCAGCCATGTTCTCTTGTTGATCACCTCCCTTGCCCATTTTTTGCTATCAGATACTGTGAATGCTACGAAAGTACGAATGGAGAGAACTAGAGAGAGAGAGAGAGAGAGAGAGAGAGAGAAGTGTGTTCTTTGATGAAGCTGTGTGGTAGTGTGTTCCCAATTGACAACCTTACTTCATATCCAGATAAATCCAAGAACTATAAGTGAGGTTTGATACTCTTTGATGTGGCTATGTCTGATGCTGATTTGTTCTCGTCGCAAAAGTTATTATTTTACTAAATTTTAATCAATATCTAAAAAAATCCATCACCACATTTCTTTTGTGAAGTAACACCTCTACCAACAACTATTCCTTGGTAAAGAAACACTTCTGCAGTTCTGCCCATGTGCCAATGAACCATTATTAATAGGCAGGTGTACAGCTTCTGCCAAGGAAGCTTTTCTCGGAGAAAGGTGTCTCAACATTTTTATAATAGAAGTATAGAACTATAGAAGTACCTTTGCTCGCGAGTTTTCCGTCATCAAAAGTTTTCATCACAGATAAGACTTCAATCCATCACAAATTGTCTTCACAAGATCTCCAGATTTATTCTGAAAATTTGCTTTGCTGACAAACCGCTCTCATAAACTTGAAAGAAACCAGCTAGATCATTATGATGTGAGGTTCAAGGTTCCTATTCCTAACATCCATTTGACTATACATGTTACATTCATTTGATGAATTGGTACAAATCTGATAGTATCCTCTATGTATTTGGAAAGTTGTCTGATAATACTCTACTTTTTATTTCAATGGAGCTACTCCCAAATGGCTTCTGGACGTTGCTCTGGTTCATCAATCCTCTCATTTTTGTAACACCATCCCATCTTTGTGAAAGTGCATAGTTATTTGATGAGAGGATATAATTCCCATTATTGGAAGGGTCTGACACAATCTCAGCTAAGGCCAAATTTCCATGAACCTGACAAGCACCGAGCAGTATCCTCCACACCATGACATCTGGTACAATAGGCATGTTCTGTATGAATTCATGTGCCTTCTCCAGTTTGCCCGAGCGGCTCAAAAGATCCACAACGCACCCATAGTGTTTCAGCTCCCGCGTTAGTCCGTTTATCTTTTCCATGCTGTCAAAATATCCCAATGCCTCATCTACCAATCCAGCATGGGCACAAGCTAGTAAAACACCAACGAAAGCTCCAGGAGTTGGTCGAATACCTTCTCCCAACATCCGTGAGAAGAAATTGAGAGCAGAATCTGCCAAACTATTCACTGCAAGGCCTGAAATCACTGAATTCCATGATATGGAGTCTTTCTTATCCATCCCTTCAAACACTACCAATGGCTTCTCAGCCATCCCACATTTGCAGTACATAGCCAGCAAAGCGTTCCCTATGTAAATATCTGTTTTGATCCCCTGCTTCCTTATGTACTCATAGAAAGCCTCGCCCATCTCAAGTGAACCCACATGGGCACAAGCAGATAGCACACTAGACACTGTTACTTTATCCGGTGCCATCATTTTACCAAAAAGACGCAATGCCTCAGCATGTTGGTTAGCTTGAGAATAACCAGTGATCATTGAAGTCCAAGAGATCACATCCCTATTCGGCATTATATCAAAAAGCTTCCTTGAATCATCCAAGTTCCCCACTTTCGCGTATCCATTGATCATAGCATTCCACGATACTACATTTCTCTCACGCATCCGATCAAACACTTCTCCAGCCAAATGCGGCAAACCCCGTCGTCCATACATATCTATCATTGTATTCCCCAAGTAAACATCAATTTCAACACAGTTTTCTTCGATATACTTCACCATAGAATCGGCAACATCCCATTCACCCAAGTGAATACATGCCAAGATAACTTTCACCATAGTCACCGCATCAGCCACCACATTCTCCGTTACTTGAATTGCCTCAAAAAGACCCAATATCTCCTTATATCTACTCAACTGACTATACCCACATATCAAAGAGTTCCAAGACATCAAATCTCTGTCACGCATTTCATCGAACTCCTTCCGCGCAGCACCCAAATCACCACAACAAGAATACATATGAATCAAAGCATTGGAAACATAAACATACGACTCAAACCCAAGTTTTATTTCGAAAGATTGAACCTTTTTCCCGAATCTAATATCGGAAACTCGAGCACAGGCCTTGAAAATGAAGATGAAAGTCAAATTATTCCCGACGAATCCTTGGTGGCACATAAGAGTATACATGTGAATTGCTTCACCGGGTTTATCACTCTGTGACAGTCCACGGATTATCACGTTCCAAATCGACAATGTGGGTCGCTCGATTTGAGTAAAGACTAAACGGGCTTTGTTTAAATGGGGTGGAGATTGTGCGTAGTATTTGAGGACTTGAGAGATTGAAGAAGATGGGTCTTTGTGGAGGTGGGTTCTGATGAGGTGTGCGTGAAGCTCTTTGGTTGAGGACAAGGAGGAGATTGGTGTTTCGGCGGCGATACGGTGGTGGTGCTGAAATGGGTCTTGCGAGTTTCATTGGTGACAGCTTTTGTTAAATTTTGGAGGCAAAACTGAACACTGAAAGCAGAAAAAAGCAAATTAGTTGTGGGCTGAATTCCTATTTGGGCCTCATCATGGGTTTAGTATCAACTGTTGTTATTCATGAAGTATCTTGTACGTATCACAAAAAGTCATTACCACAATGCACGTCACTTCAGAATGTCTTGGTGCTAGTTAAGTGAGGTTGATATAAGTTCCAGATCATTGACATTACGACTGCCTACCGGCCTCCAATGACATTACCTTATCTATATTGTGTTACATTATTCGCCTCCCATCATTATATTTCAATACTATATGTGTAGTCATAGATGTTTAAGATGCCATTACTGAATAATGGTGGATGCTGACACCAATTATATGGAAATTATATGACACCAAATGTTGAGCTAATCCTTTTGGTTTTGGTTACTGTAACGCAAGTATACTAATTTGTCAGCACTAAGTTAAGCACCACTAGCACTCCACATGTTGCCCTAAATATCCTTTTGTTTTGTTTTGTTTTGTTTCGACAGAAAACAACTAATTTCGACTGTCCTTTTAATGGTTCTGACTTTTTGCTCCCAAGTGCATATTGATGATCTATTGATTTATTCCATGGAATTAGGTTTGACTTGCTAAATTTAGAGGGTCTCGGTCTAAAGGTTTGGTGGGTAGTAGAAACTCGAGGGCTGAACTCATAAATATCATATATTCATGCAGTTCTATATATGTGTAGCAGGTTGGTCTGAGTAGTACTTCTTCATTTGTTGAGTCCAAAATTATCATTACCAGACTCTTGAAATGGTCCTAGACTACTAGATTGAGCATCTCCGTTAGATCGATGTAATTCAAGCAAACAAGAGGACCAGATGAACTGCCGATATCGAACGACACTTGCGTAAAACCCTAAAGTCATGATATAACAGGTAAAACCATAATGTGACTCATTGAGTAGGACATTCAAGATCAACGTACATATCCCATCTAGATAGTCAACTATTTCCTTAGCTCGTTACCGGTTAATTGTTTACGGATGGAGATTTGGAAATGAATGATACACGGCTCTTTGTCCAGGCAGAAAGAAATAGATTAGAGGACCAGTAGATAGAAACATATGAAACCCTCACCACCACAACTATGGCCAAAGGCCACCCCAACAACAAAGGTGGCAATTTGGAGTCGAAGCCACCAACAATAATGGGTATTTGGCCTTGCAACAAATGCAGCCACCTTTAGCTTGTTTGTGCCCAGTAAAGGGTAGCAAGCTATTACTATTCGTCATGTTGGTGGCAAATTTGGGTCTTGAAAAGATGTGGGCTAGGACAGATAAACCCACCTCTGATGTTGGTGGCAATTTTTTCCAAATTTGCAAAAAAAGAAAGAAAAAGATTTAGCTAATTATGTACTAAAATACAAATGAATATCTTTATTATAATTAAAATACAAATACGAGTCTTATTATGGAACTAGAAGAGCTCTTAATTCATCCATATACATGATAGGAAATCTGCCTTCTGTACTTCTCAAACAGTATTTCTCAAACAAAGAACTAAGCCTAGTAATTCACTTGAGAAGACCTACACGAGAGTTGGACCTTCAGCCGCGGATACAAAATCCAAGCAGATCCTGTAAGGCTGTTGTTTAGCTGCCTGTCTTGGTCAGTAACAACTTATAAGAGATATATGTAAACATCAGCAATAAGTTCAGTACAATAGTTCACTGTCTAGAAGCTCAATAGTTAACTAGCTTGAAGCAACTTTTCCTTTACAAGATCAAACCATTCTCATATTCAGAAGCTTGTTAGGATAGTTTACCGGACAACCTCTGGATAAGCAATCCAGGAATCCAAAGAAAATATCACTACTAGAATAAGAAATGAAATCTTTACATACACAGAGAAAAAACTATCCACTTTCTTCAATTAATTATTAAAAAAAGCAAATAACTTGAGAATTGTTCGAAATAGAAGGAAAAGAGAGTACTATAATCTATAGACAGCAAGTAGAAGCAACCAACATACCTGCAAAATCTCAGGAGATTCTGGTCGCACATGGATGCTCCAGATAATTTATCCATCTTAGCATCAACAAGAAGTTCCTAACCAACTTTTGTTGCCATCTACAAAATAGAAGATGCACAAAACAAAAGAGTTTAAGTTGGTGCTTAGAACACCAAGGGAAAGGACCACATCATTTGCAATAAGAATATATAGGAGGTTTTGAGTATACACTAATTGACAACAGAGGTCAAATATTGCTATTACATTGAAGGTGGAACTTCAATGCACTAACTTGAGATATAATTGATGGCTCATAATAGTATCAGTTATGGCAAGCACTAGCATGGCACTATTTTATACTCAAACTTAATGTTGCACTCTCAAAGGTCCCATCAAATTAAGCAAAGATTATCCCAAGTCTATTTGAGGCATGTAGCAAGTACAAGACTTGCTAGACCAAGTAGAGTGAGTCAACATATAGTTGTACATACCCGGATACGGTGTAAAGAAACACTCGAAATGCACACAAATCCCCTCGTTTATGCTTTAGTCTGCATAGAAACCCAAAATATAAAAGAAAGACGGTTTCAATAAGCTTGTAACAATGGTTTACTATTTCCGTGTGGAGGGTTTGACACAGGAACCTACTGATTTGCTGAATTAGCCTGTCAATAACCTTGCAATGGTGGTTTTACTCGATAATCAATTTTTTGGTATCTGCAAAAAAAATATATAAGCAAAAATGATAATAAGGTCTACTCATTTCAATTGTTCATTGATACACTTTCTTGTGGGGGAGGGGAATGTGCTTCATATAACCCATCTCTAAATCTTATGGTATGACTATAAGCATGCTTCACTGCTACTTTATATGTTTCATGACTTGGTTTTCAAAACTTGAAATAGTTAAAAGAGAGTTTTCTTAAGAAAAATCCTGAGAAAGAGAATATTAAAATAAAAAAGAAACGTTTTGATTATTTGCAAGAGACAAGAATATGATAGAAATAATCTACTCGTTTTGGAGGATCAAATTCTTTTCTTATCCAGAACCTGAAAATTGGTCTACGTGAAAAGTAGTATGCAACTCTAGAAAGAAGCCTGCACAAAGAGAAAAACCTCAACCAACAAAACAAATACGAAGAAAAGAAGGTGAAGAGTGTACAATTAGAAGACCTTCTGAGCATATGATATGCAAAGATCATCCCCCTATCAAGCAAGCATCCAGTTAGTGAATCCTTTGGCCATACAGATTGCTTATCAAATAGCCCAGATACGGCCATCTGCGACTCCCACTGATCTGAGTCTTGGGGTATATATTCCTCCCAGTTTGTTCATTGAGTTGAAGATTGATGTGAAAATCAAGACTTCGCCTTCAGATTGTTCTATTGCTACTTCTTCACTAAGCTCTGCCACAGAAAGTGGCGGTATGCCGCAATCACAGACTGACAGAATTTTTTTTGCCTCACCATATATAAAGAATAAACCAAAATATCAAAACGGATATGAGAGAGCAAAATGCATTTAATGGATATGATGCCTAATATTCAGACCCAAAAAAAGGATATGATGCCTAATAACCTAATTTCATCAAGTAAAGCTCCTAAGACGAGTAGCTTGCCAACCAAAACATATTTCAATGCAAAACCAGAAACAATCAATATATTAGACAAAAACCATGAAGTTCTCAGAAAAATAAACTCGAAGAAACTGGAAGTTTATGAAGGCACAATGCCACAGAAGCAACATGTACATTTTCGTGGAGCTTTGTAGACCATTCAATAGCGTCTGAGCCCTAGCCTTCTCTTGCTCCACCAACATCGTCTGGCTTCTGCTCCTTCAGAGCTATGTACTCATTCAAAATCTCAGAAACACCGGGCGAATAATATTGTTGTGGGGTCAGATGACCTCTAAAATTGGGGACTTGGAGAAGAGGGACTTCAGAGAGGCGATTGGGGACTCGGGGTTTCACTTTTCAGGTTTGGGGGTTCTTCGAAAGTAAAAGAAAGTTAAAAAGATAGAAACGACCCAAGTACGCCACGTGCATGTTGCCAATGAGTCACCATTCACCGTAAGTTGGTGGCAAAATTTGTCATATCCCCACAATTTCCGATCCCCACCACGTCGCTATCTTCAATCTTTTTATCCTCTACAACTGCTATATGATCGTTTTTATATTGAATATGCCCATGAGAAAAAAAAACTAGATTAGATTTGGAATTGTATAATGGTGCACCTTCCGACTAGTACTAGCTAGAAGAAGGGTTATGTGATCCGTCATGCACACTCCGCCGTCTCTAGCTAATTTCTTCATTTTTATATTTACGTGGTGTACGCAGGTGATGCAGCCTCTCTTTCTGTAGACAAATCAACATGCCAATGTTGAATGAAAAATAGAGAAGAAAATGATCAATTCTCTAGCAAAAGGCTGTAAGATGACAAGAAAAGAAAAATTAAGAACCTTTACCCAAGTGACTAGACATGCATCTATTGGTCCCAAAGTTTTTATTTTTATTTTTTCCGTTTGTTCATGCATTATGTACCGTCCATACGCTATGTATCTATTCACCGAACATAAATGATAAATGAAAATTTACTTCAATTTTTTTTTGGATGATAGTATTGTCCTCTACTCCTCTTCGATAACTATTTGAACCGGCAAAATGTCGTTAAACAAGACCTCCAAAGTCCACGTTGAAGCCCATCGATCTTCTCTCAACGCAAACGACCGAAAAACCCTTCTCCCTCCCACACGCGATATTCCCTTTTCCCTCCATACCTCTATATATACTTCTACACGCACACACACATATTGACACAATTAAACATCTTCTGTTACGTATATATATTCACCAGAACCATCCCTTAGATATATCTATCTATATGGCTCTGAAATATTCGTCTATGGCGGACCGAGCTTCATGGTACTGCGCTTCGATCCTATTAGCCCTAATCCTGTTGGCTTCCATAAGAGAGAGCTCCAACTCCAACACAGACGACGATTCTTTCAAAGGCAAAGAGTTCCTGCAGATGAACCGACCCTGCGACGAAATCTACGTCGTCGGAGAAGGCGAAACCCTCCACACCATAAGTGACAAGTGCAGCGACTCTTTCATCGTCGAGCGCAACCCGCACATCCAAGATCCCGACGATGTCTTCCCCGGACTTGTCATCAAGATCACTCCTAATTCTAGACCCTCCAATCCTTGAATCTCTTTTCCTCTTTTTCTTTCTTCAATTCCATATATAGTGTAGGAAATTGTAGTTTTCAGAGACTAGTCTAACTAGCTGGTCATCTTCTCCGAAGCTATAGCTGCTCTTTGTACGCATGTAAATTATACAGAAGAATGAATCATAATATAAAGTTCTATTTATCATTGCTTTTCAATTTTTCTTCTACAATAACCGTACGGTAACTTCGACGATATCGTTCAATTATCCTACGGAAGAATCATGCATACTGATACTGATGTTCTATGCCGTCTTTGGCTTTCCCAGATACTGTATGGCCGTTTCGGTTTTGTTCTAAACGAATATATTTGACTCATTTATTAAGAAAGTAAGAGTAGTTTATATAGAATAAAGTGATGGATTTTAAAAGTGATTTTTAGCTTTCTCGCAAGACTTTCAAGAGGTTCATGTGCTTCCTACAAAAACTACTTCTAAGTGTTATAAGTGATTCTCTAAAAAATTTTAAAGTGCTTTGTATTATATCCAAACACCTCGAAATTGATACTACTTTTTTTAGATTGAAAACACTTTCAAAAGTCATCTCAAACCCAAACAAGTAAATAGTAGTAAATATGCTTGTTTGCATCTTCTATCTGGGTTTCTCTTTGGCTATTTGTTCTTTGGGAAGAGCTGTTTTGACCGACGACTATTCTTTCAGGGAAACAAATACTAATTTGTGGTAAGAAATGGTTTCTCAAACAAATAAAATCAAAGTAAATTAAAGAGGAGTAGGTAGCCAAAAGGTATGAGCATGCAGTTGGAATTTGGAAGACTATAGACCAGGCTCATCAGCAGCCATCAACCAACAACTTCTTATTCAACTGTTTTGACCGTTTGACGTTTTACCCTACCAATTAAATCCATATATATATATATGGATGCTTTGCACATTTTTACGTGTTTGTAGTTACATGTTTGCCCTATCTTTTTTAGCCCAAACTTCTATGAAAGAAGAGAAAGGACTATGACATGTCTGTCAAATTAAGTTGATTTAATCATTTTCAGTCTGTCTTTGATACATGGAAGCACAAACAAATTCAAGTTTGTTCTCAAACCGACAGAGACTTGATGAGCAACCCTAACGGATCTGCCAAATCCGACGAGTGGTGTATGGTAGATGAGGAGCAGCCCAACAGATCTGTCAAAACTACCTGGACAATACGTGGATGACAGTTTGATAATCTACTGCCAAATTTGACAGAAACAAACCAATCTGCCAATTGATTTTTTTATTGTTCTTCTACTCTCTTCATTATCTCGCCCTCTTTGTCTCTTCCCCTACTCTTAACAGATGCACAAATTGATTGCAATCGATTCCTCTCTTTTGTTTCACGATGAAACTAACCTCATATGTGCATAGGGTGAATATAGTTGTGCTTGGAACGGCAGAAATATGCCCAAGGGTTTGTAGGTCTATTAACTAAGGGGAGGAATCATCTCTTCTGTAATTTATTTTGGGTTTTCTTTTGCTTCCTCAGTAGAATCCAAACGTTGAGGATTGTGAGATTTTTTTGGTGTTGTTTTTTGGTCATTTGATATGTTTAATTATTGGGTTGTGTTTTGTGTAGGGAAGTTGTGAGATAGATAGGGAGAAAACATTAACTCGTTAGAAGAATGTGCAGCGAATTCGAGCTCTCATATTTTCTGATCTGAGTTTGGGCTGTGATTCATGCTGGTTTGAGATGTTCTTCAGGCTTTTGGTTTTGATATTAATAAAAAATTATGAAGTTTTGGCTTATCTGTTGGAGGAGAAAGTTAACCATTTTGTCATTTGTCACCGCATATGTCAAAATTCAAAATTGACAATTTAGTTTGGGATAACTGCTGGCTTGCTCTAGTTGTAACATAAAAGAAACCATAGATTAAGCTAAAGATTGGTATGTCTATTAATCAAAGGGAAGGAAAATGTGGTCTTTGCCTCCATCGTTAGAACTGGGGAGGGTGTCATGGTGTCATGGTGATAAACGTGGATGGGTACGTAATGGGTTATGGACCACAGGCAGAATAGTCAGTTTTCATTTGCGTGGATGCTCGAGTTTGTAAGCCGTTATCCAAACTTTAGGTTGGTGAAACATCAAACATGTTACACGTTTGATGCCTCAATCAGTTAAACAAAACCGTAGACGTGATATGTTCCACCTTACCACCACTATGGCTTAAGCCGATTAATATCGGTATATCCCCCTTCCAATAAAAGAGAGAAAATTTTGATTTGATTTAAGTATTGGGCTTGCAGGAAAAAACTGAGAGATACAAAAAACATGCTAACCGAAAATAATGACATGGGCTTAGCTGTCGGCCCAATATTCAAAATGTATACCATTCTAGCCCGATCTTTACAGCTCTAAAGTCTAGAAAACGTCAAATAGAACGGGAAGTTGGACAGAGAGTGAAGGTCCTAGAGGGGGGGGGGGGGGGGTGAATAGGCCTTTACCACTTTTTCGTTCAATTCTGCTCTTGGGATAGCAAGATATTGTTCTATCCCAAGAAGCAGGTTACGAGTAATAAGGAAAGAGCAGTAAGAAAAGAATAACACCAGATGTTTTTGTTGACGCAGAAATCCTCCAACAGGATTAAAACTGCGTGCCCCTTACTCTTGAGGGACAAACCTTTCCACTAATTTGTAACTCACACAATTACAAGTTTCTGGCACTCTGAGGATACATAACCCTTATGCTATCCCGACTAGTCTACCCACTAGTACAAACAGAGCTACACTACTCTAATCAATGTGCTTACACTTGGAAAGAAAAACAGAAGTATCAAACACAGATTCTTAACTACACTTCAAGTTAGAACCTTCTTGATCACTTCTTGGGTTGGGCATCTCCACACTTTATCTCTATGGAATGCACAATGCACAAATGCATATGAGTTTTGAAAAACAGTTTTAAGCTTGAGAAACCATGTCTATTATGCACTATAAAGAGCAACCAGAAGACATGGAAGGGGAGAGAAGAGAGAAGAGAAACTACACACAAATGTGCTCTCAAAGAATGCTCTAAACAGAATAACCTAAGAACCTCAGAAAATAACTCAACCAACCAACCATACAAGACTACTTGGTACTCCTTATATAGGCAAGGTTATTCGGTGGTCAACGCAGCTTAGGGAGCATGTGAAGCATAGCATGTACATGTTATAATGCAGACCTACAACTGTCCTAAAGCAAGCCTAAGCATGGAACACTACAGACCGACAAGAACAGCAGCAAAGAGGACACAGCAAGTATGTCAAGACAGCTTTTCAGATTTTACCTTAAAGAGCTAAGGTAGTCTAAGCAAGGCAAAAGGGGTCCTTTGCCCTTGTACAAGAATGGCAATAACAGTTCAAAAGAAAGAGGCACGTTATATGACAGTAAGGGGGTAACCAAGAAAATCAGAACCGAAAGCGACTTGTCAGACAACAAAAAGACAAACCGATTTTCCAGAAAACACATGTGAGCTTAAACAACCAAAGTCAACTAACATATAAACATGCGTTTGTATTCTGAATCAAGGAGGTTCTAAACCCTAGAAAGTCACATACTGACTCGGAAATCACCAAGACTACTGAACACAGATATGCACAGACTTAACAGATGACAAGCAGGCCAACAGGGATATGAGCAGCAGTTGCTATCCTAAATGGAAACCATGATATGGGATGCATGAACTACCTGATATCCCAAAGAGATAAGTGAAAGATGCCAACATCTTCAACCTCTGTTCTTGATGATCCTTCAGGCAATTGTGTTTTGACGATTGTCAAGGGATAGCCAATATCCATATGCCTTCAATCTCCCCCTTTGGCATTCCTTGACAAAACACAATTGTCAAAGAGTACCTGCATGGAGATAACACAATACAAGCAACAAAAGAATGTCTGTTCTCAGAGTATTGCAACACTCCCCCTGACTGGTTACCCAGGATAGAAAGTCAGCTAACTATCCCAGCCAGGATAAGAACTGCCTGCATAGTTAGAGAGTTCTCCCCCTTTTTGTCTAGGAAGGACAAAGGGTAAAAGACTACACAAAGATAAAAACCATAAATAATGAGATAACATAGCAGCCATAGGATTAAAAACATAATCAAACCGTTCAACATCTAAACCACAAAACTAGAAACAAACCAAGATGTTCAAGCAAGAGTACTGAGAAAAACAAATAGAAACACAGCAAGGAGAAGCATCAATCATCGTCCTCCTCATCAAGCCCGATCTCTGCACCAGACTCCCCCTCAGATGCTGCGGCAGAACTGCTAGCAGACGGAGTAGCAGCGCCAGGAGACGTAGGAGGGTTGGGATCCCGAGCGGCAGGAGAGGGTGCTTCACAGCTGGTGACCACCGAGAGAAGTTGAGCCATGGACGCATCAAAACGAGTATCCAGATATCCTTTGAGATCAGATATGGCAGCGGAGAGCATAGTCTGGAGATCCCGTTTTAGAAAGGTATGTTCCATGGACTCCACATACCCCTGGGATTGGTTGGCAGATTTCGCAATGGTGAGAACATCCACGGGAGCGAGCTCAGGACCCATAACGTCGTGTTCCCAGAGGGGAACTCCAGCAGCAGAACATAAGAGAGTGATCAAGGAGGGAAATACCAAAGATTTGGAGAGGAACTCCCTGTGCTTTACACCTGCCGTCCAGATGGCCTGATAGATGAAATACTCAGCAGGAAACAAGGGCAGGAGAGGACGGTGGCTCAGATATGCAATGAGAGCAGCCTGCTTCTTCGGAATCTTGCTGGTCTGGGTAGCCGGGACGAGAAGAGAACGGATCAGGAATCCAAGGGCTTTAAACCATTCCGTCATGCAACGGCTAGCTAGGAAGGAAGTTCCGATTGGTTCCGAAGGAGGTGAGGAATACAGACGAGCAGCCAGATCATCAATAGAGGTGGTGGATAAAAAAACTCGAACCTGGACAAGTCCAGCATCCTGAGTGGTCGGGAGAGAAAGCACCGATCGGATCCTGGAGGGAGAGATGTTTACCGGAATCCCACGAACCGTGACCAGAATCACATCTTTAGATCTGACCTTCACCTTATCTGAGATGTCTTGGGGAAAGTTCGCGTAGAACTCTTGAACCAGTGTGTGATTTGATCGAGGCAGGGAGGTGAGAGCAGTGTCCCATCCCAAATCGGAGACTAGGGCAAGAAATTGAGGATGGAGAGTGTCGAACGCGAAGGGGCGCTCACCCACTATCGGGCGATTGATGGTGACATAACCAAAACGATCAAAAGCAGAGTCAGAGATGAAATGGCTTCGAGGGGGCAATAGAGGAGCCTGACTGGGACGACTGACTGGGACCTTTCCTTTAGGACGAGAACCAGAGACAGCAGTTTTTCCTTTGCCAGCAGAATCCGGAGGAGCCTTGGAGGAGGAAGGTGTCTTGGCTCTAGAGGGCACGGAGGAACGCGTGACCCGCTTGGAAGGGGGGGAGTACGCCCTGTCGGACGAGGACCCCGAAGGAGAAGAGGCAGACATCACAGTGCGAGGCACAGAGCCCGATGCCTTACGCTTACCGAGGACAGCAGTGTCCAGAGGAGAAGAGGGAATTGATGATGGTGGAGCGTCGGAGACCGGATCTGGAATGGGTTCTGTGGTCGGAGGAACCGGTGGGTCTTGGGATGGCCCGGAAGGAGGACAGACAGGTTTGACTTTGGGTTTGGAGACCCGTTTGCGCTGGTAGGTGGAGGCTGGAACTTGAGAGGCCGTGGTTCTTGGAGATGGAGAAACTGGGGCTGGAGCAGTAGCGAGAGGTTGAGCCATGAGATCCATGAATGCAACAATGGCTGTTTCTGTTTGGGTTAGGAGAGATGGAGATGATGGTTCAGGAGTCATGATGAAAAACGAGTAGGGGAAGTTGAGGGAAGTCTGAGAGATCTCTGGTAATAAAGGAGAAGGCATGCAGAGTATGAAAGGAAAGATGAGGAGATCTAGGGTAGCGTTCCCACCAAAAAGAAGTGAATGAATTTAAAAACTGGGGAAGCGAACCATGCTAAAAAGAGACGTTCTGATTGAGTGAGGGAAAGAGACAGCTGTTGGGCTAGGGGAATACGCAATCACTCAACACAGAACCATATGGTGATAGTGACATCTACCACCATCTCTTTCTTCAAGACACCAACTCATGATTAATCCAAACACTTGAGATAATGGCAAGATATTCAAACATCACACAGAGACAGGATATCAATGTATGCAACAGACCACAGACTTCTTCTCCTCACGTGGTAAAAAAAAATATGTTGAGATTTTTGAACAAGCATGTTGGCAAAAACACCGGGATGGAAACAGTTAGTGAAATCCCAGTATAAAGAATTTAAGCATGACTTTCAAAAATGTGATACCTAACTTCCATATGTCTTGATGGCTCAAATTCTTCACATGAGTATATGACTATAAAGTAACATTAATCCAATGATCCTACAAATCAATCCTTGAAACCACAAGAGTGTGTGTGTGAAAAGGTTCATCTAAAGGAGTACAAGTTTGAAGCATCAAATGATATGAGGACATCAAGAGTAACCATGTGACTTTGTCACAACCTTTTGAGAGTTCTGGATATTCAGTACCACTAGGACTTAGTCCCAACTTGGCCTTTGGCCGTTTGTCATTTATGTTCAAGGCACTTTTGCCATTTTTCTTTAAAAATTGTCCAAGAGCTCATCTGAGAAATACGTCCTCATAGGTCCATGTAGCAGAGTAGTTACCATTATGTCCTGAGCGCAATGCTCGAAAGAATAATGTGTGTTTCAAGGACACTCAGTGGGTAACTAGTCCGAACCCATCGAAGGATAGATAACATCTCAGGGATCCCCACTGGTTCCGGTTAAGGTGCACCCAGCAAAGGACTAGCTCATACCTTTACTTTAGTCATTTATCAAATGAGCACCAGATTTATACAATTTTTCTTCAGTGACAAGTTCAACTCACTCAGTTTTTCTAGCTCAAACTTTGTACACCCCACAAGAGTAACCTTTGTGCTCTAAAGTTCTTTTTTTGGTTTCAAGAAAGATCCAGACCACATACACTAACATCCTTATCGGCATAGATGCATATGCACAAATGAAGAATGCAGCAAAAGACTATCAAGATATATGAAATAAGAACATAGCATTTTTAGATCACGATCAGAAATATCTCTTGGGATGTGACCACAGACTCGTATCCCAGCATGTGCCAGCATTTATTTTCAGAAGATAAAATGAAAGAAGAAAAACTTGAAAGATAAAATCAGACCAGTGAGGAAAATATCTCATGCAATGATGCATACACCAATAGCCTTTCTAAGACTTTCAAATCTCAGATTGTCCAAAGGTTTTGTAAACAAATCGGCTAGTTGTTGTTCTGTTGGGATGAATGTCATTTCAAGCTGATTTTCTTCAACCAAGTTTCTAATGAAATGATATCTTATCTCTATATGCTTGGTCCTAGAGTGCAACACAGGATTTTTTGAAATGTTAATAGCAGAAGTGTTATCACAGAATAGGGATAGGATACCTTGCTCAAATCCATAGTCACTCAGCATGTGTTTCATCCAAAGAAGTTGGGTGCAGCAGCTTCCAGCGGCTATGTATTCTGCCTGGGCAGTGGACAGAGAGACGCAATTCTGCTTTTTGCTGTGCCATGACACCAGGTTGTTCCCAACAAAGAAACAACCACCCGAAGTACTCTTCCTATCCGTGGCATCTCCAGCCCAATCCGAGTCCGAATAGCCTGCAATCTCAGTGTTAGTATCTGTGGTGTACAGAATACCGAAAGCACATGTACCTGAGATGTATCGAATGATACGCTTGACTGCCTTCACATGGGATTCCTTGGGGTTGGCTTGATACCGAGCACAAACACCCACACTAAAAGATATGTCTGGTCTGCTGGCTGTGAGGTAGAGTAAGCTCCCAATCATGCTTCTATAGAGGGTTGGATCAGCATCGATACCCTCCAGATCCGCACTGATTCTGCAGGAAGTTCCCATTGGGTTGCGGATGGGAGAGGCTCCTTCCATCCCGAACTTCTTCACAAGTTCCTTTGCATATTTTTCCTGTGATATGAACAAACCATCTTTCCTTTGCTGAACTTGTAGTCCAAGGAAGAAGTTTAGCTTACCACACAAGCTCATTTCAAATTCTTGTGTCATTAGAGTGACAAACTCCTCAACAAGTTTTTGAGAGGTAGAGCCAAACACCACATCATCCACATAGATTTGAGCAATTATAATATGATGTGACACATTTTTAACAAACATAGTTTTATCAATGGAACCCCGTACATAACCATGATCAATTAAGTGTGTAGACAATTTCTCATACCAAGCTCTAGGAGCTTGTTTTAAACCATAAAGGGCTTTGTCTAATCTGTACACATGTTCGGGATAGCACGAGCTCTGAAATCCCGGAGGCTGTTCCACATAGACCTCTTCTTTCAAAATACCATTTAAAAAAGCACTTTTCACATCCATTTGAAAGAGTTCAAATTTCAGAAAACAAGCAATGGCCAAGAGCAACCTAACGGACTCAAGTCTAGCTACGGGAGCAAAGGTTTCATCAAAGTCTAAGCCTTCAATTTGAGAGTAGCCTTGCACAACTAATCTAGCCTTATTTCTAGTAATGATTCCTTTTTCATCCGTTTTGTTCTTGAAAACCCATTTTGTTCCTATAACATTCTTACCCTTAGGTCTAAGAACTAAGTGCCACACATTGCTTTTCTCAAATTGATTTAGTTCATCTTGCATAGCCACAATCCATTCTGAGTCCTTTAAAGCATCTTTAATGTTCTTAGGTTCAATGCAAGAAACAAAGCCATAACAAGTAATTCGATTGATAGCCAACCTATGCAAAGTAAGAAAACTTTTGAGGCTAACAAGATTACTTACAAGAACTTTGGACTTACTCCGGGTCTTCCTTGGTTCACCCACTGTGCCAATCACATCCGAGGGTGAATGATCTTTCTGAACTTGACGTTTCCCAACACGATGAGACTTCTGGATAGTTAGGGTCTGATCTATCCCGGCACCTCCATTATCAGAATCTGTACCCTGGGATACATCATCAGCTACAGGGTTCTGTTCATCGATGGGAGTCTCAGCATCTTTGGGAGATGTCACAGTGCTCACATCCTCAACCTGCACATTTCTAGAAGAATGGTTGTGAGAGCATACAAGAGTGTCATTGATAGCCACATTCACGGTCTCTACAACTTTGCAGGTTCTCTTGTTGTAGACCCGATAAGCACGGCTATTCAATGCATAGCCTAGAAAAACACCCCTATCACATTTAGCATCAAACTTTGTCAAATACTCACGGTCTCTATAAATAAAACAAGGGCTTCCAAAAGCTTTTAGGTGTGAGATATTTGGTTTCTTGCCTTTCCAAAGTTCGTAGGGAGTTTTACAAGTGCCCGGTCTGAAAATTACACGATTAAGAGTGTAACATGCATTAAAGATTGCTTCGGCCCAAAACATATGAGGCAAATCTGCAGAACTCAACATAACCCTCCCCATTTCTACCAACACCCTATTCTTCCTCTCAACAATCCCATTTTGTTGAGGTGTTATGGGGGCTGAAAACTCATGGTGCACACCGTTTTCCTCACAATATTCAGCAAACAAAGAGTTTTCAAACTCGGTTCCATGATCTGACCTGATCCTCAAAATGCATTTATTTTCAGAAAGCTTTTCTTTTGAAATACGTTTTGCTAGCTCAAAAAACTTCCCAAAGGTTTGAGTTTTTTCACCTAGAAATATGACCCAAGTAAATCTAGAGAAATCATCTACCACAACAAGCACATATTTCTTTTTAGCAAGACTCTCAGTTTCTACAGGGCCTACAAGGTCTAAGTGAAGTAACTCAAGAACATTAGAGGTTGGTCTAGCATTTAGAACAGGATGGGAGGTTCGGGATAGCTTACCCATTTTGCAGTCTCCACACATACCTGCCGCTCTCCCGGATAGTTTGGGCAGACCACGAGCTCCGTCCTTTGAAGACAGTCTCACTACATCTTGATGGTTGAGATGGCACATCCTTCTATGCCAAAGATCTAGCAGGCTTTCTTGTGTTGAGGATTGGAAGCACACATCAGGTTCCAGCTTCTTGTTTGCACGGACACAGTAGCAGTGGTCACGGGACCTCTCCCCCTTCATCACATATCTCCCTTTCCCATCCAGAACAGTGCACTTGGATTTGTCAAAGGTTACTGTCTCGTATTCGTCAACTATCTGGCTCACACTCAGCAGACATACTTCTAAGCCTGCCACCAACAACACGTTCTTCAGGGCTGGGAGACCAGGAGTATCAACTGTCCCGCATCCGATGATCTCTGCCTTGGCACCATCTCCGAACATAACATCACCAACAGGATGAGTATCATCCATGGACGAAAACCATTTTCGTTCTCCTGTCATGTGCTTCGAGCAACCGCTGTCCATATACCAAGAGTCGGATTTCCTGGTGGAAAGGGCAGTTAGGGCAACGTTGCACACGGCTACAACATTCCTTGCAGCAACAGGTGGAGTCTTGACTCTCGATAGAAAGCAGACAACCTCTTCTGGTTTCTTCTCAACATTAGGGGCAGTGGGAGACGTGACCCTTCTGGTATCCCGGATTCCATGAGCAGGTTTTCTGATCCAGTTTGTAGCAGCAGGTTGATTCTTTTGCACTGGGATAGCAAGGGAGTGTGCGATCCTTGTCAGTTCACTGAGGGATTTCTGAAGGTGAGCAAGCAGATCGTTGCTTTGAGAGATCTTAGCAGGTACAGGGTTTCTTCTCAGCTTATAGCAGTACCGACGGATGTGTCCGCTATTCCCACAGTGAAAGCATCTGATTTGCGATCCTTTCTTGGGCTTCAACACCTTAGAAGTATCCGGAGCATCTTTCTTCAGCTGAGGCGGAGGCTTTCCCAACACCGAGCTGGTCTCCTTGACGAATGCGGTCTTGCCGGAGTCCTTGGATTTGACACCATTCTCAAATCCCAACCCCTTCTTGCTGCCATCCAGTCTTCCCATCCCACACATTTGGGACAGCTTTTCGGAGCCAATGGAGAACTTGGCAAACTGGTTCCGGGCATCTAGTAGGGCCGCTTCAAGCTTCAGCTTCTCAGTAGTCAGCACGTCTATGGTAGAAGACTGGCGGTCCAGTTCTTCTTTGAGGGATGTCACTTGTTCTTCAAGTTGAGTCTTGGTAGAATTCCAATCTGCTTTCTGGGATAGAAACTCCTCTTGTATCCTGGAATGTGTCTCCTTACTCAATGAAAGCTCATTAGATAGAGCTTCATTTTTAGCAAGCATAGACTTTGAGGCTTTACACAAACGCACATACATATCATGCCCTTCATCATCGGAATCCTTGTCCTCAAGAGACTCATCCAATATGACATGAGAAACAAAAGCAACTTTTTCATCTTCTTCTAAATCAGTTTCAGAGTTATCATTTGACTCACTGTCACTCCACGTTGCTTTTAACACTTTGTGAGACTTGTTTCTCCTGTTAGCACAGTCCATGGCCTTATGTCCTATTCCATTACATTCAAAACATTTCATATCTGTTTTCGGGATAGAAGAGGGCCTGTTATCCCGACCTTTCTGTGAGATCTTATTTCTAAAAGGCTTAGAGTTAGATCCTTTTGAAAAGTTCCGATTAGAGTTGAACGTTTTCCTTTTCCTTAAAAATTTCTCAAATTGTTTGGTTAGGAAAGCAAATTCTTCACTGTCATCCTCATCATTTTCATGCAACTTTTCATTGTCAATTTTAACAGAACTTAAGGCAATGGACTTTTCATGCATAGGTCTTCTCTTAAGGGCCTCATAAGTTTTCAGATTGCCAACAAGTTCTTCTAGAGGATAAGTATCAAGATCATGAGCTTCTTCAATAGCATTCATTTTAGAGTCAAAGAAAGGAGGTAAAGCAGTTAAGAATTTCCTAACAATTTTCTTTGATTCTATAGCCTCTCCTAAGCTACGACATTGATTTGTGATGTTAAGTACACGACCATAAAAATCATCAATAGACTCTTTGTCACTCATGCATAGACCTTCAAACTCAAAAATAAGACGTTGAAGCTTTTGTTGTTTAACACGAGTGTTACCTTCATGAGTGTTGACAAGCACATCCCATGCCTCCTTAGCAGTAGAGCAATGAATGATCCTTTGACGCTCTGCTTCGGAGACAGCATTGAATAAACAGCTAAGGGCCTTGATGTTAGCTCTAGCCAAATCCTTGTCATCTTTTACCCATTCGGACCTAGGCTTTGAAACCCTTAAGGTTGATTCAGCGCCTTCTGGTTTTGTGGGATGTGTCCAGCCTTCCTCTACACTTTGCCACAGCATACCATCATCTTGGTAAGAGAGGAAGGCACTCATCATGATTTTCCATTGAGAAAAATCATGTCCATCAAAAAAAGGTGGTACATTTATGGAAGAACCTTTTTCCCGATCCATAATGAACCCCTCAGAGGATCTCACTAGCAAAGGCTAGTGGCCGCTCTGATACCACTTGAAGGTCCTAGAGGGGGGGGGGGGGTGAATAGGCCTTTACCACTTTTTCGTTCAATTCTGCTCTTGGGATAGCAAGATATTGTCCTATCCCAAGAAGCAGGTTACGAGTAATAAGGAAAGAGCAGTAAGAAAAGAATAACACCAGATGTTTTTGTTGACGCAGAAATCCTCCAACAGGATTAAAACTGCGTGCCCCTTACTCTTGAGGGACAAACCTTTCCACTAATTTGTAACTCACACAATTACAAGTTTCTGGCACTCTGAGGATACATAACCCTTATGCTATCCCGACTAGTCTACCCACTAGTACAAACAGAGCTACACTACTCTAATCAATGTGCTTACACTTGGAAAGAAAAACAGAAGTATCAAACACAGATTCTTAACTACACTTCAAGTTAGAACCTTCTTGATCACTTCTTGGGTTGGGCATCTCCACACTTTATCTCTATGGAATGCACAATGCACAAATGCATATGAGTTTTGAAAAACAGTTTTAAGCTTGAGAAACCATGTCTATTATGCACTATAAAGAGCAACCAGAAGACATGGAAGGGGAGAGAAGAGAGAAGAGAAACTACACACAAATGTGCTCTCAAAGAATGCTCTAAACAGAATAACCTAAGAACCTCAGAAAATAACTCAACCAACCAACCATACAAGACTACTTGGTACTCCTTATATAGGCAAGGTTATTCGGTGGTCAACGCAGCTTAGGGAGCATGTGAAGCATAGCATGTACATGTTATAATGCAGACCTACAACTGTCCTAAAGCAAGCCTAAGCATGGAACACTACAGACCGACAAGAACAGCAGCAAAGAGGACACAGCAAGTATGTCAAGACAGCTTTTCAGATTTTACCTTAAAGAGCTAAGGTAGTCTAAGCAAGGCAAAAGGGGTCCTTTGCCCTTGTACAAGAATGGCAATAACAGTTCAAAAGAAAGAGGCACGTTATATGACAGTAAGGGGGTAACCAAGAAAATCAGAACCGAAAGCGACTTGTCAGACAACAAAAAGACAAACCGATTTTCCAGAAAACACATGTGAGCTTAAACAACCAAAGTCAACTAACATATAAACATGCGTTTGTATTCTGAATCAAGGAGGTTCTAAACCCTAGAAAGTCACATACTGACTCGGAAATCACCAAGACTACTGAACACAGATATGCACAGACTTAACAGATGACAAGCAGGCCAACAGGGATATGAGCAGCAGTTGCTATCCTAAATGGAAACCATGATATGGGATGCATGAACTACCTGATATCCCAAAGAGATAAGTGAAAGATGCCAACATCTTCAACCTCTGTTCTTGATGATCCTTCAGGCAATTGTGTTTTGACGATTGTCAAGGGATAGCCAATATCCATATGCCTTCAGAGAGACAGAGAGTAAGAGCATCCGCACCGGTGGTGATGGTGCTCGAGCAAGAGGTGGGTCCAGTCAGTGGTTTGCTCGAGCAAGAGGAGGAGCAAAGTTAGTTCCAATGATTGCTTGAACAACTGACAGAGCCCACTGAAATCTTGTGTATTTTGCTCGAGATTCTTCCTCCGTCGCTGCATATGGTGATTATGCTCGAGCTTCTTCCGCGTGTCCGACCCCACCATTTGCTCGAATAAGACTGCTGCCGATGCAGATGCTCTAAGAAGCCATTTTGATTTTTCAAACACGTGGTGGATCTCTTTTTAAAAGTACTAATGTAATATTAAGTGATCATTAACACAATAGTAGTGATAATTGTAAAGGCTATTAGACATGCAACACAATATTACCATTAGTAAGTGCATAGTGTGTGAGGTTCCTCTCCAACATACATACTAAATTAGGATTTCAGGAATCAACAATATTGTGAAATTTTTCAAAATGTTTGGGAATGAACAAATTTCAAGATTCATTTTATTGTGTTTACTGTTGGCATAATCATGTTGACGAGTATGATAGTGTGGTTCTTGTATTGGTCACTAGTCGTGATAAATTTCGCATCTAGATCTTGCCGGCCATTCAATTTACTTATTTCAAGCATTATACATTTAAGATTGAGTCAATAATCCAATAACCTAGCTATAAAAAGTAACCAAATTCAATACGGTATGTACACAATGAAAGATGACTTCAACTTTTTCCCCTTGAAGGAGTTGAAGGCAAGTGATCGGCAGCTTCACTGCGCAAGACACTTCCATTTTTATTCTTCAGATTAAATGATCTCTGTAATCACAACTGGATTCACTTAATAGTCTTATTTGCAGGTGGACTCAACTAATACTTGTATATGCAGTTGGAATTAATTACTGCAATTTACAGATAGACAATTCAAGCTCGAACCCATACCAAAAGAATGATCAGATTCGAGTCGTAGGACCCTAATTCCCTAGGCAGCACAAATCATACCAATGTGATTAAGCAAGTATCCTCAAACAACAATTAATAATATTGTTCTGTTTTGGGATGTGATACTAAATAGAGGTCTACATGATTGGTCTCCCAGATGGCGCTAATACTACCACAGACATTGTTTCTTTACATGAGCAGGTGAAAATTAATGTTGTTCAACTATAAAAGTGTCCTTGAGGATAGCCAAAAAAACTGGCCTAGTTTTTAGCACAAAGAACGTTAGGCCCCTATGCTTATTTAAACAACAGACCACGCTGCTTTGAACTAGCTCGCGTTGCCGAAATTCACAGTCGAGTATAGGAAGAACAATGGAGCTCAGAGGGTGGAGGAGATCGTTACTTGGATCTTTCTTTTCTTGCCTTTTCTTCGTTCTTCGATGTTCTTGTTCAGACAAAGGTAAGAAGCTGGTTAAACTTTTAATCTCTGATACAAAATTAAGATGATGCGTAACTTGTGTAATACTTGTGCATTTCAGGCTTCACATTTGTGAAAGAAGCAACTACAGCCCCACCAATGATTTTGTACGACTACATAATCATCGGCGGAGGCACTGCCGGGTGTCCACTCGCCGCCACTCTTTCACAGGGTGGCGCAACCGTCTTGGTCCTGGAGCGCGGCGGCTCGCCCTACACAAACCCTAACGTTACCGACATTGGCAACTTCGCTTCCGTTCTTCTGGACAAGTCTCCCAACTCCCCGGCGCAGCCCTTCACCTCCGAGGACGGCGTCTTCAATGCACGCGCGCGCATTCTAGGCGGCGGCTCGGCGGTGAACGCCGGGTTCTACTCCCGTGCGAGCACGCAATACATCAACCAAGTAGGGTGGGACGAAACCATGGTCGAAGAGGCTTATGAATGGGTCGAACGAGTTGTGGCATTCCGACCTTCCTTGAAACAGTGGGAGACTGCTTTCAGAGATGGCTTGCTCGAAGCCGGAGTGTTGCCGGATAACGGCTTCACTTACGAACATTTACACGGTACCAAAGTAGGAGGGACTATTTTCGACAAAGAAGGTCATAGGCATACAGCCGCAGATTTGCTCTACTATGCACACCCTTCCAACATCACCGTCTATTTGCATGCCATTGTGCACCAAATCTTGTTTAAACATATTCCCGGTAAGCTAGCTAGGGTTAGGTTCAAAACTAAGTAAGTTACAATGTTTCTCTTGTTCGATAAGTACGTGTGGGTTTTGATCGATTTATCTAATGCAGGAAGGTCAAGGCCGCAAGCGCATGGTGTTATTTATAAAGACGCATTTGGAGTGAAGCACCAAGCGTACCTAAACAAGCACTCCAAGAATGAGATCATCTTAACGGCTGGAGCTATTGGGACTCCACAGCTTCTAATGCTGAGTGGAATTGGGCCGGGTTACCATCTCCGGACCCATGGTATTCAGGTGGTCCTGGATCAGCCCTTTGTGGGCCAAGGGATGGCCGATAACCCGATGAACGTTCTGATTATTCCGTCACCTTTGCAGGTTGAGGTCTCTTTGGTTCAAGTTGCGGGAATCACAGAGCATGGTACCTACATTGAAGGAGCTAGTGGATTGAGCCTTGCTTTTCCTTTGGCTCGAAAACTTCAAGATAGATTTACGCTCTTATTGAATCAGGTTAGGTTCCTCAACCTTTAGAAGTTGGTTCCTTATATAAATCACGTGACAAAACCTAATCGGTTGATCCTATATTTTTGCGTATACTTTACAAAGTGACATTCCATGCCCCTTAAAAAATGACATTAGAAATTGAGTGTCAACATTTAACTGAAAAAAGACATTAGAAAATGAGTGTCAAATTGAATGGTAGTCTTTGGATTTGTGGTACCATGATTATGATTTGTAGAGAAAAACGTAGCAGAGAGTCCATTTCTTTAATTAAGAAGGGGAAAGTGATCACCAACCCCGTATTAATTGATGGCATATTTTTTTTCCGATATATAATGACAACCACTAATGGCATTTGTAGAGTGATTATGAGGATTACAAAGTTGCACCAGAGTCCATGGCGAGAGCTCTAGACACCGTCCACGCAGTAGTGAATCTGTCCCTCAAAGCCGGAGTCATACTCGAAAAAATCACCGGTCCACTCTCCACAGGTCATCTAGAGCTCCGGAACCTAAACCCCGAGGACACTCCACATGTCACGTTCAACTACTTCAAAGAGCCAGAGGACTTGAGGAAGTGCATCGAGGGCATGAAGACCATCATCAGCGTGGTCAATTCCAGGGCCTTTTCCAAGTTCCGTGATAAGCGTATGTCAATCGAAGTTCTCCTCACCATGATGTTAGCTTTGCCGATAAACAACAGGCGACGACATGCAAGAGCTATGATTTCCTTGGAACAGTTTTGCCTAGACACAGTGATGACCATATGGCATTACCATGGAGGTTGTCAAGTTGGGAGGGTTGTGGACAAAGAGTACAGGGTGCTTGGTGTTGATTCGCTTAGAGTTGTCGATGGCTCAACGTTTTATCGAACACCAGGAACTAATCCTCAAGCTACTGTGATGATGCTTGGAAGGCAAGTATATATGATTAGTCATTTAAGCATCTATATTCATGAGATCTTATACATATAATCTAACAGATTTGTTTATGGTGTAGGTATATGGGGGAAAGGATTCTGTCTGAGAGATACCAATCTCGAAGTTAAAAGACGCATAAAATTTAAGTATATCTCTCCTAGACATTTTGTGTACATTTCGTCAATTATGAAAGTTATTTGAAAGTTCTATTTGACTGTCAAGCTGTTCTTGTAGAATTATGAACAGTTCTGTGTGGAGCTTATTCTTCTATGTTTTACCATGTAATATGTGAGAAATTTAAGTCCAGTTATTACGTTGTAAGCTATCTCATTATTTCAAATATTAAGAGGTTTATATCTTCTTCTTTTCTATTTTACTTTATCGGTTGAGAGCCTATTTGGTTAACTTGGAATAAACTACTAAATATTTGAGGATGAGTATACGGCTGCTAGTAATTTCAAGTTACTTTTAATTGCGTCGGTAGCAAGAACTCAGGTCATCACTCTCCATCATCACTTGAACTAATCCCCAAAGGTTTTTCGAGAATTTAATCAGATTACAAAGTTTGTCTACTTCCTACTTGGGGTTTAAATTTATGCAGATGCGATCATTTTCCTTGCATGATCTGTAAAAGAAAGATTTAAGAAATAATTACCGAGTAGAAAGAATATTGTTGTGGATGATCATGACATGGTCAGAAAGTGTAGAGTAAAGTTAAAAATATATTGACAGCAAAACTCAGTTGAACACATGTACAAGTACTGCAGCAAACTGAAGTGCGTGCGTGGAAATATATTGCTTGGAGACTCACATTGTCACATAATGATGGTTCATTATTGTAGTAAGAATGTAACATACATGGCTCCTTTTTTCTTACTTGCCAAAAAGAAAAATGAACAATGGTTCATACTGAAGGAAAAAGAAGAAAGAGGAAGTGAAGGAATAAGATGAGGGATATGCTGCTTATAAGGCTGTTCAGATCCTTATATAATAGAGAGGCATCTCCTTTGATCTGCTTTTTTTTTCTCCTACCACCTTCAATGCATGGACAACAAGAGTGGAAGAATCTCTTATGCGATCAAAGTCCAGATAAAGAGCAGCAAAATACTATCTTGCAGCAGAATTTGAATCACCCTCGGTCCCAATAAAAGCAGCCATCGCAGAATGTTCACAGCATAATCCTTTGGATATCCTATTTTCTTGTCAGCTGGTTTATTCCATCTCCATCTCCATCTCCATCTCCATTTTTTTTAGCCTTGACTGCCAATGGAGTGCTTATATATATAGCTTGCGGACCACAATTGAAACCAGAAGCAGTACTCCTTTACCATACAGAAGCAGCTTTAGTTAACTAGAAGAAGATCGATCACTAAGCAAATCAGTCATAGGGCCCCTCTCTATTGGCAGGCAATGATGATTGATATAGGTTTACTCACTCATTCATGACCTGCCAAAGGAGAGTTGCCCTGCGATTGGTTTAGCTTAAAAATCCTTGCATCTTCTCCTGAAATTCTGATACTCCTCATGTGTATCAATGCAACAGCACATGGTTTTGGTTATCATAGGTTACTCAGCCGTTTCTTTATTTACATGCAAAATGCTTTACCATGTTCTCTTGAACAATGCAGGACATGTCCGATGATACCGTTGATCGATAGTCCTATTGAGCGCTATATATAGCCTGATCAAAGAAGGATTGGACGACATTGCTCATTCATAAGCACAGCTCCCAGTCATCGCAATTCAAATTGCAGTCGCTGAATCATCCATGCCACAAGGAAACATCTGATATCTATCCACAGTCATGATGATCATCCAGAACGTACGGTTACAATTTGCTTGGAACAGTTTTGCATACACAGTGATGACCATGCATGTGACATATCATGGAGGATCGTTGTGGTCTTGACGTCTTGTGGGCACATGATACCAGGTGCTGAAGGCATAGAACCAACCTTCTCTCAATGGAAATCAGGTAATTCATTCATATGCATATCATAAAGTTTTTTTCACTGATGATGGCAACCTTATTACATATCCCGACCCTTCTGGGCTGCCCTAAAAACAAACAGCTGTTAGTGGCTTGTTTTCAAAATTCACAGAAAATAGAGTAGACTTCCCTCCAGTTTGATAAAGGTCATTTAGAACAGCTGTAATCGTTGACTTACCTCTCAAACTTGGATTAGATAGCTTGTCACTCAATTAGTATTGGTTTTCTCAAAACCGTTGACATTTCTCCTCGGTTTTGTTGAAGAACTTTCTCAAAAGCTGGGTTGTTGAGTTGACCTCTGGGTAGTGTTGTTTTTCCTTGGTTTCTAGAGAAGAGTCTCTACTTTTCTATGGTGTTGCTTTTTCCTTGTGGTGTGACAGTCACGTTTTCTCCCTCGGTTCCTCTTGGACCGACGGATCTTGAGAAGTAGGGTTTTATCCACAAGTCTCTTTCCAGCGACCACACACGTGCTTGTCACTTCATATCTCGACTTGTGTGCATGGCTAGTACATGCTTTCCTTGGGTTTTTGTATTGGTTGTTTTCAGCCTACTTGTACACATCAATAGCTTCTTACCTCTACTGATAACCAACGTACCAAATGGGGTTGTTGGGTTTACATGCAGGGCTGTATCACCTATATAAGGATTAGGTCTTCCTTAGTGAGATGGTGGTTGAATTGGTATTATTTTGAGTGATTCTTTGAGAGCACAAAATTTGTATAGTTTTCTCTCTTCTCTTCTCTTCCCCTTCCGTGTCTTTACTTGCTCTTTGCTGTGCATGTAAGTCATAGATTATCATTCACAAAAATTGTATTCAAAAACCCATATGCATCATTGCATAAGTTCATTCCATTGAAATAGGTATGGAGATGCTCAACCCAAAGAAGTAGATCAAGAAGATTTAACTTACAAATAGTTAAGATCTGAGTTGCTGCTTCTAGACACTTTCCAAGTTGTAAACACATATGTCAAGTAGTGTATCTCTGTTTAGAACTGGTAGTCAGACTAGTTAGGATAGCATACGGGTTATGTATCCTCAGAGTACAAGAGTCTTGTAATTGTGTGTGTTACTTGATAGTGGAAATGTTTGTCCCTCAAGAATTAGGGGTATGCAGTTTTCCCCCTGGTTGCAGGGTTTCTGCGTTAACAAAAACATCCTCGTGTTTTTCTTTACTTATTGTTTTTACAGTTCAAACACTCGTATCCTGTAATTCGGGATATGTTGTCATTCTGCTATCCCCGAGTACAGTTTAAGCGAAAAAGTTACAAAATACCTATTCACTCCCCCTCTATGACCTTTAGGTGCGCTTCGTTTTGATTACGTAGGGTTATCAATGACTCGACTTCTTATAGAACCCAGGAAGTAATCCTCAAGTGATTGTAATCGATGATGCTTGTATAGATTACTGTCAAATGATGGTGCTTAATAATTTAAGCACACTGATTTAACCATTTGATTGTCATATTCAACTTTTAGTTTACTTACTCAATTCATCCAATATAGTTTAAAAGTTGAATGTGATGAACAAATGATGAAATCATCTTCGATAAGGGAAATTCTTAATTAAGTACCCATGTGATATCATTTACCACTTAAGAACAAATTTTGTAGTCTTGGTGGTAATCAGAGTTCTTATTTGTGTAATTTTAATTGTATTTTAGGTAGCTACTAAAAAATTTATTTACAACCTTTGAAAAGAATTATTTCTCAGAGTTATAAATTTAATTTGACGTTAAGGAAATAGAGGGTCTATTCACACCTCCCAATTTGATAATTACACCTCTCAATTATTATTTTTAATTGAACTTCCTAGTTTACCATCCTTTTTTTCATCACACCTCTCTTCATTCCACCGCGATCAATTTTTTCTTTCTTTTCATAACAAATAAAACTATGACCTATTGTTCACCTTCTAAGAAGTTTAGGATCAACGATTCTTTTTTTTATTCTTTCCTTCTAGCTTGTTTAATTTTCCAATATATGGAATTCTAAGAACAATAAGATGATTTTTAAAAATAAATAAATATTTTTTCTGATTAATCTACTGGGAAGATAAATTTTTCTGATTAATCTACTGGGAAGATAAATTTTCATCTATCTTATTTGGGTACGTTAGAAGGGATTGAGGTTGAAGAAATGGATACCAGATGGACGATAAATGCATCCCACAGAGGTGCAAAACACATTTGATCATCTCTACATTTTGGGGCTAGTATAAGATTTGTTTCCTGGGTTTTCTGGTTTGATGGGGACATGGGGTATCAGGCAAGTTAAATGTTAGATCAAATATGAGTTTCTTCGTTTTTATTTTTATATTCGATGAAGTTTTGTTGGAAGAGTTAGATTAAAAGCTGAAAATATATTTTTCTATATCTTCTTGCGGTGAAGAACGAGAGATTTGCAGTACACAAACAGGGCATTGCAAAGAAGAAGAAATACGTACTAATAAAAAAAAACAAAAGTGGAATTAAAATAGTTCAAAAATTGAAGAGGTTTAAATAGTAATTGTGGAGGTGTGAATAGACGCTCCCATAAGAAAATGGTAAACTAGAGTACAAATATAGATGGAAGCAAAATTTCTATATCATATTACAAGGTTTCACATCCCTTTTATAGGAAGATGTGATGAACCTGTGATGATTACAAGAATGATGACAGATAGTCGTTACATCAATACATAATGTACAATGATAACGAGAGTTATATCGGTACTACTAATTGTACTAGAACTAGGCACATTTGAATTTTCTTCAACACTCCCCCTTGTGCCAGTTATGGTTATATAATCGATGCTTCCATGATACCTCCTTAAAAATTTTGTTGAGCCAAAAATCTTTGCAGCAGAAAAAATGATCTCAAACAAGTAAAAAGAGTACAAATCGTTGTAGACGATGATATGACATTTATCTATGTTACCTCATTAAACCTTGTCAAGTAATAAAAACCATTTGGGATAAAAATAACCTTGGTCAAGGAAAAAGAGTACAATATGTTCTTCACATTTAGAAACGCTCATGTGTATGCTAGACTCCCCCTAAAGTTTGCATCTCCCCCTGATATCGACAATCAAAGTAGTTTAAATAAGCTGAGTAATCATATGCTTTGCACATGCTTCTCAAATGTGGATATGACCAATCACTAGTAAGTCTGCCATTATTCTCAAATCGAACTTAGTTCATTATGATCTCGAGAAAACTATTAATGTTGCTGATCGTAGAAGAACTTCTGCGATATATGCTGAATGTTGTCGTATTTGATGTAACCTAGTTTCATCTATTCGATGTAAGCATCATTACCCTTATAAATGCATATAGGTTCATCAATAGTTTATTCTAAACCACTTGATCTTCGAATATGTGCATCTATAGACCTCAATCATATGCACTTCTTAATAGCTTCATATAGATCAATATCTCAGCATGTATCGAAGATGTAGCGACAAGAATCTATTTCAAGATATCACAGTATTTCCCATGGTAAAGACATAACCATTTTAGGAACTACCTTATGTGGTCAGAGAGATAGCCAATATTAGCAAAAACTAACAACACATCCAAATGATTGTTGGTGTAGGGGGTGAAAGACTAAGTAACACAATTTCTATCTGTCATGTCTCTCTGTTTGGATAGAACAAACCCATCTATATCATACTCTTTAAGTATCAAAATATTATCTTTATGCTAGCTTAATGGCACTACGTGGACGCAAAGTTAAATCTAGCTTACAAGTTCATCACATTTGTGTAGCCGAGTCTTGTGTATTATGCTAAGTACATAACTTTACTTACATTATGCATTTTAGCCTCTAACACGTTTCTGTCATCATCCCCCGGATGAAACGAATCCCTCTAAGGGTCAAGACTTCAGCTGATCATGAGATTACTCTTAAGCATCACTTTCTCACCAGAGCGTTGTGAGAAGCCTTGCTCCATAAGGCGAGTATATCTCTTTACTCTTATTACGCTTTCTAACAAAGACCTAACTCGAGAGGTTTTATACATGGGTGTGTTGGCATCACCAACCTAACTATATTTCTCTTTGTTAGTAAATATAATTCAATTTGGATCGCTTATTTCCATGTAGGCCAATTCCACGTTTAGAACTTTCAACGTAGTGTGGCACGATATCATTAGTCTCAATATTCCACGTCCTCATATACACTAATGTAATTTGTACTTTGGAGATCTCTATATTTTTAGAAATTAGTTTTAACATTAAGGCATCTCTTAATGATGACCATAACCATAAATATTCTCATAGATGGATATTGGGTATCAATAATCAATAGATCAAATTGTACCAAACTTGCTTCCTTCCTTAGACGAGTATGTATCAAACCTATGGGTCTCCTACGCTCTTCTAGCGAAATCCATGGACTGTGACGTCACTATGCCATGTCACTGTGCCATCTTCCATGGTGGTAGTGCCATGCCCAACTCTATTAGGTGGCATCATGTCCTCTTAAAAGAACATGAATCCTTATAGGCTTGCTTGCAACAAGTTATATGTGATCTCATCACTTTAACGATATTAGAAACGTCTCAAGCATTGAAACTGCTATGTTCTATCATCTTAGGGATCAAGATGAGACAGAGTAGGAGCAAACCACGAAAATTCCTGTCATTCTATTAAATATATTTGTTCTTATCTCCCCCTAACGACAGGAATATTGTCTCATCAAAGTGATAATCCGTAATACTAGCGGTTAAGAGATCATCTGTCAAGGTATCTACATAACGGACCATAGTTTAGAGACTTATTTCCAATATAAATATTCATTTGTATCGACGAACCCACATGGTGTGTTGTGGCAACACAAATTTGGCACATAAGTGTGTACGTGTGATATATCACAATTCACACGCAGCCACTAGATGTAACGCAAAGTTGAGTTGAGTGTGGGTCGTAGACAAATTAGTATAGTTGCATGTGATATTGCATAACCCTTAGCAATAATAATCAAACTTTTTCGATGTAATTTCTCTAGCATTATCAAGTCATATTTATTGTATGGGATGATCCGGGTAGTGAGCCCGTAATTACATAATCTGAGCTAGAAACATATAAGCAACATTAATAGGGGACGATTACACAACACATGACCAGTGTGATGCATGTCAACCAACACCATAAAACATTAAAGTAGTCCGCTAGTTAGTTGAATATGTCCATAGAATCTCATTGGATTCTCTGCAAGAATGGAACATTTTCTTTGGTGTCTGTAGCATAAGATGGTGTAAATCTTACCATTACTAAAGATTAGGATTTGCAAAGATGAGTAGTGTGTCTATCATAATTAATGAGGATGTTGGTTTAGACTTACGGTCATTAATGACTTGAAAGCATATAGAACTGTGACGATATATTTGGATGTTGGTGTGAATTCCATACACATATACTACTTTATGTGTCCATTTGTTGTCGTTGGGAAGGGGGGGGGGGGGTGTATCGACACTAGCCCTCAACCATTGTAGCCAAGAGGTGGCTAGTGGCGCCACCACTTGAGTTGTCCATCGCCATCTTGTTTTGGAACCAGCTTTTAAGGTTCTTGCTTCCTTTCACTCAAAAGAAGGGCTGTCAGTTTGAATAATTCAAGATACGGGTCATGAAGTCACGACCTGGTTGTTTCAGTTCTTCGTGCCAAAGCCTATATGTGTTGGAATCCTAGAGGTCATCTCTTATGACATGCTTAGATTCGACAACTTAAACTGTTGTTATATATAGCCCATTTGGCTGACACATATTTCTCTAATATTTGGTTTCTTCGATAATCATTAGAGGTGATGCATAATAATGCAATTCTATTCTCACAATGAGATTTTAAATTATATTTGTTGGCGTATATGTCTCTAAAACACAGGGGACATAGACACATATGATCGACAAAGCACAAAGTCGATAAATAGTTGTCTATAGCACAACTAGTCTGAGTAGTTCTACTATAAATGAGAAACTCAAAGTTCTCGGGGGAATACTTGCAAAGAAATAAGTCTTGCATGAGAAAACCAAAAACAACTCAAAATTTTGGTCTCTCGGTGTAATTTCAACCCGTCAAGGAAATTTTCGACTCGTGGTCCTTGGAGGAATTTTTGACCCGTCGGATCTGAATGACCTCAGCGTACTCAAACATGCGTACCTTTTTCTAGAAAATAGCTATTGACAATCTGGATGAAGTTATGGAAACTAGACATCCGTATATTTCCAATCATATAATGCTCATATTTTGGTTTATTCTAAGTCAATCCCAGTTTTGTGTCAAAACCAACTGATTTGCAGAAGCAGATTCTGTTTTCCTATATTTTCTGACCTTGGTCGATTAAAACAAGCATAACTTTTTCTAGAGAATAGCTATCGACGATCCAGAAGTAGTTATGAAAACTAGGAGTCCGTAGATTTCCAGCCATAATCATTCATATGTTGGTTCGTTCTGGGTTAATTCCAATTTTTCGTCGAAGCCGACTGATCTGCCAAGGCAAATTCAATTTTTTGTTTTTTGATATTTTTTGGGGGGATTTAAGCACTCTTAACTATCCCAATTGATACATGAACAAATTTTCTCTTTACTAGGCCATATATAATCATTTGGGTAGCTCTTTTAACTCATGACCAGGCAAAGAAAGATCAATATAAGTGGGACACCAAGGTCCTCTCAAATACCTTTATCGAAAATCTCTTGTTCTAGACATCACAAGTTACTAAGGTGAGCTCTAGTAGAAGATAGATTTATAGCAACCACAAAACATGTATGTAACATAGAAAATTTAGACAAACCTGTTATTAATAAGCCAATACAATGCCTTTATTAATAATGCCAAAGAAATACATCAAAATTTACTAATCAAAAAGAAATTTGACCAAACCAACGTCAAAAATATTACTTAGGCACACACGCCTTTATTCATGGAAAAAATAAAGCTCTAATCAAAATTTGGTATCTCATCAATCGAGACTCTGCCTATTTTAAAGTTTGCATGAACGAGATTAGCGTTTACTCCATCTCTATCTTCTATTGTACACATGTACTTGATCCTTAAAATTCGCAGAAACTGAGCATGCTTGCTTGTTAAATTTTTGCAGAATTATTGGTGTGTTGGAATACAACGAAATTTTGTAGTCACAAATTAGACACATATGAATAATTCTGCAAGCATCTTTGGACCAGTACTTCACTTTGAAGTATATGGTCTTGCGAACTCTCTTTGTTCGTCTTAATCGATGTTGTTTATAAACTCTCTTTGTTCAAATCAATTTTGTGAACTCTCTTTGTTCACAATGAACTCTCTTAGTTCATGTAGAAACTCTATTTTTTCATTTGTGAACAATGTTCCATATTTTCTTAAAGATGAAGAAGAGGGAAGGAATCTCTAAATTTTTCGGGTAAAAAGAGGAGTTGCAAAAAAAGTAGGTTATTAAATTTAAAAGTTTAAAGCATGAAATTTTATAAAATTCTTACTTGTGAAGCGATAGTAGCTAGATGATGAGGTAGGTGGGTGCTTGCAGCTTGTTGATCAACAACTATGATAGAAAGGAGCTGCCCACTAGCTCTATGGTGAGACTCATGTTGATAATGTGTTTAAGAAAATGGTAAACTAGAGCGCATATATAGATGGAAGCAAAATCTATATCGTATTGTAAAGTTTCACATCCCTTTATAGAAACATGTGATGAACCTGTAATGATTACAAGAATGATGGCAGATAGCCGTTACATCGGTTACAAGCCGTTACATCGGTTACATAACAATACATACTGTATAATGATAACGGGAGTTACATCAGTACTACTAATTGTACTATAACTAGGCACATTTGAATTTTCTTCAACATTTGATTAATTGTAAACATCATTAAAAAAATCATAAAAATAGGTGGTCATTGCATGTGTAATATTGTCCTAAATGTTATAATTTTTTTATCAAATATATTATAATTAATGGTCTATTTATATATAAATGGTATCAAGTGCGAAACTTTACACTGAAACTACAGTTTAAAGTTCCATTTTACTCAAGATCGATAATATAATTCAATCATTAAAATCACACATCTTTTAGATACTTATACAATGATCGTAGTTGCAAAATTTTGGCCCAATCGAAGATCGTTTAACCATTTGATCACAATTTTGGCTGAAAATTTACAATAATAATCTACTCATATAGTGAAAGGATCCAACCCCGATTTAGTTTCCTAAACCGGAATCAAACCCCATCTGAAAACACGAACCAACAAAAACCATTAAAATTTCAGCAGAGTAACGCTACTAACGCGGAATTTCCTTTACCTACACCCGGAAAATAACACTTCATCCTATGCCACAAAAGCCAAACCGTGGGCACCAACCCCATCCGGATTTCTCAATATCATATCAATAGCAATAAACAGTAAACATAACTGTATAATATAGAAAATCCGGGAAAAACCATATAAAAATTTGTATCAGTATCGTATCAGAGCGACCTCTAGTGTATATATACAAAATATACAACAGTAGGTGAAACAAGGAACCTACTGGAAAAGACAGGTAGCTCGAACAACTAGCCTCCGACCGCGACGTGAGACACAAGAATGCGAACTGCAAACTGGGCACAGAAACCGAAAAGCCCAGGGGAAAGGCAATAAAACGTTAGAGTGAGTGGACGAAAATAAATATATGTCTTTCACCAATTTCATATACAATAAACAAGTATAGCGAGTTCAGAAAATATATATGGAGGTGCCATGCGAATCTCTCAAGCCCGACGGTGATAGGTCAGGGGAATCTCTCAACCCCAGCGGCATAACAATCTCTCAACCCTGCCCAGAGGAATCTCTCAACTCTGATCTAGAGGAATCTCTCAACTCTGGTCAGACTACCGGTGACCAGCCGAGTAGCCGAAACATCGATGCAAGTATGCCATCACCATAAAAATATAAAATAATACCTCCGAAAATAATAAATAAGCTCAACATCGTATATAAACAAATACGGAAAATCACGAACTCGCAACGACTGTGAAAATATAAAAGTGTCCACTCACAGGTGAGCAAAGCGCGCACTCGCGCTAATCACGTGGTCCGGCGGAAGATCCCTCGTCCGAAGCACGATCTCGATCCCCTGAATAATCACAAAATATATCTAATCAAAATCACAATTCACAACACTGTACCACACCTCGGAAACCAACCGTTCCCGGAAACGTATAACTGATATAAAAATAATTAACGAAATTCCCGAATTCTCCACTCAAAATCCTCGACTGAAAATCCGCTACCCAAATCAACTCGAAAACCTCAAGGCGATGATCGGGACGCGAATACGAGCGAAACAACATATAACTCGACACATTTCCAAAAAAGTCAAAGGTCGTCCGAGCTCTGCCGTTGACCGACGCTGCCGGCGGCGGCGCGCCGTCAACCGGAGAGATTTTCCGGCGGCCAAGCTCACCGAAGCTTCATCTCAACGAGCCTAACACATCTCTCAACTGTGACAAGGACCAATTCCGGCCACACACGCCAGAAATCAGCTCGAAACCCACGGGTTTCCACCACCGCCGGCGACCTTCGATCTCCTCCGTTCTCCGTCCACGGCGCACGGCGGCCTTCGAGACCACTCCCAAAAGAACCACCGTGGCCTCACGAGTAGAAACCCCCAACTCCCCGGCCACCACCGTGGCCGGAGCACCTCCGTCCACAAAACCCAAAACCGGCCCAAAAAACCTTGAATTTCAACTCAACATTTTCTCCCTCAATTCTCAACCAAATCAAGAAATTCCAAGTTCTAAACTGCTTAGAATCACGAGGAGAACATTTTACCTTCCAAAGTCGTGTCCTGAAACGGCCGGAATCGGCGGGTCCGCCGGAGAATTCAAACGGTCCGAAAATTCCTCCACGGGTCAACTCGATCAACGCCTCCAAACTCGGTCAACGCCGGTCAAACTTCCCGAACAGTGTTTTTCAACAATTTCCGATATTTATACTCGCGTCTCGGGGCGATCAACGGTCCAAAACGGATAACCATTACGATTCGGATAAACTCGATACGAACGGATAAACTCGACGAAATTCCGAAACTTCAAATATTCATATTATATTCCTCGGTTGTCGAAATAATCATCCGGAACGGCCCACGAACTCAAAATCACGTGTACAACAACTATCGAGAAGAGACTTAACTCAAATTCTCGGCCGATAATTAAGTCGTAATTAAAACCGACAAATCAATCAATTATCGAAAAATAGTGATTACGCGCTAACTCGTGAATTAAGCCGATCACTCTACTGATTTTGTTCCGGGTTGTCACATATAGACTTAGTAATTGGACGGTGGAGATGTCAAAATATGATCAAAAGATATGTGTAATGCCCTATATCTGAAAATGGACATAAGAAGGGATAAGGGATATCTTTTGTGGAAGGTGTAATGCGCTCTCTCTCTCTCTCTCTCTCTCTCTCTCTATATATATATATATATATATATGGCCCTTCCGCCGTCTTATTTTAACATCTCCACCGTCTAATTATTAGGACTATATGAGTAGATCATTCTTGTAAAGTTTCAGCCAAAATGATGATTATTAAGATATCGAACTAGGTTAAATAAAGGGACGGACCAAATCTGTTAAACATAAACCGTTCATACTTATAAATTTCAATTGCAGTTTTAAATGCCCTAACAATAATAAATTTGGCTGAAAATGCAAAAGTGATCTACACATTAGAAACTAATATTTGAATGGCAGAGATGTCAAAATATGATCTAAAAATTTGTGTAATGCCTTATACCTGAAAATGGACAAAAAAAAGGATACCTGAGGAGAAATGGGCTATATATATATATTTAGTCCCTATCCAGAGCGGAGCTCTGCTTTGAAAAAACGGGGGGAAGTTTTGATTTTCAAAAAATTGATAAAGTTGCTCGACGATTGAAACTACACATTCTTTAGATCACTGTTAGTCGATCATGCTTACAAAAATTAGCCCAATCGGAGATGATTTGACCATTTGATGGCTACATCAAACTTTTAAGCTATATCAGATGAACTGTATTTATCAAAATTTGAAAGTGATGATCAAATGGCCAAATCATCTCCGATTGGGTTGATTTTTTGCAAGCATGATCCTCTAGTAATATTCTTAAGGATGATTGATTTCAATGATCGAATAATTTTTTTTTCTATCTTTTGGAAATCAGAACTTCGCTCCGTTTTTTCAAAGCTGAGCTCTGCTCTGAATATGGACTGCATATACAGTTAAATCTCTATAAATTAATAGACTCGGAACTGACAAAAACTATTAATTTAGCTAGATATTAAATAAGCGATAAATTAATAATTTATTCGTTAACCAATAACATATTAGTTTACAAAGTTATTATTGTTGTATGTTGTTCGATGTACATCATTTTTTTTAACTTATTATGTATACATTATTAAATGTGTTATGAGAAGACAATACCAGAAATTAATACCATGTTAACAAAAGTCTAAGTTAAGATTCAAGGTGACATCAATTTCAAGAAGCAACAAGTCACAATTAAGTCATTTTTCATGAAGTCCTCAAAAATGAATAATTAACTATATATTAAGACATTATTAATTTATATCTTGCATGAGATCTATATGAATTCTCGAATTTCTATTATCTTATAAATTAAGTGAATTATTAATTTAGCACGTTGTCCCCAAGTCGGGCCAGAAAAAAATATTATTTTAACGAGATTATTAATTAATCGAGTATTAAATTATCAAGGTTCTACTATATATATAGCCATTACACTCAGGTATCCACTTTTTTGTCTATTTTCAGGTATAGGGCATCACACAAACTTTTTGATCACATTTTAACATCTACACTGTCCAATAAGTAGGACTATATGAGTAAATCATTCCTGTAAATTCAGCCAAAATTGTGATCGTTAAGGTATCAAACTAGATTAAATCAAGGGACGGACCAAATATGTCAAACTTGAACCGTTCATACTTATAAATTTCAATTGTAGTTTTGAATGCCTTAATGATAATCAATTTGGCTGAAATTTGTAGAAGTGATCTACACATTAGAAACTAAAATCTGAACGGTGAAGATGTCAAAATATGATCTAAAAGTTGGTGTAATGCTCTATACCCGAAAATGGACCAAAAAAAAAGAATACTTGAGGAGAAGGGGACTATATATATATATCATCTATGATGATCAAATGACCAAATCATCTATGATTTGAGCTGATTTTTTGTAAGCACAATCCTTGGATAGTAATATACACGATGAATGGTTTTAATGATCAAACTACTTTGTCAATCTATTGCGTCAAAGGCTTACTCAGTAGAGATGGTGCTTAGCGTATATTATTTTGGGGTCGGGATTCGTATAACTATGTGTTGGGGGACATTCTTGGGTATCCAAAGGGTATGCCATACCTTTATTTATCACTTAGAACAAAATTTATAATATATATCTGATAGAAAATTTACAACTTTTAGGACAATATTACCGCAATAATCACTTATTTTTAGGATTATTTATGATGTTTACTAATTGAATCAAATTTACAACTTCGAGAACAATATTTTTTTTTTAAAAGTTGTAACTAAATTTTAAAGTAATAATTACCTAAAGTACAACTAAAATTACACAAATAATAACTCAATTATTAATTTATCACCATTTCTATAAAATTTATTCTTAAGTGATAAAAAATATCCATGAATATAAGAATTTTTTATTGTGTTGGCATTTGTTTGAACTGATCTAATGTAAGTTATTTTAGTGAATTCCATTCAATCATCCACATTCATCAATAGACTTCCGTACATCTAAAAAAAAACTTTATAAGCACTTTTGGAACATTTTAAAAGCAACTTTTAATCAAGTAGCTTCTGAAATCACTTTCTGCTTCTTTTTAAAAAAAATCATTATCAAAAACAATTTTAGGCATCCCAAAAGAGATTTCAAACAGACTTTTATATATATGTGAACACAACCAAGACGAAAGATGTAACAACCAATAAGCACAATATCTCATACGTCTAAGCCTATAAGAGATAACCTTAAGATAAAAATGGACGATACATTCCTTAATTAACCAGTACTATACGAAAACATGATTACATTGTAATTAAAGATAAATCTTGCTAGGTGATAGATATGTCCACCTCAAAAATGGGAGATGGACATGCCAAGTGTGCTTTTGTACATATGAACAGGGTGTCTTGAAGAGAAATTCCTCGTCTCTCTTTTTGTCACTTTCCTCTTTCTTTCTTTCTTGTTTTTTTCTCTTTATCTTGCTCTCCCTTTTTGGTACTTGAATCTCTCCAGTCATACTTTTTATTTTCACCATAAAACACACATTGTTATCAAAGATCGAAACAAATTCAAAGTGCATCAGTTCTTGAACTAAATAAACAGAGCATAGGAGAGTAATCAAGTTACATATAAGTGTCTAAATCTGTCAATTATCTCTCTCAAATCTTAGCGTCTCTAAATTATGTCAATATCTTTCATTGTTTGTCGCGATAATTAGCTGGTGAGCAGTGGCGGATTCAGAATCTTTCTTCAGGTCGAGCAAAAATAAAACTACAAGTAAATTTTAAAATATTTCACTCATTTGATATACGAGTAACATACACAAATTCACATGATTCGAGCTTAAAAGAAAAATAATTTTAGATACAAGTTAGAATGCAATAAAACTCTAAAGTACATGAAATTTCACAAAGACACATCAATTTCTAAAAGGTATATAAACTTTGATCACTGAGTAAATAGTAATAATACCATTTAATATTATATTTATTATGGCACAATTCACATAAGTTAATTGCTACTTATATATGCCAGATAGAAGAATATTAGTGGGTAATTCTACGGAGGCCATATTCTATTGATTCAAAATTCTAAACACAGAAGCCAGAATACAACACTTCTTCAATTTTTCTTCTTCTTCGCTCTGTTTTGTAGCTCAGTTTGCCATTTTTATCAACCTAATTATGCAAAGTCCCTAAAATCCAAGACTAATTTCAAAAATTCAGGGTGGGCAATTGCCCAAGCTGGCCTATGTATGGATCCGCCAATGCTGGTGAGTAACCACCCAACCGAGCTCAGGTTCTATATGCATAACAAACCCACTTCGATCGTGTATACGCAAAGCATTGCCAACGTCAGCCACAGTTTCTGCAATATAGCCAAGTCCTTTAGAAGAAATGGCATTGAGTGAGGGTTTTGATAGCTTCTTGAGAATTATGTAAATTCTGTTTTTAGTTGAAAAAAATTGAGGCTCTCAGTTCTATTATTTCAAAGTTAATTATCATTTTACAATTTTAATTAAGTATCATTCTACAATTTTTTCGAGTTATTACGTGCATTTAACCTGTAATATGAAAATTAAAAACCCTTATATGGTATTTATTATTTGGTTTAAAGAATCCCCACGTCGCAAAGGCTTCAGCCAAGTGATAATGAAGCACTATACCTTCAGTGGAAGAATCAAGTTCCAATATCCAATCCATGTTCCCATGAATTGCATACTGATATCAAGAGATCAACCATTTTGTCTCCATTTCTCTCTGCATTGTCTTCCTTATTGAACTCCAAGTCAAAATAAAGGTGGCATGGTAAACCCTGACAGCAATAGATTCAAAATATAGCAACCACGACCAAGAAAAGAAGCATACGATGTTCTTCAAAATGACAATCATGTTATCTTTCACTAATAAAGAAGGGGAAATTGTCACCTCCTGAATCACTTCATAATGGTGACATGATTTGAAATCCATTTTTTTATACCTGGAATTTAAAGAGAACAAATATTATCACAAATACATAAAAAATGGGATACCTTAAACAATGATGAAATACCAACTATCTATTAAAAAACTCGAAACAAGGAACATTCTTTGGAGAAGGGAAAACCTTCTCCAAAACTCTTCATAACTCGAAACAAGGAACATTCTTTGTCCACTATTATGATCTTGATAATTAACTAAACACATAAACATTCTCCAGCCTTTTGGCAAATTGCATTGCTTCTCCCTGCCTTGGAAATGTAGCCCGATACATAACAATATATAATGAACTATTACATATTTTACTTTGCATATACTCATTAGAGTTGAGATTCGAGCGGTTTGATTCGGTTTTTGATAAAAATTAAAAATAAATTGTAATTTTTAAATTTTTTTTTTTAAAAATCGCGACTATTTGGTTCAAGTTTTTTTTTTTCAGATTTTTTTCAGCTTCTTTCGGTATTTTACATAATACATGAAAACTAATTTTTTTAAAAATTAAAAAAAAAATTCCCTATAAAACACTATTTTTTGAGTCACCTAATATTTTGATTCGTCTTTATGAGAGAATTTGACAAGGATTGTGTATAAAGAAATTATGATTTTAAATTTTTTATTTTAGATATATTTATATAATATATTACAAAATACTCTAAATGATGTCTTTTTTGCGTACTTCATTTTTCGATTCGATTTTTATAAATAAAAAATTAAAACCGAATCAAATATTTTAGTTTTTTACGGTTTTAATTTTTTTCGATTTGATTTGTATCGGGTTCAATTTTTCTCGACCGTGATTTTCTTTTTTTTCTTTTCGATTTTTGGTTTTCGGTTTTTCTCCTCCCGCCACGATCTGCACCTTCTTTTTCTTAATTTTTCTGCAAGAATCCACTCTAGCTAAATGCCTTGTGTATCCATTTGAATTCAGTACGTGCAGCATTGCCCTATAGTAATCAAATGGATCTATTTGAACAAAACCATCAAAGGCATAGAATTCATACCTCAACCACGGATATATTGCTTGAATTCCATTTAAACATAGCTGGTGAATTGGTTGGATCATGGGCCGGGCCATATATATTGAACCTCTTCTTATTTCTTAACTTAGTTTACTTTTGAAGCCTTGCTGCAACGTTACAGACTTAGTACTACCACAGTACCCCCCAATATTTACTCACCAAAATATTGCTTTCAACGGTAACCCCAATCCATTTGTCCAAGTTAGCTGAAGAAGCAAAACCTACCCTCATCTTCCTCCATGGAAACATTTTCAAGGTTTGTCTCAACTACTCTCAAAGTCCCAAGCACACTTCTCCCAACCCCATCTCGTGAAGTTCTTCACCACTTCAAAACCTATTACAAACTTCCTCCACAGACCCACCAACACGGCACAGTTCAAAAATTCGGTCTAAGCGGTCGTCTAGGTGTCAAAATTTTTTAAAATTTTCAATGAAATCGCCGCCTGAGCATTTCTTTTTTCAATCGATATATGAATATGATTCTCGATCTGCATCTGCGTAAAACCTAAAACCCAAAAAAATTCCAAATTGCTCAGCCTCTCTGAGCTCCAAGCCTCCAAGCCTCCCGCGCGACGCTGCCTCTCTGAGCTCCCACCCTCCTCGCGACATCACCGCTTGGAGCTCCATTTCGAGCGTAGAGCTCCGATCCAAATCGCTCTGCCTCATCTTCGCTGGCTTCACTTCACCAGCTCCTCTTCACGGCTTCACTTCTCTTCGTCGGCTCATCGTCAAAGCTTCACTTCTCAAGCTACAGCTCCACTTGTTATACGGTATATGTACTTCTCGAGTATATAATCATATTGATCATATATATATATATGTTCAGAATGGATAGGTCAGCACAAATATATTATCAATACTACAGTTTATAAGGGGAGGAGAGATCGTGGGATATGCTAACATTGAGTCTTGTTTTCTGTTTCGTTTTGATTTGGGAGTAGAAGTCTTTCATCCATTTAGTTGAATTGGAAGGCATCTGTTAGTTAGGAATTGTTCGATGCAGAAATATCTCTCGGGAGAGACCTTTCCCGCGAAGCAGTCTCTTTTATCTCGGATGTCTTAACCGCGTGAGCCGGTCTATCCTGCTTGTGCTTCGTATGCTGGCGTGCCACCGTTCTTCAACGGAATTTGGACTGATTACAGCCGCCTGACTTCTTATGTAAGCGATTTAGAACAGGGAGAGCACCAACCCTATTCGAATAGGTCCTTTCTGCCTAGAAACCTAGGACTTTGATATGTGTACCTCTCTGCCAAATCCAGAAATCGATACTCCCACATCTCTCGTGCAGAGCAGAGCAATCTCTTGATGAAGTGTTGAGAACACTCGCTTCCTTTGTGTATCCAAGCTCCCAACTTACAAGTGAGCCGCTCTTCAACCTTCAGGTTGCAATTGCTTCCTTGGAGTCGTAAATACCTTCACTCGATAGGTGAACAGTACTCAGACCTTCTGGTTGCAAGAAGATAGAAATCTCGAGGACGAGATAACCGTCTAGGTTTGTTTGCGTATAGCAAGGCTGTTTGATTGATTGTTCGTGTGTCTCTACATAAGATCCTTGCATTCCTTATATACTCGCTTACAAATCAGTCATTGATGCTATTTCTAACTCCTTTGCTCTTGTAATCTTGTCTGAATCTCCATACCAGCATACGTGTTATACCACTTATAGGTATTCTAATTCCATCATAACTCTTCTAAGAGTCCTGCAAACATCAACTAGTTATGATAGAAACTGAGCCGCGTGAGACCAGCTCACAGTTCTAATAGAACTCTAAGTCTTCTTCCAGCGAAGCTCGATACGAATCTTGCTAGATACTTTATACTTAACTTCCTCGATAGGAACTTATAACATGATGGGCCGCTCGCTAGACCTCGGCCATCCAAGCCCAAAGTAAATATTTTATTTAGGCCCAAACAGGAATCTTTAACAACAACTCAATTCTTGTATTGTTTGATATGGTTTGCCAACTGCTTGTAAAACTTCAGATACAATGTACGTAAGAATTCCAGAATTGTGGAATAATATTTATACAAAATGGTTCTTGATGACCATGGTTCTATCCTATAAAAAGTGGATGCCATGACTAAAGTTTGAGCACTAATACAGATCGATTATGGTGTGAGGAGATTAAGCAGAGACACTCTATATAAGTATATATGCTGTAATTCCTATAATAAGCTTCTGGATAATCTCACCAAACCAGCCTCTATCCCAATTATGCTACAATTAGTGTCTCTAATCTTGACTGCACCGTCTTTACATCCTTGGCATCACTCTTGTTGAGTGAGTAGAGAGTAATGTCTACTGATCCCACTTCATTGCACGTCTTCTGCTCTTTCTCTGAGGCCGTCGAAAATGTCACAGCCTTTAGTTTTGAGTGCTCGACTGATTTAGCTAAATACTCCACATTGATGTAGAGTTGTAGGCTTGTAGACAGTATCAAGTGGGAACTGTGAGATTAATCTGATGGTTTGGTATATGTTGCTTGCCTGCTTCCTAAGTACATGTAGCCATGTAGGTAATTCACAATAGCTGATTGTGAAACTGATTGTCGTCCGAATTTGTATTCCAGCCTTGTACAGTATATATGAATTGGTATTCTTGCCTTGTACTTCATGTAGTCAATTCCTTTTCTTGATATATAAGTAATATAACTAAATCTGTGCATATCAATGTCTATCTCAATGTAGTTTTCTCCTTGCGTAAAAGATCCACCACATTGTGGAGTTGTTTGATGCAACAATTCATAGATAGTTGTTTACAAGAAATGACTCTAGAGTTGTTTGATGCAACAATTCATAGAAAAATAGGCTGATCAATCCGTGTTTGTATACTTGCTATTGTGATATAAAAAGCTCAAATGATAATTGGAGTTTATATGCTTACATTCTTATAAAACTCTTACCATGCATGTAAACTCTATTTAAATTTTTGTAGTTATTGTATTTCTACTTGTGAATGTTGTATAGAAAATGACTAGCACTCCTAGTAATGTAATGTCTAGTTCATCTGCGGCATCGAATCCAACCAATGCATCATCGACGATACATTTGAAGCATAACTCCGATGATATAGGATGGGTGTATGGTGAATTGAGGGATGAAAAATGGGATAAAACGAAGTGTAAATTATGTGGAAAACATATGACAGGAGGAGTATATAGAGTAAAACAACATATTGTCGGTGTTTCAGGGAATGTAACGGTGTGTCCAAATGCTATAGCTGATGACAAGAAGAAATGTTTAGCTGCGTTATCTGTGCCAAAACAAAAAAAAAGAAAAAAAAAATCATGCATCAAAGTGAAGTGAGACAAGAAGTTCAAGTCACCGTAGAAGAGGAAGTAGAGATTGAAGGGGCTAGAAAAGAGCCACATCATCTTGATCCGATGGATAGGTTTGTATCCAACATTGATCCGGAGTCCGCTATAGAAAGAAGGAAAAGGATGCGGCAACAAAATATCCATGCTGCAATTTCAAAGGAAAGAACACATACTGTGCATCAATATTTGGCTAGGTGGATTTATGAAGCCGGAGTTCCGTTTCATGCTATTGATTGTGATAGTTTTTTGAGACTTGTAGAGGCAATTGGTCAATTTAGACCCGGCTATCAACCACCAAGCCAATACTTATTGAGAGAGCATTTGTTGAAGGAAGAGGTTGAAAGAACAAAGAAGTCTCTTAAGAATCAAGAAGAAGAGTGGGCTAAAAATGGGTATTCAATTATGACAGATGCATGGTCCGACCGAAAGAGAATAAGCATCATGAATTTGTGTGTCAATTGCAAAGAAGACACTACTTTTCTTTCCTCTAAGGAATGTTCGGAGGGCTCACACACTGAAAAGTATATTTATGAGTACGTCGACAAATGCATTGAAGATGTTAGCGAAGAAAATGTGGCGGCGGCGGATTTGTTGAAGTTGAAAAGACCGAATATATTTTGGACTTCATGTGCCGCTCACACATTGAATCTAATGCTCAAGGATATTGGCAATGAACCGAATTTCAAGGTTGTGCTTGACAAGGCAAAAGTTTTTACTATTTTTATTTATGCACATCATAAGACGTTGGCATTGATGAGAAAGGTTACCGAAAAAGGAGACTTGAAGAGGCTGGGTGTCACAAGATTTGCAACTAGTTTTCTAACTTTGCAAAACTTGAATGATAAGAGAAATGAGTTGAGGACTATGGTTGCTAGTGATGCTTGGGGTGAATGCAAACAATCCAAGACTTTAAAAGGAAAAGCGGCATATAACACTATGTTGAGTGGTAGCTTTTGGAGTGGGGTCTCACTTTGCTTGAGCGTGTTTGGTCCTTTGTTTAAGGATCTTTGAATTGTTGATGGAGACAAACCATCCATGGGATGGTTGCATGGAGAACTTGAACAAGCTAAAGAAGAGATCAAAAAGACCTTTAATGGTGTAGAAGTTACATATCGTCCAATCTTAGATATCATAAAGAAAAAAGCAAGTGGTAGGCTTGATAGTTCATTGCATTTGGCATCGTATCTCTTCAACCCATTTTACTTCTACAAAGATGAGAGTATATGTTTGAACGCTTTTGAATGAGTAAAAACTAAATATAATTTATTTTTCATGTTCCTATATGACTATATCTAGTAAGTTCCTAATAAATTAAAACATGGAAGTGACAAACTATTTGATTTATGACAAATAATATATGCTAATATTTTTCTAACAATTCTAAATGTAGGTGCATACAAAAAAAAAGGAATAGATTAGATGCAACAAGGTTGAGCAATTTAGTTTATGTGCAATTCAATGCTAAGATTATCAATAAGAAGAAAGTGTAAGAGAGCCACTTGTTGCTAATGAAGCCGAAGAAGCTCAAGGATGGCTTATAAAAGAAGGTGATGAAGATGTGGACTCCGATATTACTTCGGATGGAGAAGATGGTATTCAAGAGCCTAGGAGAAGTTCTTGTAATGTTGGAGTAAGAGAACTTGATGATGAATATTTTATATCGGATGATGACATCGATTCTGATGGAGATTATGACTTTGATAATGAAGGTGAAAATATGGATGTAAACTATGAGGCTTGATTTTATTTTGTTATGTTTTTGCTTTGTTTGATGGATTATGTTATGTGACTTATCACTTATGTCGCTTGAGACTTGAGAATTGAGAATATGACTCTATGTTATATTTTTATTTGGATATTATGACTATTTAGACTATATTTATGTATAATTTGATTATATAAATATTTTAATTATTCATTATTCTATATATAAATATATTAAATCAAAACTGCCTAGAATCCGATTAATCCTCGTCTAGCCGCCTAGGCGCTAGAAGGTGCCTTCACCGTCTACTAGCGATTTTTACCCTTGCCGACACCTCCACAAAACCCCACAACCACTACTTTCACTTCAAAGCCTCTGACTTTAGCCACACCCACATTCTCAATCCCAACCAAAACCCTTGCCTCATCTCAGAATCTCCACAAAAATCCAGCTTCTAGGTTTGCAGCTGCTCTCATAGATGTTGCTTAGTGCAACAGGACTCTTGATTTGGTTCATAGGATGTGAAGGTGTTCTTGAAGCTGCTACAGAACAAGAGTGTTGAAGCTGTTTTGGAAAGTCCATTTGTGGATTTGGAGGAGAAGAGACAAGTGATGAAGCTAGTGGCCCAGAAAGGGAGATTCAACAAGCACTTGGTCAATTTGGTGAAGATTTTGGTGGGTAAAAGTAGAGTGGGGATCGTCATGGAAGTCTTGGAGGATTTTGGGAGGATTTACAGTGAGCTTTGTGGAAGTGGAACCAATCAAGGATTGTTAAGAGGGCTGTGAAAGTGAGGAAATTGGTCTGTCATGAAAAGCTTAATTTATTAGTCAAAATGTCATAACTAAATGTAAAGATTGCAATTTGCAATATGGGAAGAAAGTGTAAAAGCCAGTAGGCAGTAGTACTTTGGAAATTACACTTTATGAGTCACATATGACTTTCAAGGATTGGATATATGTTTCAAAGTTTGATAATTAGCTCAAAGCTCATATCTTTCATACTATTCTTGATTATTGGTTAATGATCAATGTCAAAATGGATTCTATAGAGGGTTGCAATTTGCTAAAGGATTGCGCTTTACCATCTAGCAAGTAGTACTATGGATTTCAATGTCTGGTATTACACTTCAAAGCTCGTATAACATGTTCTGCTGATCTCCCAAAGAAGCTACAGTAACTGTTATCTATTTTTTTTAAAGTAGTATTATATGTGATGAAAAGTATCGATACAGTAGATATTCTAGATTATTATAATTATAATTGGTTATTCTTTATTGTAGATATTCCTTCCTATTAAGAATATGTCTTGTAAAGCTCTATATATATATCCAATTTGAGAATGAATGAAAACATTGCATTCTACCATAAAACACTTTTGTTTATAATTTTTTACTTGGCATCAGAGCCAACCCTATAGACCTATCGACAAAACCCTATTTTTTTTGTCACCCACAACACCTTAATTTTGCTGCCATGGCTGAAGGATCCGACTTTAAATCTCTTTATGAGTAAATCCAAATGCTAGAATTTGTAAACAATGACATTTAAAATCACAGAATTATAATCTCCATCATTTATGATCTTCCATGTGAATTGAAAATACTTCATCCAAACACACCGTCAATTTTTTCTTCTTCATGTTACAGTGGTCTTCATTTTAATTTTTCTTAAAGTTTAAGATGGTGGTTGGCTCTTCACTACGATTATTAACTTGAAATAGATGGTAGTGTAAACTTCCAGAGTTTTGGCATAGAAATTGTTCATGAATGTTTTTGGTTTAATACTATGTGTTACATGCAAGGAATGAAATACCGATAATATCCTCGATATATCTGCGATATTTTCGTTTTTGGGACTTCTCGATATTAATCATACATATCAAAATCTTTCGCCCGATATTTCCTGAAATATTCGATATTTTCCGATATATCACCAAAATCCTCGATATTTTCGAATTTATTCGAGATTTTGACTTTACATATATGTTGATCGCACTAAATTCAAAGAACAAAATCCACCCCATCAATAACCTAAAATATCAATCAAATAATCTTTATTAATAATCAACAAACCACAAGTTACAAGTTTCAAAACACATATTGATCATATAAGAAACTCATAAAGTTTCAATACAAATTTTCATGTATTTATCTTAATTTCTGTCGATTTTTTACTGAATCGATATTTCAGTCGAAATATCCGTATTTTGGACAGTCGATATATTTTCAATATCCGATATTTTACTCCTTAGTTACATGTTCCTAGACTTGTAATATCCTCAGTCATGTTTTTATCATATGAAGCAAGTTGACTTTTATAGCATGGACACGAGAAGTTTGAATAAACTAAGTATGAGCCTCTAAGGGCGTCTCCAATCATGAAGTCTTATAATGGGGTCTTATACCTATTTTGAGACCTCATTTAGACGATATTCATATAACACTTCAACCATCTCCAATGGTAGGGGTTTTAAGTCAAAGTCTTAACTTTATATATTTGATTTTTCTTTATTTTGTGTTGTAGTTAATAATAATTTATATTTGTAAACTATTCTTGTACATGATAAATAAATATTATCTTATTATTATTATTTTTTAAAAATTGAATTTTGTCCACTTTCGTCTTTTCTCTCCAATTTCGTCTTTTTCGCGTCTTCTCTCCACTCTCGTCTCTCCTCGCGTCTTCTCCTTTCAATTTCTCTTCCCTCTGCCAAGTGGCCCCAACCTAAAATTATAAGACCCGTCTCATATGGAATCTCAAAATAAGACTTGGGATGAGACCAAGTCTTATAAATATAGGGTTTAGGACTTCACAAAACTATCATTGGAGCTCAATTTTTTTTAATACCCCAGAATTATAAGGTTTAGGACCTCCTATTGGAGATGCCCTAAGGTTGACATATGAAAGGATTAGTGCTCATACTTTCATAATCTTTTTGGACTTAATTAGTTTTGACTGAGGATCAACCGCAACTTATTTTTATTGTTTATTTGTTGTTTTTTGCTTTGGCTCAGTGGTTTTTGCCCAGCTTACTTGCTTTCGCTTCTTTCCTTTCAATGAAGATGTTTTCGAGATCCAAAAAAGAAAAGGGATTGAGAATAAGAATGAGAATGAGACTAGTGCATTTCTTCCATAAGATGTAAACTTACTAGAATTTGATGTTTGTCTAGCTAACTCTGATGGCTGAAAACGGAGATACTAAAGAGCATATGAGACTTCCCGCTAATCAGAATCTATTTTCTCTGGTATGTTAAAAATTATTTATGTTGGCCATTTGAGTTTGCTGTGTTCTTTTTGTTTGTATTTGTTCTCTCTCCGAATGACTGAAGTATTTCATTCATACTTTGTGTTTGCATATTGAAGTAGACTTTGTGAATGACAATTGAGATCATCTAGCATATGAAATAATCAACCATGTGAAGGAATTTGACTTTAGATGTTTGTCTAGCTCAGGCTTTTAGCTGAAAATGAAGAAGTTAAAGAGGATATGACACTTCCATGAAGGCTCTAATGAGTAGAGAAAGATATTGAGCCTTGTTACCAGAAAGCTAACCAACTTTGATAAAAAGAAGAGGAAGCTCGGAAATTCAAAGGGGGCTCTTGTGGACATGGATAACATCGATGGCAATGTAATTTTCTCTCTCCCTCTTTCAGTTTTTTTTCTTCTGTGTTATGCATTTGAATGATTTGATTATGTATTTAATTAAGACATTTAATTAATTATCATATTTATTCCAGGTTCAAGAAGTAAGTTACATTGGGTACTTATTGATGGATATATCTGAAGATGGATTTGTACGTAACTATCATCCCTAAGTATCTCTCATCTCTAAGTATCCCCGAGATGAATTACTGTCTTCTTTTGGTCTTTGTTATTGTGTGATTTTTGTCCCTTTTTGCAGTTCTGTATACTACCATGCTAGCCAATCGATCAGTTGTTTCATTTTTGAAAATCATTTTTAAGAGGAACGCATTCATGTTTGTTATGTGAGACACTATTGGGAAATGTCCAATAGCTTTAGTTATTTCTTTGCTACTCATGTTTCAGGTGTAACGCAAGTCTGTGATATGCGAATTTGTCACTCTATTACAGTATTATGTGTACTTTGGATTTGATATAGACCATATAACTGTGATATGTGCATGACAATTGAGATCATTTAGATCAACCGTTAAATGGAGTGAACATTTGAACAAAAAGTACATGTTTTTGGAAGGAATTTGACTTTGGATGTTTATCTAGCTGAGCCTTTTGACTGAAAGTGGAGAAGTCAGAGAGGATATGTCACTTCCAACTGATCAGAATCTACGTTCTCAGGTATGTCTCATATTAATTATGCTCAACATTTAGGCACTTTATTGCATATGTTCTCTCTCTGTAAGACTAAATGATTTTGTTCATACTTTGTTTTTTCAAATCGAAGAAGACTTTGCTAATGAAGAAGAGCTCATGGTGACTGTTATGTCTACAATGGACGAGAAACAAATCTGCGACGTGAATGACGTTGCTCACAAGCATCAACACTTACATGATGCTTTTTATAAGTAGTAGCTGTCTGTTCTGCCAAAACAAGTGACCTAACAACTAGTGATATGAATATATATATATATATATATGGGCACCTAAACTATATGGGTCAGCCTAAATCCATAGACTTGGATCTAAAGTAATGTATGTGAAAAATAGTTCGTTCTTCCTTGCTTGCTCTATTCAGTGTGTTGTGTCTGTACTCTCTGGTACTATACAAAAACATGATTACGTTTTAATTAAGAATAGGGTTGTCGGGTGAGTTGTTTGTCCACCTCCAAAATAGGGAAGCATGAACATGTCAAGTGTGCTTTTGTGGCTGTGGATGTCTTTAAAAGAAATTCCTCATTTCTCATTTTGTCATTTTGTCATTTTTTTCTCACTCTCCCTCTCTGACACAGCAAAACTCTCTCTGATCATGCTTGATTCGGTTGACAATTTTGACAAAAATATCTTAGTTTGAAATCAAACTCGGGGTAAGGAGTTATTGTGTGATTCAAGCATGATCAGAGAGTTAAATCACACAAAAATCATCATAGAGAGTTGAATCACACAAAAATATCTCAGTTCGGTTCACATTTTTGTTTCACTTCAATCATTAGCATATTATGTTAATTATTGAATAAAAGTGGTAAATGAAATTATGATATACATGATTATGGTATTCAACTCATATATCGTTAATCTTTCACAATTAACTTCATTCTTCTCTTAAATAAACTGATATTATTTTATAATACAAAAATTCGGTAACAAGTTTTGTGGATGAAACTCATGAAAAATACATGCATGTGTGTCTTGTTTGATTTTGTTTGTCTTTCTTTCAGTTTTCCTATATGAGTCTATTTTGTATGTTATAGTTTGTTTTTTGATGTCTCTTTGAATGAGTGTTCTTTAATTTTTGGTTTATGATTTGTTATTGTGTGATTCTTTATATAGTTGTTATTTGGAAACATTTTAGCTTGGTTAAGAAAATGTATTGAGTGTCCTCTTAATATGAAGCTCAAATATTACATTTTTACTTTGAACAAACTTGAGAATAGATCGATTTGACCATCATACAAATAAGGCGCACAGATCACACCATTGCATTGTGGTTAGACTTTGACTTTGATCATATCTGATGTGTGCGCCTTTTTTGTGTTGTGGTTTGGCCTCGTTTGGTTACCATAAAGAAAAATATTTCCTATGTAATTCCATTTTCTTGGGAAAGAAAATTTCTCATATGTTTCCTTAGTATTGTTTGGGATGCATAGGAAAACAATTTTTTTTATTTCCTTTTCAATGTTTGTTTCATATAAGAATGGGAAATGAAATCTATATAACTTTATATTTATATTCCTTGTTTTGTATTTAAAAATAATTTTTTGACGGATAATGTAGTCATTAGCATTTAGTTATCATTATGTGATAAATGTTAGGGCCAACTTAAGAGAGAAGGGAAAGTTGTTCCTAAGGTGCTGCGGGAGGAACCAATTTCCCCCACATTTTTCCTTCCATTGGAAAAGTTTTTACTTTCCTTGTGGTTTTCAAACAATGGAAATGAACCACTTTACTTTCCTTTCTCACCAATTCTTATGAACCAAACAAGGCCTAAGGAAGTAAAGGAACAATGTGTGTCATATTGCATGAGCACATGGTCAAGGAAGGTATCCTATTGCCGTCCCAAGTGAATTCATAAGTTGACGTACTTGTACAAGGTCTTCCATCCAACAAGAGTTGAGAATGAAATACACATGTTCGATTTTCTAATCTTGAAAGCTCAACCTCCAATCTACTTCTTTTGTTGTCGATTTCTCCTGTACTCCAGCACTCATCCATCACACCGCGTGCACTGATATGGAATCATAATGTTATCCATCCCAAGGCTAATCAATCTATAGTCTAATTTTCTCTGGTGACACGTGTTGCAGTACAATAGTTCGGTTGTTTCAACTTTCTTCAAGTTTGACTGATCTTATGATAAACTTAATCTATGTGAACTCTTCTTTGACCATTACACACACTTCACCTTCTTTGCAACTCTCCCTTTGTCGGTAAACCTCATTGCTTCGAAATGCGATGAACTTTGACGCACCTTCTCCCTCCGCCCAAAACATGAAGCTCGATTACGTTGAACAACAACTTTGGGAGAGACAGTGAGTGTCTAGAGTAAATCTGGGTGTCCGAGTAAAACGAGAGAGAGAGAGAGAGAGAGAGAGAGATTTGCGGTGGATTACGGCAAGAATCCTGGCAATGGAGGTCGCTTTTGACGATTTGTTCTCTGGGCATATAGGAGGATCTCTTACACTTTTATTATAGACATAATTGCCAATTTTTCACCTTAGGAATGACCCCTGTGCCAATTTTCTACCATAGGTTTTGAAAACTAGCCAATTTACTATCTATACATCAAATGAGGCAAAATATTTAGCCAATTTACTATCCTAGGTTTTAATTTTTTGCTAGTTTTTCATATATTTTTTTCCGGTTCAAATCAATAGAATAAATGATTTAAAGTACCAAAGTGCTTTCAAATGTTTATAATTTGATGAAGAAGTTGATGAAATTCAAGTAATTAGACAATAAAGTAGCATATGGACAAGTTTATAGATCCTAGGATAGCAAGTTGGCTAAAAAAATTCATATGGTAGTAAATTGACACCGATGTGATTCCTAAGATAGAAAATTAACAATTAAGCCTTTATTATAAACTCAGTCAAACACCACAATAATTATAAAAGTGAATTCTTGGAAGCAAGTTCAACACAACTTTACTTCCAACTCGACGCTAATTTTCTTTATTACGTATTCTTCAATCTACACATAATTCGGCTTTTAAATTTGTAAATCACGTTTACGTAATGTCTATATACAGTAGAACCTCGATAAATTAATACTCGATTAATTAATAACCTCGTTAAAATAATATTTTTGGCTGGTCCTAACTTGGGGACAACGTGCTCAATTAATAATTCGCTTAATTTATAAGATAATAGAAATTCGAGAACTCATATAAGGCTCATGCAATATATAAATTAATAATGCCTTAATATTGTGACAACCCGAACCGAAAATGGTATGTTTATTGGCTTGATTTGCGAGTTTCGCGATTAGTCGCGATTTTGTCGTAATTGATCGATATGGCGGGGTTGTTAACGACTAAATTATCGGGCAAGAATTTGATTTGAGATCCTTCACGAAAGTTGTAGAGAATTTAATTTCGAGCTCGTGGGAACTTTTGGAGAATTATTTCGAGTTACGAGGAATAAGTTATGAATATTTTCGGCCGTTAGATTTTGTCGTATTTATCCGTTTAGTTTCGATACGTGTACGGTATAAATACGGGGAGAATACGTGACGATTTTGGAAACTTTGGGAAATTTGGCCCGTTGACCATGTTGACCCGTGGATCAAAACTGACCCATTCCATGCCGAGTTTTGTTTGCCTTCGATATGCCTAATTTCGGCATCTTTTGGCCGTGGTGTCTTCATAAAAGTTGTTGAGCTTGAGCTCCTCTTTCTTTTGAAAGGTCATTCACTCAATTTGGTTGCCGGATGAAGAAGTTATGGCTTATTAAAGTTCGGGAATTTCGGTGGGTATTCCGGCGAGTTTTGGCGGCGATGGTGGCAGCGGAGGCGGCCGAGTTGGGGGTCAACTTGTTAGGAGTTTTGTAGCCCTTGGGGAGAGGAAACTTTCAGAAGTGGTCTTGCACCTTGCCGTGGCCGGAGGAGGGATATCGGAGTTAATGAATTTCGACGAGGGTTTTCGACTTCAAGATGAGATTTGGACCTTTTCCGGTCAAAATTGGGCTTAACTTTGAACTAGAAAGTTGTTAGAAATGTCGAGATATTCAAATCCATGTGTAGGTTGAATTTTTCTGGGCCGAAGGAATTTTCCGGCGGCGGTTTTCCGGCCGAGGTATTTTTGACAAGTTTTATGTTATTTTACTCGGAATCGCGCACCGATCGCAGTGGTGAGGTTTATATTTTGAATTGAGCATCGGAATTTGTAGCGAGGTTTTTTAGTGTGTTTATTGGATTTTTGACGATTTCGTCGATATTCGGGTTATATGTTTTTGGGAATGGTTGGTTCTTGAGATGTGGTTCAGGGTTTTGAATTGTGATTTTAAACAGTGGTATTTGTGATTATTCAGGAGATCGTGATCGTTCGTTTGGCGAGGGATTTTCTGGCGGATCACAGGATTAACGCGTTTTGCGTCGTGCTTATCTGTGAGTGGATATTTATTTTCACTGTCGTAGCGAGTTCTTGGTTTCAGTATTTATTTCCAGTACAATATTGAGATTATTTATTATTTTTGGAGGTATTGTTTTATGTTTTATTGGTGATGACATTTACTTAGCATCGATGCATTGACTACTCGGCTGATCACCGGTAGTCCCGTTTCAGGGTTGAGAAATTCTCCTGATGTGCCCACTAGGCTTGAGAGATTCGCCTAGTCTATCACCGTCGGGCTTGAGAGATTCGCTTGACCGTCGGTGAGAGATTCGCTTGACCGTCGGGCTTGAGAGGTTCGCCTGACACCTCAATTTATTTTAAGAACTCGCATTATTTTTATGTTATGTAAATGGTGAAAGACATATGTTTATTTTTCGTCCACTCACTCTAACGATTTTATTTGCCTTTCTCCTGGGCTTTTCGGTTTCCGTGCCCAGTTTGCAGTTCTGATTCTGGTGTCGCACGTCGCAGTCGGAGGCTTAGTATTCGAGCTATATTTCTTTTATGGTAGGTTCTTAGTTTGGCCTACTATTTGTATATATGTACATACTAGAGGTCGCTCTGAATACTGGATATATTTATATTTTCATATGATTTTCCCGGATTTCTGTAAAGTTACAGTTTTGTTTATTACTTTACATTATGTTATGTATTTGAGAAATCCGGATGGGATTGGTGCCCACGGTTTGGTTTTTGCGGCATAGGATGAAGTGTGTTTTCGGGTGCAGGTTAATGATAATTCCCCGATATAGTGAAACTCTGCCAAAATTTCTATGGTTTTTACAAGTTCGTGTTTTCAGAAGGGGTTTAATTCCGGTTTAGGAAACTAAATCAGGGTTGTGTCCTTTCAAATATATATAGTTAATTATTCATTTTTGAGAACTTCATGAAAAATGACTCAATTGTGACTTGTTGCTTCTTGAAATTGATGTCATCTTGAATCTCTTCTTAGACTTTTGTTAAGATTGTATGAATTTTTGGTATTGTCTTCTCATAACACATTTAATAATGTATACATAATAAATTGAAAAATGATAAACATTTAACAAGGTATAACAATAATAATTTTGTAAATTAATATGTTCTTAATTAATGAATAAATTATTAATTTATCGTTAATTTAATATTTCGCTAAATTAATAGATTTTGCTGATCCTGAATCTATTACTTTATAGAAATTTAACTGTACAATAAAATACTAATTGATACGTAATCACACATCATCTACCTTCTACGTTGATTGAAAGACGGACATGGAATAATTATACGTGATATGTATGTATATAATTTCATATACAAGATTGTAATCAGCTGTTTAACCCTGTTTTCTTCTTTTGCAGGTTGCTTTGTTCCTCTTTTGCTTTTTTCTTCATATACACCCGTTAAGGACGATTATGCTACTTCTTTGTTGGCCTCCTCTTTTCCCCTATAATTAGACGTAAAAGGTCTCCTAATTGTTGATAGTTTATCTAAAATATTCCAAATTATTAAAAAATTGGAATAATTTAAGCTTGTAGTCTAAGCAATCCTCACTGCCCCCCTCTAATAATTTCCTTGCTTGAAATTGATGTTCCATAATTAGTCCTCCTGATTACATTAACCTTGTTCGCTGTATTAAACATTATGAAAAATGGCATATCCACACGAAAAGAAATTTAAACAATAATCTCAAATCTTTTACAAAAGGGGATTACAAGAAAAAGCAAATAGTTGCTGCTAGGACTGGGCTTAAGGCCCAAAAAATCGAACCGAATGGGCCAAAACTCGAAGCTAAACCCGTTTGGCCCGAAATACACGGATCAGCTCAGATTCTGACCCGAAACCGAAGGAAAAGATTCGGTATAGTTCAGTTCTGTCCAGAACCCGAACCAAAAATTACTGAAACCCGAAATAAATACGTGTCAAACATCTAGCACTGCTCTATATAGCTATCTTACATATTCTCACACTCAAATCTCTCTCACACATATATAACCTAAATTTCTATCCTATTAAGACAAACCCTCCACATCTCTCTCCTCTCTCTCATTTCTCTGCCTCAAATACTCTGCAAACCCTAGCTCGACACTGCACAGCTCAATCAGCGTTGCACAACCTCAATTGACCACCGCCGCCACACGGCCTCAATCGACTTCCGTCTCTTATTTTTCTGCCTCAAACACGCCGTAAGCCCTAGCTCGACGCCGCACAACCTCAATCGACGCAATTGCCCCATCGTCTCGACTCTTTGCACAGTGACAACTTTTCTCTCGATCTATGAGAGCTCTTGTCTTTGTGTTTCAAATCATTCTTGGATTATCAGGTGTGTGTGTGTGTGTGTGTGTATATATATATATATATATATATATCTCTCAGCTCAATTTGTTGTTTCTGTAATCTAAGTATCTAAGAATTTCATTTGGTTTTCAGCAACAAGTTACAAACCGTAAACTTCGCTCAATCCAAATTGAGCTTGAGGACCTGCACAACGTGACATTCCTACTCCTCTCTCTGTCACTCTCTCTCTCTCTCTCCCTCTTATTGATGAAATTTAGTTTGTTAATTTGAGTGACAGGATTCACAGGAATATAGTTGGTGCTGATTTGAGGAAGTAGACAGTTAATAAGTGCGTCAAGTAGTTCAAGTGGCTCAAGGTATGGATCTGAGGTCTTGCTTGTGCTACTAATTGAACTATGAGATGTATGTGTTGGTCTCTTATGCTACCTGTTATCGTTATCCATTAGATTTTGTAATTTTAGTTGCTTGTGGAGATCCTGGAGGTCTCCAGATCTTGTGTACTATTGTACTGTTGTGAATCAATTTTGATGAGTCTGTTGTGCTTGGATGCTTAAGATCCTGATTGGATGAGCTTTAGTTTTGTGTTTCTGATTTTGTGTTACGATTTTAATTTTATTTTTGCATTGTGGGATTCAATTATATGCTCAATTATTGTGAACTTTGGATTAAACATGTATTGGTAACTAGAACTATTGAGTTGATGCATGTGTTGTATTACAATAGATGAATCTGCTTTGACAGAACCTGTTTTGGTGAACTATTGATTTGATGTATGTGCTGGGTTATATAATAGATTTTGTCTTGTTTATTGAGCCAATATTAAGTAAAACCCAACATTTTCTTAAAATAGCTCTTATTACAGCCAGCCGTTTTAGTTGGTCATTTTCAACTGTCGTACTTAATTAAATCAGTTAAATGCATAGAAGTACAGTCATATAATAAAGTCGTTGTGTGCTTTAGTGAATATATATATATATATATATTTGTATGGATACTTGAAGAATTGTCAACTTATAAGTGAGAGAACTGATTTACGCGTTTACCCAAAGAACTGAATTATTATATACCCAAAGAAATTAATGATGCAGGCCACGCTTTCTAATAGTGTTTAAACAGGGAAATCATTGTACACAAAAATGCAAAACAATTTATAACCTGTTTATGAGGAATTGATCTTTAAAAATAAAATTTGTAACTTGTCTCTCAGTCTTTCCTTTTTATTTATTTATTTTTATTTTTCAAATTATTTTTCGCATTTCAGATGTTGAAATCTTGAAGTCAGCCTACTGACTTGTTCTTGTTTTTCTGTACAGGTTAGACTATCACAAGTTACGAGACTGGCCCAAGGGAATGTAATACGAATACATGCCTCTAGTCCTTTTCCAGTTCAAATAGACGGGGAGCCATATATACAACAACCTGGCTGTATACAGATTTCAGCAGTTGTTGTTAGTTTGTAGGCTGAAGTTTTGAACTATGACTAAGATCAATGCAAGTATTTGCATGTGAAGTCACTGTGTATGTAATTTATTGTGTAACATAGAATCTGTAATTTGTAATTTTAGGCTGTTAACTAGTTTTATTTTCCGTCTTCAATTTAAAAAAAGTAAGAAGAATAGAGGAGTCCCTGAAACGAGTAAGGTTCATGCTCCAAGTGGTAATAGTTCGTCAATTGGAACCACTCCTTCAGCTCCAGTAGCTGAAGTTGAGGTTGTTGCATCAGTTGTAAGTCTAAATTCTTTTGAATATAAGAAACGTAGTTTGGTGTGGGATCATTTCACAAAGTATAAGGCTTTTAAGGTTGTTAAGTGTAAAGCGAAACCTGATCAAAAGATACTTGAAAGGAGAGTTAAATGCAAGTATTCTCCTAAGGGTAGTTTAGGAGATTATGCTGTGAATAGTACAAAGAATGGGACTGGAGAGATGAATAAACACATAAACTAGAGGTGTAAGTATTATAAAGGAAGGCAAAATGTTGATAAAAATCAAAAGACTTTGGTTTGGGATAAAAGTAAGGGTAATAAGCTGAAAACTCATATTTCTATCCCTAAAGAAGTTATGCAAGCCTGTGTTGAAATGGTTGTTGTTGATGAATTGCCTTTTAGCTTTGTTGAGAAGTTAGGTTTTAGGATTTTTTGTAGAGTCGATGTACTTAATTTTACAGTTCCATGTAGAAGAACTCTTCATAGGATTTTTTTGAATCTCTATGAAAGTAAGAGGAAGGACCTTACTAAGAGTTTACTTAAGTATAGAGTTTGTCTAACCACAGACACTTGAACAAGTGTTCAGAAGATTTATCACATGGTGCTCACTACATATTTTATTAATAAGAAGTAGGTAATGCATAAGAGGATCATTAACTTTATTACTATCCATAACCATTGTGGGAATTCAATAGAAAACCTTATTGAGGAGTGCTTGCTGAAGTGGGGTATTACTAAGGTTCTCACCATAACTATGGACAATGCAGCTGCCAATAAGTGTGTTATTGAGTATGTTAGGGCTAGATTGAATAGTATTAAGGATTCCCAAGCTATATTAGACGGTAAACATATGCGTGTTAGGTGTGCTGCCCACATATGCAACCTGATTGTCGAAAGTGGTTTAAAGAAGTTAAATAAGGTTGTCTTGGGAATTAAAAATGCTGTTATGTTTGTCTGCTCCTCTGCCCATAGGTTAGATGTCTGGTTGTGATGGATGTTCCCACGAGGTGGAACTCGACATACCTAATGTTGGAGGCAGTGTTGAAGTTTAAGGCTACTTTTATTAGAATGGGGGAGGATGAAGAATTTTATAGAGCATATTTTGCGGAGCCAGATGAGGAGTTTGATGAGATGATAACCTGATTCCTCCTCCGCCAAATAAGAGAGGAAAGTGTGGACCTCCTTGTGATGAAGATTGGGACAATGCAAAGGAGTTTGTAGTGTTCTTCATGGTTTTTTATGAGGTGATAGTGAGAGTTAGTGCATCCACACACCCAACAATGCACTCCACCTACCATGATGTGATGGTCATTGATGCAGAGATCAATAAGATGATTTTGGATTTTGAAATGATACAAGGTGCTACTGCTGTGGAGAGGGTGATGAATGATATGGCTAGTGACATGTTGAAAAAACTTCAAAAGTACTTCAGATCAAAGGCTAATGTGAATCCCTTTATCCAACTAGGTTTGATTCTTGATCCAAGATTCAGGCTTGTTCACTTGATACATTTGTTTCACATTGATGGGAAAGAAGAGGAGGAGATTATGGAGGAGACAAAGAAGTTGAAGAAGTTCTTCATAGATTTATATGCTCAATATGTGCAGCCAGCTGAATTCAAGCAACTGTGAGTAAAGCTCATAATCTGAGGTCAACTACTAGCAGTGGGGCAGCCCCCACTGGTTTTAGATCCTCACTTATTGGCAAATGGAAGGAGATGGTGTCTTCGGCAAATGAGACAGGCCTTGTCCATGAAGTAGACAAATATTTGGATGATGATCTTGAGCCGGTATGTGAGAATGGTGAAAAGTATCCAATTTTGGATTGGTGGAGGGTAAATGGTGCAAAATATCCGGTGGTGGCAAGAATTGCTAGGGATGTGCTGGCTATACAAGTAAGCACAACTGCTTTGGAGAGTGCTTTTAGCACAGGTGGGAGAATCATAGACAATTTTCGGAGTTCAATGACTCCTAAGTCAGTAGAAGGATTGATCTGTCTTTAAAATTGGCTTGGGAGAAATGAAGTGGATGATAAGGATGATGATATTCCAAGCATTAAAGCTACTGAGATATATGAGTCTTGTGAAAAAGGTAAACTGATTATGTTTTCAGCGTGCATTTTGATTATGGCTTGCAATTTGATTATTTCTTTGCATTTTTATTTTGGCTTGCAAATGTGTATAAGTTTGAGACTTTTGTCAATTTACAGAGCACATAACTGAGTTGGAAAGTTCCACAAAAATGTCTTTTGGAGCCAGTGGAGTGAATGAAACTGTGGAGCTGAGTCACGATGATTTAAATGAAGATTCTGATGAAAGTGACGATGAAGAGGATGAAGATGAATGCTCTAGTTGATAATTTTTACTTTTCTGCTCATTTGGGACTGTAATGAACTACTTTTTTGCTTTTTTGGGACTGTAATGAATTGTATAACACTTCTGGGACCGTTTTGGACTTGAACTGCTTTAGCAAGTTTTTTTCTTTTTTTGAGTTATAGACTATACTTGAATTGAACATGGACTGTACTTTTTTTGAGCTATACTTGTTATAGATTGAATATTTTAGACTTCATGAGCTAGATAATTTATGCAGATTTGAAAACTTATGCAGATTTACTTATAAAAAAAAACTTGTGCAGAATTTTAGATGTAAAATTTCAGATTTTGAAATTGGCCCGAAATGTATATAAGGCCCAAAATTTCCAAATTTTTGGCTCAAAAATTAAAATCCCCAAATTTGATGCAGATTTGAAATTGGCCCGAAATGTGCCGAATTAGGCTGAACCGAACCAAATATTTTCAGTTCCGATCCATTCAGTTCTAATGACCCAATTGTGTTGATCCGAACCAAACCGATCCGATTATTGTTTCGGATTCGGGTCAAGCCCAAACCCGAATTGATCTGACCCGAGCCCAGCCCTGGCTGCTGCGTCAAAAACTGGCGACAAAGACGTTTGGCAAATTTGAGGAGAAACGAAAATTGGTTTGATAGACTCGGCATGCACAACTCACTACAAGAAAATTGCACCTAGACCACGGACCATTTCCGTCGTCTAAGTACTTAGACGACGGAAACTCCGTCGTCCAAGGTCCGTGCTCCAAGTGCTGTCGTCCAAGCACCTGGACGACGGAGATTTAGTGATCCGTCGTCCAAGTGAACTTGGACCCCGGACATTATCCGTGGCCCAGGTACCCACCTGGACGACGGAAACTCTAAGTCTCCGTCGTCCAGGTGAACACCTGGGCCACGGACATTGCTCGTTTGTCCGTGGCCCAGGTGTTCACCTGGACGACGGATTAATAATAATCCGTCGTCCAGGTGCATACATGGGCCACGGAGAAGCTAACAATCTCCGTCGTTCAGGTGTCCACCTGGACGACGGATAACTAAGTCTCCGTCGTCCAGGTGAACACCTGGACGACGGAGAACGGCAGGGTTTAGGGTTTAGGGTTCTGCACCTGGACGACGGAGAACATAATCTCCGTCGTCCAAGTGAATATTTAATTTTTTTTAAAAAATAAATTGAAATTAAATATTATTAATTTAATTTATTATTATTTTAATTTAAATAATAAAAATGCTAAAATTAAATAAATAAACTAAATTTTGAATATTAATTAATAACTTAATTATTAAATAATCAAAATAAATTAATTTGTACATACGAAAAAACCCATAAATTAAAAATTAAAATATTGTTCGGAATGCGGAAAGAAAAAAGATAATATACTACTAGCTAGCTAATACACTTGAGGAGCAAATGCGCCGCCGAGTCCTCCGCCTCCAGCCGGGTCATTGTCGTCGGGGTGTGGGTTCGGAGGAGGTTGACATACTTCTCGATTTTGTTGCATGAGGGCGATGAGTTGAGCTATTTGTGCTTGTTGTTCGTCAAGTCTTTGCCGCATTGACTCATTCTCCTTTCGTGCCAGTCGAGCCTCTTGAATGGCTGCTTCGATGGCCGCAGCCTGACTCCTTCTCCGCTGCCCCGAACCTCCCGTAGATGATGAGCCGGAGGTCGTCGACAAATCTCGTACCACCCTAAGCCCAAAGTGCCTAACCTCCTTGCCAGCTCTACGACCGTAGACCTCATCTGCGATTGCAATTTGGCTCTCTAAGGATAGAGGAGGCAGGTCTTCCGGCGGCACATCTGGGAACGCAAGCTGAGTGTTAGCCAACTCTTCATGCGCACGCTCTATCGCCCTTGCCTACAAAAGAATAATTAATTTATTATAATGAAATCATATTTAAATAATAATTACTATAATTAAAAGCACATAATTAATATATCACTTACGCCGCATTGACTCGCTTCATTATCGAGCCCTGGCGTCACGTACGCGCTTACGCTTGCATCAAGATAAGGGTGTTTGGAGCCCTTATCCTTGTGCTCCTTGGCTATTTGAATGAACTGCTTGGCGCCGGTAGTATGGTGTTTCTCCTTCTTCCCCCGGTTGGCTTTGTTGACACCGGAGAATTTCTGTTACACAACATAATTAAATCATTAAAAAATGAATAACTACAATTTAAATAATTCAATTATCTTAATTGAAATAAAATAAATAAATTAATACCTTAAATTGTTCATCGGCAAAGTGGTTACACAACCACTCCCACTCATCTTCTCTCTCCCCTTGCTGCTCTACCGGTGGAGGCACGGGACCGACATCTTTGAAGTACTTATGGAGCCTGTACTTCCAATATTTGTAGATGGAGTTGGCGGTTTGATTGATATGCCTCAACATAGCCGGTGTCGGATCCACGTCAAATTGTTCCTATAAAAAATAGATAGAAAATTATAATCGTATATATTATGAAATTTTAGGCCGAGATTAACAATATTATATAATAACTAAATTGAACGTATTACGTACCGAAAGATTTTTGAAGACTTTCGCCTTCTCATGATCCGGCGCCTCCTTCCAAGTAGGGGCAGTGATACGAACCCGGTTACGGATGATTGACCATATCCTATGCGCCGAGAGACTTGCTAGCTGAGCTGTGGGAGGGCCACCGGTGAATTCGTCGTACGGCAAGTCGATCTTTTTACCGGTCGCCTTGCAAATACGCTCCGCTTTGCCCCCTTTAACGAGACCCCGAGTCATTTTCGGTTCCGGGTCAGTGGGGGTCCTCCTTTGCCTACGGCGGGCGCTGTATATGATTGATTCGGCGGTCGAGGACGCCTGAGTACTTCCCGTTGAATGGGTACCGGGCGTCGGAGATTGGAAGGGGTCGACGTCATCACCGCTCGAGATGAATGGGGGAGCGGGAATTTCCCTAGAGGGCGCTACGGACGGACCAGATGATCCATCCAGATTGAGAGCGTCGTTGCCCTCCGGTGGTAATTCTCAACCGACTTGGTCCGCCAAGCGGCGGAGCATGGCATCTTCTGCCTCTTGTTGGGCTTTCTTCTTGCCGGATGTCGTCTTTGGCGGAGCCATTTAAACCTAAGAGTACGGGGTTAAAATACCTACTTACCATAATAATTACAACTTAAATATTTACACTAATTAATTAAGTACGTTTAAGATTTAAATAGAGTACACTAGCTTGGCATTTTCGGTCGTTCAATGGACGTGCAACCGCGCGATAAAGTGTAAATTTTCAATTAATCAGCCTTGGTTAAATCGAAAAACATAGCCAGTTAGGGATAGAGATAACGCGAGAGACATGACTAATTTCGACAAAAGTCTTTCTTAGTCCAAATCCTGTCACCAGTCATAACCCGTTTCTAGACACCATGTCCGACATTCGGCTAATTTTTCGAAAATTTACACTCCCTCAAGTCCTTTGCAAACTCCGCCCTCAACCTCGTGTCCATAACTTCACTTAGGTTATGGTGTGCGGTGATGAAATCCACACATCACGAGGGGTTAAGGAGATAAGCAAGGAAAAGAGGCGCCATCTATTCCAAATAGTGCGACTTAATTACACCAAGCCTATGTACTAAATTTAAATCGAACACGTACTACTAATTAATTTACTAAAAAATACACGTAATTACATGCAATAATTTATTTTCCATTTAGCATGCAATAATTAACCATTTAATTAATTAATAACAATAATTATTTAATTAATTAATTAATAACAATAATTAATTATTTATTTAATTAATAACAACAAATTTACAATTATTCATTTAATTAGTATTAAATAACAATAATTATGATTTAATTAATTAATAACAACAATTAATCATTTATTAAATATTTAAAACTAATTACTAAATTAATTTCTACTAAGTAATTATATTTAGAATTTAATTAATTAATAAAATGAAAATTATTTAAATAAGGGAAAAATAGAAATTTACCGAATCGGAGTTTTCGGGAATTTCGCCGGAGTTGTGTCGTCGGAGAGGAGGAATCGAACCACGCCGGAGTTGTATCGTCGGAGCGTCGTCGCCGGAGGAGAATATCGCTGGAATGAGATTGAGAGAGAGAGGAGAGGAGAGATGGAGAGAATTGTAAGGGATGAGGAAAAGAAGATGAGCCGTACTCTATTTATAGAGTTTCACTTAGACGACGGAGCACTATTCTCCGTCGTCTAAGTGCACCTGGACGACAACAACAGTGTTCTCCGTCGTCCAGGTGGCGGTTTCAAAATTTTGAAGCGGCGCGTAATTAAGGGGCGGGACGTTTTGAACCGCCATGGAATTGGACTTAGACGACGGAGAATGAATTCTCCGTCGTCTAAGTGAAAATTCAAGCGGTGCCAAAAACGGAAGCGGTAAATTGAACCGCCATAATTTTGGACTTGGACGACGGAGATGGTAAGTTTCCGTCGTCCAAGTGAAGATTACATGAAAAAATTAAACAAAAAAAAATTTGAACCGCCATGATTTTTGAACCTGGACGACGGAGATGGTCATTCTCCGTCGTTCAGGTGAACACCTGGACGACGGAAAATGACCATATCCGTCGTCCAGGTTCATATTACGTAAAAAAAAATTTAAAAATAATTCGCTAGGAATTTAGCGATCTGTCATTCGAGTGAAATAGTCGTACAATATCGATGAACGCATCGTATATATGAACAGTCAAATTTGAACCGCCGATTAATTTTACGTATTGAAACATGTTAAGTATCGACTAATCTTTACGACTTCAGTGTTCATGAGTAGACGCTCATTTGCAGCTGAGTATTAACGAAATTGAATTTGGACAAAACAACCGTTGGATATGTTCGTCGTAACATAATATATAATTGTCTTCAAAGGACCATAAAATAATAAGTTCGGGAAGAGTTTGATCGGCACAGTCAACCGCAAAACCGATAATTTCACAAACCGGAAACGTGGATACAAGGCATTTCGCAACTCCGATTTTCGAACCGTCGAAGCTCACACACCAAGAATTGTTTACTCTAAAGTCTTGATGAAAAGAAAATGCAGTGGAAGAAGGTCTAGATGGTCGTTGTCTTAGAAAAAATTACGATATCTGCACCTGGACGACGGATTTGAGCGTTTCCGTCGTCCAGGTTTATACCTGGACGACGGATATGAAGTTACCCGTCGTCCAGGTTAGAACCTGGATGACGGAGAATGACGTTCTCCGTCGTCCAGGTGTATAGACCCGGAATTCAAGGGTTAGGGTCTTACTATTTAGGGTTTAGGGTTTGTGAACTTGGACGACAGAGAATGACCATTCTGGTCATTCTCCGTCGTCCTAGTGTGCACCTGGACGACGGATAATGACCATTATCCGTCGTCCAGGTGCATAGACCCCGATTTCAGGGGTTAGGGCCTTAGGGATTACGGTTTAGGTCGTCCCCGGTCATTTGTGTACGTGTCCGTTCAATTATCAATCGATCCGATCGAATTGCTACATTTAGGCCGGCTAGGGTCAAGGATTTAGCTAGGGTATGTTTTATATGAGATTGAGATTTGGCGCCAATATTTATTAATTTCTCTGTTGGCCAGGATATATAATTCAGATTAATTTCTTACCGTAAACCGGCATCGATCATATATATATATATATATTACAATAATTACAGTAATTAATTACCAATTAATCTCCCTCGTCGTATGACCGTACTCTTCGTCATAATCATCATCGTCCTCATCCCCGTTAGTCGACGGCTCATCCTCGTCATCGTACTCAACATCGTCCGACGAATAACCTGAGTCCTCGTCCGCGTCCTCTTCCTGCTCGTCTTCTTCATCTACCTCATCGATAATCTCATCTTCAGTTAGATCTGTACAACAATCAGGCATGGGTAACCGTTCACCATCTTGAACCAGGTCCATTATATCCTCGGTGAGAGATATGGTTCACTATTTTCCACCCTTCACCGGCTTTCGGATCGTCGAGATAGAACACCTGCCGAACTAAGGTGGCCAGAGCGAAAGGCTCATCCTCATACCAGTGCGAGTTTGTATCGACTGATAATAGTCCCAGGTCTTCCTTTGTACGCTTGAACCATCTGCACTTGAATAGGAAAACGTTGACATCATTCCCGTAACATAGCTGAACCACGTATACAATAGCCCCGTAATATAGATCATTGTCTTTCCCAACGGCTACCCCACTGTTTTGTGTTCTTCTTCCTTCGTCTCGGGCCAATGAATGGAACTTTACACCGTTCACAAAACATCCGGGATAAATATAGTGTTTAACCGGCTTCCCTGCTAGCAAGTGCTTTGGCCATGACCACCACCCTCCATGGTTATCAGATTTTTGCAGATCAATCATCTGCGAAAAAGGGCAAATTAATATAAGGGTTTACTTTCTACAAACATGAGCGATATGTATTTAAATAATCTCATCCGAGTCGTACGTACGTACCCATTGGAAGAAATAATCAGGAAACTTCTTCTTAACCATTTTCTCAATCCACGCCGAACTCTTGTTTTAATTTAACGCCTGAAGCCTCTCCCTGTATGACATCATGTACGGCTCAACTTCATCACAGTCTCGCAACACTACCCAATATGCCTCAATAAGTTCTTCCCGTGTTAACGATTCCTTTAATACTCCTCTAAACGGTCGGACGACATTGGTGACGACAGAAAGATTGATGCGGGCACTGCGATCGGAGGCAGTGAGAGGGGGTTGATCTTTGAGGTACTTGTTGCAGTAAGTAACACACTCATGCATTATGTATGTCTCTGCTATGGAGCCATCCGGGGCCGACCTGTTTTTGACGAATGACTTATACTGTCCAATCTGTCTACAAAATCAAACGTACACATTACATAAGTACATATAGCTAGCTAGTATATATATAATCTCCAGTGGAACAAATAAATTAATTAGTTGTACGTACATTTCTTGAGGATACATCCAAGTGTACTGGACCGGACCAGAAATGAGCACCTGCTCGGGCAGGTGAATCATTAGGTGAATCATGATGTCAAAGAAAACAGGGGGGAAAATCCTCTCTAGTTTGCAAATGATGTACACAATTTGTTGTTGCAATTCCACCACATCTGACTTCTTTAATTCTCTGGCGCATAACCTCTGCCACCACCTGCACAATGCCACTATTGGTTCTACGACGTCCCGAGGCAAGTATGGTCGAATTACCACTGGAATCAGACGTTGCAGCATAACGTGATAGTCATGTGTCTTTAGACCAACAAACTTGTGTTGCACCTCGTCCACTGCTCCAGTTATAGTAGCTGCATACGTAGCCGGATAACGAACGCCCTTAAACCAGTGAAATACAGAACGTCTAAGCGTCGGCTTCACTGTGTAAGGTGCATCTGGCATCTTGTTGTACACTTCTTTCCTATCCCTCCTCAACCACAAGGGACGACGTAGATTCATTGATTCCAAATCTTTGCGCGCTTTGGGAGTATCTTTAGTCTTGAACTTAATACCGAGAATTGTTCCCACCACGCTGTCGCACACATTCTTTTCTATGTGCATCGCATCCAAGTTGTTCCTCAGCTTCAACTTCGACCAGTAAGGGAGTTCAAAGAATATACTCTTGTGATCTCAATAGCTCAGATCATGTGGAGGAATTGGATTGCATTTCTTTACATCCGCGTCATTGCTCAACACACCAAAGTCGAAATAGCTCAACCTCTCTAAAATCTCTTCGCCCGACAAACTAAGGGGTTTAGGATTATTCTCTACCATACCGTCGAAATGAGCTTCATCCTGTCGCCACGGATGGTCGTGAGGAAGCCATCTACGGTGACCCAAGTAACACACCTTCCCCGCGTGCCAACTAGAGTTCACGTCGTCCAAACATATAGGATATCCATTATATCCTTTTGTCCTGCAGGCTGCCAACATCCCATAAGCTGAAAAATCGCTGATCGTCCACATTACGGCAGCCCTCATCGTGAACATCGTGTCAGTAAATTTGTCATAAGTTGGGACTCCATTTTCCCACAACAGTTTCAGCTCGTCGATCAAAGGTCTGAGGTAAACATCTAAGCACTTCGATGGAGATTTAGGACCTGGAATTAATACGGTAAGGAAATTAAATTCCTTGTTCATGCACATCCACGGAGGCAAGTTGTACGGCATCAGAATAACTGGCCAAGTGCTGACGGCGGAGCTATTACTTCCCCAAGGATTGAATCCGTCTGTAGATAGACCGAGTCTAACATTTCTAACCTCTGAAGCAAAGTCTCCAAATTCTCTGTCGAAATGTTTGAAACCCTCCCCATCCGCGGCGTGTCGCAGGATATCGTCATCTATTCGCTTTTCTGCGTACCATCGCATCGCCTCTGCTGTGTGTGGAGACATGTACAGGCGCTGCAATCTGGGAATCAAGGGAAAATATCGAACAACTTTCACAGGAATTCTCTTTTTCGAACTCTTCCTATTCAACTGGAATCTGCACTCTTTATACTCTTTGTAAAATAGTCCAACTCTTTATACTCTTTATAAAATAGCACACAATCATTCGGACATGCGTCAATTATCCTGTACTTTAGGCCGAGGCTGCTCAGGATATTTCTAACCTTATAATGAGATTTAGGAAGATTGTGATCATCAAGAAGCAACTTACATATTTGCTCCTGAATTTCGTCAAAAGCACTCACTGACATTTTGTGCTTCACTTTTATCTTCATTTGCTCCATCACATATTGCAACACATTCTCTCGACATCCAGGGAACACCGGGGTCTGCGCTTCAAGTAGTATCCGGTTGTACTTTTCCATCTCACTGGTGTCAGTGGCCAAGCTAGCTGCGGGGAATGTGTCATCATGCTCATAAGTGGTACTGTAACCTCCGTCTTGGTGTTGGTGTCCACCATGACTACATCCCGGAAACGCATCATGGACCAAATCTGCAGTTTGGTTGCAAGCTGGGGGTCCGGCACCACTGCCGCTGGATGAGGCACCATGGTAACTGTACCCTGAGCTGAAGTCTGCTGCGCTGAACTCTACTGCTTCACCATGCTCGCTCCATGTAGTGTAACTCCACATCATACCATTTTCGTACAGGTGTTGCACCATAACGTTAACCTCCACATACTGACAATTAAGACATTTTTGACACGGACACCTGAAACGTTTCTTTCCCTGACCATGTTCTATCGCAAAATTCACAAATTCGCTAATTTCATCCATATACCGGACATCACATCTATTCTTCAACTTCATCCAACTCTTGTCCATACTGCTACAAAATATTATAATTAATTAATTATTACATATATATATATTTGTCAATTAATTTACGCTTAATTATACGTACGTACTCGATCTACATCGATCCATCAATTACGTACGTACGTAATTTAATCGATCTGTACACACACACACATATATATATATATATAGCTAACATCAGCTAACATCCTTGCATGTATATATGTACGTACGTTTTCACTAAATATATATTAATTAATTAATTAAGTAAATTTTAACTGCGTACGTATACGTACGTACCTGCTGGCTTTCTCGATATCTGTACGTTAATTAAGCTAACTAGCTAGTCAGCGGAGATCCCTTATCGATCCTGATTCTTCTCGGCCTACCTAGCTCGCTTCTAACTAGCTAGCTCCCTAGCTTCTCCTTCTCCCTTCTCCTTCAATTCTTCTTCAAATGGAATGAATAGATCGAGGCCAGGAATGAATTCGATCAGCTTATATAATGCTTCACTTAGACGACGGAGGTGTCGGTACGTCGTCTAAGTGGAAACACGTTTCGTGTACTCGGACGACGGCGTGTCGGTCCGTTGTCCAGGTAATCACCTGGACGACGGAGAATACCATCTCCGTCGTCCAGGTGATTACCTGGACAACGGAGAAGACTCCGAGGTCCAGATTATACCCTGGACGACGGAAAATACAATCTCCGTCGTCCAGGTGTCACTTGGACGACGGAGATTTTATTCTCCGTCGTCCAGGTGTCACTTGGACCACGGAACAATTATGTTTCCGTGGTCTAAGTGATGTTTTCTTGTAGTGACTTCTATGATATCGCATGGCTTGAAAGAAATATTCAAACTGAAGGCTTAAGCAAGTTGGAAGCATTCCAGCCATTCCTAGAGAGGGCTAGAGATTACAGAAGAAATTTTGGCCAGCAATGATAATGCCGGCCACAGCATAAAGGCTCCCTTGTCTGCACTTTTGCCTGTTGCTTTTTCCCATTTCCGCTCCTGCCTTTCACTAAAGTCATACATTACGAGAACAGTGTTAGAATATATATGCATTAAAGTTAAGCACTAGAATTCCATTTTGAACAGCTCATTCTAGTATGTACATGATGATCTCAATACTCGGAGAAACCGTAAAGTTTTAGTAGTATACTGATAACTTAGTACCATGTAATCTAAATATCTCCAATTTGTGTTCATCGTGAGCTTTCGATAGTGTCTGCAATCAATGTTTCAATGCATGCCTGGTTGAGAATAACTGCTTCAGATTAATCAAACCTCCGTGACAGGTACGGCAAGTAAACCATGCTGCATTGCTGCTTCATGAGATTTGGTTTTACACTTTTAACTCATAAGACGGTTAGCTAAGTTTGAAATGATTAATAGACAATGTCAACTTAGCTACCTGGCTTAGTGATCTCACTGATATGACCTGTTCAAACTAAACACACCATTCCCTACCAGGGCCCAAAACACACAATACAGGACAAAGCAAAGCGTCTACCATTTTCTAATCCATATAAACCATATGCTACTAGATGATGATTGAACCAAAGCAAAAGGAATACCAGCACAAAATACTACTAGTAAAGCATTAATGTTGAAAGACAAGAAAAGAGAGAAAATGCAGTCACCTTGCCTGCAAGAGATCACAGAAGTATGCCTCAGCGGCTGCTGCTCCTCCCCCTTATTCAAGTCCCCAGTGTCCCATGACACTGCGCCCAAGTCTGGAAGTACTTCTGCGGCTTGCCGCCGTGACTTTGCAGCCAAAACTTCATCCACTATCTTCCCAAATACCCAGTTCACCAACCATGAGTCTATACCATCACTGCAAAGTTCTTTTACTGACTTCACCGAGGCTTATCCGAGATACTATGAAACTGCCAAAGTGGACGAGATAAGAGCACATGATTACTATCATCTCTCACAATCAAATCACACCTGCCTTGATTACATAGGCATCGGTCTCTTCTCCTCATCCCAACTGCACAAACAGGAATCATCAACGCAAACAGTGTCGTCCACTTCTCAACTGCCAACGCCTCCAAAAAGTTCAGATTTCCCTTTGTTTAGCATATCCTACAAGATTGGGAATCTGAAGACAAAGCTTCTTCATGGTGGCCATGAATCCGAGCTGGAATCTGCAATGAGAAGAAGAATCATGAGTTTCCTTAATATTTCAGAAGATGATTACAGCATGGTTTTCACCGCAAACAGAACGTCAGCTTTTAAGCTTGTAGCAGAGTCTTACCCGTTCAAAACTAGTAGAAAGCTTCTGTCAGTTTACGACTACGAGAGTGAGGCAGTGGAATCGATGATTAATGGCTCAGAAGAGAGAGGAGCACAGGTCATGTCAGCAGAGTTTTCATGGCCAAGGCTGAGGATTCAGTCAGAAAAAATGAGGAAGATGATAGGCAGCAAGAAGAAGAATAAAAAGAAAAGAGGGCTTTTTGTCTTCCCGGTACATTCTAGAGTGACAGGTTCCAGATATCCTTATATCTGGATGACCATAGCACAGGAGAATGGGTGGCATGTCTTGGTTGATGCGTGTGCCCTGGGACCAAAGGATATGGATAGCTTCGGCCTTTCTCTCTTTCAACCAGATTTTCTCATTTCTTCTTTCTACAAGGTTTATGGGCAAAACCCATCTGGCTTTGCATGCCTCTTTGTCAAGAAATCTGCAATTTCAGTTCTGGAGGAATCTACAGGTACGGGGATTGTAAACCTTGTCCCAGAAAAGGAATTGATTCAGTTAGGCGGTGAGTCCTCTGACACAGAAGTTGAAGAGATATCCAGAGTTCGTTTACAACGAGATTTATTGAACATATCACGTTCTTTCTCTGGTCTAATTTCAAATCATATTCATCAGACAACACCAGTGAAAAGATTAGAACAGGGAGAACTCTCTGATGGTGCAGACGAAGTGGAAATTTCGGGGGAATCTGTGAGGCATGCCGAAAGCAGCAGAAATGGGAGTCAAGAGGTTCAATGCAGGAGCTTGGATCAAGTGGATTCATTGGGGCTGGTACTGATCACTAACAGGGCAAGGTACCTGATCAATTGGCTGGTGAGTTCTTTGAGGAAGCTTAAACATCCTAACTCAGAGGGAGTTCCTTTGGTCAGAATCTACGGACCAAAGATCAAATATGACAGGGGGCCAGCTCTATCATTCAATGTATTTGATTGGAAGGGAGAAAAGGTTGAGCCTGTTCTTGTACAGAAGCTTGCCGATAGGAACAACATTTCTCTTAGCTATGGATTCTTGCACCATATCTGGTTCTCAGATAAGTATGCAGAAGAGAGAGGGAGAGTCCTAGAGAGAAGAGAAAGTGGAGCAAAGGGAATGGCCGCAAACAAGTCGAAGGAAAGAGCTGGTCCAGGAATAAGCGTGGTTACAGCTGCACTCGGTTTCCTGTCCAATTTTGAAGACATATACAGGCTATGGGCTTTCGTTGCACAGTTCCTAGATGCAGACTTTGTGGAGAAGGGGAGATGGAGATACACAGCTCTTAATCGGAAAACCATTCAAGTTTAAACTATATATGTTTACTATAATGATATCTCTGTCAGGCATTTCATCAAACACCTTCCGAGCACAACCATATTCTCTATAGTGGAGAGGGAATCTCTTCGGCAAAAACAACTCAATATTAATACTTGAGACGACGTCGTAATACAGATTCTAAAAACCCCAATAGAACAAATGACCCGGCCCGGATTCACAAAATGTACTGCCCTTTAATTAGAGTTCACGAGGCAGAGCAAAACCCTTCCTTCCCCAAACAATCGGTCTCACAATCAGAATCATGCCGAACAACATGTCGAAAATGCTGGGGGAGCTACACTTGCTCTTTTGGGAACTAAAGTCGGTGACTTGGTGCAAAGCCCAAATGCAGGTTTCACCCTTATCATACTTTATAAATCGGATTTGATTATGCATGTTCTAGATTGGTTCTGCCCTCTGTATTATTGCATCTTGATACTATGTTTTGGCTAGTCCCCAGAGATATTAAAACGAAATTCGGTATGAATTTATTCGTGAAATTCTGTAGTCATCAATTATTTGATGTCAATTAGATTCTATTCTCATGTCTATTATGTTTTTGTTAGATTGGTCAGAGTTGCCTAAGCATCTATTGGATTCAGTTTTGGGGAGACTACAAGTACTGGCAGATTATCTGCATTTCAGTCTTGTTTGTAAGTCATGGCATTGCGTAGCAAAGGACAATAAACACAACCGAGCTAAAATGCCATCATGTCATCCTCCTCCAATGCCCTTGATCAACGGTGACAAAGAAGATGATCCGTGGAAGGTCTACACCATCATGGATGATAAGCTTCTGAATTTGGAATTAGAATTGCCGAATACTCGATTTTGTGGGTCTTCAAAAGGATGGTTGATATATGTAGATAGTAATTTTGCAGTAACTCCACTAAATCCTTTTTCCAAGGTTAGAGGAAGGAGAGAGGTAGAAAATTCAACCATTCATCTTTCTCCTCTGCCACTCTCTAAGAGCTTGGAAATTTTGTTGAGAGACATTGAATCCTGGTTTGTTCAGAAACATGAGTATTATGTTGATAGGGCTTCATTTTCAGCGGATCCGGTATTGAATGCACAAGACTATATAGTTGTGGTTATAACTGAGCCCTTCAATCAGTTGGCTTTTATTAGACTTGGCAAGGACTCAACGTGGGCTTTCATTGACGAATGTAAACGAGGTCATGGATTTAACGAAGTTGTTTTCTCTTCGAGGTATGTATTATGGTGTTCGATGGTACCGTTCTGAACTCTATTCTTTTGAGTTTACTACTCAATACAAGCCCAGACTAAAAAAGCTTCGTGCGTGTCTGAATTCGATATATGCCTCAAAGAGATATCTAGTGCATTTGAATGAACGAGAATTGTTGTTGGTTGAAAGGTTTGACAGCCATGAGACTGATATACAAAAAACATCCAAATTTGTGGTTTATGAATTAGATTTTTACTTTAGGTGATGTTGCTCTCTTTCTGGGTGATAACTCTTCATTTGCTGTATCGGCTTCAAGTTTTGGAAGATGTTGACCAAATTGCATATACTTTACTCATGATTGTATTCATGAAGATCTAGTCAAGCCTCCTGTACCTTTGGACGATTTCGGTGTGTACAATATCCAAGATAGAAGCTTCTTATCGATTGACAACACGTATGTTTTGGATCTGATGAAGAGGAGTAAACAACTGCGAATCTGGATATTGCCAACATTTCAGCTGTAAAATTACATTTTCATCTATGAAGTTAAAGAGCTTTGTGTGTTGGATTAGTGCATATGCAAACTTGATTAATCGATTGTCTTCATCTTAGTGCAAACTTCTTTTACGCGATTCAAAGGCAGGGGCATGGAATAATTGTACTGTATGTTTATATGTATATGATGATCTCAATACTCTGGAAAATTTGTAAATTTTGGTCCTAGAGAGAAGAGAAAGTAGAGCAAAGGGAATGGCTGCAAACAAGTGGAAGGAAAAATATTGTCCAGGAATAAGCGTGGTCACAGTTCCTGGATGCAAATTTTGTAGAGAAGGAGAGATGGAGATACACAGCTCTCTGTAATCAGAAAACCATCGAAGTTTAAACTTTATTTGTTTACTATGTTGAATCCCTACACTAACTAAACATTATTGCTGACGAGCTTTTTACAATTGGAATTTAAAATCAGGAGACAGCAGATGTACCCAACTTTCATAATAAGCAGTTAAAACTTAAAAGTATTGCGATTTAGTCTTATATTATGTACCCTATTGATAATTCTCACATAAATTTGTGTTTATCTTGTGTTGGTTGATCTTAGTTGGAATGATCGAATTCCAAAATATCACAATCATGAAACAAAACTAGAGAAAACTAGATTAATGTTGTAACGAGAAATATTTGTTGCAAGGAAAGAATGATAAACCCCCAATTTGAATTATGAGACTGCAATTTCAGAGTGGTACCTCATCCTAAAATGGAAAAATAAAAAATTATACTTGCCTCATTGAGAATGGATGCAGAAAATCCCTTCAAGATTGGCTTGTATTGGCGAGGATGTCTAACACTACAAGTATATCATCATTTTGAGGAAGGCTAGTATCTCCAACTAAAAATTCATGAGCTTTACCGTCCAGCTCTATGACACTGGAGCCGGGAGTTCTGTATGCCTTTTTTCTTTATCAACTTCCTTATCTTTGTCACGTCAGCCCATCTTTTATTAGCAGCAAAAATGTTTGATAGAAGCACATAAACCCCACTATCCTGCCACTCAAATTGCAGGAGGCTGTCTAATATTTCAGGAGAAAGCTCGGCATCACCTTTGGCCTTGTAAGCACTTAGAAGAGCTCCCAATATCAGGACATCAGGTTGTACAGGCATGGCGGTTATCAATTTCTGAGCTTCATCCAGGAGTCCTGCCCTGCAGAGCAGATCAACCATGCATCCGTAGTGTTCTAATCTCGGAGAAAGACTATGAGGTGGACTTATCATCTGACTAAAATATTTACGGCCTTCATCAACCAAACCAGAATGGCAGCAAGCTGTCAAGACAGCTAGAAAAGTAACCAAATTTGGCCTGGTACCAGACCGAGTCATTTCTCCAAATTTTATGAGTGCCTCGTGCCCATGTCCGTGCATTGCTAAACCACCTATCAAAGCATTCCATGTAGAGACATTCCCACAAGACAATTCACTGAAGGTCTTTATTGCCATGGTTATATTACCACACTTGGCATACATGTCAATCAGCGCAGTTCCGATATGGACATCCCATTTGATTCCCTTACGATCAATATATTCATGGACCCATCTACCATAATCAAGGGCCCCAAGACTGGCACAAGCTGAAAGCACACCGGAAAGAATAACCTTATCAGGCTCTATGCCCGGAGTTTGCATTTCAGAAAACAAATCCAGCGACTCCCTCGGGCGTTTACATTGCACGTATCCACTTATCAAGCTAGTCCAACACACAATGTCTCTTTCAGGAAGCTCATCTAAAACACGCTTTGCATCACTCAGGCTCTCACATTTAACATAAATCCGCCCCCAACGAATGCTTCAAAATCAATCCATGAACACCCTTCCCAGCTCTCAAATATCCCATCCTCCCACAAGCCACAACTACACTAACGAAAGTCGCTACATTGGGCTTCACATCCATCCCCATAAACAAAAACACAGCCTCACCAAACAACCCCGCCTTCACATGCCCAGATATCAAACCAGTCCAAGACACCCCATCTCTCTCAGGCATTTCATCAAACACCTTCCGAGCAGAACCACATTCACCACAAACACTACAGAAATGCACAAGCGAGTTCTGAACATACACATCCCACTGAAAACCCATCTTCACAACCACACCATGAATCTGTCTACCCTCTTCTTTCCCGGAAAACTTAACACACGACTTCAAAACCGCCGGAATGGTAAACATTATCTGGCAAAAACACATCTCTAACTACCCTTATATAAACCAAAACCGCCTCACCGGACTTTTCACAATCAGCATAGCTAGAGATCAACGAATTAAACGGAAATGTGTTCACACGGCAATCAACTTGCTTCAAAAACACAAGCATAATCGACATGAGTACTAGACTTCCCCAAGAACTTGACAACATTGGTGGCAACTAAGTCATTACAAGCCAGGCCTGAAGTTACAGTCTTTGCATGGATTTGCTTAAAACAACTCAAGCTTTTGCAGCTACTGACAAAATCCAAGAGTACCCATTTGAGAGAATGCATAGTACTGCTCATCTAAACTAGAAAGCATCCCTTTTGAGCCACATTAGTAAATATCCACAGAGGAAAGAATACCTTTTGTGGCACAATTTGATATAGAAAACTCAACCTTTTCATCATAAACGTGCTCTCAATTGGACATAGAGACAAAGCAGACATGCTGTGACAGTGAGTGAATCACTGAGCTCATAACTAGGTGGAAAGCTGAGATCTTGAGAGTATCTTTGAAACTGGATTGAAATGGTGTAATGGGGAGAGTAACATTCAGAACAACGTGAACCGAAGACTCTGAGGGAAGGTATCATTTATAACTTATAAGACGTGCCATGTCTGTTGTTGGGTCTCTTATTCTACGAGTAGAAGTTGTGTGAGAACCTATTTTCTTATTTGATCAAGTTTAATCTTTATCTTTTCCCAGATACTCGCTAGGGTGTCATAGTCATTCTCCCATTTTCCTAGTCAATGCGACAATACCAAATAAAAGACCAAACCAAAAGGGTTTCAACAGAAGCCAAAGACAAATCTATGTGCATTATTGTGTCTTGGTTTCATGAATAAGCGGACAGATTTGATATCCGGAGAATAGGCTTTTCGTTATGTTGACAATTTTTATGCGCAAGGCTGGTCAGTGATCAGGTCATAGTGATTTGCGTTTGAGCTAACATGTAGAGAGGGATTATGCCAAATTAAGCATAAAGACTTTGTACCGTAAAAGAAGAAGAACTGAAGAAGGAAATACAGATGAAATGGCCTTGGATTAGTACTAATAAAATCAGTAGCTATGCATCATTACAAAAGGGCCTAACATCTAAAACCCTACCACTTAAACTTTAGCTCATTGGAGCCTAATTCTCTAAGCTTTGAAGTTTGAACATACGTGAATTTCCAGATCAACAAAACAGACAATTCTGTGCAGTGTTACAAAAAAGCTTTATAACCCTCCAATTAAGGCTTTGAGTACTGAGCTTCTGAATCTCCACACAAACCACCCAAGAACTGAAGCTCCTTCCTACCCAAACTACCCATACCAAAGTCCCTCAACAACTGTGTATGACTCGTACTACTCACAGGAGCAGCTCTAGTAGCACTAGTGTCACTACTAGAAACCACATTGCTATTACAAGCTCCCAAACTTGTCGAACAGCTCCCTCCGCCACCGCCACCGCCACAACTCGAAATCGACCCAGAAGAGCCGCCCTGCACATCACAGCCTCCTTGCACAGCCGCGGTGTCAAAATTCGGTATGGGCTTTCCTTGCAGATTGAAAATGGTGTCCATACCAGGAATAGCCCAACCCGAATTTGGGAACATCAAGAACGGCCCCGCCGGAACATTCGGCCCAACTTGCCACATCGGCACCATCGCCGCCGCACCACCATCGCCTCCTCCGCCAAAGCTCATCGTAGCAATTGGCGCCAGCCCACTTGAAACCGAGCTCAAATCCTCGACATCAACAAATTCACTGTTTCTGGGTAGCTTCATCCTTTTCCTGGGGAACTCAGACACCTCTCCGTTGGGTTTAGCCACAGAGCTCGTCGGAATCTTGAACGCGCCGCCGACGGAGACGGCGATAGCGGGGACAGTTCCGGTGCCGGTGGCCGCCATTATCGCCGGCTCGGCGTGCTCGAGAAGCCACCGAATAGTCTCGCCGTCGGTCTTGTGACCCAGTTCTCGAGTCAGCTGGAAAATCCGGGCGGCGCAGGTGGTCGGCAACCGTATGCGGCGGCCGCGGCCCTCTACTTTCGTGTGGCGGTCCTTCGTCGACGACCTCCTCTTCACCGGCACGAGTGGCTTCGCCGGAATAAGACCCATGGAGAGAGACCCTTCTTGTTTTACGATCTCTTCTTCTTCTTTCATCGTCGGAATTAGAGACATGGAGAGTGACCCTTGTTCTACTTCGTCTTCTTCAAGGCTCGGGGTTTGATTTGATTCCATTAAGAGAGGAGTTCAAGAGAGACCAAGGCTTCGGACACTACCATAAAAAATTTGAAGACTTTTTAAGAGATGGAAATCTGGGCAAGGGAAAAGGTTGAAACTTTGGTCATGATTAGAGTGAGGGGAAAATAGAAATGTAGAGAGACTGAGTGAGAGAGAGGGAGAGGTGAACAAACCCTAGAGAGAGAAAGCAGAGGAGGCAAGACCCGCTTACCCTCTCGAGGTGCGATTGACGGTTAGGGGGAGGCTAGCCGCGTCATGTGCCCTTGCGATGGTGCCACGTTATGGTGGTGGTTTTGAAATGTTTGGATGATGATTGCCTACGGCGTAGTACGGCCATGACATATTTTCGTAAAAATGTTGGACTTTGAATTTCGGGCTATTTGGGTTGTTTCGTATATTCTTGGGTTTGGTCCGAAGGCCTTTTCTTATGATAACTTCATTTTCCATTAGTGGATATAAAATTTCTATAATTCGCAACAAATATTCTTCTCTTTTTTTACGAAAAAAAATATCAATAAACGATATTTTCGTTCTGAATAGTACTAATTTGACTTGAAAAGTAACCCCACTTCACTAAAAGTAGACGAAACTAATCAAAGTAAATAATATTTTTTAAAAGGCTAAGCACAATTGTTGTCGAACTTACTTGCATTTTGAAAAGATAAACGACCCACATATGAGAGACAGAGATAAACATACCCCTAAGAATGTAATTGCAGTATGTATGTTATCTCTATGTAAATCGTCATCCAAAAAAGATGCAAATAAGCTAGCACCCTACAGGTGCCTATATAATCTTCTCTTTGCCCATATCAGATGGGCTAGGAGTCTTCACTGGGTAAGTCAACCTCAAAGGTTTTGCACTATCAGTCTTCTTATTCCTTGCAGTCTTTGTTCCACTGCCTTGCATCACTCCAACCTTCGGCTTGTTCTTGGAACCAAACGGACGTCCAAGCTTCTTCTTCCTCTGGATAACCACATCAGCCGGTGTTTCCACCACATCGATAGAACTAGGGAGAAGCCTATCCGAGAAAGAGGGCACCTTGAGTCTCTTTGGTTCACCAAAAATAATATTCGTTATTGGTGCGCTAAGCTTGAATTTATTGGGAGAGATCTTCGCCCCCGCCACACGATTGCGTTTGACCCTTGAAATTTGCACTGCCTCCGACTCAGTTATTTCCATTCCACTCGCATCAGGACGACGCACAATCAGAGGACCGGCTCTGTTTTGTTTGAACACCTCTTTTGTGTAGTGTGAAGCAACACGCTCCTACCAGAAGAGATGAGCTTGCGCCCCAAAACGAAAATCTTCATCTCGAACTCCCAGCCCTAGCGCCTCACGAAAGCCAAACCCTAGTTGAACTTTCTTGCCAAACACCAATGGCATGACCTCCGTACCATTCTCTGACACTACTTGTGTTGCTGCCTCAGAGACCCTGCCAGAGGCCGACACCGTCACCTCCAACGACGCATTAGATGTAATCATATTGACATGTCCTCTCTTTTGAGCACACATCACTAAACTATATTTTGATGGGTATTTTGGTGTTGTTTTAATGTTATTTATTGAAGACAATGTAATTTGAGCAAACTAAGTACTCGATCTATATAATTTCATTATGAATGTAATGACCTTTTTAAACACAATGCTTTATTCTGACATGTCATGAAATAGCTTTAAATTTTTTGATTGAATGGTGGGAAATTGGAGGAAAAAAATTGGCGGGTAGGTTAAAGAGAGAGCTCTCGAAATTGGAGGGAAAATGCCTAAAAAATACAGATTAAAAAGAGAAGCGGGAAAATACTTTATTGATAAAAACACCCTTAATAACTAACAGTGTTAACAAGATTTAATGTTTCAATACTTTATTGATTAAGGTGATATTCGGTGTCAAAGTTTAGTGACTATTGTGATATTATGCAAACTTTAATGACTAAATTTTAGAATGCGTAAACCTCAGTGACTATTTTAGGTATTTTGCCTTCTAAAAAAGTATCGGTTTCGTCACAGAGTGTACAACCCTAACACGAATAATCCCTTTCTTTCTAGCAGTTTGATCATGTTCCAGAAACTTACCCGCTTCCTCAGCAAAAGTTTCGATGTTCTCATCCACTTTAAACAAAAAAGGAATACCAAAGAGACGAACCCAAAGAAACAGATCATCAAAATCCACCCCGTCAACGTCTGACACTCCATCATAGTCCACAATCACCATCAACGCTTTTTTATAGTGCTAAGGTCCTCCACGTAACACCTTATTCTTATCTCAATTTCTTTCAAAGGTGAAGAGATGGATCCCATTTGTTGTTTCCTAGACCCGAAGCAAGCCCTTCAAGAGCCACACTCTTCGAAATTATGACTTGAGATCGTGAAGATCCACAATTTTAGTCGAGAGGACCTTCTTGAGTAAGAAGACTCAGTTAGCTTGGGAAAGAGCTCCTCCTAAACGACGTGGAATGTTCACTAGAGGAGCACCGAATTGCTAAAGCAGAGGAGAAAGAGGCAACGATGGAATCAATGCTATCTGACATGTTGGTAGGTTTCAGCGAAAACAAGCCGACGACTAGGCTAGGTGGCTATCTAGGGTTTCTCTCAATGCGAGAGAAAATAGAAGAAGTTTCGCAACAAATATTCTTCTCATAACGACTTTAAACTTCAAGCAAATGTCTTTACTCTCTAGTGCCTTATCAACTTATTGAGTTATTTTATCTATATTATTTCGTTTTGATCGAAAATGAATGTTTGTATCAACGTAAAAGGGACACTTGAGCTAACAAAGAAATTTAAACCAGAACTTAGACGTAGCTAGCCTTGATGGTACCAAAAATACTTGCAGTTTGTTAAGATATACATTGGTGTATGGTGCAAACATTTCCTAAAACCCAACATTGCTCTCGAAGATAGTCAAACCCTCAATTTTCGCAATGTTAGGAGAAGTACCATTGATGGTTTAAGTACACTATCAGTGTTGGAGTGAGTCACACTCTTAGTATATTTATGCAGTGTATATTATGTAATTTTGTAGGAATCTGTAATTGATTAGGTGTAAAGTAGTTTCCTACTTGAGTTGTAAGTATGCTTGTATATATACCCAATTTGAGATTGATCAATATATTAGAAAATTTTCCAAACACTTGTGTTCTCTTTGACTTGGTATCAGAGCCTAAGTTTTGATCCTGACAATCTTGAAGACCTGACCGGATCTGTTTCCGCTGCAAATCTGACTTGTTCGACGTGTCAAAAAGATTATTCGACTCGTCAAAATATGTTATGTCCGATTATTTTTTTCTGGTGAACTAATCAATTGCTTGGATTTGTTTGAAGATCTGCTCTTATTCCTTGTTCAAAGATCGTCTTGTCCTGAATTCTTCTTGTCCTGACCAATAGACCTGTCACTTTTCTGATTTGTTCGTTGCTTGTTTTGTTCGCTTCTGAAGAATTTGTCATGACTTTAGATATTTCGTTGTTTGAGAGTCTTGGCGGGTAATATTTCTCTCACTGAGAAACATCAATGTAAAATTGGTATTGCTTTGAAAGTTTCTGACTTTACTGGTGGTGATATATGGATAATTGATTCTGGTGCGTTTGATCATATGACCTTTGATAAATCCTTATTTTTGAGTCTGTATACTTCTCCTATACTTGAAGTGTTTAACGCCAATGGTGTGTCTTTTCTGATCTTAGGTATTGGGTCCATCCAAGTTACTCTATCTTTTGTATTACATAATGTCATTTATGTTCCCTCTCTATCTCATCGTCTATTGTCAATATCTGAGTTGAATTGCCAAAACAAATGCTCTGTCATCTTTTATCCTATGTATATGGTATTTCATGGTCTATGTACTCAGGTAATTATAGGCAAGGGAGATCGGATGGGAAGACTATTTCACTTGGATTGCATGTATCATAGGGAGACACGAGCGCCATTAAGTCATGCTCCCCTGACATTGAATTCTGACAGAGTTAAAGAAATCTAGTTATGGCATCGCCGGTTGGGTCATCCATCCTTTAGTGTTATAAAGAAGTCTATGCCATCCTTGTTTATGGGAATAAAAAAGTCTAGCCTCCATTATGAAACGTGTGTGTTTGCTAAAAGTCATAAGTCTAGCTACTCTCCTAGTTCTCATTCTAGTTCAACACCATTTGAGTTGATCAATTCTGATGTATGGGGGCCTTCAAAGAATTCAACCTTGACTAGAATGAGGTATTTTGTTTTGTTCTTTGATGACTTTACAAGATTAACATGGGTTGTGTTGCTAAAAAAGAAAGATGTTGTACTGCTTTTCATAGTCTCATTTAATTCAGTATGATGCTTGTGTAAAAGTGTTTCGATTCGACAATGGGAGAGAGTTTGTCAATCACTGTTTCCAATAATATTTTCAGCAGCATAAAATTTTTCACTAGACTACTTGTCCTCAGACACCAGAGCAAAATGGAGTTTCTGAAAGAAAGAATCGTCATCTCTTAGATATGGGAAGAGCTCTCTTACTTAGTGCCAACATGCCAAAATATCTTTAGGGAGAAGTTGTATTATGTCCCTCTCATCTCATCAATCGTCTACCATATACAGCTCTTCAGAATTAGATTTCATTTAAGGTACTGTCTATACATGTTGTCATTCCATCTCTCGATCAACAGGCTTTCTGCTCGTGTCTTTGGTTGTGTGGCATATGTTCATCTTCATAAGAATCAGAGATCTAAGTTTGAGGTTCATGCTCTGAAGTGTGTTTTTGTTGGCTATGGTATCCATCAAAAAGGCTATAAGAGCATCTGCAGCGCGAGCTGCTCGAGCAGGTGGAGCAGCCCTCCGACGGTGGACCCCAGGCGGCGGTAGCACGAGCAGGTGGTTGAGGACGTGCAGCGGGGGGAAGCAGCGACGTTGACCGCTGGTTGACCGGAGGCTCGAGCAGCTGCTCCTCGCGACGTTGCTCGTGCTGGTGCTGACGTCATCCACGCGCGTGGGTGACGTCAGCCTGGTTCAGTTTTATTTTTTTTTTTTACCGAGTAAAAGTAAAAAAAAAACTTACCAGCCAATTATAACGCGACACATGGCTACCCGCTGTAAAAAAAAATGGTAACGGTCAGATTGATCTGGACCGTCCATTTCAAATCAAAAAATCTGATCGGACGGTCCAGATTCAACCGAAACGGTAACCTGTTTTTTTTTTCTGATTTTTCTGATTTTTCTGCCATTTTGCAAAATAACCCCTAAAAAATTGCAAAAAAATCCCTAAAAATTCTAAAAAATTGCAAATAACACCCTAGTATTTTTCTATAAATACTACATCAATTTCATTCACATCTCACACAAATTTATCCTCTCCTTCCTCTTCTCCTTCTTCCTCCTCACAAATTCATCCTCTCCTTCCTCTTCTCCTTCATCCTCCTCACAAAATGTCCAATTGGCTTGCTTCCGAAGATTTGCAACTTTGTATTTCTTATTGTCGCATTAGCGTTTGCCCAATTACCGGCAACTCGCAAAAGTCCGACAAATTGTGGGAAAAAGTCTATGCCGATTATAAGGAAAATTGGGAGCTTGCGCATGGTGAATCAAGGCCGGAGCCTAGGACCCAAACCGCGGTTTCTTCTCGTTTTACAAAGTTGAAGCCGAGTTTTAGAACTTGGGGTGCCGCTCTTGCATATGCACGAAGGAATGTACAATCCGGGGAAAATTTGCAAGATGAGGTAAGTGTTAATAATTTTGTCGTAAAGCTCATCTATTACATTTATTTTAATCAATGTTGACATCTTCATTTCCTAGATATTATTTTGACATACATATTTTTGGCACCTTAGATAAGAAAAGCTCAATCATGGTACGTTGCACAAAAAAAGAAACAGTTTACCAAGTTTGATTGTTGGGAAGTGATGAAAAACCATCCAAATTTTCGGGCCGTCGAACCTACTATACCACCTCCTTCATATTCCAACTCCTATTCTACTCCTCCTTTTACCTCAATGCCTCCCCCGTCGACGTGGAGGATGATGAAGTCATTCCAACACCACAAAGCAATGAAGAAGAAGTGTACTCTAGTCCGGTTAGACCAATCGGAGTGAAGGTGGCCAAGGAAGCCAAAAGAAAGGGGAAAAGAGCATGCTCATCTTCAAATGAGGTAAGAGATGAGGTTTTGAAAAGCATGATGGAAAATCAAAGAATGCATCTCGCCGGGCAAAAAGAAAGTGATGCCACTGAACTAGCTTTGTACCAAAAACAACTCGCCCTTAAGGAGAAGGACTACAAATTGAGGGCCGAAGCGGAGGATTCAAGGATAATGGCAATGGATACGGATGCTATGACCCCAAAATCGAAGAGGTATTTTTCGAAGAAAAAAGAGAGTATCCTAAAGAGAATGGATGAAGAGGAAGGAGATGGTAGCGATGAAACATTTTCAAATTGTTATCGCCCACTGTTTCAGTAGTTTGGTATTTGTTTTTCCATTATGAAATTATGTACTTTAAATTTCCAATAATTCTAGGGTTTGATTGAAATTATGTACTTTAAATTTCCAAGTAATAAAAACGCACTTTTCTTATTCCATCAAAGCTCACGCACAGTACAACAACACATAATGACTTAAAATCAAACACACAAAGCTCAAACAACTAAAAGGAAAAACAAATAAAGCAAACATGTTGCAAACCAGGTTAATTAAAATTACACACCCACATCATTTAAAGTCGTTCGCCGGTCTCTAAATACCAGTTGTGCTTAACTAAGTCCTTTTGCAACTCTCCATGGATGTACGCAGATTGGAGATCTACAACACGGTCGGCAAATCGTTGTTCATTTTGTGCATCCCTTCCAACAGGCTCAAAAGGAATACGATTACCTTGTTCATCTACTGGCCCATCATAAACATTGAAAGCAGTTGATGGGTTTTGAAGATCTTCTTCTTCCAACTCCTCGAACTCCTCCTCCACAAATTCTTCTTCGACAATCATGTTATGCATTATAATGCAAGCCAACATGATGCTCTTCAATGTCGATTGGTGATGACACCTAGCTGAATGCCGAATAATTCCCCAACGTGATTGCAAAATTCCAAAGCACCTCTCTACATCTTTGCGGTACGCCTCTTGTTTCTTGGCAAACAGTTTCTGTGGAAGCTCTTGGGGATTGGAGATTGTTTTCACAAACGAGGAGTACCTGGGATATATACCGTCAGCTAGATAGTAAGTATTGTGGTAAGTCATACCGTTGACTTTATAGGTTGCACTCGGACTGTTTCCGGCAAGGAGCGAATCAAATATGTTCGATTGGTGGAGCACGTTGATGTCATTTTGTGATCCGGGTACCCCAAAGAAGCTGTGCCATATCCACGTGTCATATGAGGCCACCGCCTCTAAAATAATAGTTGGACGCTTCTTTCGGCCCGAGAATGCTCCTTGCCAAGCTGTGGGGCAGTTCTTCCACTCCCAGTGCATACAGTCAATGCTTCCGATCATACCAGGAAATCCGCGATGCCTTGCTCTCTTTAGAAGTCGGGATAAGTCTGCGGCATTTGGAGCGCGGAGATAGAGGTCACCGTAAAGCTCGTAGATATGCATACACCACTTCTTCATGCATTGTAGTGTTGTGGATTCACCCATCCTTGTTATTTCAGCACACTGATCTGCGGCTGCGCCGTACGCCAACATACGAAGAGCGCCTGCCATCTTTTGTTGTGGAAGAAGTCCAACCAATCCGACGGCGTCAGCTCTTTGGTGCCAAAATTGGTCGTGGTTGCAGAGATCCGTCACTATACGGTTGAATAAATTGGTACTCATTCGATACCTTCGACGAAAGGCTTGTTCGTTGAAGACGGGGCGTTCGATGAAGTAATCCTCCATCAGATTATGTCCCCTTGACTCCCTCATTCGTTCTTCATTTGGTCGGCGGCGAGGTGGTTCGTCATCGAACATTGCATCGACCACGACCGCTTCAGTGATGAAATTGTTAGCAATTTCGGCATTTCGCCGACGTTGCTGTCGCCTCCTCCGGAAAAAATTCTCAAAACTAAAAGGATTCATCTTATCGGAATGTGGAATATATGGTTGATTTTGGTGTGAATGAACGATGAGCACCGATCAACAAATATATAGCCGAGTGTAGATGAAGTGATTAGATAAGCTGATGACACGTGTCGGCTTACAATTGGTCAGAAATCTCTCCGAGAATCTTATACAATTATTAAAGCCGATCATGAACAGCTGACATGACACGTGTTGCCTCGTGATTGGTTGAAAATCTTATCGGAAATTTTGTACAATTATTTACCCGATAACCTTCTGTCGGCGTGACACGTGTCAACTCGTCATTCGTCGGAAATCTTACCCGAAATCTTATTCAATTTATGTCAAATTTAATTTATGTCAAATTTAAAAAAATTTAAAATTTAATTTAATTTAATTATTCATACACGACAAGTTTATGGATTGGTTGAAAAATTAAAAAAAAAATTCAAATTTTGTTTATGAACAGTAATAGCACGTGCTATTTTTTGACACCGCTGCGCGAAAAACAGCTTTCGCACCTCCTATTCGATGAACAGTGACTGCTCCACCTCAAACAATGCTTGCTCCTCCTCAAATTGCTCCTCCTATTCGATTTTACCCATGCGGATGCTCTAAGTGTTACCATCCCCCTTCTCAAAGATTTTTTGTTATTATAGATGTCACTTTTAGTGAAGACTTGTGCTACTTTTCTCCTACGACATCTCAGAGTGAGGAGGAGAAGAATTTGTTTTATGAAGACCAATTTAGGGAACCAGAAGATTGTATTTCGGTTGAAAGTGTCTCAGCCAGAAGTAGTTTTTGACCCTTCGAAAATGGTGTCATGGACCAGGCAGAAGGTGTTTTTTGACCCGTCGAGAGGGAGCCTCAACCCATTGAAAATGGTGTCCCGGACCAGACAAAAATTGGTTTTTGACCCGTCAAGGTGGAACCTTGACCCGTCGGAAAGTTGTATCCCAGACCAGGCAGAAGTTCATCTTCAATCCGTCGAGGAGGAGCCTCGACCCGTCTAAAATTCCTAGGCAGATGAGTCTATTCTGTGTTCTGAAAGTGTTCAACATATCGAACAAGTGTCTGACACGTTGAAAGGAGGAGAATTAGTCAGTGATCAGCAACCAGTTATTGAAGATGTACATGCAAGTCCAGTGTCTCCCTCTCCATCAATGATCTCTCCTAGTCTGTCATCACCTGAGGTATGTAATAGTGTTCCTTTGTCTAGTTCTAGTGTTCATGAAAGAGTCTTGTCTGCCAGGTCAACCCGTGATCAACTTTCCAAAAGACATGAACCTCTCTTGTCAGCTAAAGTCAAGTATCATGTAGCTAATTATGTGTCAACTCATAGATTTTCTAAACCCTATGTAGCTTTTGTGAATCAATTATCTGTTATATCTCTTCCTAATAAAGTGCAAGATGCAATCAATGAGGAGAAGTGGGCCAAAGTAATGGAGGTTGAGATGGATGCACTCAACAAGAATGGTACTTGGGACTTGGTACCATTACCACCTGGAAAGAAGACTGTTGGGTGTAGATGAGTTTATACTATAAAGCATAATGCAGATGGCTCAGTTGACAGGTATAATGTGAGGTTGGTTGCAAAAGGATACACTCAAAAATATGGAGTGAATTATGACAAGACATTTGCACCAGTGGTGAAGATCAATACTATTCGAGTCCTAATGTCCTTAGCAGTTAATCTAGATTGGCCCTTACAATAGTTTCATGTGAAGAATGTCTTTCTTCATGGAGATTTGAATGAAGAAATTTGCATAGATCTTCCTCCAGGATATGGTACTTCTACAGGTGAGGATGTGGTGTGCAGATTAAAGAAGTCCTTGTATGGATTGAAACAATCTCCAAGAGCTTGGTTTGGAATGTTCACAGCTTTCATGAAGAAGATTGGGTATTGGTAGAGCAATTCAGATCACACTTTATTCCTGAAGCATCAACAGGGTAAGCTGATAGCTTTGATTATTTATGTGGATGACATGGTTGTGATAGATGATGACTTTGATGAGATCAAGACATTACAAGTTTAGTTGTCTTCTGAATTTGAGATGAAGGACCGTGGGAACTTGAATTATTTCGTGGGTATTGAGATGGCTCAGAATAAGGACTGCATTATGTTGAGTCAAAGAAAATATATTCTAGATCTGTTAGCAGAGACTGATATACTTGACTGTAAACCGGTTAATACACCATTTGAACATAATCATCGAATTACAGAGTATCCTAATCAAGCTCCCACAGACAAGTTCCGGTACAGAGGTTAGTTGGAAGATTAATTTACTTGTCAAACACTATACTTGATCTTGCTTATGCTGTTAGTGTGGTAAGTCAATATATGCATAATCCTAGTGAAGATCATATGAATGTTGTGATAAGGATTCTGAGGTACTTGAAGTCGGATCCTGGTAAAGGTCTTGTGTTTCGCAAGCATGGAGATTTGGGGACTAGTGGTTACACTGATGTAGATTAGGCAGGGAATATCACTGACCGGTGTTCTACTTCTGGCTACTTCACATTTGTTTGTGGAAATCTGGTTACTTGGAGAAGCAAGAAGCAAAATGTGGTGACTCGTTTTAGTGCAGAAGCTGAGTATAGAGGTATGGCTCAAGGAGTTTGTGATTTATTGTGGCTGAAATATTTGTGAAGGGATTTGAGTTTCAGGAAGAAACATCCAATGCCTCTTTTTTGTGACAACACTGCTGCAGTTAAAATTGCACATAATCATGTTCAGCATGATCGGATGAAGCATGTAGAGATTGGTAGATATTTCATCAAGGAGAAACTAGATGCTCATATTATTACATTCTCTTTTGTTCATTCAGAGGAGCAGTTAGCTTATATCCTTACCAAAACAGTTTCGTCCAGAGTCTTCAGTGACTCACTTGACAAGTTGGACATTAGAGACTTGTATGCTCCAACTCGAGGAGTGTTGGAGTGAGTCACACTCCTAGTATATTTAGAAGGTGTATATTCTGTAATTATGTAAGAATCTGTAATTGATTACGTGTAAAGTAATTTCCTACTTGAATTATAAGTATGTTTATATATACCCAATTTCAGATCCATCAATATATCAAAAAATTCTCAAAACATTTGTTTTCTTTTTGACTATTTTTACTATTAGGAGGTGTGCGATGTTTGATCATAAATAAACACATGTTCAACTCCAACTTTGTTTGCATATATTGTATGTTCAATCTCTCTTCACCAACCACACGCATAACCCAACTTGATAGACACAAGCCAACAGTTCCTTTTATTTAAATTTAAACCGTTCCCATACGAACTTTGCTTTTCTTTGGAACATTTTTATTTCAATCTACTCAACTAAACTCCAATCTTTCAAGATATACAAGCATAGGTGGATATACTTGCTCTCTAAGCACGCAGAACGACTAACAGCTTCAATTAGGTGCATGCAGTACATACTTGGTCAAGTTTACAGTACAGATAGAGATATACAGGACTTAATTTGTTCCTCCATGAGTAGCTTAGAAGTACAACATTTCCTTAAAATACGAATTGGTTAAGTATATATACTGGTTCAAAGCTAAGACTTTCACAGTATCCTCGAGCTTGAATTGTGTCTCTTCTCTTTCCTACTATCGGTCTTGATCTATCTTCTCCCAACAAGAATGACTATATTTGCACCAAAAACCATCTTCTTCCATACGTTGTTGCTTCTCTTAGCAATGCTGCCACAATCAAGAGCAGCGCTCGATGCCCATATTATGATAAAACATGTCCCCAAGCTGAGAAAATCATATTCCAAACGGTGTACAATGCTTCCATGCATGACCCTAAAGTCCCCGCTCGTATCCTAAGGATGTTCTTCCATGATTGCTTTATAAGGGTATATCATCTAGCTAACTATCTCTCATTTCCACTTTTGCATTAGTGATGTAATCTCCCTTATTGAATAGGGCTGTGATGCGTCGTTGCTGCTAGACTCAACCCCAGGGAACCGAGCAGAGAAGGACGGACCTCCCAACATTTCAGTCCGATCATTCTACGTCATCGACGAGGCCAAAGCTAAGCTAGAAGCCGCATGTCCACACCCCGTCTCGTGCGCCGATATAGTTGGCATTGCTGCAAGAGATGTAGTAGCCATGGTAGGTAGTAGTAGAGTTATGTGTGTTTGCAGTAGTAGAAACTATGGTAGAGTACGTACCAACTTATTTGCTCGCTATGATCGATATTACAGTCTCGAGGTCCATATTGGAGTGTGCTTAAAGGAAGAAAAGATGGAAGGGTGTCCAGGGCTAATGAAACCATCAACTTACCAGCTCCAACCTTCAACGTAAGCCAACTCATTCAAAGCTTTGTCAAGAGAGGTTTGGGTGTCAAGGAATTGGTAGCTCTATCCGGTGGCCACACACTAGGTTTTTCGCATTGTTCTTCGTTCGCATCCCGGCTTCGCAATTTTAGTTCTGTCCACGATGTTGACCCGACTATGGACAGTGAGTTTGCCCTGAAGTTGAGAAAGCAATGCCCTAAACCAAACAGGGATCACAGGGCCGGGCAGTTGTTGGACTCGACATCGTCAACTTTCGATAATGACTATTACAAGCAGATAATGAAAGGGAAGGGTGTTTTTGGATCGGACCAAGCATTGTTTGGTGATTACAGGACTCGGTGGATTGATGAATCGTATGCCAAAGATCAAACTTTGTTCTTCAAGGAGTTTGCAGCTTCTATGGTGAAACTTGGTAATGTTGGGGTGATTGAGAATGGAGAAGTGAGACAGAATTGCCGAGTGGTGAACTAATCACGAAAGAGAGGCTAGGGAAAGAAACAATAACCCCAGAAGATTTTTCTTTTGATAATGTAATTTCCCAGTCGTAGCTCATGTTGTAACTTCGATCTAGCTTGTTGTGAGACTGCAAATACGCTTGGTAAGTTTTTGGTACATACCAGAACTTCATCCCTGTAACAAAACCTCGACTCATGTTGTAACTTCGATCTTGTGAAACAGTAACCCCCTGTTCTTGAAATTATTACCAGAAGTGTTAATTTTTGTTGAGTCATATATGAGACCAGAAACCCATCATGGCCAGGCCAGGCCAGGGCTCCACTATACATACTCTTCATAACCTTTTCTCCTTTAATATTCAGTTTATACTCTCTCTCATCAAAAGCAGGTTGATGCAGCAGAGAATTAAGAAATCTATGCATATTGACTCGAACATTATATATATCATTTTCAAGTTCTCGTGCTGAATATCTGGGGAGAGAAATTCATCATTTCAAGCATGTGAGATCATGCTACATAGTGTTCTTGGAAGGTTATACCGAGGAATCAAATAATTATAAACAAACGTAGTTCTTCCATTTGTAATCTTATAGTAACTTACTTGCAGTCATGAAGCTGAAATGAAATCACTAATTTACAATTACGGAAGGAGTGCCAATGGATTCACAGCTAGGTTATTTGATGATGAAATCGCAAGAGTATCACGTTATAAAAAATTTCATATGCATCTTTGCTGATTGTGTGTGTAATCACTATTTCAAATTGGATTTATGGAGATGGAAAGGGGTGGTTTTGGTTTTTACAAACCTTCACAACTTCACACATTGGGACTTGACAAGAGCTAACAGTGCTATTACATGGATACATAAACACATACGGTGAGATCCACGTCTACATCTCATCGCATAGAGATGGCATCAAACCAACACACACAAATATCACTGGATCAGAATACAACTTTTTCAAGTTACTAATAATAGTCCCATAAAGTGAGTCAATGAGATGAGTCCTATATGCAGTACCAGATGAGTACTATGATTTTCCCCTATTGTCAAGCATGTGGTTAATTTGTTCATGTTTCTGGTTATCCACCAAAACAGAAGTATTCAGATATAAAATAGCATTTATCTACTCTTATTTTTGTGCTAGATTGTGATCCCTAAGAAGTAGCCATTTAAGCGAATTATGGAAGCATGTAACTATGAACACAAATTCAGGTGAACAATGAAAATACGAATATCATTTCTGTTAACTACTTTCTTTTAGTCATGGAAAGACTCAGAAACACTCACATTACAGAAGTTTACATCAGATAGTATCAAGCACTAACATCAAGCAAATACTACATCTGAACGAAACACATACTTGATACCCTTAGTAACATTCCGGCCTTCATGTAGCAGACATTTGTGCCCATGAAGGTGCAGAAGAGCCATCCCTTCGACAGGAACCACCTGCATAATTTTAAGCAGGATCACAAACAATGCATATTCCATAAGCAATTCAAGAACAATAACATTACACATCATCAGAAAACTGAACACACATGTAAATGAAACCAACGTGGTAAGACTAAAAGAGAGACTAGTACCTCAGCCAGAACACTATTCCTTGAGCCATAGAAGACAGTCTCTCCTCCCACCAGAGGCTCTAAGGATGATGAATCCTCAGGAGTGCTCACATCATTTTTCGCTTTCGGTTTGCTGCCTCCACTCAAGTATATCAACAATGTATAATGTGTGCGTTTTCCATCTTCAAGATAAACACTTTCATCAATATGCCTCCCAAAACGCTGACCAGTCTTGTATCTAAAAATCCATTTCAACAAAAAAGTAACAAACTTTAGAATCCCCAAAATGCAACAAAACTCAAGCATTCAAATCATATTATCAGTAATGTAATCCTCAAAGCTTTTCTAATGAAATGAGTTCGAGCATGAAACCTGTAGAATCTGATATTTGGGTTTAGGCCAACAGCAACCTCCCTTCGAATTTTGATATCAGAGAACAATTTGTTGAGCCCAGAATTCCATATTGTACCAGCAAGAACAGGATCGTTGACAGAGATCCTATCATTGTCTCTAAAAGCTTCACCTCTTGTTGGGCCAAGGCTGCCTTGGTGAACAAACCCAACAGACTCCGCTATCTTGACGAAAGCCTTGGATTCTGCAGATGTGAAGAAATTCTGGACCTGAATACATTGAAAACAACAAAGCTAAATAAGTCCAAGATTGACTTTTGAAGCTTTAGCTAGATAGATAGATATAATGGGGATTGGGTTCTTACAGTAAAGAGATCATTGTCTTTGATACGGGTTATCTGGATGTTTTGTTTTGGCTTGATTGTTGGCCACTTTGGTGTTGTTGATTTGTTGGAATCGGAATCGGCTTCTCTTCTTCTCTCTCCCATCTTCCACTTCCTGGTTTCTCTTTCAGCCATACACGATTGACTACTACTCCCTTTCCTTCCCTTGATTACTAAATATGGGCAAGTCGGGATCTTTGAGGAGTTTGAGGTTGCGAGTAATGGGCCGAGCGCCCGAGCCAACATGCTCATCATTTCCGGGCCGAATAATTATGCACTTCGATCAGTTGATCATTCTATACTTTTCATTTACCAAATAAATTATCTTCACCATTGTTTTTTGGATATTTTACGAGGAGAAAATGAATATCAATAAAGGGGGTGTTTTGTATTTGAATTTAGGTTGACTTTTTTTAAGTGATGGTTTCTAAAATATTTTTGGATTATATAGGATTTTCAAAACCTAACAAATTTACGAATTTTGTGAGTTAGTTTTTCGAAAATATTTGACAGATTTTCAAACTTTTTCATGAATTTTGCTAGACTTTGCTAGAATTTATTTTTATATCATCAAGTCATAAACCCATGTCTAAACATACAAAAACCCAATGTCCAAATGAATAAGCAATAAAAAAAAGTTCATATTTCTATAAGATTGTAATGACCCGAATCAAATTAGCGAGCTAATTATCGTTAGTCCCGCTAATTAACGAGTTAAGTATTATACGTCATGTTTATCGAGATTTTTCGCGATTAAATATCGACTTTTATAAATTATGAATTTGGACTCACTTTCTTCACGGAAGTTGTAGAGGGAATTATTTCGAGCATGTAGATACTTTGATTGGATTTTTTTGAGGTCCGAGATAATTTCTACGAATTTTGAAAGTTTTTTGTCAATAGTAATTAAATTGTTGATCTACCATTGGATAAATTTTGTGAACCGTCCGATCTTACTTACATTTAATTTGGACCATCCATTTTATCAAGTTAATTTTAGATATTTCCTCTCCTCTCCCTCGATGAAGTTGAATCGCGACTGTGGTCGATGACAAGTCACTGTCCGTTCACCATTGACCACCATCTCTATGTCATTCAAATCGTCTCACTCTCCTCTTCTCATTTCTTTGTTCAAGTCCACCTAATCTAGAACTATGAGAGAGAGAGAGAGAGAGAGAGAGAGCTCGGTTTCGGCCAAAATTTGTCATCGGTGGCGACTGTATTTTGGCCGGCGACGGGTATCATGAAGGTTTTGAAGGCCAGATCACCACGAACCAAACGTGACTGCTCTGAGGTCAAGCCGTTGTGACGACCCGGAACAGAATCAGTAGTGTTAATCAGCTTAAGCCATGAGGTTATGCGTAATTGCAGATTTCCGATAGTTAATTGAATCGCCAGACTTTATCACGACTTAATTATTGGCCGAGAATTTGAGTTGAGTCTCTTCTCGAGAGTTGTTGTATGCGTAATTTTAAATTCGTGGGCGGTTCCGGATCATTATTTGGACGACCGAGGAATATAATATGAATATTTGAAATTTTGGTATATTGTCGAGTTTATCCGTTCGTGTTCGAGTCTATCCGAATCATGATTGTGATCCGTTTTGGACCGTTGATCGACCCAAACCGTAGATGGAATGATTATCGATTTGATTTGCGAGTTTCGCGATTTGTTGTGATTTCGGCATAATCTGTTAATATGGCGGCTTCGTAAGCGACTAAATTATCGGGCGAGAATTTGATTTCGGATCCTTCGTGGAAGTTGTAGAGAATTTAATTTCGAGTTCGCGAAAACTTTCGGATAATTTTTCCGAGTAGCGAGGAATAAGCTATGAATTTTTTGTCCGCTGAATATTGTCGTATTTATCCGTTTGGGATTCGATACGCGTACGGTATAAATACGGAAGCGATACCTGCCGAATTGGGAAACTTGCCATAAAGGGAAAGCTGGGTTGACCCGCGTTGACCACGGGTCAAGAATAACCCGTTTGGAGGCCGAATTAGTTCGCCGGAATTGAGGCCGATTCCGGCCATATTTGGGCAAGGCTTCTTCACGAGATTTGTTGGGCTCGAGCTCCTCTTCGGATTGGTAGGTGGATCGTCCCGTGGGGTGGCCAGAGGAGAGAGAATCGAATCGGCAAAGTTATGGATTTTCCGGCGAGATTTGTGGCGTTCAGGTGGCGGCGTGGAGGCCGAGATGGTGGCTCCTCTTTGAGGGGTTTTGTTAACCTCAATGAGAGGAAGTTATTGCAAGTGGTTTGGGAGGTTTCCGTGGCCGGAGGAGAGAGATCCGTCGATGTGAAATTCCAGTAAGGGTTTGGAACTTTGGGTTGATTTTTGGAGGTTTTCCGGTCAAAATTGGCCTTAACTTATAACTGGAAAGTTGTTGGAATCGTCGAGATCTTTGAAACCATGTATGCTATGAATTTTTCTGGGCAGATTTGAAATTCCGGCGCCGCCGGCGGTGACTTTTCGCCCGACGTGGTTTTCGACGAGTTATATGTCATTTTACTCGGAATCGCGCCCCGATCGCAGTGGTGAGGTTTATTTTTCGATTTAAGCATCGAAAATTATAGCGAGGTTTTGAGGTGTGATTATTGGATTTTCTACAATTCGTCGTTATTGAATTATATGTTTCAGGGAACGGTTGTTTCTCGAGATTTGATTTGGGGATCCGAGTTATGATTTTGAGAAATGGATTTTTATGATTATTCAGGGGTTCGTGATCGTTCGTTTGGAGAGGGATTTTCCGCCGGATCACGGGATTAACGCGAACTGCGTTATGCTCACCTGTGAGTGGACAATTTCTTTTCACTGATAATCGCGAGTCTTTATACACGTTTTACGAGCATGAGCATGCATACGAGATTATGTTTTATATGAGCATGTGTTATACGATTATGCTTATACCATTATACATTACGTATATACATTTAAATATTGCTTTATGCATTTGCATCGAACTATTTATGATTTGGTTTACACAGAGTACAGTCTCAGTATATGTTGTTGTATAGATACACTTGCATCTCGGCTGATCCCCGATGGATGCCTACCAGGAGGGGCAGTACCCCGACCTGACCGGCGAGGGGCAGTACCCCGGAACCGAGGCCTTTCTGGCTAGAATCACGTGTGGGTCTGGGATCCCGTGATTCGGACTGTACTAGCACGGATGTGTCCATGAGCGACCCCGTGAGATTTTTCATGCATGCTCTGTACGCGAGTTGGAGTCAGCGTCTCCTCGTGTACCATTTAGTTTTTATGCATTTAGACTCGCATATGTTTTTATAACATATATTATTCGGCAAAAGACATTTATTTTCGTCCACTCACTCTAACAGTTTTCATGTCTTTCCCCTGGGTTTTTCGGTTTCCGTGCCCAGTTTGCAGTTCAGATTCTGGTGTCGCACGTCGTGGTCAGAGGCATAGTATTCGAGCGATGTTTCTTTTATGGTAGGTTCTTAGTTTGGCTAACTATTTGTATATCTATACTAGAAGTCACTCTGAGTATTCTGATGTATATTTTTATACGATTTTCTCCGGATTTCGGTAAAGTATAGTTATATTTATTACTTTACATTACTGTTAATATATTGAGAAATCCGGATGGGATTGGTGCCCACGGTTTGGCTTTTGTGGCATAGGATGAAGGGTATTTTCTGGGTGCAGGTAATGGTAATTCCGCGTTAGTAGCGTTACTCTGCCGAAATTTTTATGGTTTTTGTTGGTTCGTGTTTTCAGAAGGGGTTTGATTCCGGTTTAGGAAACTAAATCGGGCCGGGGTTGGGTCCTTTCACCGTGGCCTATTTTTTCCGGTCGATCCACTTGAAAATCCGATGAGGGTTTTGAACTTCAACGGTAAAATTTAATATTTTTCGGTTACTTTTTGGATTTGAGTTGTACTAGAAAGTTTTTGGGCTTGCTGTGATCATCAATTTGATATATAGGTCGAGTATTTTTGAGTGGGAAGGATTCTGACCGCCGTCTATGGTGGAGCATGGGCCCCACGTGCCGCCGTGTGCGGCGGAGCTTCGGCGGACATAATGATATTTTCTTCACGGGAAGTTCCTTATCCGATTTGTGATGATTTTTTATGTAATCGTGTAGGATTCGATCAATTTTCGTAACGTTTCATTTTATGCACAAATTTTAGGGTGACTCGACTTCCGACATTGTCATATGTCGAGTCCAAACTAACTCTATTGAACAGTACAACACGGTGATTTGGATGATGACGTGTTTTGTTGACTTCGAGGGGTGAATAAGAGTAGCGATTAACAAATATTGAGGTAAAGGTAATTTTTCTGATCGACATTTCATCTCGGATTTCATCATCCATCTTGGTGACATGATCAAACTATTAGTAATTAATGAAGATTTCAATTTGGCTTAAGAGCATCGAGTATGACTTACAAGCTAGTTAATTGGCTGTTAATGTTTCCAATGATCCAGGTGAGTGAACATTTTATTTTCACCATCGTTAGCGATCGAGTCAATACTATATTATTTACTATTGTGCAAGTGTTTCATTTTCAGTGTTTGGTTTTCAGTTTTCTAGTGTTGAGGCTTGTATGCATATTTATATTTATCGCATCAATGCATAACTACTCGGCTGATTCTCAAGGGGTTTAGGATGTGTTAGAGGCCCTGACCTGACACTTATATATATATATATATATATATATATATTAACTACTTGTTCCCGAGGGCTCCACGATGGGTTATAGGCCCTGACCTTGCATGCACATATTGATATTGTCTCGGATTGTAGGTCCCTAGATGATGCCTCCACATCACTTGCACCTCGAGGTTTTACTTTGACTCGCTTAGTATTGTTTTACAGAACAATATTAGTGGAAATGCATAAACTTACATTTTACAATTTCTTAAGACTATTTATTTTTTTGTCCACTCACTTTAACATGTTCCATGTTTTTATATGCCTTTTTCCTGGCCATTTGGTTTCAAATGCTCAGGTTTGTAGAGTTATGTGAGATCGGGTGCGCATGTTATTCGGGGAATAACAATATTCTTCAAAGGAGCAGGATGATCCTACGAGCTAGTATTTCAGTTAGCTTAATTAGTTTAGATAGTCTAGTAACTCTAATGTCATAATCGTTTTGTTGTAGAAGATTTACCTAGTTTTATGACTTCAGAGTTTTGAGTTTCTACTTCCTTATATTTTCAGTTAATTATGATTTTAACCTCATGTTAATATGATCATTAGAGCCTAATTTTGGTTTAGGCAACTAAATCGCAATCGGGTCCTCACAAACGTTCCTTATTCTATATTTACGAATGTTGAATATGTGAGGAGAAATTAGAAGCTAAATAGTGATGGTGACAAGATATGTTTACTATGCTTGTGTGCCACTATGGCTAAAAAAATGACTATTTTATTTTGTACAAAATTTTAAAAAAAAAACATAAAAAAATAATTATGGTCGGTGAATGTGATTTTTACAAGGTCAATTGGTTTCCCAATAACAAAATAAGAGCTCACAAGTATAGACCTTAATTATGATGCATGCATGATTTAAAGTAGAGTTTTTTTTTTTGAATATTTCATAATGTTTATGGTGAAAAAGCAAAATAATTTGATGAAGATCCAAGTTGCAATAATTTTTTTTTTATGAAAATGAAAAGTAAAGAGAAAATGAAAGTATTCTAAAAATCTATGGTTTGGAGGTTGGATTTGTATTATGATTTTGTAGTTATTATTGAAGGTTAAAATCCACAAGAATCCAGTTTTTAAGAATTTCATAGAATTCGAAGAGTTTTTGAATACTCCTGAATTTTTGTGGATTTAAAATCTCTATCTAGGAATCTAAATTTTTTACATCATAACTTTTATGAACTTTTTAAAAGTCTTAATAAACCCTGATTGAATACCTTTGGACTTTTAACATCCTTAAAAGTACATAAAACATCTAAGAAATCTAAATATAATACACCTTCTTAAATCTTATCGGATATAGTAGTATACACATCCCTACCTAGACATCCCAAATTGTAGAGGGAAGTAACTGTAGCAGAAACAAAAATTACCTTTTTTTTTTTGAAAATACAAAGAAGCCTATACACACTTGTTAAGATAAATAAAAACAAACTAAAATGGATATGACAAGTTGACCACCATTATCTTCACCCTTTTCAAGTGGAGAAATTTTTTAATATAGTTACAAAAAGAATAAAAAATTGGAGTAATGAAATCCTACTCATCTCCGATTAGGATGGAGTTGATCTCTCCTTTAACTTTTGGTGTAGTGTGATAGGCAGAAAACCATCTATCAAAGATAGTCCCTACTCTGTACCTAAATATGTCAATGTCATATAATGAAAGTAGGGGTCATTACCCGCAGAGGACTGATGAGACCTAAATGCTTAAACATTAATTACACGCAAATGTCAGAAAAGCTGATAGATTGGACCACTAGACTCTCATGCAATTACGAGATATACCTATACTATTATAAATGCCACAAAATTTATATACATGCAACTAGACTCAATGGTGGACTACCACGCAGAATATTAGAAGGTTTAGAGATGATTTTGTTGCAGAACTTAATCGGCGAACTACAACTAAATGCTGAAAACTAAATGCTGAAAAATAAAATTGAATCTATGATAGTAAAGAAAAACTAGGAACTTCTCTCCACCCTAGACACCCTGCGATTACCCCAATCCAATCTAAATAACCATAGATGAATGTTCCCCACGTATGAGTTGTGGTTAAGTCATCCTACGTATTACACTCTCTTACTTGGCATGAAAGAGGGAGTGGTCATTCGCTCTAACTTAATCCCTAATTAACCGATTTATACATATAGTGGTGTAAGCCTAGTGGTGTAAGCCTAGAGAATTAGAGTCATTACGTTCTAAGAATGTTTGAAGAACAACAAAACTTCAAGGGTTGATTTGGCTTGAAGTTTTGTTAGTCACCCTTCCCACACCAAGGATTCACTTCACACAAGTTATCACAACGGACTTGCTTATCTCTCTAGAACATGTGATAATATGATGGCTATGTACACATTCAAGATAGTAGACTCTACAACATGCAACTAAGCTGGCCACCAAAAGAGAAAAAATGAGAAAGAAGTACATTCTGATTCGCCAAGGACACAAAATAAAAGAGAGAAAAGGAGAAAGAAGTACATTCTGATTCGCCAAACAAGGCTAGCCACGAACCCTCTGCATTGGGTAATATAATGACTGGCAGACGGTTTGCCGGCATGGCATGGTCTCATTGGTCCTCACTCACATCATTGTACGATGTTGTAATATTTCAACATTTTTAAATGAGGAAAAGAGAGAGAGGTAAGAGCACAGTTCAATTGTTTATTTCTTTATGTTTCAATTACTGTTGTTTTGCTTAAATTTTTTTGTTTCTAGCTTTTGTGGGGTAGTCACTCTCAAGTCTCAAGTCTCAAAGCAGAGAAAGACTCGGAGAATAATGGAGGGGAGGGATTGTTGAAGAATTTGGAAATAAAGGGTTGTGTGGCCTCGAAAAAAAGAGATGCGTATCATCAATAGTTCTACACTTCTACTATCGGATAAAAAGTTCACATCTTCTTTCATTCTCAGCACTGCTCTCTGTGTCTATTTCCAGGGTTTCTGATCTACTTCCATCTTGATTGGCTGCTTGGACAGCTTGAGTTTCTATATTTAGAAACGTAAAGTTCAGAACTTGAATTGTTAGGGCTTTTGATTCAGTGTTTGATATCTGATTTGTGTTTTGATCAACCCTTTTTGGGTTCATGTGACAGTCCAGGTTGTAAAACTTGATCTGATGGTGATTTATGTTTCTGATTACTTTTTATTGCATCAATTTTTTGGAAGCTATAGGTTAGAGATCTGATGGTTATGTTATGCTTGTTTGAGCTCAAAATATCTTCTGACGAGAGATCATTTCGTAAACTATTTTTTTTATTGGTTTCGGATAGTTTGACTACAGTTGCCGGTTTATCCTCTACGTGCTTCGTGTGCTGGCGTGCCACCGTCTCTTAACGGAATATGGAATGTGTAAAGCCACCTGACTTCTTGATTAGCGATTAAGACAAGGAGAACACCAACCTTATCTGAATAGGTCCTTCTCGCTTAGTAACCTAGTACTTGGGGGGTTTTTGTGTCTCTAGCAGAGCCCTAGAAATCGATACCTCACACTACCTTTTACGAGTGCAATGCAGAGCAACTTTTTTGACGATGTGTTGAAAGCACTGCTTCCTTGGATATCCGAACTCTCACTTGATATGTGACAAGCCCTTCAACCTTCCAATCGCGTTGCTTTCTTTGATCGCGATACTCTCACTCGTTTGGTGACAAACACTTTGATCGTCTGGATGCAAAGATAGAATCTCTTAACGAGATGTCTAGGTGTACTTACGTATAGCAAATGTTTTGTATTTGATCGGGGACCCTTTCCCAAATGCTCTTACTCTCTTTATATAATGCTTAGTAGTCGTCTTTCAATTCTCTTGAACCTCCTTTGCTCTTTGAACTTCAATATAACTCTAACACCATTCAACTCACAGGTTTTTTCTTTATATAATTCTAATGCTATCACAACTCCTTCACTGAAAAAAACTTAACTGAAATAGAAAATGTATGATAGACATTAAGCCGCATGAATCAGCTATCCTAAATTCACAATCCTAAGTTATCCTGGAAACGGACTCTATTATTTCGCTTGACCGCTCGTTAAGCTTTATTTCAACTGGGTCGCTCGCCAAGACATCGGCTTACTCTGAGCCGCTCGCCAAGACATCGGCTTACTCTGAGCCGCTCGCCAAGACTTCAGCCTTTGAAACCCATTATGAAATATTTATTTCAGACCCAAACAATGTTGTCTATATAGGAGATGATGAGAGGGAAGATTGAGATGAAGAGAATCGAGAATGCAACTAGCAGGCAAGTGACCTTTTCGAAACATCGAAGCGGGCGGCTGAAGAAGGCTTATGAGCTTTCCATTCTTTGCGATGCTGAAGTTGCAGTCATCGTCTTTTCTCAGAAAGGCAGGCTCTATGAGTTCTCCAGCTCTAAGTACGTTTCATGTTTAAAGTTATTTACATTATTATTTTTGAAACTTGAATCCCAACTGTTTTATTTTTCTTATTTTGATCCTTGTCTGTAATCGTTGCTGCTGCAATGCTGCAATGCTTCAGCGCTTTCTAACGGGTGCCTAACTGCCTATGCTCTATAGTCGATCTATACTTCTATAGAAATATACATTAAATCTTTTGCGTGTTATTCCCCAAAGTTATGGCCTCCTTGTACTTTGCTTTGATTTGAGGGTTGTTGAAGCACTGTAGATGATGAGTAGCTCCAGTCTGGTAGATCAAGTAAAGTCTTAACTGGGTAGATGTAATAGGAAAGTATCGATCAAACCATTCCAAAGAGCAAAGGGTGTGAGATTAACTAATTTGTAGTTGGGTTGTAATTTTCTTAAACTTCCGGCTCTCTCCATTTTTTCCCTTATTCCATCACCTGGAAGTGGGAATTTTATATCTTCTTCCTTGGGTTATTTTGCTCTTCTCCGAGGTTTGAAGTACAGTTGATGATCACGCTGCTAATTTAATGTATTCTTCTTATGTTTCCGAAAAGAATATGGTTCATTTGTTAATTAATAACAAGTACTACATAAGTTTATCATATGCCTGAATCAGTGTAGCTAGTTTTGAGATAACATTAGTTGTCCTTACTTAAGCTGCAAATGTTCTCGTGTTGCCAATGTAGCAACGTGCACATATGGATGTGATGTCTGTCAATGTGTAAATTTATGCATATAGAACTGAGGTTGATTTTATGTGCTTTTAATTTGTTATTACTTATTAGTGTCTCAAACGGTAGTAGGTATGCACAAGTCTTCTCGAAGAAAAGTCATATTTCAGGATCTCATGAACTGTGAATGCCCGCTGTACCAATCAACACGATCGATTTTCATACTTTTAATTTATCCATCATTTCTTATATATATTGCTCACTATGAGAGTGAAAGTTATATATATTTAGTAAACAAAATTGCTCATTATAACATTCATCTAGTAAGCAAATATACATCTTCGTCATGAATTTCCCTTCATAAATTTGAAATTCGATTCCCAATCCTTATGTACTTGGTCATCATCTCTTGACATTGATCATAGTGATAATTTTGGTGAAAATGCATATATAATTTTGGTGGTAATTATGTAATTTTGATATTTATATATGAGACAACTTCTTGCATACGTGAACATGGAACAACATTGGTAGAAATTTCACTATATCTTCTCTTGGCTGGTAGTTGGATGTACAAGTCATTAACTTTAGCTTTTGGGATCTAGTTTTGTCTAACATGTTTATTAATTTGTAATTAAGATATATATGCACGCAAAAGCACTGAGCTGTTTTCTCATTGTTTTCCACTTTGCTGGCAAAGTTGTCAAAATGTCTATTAAATTTGGTAGTAATTGTAATTTACACCATTAATTATCAATTATGAACTTTTGCCTCCTTAACTTGGACAATATAATTGCTGATTTGTATATATGCTCTCTGTCAATTTTAACGGATTTCATCCACATGTTGACAATTTGTATTTTTGTATATTTAAATTATATTTTACATACTTTTATTTTTTTATATAAATATTTTCTATTTTCTTTAATAAAATATTTTTGTGCTCTAAATCTTCGTTTTTAATATTTCAGGTATTTTTTTGTTTTAGGCATAGAATTAGTGAGTTGACGAGCACTAATGTATTGAATATATATATAGTTGTGGAATTAATAATAATATTATGTTATATATATATATGATCAAAGTCGTAAATAAGGACATCTAGTATGAAATCTGGAGCATGGAGGAAACAAACACCACAAAAATGAGCAATACTTACATAAAACACAATGCAGTGAAGGCGGATCAAACACTTGATCTTCATATCATATTATCAAACATAAAAAACTTATTCGTAAATTATTCTAAGAAAAACACAAATATCAAGATATAGATGTTATCATTACTTAATTAATTAAGTATTACAAAAATGATTACATTCAAAATTATATTTCGGGTATAGATATACAAGGAGCTGATATTGATTCCAATTCAATCATTTCATAACTGAATCCAGCCATGTCATGGTATTATTAATCTCTTCATGAATTTCTTTAATTTTTTTTTTAAATGAGGAGTGTCATTTTGCTTTTAATTTTCATATATCATTTGAAAAGTCAAAGATTCTTAATGAATTGCATGCAATACTAGATTTTTCAGCAGTGTCATTTAACACTCCTAAATAGTACATAGTTACGCTATTAATGTAAATTGACAATTACAACCAAGTTTATGAGACATTTCGACAATTTTTCTCTATTTTTCTTCGGTATATTAATTGTTTGAATCTTATTTACAAGAATCTTATTCAGTCTTGTATCCAGAAATTTGTGTTTTCTGTCGAAATTGGATGTATAAGCTAGATTTGAGGTTCTCCCTTTGCGTCTTGGATTCCTCAGCATGCAGAACACGATAAGACAATACCATAAGATGCAAGAGATGCTCAAACCAACAACTCGGAAGTGGAACAGTATGTGCAGGTTAGAACCTCTATATGCATATCATTTTTTGAGGTTTTTTTTTTTGAAAATGAGTTTTTATCAAAATGATAATTCTTAGCTACTCAAGGTTATGCCAATTTTATTTTATCACTTGAGAACAAATTTGATGATCATTATGATAATTTGAGTTATTATTTGTGTTATTTAGTCATATTTGAGGTAATTACTTAATTTAGAAACTCATTTACAACGTTTAAACAAATTGTTCTCAAAGTTATAAATTTGATTTAATTAGTTGCAAATATCATAAATAATCATAAAAATATGTGGTAAATAAGGATATAACATATATTTATAGTCATTGTGGTAATATTTGTCCTAATTATTGTAAATTTATGTTCAAATATTGTGACGACCCAGAACAGAATCAGCAGTGGAATCAGCTTGATCTATGAGCTTGCGCGTAGTCGCAGAGTTACGACAATTATTTGAATCGCCGGATTTGTTAACGACTAAATCATTAGCCGAGAATTGGAGCTGGGTCTCTTCTCGAGAGTCGTTGTACGTATGATTTCAAGTTCGTGGGCGGTTCCGGATCCTTATTTGGACGACCGAGGAATAAATTATGAATATTTGAAATTTCGACGGAATCGGATTTAAATGGTGGTGCTCTTAGCGACTAAATTACAGGACGAGCATTTGGTTTCAGCTTCTTCACGGAAGTTGTTGAGCATTTAATTTTGAACTTGTAGAAACTTCCGGAGCATTATTCCGAGTTACGAAAATTAAGTTGTGAATATTTCCGATTGTTGATTATTTAGTCGATCGGTTTAAATATGTTTGGGCTGAACCGTTGACTTTTTATCTTATTGGTCGATGTGTTTAACTTCAGGTGATAATTGAAGAACATGTCGAGTCGAGTTTGTTGCCGCGAGAATTATCGGAATCGGTTTTACGACGTGAAAGTTGGGTGTGTTTGAAGTTTGCCGAAAATTGAATTATGGAAGTTTCCTAATTGGGAAAGCTATAAATGAGAGTTGCCATATTGGGAAAGTCAAAGGTGGCATTAATGGTTGACTGGTATGTTGACCGGTCAACTCCTGTGGAGGAGGAGTGGCGCGACGGTGGTTCGGCCTCGCCGGCGACGGTGCCTTTTCCGGCCACCTTAGGGGGCGGGGTTGCTCCCGTTCGGTGCGCCCCGGCACCCCGAGTCTACTTCCGGCCACCCCTCACGGCGAGGGTGGCGGTGGAGAGGTGAATATTCCGGCCAAAAATCAAGAGTTTTGAGTGGTTTCGGGTCGACGTGAATCCGGCCGATTCGAGCTATGATTTGGACTGGGTTTTGTAGCCCTCATCACCATGAAGCTATCATGTAAGTTTGGTGTTTCAATTCGATGTGTACATGGAGAATTTTGGATTTGAAAATTTGGTACCAATTCGGTTTTGCATGAAATTGAGCTAGTTAGAGATTGAATTGGCCTTTGTTGCAGTTGTGAAAGTTGCTCAGTGGATGATTTTGAGTGGAATAGGGGTTGCTCCGCCATGGAATTCTTCGTTTGGGTGGCGGCGCCGCCGTTGGCGGTGGTCAACGACGGTTAACGGCGGTCAAAGTTTGACTTTTGGGGTTTTCGACAAGTTGCATGTCATTTCACTCGAAATCGCGCCCCGATCGCAGTGGGGAGGTTCGTTTTTCGAATTGAGCGTCCGAAAGTACAGCGAGGTATTGAGGTGTAAATATCGGATTTTCGACGATTCGTCGACATTGAATTACGTGTTTACGAGAACGGTGGTTTCTCGTGATTTGGTTTGAATTGTCGAATTATGATTTTGAGAAATGGATTTTGTGATTATTCAGGGGTTCGTGATCGTTTGTTTGGCGAGGGACTTTCCGCCGGATCACGGGTTAACGCGAACTGCGTTACGCTAGTCTGTGAGTGGACAATTTCTTTTCACGGATTGTTTGCGAGTCTTTATATATGTTTTACGAACTTGAGCATGCGTATGAGATTTCGGATTACGTGAGTATGTGTTTTACGATTGTACATATACGGATATACGTATACGAATATACATACACTTATATGTTGTTTCATGCATTTGCATCGAACTGTTTATGATTTGATTTACACAGAGTACAGTCTCAGCTACGTTGTTGTATCGATACACTTGCCTGTCGGCTGATCCCCGATGATAGGCTCCCAGGAGGGGCGTTACCCCGACCTGACCGGCGAGGGGCGTTTCCCCGGAACCGAGGCCTTTCTGGCTTAGAATCACGTGTGGGTCTGGGATCCTGTGATTCAGACTGTACTAGCACAGATGTGTCCATGAGTGACCCCGTGGGATTTTTACTTGCATGCTCAGTACGCTGGAGGAGTATGAGTTTACCTCGTGTACTTTGTATTTCTATTTACCTGGACTCGCATATGTTATTTTAAACATATATATCAACTGGTGAAAGACATTTATTTTCGTCCACTCACTCTAACAGTTTTCATGTCTTTCCCCTGGGATTTTCGGTTTCCGTGCCCAATTTGCAGTTCGAACTCTGGTGTCGCACGTCGTGGTCGGAGGCATAGTACTCGAGCTACCTTGTTTCTTCCAGTAGGTTTATTGTTCTACCTACTGTGATATACTTATATGATTATACATTAGAGGTCGCTCTGAGTATTCTGTTGTATATATATTATACGATTTTACTCCGGATTTCAGTAAAGTACAGATATATTTACTACTTTACATTATTGTTGATATATTGAGAAATCCGGATGGGATTGGTGCCCACGGTTTGATTTTTGTGGCATAGGATGAAGTGTGTTTTCCGCGTGCAGGTAATGGAAATTCCACGTTAGTAACGAAACTCTGCCGAAATTTCTACAGTTTTTGTTGGTTCATGTTTTCGAAGGGGTTTGATTCCGTTTTAGGCAGCTAAACCGGGGTTGGGTCCTTTCAGCTTGGTATCAGAGCATTAGGTTATAGGTTATGTAGACTTCTGTAGTCGTGTTTACTAAGGATATTTGAGAATGTACAGCATGTCTGGAATGGTGGCCCGACCGGCCGGCGGATACTCATCAATATTCCGGGTGTTGTATACTTTCAAATATTTAAATTTCCATGATTATGTTCCACTTGTTGTGAACGATGTTTTATTCATTAGGATGCCTCCTGACGTGCATTCCGTGTCGTTTCGGTTGTGGATCCTATTGAGGATCAATTGACGCACGATTTGCCAGAGAACTGTGGATTTGGATGAGTATTCTGAGTTCAGAGAATTGTGTGGCATGGTTTTCCTAGTTGTGTGTGTATGAGCGTCTACATGTTGCCTCAGAGCTGAGAATTGTGGCAGTTGATATTTGCCTGAGTCAAATTGTTGTATTTTGGTGGGCTGATATTGAGTGAGTTCCGGTTGCGACTCCATGGCCTACATTCAGGATGTTGTTTATATGATAAAGGTTTTATCAGGCTACCCAGCAATCGGATGAGGAGTGTTTACCCACCTGAGGCAGAGATGCATTGTTCACATGTTTGTCCATGTTTATACGAGTTATGTGGCTTCAGAGGAAGCGGTGCACGAGGTTCGAGATGAGTTTGAACCTGAGCATCAGAGAGAGTTTGATTGTTGTGCCTCGAGACGTCCGTGAGGATCTAAGTGTGCTGCCCTCAATGACGAGGTTATTGAGAAGGAAAGGTGTACACGGTTTTCCGATGTGATGGTTTGAGGAAAGTGGACTTAGTCGATATTTGATGAGGTTGAGTTCTGACACCTCGGGATCAGTGACTTCATCAGGCTATGGTCTTTTCGATTTAGTTGAGGGTCATCAGATCAAGCAGAGGATCCGTTTGTCGATGGCGGAGATCACAGAGTAGCGGACTTGCTCCTGTGGCATGAGCTTGGGCGATTGTTGGTGATCCTTTCACGCAGCAGGTGTTGCGGTGATTTGTGTTCGTGGAGCACTTTCAGTTGCTGTTTCGGTGGCCAGGAGGGTCACGTTACGAGGGAGCACCCTCAGCCAGCTGTGTTTGCGGTTCTACAGTTCAGAGTTCAGGAGGAGGTCATGATGCTGTTTCTAGAGCTTGACCAGCTCAGACTTCTAGATGTGTTAATCAGCAAGTTGTAATTGATGTGGGCGGCTAGTTGGGCATGTTGGAGTTCGTGCCATGACCTTGTTTGAGGACAAACTTTTCTCCGAGGTTACTGTTGCTTGATATCCATGACTATTGTACCTGCATCTCCACTTCCGAGGTATTGGAGAGTGTTGCATCCATCCGGAGGTTGCGAGATCCTTGTTGGAGGTTATGTGTTAGCCGCGGATCTGTTATAGCTAGACATCGTGGTTTTGGTGTGTTTGTGAGTATGGACTTACTGACGACGCATTTGGCTGTGTTCGAGAACCTCGAGAAGGAGGTTGTGTTCGACGACCAGGTTTCCCCGAGATACTGTTTCGTGGCGATGGTCGAGTGGATGGTGGAAACGGGTTGTGTTGTTTGCTTAGCTCATGTTGTGGATACTTGGGTTGTTGTGCCCGACATTGGCTATGTTTAGGTGGTTCCCGAGTTTCCAGGTGTATTCCGGAGGAGTTACCAGGTGTTCCTCCAGTTCGGGAGACTGACTACACCATTGAGCTTGTACCGGGCGCTGGACTCATTTTACCGATGTCTTGTCGTTCGGAGCCAACGGAGCTGATGGAGCTACAGGTTCGACTCCAGGAGTTGCTGGAGGAGGTTTCAGGAGATTTTATTGCGACCCCGCGTATTTGCGTGGTGTGCTGTTTCATTGTTTGTACAGATGTTGGATGGTTCGACGAGATGGTGCACTGAATACCGAAACTTGATTCGCTTCAGAGGAGAGTGAGTATCCTCCGCTTTGGATTGATGACTAGTTTGATCTGCTCGCGAGAGCTTCAGTCTTTTCGAAGATTGATTTCGAGTTTGGATACCATCAGTTGGGGATCGATGAGTCAGATGTGGTTTGGAAAGTTATCGGATCTCGGTGTGAGCACTAGGAGTTCTAGGTCACGCCATTGGTTGACCAATGGCCCGTAGATCGTGTGGACTTGATGGACCAGGTGTTCAGACGGTTTCTGGACAAGTTTGCGGTCATGTTCGTCGGCAACATCCTGATTTACTCCAGGAGTGTGGGACAGTACTTGAAGCAATTGTGAGCGGTTTTGCGGCCCTTACGAGATGATCAGTTGTTGGTGAAGTTCAGCCAGTGTGAGTTTTGGCCGATTAGCGTAAAGATTTTGGGCTGTGTGATGTTTTCTGAGTGAATGGCATGGATTCCGATCAGTTAGAAGTCGTGTGGATTTGGAGATTGTTCTACCATTATACCAGAGATCGGGAGTCTCTTGGGTTTGACAGGCTATTACTGACGGCTTGTGCATGATTTTCCTGGATTGCCAATCTACTTTCCGGATTGACGAAGAAGTGTCAAGTTCTAGTGGTTCGATGCATGCGAGGAGAGTTACTTACTCCTGCATGATTGTTGACCGTTGCTTCGGTTTTGACCTTACCTGATGATCGTGGTGAGTTCGTGGTCGTGAGTTATGGCGATGCATCGAGGTTTGGATTTGGTTATGTTTTGATGTTGTGTAGCAGAGCGGTGGCTCATGATTTCAGGCAGTGGGAACTTTATGAAGCTGCGTATCCGGTGTATGTTTTATGTGTAGTTGTTCTTATGTTAGCATCGAAGAGTTCGAGACACTATTGCTATGGTGTGCAACGCGGTGTTGGACGTACACTGATCACTTGAGTTTCATCCACTTGCATTTTCGGCCAGATTTGGGCTTGAGGCAGTGTAGATGTATGGGGTCGACTAACGACTATGGCTGCACCTTTGAGTTTATTCGAGAAAGGATAGAGGATGTACTTTGACTACCCATCTGGGATGTAGTTGCTGATGCATTCAGTTGGAAGTCGGGAGCTTTAGTGTTGCATGTGTATGTGGCTCGAGTTTCCGTGTTAGCTGGGTTATGCACTACGGAAGCTGAGTTCGAGTGTGATGATGTTAAAGCTCATTGTTTCGCGCGCATTTGGCACTAGTGGTGCGGAGATGCATCAGATACTCCGAATTGTCTACTCGTGACGCAACATGTAGAAGAATGTAGCAGCTTGTGTGTGTGCAGATGCCACATTTGTCGACAGGCGATGGCTAGGAGGCGGAGACTTGCCAGAGAGTTACAGCCATTAGAGATTTCCGGTTAGACGTGGCGTTTGTCGCTGTGATCTTGTGTGTGATTGTACGCACTTCGGTTTGTGGTGCCAGTGGTTGGATCTTTGTGGATCATTTGACGAACTCAGTACATTTCCTTGTACTTTTTGAGAAAGATTTCAGTGGTAGACTGGCATAGCTGTGTTTGACGGAGGTTGTCCATTCACGTGGTGTACCTGTGTCCCAGTTTGCTGGTCGAGGTAATCAGCTACAACTGAGTGTTGGCGAGCTTTGCAGCGAGCATTGGGGACCAGATTACAAGTTAGTACCGGTTCTTATCCTCAAATTGGCAGGCGATCTTTGAGGACTATTCATACCTTGGAGGGCATGTTGTGGCCTTGTGTATTGCTGTTCCGAGGGATTTGGGACCAGCAGTTTCGCTGTTCGAGATTGCTTGCAGTACTAGTTTGTGGACCACTATAGTTTTGATGTTGCATGATGTCATTTTGAGGAATGATGTTGTACTCCATTGTGCTGGAGAGAGTTTGGTTTGAGTTTGAGTTGATATTTGATTCGGATTTTGGTGGAATGTGCTACCACAGACTGTTAGATTAGCGGAAATGGGTTGATAATTGCTCGAGTTCGATGTGTGAGTTATGTTGTTGTGTGTAGACTAAGTTATGAATTGCCACGTTATTTTGATCCGTGTGTGATCATATGCGAGTTTGTGTTGTGCCGTATAGTTCGGCGTCGCCTATATTGTTGGCTTTTATGTATGTTGTGTTGTGTTCCGTGTGGCGGAACTACGTTTCAGGTTTGTTACGTGTTGTGTACTCTATCTGTTCCTCATGCAGGAACACTTGGCGATTGTGTGAGCCAGTTTTAATTCGAAATTGAGGGTACATGGATTTTTAGCACGGAGCTATCTCCTATTGTGGAGTCGGTTGTCAGAATTGTTCAGTTGAGGTTGCCGTTGGAGAGTTGAGCAGTAGGCAGAGGCAGTGCTCCTACCTTTTGTCGACAGACTCAGAAATTTCGAGGTCGAAATTTTTTTAAGGGGGGTAGATTTGTGACGACCCAGAACAGAATCAGCAGTGGAATCAGCTTGATCTATGAGCTTGCACGTAGTCGCAGAGTTACGACAGTTATTTGAATCGCAGGATTTGTTAACGACTAAATAATTGGCTGAGAAATGGAGCTGGGTCTCTTCTCGAGAGTCGTTGTACGTGTGATTTCGAGTTCGTGGACGGTTCCGGATCGTTATTTGGACAACCGAGGAATAAATTATGAATATTTGAAGTTTCGACGGAATCAGATTTAAATGGTGATGCTCTTAGCGACTAAATTACCGGACGAGAATTTGGTTTCGGCTTCTTCATGGAAGTTGTTGAGCATTTAATTTCGAGCTTGTAGGAACTTCCGGAGCATTATTCCGAGTTACGAAGATTAAGTTGTGAATATTTCCGATTGTTGATTATTTAGTCGATCGGTTTAAATATGTTTGGGCTGAACCGTTGACTTTTTATCCGATTGGTCGATGTGTTTGACTTCGGGTGATATTTGAAGAACATGTCGACTCGAGTTTGTTGCCGCGAGAATTATCGGAATCGGATTTACGACGTGAAAGTTGCGTGTGTTTGAAGTTTGCCGAAAATTGAATTATGGAAGTTTCCTAATTGGGAAAGCTATAAATGAGAGTTTCCATATTGGGAAAGTCAAAGGTGGCATTAATGGTTGACTGTTATGTTGACCGGTCAACTCGTGTGGAGGAGGAGTGGCGCAACGGTGGTTCGGCCTCGCCGGCGACGGTGCCTTTTCCGGCCACCTTAAGGGGCGGGGTTGCTCCCGTTCGGTGCGCCCCGGCACCCCGAGTCTACTTCCGGCCACCCCTCACGGCGAGGGTGGCGGTGGAGAGGTGAATATTCCGGCCAAAAATCAAGAGTTTTGAGTGGTTTCGGGTCGACGTGAATCCGGTCGATTCGAGCTATGATTTGGACTGGGTTTCGTAGCCCTCATCACCATGAAGTTACCATGTATGTTTGGTGTTTCAATTCGATGTGTACATGGAGAATTTTGGATTTGAAAATTTGGTACCAATTCGGTTTTGCATGAAATTGAGCTAGTTAGAGATTGAATTGGCCTTTGTTGCAGTTGTGAAAGTTGCTCAGTGGATGATTTTGAGTGAAATAGGGGTTGTTTCGCCGTGGAATTCTTCGTTTGGGTGGCGGCGCCGCCGTTGGCGGTGGTCAACGACGGTTAACGGCGGTCAAAGTTTGACTTTTGGGGTTTTCGACAAGTTGCATGTCATTTCACTCGAAATCACGCCCCGATCGCAGTGGGGATGTTCGTTTTTCAAATTGAGCGTCCGAAAGTACAGCGAAGTATTGAGGTGTAAATATCGGATTTTCGACGATTCGTCGACATTGAATTACGTGTTTCCGAGAACGGTGGTTTCTCGTGATTTGGTTTGAATTGTCGAATTATGATTTTGAGAAATGGATTTTGTGATTATTCAGGGGTTCGTGATCGTAAAGTACTGATATATTTACTACTTTACATTATTGTTGATATATTGAGAAATCCGGATGGGATTGGTGCCCACGGTTTGATTTTTGTGACATAGGATGAAGTGTGTTTTCCGCGTGCAGGTAATTGTAATTCCACATTAGTAACGAAACTCTGCCGAAATTTCTACGGTTTTTGTTGGTTCGTGTTTTCGAAGGGGTTTGATTCCGGTTTAGACAGCTAAACCGGAGTTTGGTCCTTTCAAATATATTGTAATTTTAGTTTACAAGTGGTAAATAAGGGTGTAGCATATTCCTTGAGTACCCAACAAGGTGTCTTATCTATAGACATATTAACTGAACAAACCAAAAATAACATAACAGGAACAAAGACAAATCATAGATCTGAGTAAAACTCATGTTTTGGTGTGATATACTTGATCTTTGGCATATATTTGCAGAGTCTACAAATTTAAATTCTAACCTGATTTTGAAACGTTAGGGTGTGAAATGTGTTGGTGTGATATACTTGAGAACAAAGTAAAACTTTGGTGAAATCGTTTTTGTCTTGTAAGCGATGGAAAATTCTTCGGTACTTATGTGTAGTATTTATCATTTGAGAACAAAGTTTGTAGTCATTGTGGTAATCTGAGTTCTTATGTGTAATTTGAGTTGTATTTAGGTAAGGAAAAATTATTTTACTTTAAATATAGTTACAAAACTTTTGAAAAAAAAAATTGTTCTTAAAGTTGTAAATTTGATTTTAATTAGTTGTAGACATGATAAATAATCATATAAATATATGATCATTGTAATAATATTGTCCTAAATGTTGTTTAATTTTTCTTCAAATATTATTGTAATTTTGGTTCTCAAATGATAAATAAGGGTATAACATACCTCTTGGATACCCAAAAATATCCTGATAATCAATTATGTCGATTCAACTGATAGATAACCAATGCATGCAGCAATTGAAGCATGGAGCAGCTGACATGGCCGGGAAGATTGAGATCCTGCAAGCTTCTCAACGGTTTTGATCTTCTTCTCACGCATGTTCATTAGCACTCATATCTGACATTTGAATAATTAAGGGCTCTCCTAAAATCTACAATTTTGATCTCTCAGGAGGCTTTTGGGACATGACTTGAATTTTGGCTCATCTGAAGAACTCAATCAGATCACTAGCCAGCTTGATGAAAGCTTACGATCCATCAGAGAGAGAAAGGTGACCTACGTCTTATTTCTTGCCCATTCCAATTTGGCTTATATATATAGCTTAATTGGAGTGTCAACTTCCTGCAGGCTCAGCTATTTATGGAGCAGTTAGAAAAATTTAGAGAAAAGGTAGTTGCTGTCACAAAGTATATGAGCTATGGACTTATGGCAGTTTTAATTTAGTATGGTGCTAATTAATTCAATTCTAATAATCATATTTCTTTGTGCCCTAAAATCAGGAGAGGCTCCTCCTAGAAGAGAATGCAAAGCTACACACAGAGGTGAGCTAGCTTCTATGTTTGCATTAACTTGAATTCAAAACAGGTTGCTTAATGTACTCGGATACTAAACATGATTCGTTTGTTCTCCTCTGCACTACCTATATATATGATATTAGCGTGGTGGCGCAAGGCCTTGTCAGCAACGTTTAGTTCAAGACAAGCGAGGAGCTGCTTCTGCGAGTTGTAATTGGATGAGTATTAGTCAAAGAAGCAGCAGCCGAACTAACCTGGTAGAAACTGGACTGTTCATCGGACAGCCGGTGAATACTAGCACAGTTAGTTTTCTGTGATCTTCTTGACCAACATCTCAGCTGATATTGGACATAAGCAAGAAAATAATAAATAATGCTCTATCATATATCGAGTAAACCCTATCAAATGCGAGACCAGATCTTCTGCTTTGCTTTGCTTTGGAAAGTTTTGTTTACAAAAAAATTCAGCCAGTCGCATGTAACTGATTATTGTAAAGTACGCGTAGATCCAAGTTGCCACTATATATATATATATATATATATTCTGATTGCAACGTTGATGATCGAGGTTTGAGCAAGTTTGCATCTATACTCTTCTAAAGTAATATGGTTTTTAGCTTCACTCTGGTACTTCAAGTCTCGAATAGGTAACGACTTTACATCTCTGTCGAATTAATTCGAGCGACTTTTAATCAGGATCATATATGCTACTTTTTCCATCACTTTTACCCTACGAAAGACTCGTACTGTATATATATGGTATGTATGTATTTGGGCTCCAAAAGCAGCCCAAATCCTAATTGGGCTCATGTAATTTACAACATTTAAGGTGATACAGTATTGACTCCTGCCTCTCTAGTTTCTGCACTTTGCCTTTGGCCCTTTGCATGCAGTATTGAAAGAGTTACTATAATTGTTGTTTTTGTGCAGAACTACTGCACGTAGACTGGAAATACTGAAGACTGTAGAGAATCCTTTATACATTGTTGTTGAGAAGACTGAGGACAATGATTCACATTCACTTAAAATTGGTCGTATCATTACTATCCTGTAGGCCTAACATAGACCTACATACGAAACGCTAAGGTAAAGTACAAAACTTTGAAACTTGGGGTCCTTATTTGCAGTATGGTCTGTATAATTGAATGTAACTTGTTGATGCTGGAAAATAATGTATATATGGTTTTGGCATGCAAAATTGAAATCGAAAAAGGATGGGACCTGTGACTCCCGGCCCTGTGAGTCTCTTATCGTATTGTGAATATTTTCCTTTTCCCATATTCAATAATTTAGCTTTCCATGTTCTTCAGTGTATACACAAATTACAGATCGTCTCAATATGTCCAGACAAACTATAAAAAGTCCCTACCATTTCCTTTGATTTCTGTAACACTTGAGCATTTAAGCCCACCAGACGCTCCTATATCATATCTCTTTCACCCTTAATTACCTTAGGGCCAATTTGCCAATGATTTTCATCTTCTCTGTTGTGGCCAGGGTGATTTTTCTGCATGTAGTAATGAAGTAGTCTCTAATTTTCTGGAGTAATTGGCATTATGCTCTTAGATCCTCTCTTCTCCGTTTTAAAAAAATAAATAAATGAGGAATTAATTCATGCATGACTTAATTATAGACATGTCGTAACTCGTAAGCACAATAAACTATTTCGGATGGCACTGTCCCGACCCGATACAGTGTTTGGGTGTCGACGTCTGGTTTTTGGCTGGCAGTTGCGGCTTGTGGTGCTCGATGAGGATCCGATGGGTGCAGTCAATTGTTCTTCGTTTTTCCAGTGTTTGGCATCATGTTTTGGCGACTATGGGCAGCACGCGGGGTCGTGAGTTGTCTCTCCAAAGCTGTTGGGATTAGGTCAGCGGATGTCAGATGTCTATCATGCATGCTTCCGCCTCCAACAAATTTGCTTATGTCAAATCTCGTTGTTGCTGGGCGTTGCACTTCCTTTCATGTATTAATGCGGCGAAATGGGAGTTCAATGGTGGACAGAGAGATGAGTTTCGATTGGCGGCTGTCGATAGGCTGTTGGCAGCTGCCGGGATGACAATGGCGACGACCAGAGTGCGGATGACGGCGCTGGGGCTATGGTTGCCTCGTTGGGGCTGCATTGTTTCATCTGTTGCTGGGCCAGGTCGTTGGTGGGCCTGGGGTTTTACCCTAGGTCCATTTTGTTTTGCGTTTTTTAGTTTCTGTTTTTTTGTTTATTTATTTTCTGTTTAAAATAAAATCTTATTTAGTGGGTTATATCTGGCGGTCTAAGCGATCTGTTTGTGTGCGCACTTAATGTACCTTGTCTGTCATAGTTTGGGTGTGTGTCATGATAAAATGGTCGCATTCTCCTAGTTACAGGATGAAACATAGTGCCGACAAATTATTTGTCGTTTGGCAACATAGTGGGAAAGATATCTTATTTGTAATGATGCGTCATTGTAATTGCGTAATCTTTCCTCTCCTGTATCACCACAATGTTAAAGCAGGTAGAGTAGCCGAAGTTGCACTCTCTGCTAATTGGTACTTGTTTGAATGCATAGGAAGTATGAGCGGTTTTGTGATTATTTGAGATGCTTTGTTGGTGCTTATTGTAATACAGAGTTTAGGTCTTATGTCCCTTCTCTGGGTATATATTTGACTGTTTTATTAATAAAAATTTGAGGGCTGCCACATTACCCTTTGATTCAAAATAAATATAAATAAACTATTTCGATATGGATGTGCAGCTAGCTCAATCATACGCCTTTTCAATTAGGTTCATTTGACACAAATCTTGCTTCAATTTGGCTTGAAAAGCACTAAAACTCGAATTTAGAATGTGGATTAAATTAACTCCCTTTTATGGTCTAGAGTTGCAACTTACATAAATGATAAAATTCTCAAAAAATAAGTATGAGGAATAAGAGCATCTCAATAGTGAAGTCAAATTCACTGACTATATTTGTTAAAAAGTAAAAAAAAAAAATAGCAAAAATGTAAGAATTGGAGAGAGAAAATAACTTTGAGTCAAATTCCCTCCTAAATATAACAAATTTTTTAACAAAAAACTATATTTAATTTAACTTATTTTTAGGATATCTTTTGGAGCATTGCTTTGAAAATTAGCTAAATTTAACTTTATATTTAAATTAACAAGACTATTGGGGATGCTCTAAGAGCATCCGCAATGGAGACCATAATTTAAAAATAAAGTTATAATTTGACTAAATTTTGAAGAAAATTGGCTCCAACAGACACCCTAAAATAAAGTAAAATATAATTTGTGGCTACATTTCTAGTTATATTTGTCAAAGAATTTAACTTCAAAAACAATGTAATTAAATTTGAATTTTCCATAAATATAACTTTTAAATTTGTCAATGGGATGCGCTATAAGGTCGGCTCATGGACAGTAGGTTTCACATGCTTTTGAGTTTAAATGTTCCGACTTGAACCAAAATTACGCATGTATCGAATCGTATTAAACTTTATCGAAGTTATTAATAATTTTTTTACCGGGTGAGAATTTGACTTGACTTTATTCACGAGAGTTGTAGAGTATTTTATTTTGAGACCGTAAAAATTTTTGGGAAATTTTTTGGTTAAGCAAGCAAATTTTTATGATTATCGGAAGTCAGCGTGGGAAATTATTAAAAATGAATTTATTTTTAGTCGGTTAATTCTCTATTGTCCGGTCTTGAGTAAATAAATTCTGGGCCGTTGATCTATTGCGGAGTTTTGGGTATAAATAGTATTTTCCGAAAGAAGAAAAACCCAAATCAGAAAACTGATTGTGCTCGACCCGTTTAGCCAGGAAATTCACCCGTGCACCGCCGTTGACCCGACCCGTTCGGATTGTCATTTTTCGGCCTCCTCCGATGTTGAAAAAGGTAGGGATTTGAAGCTTGCTGCTTCCTTGATTGTTTTTTGTGTCTATTTTGGGAGATTTGCAGGTATTTTGGGTAACCCGAATCGAGTTAACCTGTGGAGAATCGCCGCCGGCCTTGGCGGTTCTCCAACGTGTTTTGGGGTCATGGTCGAAGGGCTATGGAGATCTCTCTCCCCGGAGTCATTTGTGAGTGGTCTCGAGCTCCGTCGTGGCTCAACGAGGAAGTTTTGACATTTTGAGTTTTCCGGCCGATTTCGTCGATGTGGTTTTCGAAGCCGATTCTGGCCACGTGAGTTAGTTTTGAGGCGCGTAAGTATAAGGTTTTGGTTGGGATTAATGAAAGGATTATTTTGAGGGCCGGATTGACGTCGTTGGTGGCGGTTACCAAAGTTACGTTTATGGGCTGTTTTAGGTATTTTTTGCCAAACGCTGTTGAATTGGAATTCGGCTCAGTTACAAATATTGTTGGCTTCGTTGAGAGATTTTCAACGAGGTGTCGAACACCGTCATTCTAGTACTTTCATCGGAGGCTCGTGAAACCCACGTGCCGCCATCCACGGCAGAACTCCAGTACGACAGGTTGTAGGATTCTTCAATGGGATTTTCGGGGTTATTTTTAGAGCTAATTTCTATAGTTTTACATGTTCTGATATTATGTGATCTTTATGGCCAGAATATCGAGATCGTGACCCCAGCGAGAGAAATTCTGCTAGACCCCAGTAGTAGTCGTAGACTTGTGAGGGGACCCTTTTATTTTCAAAGTCAACAGCGAGTTTATTTTTTTTCACTATTTCAGTATTACAGTATATTTTACGGTATGTTATAGAGCATTTAAATTTAGAGGTTTATTCTGTGATGACATTAGTTAGTTGCATCGATGCACTGATTGTTCGACTGATCACCGGATAGTTCGGTTAGGGGAGGTTAGGGCAAACACCTTGTCTGACCGATCAGGGGAGGTTAGGACAAACAACTCGTCTGACCTATCACCTATATTTGCATACAGATAATCGACTCAGGTTAGGTGGCCTGAGCGATCACTTCCATTTGTGTTTCAGTTATACTAATTTGAACTCGCATTATTTCACATAAATAAATGGAAAGACATGATAATTCAATTTTATCGATTGATGCAGATTATGTTATTTTTGTCCACTCAAGCTAATGTTTTATATTTTAATGTCTTTCCATGGGCTCTTCGATTTTCGTCGCCTAAGCTGTAATGTATATTCTGAAAGTGCTTGGGTTTCGTCGTCCAGGCTACAGTTTATAGTTCCGAGGTTAGAGCCGCACCACCATCGAGGCAACTAGCTTATCAGGACCGGAGCCAGAAAGGGCGACGAACTGAACAGATTGGACAAGCCCAACTTCATCGGATGACTTTATAGGAGGGAAGAGTCTCTGGAAGTGATCATTAGTATGTTTCATGTTTTTGGTTATACTGTTTATACTTTTATAGATTAGGGTTAGTTTTATCTATATGATATTAGGATCAATAATTATCGTACACGCCACTCCCTTATCAGTGATCTGGCGAGTGATATATCCCTCTGGTGAGGTGATTTTAGTCAGGTTAGTTTATAGAGGTTGTAGGGTTATGGTTGGAGGTTTTGGGTTGTCTGCCGACCTGATACCTCTTGACGTTGTGGATTTTAATTTGATTTTGGGTATGGACTTTCTGAGCAATCATCAAGCTTTGGTTGATTGTCATCAGAAAGAAGTGGTGTTTCGAAGTCGTGGTTTTCTAGAGATTTTATTCTGCGGAGAAAGAAATGTTATTTCTTCGTGCCTTATTTTAGCCTGTGGAAACCAAGAAAATGTTACGGAAGAGGTATACTGCATATTTGGCACATGTTATGAACACTTATGTTTCTACCCCTAACCTGGAGGAGATTGTTGTGGTTAGGGAATACCCTGATGTCTTTCTTGAGGAATTACTAGGTCTTCCTCCAGAAAAGGAAATACATTTCACGATTGAACTACTTTTGGGTACATGTCCCATAGCTCAGGCACTGTACCGTATGGCTCCAGCTGAATTGAAGGAGGTGCAGGTTAAGCTTCAGGTATTGATTGATAAAGGCTTCATCCATTCTAGTGTATCCCCATGGGGAATTCCAATTTTTTGTGCAAAGAAGAATGATGGATCGATGAGATTATGCTTCGATTATTGAAAACTGAATCAGGTTACAATGAAGAACAAGTTTTCACTGCCTCATATTGATGTTTTGTTTGATCAGTTGAAGGGAGATATGGTATTCTCTGAGATTGATCTTAGATCGGTATACCATCAGTTGCGAATTAGAGAGTTAGATGTCTCTAAGACCGCGTTCCGATCACGCTACGGGCACTACGAGTTTCTTGTGATGTCATTCGGTTTGACGAATACTCCTGCTGCTTTTATGGCATTGATGAATGGAGTATTTCGAGGTTATCTTGATAAGTTCGTCATTGTATTTATTGATGATATCCTTATTTACTCAAAAGATGCAAGGCAACATGTGAGACATCTACATGTAATTTGTGAGACATTGAGGAAGTCTCAGTTATATGCCAAGTTCAGTAAATGCGATTTATGGTTTAATAATGTAAAATTTATTGGTCATGTGATTTTGGCGGAAGGAGTTAGTATGGATCCTGATAAGATTGAAGCAGTGTTGAATTGGAGCAGACCTATAAGTGTGCCAGATATGAGAAGTTTTATGGGTTCTTTCTTCATGTCGCTACCTGAGGTTCTAAATTTTTCAGTTTACTACTTGAAGTTTAGACTTGTCTTCATGTTACTACCTAAACTTTTTCTTTTCTTTTCAGTATTCTACCTGAGGTTCCATTTTCTCATCACTTTTTATTTTTGCCTTAAAAAAATATGTAATGCAAGAGGGTATTTTTGTTATTTTACTTATTTTTAATAACAAAATATCTTCTAATATTAATTGTTCTTCCTAACAGATAAGTTATATTAATTTTATATAAAAAAAAGTCGATTGCCTAAATATGTCATGTTCACCCTTAATTGGTTATGGTCGTATGAATATTAAGACATATAAACGACATAATTTATAGAAACGCATAAATTTGGGTTGTTTGGCAAACTCTTAGCTTAAAAAAACAACTAAAATTGTTCTTTTTTAACAAAATAAGTGCAAGTACAATTTGGAACATTAAGATCACTTATTTTGTTATGAAGAACAATTTTAGATTTTTTTAAAACTAAGGGCCGAGTTTGCAAAACGAGCCAACTTTATGATTTCTCATAATTTATGTCGCTCGTATGTCTTAATTAATATCCATACCGCGCCAACTAATAATAGGTGAGCATGACATATTTAGTCACCTGACCGTGTTTTAAAAAATTAACATAGCTTATTTTGTCAGGAAGAATAATTTTAGAAAATTAAACAAATTTATCATTAAAAATACCCTCTTGCATTACCTAATTTTTTAATGAAAAAATAAAAATGATGAGAAAATGAAACATAAGGTAGGAAATTGAAAAAAAATAAAAGCTTAGGTAGTCATATGAAGAAAAACTTAAACCTCACGTAGTAAACTGAAAAATTTAGAATTTTAGGTAACGACATAAAGAAAGACACAACCTCAGGGTACTGAAGTGAAATTTCCCTAAAAAAATCTAAATGTCTTTATCAAAACTATATAACAATACTAATCAATTAAATGATCGATAAACCAAATTGTTTGTTTCTTGTTTACGTTCTCAATGAAAATGGGAAGGTAAATTATTATTTTGGTCTATGTATGTTGTCTTTAATGAAATACTTTTGTTATATGTAATGTCCCAAACTGCAGCTCATCAATTTAGGCTCGTTACAGTGCTGCGAGCTCTTAAAAATATAAGTTAAAACTCTAACTGATCACTTCAAAGAGTCCCAAGGTAAAACAATTAAAAATAGTTCACACAATTTACAATGCGGAAACGTTTATTCTTTAAAATGAGGTGAAATCATCAAACATAAAGAAACTATTTCACTCGAATCCATTTGATTAACAACTTTATAAGAGGTTATTGAATGATAAATACAAACTCAAAATCAAATGGGAGATCACCAAGTTCAGAAACTATATAATGAAATAGTGAAAGAATAACATACAAATATGAAACCTGACAACTACCATCTAAACATGAAACACGACGTCTTTGGCACACCCAATTCCATCCTCCTTTGTCCCATTTCCAGTGCACAATATATGCATACAAAACTGTTGTAGGGATGAGCTTTCGTCCTCGTTGCTCAACAAGACTATACCAAGCTAGGTTTGAAAATCATACTTAAAACATTTATATAAAAGTGATGGTCATCAATCAAGTATGTGAAAAATGATATAGATATAGTAAAGGAATCCACATCGGAAAACTAGTAGTCATATAACAAACCTGATGACCGGTGCCTATGCCCAACTACCACTTTATCAGAGATCTAATCTCATCCAATAGCAAAGTGTAGCGAGAGTGTTCTTTTATGTCGTATCGCCTAAAGATAGTGCCACACCACAAGGGATGTCAAACACTACTCTGTCCATATAGCCTCTTTGAAGGTTTACGGGATCAAAACCCAAGGTAGTCGTTGTGCTCCGTTCACTCTCAAGTCATCCTTCACGAGGTAACACAAATACATAGAAAATAAATTTTGTCATAGTATATATCTACTATAATATATACTTGAAAAACCACTAACAAGACAAGTCCAGAATCCCTACCTAGGTTGCCAAAGCTTTTCCTTATGCATTGTCTGAGATCATCATTCATCCCATCTTTGTTCCTTTGGGTGTTCGGAGTCCTATTCCTAACACAAATAAACTTTATCAATCCTTTTCAAGGTTGACAAGTAAATATTGAAATCCACGCATATCAAGGTACAACACATGTTCACCAAATCCTACTAACTGAAGGATACTATATCATGCTTATTATCAAACACTCATGATTAGTTCTGGTGTTCATGTACATATATATAATTGCAGACTCCCATACTGGTATCATTTACGATCATAACATAATTCACATCTAGCAACTTAATCCAATAAACTTATCTTGTCCATTTGAGTAAGAAAAATAGCTAGTAGTTGATGTATTCAATCATATATGCTGCAGTATATGACAATAGCCATGCTCATTTTCTAATCGATTGGGAATTCACAAATTTACTTAATAATCATCAACATATTCTAATATCACGTCCGATACACAATGATTATAATTAAAACAAACCAATAGTCTGCCTTCTGGCTTACCTTTATTAGTTGCAAAGTCACTCGACGATTTTATTTTTCTGAATGCAAACTCAACTAGACAGCAAACTAGCATCTACTTTAATTTGATTGAACCCAGAAGACAACTCCTTCGTATTTTTGTTGAGCTCTACAGTAAATCTTCAGTGTATTTACTAGTTTGTTTTTGGTTGTTTCCAGTTAATAATCCCTAGTATTTAGGGCGTAGAGTTTGTGTTTGATTTAGTCTTAGCCATTAAACCACGATCATAGGAGTATTCTATCGTGGGTTTTTATTTCTCTCTTTTCAGTTGTAAAAGGTTGGTTATAAAGCCAGTGTTTCAATTCAATAATAGATACTTTTTCCTCCAAATATTGTGTGATCGAAGTGTGAAATAGAGAGAGAAAACTTCAACAAGTGGTATCAGAGCCCCATCACAGTGGCCTGATTTAGAGAAAGAGAGAAAGAGCCAGAAAGCGTGAGTAAGAGAGAAAGCATGGCAGCTGAAGGGAGTTATATACCGGCTCCAAAGATCGGCGGGTATTATGATCATTGGGCAATGACTATGGAAAACTTTCTCAGATCAAAGCAGTTATAGGGGCTGATTGAGCATGGGGGTACATGCCGAGATTCAAGAACCTGAGTAAGCAACCTACTTAGCGGCTGTGGAAAGGACACAGCTAACTAAAACCCAACGTAAGCAAATTGAAGAACGAAGGAAGTTGGTAGAAGAACAGGAGCTGAATGATCTCAATGTCAAAAATTATTTGTTTCAAGCTATCGATCGAACCATAATAGAGACCATTCTGGTGAAGGATACAACAAAACAAATATGGGACTCCATGAAGATGAAGTATCAAGGAACATCTAGGGTTAAAAGAGCATAACTGCAAGCTCTAAGGAGAGACTTTGAAGTTTTGAAGATGAAGGAACGTGAAGGAGTCGATGAGTACTTTGCACGTACTCTGGTCATTGCTAACAAGATGAAGATGCTTGGTGAGAAGTTGGAGCAGATAATGATTGTTGAGAAGATCCTACATTCTATGACTTCTAAGTTTGATCATGTCGTTTGCTTAGTTGAAGAATCCAATGATTTGGACACTTTAACAATCGATGAGTTGCAGAGCAGCCTCCTAGTACATGAGCAAAGAATGAAAAGGCATCAGGAAGAAGAACATGCTCTTAAGGTCACCGAAGTAGAAAGATCAGGAGCAAGGGAGGATGATAGAGGTGGATTTAGAGGGAGAGCTCGCGGTGGAGGTTTCAGAGGAAGAGGAAGAGGCCGTGGTAGACAACCTGTCAACCGAGCTACTGTAGAGTGTTACAAATGCCACAAACTAGGGTATTGTCAATATGAAGGCCCTAGTTGGGAGAAGAACGCAAACTATGCGGAACTTGACGAAGAAGAAGAGATGTTGCTCATGTCTTTTGTTGAATCTCATGATGCTCAGAGAGAGGAGGTATGGTTCTTAGATTCGGGGTGCAACAACCACAGGTGTGGTAATAAAGTTTGGTTTACATATCTCAATGAAGACTTCAGGCAATCGGTAAAGCTTGGCAACAACACAAGAATGGCTGTAATCGGGAAGAGAAATATCCTGCTGATATTGGAGAGGTAAATCACATGGTGAGTGGAGTGTTTTATGTTCTAGAGCTGAAGAACAACTTGTTGAGCATAGGTCAACTACAAGAGAGAGGTCTGGCTGTACTCATTAAGCATGGTTTCTGTAAGTTGTTCCATCCATCTCGAGGCTTAATTCTGCAAACTTCCATGACGACAAATCATATGTTTGTTCTGTTGACTTCTATCAATTCAAAAGAAACAACGTGCTTACAAACAATCAGTGATACCAAGACTCAACTTTGGCACTACCGATTTAGACATTTGAGTTTCAAAGGTCTGAGAACTCTATACTACAAAAAGATGGTGAAGGGCCTGCCTCCACTCAAAACTCCAGCAAGGGTGTGTGCTGATTGCTAAGTTGGAAAACAACATCAGGAGTCAATACCTAAGAAGAGTCTATAGAGGGCTTCAGAGAAGTTACAACTAGTCCATGCTGACATTTGTGGACCAGTAAAGCCGGAATCAAACAGCAGAAAGAGGTACTTGATCACATTTATTGATGATTTTAGTAGAAAGTGTTGGGTTTACTTTCTTTCAAAAAAATTTGAGACACTTAGCACATTTAAAAGGTTCAAGAGTCTTGTTGAGAAAGAGTCTGGTTCATTGCTATGTTGTCTACGTACTGATAGAGGTGGTGAGTTTACCTCTAAGGAGTTTAGTGAGTATTGTAGTGTGAGTGGGATTCAAAGATAGCTTACTTCCTCATATACTCCACAACAAAATGGGGTAGTTGAAAGAACGAATCGTACAATCATGAATCTTGTGAGAAGTATGTTGTCTGAGAAGAAAGTGCCTAAGGAGTTTTGGCCAAAAGCTGTAAATTGGTGCATTCACATCCTAAATCGAAGTCCAACATTTTCACTCAAGGAGGTTACACCGGAAGAAGCATGGAGCAATGTTAAGCCTACAATTGATTACTTCCGAGTTTTTGGATGTATAGGTCACGTACATGTGACTGATGCAAAAAGGAGTAAGCTGGATGACAAAAGTTCAAAATGTGTGCTATTTGGTGTAAGTGAAGGAACAAAGGCTTACAAACTCTTCAACCCAATTACCAAGAAGATAGTGGTGAGCCGAGATGTGTTTTTTGAGGAGAATGAGAAATGGGATTGGGAAACAAGCACTGAAGCAGTGAAGAGTGATGTTATGGAATGGGGAGATGATGATGAAGTAACTAGAAGTGAAGAAGAAGTGGTTAAACCAGTTCCAAATGATGATAGGGAAGGAGCCAGTTCATCTTCAATTGGCTCACTTGACAATGCTGCAACGACTCCATCAGAAGAACAAGGAAAAATAACTAGAAGGCAGCCTTATTGGATGCGAGATTATGAAACAGGAGAAAACTTGTCTGATGATGAGACTTTGATGAAGAATATAGTTCTTTACACAGCAACATATGATCCAAATACATATGAGGAAGCATCTTTGAGCCTAAAGTGGAGAGTAGCCATGGAGAATGAGATGCAAGAGATAGAAAAGAATGATACCTGAGAGTTAACTGATTTACCAGCAGGAGCAAGAACAATAGGTGTGAAATGGATCTTCAAAACAAAGTTAAATGAGCGAGATGAAGTGGATAAATACAAGGCATGCCTTATGGCTAAAGGGTATGCACTGAGGCATGGAATTGATTACACGGAGGTGTTTGCACCAGTGGCTAGATGGGACACAATCAGAATGATCTTAGCCTTAGCTGCTCAAAGAAAGTGGTGTGTATACCAACTCGATATCAAAAGTGCTTTTCTGCATGGAGAGTTGGAAGATGATGTGTATGTAGAGAAGCCACAAGGTTATGAGAAGCAAGGAGAGGAGCACAGGGTCTACAAACTTAAGAAGGCACTATATGGGTTAAAACAAGCTCCACTTGAAGCTTACTTTATTAGTGAAGGATTTGAATGCTGCCCAAGTGAACACACACTCTTTGTGAAGGCTCAAGAAGATGGTAAGATTTTAATTATAAGTGTGTATGTAGATGATCTGATTTTCACAGGGAGTAGTTTGAGAATGATGGAGGAATTCAAAACTTCAATGAAGTCCAAGTTTGACATGTCAGACTTGCGGAAAATGAAGTTCTTTCTTGGAGTGGAGATTATACAGAATGAAGAAGGCATCTTCATGAGTCAACGCAAATATGCTCAAGAAGTTCTTGAACGTTTTGGTATGGCTAACTCAAACTTGGTGAAGAATCCCATTGTACCAGGTTTCAAAATGATAAAAGATGAAGGAGGTGTTCGGGTTGACTCAACTCAATACAAGCAAATTGTGGGCAACTTGATGTACCTAACAGTTACAAGACCTGATCTAATGTTTGTGGTTAGTTTGGTGAGTAATACATGGAGAGGCCTACTGAGGTTCATATGGCAGCTATAAAGAGAGTGTTGAGGTACATAAAAGAGACTGTAGAGTTGGGAATTGGCTACAAAATGAGAGCTGTGAATGGAGAAGAATTGATGGCTTTTTCGGACAATGACTTTGCTGGTGATGTTGATGATCGAAGGAGCACCTCTGGTTATGTCTATATGTTGAGTGATAGAGCAGTGGCATGGATGTCCAAGAAGCAACCAGTGGTTACACTTTCTACCACAGAAGCATAATTAATCTTAGCAGCTACATGTGCTTGTCAAGGTGTGTGGATGAAAAGAGTGCTTGAGAATCTGAGCTGCAAGCAAAGTAAGGCAACTATGATTTTCTGTGATAATAGTTCTGCCATAAAGTTATCAAGGAATCCTGTGATGCATGGAAGAAACAAACACATTGATATCAGATTTCACTTTATTTGTGACCTCTGTAGAGATGTGTTTTTCGACTAGGATATTGCAGCTCTGAGAATCAGATAGCAGGCATTATGACAAAGGCCTTGAAAGTTTGACACTTTCAAAAAATTGAGAGGATGGCTTGGGGTGTGCAAGCTGCCAGCAGAAGTAAACTGATTGCCTCAGGCAACTCAGTTTAAGGGAGGAAATGTTGAGCTCTACAGTAAATCTTCAGTGTATTTACTGGTTTGTTTTTTGTTGTTTCCAATTAATAATCCATAGTCTTTAGGGAGTAGAGTTTGTGTTTGATTTAGTCTTAGCCAGTAAACCACGATCATAGGAGTATTCTATCATGGGTTGTTATTTCTCTCTTTTCAGTTGTAAAAGGCTGGTTATTAAGCCAGTGTTTCAATTCAATAACAGATGCTTTTTCCTCCAAATATTGTGTGATCGAAGTGTGAAATAGAGAGAGCAAACTTCAACAATTTTTAATTCCAGCTCAGTTAGAGATCACATTTATGCTATATTCTTCTCTTGAATTGACATGCAGACTAGAAAGAATCAATTTCTTTTCATCATCAATTAGATAATTCATTTCTACTAAAATGTGAAGCGTGTTGGAGGAAACAACTTTCTTACCTTGCATGATTGATCGAAGACTAGAAGTGGAGTAGTCACAATGAGCTACACTCCTTGATTAGTCAATCCCAATTGGAGAACAATGACCCATAACTCGAATTCATGAAATTTGATGGAAGAGAACAACATGCAACTCAAATTAGAACAAATTTGATTATACCAAAAACTGAAACTCTAACAAGCAGTCTTCGGATTTACCTTGATTCAGATCGATTGTACCGTTGGATTATCAGTAAATTTTAGTATGATGTAGAAGACACAATTCCTAGAAACTTCTATGAAGAACGCAAAGGCAACCGAGCTCTTTATCATGAATATATTGTCCCTGGAACATAGATGAAATAAATGGTGTGTTTGACGAAAACTGAAAACTGTGGCTGAGATTGTGTGTGTGGCTCTTTCCAATTCAGTTTAGGCTTTTATGTGCATCTCCTCCAATTGGCCAGATGTCAAGATCATATTCCAACACCAAGGATCATGCCTACCACTATTTATTATTATTATTATTATTATTATTATTATTATTATTATATTTTATTTATTTTCATACTAACTTCAAATAGTCGTGACTAATAATATAAACGAATTTACTTTTAAACTCGTTATGACATATAATTCAATTTCGTTTATCAAAATGTAGATTCAGCTTCTTCAAAAATTCAAAAATATTTTCAAAGCATTCTCGATCGTTATCGATATTCACTTATTCTCTTGTTTTATTTGGATATTAACTCCTTAAAATATTTCGGGTCTCACATTTTATAACTAGGTCATATACGTATTAGTAATAGTTAACATATTGATAAACAAAATAAGTTTAGTAATTAGCGTACTGAGAAACGGGTCCGGATCCGCCCCATTGATCCGTCAATCCGGTTAATCCGGATCCAGATTTGGTTTTTAGAGATCTGCTGGATAAACGGATTGGAGCGAATCTAGTTTTTTCTCTTCTTAAACAGATCTAGATCTAAGTTGATCTGGTCCAGCTTCGCCCCATTGACAGGTCTATTCTCGTGAAAGATTTAGAGGATATCCTTGAGGTATGAGTTTCGAAACTCAGTGATGCAACTTTTTTTCATAATTGAAAGGTGAAATAACAAAAAAACAAAAAAAAATATTTAAAATTACCAATTTACCTTTCGAATTTGAAATTTCACTGTCACATCATCACAATAAACGGAGATAGACGAAAAATTAGTTCTAAGTACTACCAATATACGAATTTTAAAGTCTAAGTACGAGATTCATACTTTTAAAAGTTGAAGTATCAAATTGATTGGACTGGATACGTTTAAATACCACAGATAAAAATAAGAATTCCTCGCCCGAGTGTGCTCAAGTTTCAAATAGCGCGCTAAAAGTTTCTTAATATAAATAGAGAAAAAGCCGCAGCAAGCAACGGTTTTGCTCATAATTTTACAGCTAATAAGCCAAAAGGTGAAGCAAAGGACCAAATAGTTGAGCATGAAGTATACGCCATTAACAAGATGAAGTGATGAACTACAGTCTGAATCCACAAAAAATTGCATTCACAAAGGTGACTTCAAAATTATTGGCAGTGCTATACATTCACTTGGTGTATTGGAAGGGAGATTGAAACTTTCTGGGAAGAGGATTCGCGGAGTGGAAAAGCTCGGTGAGATCTGAACAGGGAAGATCAAATTATACAATCTTGGTACATGAATTAGGGAATGGTTTCTCGTCTCTACTTTTTGTCAGCATGCTGTGCTAAACAGCGGAGGACATCATCTTTTGTAGGCATCGCAGGAATGGCTCCTCTTTGTGATACTGTGATTGCGCCACAGGCATTGGCGAAAAGTAGAGCCTCTTGTAAGCCCTTCTCATTCTGCAAGGAAATAAGTAATCTAAGTACCAAGAAGTAATGGATTACATCATCTAAAATACATTAGCCTTCAGCAGAAAATGAAGTAGTATGAGAAATAGATGACACAATATCTACAAATGAGCTGTGATAAGATGTATTGATATCTCTGAATCCCTGCAACAATTATGCGTACCTGAAAAAGACTGGATTCAGATGCTATGCTGTTCAGTATCCCACCGACGAATGCATCACCAGCACCGGTTGTGTCCACGGCTTTAACTTTAACACCACCCACACGACCCATGAAATCCTGAGAGAGTTTTGATTTGTGTCGGTATGTTTATCTCCAACTAACAAGATATAGAGGAAGTGGATGAAAAATTATATGCAGATTGTTCCACACATGTAGTGAGAGTTCTTCTGGGACTTTGGGAGAAATAATGAACTCAAAATAGAGACGAAAATTATGATGAACTTACTGGAGTGTAATATCTGCAACCCTCTGAACCTTCGGTTACAATCAAAAGTTTGAGATTAGAATAAAAAGGCTTTGTCAATACAACATTATCATCATAAGGATCATCACCGCCAGTTAGGAATGTTATTTCATCCTCACTTATCTGCAAGTTTGTACATAAGAAAGAAACTTGATGAAAACCAAGGAAGTATACAAACTGTCTATCTGAACTCATTCAAGAGCTTACTAAAAAACTTCCCCACAATAATTTTGTATATCGTGGCATCTTACCTTGATAATATCTGCTTGATCCCGTATACTCATTATTCCCTTCCGTGCAGCCTCTGCTGATGGCCACAGTGCCAATCGCAAATTTGGATCATAAGAAAGGATGCAACCAGACTTCTTGGCTATGCTCATTGCAGCATGATGGGTTAACCTGCATGGTTCATCAATCAAACTAATTGAACCATAGTGGAAAATCTTAGCCTGCAAATAATATTATCTGGATCAGTAAAACTTCAGTCAAATGAGTAGACTATGTCATATAAGTACAAAAAGATAGCACACCTGTTTAAGAAGGCTTATGTCAAGTTCTGACTCATGTAGAAGCATATCAGCACTTGGATTACGGAAAAATAGAAATTCACGCTCACCATCAGCTCTCAGTGTAACAAATGCCAATGCAGTTCTTGCATTGTGGTCAAATCGCACACCAGAAGTGTCGACATTGTTTTCTTTTAATATGTCAGCTAACATTTTACCATATTCATCATCACCCACCTGTATTGCATGTAATTCGTACGGTGAAATAATGAGTCACTAAGATCAAATTATGAGTTGTATAGAATCATGAAGTATTAAGATCATGCAAAGGCTGGAATCAAATCTAGTAAAGCTTCTACTCTTCTAGGTCCCGAAAGAAGGCAATGTCCTTCCTTCTTATCACACTAGAAAATACAATATACTCCATATGATAGAGAAAACATTGTTTGAATCACATTTCAAGTTATGAAGAATTGGACACATATGAAAAACAATAACAACGATACATATTTAGACCATCTTAAACTCAGTCTCACATAAGTCATATATACAAGAAAAGGTTACGAAGTCAAAATGGATGGAAAGCATTAGAAATTTCATAACTGAATGAAGTGTTCAGAAAAATACGGAAATGCACCTTGCCTATAAACCCTGCTGAACCACCAAGTCTTGCGATGCCAACAGCAACATTAGCAGGAGCACCACCAGGAGCTTTTTGAAAAGCAGGTGCTTCAGCAAGCAAAACTCCGGAAACAGTTGGCACAAAGTCGATCAGCATTTCTCCAAAGCAACAACCATGGACTTCTTAGAATCTTCAGATAAGTCCAATTCATTAAGATCAGCAAGAACTGCAGGAATATTAGCCACCCAGTATTAATCAAACAGCTAAAAACTTACAAATTTTGTCTATGTATCACCTGGATATAGTTTCAAAGCTATACCATAGATTTCATCAATTTTTATTGTCTACAAGATTAAGAAGACAAATGCCAACAGAAGAATTGGCAACTAGATGATGAAGCAATAAACCTTACGCATCCTAGAAAAATCATAATCAAAATCACCCAGATACTCCAACAGTTCAAGTGAGGGGACTAAGTTGGAATCGGTTCCCTTTCTTCTTTGTCTACCTATTTCTGTAAACCGCGAAGCAAAACTATTGATTTACTAATTCGATAAATTCAGAATGTTCGATCTTTACAAAATTTATCTTGCCAGCTATATGTTATAGCTTGATTATATGATCTTCAAACAGTTCACAGATCAAACATGCTAGTAACCCATTTTGAGAACAGAACAAGTTTTAAGCTTCTGGAATACAGTAAGATTCTGAATCACTACTTTTACATGAAACAATCGAATCTACTGCAAAAAAAAGGGATTCAACAAACAGAGACCCAACGGCAGAAAGAGACCGCCCAAGACAAAAAGCTGAGAACTTTCTAACAAAAACAAACAATCTTCGGGTTAGAAAAGTAAATGAAATTGAACCCAGAACTCCTAAAACTAAGATACTAAAATGGGATCGAGGTCCCAATTCTAAGACATGTTTGATAATAAAGAAGTCAAATTTAAGTTAGTGAGTAGTAAGAGAAGTGGTAACAAACCTGAGTTGGGAGTATTAGCCATTGAAGCAATGGAATTGATGCAGAGGAGAGCAGAGTGTGCAACAGAAAATATAGAGCAGAGGAAGGTTTGGCGGCTTTTGGGGAAAATAAGAAGGAAGTTAAGGAAGAAGCCAAGACAGCTGAAAGAAAGTAATTACTGTCTGCCGGAGAATCACGTACACACATGATGAGCTCTCACATGGTAATGTTGCAATTTTATAACCACAATCATCGGATTTTTGTCTAAATTTAAAAGACATTCTAATCTCCTCCCTAATTCCCTAGTGTATTAGCCACTCTCGAGCATATCGTAATGTATGATCTACCTATTGTATGATGTATAGTGGCCAAAAGAATGATAATAGACATCGAGTAAAGAAGAATTGTTACATGAACTTTTACAATTCAAGTCATTATATTTTTTGGTATAATTTCGTATCTTTTTAATTGAAGATACATAAATTTATAATGATGATCATCGTCAACATCTAATTATGTAACTTGGTTTGGGAGGTATGTGAAAAGTAGGGATGACAAAGTAATCTAAATCCACAAGTATTCGTCTGACTCGAACCTGACTAAACTTGATTTCTAAGACAAAACTCAGGTATTGAGTATTTACCGACTCGAATGCTGACGGCTCGGATCGGGTACGGATATGCATTTATCGAACTCAGACCCGAATCCGACCTGCGTATTTTATAGTTTATTTATTATATTTTATAATTTATTATCTAATTTTTAATATATTTTTTAATTATAAAATAATAATATTTATAATCTTTCTTTTATATATTTTATTTTAATTATTTTTTGTTAGGATAAATGGATCGAGTTTGGATATGTAATATCCAATAAATTCAGATCGGATAAAACTCCGAACTTCAAAAAATCTCAGTTCAAATTGAGTTTATTTCAGTTTCGGCTATCCAATATCCGACCTGTTGTCTTCACCAGTTAAAAGAGTGGTAATATATTATCCGTACGTATATGGATTTCTCGCATTCTCGTCTTGAAGGGACCGAGTGGAGGAAGAAAGGGTTTAGGGACAACGGCTTTTCCTATAAAGGCTTTGAAGCTTTATATATTTAACACTAACTATAAGGAAGGACTTCCAAAGGCCGTTTACCAATCCAAGAGGCCGGTTGTCCATACATGATAGTGGTGATGATACGTGCAAGTGACGCAACTATTTAATCAAATTGGGAAAACAACAAAACTGAAACTGCATGTCAACACCACGACCCTTCCTCAACGATTCAAAACGAATTTGTCTCTTGCAATGTAGCGCTCACGGTGTCGCTCGTATTGTATTTCATAAACCTCATCGGCACGACGATGATTAGCTTAGGATCTGGGAACGATAACATGAAAAGCTAATAACGCATGTCACATCTGACAACGGATTAACTTATTGGGTCACAAAATCAGGTCGCGGGACTTTAAGGCAATAAGCAATTAAGTGATTACATTTACTTTTTGTGATTATTTCCACCCTTTAGTCAAAGTCCAGGTGGTGCCATGCGGCAATCAAGTCGAGATAAAGAGTCAAAACTGAACATTGACCTAATTGAGTTCTTGTTTAGACAAAAAAATTATGGATGAAAAATACATTATTGAGATTTTCTACTTTTTGTGACCAAATTTATGTGGCAACCAGGGTTAAATGAATTCACTCGTTGGGAGTTTATGGTAGTAGGTTAGTGACGTGTCATTCATTTTTTATAGTTGTTTCCACCAAGCTGTTTGGTAAGAGTTAGAGTCAGAACTTTATTTTATATTAGTTAATGTTTTATTATTTATTTTTGATAAATTTTAATAATATATAGTCAATTTTAATGATATTAAAATTCAATTGAACAATATTTTGATGATTAATTGAAAAAAATAATAATCAATTATTTAAATGTGCCACATGACAACCAAGTCAAGAGATCGAAAGGGATTGACCCATGCGAGTTCTTGTACATGCAACAAATCATATGTGAAAATTATATTTTTGAGAATTTCTGTTTTTTTTTTGGGCTAGATCTATGTGACAATTAGGCTAGAATGACTAGAATGAGTGTGTGACTCGCTCTTAGGATCAACTTGAAGTTAACAAAGTTTTACTACCAGAAAATCACATTTAAACGACGAAAAAAAATCACTTAGATGACAAAATTATTTTTTTTCGTCCTGTAAGTTGTTTATATAATTTTTTTAATTAAAATTTACCACTTAGATGACAAAAAACCTTAGTCGTCTAAGTGGATTATTTATTATTTATTTCTTTATTTTTTAAAAAATTTGACACTTAGGTGACGAAAATTCTAAAATTTCGTCGTCTAAGTTCTTACTAAAACGACGAAAATTTTCGTCTTTTTTTCATTAATTTTTCGTCATCTAAAAATCTAAACGACGAGATTTATTTTATCGTCTAAGTGGCTACTTAGACGGAAAAAAAAAATTATCGTCTAAGTACTTAGGCTATGAATGTTAGGCGACGAAGAAGAAAATGTTTCGTCGCTTAAGTGTATTTTTCTGGTAATGTTTATCCTCGTTTGGCTTCCAGAAAGTTAAGTAAAGTGTTTCATTTCCCTTTTCATGGGAAGGTAAACACAAAATTTTCATCAAGTTGTCTATAGGGTATTTGGCAGCATAAGGATAGTAATGTTTAAGAAGAAAAAATATTGTATTTTACATTAATAAATGGGTTTGAAACAAAACCCAAGAAAGTTGGGTCCCACTTGGAGAATTATATAATCTTAAAAGGAGATGAGGAAAACAAAATCCTAAAGAATTTAGAAAGAACCACTTTCTCCCATATATTTTTAGAACATCTTCAGTACACTAGGTGCACTTGCACCAATGAACAACTCTATAGTACCGTTAACTTAATAAATTTCACCCCAAAATTTAATCTAAAAATTTAACAACAGTAAAAATAATAATTTAGTGTTTTTTTCTTTTCTACTTTTTTACCTCTCTCTCTGTCTCTCTCAATTTCTAGACTGATTTGCTTCCTAACCTCGCCCTCACTTCCGTTGACGTCACTCTCAGCCTCGGTTGCACGCCCTCTACGCCTTGGCACCCCGCCACTCTCGAACACAATGGCTCATGGCCTTACTGTCGTCGTCGCTTGCCGCCTTCAAGCCTAGCTCGCGTGTCGACCCACTTGGGCTTGCGCCTCTTGCTTCCTGGACATGGCCTCCACGTCGAGCGCAGCTTCCGGTCGAGAGAGAGAGAGAGCGAGCGCGTGGCGCAGTGTAGTTGGGAGGGAGGGGCATTGGCATAGAGGCGGCTGATCGGCAGCTGACTGTCGAGTTTAAGATTCGGGTTGGACGAGGCAGCGGGTAGGCAAACTAGGCAATTTAGGGTTTTACTTTTTGAGTTTTAAATGGTTTTTTGAGAGTTTTCAATGTTTTATTTATACTCCTAATTGAAAAACTGAACAATGGTCAGATTTAATTTACATTTTGATTTGAACATTGGAGATTAATGTTTAATTAAATTATTTTTAAAATCAAAATAAAAAATGTAAAATTTAGCCTCAAAGATTCCTAAAAAAAATCTTACGAGCTAGAAAATAATTTTTTTCGGGACTTTCGTAAAATAATCAAACCAAAATTATGCATGAAAAAAAGTCAATTAAAAAAATCTACTTACAACTAATCTGTACAGTATCAATATTACGTAAAGATAAATATAGTTTGGGTTGTAATAATCCAGATCATCAGCCTTAACAAAATAAATGAGATAAAAATGTCGACCTTTTTAATTAATTTTTGTCGAAAAAATGACATGTCAGATCTATTTTACTTTTTTCCTTTTTATCATTGTACCTATTATTGATCAAGTAATTTTGTGCAAAGTCTCTTTTTTTTAGTTTATTTCATTATGATCTCATTTTGGAAAAATATTCATATAATGCCATGAATATATAGACAATGTCGAATTTTTTCATCTTTCATTATCTTAGACCATGTGAAATAAACGTATTCATTTGATTAGTTTATTTTATTATCGGCTATATAAACATATATATTCTTTACCCTAACAATGTCGAGAATTGCTAAATTGACCGTTGAGATTTGGGTTCGCGTTTTAGGTTTTTGGTTTAGGGTCAAGATTTTAGGGTTTGATGATTTGGGATTTGATTTTGGGTATAAGGTTTAAAGTTTAGGAATTTAGGGTTTAAGATTTTAGATTAGTGTTTAGGGTTTGAGATTAGTGTTTGGGGTTTATGGTTTAAGATTTTGGGAGATAAATGAAACAAAAATTATATAAATAAAAGTAAATCGAGTGTGCCTCATATTTTATTCATTATTTTATTTTTGTTGAATATTTTTTGGAAGTAAATTCTTTTAATGGTGTTAGTTTTGACATTAGTGTCATTTTATTGACTTGATTGAATGAATGGTTGAGATTAGATTTTAACTAGTTGTTGCACTTGCACTCGGTGCACTGAAGAATTTTTCATATATTGCTTTCTGAAAATTCTTTCATTTCTTGTGTCATTCCAAATATAAGAAACTACAATAATTGCTTACTTTCCTTTCCTTTCTTTTCCCTCTAATTTATGCGAGCCAAACGAGATCGAAAGAAACAAGAAAAGAATGGAAAAATTCTCATCAACCTTAATTTTGGGAAAATCTTTCCCACTAGCCAAGAAAAGTTTAAGAAATTCTCATTGACCTACTAACTCTTAGAGAATCTTTTCCATCCACCAAGTTCACATTATCTCTCCTTTTGTCTTTCCATTTTTACCCCTGCTATATATGTGGCCATAACAAACTGATTTCAAATTTTTTATGATTTGAATTTCTCAGCCATCTTAGAGAGAGAGAGAGAAAGAGAGCTGAGAGGGAGCCGTCGGAGGAGGAGGAGGTAGCCATCGTCTTCTTTGTCGTTGTTGGAGGGAGCTAAAAGAGACAGATTTGAAATTCTAATCGTGAGCGAAGTGATTCTGTGCAGTGAAGCTAACGAAGCTTCTATGGAAATAGCAACCTATGATTTTGTCATGGATTCAGACACTTGAGACAGGTGAGCTTTGATTTTGAATCTGTTGAAATTGAATATGTGTTGAGCTTTTGAATTTGTTGAAATCGAATATGTGTTTAGCTTTTGAGTTTGTGAGTTTGGGTTTTGTTATGCTGCTGGTGCGTTTATGTTTATGTTTTTGTTTTTTATTGTGGATGTATTTCGTTATGTTGAGATGTGTTTTATGAATCGTTGCATTTTTTTGAATTGTTGTGTTGAGTTAAGTTGGAATATGCAGTTGCAGACGTTAAACTAAATATCAGTTTATCCTAAACTGATACTCAATTTACCCTAAACTGTGTATCAGTCGACCCTAAACTGATACTCAGTTTACCCTCAACTGAGTATCAGTTGAACCATTCAGAGAGACTGCAGTGTTTGAATATTAACCTTTTCTATTATTATTATTATTTTTAAATTTAATACTTGTTTTCTAGCTTGTTCATACAGGAGTGTTGTTGTTAAGTTCTTGTATTCTGGGAAAGGATTCGTGTTATCTGTTAATCAACATATGAGTTATGCCACTCTTTTCCATTACATTTGTCAGAGGTTTGAGTTCTGTCAAAGTGATGATATCAAACTTGATTACTCGCTTCCTAGTTGCAGTGGTTGTCCCCTCAATAATGAGAATGATTTCAAGATATTGTTCATTGGTGCAAATTTGTATAAGGTGAATTGTGTTGATGTCACTGTTTCTAAGAATAATGGAAGCACAAGTAGGAGATTTTATATGGATGAAGATGAGACATCTAGTGTGCTTGATGAAGATGATTACCTCACTGAGGCATATCGGAATGAGCCAACTAAATCCTATTAGTCGAATGAGTGGGAGACTTACATAGTCCCAAGGGAAAAAAATTCGAGGAGGTGCTAATAAGTTTAGAGTAATGCTTACGAAGTACTCCATCCAAGTTGGTTTCAAGTTTGTTTATCTGAGAAATGATTGGTATAGGATTGTTGTTGTGTGCTCAAATTTTGGAACTGAACAATGTGAATGACATGTTTCGGGATACTCAAATTCCCACAAGGGCTGTTTTTTTTGTTGATGATATTAACAATGTACATACTTGTCAAGGTGTTATGAGGAAGGAGACTCATGATTTTTTAGGATTGAAGATTTTTAAGACTTGCATCTTAAAGGATCTAACGTACAAAATGACAATGAAGCCGAAGGATATTATGAACAAGTTGAAGACAACGTATGACTTTAACATATCGTATAAGGTTGATTGGTTAGCGAAGCAAAGGGCAAAGGAAATGATTTATGGATCTAAGGCTGAATCATTCAACAAGTTAAGTTGGTATAAAGAAGTTGTTTTAGAGAGTAACCCTGACTCTACCTTTATTTTGGATGTGGATTCAGAAACCAATCAATTTCAGAGGCTTTTTGTTGCACATGTTGGTTGTCTTGAATGTTTTAAATTCTGTTTACCCGTGTTGTATGTTGATGGCACGTTTGGGAGGAGTTTATATAAATGACAAATCCTTTGTGCAACTGGGAGGACAAGAAATAAAGGTAAATTTTAATTTTTATGATCCTCAACTGATACTCAGTTTACCCTCAATTGAGTATCAGTTGAAGCTTGCTGTGTTTGAATATGTTGAACTAAATATTAGTTGACCCTTGTTGATACCCAAAAAAATTACAAGCCCAATACGCAACAAGCCCAAACTGAAGACAATGTGCCATCTACTATAGTAATATAAAAGACGCAACATGACGCTCTTAATTACACTTCGACCAAGCAACCACATCCTTAGTACGACATAGGTCGTACTCATGCACTATTTGGGGCTTGCGATCGTGGGTATAGTATGGAAGGTAACAGAAATACACACGCGTGTCGTTGAATTAAACTATGGATAATTTCGGTCTTGGGCCCGAAATTCATGTCCGGTAGTTTAATTCAAGGACTAATCGTGATTTGGGAATTTGGTTCTTTCTAAACCCAAAAGAAAGAGACCCAATCCATTTTAGAAAAGCCCATTTTAAGAAAGCCTAGTTGTTGTAGTCTAGCCCAAAAGACCAATTAAACCATCTAGTTACAACCCGGCAGAGTGCAACTAGATGTCGTCATGTGTAGTTCAAAATCAAGTCATGGCGGTAAACTACTCGTTGGATAAAAGCGTTCTTCCATGACAGAAGCTGTAATGTTGATCTTGAGCTCCACAAACATCCCCTTTATTAGCATCGAGCTTTGTACCTTTCCCATAGAAATCTTGATCTTACAAAACTGCCCTCATTTAAACCATATGAAACACTGCCATGGTCCTCTTATTGATCAATTCTTTTTCTCCCTTGCCTCACATAAAGTACTCTGCAATAGAGAAGAAACCAGAGCCATAACCCTTCCCAGAAAATCCTATAAATAGAGCACCTCTGCAATGAATCCAACCAATTCAGAACAACCATCACCTAACAAGCCAAGCATCTGAACCTTCAAGCAAATCCATTCCCTTCAGCCACATTCATCCTTTGTCCAGAAGCCCTAAATCCCCAAAGTTCCAAATCACTGCAGTGTGTTTCTAGCTCATACACCACATTCACGCTCCATGCCCTTTCATGATTTGAGTTATGATATTAAATTGATTACATCAGCTTAAGCCTAATTTCTGCTTAACTCTAAAAAATCCTCAAATTTTGGCGACTCTGCTGGGGAGTTTAGGTGGTGACTCAAGCCATGGTAGGGCGTAGCAAAAGAAACTGAAGCACAAACTCACAAGAAGTTGCTAGCACTTCTCCAACGCAACAAGATTATGTCAATCAAGTTGACGAAAATGGGCAAGAGGAGAATGTGTGAGGAGACCTAACTATCAACGATCTCTTTAATGCCCTAAGAACGATCGAAGACACATAGGTAGAGCTCTTGAAATCTATACGAGAGCTAAAGACCCATACTACAGCTACAAAGCATGATGTTGAACAAGACATGGAGAAACATAAACACTCCAACGAAGATTCAGCTGCCAAGGACTCAGAACAGAAAGGTCCATCCTTTGTCACTCAAGAGGATATAGTTGCCATGCTTGAAAGAGAACTTCATCGCACAAATGAGAAGTGGAAGTACATTCCACAACTTCCTTACCCTACAACTCTACTTTCCATGCCTTATCTCAAATGATATGAAACTCCAAGATTTGGGCTCTTTAATGGAAGGAAAGGCAGTCCAAAAGAACATATCATCCACTTCATTGACGCATTTGAGCCTTATGCTGGAGACCTCAACTTCAAGCTACACGAGTTTTCCAAACCACTCAATGATCGTGCCTACACTTGGTACACTACCCTCACCACAGGCTTCGTGCGAACATGGGAGGATTTGGCAAGAAAATTCTACAAAAAATACTTTGAGCATGATGAATGGGTCACCATAACACAACTCAACTACACTCGCCAAAAGACAGGTGAAAAACTTGTTGAGTTTATGCGAAGATTTAGGGACTTAGCCCTTGACTACTACAATGAGAAGGGAGAAGGAGCCCTGGTTCAAATATGCATCAGCAACATGCTCCCAGAATACAGAGTTTATTTAGAGAATGTTAGCATTGGTCAATTCTCGGGACTCATGAATGCATCAAGCATGTCTATGAAAGCATAACGGAGTTGAAGGTCAGAGAAGAGGGATGCACCTCAAACTTTTGCAGTGGAGGAGTCAGAACCTCCAAAAAGGAGGAAGGAAACTTATCAAGTCATCCCCTGCAACAATGAAGAATTCCATGTCATTCTAGATACCTTGTTTACTGATGGTATTATCAAACGACCCCACCCATAAAAACCTCCATCAAGAGAGGAAAAGAGTGATCCTCGCTATTGCCACTACCATCAATTTGTGGGGCACCCATCTCCTGCATGTCAGTTTTTCAGGAGGATTCTCCATGAGAAGATCAACAGTGGGACACTGCAACTGTCCTCCAAGAAGCAGACTATCGATGATAATCCATTGCCAAAATGGAAGGGGAAGGAAGTTTGTGTTGTTATCAATGCAGATGATATCTGCTCAATGAAGGAGTATGCGATGTCTTACCAGAATGTAATATGTCAATACCAAGACTCTCGAAGCTTTGATCAGTCTACCTGGTACCGTTACTCCAAACCTGTAACATATGACACTCTATGGTCTTAAGCAGAAGACTGGACAAACTACTTGGACTTCTCAAACGATGGGAGCCAACACTTAGGGGCCTTCAATGGATTATGTAGAAAAGGAAGATGAGTCATATTGTTACAGCAATGCAAAAAGACCATGCCACCATGGTGAATCAAGCCAGAATTATCATGTCACTAAGGTGGAGGAAGTGATGGAACGGTACCTTGACAAGAATCATCAACCCACTGCAGCACAAGTACTCCCCAAATTCATGTCTCTATTTGACCAGTTAGAGTATGGACCACAAGCTAGGAAAGCTGGAGTAGAAGCTCTCATGCGAGTTTCTGAGGAGTATGGGCCGCAATGCTTTGCTTCTGAAAGGCAGAGAACTTTGTCCATGCTAGAAAATGGCAATGCTATCACTTTTACTGATGCAGACATAGAGGTGCCACAACCTAATCATAGGAGGCCTATTTACTTATAGGCTCAGATCAATGATGTGTTCGTGAGAAGAGCACTAGTAGACACCGGATCTTCGCTCTATATGCTCAGAGCTGTAGGGATCCCACTTACAAGAATTTTGAAATCTGAGGTGAGGATATCAGGATTTGCTTAAACAGATGAAGTCTCAATGGGATATATGCACCTTGATTTAAAGGTCGGGCCTATTCGATCTCAAACTAAGTTCTACATCCTGAATATCAACACAAGCTATCATATTCTGTTGGGATGACCAAACATCAACAAGCACAAGTTGGAACCATCCACCTACCATCAATGCGTCAAAGGAAGAATTGAACTCAAGCCAATCAGGATACTAGGGAATCATGCACCATTTCATGTCAGTGAGACTCATTATACTGAGGCCCGATTCTATTCTAAGTTCACTACAAGTGAAGCATTTGTCCCTCCCCAAGTCTCTGGTATACCACTTCCATTATGGCGTGATATTAGAGACTTGAGTGACCAAGATCTCCCAGAGGCAGTCGAACAGGCAAGGTGGCAAAATGGAGGAAGCAGAGCTTATGCATGACCATCGCTGCAGTGTAACAAAGTGTTACTGTCTGATGGTCGCACCATCTACAGCTTATGATGGGGTATGGGGTCTGGATGCAATTTGTAAAAACAGCCCATATTAAGAGGTGTCATGAAGAATAAGTGTGCTCGTGTCGATGAAGAGATATCTATGGCACCTGAACCCTTTGCTCTTCAAAAAGATTTACCAACACCACAATGCATGCAAGATGGATCCACTGCAGTGGCTAAAGAATTGGAGGTAGTGAACTTGAGTGATGACCCTATAGTACAAAAGTTGATTCTAATCAGTGAAGAAAAAAGTTGTTTGTTTGCATTACTCAAGGAATTCATAGATGTGTTTGCTTGGAGTTACGAAGAAATGCCTGGCCTACACCCAAATTTGGTGTGTCATACATTAAATTTGAAACCTGAGACATGACTTGTGGTGCAAGCAAGAAGAAATTACCACCTAAATGAAGAAGCACAGATCAAGCAAGAAGTTGAAAAGCTCTTGTCCTCCAATTTCATTAAACCAATCAAGCATCCCATGTGGCTCGCAAACATTGTACCTATAATAAAAAAGAATGGACAAGAAGGCCTATGATAGAGTGCAGCAACTTGTTACCAAATTTCCAACTATGAGGGCTCCAAGACTAGGCATTCCATTAAAAATATACTTGGCTACTACTGACACTACAGTGGGTGCTTTACTTACTCAGGATGACGAAGAAGGTAAGGAATGAACTGTGTACTACATCAGTCACTTGCAAGGAGGAGCTGGGGCAAGATATCCCAAAACTGAGAGGCTTTGTCTTGCACTCATTTATGCAGCATAAAGATTGCGACATAACTTCCTTGCCTACAAGCTTCATCTAATGGTGAAAATAGATCCGGTGAGGTACTTGCTCACCAGGCCAATACTGACAGGCCGCTTAGCAAGATGGTTGCTGCAGCTCTCAGAGTTTGATCTTGAGTGTATTACACCACACGCAATCAAAGGACAAACAGTTATTGACATTCTTGCATTGTTTCCAGGAAGTGAGGAAATCTCACTCACATGAGAGATTCGTGGGGAGTTATCGAAAATGGTTGGAGTACTCACAAATGAAGAGGAGCATCCATGGACTCTTTTTCTCGATGGCTTTGCCATGTCCAATGGAGGAGGAGCTGGAGTGGTACTAATTGACCATATTGGTAACACGAAGGTTTTGTCATTCAAGTTGAATTTTCTTTGTATAAACAACACTGCATAATATGAAGCTTTCGTTACAGGCTTGTCCACTGCAGTAGAGTTGGGGGTGTAGAAAATCAACATCATAGGGGATTCTAACCTTGTGATCAGTCAGATGAAAGGTGACTTGCAGTTAGAAAGGAAACCCTTGCCCCATATAGAACACTAGCAGAAGCATTGATGAAGAAATTTGATCAAGTATCCTTGGAGCACATATGTGGTTCTACTAATAGATATGCAAATACTTTGGCCACACTTGGCTCTATGTTGTCATTCACAATAGACCTGCCTAATGTCACAGACATTCTTAAAGACAAGCCTTCAATAAAGTTATTAGCCTTGCCAATAGGACCAAGAAAAGAGGATTAAAGGAAGTCCATCATGAGTGATTTAGTGTTGCAAGGTAGCAAAAACTTGAAGATCCTCTAGGAGTACACAATCATCTTTGGAGAATTGTACAAGCGATTGGCAGGAGGAGTCATGGCAAGGTGTACTTGTGAAGAGGAGACTGAGCAGAAGCTTGATGAGCTTCAACATGCCTCTTGTGGACTAGAGCAAGTGGTGAGCTTGTATAGAATGCTATATCGCAAAAGCTACTACTGGCCGAACATGAGGGAACAAGCTTCTGAAGTCCAAGCTGTATGCCCTAAATACTCTTTAATGCCATCGTAAGAGGAGATTTTCATGATAACAACATTAGATGATTTGAGAGCTCCATATTTTGAATACTTGGTTGACAGAGTGCTCCCGACAAGCACCAATGAAAGATACAAGCTAAAGAAAGCGGGAAAAAGATACTTCGTGGATGGTCAAGAGCTACACAGAAAAGAACTCAATGGTGAACCACTGCGGTGCCTTGGAGTCAAAGAAGCAGAGACTGTCCTAGAAGAAATTCATGCAGGAGAGTGTGGAGAGCATCAAGGCAAAAGGAAACTCTACAAGCAACTCCTAAGCCTCAGATATTACTGGCCAACAATGAAACAAGATGCTCATCACAAAGTCAAGAAATGCCATACATGCCAAATTCATGCTAACCTGAGTCATTAGCCATCAACACTTCTTCAAGACATGCGCACACTGTGGCCTTTCCATACTTGAGGACTTGGTTTCATAGGGACAATCAATCCATCTTCAAAGGGAAACATTTGGATCATAACAACAACAGGATTCTCAACAAAATGGGTTGAAGCTATCCCTCTCTACAAAGTAACAGGAACTGCAGTGTGCAACTTCATCAAAGAATACATTGTTTGCAGGCATGGGAACCCTTATAAGATTGTCACAGGTAATGGGACACCTTTTGTGAACAAGGACGTCAATAAAATTCTCCAAAACTATGGAATCAAGCATCGTAGGTCTACTCCATACTACCCTCAAGGCAATGGTCAAGCAGAAGCTACAAATGAGATGTTATTGAAGATACTCAGCAAGATAGTGCATGAGTTCAAAGAGGGATGGAGTAAACATCTTCCAGATGCTTTGTGGACTTACCGGACATCTCCAAGAAGTATCATGGGGTTCTCGCCTTACTCATTAGTTTATAGAGTAGAGGCAGTCTCTCCAGTAGAAATCATGGTGCCAACAACAAGAACCCTTGTAGTGAATGACTTGGAATGAGATGTAGACGAATGCTTTAAATGGCGGTTAATGGACCTTGAAATAGTTGAGGAAAAGAGGCAACAAGCAGAGGAGAAGAAAACAACATATTATAGCAAAGTTACTCAAGCCTATAACAAAACAGTCAGGAGTGAGCTTTCAAAAAAGGTGATTTGGTGTTGAAGACAGTGAACTGGGTACGAAGGTAGCTCTCAGCCCCTTCAAAATTTGCGCCGCAACGGGAGAGATCTTTTGTAGTCAAAGAAGCATATGAAAGTGATTATTGTGTGCTTACTTCAATGGATGGAGTGATGTTGATTAGCCTTGTCAATAAGAAGTGGTTAAAACACTACTATTGTTAGTTCTTTAGTTTTTGTCATGCTTCTTCTGTGCCTTTTGTAACATCATCATGGTGATGGTATTTTGTAACCTCCTAACAGTATGAAGTGCCTTTGAACTTTTAATATCTTCAAGAATACTACCAAAGATAAACAAATATCATTAAAAGAGAAAAAAAAACAGTTGCATCATTGTATTCACTTCAATCAACAAACAAAAGGTCCACTGCTTTAGAAGCTTTGTTCAAACCCAAACATGATGCTACTAAGATAAGAAAGAATTAGGAAGGTCATTACAACAATAAGTTTACATTGCAGTAGCCATCAAATTTAACATCTAGTATGGTACAAAAAAATAAAACAGCAAAAGAAGGCCCTGATCTATCACGACCATATGGTGTCAACATAAATCATCAGTGGCACGACTTTGAGAAGTCTAGTCTGACTCTAAGACACAAGTCATAATATCATCACCACCAAACTTGACACATAGCTCTTCTTTTGATCTCTCTAGATGTTGCTCAAGTTGAAGTAGCTTATTCTTGGCCTCAAGTATCTCATCTTCCAACTGTAACAACTCCCTGCAGAGACTCTCTGATGATGAAGTAGACTTCAACAAGTGGTCAAAAAAATCTCTTAGCAGCATGCTTCAAATAATCTACCATGAAGCCAAAGTTAAGACCTAAATCTGCCAGGACACGACATACATCGCGCCAAGCTAAAAAGACTTCCTCACGATTTACTTCCATATACTCCATGCTATACAATACTGAACCAAGTCCCTTGACCAACATTCTCCTTTGTGGAGAACTCATCACCTTTGCAAACAAATTATGGACACTACCACCATTTTGTCTCAAAACAAATCTACTTAAAGGAGTCACATACTCAGTTGGAAGGCTCATACCCTCATAGTCTAATAAGTTTTCGCTCAAAGGATGCATAAGCTCATCAATTGTGAGCTCTGAGCTATCTTCAGAATCGAAGCGCTCCATGAAACGTCCAAGTCATGCCTCCCAATCGGTTGACAACCCTTGATTAACAGCCGGAGTCAAGAAACTTGCAACGATAGAAGTGAACGTATCCTGGAAAAGAAAGAGCTATAATTCAATCACTTATTTGATTATGCGAACTATTCAAGCTCATAATTACATAATCATGGGGGCTGGCATGCACATAAGAAAATAAAAAAAATATAAACATGCATACACATCAAGAAAAACACACAGGCATCACTGCCAACAAACACACAGACATGCACATAAAAAAATAAAAATCATAGCAGTAAGGTCTTCATTTGTAAGTGCACTACTTGCTTATCACTTTGAAGAATCCCATGCACATGCACTTCACTTTGACTCCCACTCGAGCCGTGATTACCATTATCAGTAAATCCTTCCCCTAATTCCTCATATGTCATAGAAACTTCATAAATAATATCATGATCAAATGACTTTTGAGGCACTACAGTGTTAGCAATGTCAGTAAATGCCTCTGAGCTAGCACCACTGTTCATATCGACATCATTGGCTTTATCCACCATCAGCTTGTCAAGGCTTTCAACAGTAAGCTTGTCACGAGATGGCTGATCAGTTGAGATATGCAAAAAAAAAAGAGTGAGGAGACAACAAATGAACAAGTACATACTACATGAAGGGAACATCTCAATTATATACCTCGTTGTCATTCGAATCAACTCCCTATGTTTCCATGCATCATATTCGTCATGTGTTGAAACAACCTACAAAAAAAGAAGCCACGCAAAGAGAAAAGCCAAAATAAAATCATATGCAAGACATGTAACACTGCCAAAAAAAGAATGATGAAGGAACTGTGGCATACTTAGCCATCATTGTCATCATTTTCAGTCCTAGTAAGATCCTTTTGCAAACCATTCCTTTGCATATCAACTATAGTAGGCGCAATATGTGAACCATCTCCGTGCAACTCAGATGTAAAATCCAAATTAATCTGTGAAGAGAGACATTTCACAAAAAGCATGCATATCAGGCTAATCCTAAGCAAAGAGTAAAAGGAAAACCACAACATCAAAAGCAGAAGACGCATTTGATGTGTAATTTGTAAACTACTGCTAATATGTGAGTCATTTGCATGTATATCCACTGCAGTGAAATCAGTATGCAAATTACTCTTTTGAACTTCAATGGCAGGAGGAGTAACCTGGAGTGAAAATCACCACAAAAAAAGCAAACAAACATGCAGGCTAGTCAACACTAATTCCTCACTCACAACATGTCAAGGGTATAAGACACACATGAATACCTCATTATCTACCACCCTTATTGCCAAGAAATCCAGCCTGAAATCAAAAGAAAACATTGTGCCTATGTCATACCCTGCATCACACTTCAAAGAAAGAAAGAAAAAAAGGGGAGAATAGAAAATAAAAACATATCTAAGAATGAGTCTTCCTGCAGTGTTCCTCCAGAAGCTACAGACTTGCTTTTGTCCACTGCACCATCATTGACAATATTATTATGGGGGAATTCCTTGTACAATGACCCAGACTTGTTTAAGCGAGTACTATGCCGCATTTGAACCAAAGCAGATTGTTGCTTTGATGCTGGATCAACACTTGTAGACACAGCCTTCCTTTTCTTCCCTTTTTGGTACAAAATGCTTGAAGGTAATACCATGGCGACCCTATTCACATTGGTAACCTTCTTAGCCTCCATTGAACTTCTTTTTACTTTCCCTGACACCCTCTCTCTAGACTCATCCAATTTCTTGTTGCAATTACCAACGAAGCACTTCACCCCATTTGAGTACACAAGAGTATAAAGAAGACCATGCCTAGACACATGACCCGTGACGGCCTTGCTAAGTAGCAGCCTCTTGTTCTTTCTATTAAGAGCAGACCCTCTACTAGTATTTACACTTAATCTGATGGCACTGGTTGCCACAAACTCTCTGAATTTAAACAATTGCATCCCCAGAAACTCGTATATGAGGAAGTGGCCTTCCCCGTTGTTTTACACGTACCCAACTTGTCCCCAAGAGCCTTTTGCATATCTAAAAGTGTAATCTTGCTTGCTAAAGTGAAGACATTTGTGATTTCCTCCAAAGACATGATGCTGGGGACATCATTAGAATGTCCTGATCAACCTCGAATTACCTCATCATTCTATGAGGTGAATACTACACCAAAGTCAGCTGAAATTAGTCATCATATGATGGAATCCATTGGGGGATTGTCGCAGCATACATGGTAATTCGAGACATGAGCATGGTGGAATAAAGAAGAGGTCTAACCACAAACAAACTCTTACCAGAGTATGGCACGAAGTTGAATTTCATGATAATATCCAAGATAAAAGGGTTGAAACTTCCCTTCTTGGCCTTCATCTTAAACCACATAAAGCTCAAAGGAAGCTTTTTAATATTGAAGTATTCCATCTGATCCCTCCAGTAATGCTGCAACTCAGAGGCACTAAAAGGACTCACTGCAGGATCTTTAAATTGTTCATATAAGAACACTTGGAGGAGCACATTGGACACCAGTGCATCAATCCCATAATGGCAAGCACCTTTACCATCGTCGATAGATATACGATCAAGCATTGAATATAAGTGACCGAGCAATAAAGGAGCTAGTGGAAGGAAGGTTCCAGAAGCCAACATCACAACTAGGGGAAGAAGTTGTTGCTGCACATTCTCATGGGGGAATTCAAAAAGAACGAACCGACTTAACCAGTAAGAAAACAAGGCATCCAATTTGCAAATTGAATCATGACCCTTCCCAGGATTAAAGTGAGACTCACCTTGCCACTCCTCATAAAAGTGGCGTATCCAATTGGAAAACTTGAACTTTTCATAACAATCCTACGCACCCTTTTGAAGTTCCTTTAACCTCTTTTCCTGCTCATCATCTAATACTATATTAAGAAGGCCATGCTCTCCAAGAATTGGGAGTCCCACGATGTTATGGATGTCTTCCAATGTAGGAGTAAACTCCCACCCCCCCTCTCCATGCACACACAAATGTATGCATGTCGTGGCACCATCTACGTACTAAATGACGAAGATGAAGCTTATCCTTAAAAATGTCACAAACGCTACTCAGGAAAAGTGAATTCTCCACCCTTGCAAAAGCGAATATGTCATACACCTCATCCTTCGCCACCTCCTTATTAACCCAAAGGGACCAATTATCTGGCGCCACTGAAGGGGCTTGAAAATATATAGGAACTGTTGGAAAATCTCCATGCTCAATACATAACCTCGAAACAGTTTCTGGTACAATGAAGTTCCCTGACCCTAGATTACCATTGCACCCTACTGCAGCATCACCAACTATAAGATCATCTTTTAAGGAGAATTGGTGATCCAAAAATTGGACTAGTTCACACTCCTCAGCCATTATGCAACACAAGTGGAAGCTATTGCAAAATAAAATAAAAATGAGGCATTGTAACATCTGCCAAGGTATGCAACTTAAACATCACATTCATCGCGGTAAAATAACAAGCATCATGCTACACCAAAATCACACCAAAAGCCTGTCATCAATGCATTATAAGTCACATGAGGCACAATAATACACACGCTTGTTTCACTAAAAGGAATGGGTGGGAAACAAAAAGACTATTCAAGAAAATAACATTGCAGTGAATGCAAGACAGCAGACCACGCATATGCATTATTGCTTCCAATAAGAATGGGCGAAGTACAGTAAATACAGGCTAAACACAAACTCAAACACGACGCAAGCAACACTTAAATCATGCCAAGTTAATGAAGTATCAAAACAAAAGAAACACAGTGAAATTAGCATCATGTGTTGCTCTGCCAGACCAATATACCATCTTGCCCGCTTACAATCAGCGAAACCCGAGTGCATAAACACCATGCTTACCGAAAAAGATAAAATTATACCTTCGTGCAACTCATTTATATTACGCATAAACACCATCAGGCTTGTATTATGTGTATAAAAGAAAGAAAGAAAATAACGCACAAGGGAAAAGAAAAGAGAAAGAAGAAAGAAGAAGATGAGAGATTATGCACAGAAGAAGAAGAAGAAGAAAAGGAGAGTTAACGCAAAGAAGAAGAAAACAAGAAGAAGAAGAAAAGAGAAGCGATAGCACAGCTTGCATGTTCTTTCTCAATCCTTATCAAATCTACAAAATCCAATATGCCTTATCCTAATTCGATTGTTCAGAGCAAGCATCTGCCCACGGTGACAAGGATACCAAAAGGGTCTTGTTAGCAAAACACATATGCAATTGAGAAGATAGCAAGATATGCTCCATGATTAATCGGCAAAGCAAGCATGAATTCACAATCAATTTCAGCTCAAGTCTTATCATGGGGACTAAGAGAAGATCTGCGATAGTAAAGAAAAGGGAAGTTACCTTTGAAATACATAATTCAGGAAAATATGGAGCCAATCTCTTGCTCCTCCTTCGTTCTCTCTTCAATAATTACGCGGGAGACTTTTTTTCTTCTGAATTTGGGTGAAACCAGAAATCACTGCAGAGAGAAGTTGCAGTAGAAAAAGAGAAACGGACAAAGAAGAAAGAAGAAGTGAAGTCGATAAGAAGATAAAAGAAAGAAGACTGGCAATTTTATTACATTACCACTACAAAGTTGGGCTCTCTTATCCAATAAGCCTAAATCGATGATGAAGTTCTTTGATCTTTTCTACGTGTCTTCTATTGGACGTATCTCAAAAACCAGTTTGCCTTCCCCATCGACTCTAACAACCACTTTTATTGTGTTTTTCACATATTGGTTATCGTTATCTTTGAACCTTATTGAATTTTTTATCTCTTCTAAGAATATACCAATGTGTTTATTCTGTTCAATTATGACGAGTAAAAATATAAGTCCAACAACTCTTACTTGATGTTAAACTTATACTTAGTTGACCCTCAGCTGACACTCAGTTGACACTCAACTGATACTCAGTTAATGTAAAACCGACACTTGGAAAGAATAAAAAACTTATTGTGAATTCCACGTTCTTGCGGTACTTGTGGCTAGGTTTGTACTTATTTAAGGCGACGACGACGACGACGACGACGACGACGACGACGACGACGACGACGACGACGACGACGACGACGACGACGACGACGACGACGACGACGACGACGACGACGACGACGACGACGACGACGACGACGACGACGACGAAGAAACATACAACACCTTCAATGTAATTTTCATTGATAAGGTCTATGATATCCTACATACTAACAGAGAGTCCATCGTTAGTAGTTGAACACTAGTATACGAAGCTGTAGAAACACAAAACATAATTTAGTAATTGAGAATGACTGAGTATCAATTGACCCTTAACTGAGTAACAATTGAACATCAAATGAGTATCAGGTGACCCTCAATTGAGTATCAGTTTAGCCTCAACTGAATATCAGATTAGCCTCAACTGAGTATCAGTTTAGGTCAACAGAAACTCTTGAATAATTTGAATTGAAATGAGAGGTAAGTAACTTACTCTTGGGTTATATCTTTGTTTGTCTCAAAGAAATTCTTGATTTGGTGTTGCTCTTCTTTAGTCAAAAGTTTCCATTTGGTTATTTTCTGATTGATAGTCTCGAATATGCACATATTAGAAATCATTTTCACTTCCTCATTTGCTTTCATGGCTGACTCTTTTTTTTTCTTGTTTGGTTTCATCTTCGCTTCCTCAAGGGTGTCATAGTAGTAGTTCATCTCATCATGGACTTTTTTTGTTCTAATTCTCTTATATGTTTTCACACCCCTCTCTATTGAACCAATATCAACATGCTGAGGCTTTTCAACCATTTTGTCGACAGTTTCATCCCTTTGAACCACTGTCTTTTGAGTCAGATTTGGAGTGATATTCATCTTCTCATTCACCGCAGACTGCCCTTTATTTCTATTCCCTATGTTCTCCATCCTCAGTGACTGACAAGCATCTTCATTATGCTCGATTTTTGGCCCAGGCATATTCTCCACCATTTCATCCTTTTCAGCCACTGTCTTCTGTACTACCTCATCCATTTTAGGCATTGTCTTCTTCACTTGTTCCCGGTTGATATTCCTTTCTTCATCGTTGTCTATTTGACCTTCATCTTTATCTACATTGTCATCCTTCCTTATTGAGTGACAAACAACTTTATTCCCCTATTGGTGCAGCATTTTCGTCGCTGATTCACCTCTCACTTACTTCCCAGCAACTTTTCTCAATTGCCTTTTAAGCGTAGTGACTGGATCCTGAGTGACCTGTATTGGTTATTCGTTCAATAAATCTAATTTGCCATTTTTAAGATCTTCTCATCGGCTTGGTCAAGCCTATCCAAAGTTCTGGTGAATGCTTTGCAAGAATGCTTTGCAGTTGTGAGCAGATTCTCATACTTGTGTTGGATCGGCTCTCTCTCATCATTCTTTCTTAACTAATCAATGAGAATTTGAAGTTTTCTAGTCAGCTCACTTCTCAATTATTTGACCTCCTGGCTTGCTTGAGGAACCTGTAATGAGTAAGCCAATAATATAGCCATAAATTTCCAAAAAATAAAAAAATAACAACTAAAGAGTAACCTCAACTGAGTATCAGTTAAACCTCAACTGACACCCAGTTGAACGTCAACTAATTATTAGTTGACCCTCAATGGAGTATCAATTTAATTTTTTTTGAACCTAAACTAAGAGTTTGACAGAAACTAAACATCAACTGAACATAAACTTAGTATCAGAAACTTTCCCATATGTTCAATGTAGTTTCCTTGTTGCTCAGTCACAGCTTCATCCTCATTGTCGAACAAGTTGATGACTTCATCTTCCCATGATCGACCTTTATAGATGAGATCTTCTACACGTTTTGGGTTTCTGACCACCTCTTTCAAGTTAAAGATGTCTTTGATGTTCCATCAGAGGAATATTGATTTTTTTCGTCTCTTTCTATCTGATCATCTTCTTTCCGCCATGTTCTCCAAGAACTAGTACTACAAACACAAATGATATTCATGTTATTCAGTAGTCAAGTAATAATGGAATAAAATATCAAAAAATTAATGTAACAACCCAGACCAAAATTACACACAAATAGGCACAAATTAGTTTTATCGTTAATTAATCGTATCGTGTAGTTTGTTAACGATTTTTTTACCGAGCGAGAATTATACTTTATTTTCTTCATGAAAGTCATAGAGTATTTTATTTCGACATTGTAGGAATTTATGGGGAATTTTTTGGTTAACCGAGCTATTTTTTTTATGAATTTTGGAAGTCTACAGGAAGAAAATATTTTAAAGTATTTAATTTAGGTCGGTTTAACCTGAACCGTTGGATTTTGATCAGATCAAACATCAGTCGTTGATCTGATCAGGTGCTTGGGGGGATAAATACTATATTTATGGTGTAATGCAGAGAAAAATAAGAAAATACGAAGAAAATACCAAAATCTGAACAACCCGTATTTCAGGCGACGTGACCCGACCCTACTTCGAACCCGTCGGAAAACACCATTGTTGTTGGCATTCTTGGTATGGTTTTGAAGCTCTCTCTTGCCTCTTTAGATTCATATATATATTGTTGGTTTTTTGGGTGGTTTTAGGACACGAACCGAGTCGATTAACCCGTCAATTTTTGGTCTATATGCGGTTATTAGATTAGTAGGTAAAGTGGCGTATAGGTTGGCATTACCTTTTGAGATTTCCAGAGTACATGATGTGTTCCATGTGTTTATGTTGCAGAAATACATTTCTGATCCATCTCATGTTCTCACACCTTATAAGCTCCCTGTATGGGAGGATTTGACTTATGTGGAAAAACCAGTTCAGATTCTTAATCGGAGAGTCCAGGAACTACGTCACAAAACCATTCTACTTATGAAGGTCTTGTGGAGGAACCATGCAGTTGAGGAGACCACTAGGGAATCTGAGCAGCAGATGCGACAATAGTATCCTTATCTCTTCGATTAATAGGTGTGTAAATTTCGAGGACGAAATTTTTATTAGGGGGGTGGATTGTAACAACCTAAACTAAAATTACGCACAAATCGGCACAAATTTAGATTTATCGCTAATTAATCATATCGCGTGGTTTGTTAACGACTTTTTCGTCGAGTGAGAATTAGACTTTATTTTCTTCACGGAAGTCGTATACTATTTTATTTCAATCTCGTAGAAATTTATGGGGAATTTTTCGGTTAATCGAGCTATTTTTTTTTAATTTTGGAAGTCTGCGTGAAGAAAATATTTTAAAGCATTTAATTTAGGTCGGTTTAACTTGAACCGTTGGATCTTGATCAGATCAAACCTCAGCCATTGATCTGATAAGGTTCTTGGGGGTATAGATATGGTATTTGCGGTGTAAATACAGAGAAAAATTAGAAAATACGAAGAAAATACCACAATTCGGACAACCCATATTTCAGGCGACATGACCCGACCCTACTTCGAACCCGCCAGAAAACACCACCGTTGTCGGCGTTCTTGGTATAGTTTTGAAGCTCTCTCTTCCCTCTTTCGATTCATGTATATATTGATGGTTTTTTGGTGGTTTTAGGACACGAACCGAGTCGATTAACTCGTCGATTTTCATGTTAAACAGATGGCGGTGCTCCAGCCACTTCTCGGCAAGGTGGTGGGGTGGAAAAGATCGGGCTTCATCCCAGGAGTCGAACCCTTAAGGTTTGGGGGACCGAGGAGCGGCGACGGCGTCAAAATCGACTAAAAATTTTTTCCGACAATTTTCGGGCCGTGGACTTTTGAGCCAATTTTCAGCCAAACAATGACGAGTTGGGGATGGGCCTAGTTAGAAATTTTGTTGGGCTTGGAGAAATATTTCCAACGCGGGGTCAAACGCTCCCATTAGAGCAGTTCGCGCGGGAGGCGCGTGGGGTCCCCGCGTGGCAGGGCTCCGGCTAGGCAAAAATCCAAAATTTACATGGGGTTTCCGGAATAGTTTCTGAGTTGATTTTCGCACGTTTTATGAAAATCCAGTATTAAATGAATCTGTTATTTATTCAGGAGATTGTGATCGTGATTTTGGCGAGGGGACTTCCGCCGGACCACAGAGCTAACTGTGTACTATGAGTGGACACTTTATTTTCACTGTTGTTTTGTAAGTCTAGTTATGCATTTACAGTTATGCATTTTACAGTTATGCACTTTTCAGTTATGCATTATTATAGTTATGTATTAGTTTGGAGTTGTACAACATATTGTTTTACACAGAGCTTAGTCACAGTTGTTGCATTGATGCACTGCCTCTCGACTAATCCTTGAGATGCTCCGGGAGGGCCAGAAACCTGACTCGAAGATTTATTAAGCACCCAGCAGGGCCAGGAAACCTGACTTGGGCAGTATTAGGGCTTGAAGTCAGATGACCCGAGTCGTAGCCTCCACATATTTTATAGTACTCAGGAGTACCTAAATGATCATATTTTTAGACTCGCATCATTTTTATGTACATTTATAGTGAAAGGCATATCAATTATAGTTTTCATTTAAAAATGAAATATTATTTTCGTCCACTCACTCAAACAGTTTTGTTATTTTATGTGCCTTTCTCTGGGCTTTTCAGTTTCCTCCGCCCAGTTTGTAGTTTGTATCCTGTGTTAGCACTTCAGCGACGAAAGCATAGAGTTCGTGTCACTGTACTCATCAAGTATGTTCCTAGCTTAACCTGCTAGTCCTGTATATTATGTAAATTAGAAGTCGCTCTGAATACTGTATAGTGTTTACTTCCGTTGTGTTGTATTTTTCATTCAGTCTTCAGATTTCTTATCACTTGCTGTAAACAGTTTATATTTCTAGTGGATTTAATGTTTGACTGATTTGAGAAATTCGGTTGGGATTTGGTGCCCACAGTTTTTTTGTGTGGACATTTTAGAAGTGTGTTTTCCTTGCAAATTTTTGGGTTTCTTGATTTTAGGAGAAACTCTGGCAACTTTTTTGTAGATTCAGCTGTTGTTAAGGCTTAATTCCGGTTTAGGGAACCAAATCAGGATCGGATCCTTTCAAGTAAGCAGTTGTGTACTTACATAGATGAGAAGAAAGCATCCGTTATATGTTTATGGTTCTCCTTTTTGTGCATCTCTATGCCACCATACAAGAAATTCAGAATGGATGCATACCAATTATAGTTGTTGGTGGTGCCAAGGTCTTCGCATATGCTTACTACATTTAAATTGATTCTTAGCATCAATCTTGGGAAGAAGAATGTAACACACAAATGCACGAGGAGCTATGATGCTATCTTTTTTGGATCTGCCTTGTTTCCTCTTTTCAACTCTTTATATAGAGTTTCATCTATATTTTTTTCCACCAAACTCTCCTTTCCACCGAGGTTAGTATAGATGACAGAATTTAATTGCTTGTCCTTTTCCTTAAGGTTTGCATCAAACACGACCCCTTCAATCGACAAACCAAAAAGTTGTTTCACAAACTCTTATATAATCTTCATTTTCTTCGTACCAAAGATGAATTACTTCCCTTCATTCTCGTAGTGATCGAGAATATTCTCCAAATCCACTTCCTTCTTTATTAGTTGGTCTTCTGTTACCGTTCGATTGTGAAACGGCTCCAAAATTGGCCAAAATATCATGTTTTTTAGAACATCCCACGCCACCTGCAGTATCTTCTTCGCTTGAAGCATCTTGTGGAATAATGTGAGTCCACATCTCTGCTGTATGTAAGCAATTGTTGGTTCCTCCTCCTCTGATTCTTTTTTCTTTTGCTTCCAGCTTCTTCAATGTCTTCTTCTTTTTCTGCACATAATTGCTCTCCTTTACGGGCTTCCCGACGTATTTCCTCTTCTTTTTCTTATGCAAGGGTTTCAAGTTTTCACGCACAATGATATTTGTTATTGTTTGATCTATTCTCGTGCTTTCCTCATCAACTTCCATTTCTTTATCTGTGAATGTTTTATCGGATGACGACGACATCCTAATTATTAACAAACAAAAAAGTCAAATATAAATTTTGAAACACAATTGAGGTCCAAACTCAGTGTTAGTTGAGGATCAACTGATACTCAGTTTACCCTCAACGGATACTCAGTTAACCCTCAGCTAAGTCTTAGTTGACCCTCAACTGAGTATCCGTTGAGATCAAATCCCATCAAACCCAGAACAAACAAAATGCCTCAATTGATACTTAGTTTACCCTCAACTGATAATCAAAACCGTAGTCCTAGTTGAAAGAGAAAAGTGATTGTAAAAACTTACTTCGAGATCGAGAAGTTGTTCGAATGAGTTGGTTTTGCCTTTCTGTCAAAATTGAGTCGATCGGCGACCAGAGAGAGAGAGAGAGAGAGAGAGAGAGGGAGGGTGGGGGTTAGGTTAGGAGGGTATTATAACATCAATTAGCATGATACACACGTAACAGTCTTATGTCCTAGTCTCATAAGTCATATCTGACTAGTCTCAAGAGTATAAACCAACTGCCATCCCTTGCATTTCAAAGAACATATAAATTTTCGTTATAAATTTAGAAAAATTTATAACATTTAATACAATACAGTATTTCGTTACTTAGAGCATCTCCCACACGAAAATTATATGTATAATTTTCAACTAAAAAATTAAATATAACTCATATGTTTTTGACTTTAATTTTAAACATGTAATTGTAGCTAAAACTAAGTTATTTTTAATACTTAAACTATAGGATCACTTGTTGGATAGTGAGACCACTTTTTGGACGGTGAAAGATTTAACTCTTAAGTTATTTTCTCAAATTTGTAACTAAATATAGCTTGCGAATATATTTCAAAGTCATATATGACTTAATTTTAGCTACTATGTTGAAGAATTTTTAGCTATAATTTAAAAAATATAATTTTTAGCTACTCTGTTTGAAAATGTCCTTATAGTCACAAACTCACTAACCTAACGTAGAGTGTGGGTCGGGTTGGAGCGAATCGATCATTCTCCAAACCAAGGTTAAATATAGTACTAGGTATACACTACTGGAGAATAGCTTCCAAGCGACGAAGGTAAGTTCCTTCATTGCTCCAATCCCTCTGAGGGGACGAAGAATGAATTCGTCGCCTCAGAAATAATCGACGTCGCTTCAATGTCCCTGAGGCGACCAACATTATTCTATGTTTCTTCAGAAAAATGAAATAACTAAATTTAGGTATCTGAAGCGACGTAGAACAATGTTGGTCGCCTTGACAAATCTGAGGCGACGAAGATTGAGTAATGTTCGTCGCCTCATTTTTTTTAAACTGGATCTGCTCTCTTTCTTAAAGTCAAACCCTTTATAAAGTTGAAATTTTGGGAAAATAGGTCATTCGCGTTCTGGAGCTGTTCTTGGCCGATTTGGAGAGAAATTTGAAGAAATTAAGAAAGAAGATTGTTCTTGCCATCCATTTGATTCTTAAGTAAGGTTAGTTTGATTTTTATCTCTTTAACCTTCTTTATGACCATATTACATGTTAATTAAGAAGTGAAATTGATGTATATGTGAACTTTTTGAAATTGAATTGAATTTGGTCCTAAGTTGTAGTTTTAGTATTTGAATAATTGAATTGTGATAAATCATGTTATGGGTTCATCACTAATGTTTGAACTTTGGTTAAATTTAGTGAAATTTGTGATGATAAGTGTAGATTAGGTGTATTGGTCTCAATTAGTGGTGTTATTAGTCTTAATCATGAAATCGAGTGTAGGGTTGCATATAATTGTGGTGTTTATCAACTTAGAACTCCCGTTTGAGAATCAACAACACATCTAGTTGATCAAGATGAGTTGTTGATTCTCGAATTATCCCATTTTTGGACACTTTAGGTGAAAAAATGATTCTCGAATGTCCAATGTATAATTCTGAAAGATATAAGCCATATACGGATGACATTCCCAAAAAAATGATTTGTAACTTCCCTCTGACACCAAGGTTGAAGCGTCTGTTTATGTCACCACACACTGCCAAGCATATGCGATGGCTCGAGGAGAGGATATGAGTGGCTGGTAGCCTCAGCCACCCAGCTGATGGAGAAGCGTTTCAACATTTTGACATAACTTTTCCAGGTTTCGAACGAGACTGCAGAAATGTGCGTCTTGGAGTTGCAACATACGGTTTCAATCCATTCAAAACAATGGGAACTTTGCATAGTACATGGCCCGTTATTGTGATGTCGTACAATCTACCACAGTCAATGTGCATGAAGAAGGAATATAACATATTATCGGTGTTGATTTCGGGCCCTAATTCTCTCGGAAAGTGCCTTAGTGTACTCATGAAGCCAATGATCAAGGAGCTAATACATTTATGGGTCGTTGGAGTCCATACTTTTGATCGAGTAAATAATTAGGTATTCTTGATGAAGGCAGCGGTGATGTGGACTATCAGGGACTTTCCTGGTTTAGGGATGCTTACGGGATCAACGGTGAAAGGGTACAAGGCATGTCCAATTTGTCTAGATGAGCTAATTTCATAGCATATATATGGAAGGATAGTTTATGAAGGTCATCGAAAATGGCTCCACCAGGACCACCCTTGGCTATTGAGTAAGGCATTTAACGAGAAGGTGGAGTTTGGTGGAAGACCCGTTCAGAAGAGTGGAGATGAATTTTTGGAGGATGTTAAGTCACACGCTTACCCCATTCTTAGCCAACATGACGACTTGTAGGTGCCGTACAACTTGAATAACAGATAGTGTTGGAATCACGAGAGCATATTTTAGAATCTGCCTTATTAGTCATCATTGAAGATGAGACATTGCTTAGATGTCATGCACATTGAAAAAAATGTGTGTGATAACATCCTTGGAACCATTTTTGCAATTGACAAGAAGACCAAGGATGGTCCAAAAGCTTACGCTGCTTGAAGAAGAGGAATATGCGCAAAAACAGTGGCAAATAGAGGGTGACGAAGGGACGGTGAAGGTTCCTCATGCACATTTTTTAGTTAAAAAGGATGCTCTAGAAGATGTGTTCGAGTGGTTCAAGGATGTTAAGTATCCTCTTGGTTATGCAGGAAGTTTGAGAAGTAAGGTCAAAGTTCGTCCCCCGTCACAGTTTTATGGATTGAAGACGTATGATCGCCATGTATTGCTTCAACGTCTTCTTCCAGTGGCTATCAGAGGGTTCTTGCCAGATAACGTTGTGAAGCCATTGATAGCACTGTCAAATTGGTTTCGTAAATTATGCAGTAGAGAGCTGAAGAAGGAGGTTGTGCGTGACATGGAAACTGAGATAGTGATGATTCTTTGCAATTTGGAGCTGATTTTTCCACCACATTTTTTTTACATCTATGGTTCATCTGCTCAAACAAGTATTGCTTACTGGCCCAGTATATTATACATGGATGTATCCAATTGAAAGGTAGCATATTTTACATTGCTAATATTATGCTAGTTATTTAATAAGTACTAACCATTTATATGTAATTGCAGGCAATTAGGAAAATATAAAAAAATCAATAAGGAATACACGTTATCCAGATGGTAGTATTTCAGAACGGTACCTCGTACATGAGTCGGTGACGTATTGTAAGTCTTATCTAAGATGGGAAGACCACGAAGAAATTGACAGTTTCCCAGAGTGGAATATTAGCAGTGTTTCACAACAAGTAAGGCCAGACATTATCAAGACTCGTAGCCAGTTTAGGTTGATTGAAACAGAGACAGCCGAGGCTCACCGACAAGTTTTGGTGGAAACAAACAAAGTTAAACAATACCTAGAAGAACATTTCACAAGGTTCAAAGCTAAAAATGGTGAAGATTTCGACGATCTTCGTCATTGGAGAAGTTTTCTTTAATGGTTCTTAACATGGGTATTGAAAACTAATAGTTGTTGTAAGGTTGTTCAATGGTTTTTAACACTTATCTTTCACTTATCTAACACTGATCTTTCAGGTGTCTCTTAAGGATAAAAACTTGGACCAGGCCTTGGTGCAAGGAGTAAAGTCATTAGCCCAACGACCTCAGCAATTTCGGGTTTTTAAGTCGTGTTATGTGAACGGTGTCAAGTTCACCTTGTTTGATAGGGATCAAAAAACCGTGACTCAAAACAGCGGTGTCATGATAGACATGGGTTCATCCAAGTTCTACGGCCATGTTAACTACGTAGTCAAAGTATTATATGCAGGCCGTATGCAAGTGGTGTTGTTTAAGTGCACATGGCACAACTCCGAGGAAGAGGACGATCTTGACACCGTCAAGTTAGATCATAGACTAATATTTGTGGATACAAACAGCAGTTACTATGAGGATTCACCCTTCATTATTGCAAACAAAGTAAAATAAGTATTCTACATGGACGATCCAAAGGCGGGTGGTACTCGGAAGGTAGTACAAGAATGTCACACCGAAATGTCTACAGTGTCGAAGTACTTGTCATAGATGAAAGCAGGTCGCCTATAGGAGATCATATATTCGAGCCTTACCAAGAGGACATTCCCACGGTGATACAATTTTACCAAGATCTTCACCTAGTTTTGGATGAAGAAGGAGACAAAGATGAAGACGAATCTAACGAAGACCTATTAGAGCAATACGAAGACGAAGATGAAGACAAAGAGAACGACGAAGAGGAAGACTAAACTAATATTATTATGAATTTGAAAACTAAATTCGTATTTGTAAACTATGAATTATGTATTTGAAAACATTAATTCTAATTTTTGATTTTGTAAAAAGAACAAAAAATGAGGTGACCAAGAAATCAATACTCGTCGCCTCAAATTGTACGAGGCATCGAGCAATCTCAATCTTTGTCGCTTTAGACTTTCCAGGCGACCAAGAGTCATGCTTCGTCGCTTCAGTTATCCGAGGTGACAAAGAAACCAATCTTCGTCACCTAAATTAGATTATATATCCACAGCCAGGAACAATTTCTTTCTTCTTTGTTTATTCTTCTACTTCATTTCTCCTCCGCCCCGAAATCCTCGAATCCCTAAACCATAAATCCTCTACCCCAAACCTAAATCCCCTCCCCGAAACCCTAAAGCCCCTCGTCTCCCCCGTCTATCCCTAAACCCGAGACCGAATCCAGGATTCCTTCAAATCCGGCGCTCAACACTTCAACTCTGGTGCTCATCACTTCAACTCCGGGAATCTTCCAACTTGCTTCATCTTCATTGTATTGCGTCGAGGTAAACGATTCTGCTTATACTTGCAAGGATCTTAGATTCATGATTTTTTTTTTTGAGTCCATTGAAATAGAGCTTGATCTGCTTGTTAGAGGGTAGCTATGAAATGGCATCGATTTTGGGTGTGGCTTGTTCTTTTTTGAAATGGGGCATCTGTATGGGGCATCTATTTCATTATGATCTGCTGGATTGAGATTACCATTTTCTATGTGCCTATGTTTAATTTTCAATGTTAGATTTTGGTTTGAGTAACTTGGTAGCCATAGTGCTCTGGTATCTGATTTAACACTCTTGATTATGGTGTTAACTGAGCTACTATGTTTAATTAAAATAGGTTTTTAGTATGAAATGAAAATAACTATCATCTTTTGATTTTCTTTGACTCTCTTTACTGATTATGAATTTATGATATATGCTAGTTGGGTTGGTTGTTGAATATATATGTCAATTTCTCTTATGCTAAATAATTGGGATTTTGGGTCCATTGAATTTTGAATTCATCAGCTTGTTAGCGAGGGAGCTGTGAAGTGTGAAATGATTTGGGTTTTTGGTGCTTATTATCTTGATATATATGGCTTCTGTTTCATTATGATTTATCCACTCTGGGTGTTTTGCGATGCTTACAGAATGGCTCCCGAGAATACTAGTCACCGGATGAGGAGAGCGGCGCTCGAGCGTCGAGAAGCGGCGGCGGGTCCTTCCATATTTGCCGGCCCCACGAGACAATCTGGGTCTCATCTGCAGCCTTGTTCGGATCATGAAATACCGGCCCCACCGCTTGAAGACACTTTTCCATCCGCAGCGGATCCTTCCATATCCACCGGTGCCACTACCAGCTTCGGTAACTTAGAGCGCCCGCACGCCCTCAGCATCCGCTACAAGAAGACCAAACTTCCAGGTCAGGTCCACTGATTGATTTTAGTTTGTTCATTACTACTTTGGTTTGGTAAATGTATAACTGTTAGTAATGTCGGTTTGAGCAGACATGGTGGACATGGCAACCAGAAATGCAGCAACGATGTAGCGCGGGGTCATTGTCGAGACAAAGACTGAGTACCTTGTCTGGCTGAACAAAAATCATCGACTACAGGTGCCTTACTCTACGAGACATCGAAGGCCTACGATGAGAGAGTTGAGAAGTCTGATGTCCAGAGACATTGGCAGCATGATCCGCAGCAAAGTTCCCATGCTTACGCCTTCCTTTTTGGGACTTAAAGATGAGCACCGCGACATCTTAAATAGCGGTATTGAGGTATACTTTATGCGCTTAGCTAAAAATTTTAATTTAGTGTTTATGTATTTAGTAAATAAAATTAACACATTTTTAATTTATGTGCTAGTTGAACTATGACATCCATGCAACCGAGCTGGACATGTGAAATTTCATATACGTGATGGTGCAAATAATATACAAGGACTGGAAGTATGATTGCCATCATCATTATCTGCACGTCAGCCAGGAGACTCCTGTCGAGTTCCTAGGGAGGGAAGAAGAATGTGAGTGGTTAAAATGCCACTTCGAAGACCCTGATTACTTGGTAAGCTTCATAACCTATTTTCAGAGTTCTTGGGCATGATTTTAAATTTACATGTTTATCTATTAATATTGTTAAATTATTATTTTGTGTGGCAAAAACTGTGCTCACGAAACCGGAGAAATAGAAACAAGAACAAGGAGCAGCAGCTCAACCACCATTCGGGCTCCCTCGCACTCTCATACCGGAGCGAACTGCTGGAGAAGAAGGGTCATAAACCCTCGGCCGTCCAGACTTGGATCGATGTATATGAGCCTGACAAGAATGCAACTGACAAAGTGGTGAGCAAAAATATGTTAAGTTACGTTATTACTATTATTTTTGTTTACAATTTTTTAATATTATTTAATTATTATATTTTAATTGAGAATGCGGCAGTCAAGCGAAGGCTCGACGAAGTCTTGTCACAACAAGATAGTGCAACGGCCGAGGATGACGGCGATGTGGTTTCACGAGAGTTTCTTCTTCCTCTTGATACACAAATAAATATCACAGAGGAATAGATGGATTCAAGGCCCGGGACCTCTATAAGAGGTAATACTACATAACCTAGAGTCATTTATCTCGATTTACGTGTATGCTCTCTTTTCGTGTATGATTGATATGTATTTATTTGTTTATATTTGTCGTGGCATGGGTGGGGTGCGCAATCACACGCGACCCCAAAGCCAAAGGAGGTGCCCGGGTGAACAGCAATTCTTCAGAAACTGAGATGCTGAAGAAGGAGGTCACGAAAACGAAAGAGGTGGGGCGCAAGTCCAGAGATGATTATAATGCGCTCGCCGAAAGGATGAGAGAAATGGAGGCCTTAGTACGATCTATCCAAGCTGGGAATCAACAAGCTGCCGTTTCTGCAGTTCCTACCCCCGTTCCTGGCACCCAATCTAACTGTAATTTGGGTACGTGCCGACCAAGACTCTAATTTGTGAACAATAGTAGTTAGGGTTTGTATAGGCATCAAAACTGTGTACGTTTAGATTTGCGGTTTATTTTTGTGTGTTCATTGAATTTGTTTTGTGCATATTTTGTGTTGAGAATGATTTTATGCACATTGTGTGCATGATTAGGTACTGTCGTAACTTGGTACGTAAAAATTTGAATAATATTTTTTTACTGTCACCCAATAGAGCGACGAAGATAGGTCAATCTTCATTGCTTCATTCAACATATTGAGCGACGAATATAGATCAATCATCATCGCTTCATTGAACATATAAAGCGACGAAGATAGGTCAATCTTCGTCGCTTCATTGAACACATGGAGTGACGAAGATAAGTCAATCTTCGTTGCTTCCTATAGCTGATCTTGGTTGCCCAAACCTAACCAATATTGGTTGCTGAAATTTGGACCGACACCTCCAATCTTTGCCGCAAAATTATGGGGCGACAAATGTAGGCGTCGTCGTTTCAGGTCAATGAAGTGACGAAGGTTTATCAGCTTACGTCGCCCCAAGCGTGGAGAGACCAATTTGACGCGACGACGGTTAAGCAACGAAGACGCAGTCACCTCTCGTTTAGACAACCAGAAAGTTTATTGGGTGACGAAAGATCTTCGTCGCCTCGGTTATCTCCTCCAGTAGTGATATCAAACTTATAGAATTGTTCGCATCCATCAGAAAGAAGCAAACATCTTATAAGAATTATATTCCTGCATGGATCTCAGTTCCGGTGGACAATCTTTGTGGCACCGTGCGTACCATCGCGTTCAAAAGATAGATACCAATTTTTCCCACTCCATCTTTTGAAAACATTGCTCTAAGTGGGAATAATTCATGGAAAAAGGTATTTTACATTTGTATCTAATCGCATTCGAATAAAATGTGGCTGGATAAAATGCATGATCGACTATCTGTGTCATGTAGAACGCATATCCCCACGATTTGCCTAGCTTTTTGCACTTTATAACAAGGGAAAATCTTTTGGACAGTGGAGTGCTACAAAGAAGGAAAACTGAAACAAACCCAACCTAGCCAGCTGGATCATCATTTTTGTACCTTATTATTGCTTACATTAATACATTATGTACATACATGCTTATTTGGGATACTGCCAAAGCGCTAATTGGTATCAGCTTCTCCATGACACCCTTTAATTGATTTTTCTTGGTGGCCAGCTACTCTGTCAGTGTTTCAAAAATGAACAGATAATTAGGGTTAGGATCTAAGCTGTTCATCTTTCATTCTACCAAAAAGAAACTGTTCATCTGTTACAGTCAAGCATTTTTTTGGACTGAAACTAAAGCATTTGTATATACATAACACATATATAGGGTATATGAAATTTACCAGATTTATAGGTGCAAGGTGGGCTCTTGTTGTGAACCAGATGGATCAGCATTTGCAGTTGCTATATTAGTACTGCCAGGCCCTCCACGTCCCGGACGACCTTGAATTACTGCTTCTTCTTCATCATCATCTCCACCATGTTTTTCTCTTTCTTCAAGCTGAAAATTTTCATATATATGTGAGACCGGTGCTATTTTGGATCACACATACACATACAACTACTAATACACATATATGGCTGGAAACTGATCAAACTCAAGACAAAATGTATATAGATATTGAAGTACCTCAGATGTGATCTTCTTATTCATCTCCGTAAGATCATTCTCCTGTCAATTAATACCGGATATTAATATTGAATGACAGTTACCTTGCAAGGAAAATAAGAAAAAGATGACCCACTAATACAAAAATAGGCAAAAGTCACACATAACTTTTTCATCAATAATAGAATGGTGAGATTAATTTACATTATCACCAATATACTCATTTTTGCCACTAATATATCCATTTTTTCCACCAATATACTTATTCTTGCCACCAATATACTTATTCTTACCACCAATAATGTGAACAATATTTGTTTGTCACCCTCTTATTGGCCACAAACAACTTAATTGTGGCTACATTGGTTCACAAGCTAATTTTTCACTAATATTGTTTTACCACCTCCCTATTGGCCACCTTTAAGTACGTGCCTATTGATCCTTATTGTAGTAGTGACCCCTCATTTCACTTGTTGCATTCTTACCTTTCTTCGCAGTGCTTCCAGTTGATCTATCATCATCTGCGTCTGCACATATATAAACCAGGAAACAATGACTTAACACATATGATTCATGCCATTATGGTTTACCAATTACCATTGAAACTATCTACTATTATACAGATGACTAGACCTTTGGTTTACTATTTACCATAATTTCTTATATATTGTTGCTTTAGTTTCTGATATTTCTAGCTATTGCACAAATATATAGCTATATATTTACATCCGTACATATATGAATGATTATGTAAAAAATTAAATTTTAATTTCTTCTGACCTTCTACAATGTCCAAAGCAAAATTTATTCATTCGAAACTGACTGTCCATATTTCCGCCATCTCCTTTGTACTGCTCTACATCTAGCTAAATCATATACTTTACTATCCTTTGTAAATAATGCGCATGCATTCTTTATATATATAGTATTGGTTAATACCTTCCTTTGTCTAGCTCGTGAGAGATTTCTGTCAAGTTGCTTCTCAAGATTATCCAGTTCTTTGAGACGAAGCTTTTCAAGATCTTCTCCAAGAAAATGCCTAAAAATGTTCGACTAAATAACTGATCAATATGCTAACAATGCAGTTTACATTTTTTCTTCTTCCGAAAATGGAAACAGGACTGACTAACAAGGCAGTATATATACATGATTGGTTACAGATTGGAAATTTGAAGTTTTAATTTATAGTTCTCATACACACCGTACCTCTGTGAACGCTGAAGAGATTCGTATTTGACTTTCAATCTTGAGACCTCTTCACATAAGCTCTGCACAGAAGAATGAACTGTACGTATAAGAAATTAGGACTTGCATCAAGAGAAACTTTCTCGAATTGTCACAGTTGATTGTTAACTAGATAGTATAGAAATTATCAATAGATCCACCCAGCTAGTATCTCTTTCTGAACTCAACCGTAAGAGCTTCACCAATGGTTCAACTTAGGCTACTTTGAATAGCCTAGATGCACAAGTATAGATGCAACTATGATATCTCAGCAAATAGATATATCTACTATATCTACAACTACTATTAATATCAACAAGTAGATTCAACAACCTGTTTTTCATTCTCAGTATCATTCCTTTGTGGGGTGCAGCATTGGTGGTACCGCTCGAGAATTTGTTTCACACTGATGAAAGGATAGCGGAGATTAATTAACATAAACATAACAACATACATAGATCCATAAACATAACAACGTACATACATAAATCCATTAATCTTCTTAGTTGAGTGATATGAAAGAGTAGTTACAGTCTTACAGATCACAATATTCTACTCTGCATATGCACCTGTACATGATTTACACAAACAATGTACACTCCATGCTAAATAATATATTACAAAATTATTCTGTCAAATCCTACTTGCTTGTTGTACAATTTATAAAGTAGGAGTTCTAGGGAAGCACAGTGGATCGATATAGTATTTAAGTGTGTTTCAATACATATTAGTACAAATCTTCACTCAGTTTCTTCATTTTCTTTGTTCTTGTGTATACAATTTTGGTACTATAAGGAAATCTACAACGACATATCTTGATTGGTCAGGCCCAAACTTTGTGAACCATGACCTAGACTGCTGCATACCAAATCCATATCCATAAAGAGTACATACAAAAGCAGATCGATCAAAATCTGGACAGATGACTTTTAAATAAAGAAAAAGAAAAAGAAGAAAAAACAAACTAGCTAGCTAGCTCAACTTTTTTCTACCTAAAGGCCTTCGGTTAGGTCCTTGTGTGCGTTTTTGAAGTTCTTCATACTAGACATTAAGAAAACTCTCGGGTAGTTTTAGTACATGAGGGAAAGTTTATATGGGAGGAGAATGAATCGATGGAGAGATCTGGCCGTACTCTTCTTATCATATATTATATAAGATGTAGGAGAAAGAATAATACAGAGTGGATCGGAAGAGCTAGCGCCGTAGCGAGTCCACAATCCCATTAGTCATACAAAACATAGCAGAGAAACAGAAACCCTAGCTAATCCAGACAACAACAAAACCTAAACTATTAAAACCCCAGGATTAAACAAACCCTAGAGCTAATAATGCCACGTACGGACGGCCCTGCTTCCCAACTTCGTTACCGACCAAATCTACAAATCAAGAATACGCCGACACAAAAGAGACGCGACTAGGAATCGATATATGTATCCTAGATTCCTAGTAGCTATATATGGAAGACAGAGCAAAACAGAAAATTTTCTGATCAAGCAAATTAAACACGGTTAAAAATATAAAAAGACAGACAAATTCATCATAATTAAGTGGTGGATATATACTCGTCGGGGCTGGCAAAGTCGAAGAGCTTGCCGCGGCTGGAGGAAACGATAACAGCAACTTGGGCATCGCAGAGCACAGAGAGCTCCTGAGCTTTCTTGAACAGACCCTGCCGTCGTTTCGAAAACGTCACTTGCCGGTTTATCTTGTTCTCGATTCTCTTCAACACCACTTTCCCTCTCACCATAATTTCTTCTTCTTCTTCAAACCTCCCTTTTCACCTTACCTTCCTTGATATATCGCTCGATCACTAACTTCACTGTAGAAATTTATGGCTTTTTGCTGTGCTGTGCTATCCCTAAGTTTGTGCTTTGTAGGTACTTGTGGAGTTGTGGACTCGGTGGACTTTTCAGTTGGATTTGTTAAGGGGAGGGAGAGGGGGCTACCCGGGGTTACGTGTCGGCCGGAGTACAGTGGACTCGCTCTTTTCCAGTCTTTGGGCTCTGGAAAATGACAACAGTGGGGTTAGTTGATGGAGAGATCTGAATCAGATGTGACTTAGGCGCAGGCATAGTGAGCAGTTTTTGTACCAATTTGCGTCGAGTCAAAGTTTTTTGTGGCTACTTTTAATTATAAGCTAGTAGGTTGTCGACACGTAGCCGAGCTCAGAAATGATTGACTGCATTGGATAGCTTGTCATTCTGCTCTTTCTGCAGCGACCAATCGGCATTCAAATATTAACCTAATTATATGGGCCTTTAACCAATAATAACCTAAAATATGTTTTTATTTTGTGTGTTCTAGACTTCTAGGTGGTATTGCCTTTTATGTTTGCTAACTGAAAATTTATAAATTTAGATTTACACGACCACAGGGCCCAAAAAGAATTACTAAACACATACGCAAGAAAGGCGAATGAGACAAAAAAAACAGAAAACTAGTGATGTAAAGTAGCTCAGACAAAATATCCAAAATCGATTATATTTTTATAGGTAACAGATGAGTACGGATATTCCACTACCACATTAAGTATCATTGTCGGCGATTTTAAGTCGCCGGCCTTATTTTTTTTTTGCCGGTAATGCTCTCGCCGGAAATTGGGCGCCGGTGAAAGCATTACCGGCGACTTGAGTCGCCGGCAATGATTGCTCCGCCGTGGCCGGAAAATGAGGGCCATTGCAGGCGACTTTGATCCAAGTCGCCAGCAATGGTTGGAGAAATTTGTCAAAAAAAAGCCGGTTCTGGATTGGGCCCAATTCCAGAACCTGCATTGAAAAACATAAACCATACAAATACAAGTTCAACAGTACACACATAATTGTCCAACGTACAGTACAAATAGCAACAATATGAAAATAAACTACAACTACACGTCAGGGTCGAGGAACTCTCGGGTCAGGGTCGAAGAAATCTATGTAATCATTTGAACTCCGGTTGCTACCCTGGTCTTGTTGTGGCGGTGACTGCTGCGGTGGTGGATAACTGTGGAACACAGGGACCGGGGGAGGTGTGGGGAGCGGTTGTTCGGTAGTCTGAGCCGCGTACATCGTCTGCATCCATGTGAACATTTGTGTCTGCTGCTGGATCATGAGTTGGTGTTGCTCGATCATCCCCCGGTACTCGGCATCTCTGACTGCCTGCTGCTCGGCCATCTGCCTCCTTTGCTCCTCCAACTCCCTCTGCGTCCTCTGAAGCTCCGGTTACGACTAGAAGTTGAAGTTCTTGACCCGGTAGAGTATTCTGAAGTGTTCTTCAATACTCCTTCGCCCGCCGAGCCCATTCCCCTGCAGTAGTAAGTATTCTTTCCAGTCCCGCACGCTTTTGCCATGATCTGAGCCGCTATAGGGCGATCAAGCGGATCGATCTGAGAGGCATACTGGGTCACTTCTTCCTCCGAGCAGTCAGGATGGTTGTTCCGAGCTATATTCATGGTGACTTCTGTGGTCGCCTCCTCCACTCTCGCCTAATTGAAAAGCGAATATGAATAACGTATTATTTAACAAAATAAATTAATATCGAAAAATAGTTTTATTAACACATGCATATGTGAAGTACAAAATACAGAGGCGAAAGACTTACCGCTTCTTCAGGGCACTGCGGATAGAACTTCTGATGAATAAACACCAATGGGTTGACTTGTTGTTGTTGCTGTGCCTTACTCGACCAACCCAAATAGTTGAGTGAACCTGCATGATGGGCCTTGGTGTTTTTCAATCTATTCTCCCGGTTCGTCTTGGAAATCGCCTTGTTTGATAAATATATGTAAAAAAATTAGTAACTAACTATTTCAATGTGATACGATACATTAGGGTTGTAAGATATATTCAGGATGCATACCTTCGCTTTGGGGTGCTCGAAGTGGGCTACCAGCCACAGCCACTCGTACTCCCTAAACCGGAATTCGCTAGGGGTAGAACCTCGGCCTAGCTCATTGTACTGTGTGTAATGTGAAGAAAGCTCGTTCTTCCACTCTTTATACCTATATTAACACCAGAAAAAAAAAAGTTAGAGATATTAAAACACTTGATAAACAAAAATCTAACTCGATATATACTCAAATAACTCGAATCACATCACCTGATATGTAGTTGACGCTCTACCCACGTGTGAATAAGGCATTCATCCACGTCAAACCACACCTGCAAGATGAATATATAAACGGTAAAATTATATATTTATTCGGACTTAATTAATAAATGTAAAATTTACGTATGAAAATACGATTTAACTCACACTCAGTGCATTATGCACTTGCATCTTCACGTAGAGAGACACATATTCCCAATCTGGCCAAAGCATTGGGACCTTGTCCCGCACGACGGCCCCGGCCATGCTGGCATACTTTCGCGTGGTGTCAAATGCCTCGATCACCTCACCATGCTCATTGGCCCTAATGAGCGTTTTCCTTCCCCCGGTGGCCTGCTCAAGTCTCTTCCCTGTGCAGGTGCCTCTAGCCCCTCTCCGTTTTCCAGTGCCATTAACGAAATTGCCTAATAATACAATGTCAACAAATTGATATCATTAATTGAACCTATCGTAAGTCTTAAGTAATAATTAAGTAATCAATCTTGTTAAATAAAATTTACCTGCATCGTCCGTTTGCTGGTTGGTGCACCTCGCACTCCAAAGATACACGGGGTCGAACGGGATGAAGTTGTACGCTTCCTCCACGCTCAGGAACTCCGGCCGTCCTTTAATATAAATAGGCCTCCCCCTATCATCGAATTCAGGGATCACAGGAATCTCGTCGGGCAGGAAGAGACCGGACGACGGAGATAGACGAGGCCTGGACGATGAGGCGCCAGCACCATCTGCCTCAGATGATTCCCGTGAAACCGGAGTAGGCACCGGGCCAATAGGGGGCATTCGGATGGAGGGAGTTTCTGATGCCCCCGTTGACTGTCGCTCGTCTGAGGGTCTGCTGACTGAGCGTCTGCTGATTGAGGCTCGAGGCTAGCTGGACTGGGGGTTGCACGGATCCGGATCGTGCAGCTTCTTCCTCTCCTCGCGCAGCTAACAACATTTGTGTGCGAGCATTCATAATTGGCCCACTGCGCGTGTTGCTGACTGCGGCTGAGGAAGCTTGACTACTGCTCCATCCACTATTTCTAGAACCTCTCTGTTTGATGCCTCCAAGACAATTTGTAGCAAAACCTCCTGCACATCCAACAATTAGTCCTGGATTCGGTTCTATGAAAATTAAGGATAGAACCGATTGGAACCGGAACCGTTTGGAACTTGAACCGTTCGGTTCCAAACGGTTCTGGTTCCGGTTCCAAACGGTTTCTGGTTCCAAATAGTTATCGGTTCCAACAATGAGTCCTGGATTCGGTTCTATGAAAAATCGTAACCGGAACCGTTTGGAACCGGAACCGTTTGGAACCGGAACAGTTTGGAACCCGGAACCGAAAGGTTCCGGTTCACAACGGTTCCGGTTGCAAACAGTTCCGGTTCCAAACAGTTTCGATTTCAAACCGTTCCGGTTTCAAACGGTTTCGGTTCCAGTTTTTCATACAACCTAATCCAGGACTAATTGTTGGAACCGATAACGGTTTGGAACCGGAACTGTTTGTAACCGGAACCGTTTGGAACCGGAACCGTTTGGAACCGGAACCGTTCGGTTTCGGTTTCGGTTCTAGCGGTTATCGGTTCCAAACCAAACGGTTCTAAATGCGGTTATGATATCGTACAATAAATTAAACATTAAACATTAAATTAAATTGCATCATATCATATCGATCATTACGAATATAATTATCAAACTATCAATTAATTATTATCCAAATGCTTATTTAATCAATTAATATATGACTACAAATATACCTTAAATTATCAACTATATCAATTAATCCAAATCACCTTAATTTGGCTCCAGGTAATGGCTCGACTGGCTCAATATGGGGGAAACCCTGCACGACGGGAGGGACATTTGGTGCTTGATTAGCAAATACACCGCTCTCATGAGGAAACATATCATTGATTAACATTGATGTTGGATCATAGGATGGACTGCCCCTCTCAGCAAAATGTCCATGATCATAGCATGGACTGGCCCTCTCACCAAATTGTCCATGATCATGCGGACCCGCTAACGATGTTTCGCCGTGATAAATCCAACAAGTGTACTTATCCCAAAACTCGTATTTACTCAGGTGCTTCTGGACTTTATCAATGGGAAAACGAAATCGATCGATGCGACACTTACATTCTTTACACGGGTAATAATGAAGTGTAGTGTCTCCACAATTAGCCTTCACAAAATTCACAAAACTCCTAATTCTCTGGTGATATCTCATATCCCATCTTTCGAGGCTCATCCAACTCTTGTCCATCCTGAAAATTTTAACAATATTACGTACTATAAATATATATACACACATTCACTACTAATTAATTAATAAATCATCATTAATTACATTCGAATTCATCCGATTAATTAACAAAAGTCGACCCATGCATGCATATAAATTAAAAAAAATATATATATATATACCAACAATTCACAATTACAAATTAACATGCCTGTATATATATAGACATATTAACAATTAATATTCACAAAATTATTTTATATCCATACATATATATATACACAAATTAACATATTTTCATCGAAATAATCTCAAATCCACTCAAAATCAACAGTCAATCACTCGAAATCAACAATATATCCACTCTATTTGCGTATCAAACCAATAATCGATATCTCAACTCTAAATCAACACATGCATATATATATATCGATCTAATTAAATCAACACACATATATATACATACGTATATACGTACCTATATATAGCTACGTATATAGCTTCCCGAGCGAGTTTTCGACGCCTTTTGACAATACCCAAGGATTTCAGAGCGTTTTCCTTCTTTCGATTTCACTGGATTTTTTTCTATCCAAATGAATGAGTTGCTGCGATCTGCATCTGATATAAGAGGTATTGCCAGCGATTTAATGAATCGCCGGAAATGGAGTTATTGCCGGCGAAATTCCTTCCAAAAATCGCCGGAAATGCTTCAAACTATTGCCGGCGACCTATTCCGTCGCCGACAATGATTGGGCAACCATTGTCGGCGATTTTCCGGCCGGAATTTCACCGGCAATGGTTGCCCAATCATTGCCGGCGACGGAATAGGTCGCCGGCAATAGTTTGAAGCATTTCCGGTGACTTTTCAGACTTTTGTCGGCGACGGAGCAAGTCGCCGGCAATGATGCCCCGGTCGCTGGCCTTGTTTTTTAAAAAATCGCCGGCAATGGTACTTAATGTGGTAGTGTTCTAGTATCCAACGGATATGAAAACGGTAATATATATCCAATATAATATTACGGGTATCGGGTCGGGTACAGATACAAAATATAGAATATAATATGTATGTATAAGGTATTTTGATATTCATACTATACCCTACGTATCTATTGTCATCCCTATCAAGAATTCAAGCTTTCATAATGAAAATGTTTAACCTATCAAAAACAATAGCAAGTTATAAGAAAACTATGACTTCTACATTCTTGGGTGTCCCCAGGCTACAACTTTTAATCTCGAACATAATTTTTGAACATAATTTCGTATTTTTATGAATCTAATGCAAGTATGTCAAAAGGTAAGCTCACAAATATGCACATGTTTATTGGGGGATTTTTTTTTACCTGAATATGATATAAAGCTTCACTCTTTATATGGTCCTCACGTAATGGTCACCTATTTAAATCCAGTGTAATTCAACCATGTATATAATTTACTCATTTTTTACTAGCTAGCATTCATGTAGGCGCACAAGCACTTCTAAAAGGCGTTGTGCTTGCGCTTGTGAATTGTCAGTATATTTATCGAACATGTGCAATTATAATGTTTCATAAAATATTACGCCCTTTGGGAAGAGCGTCACGCTTGTGAAGGTGAATAATTGGTTTACGTTCTATGTGAAATATATATATAATTCGATTACTTATTCTTTTTTTTCAAATTTATGTTTTATGTGAATGATGGTCTTTATTAGAACAAAAGAAAAGAGACTATATCCTCATATACGTTGAAGCAATACTAAACATACAACATGAACTAATTCAACATGTCCTTTGATTCTCACTCCCTCTTCTAGCTTTCCTTCTTCAATTCTTTTGAGTTTTAGAGAATACGACTACACGTCAGATCTATCTTCTTCCTTGCTGCTTTGATTCCATCTCAAAATCATCTCCTGAAATCAATATTCATCAAAATATTAGGATAACCAAAAAAAATTTATCAAAAGCAAAGGAAACACCACCTTCAACTCAAAAGCTAACTCCTTTGCATGCTCTATTGTTTGGTTCTTTAAAAAATTGAAGTGAAATTGAAATTTCTTCCTATACATGCAACACACAGATAAATAATACTAACATGAGTCCTTCAATAATATCAGCATGCATGCACACACTTCTAATATCATAACCTGATTTGATACATAGCAAAGGTTGATACCAACGTATAGCCAACCTTTTAACACATAAATATAATTGCCAAAACCTGTGCACCCTATCAGCCAGACTTCAATACTCTCTTCCAATCCAGCAAGTCCACCAAAAGCAACGTATCAATGGGTAACTACGACCACCTAATTAACTTGAAAATAATGGAACGCCACCATTTTTGATTTTCCAGAAGTGGCGTCGTCTATGGATCACCGAATCCACCAAAAACCTCAAGTTACTCAAAAGAAAACGAATTCAAACCCATCTATCTAATAGAATCCAGATTACTTTTTACCCTTTGCTTGGTTTATGCAAGCCAAACTCTTGAGGAGAAAGAGGAAACTTTCAGTTTGCAAGCGGAGAGATGTGGGCTAGGAGAGAACGAAGGAAGACATTTTGCTCCAAGTCGTGCAACAATTTGTGATTTTACAGAGCGTACAGGCTTTTTAGTTGGGTTTTTTTTTACTGTTTTATCCTTTATTTTAAAAAATAAATAAATTTGGTCTAATTATGTTAAGAGAAGGGTAAAATTAGGGGATATGAAATTTTCTACCTTCTCTTAATTAACTGTCATAAAGAATGTTTCCTTCTTAATTAATAGAGACTATAAAATACTCGCACTCATTGTGTGCGGAGCAAGGAAAATAAGTTCTGGGAGGGTAAAAACATGTTTATAGCAGTTATTTTTAAATTTCTGATTTTTTTATTCTTTATTTTTTTTATGAAAATTAGGACCAACTACTTTTTATATCATCGGTACTTTTAGAAGTTCATATTTTGGTGAGGCTAATGACACGATCTTGACTTTATTAATAGAGATATCTCTACTACAATAAAAGGAAGCATGAATTTTGGCGTCATTACATACCAAATTTGGTAAACCCGAAAATATCCTTGAGAACAAAAAAAAGCAGCGCAAGAAAGAAAAAATGACGTACATAAGGATAGAGGGTACTGCTATAAATACACGAGGAAAAAAAATAAGAGAAGGCAAAATGACGACAAGCAAAATAGAAAAGAAGGAGAGCAGTTTCGCAGAAGAAGAGAGAAAAAAAAAGGAAGAGCAACTTAACTTTGTATGCACAAAACTGAAAGGAAAACCGCCAATCCTCTCTAATGTGCATGTCCTCAGGAATCCCTCCCACCCCTCTCTCTTTCATTTTTTCTAATTTAATTACACTCTCCAGAAATCAACCGTGATGAGAAAGAGAAGAAGAGCAAGCCCAAATATCGTCTCTAAGAGACCATGGTTGTCCTCCTTCCCCGCCTATATTTCTTAGTCACAGAACTCGGCTAATCTCATATGTGAGGTTCTATTGCTCGGTATGATTCTTAGGTGTTGTAATTCGGCTTCAATAAGGTATTTTTTTCCTTCGTCAAGTTGCCTATGCAATTCTCTAATTTGGGTCCATACAATATGTTGTGTTCTTTACTGTATTTTATTTATTTTGATGTCATTGGGTCTATACATGGTGGTTGACGATGAACTACTGTATTGACGGGCTCAGAACACGTGTAGAGTTTGCTAATCGACCTCAATCCTCAGGTTAGAATTTCTTTTTCATTATCTAATTTGATTTCGTTGAGTGTTTGATAAATCACAGTTTGGTTTCTTCCTTTGCTTAATTGGGTTGATTTTAGTTTGAATCAATTCAGTTGCTTTTAGTATGAATTAGAGGGGTAGACACAGATCGAAGAGTGGTCTGGATGTATAACCAAGCAGTACAAAATGATTTAATTACTTCAAGCTGTGGGGAAAATTCAATATTTAAATATGAATAAGATTCATTTAGATGTCGCACAATGATACTGGTTTCCACAAATATTGAGAAAACTGCCTTATTATCCAATACCAAGTAACTATTTTTGTCATCATTTTCTAAAAATTCAACCACAATCAGATTCTGGTATCATGAATTGGAAACGAAAGTAGAAGCTGAAATAGTTCAAAAAAGTTCAAGAAATTAGAAAACCATGAGTCCGCGATAAGTGCAGCAACAAGATGAATGCACAACTGAATACCATCAATTTTACAGTTATAATTTAGTATCTGAGAGCACAGATGAATAGCTTTTGTTAAAAAATTGTCACCATTGCCATGTTGCAATAGAGTTTAACTAGTTTAACCAAGCAGTGTACATTGGTTGAGTGTTTAATAAATCACAGTTTGGTTTCTTCCTTTGTTTATTTGGGTTAATTTTAGTTTGAACTAGTTTAGTTACTTTTAGTATGAATTAGAGGGGTAGACACAGATCGAAGAGTGATCTGGATGTATATGGATTCTATTGGCTTAAAATTGGTGTTTTTGCAAGCAGAAAAAATAGGAAAGAGCAGCAGCATGATGCAAGCTGATCCATTTGATCCATAAGTGTTAACAATATGTTTCATTCACTTATCAAAATAGTAGGAAACCCCAATTAGTTTTGCTTCCCTCAGTTTCATTTAGATTTTTTTTAGCTTAATATGTCTTTTCTCTTAATCAATTTGCTAGCTTAATCAATTTTGGTTTTATTTTGTTTTTTGTTATTGTTATTGTACATTGTTGTTGATATCATAGTTAGTTCTGATTTTTCTCATCATTCAATGCATGTTTTTGTGTAATATAATGAGGGCTACTACCTGAACCAAGTGCTGTGATTCTTCGGGATGTCGTTTACAAAAGCGATACATGGCTCATAAAACTTTATGTTTTACTATTGGGTTCTCGAACACTTCAAGGTTTACCACTAAGTAAATAAACAACTTGGTAGTTCTAAAAGGATCGAGATAACTCAGATGAAAACTTTGCTTCATTAGTTTTTAATCTCATTCATCTTCTGCTATATTATTAGGTTTGAATTCATTTTTGTACAGAATAAAATCGATGAAGGAAAGTAAATTTAATGTAATTAGGTGTAGAGTAAGGTTGTAAATAAGAGAGCACATATCTGATGGGTATGTTGTATCCGTTAACATAACAATATGAAGTATGATTATTAGTTAAGGTAGAACATATGTGACTACGTTCAGAGACTTAAACATGTCAAATAATTTAGTCTATTAGGCTCAAAAACTCTTTAATTAAACCTTTTTGGTAGTCTTTTTTAAATGGTATGGGAGTTCGGATTGACATCTAACCATAATAGAGACAACTACAAATGAAGTTGATGTGTGTTGGATGCCTGGATGCATATTAGTTTTGTGGTTTAAGTTTACTACTCAAGTGTAGTTTGATTTACTTATTTGGACATGTGGTTGATTACTTATACATGATCTATTCGGAATGATAATTTGAAACACTTGTATCAATAGTATTTTTATGCCTTTGTTTTGCAGAATGATCAATAAAAAGTAAGAAATATTGGATACTGAGTTTGCATTCAAGAGACTGCATAATTGGAAGGAGATAATAAATTTGTCACATATGTGTTCCCACATTCTCATTGCTGCAAAAAGTTCCAACCAACATGAAAAATGTGAGTGCAAGCAAATGAAGCTGGTGGAAGAATTAAGAAAAGTAAAGGAACGCCCTTGATTTGTATGTTAATTTTCTATTTTTTTTGTTCTCTTTTCTTTTAAGAATGTGATTAAGTAGTTGGTTGCAACTTGTGATACATTGTATCATTGGTATAATATGTACGTTCGGTTATATAAGTTCTATTGACTTTCTGTTATGTAGCGCACTGTGTGTAGGGAGTGAATTTTTTTTTTAATGTTCTACTCTTAATTTGTAGTTAGAATGACGAGTCTCTTGGATATCTTAATGTCATTGGATATTTTAACTTTGTTTGATATTGTAATTTTGTCAACCTTTTAATAATTTATTTGAACAGACTATATAAAAAACGAATAAATAGTAGTCACAATTATATACTGCAAAAAAATATAAGTAAATATATTGAATAAGTATACTGAGAATACGCACGTGCGAGTGCGAGCCTCTACGCCAAGCGCGTGGAAGACTAGAAGAAAATAACAAGAGCCAAGCGCGGAGCGGTGAAGTCACGTGATGACACAAAACTGAAGATAAGTGTTTCCGAACGTACATGTGGCGACCGTGCATTTTCAAATCGCTCCGAACTCCTTCCCTAGTCATCAGGCAGCATACAGTCCAAGAATAGATCTTCGTCTTCTCCGAAATCCAAACTCCCTTCTCTCTTCCAAGTTCCAACAACATTCTCAATCTCAAACACGGTCAGTCACTATGGCACTCTTTCTCAGACTACACACTCTTCTCAGACCCAACAAGCTTTCACCAAACAACAATGTCACTCTCACTCCTCCAAACCCGTCTCTTTCTCTCCTCTCCTCATCACCTCTTCCTCACTACCACCCTCTCAGAGCCTCACACTCTCTCACCGTCAAAGCCGCCGCGTCCTCCTCCTCCTCCTCCTCCTCTTCTTCTCCGGCTGTAGCTGTACCCATCAAGGTACACCTCTCATTTTTCTTGTTATACATGTGTGTTCCACTCACACTCTGTTCATCTTAACTCTTTTTTAACAAATGTGACTTTTGTTTTTGGTTTCAGATTAATTTGGTCCCGACCAAACCGATCGAAGGACAGAAGACAGGAACCAGCGGTCTCCGAAAGAAGGTATTCGCATTGTTCTTAGTTAGAAGACTAAATGCCATGTTACTGAAATGATGAAGTCAATTTGGTTCTTAAGTGTACCCAGCTGAATTTTCAAATTGGTTCTCTTTCATTTGTAGGTGAAAGTGTTTCAAGAAGAGAATTACCTTGCAAATTGGATCCAGGTTTGAATGCTTGCATTGGAATTTATGTTTTGTGTAATTGTGTTTAGTGCATTGTGTTTTTTTATACGTGATTATGAGTTCTGGGGCTGCGTAGGCTTTGTTTGATTCGTTGCCGCCGAAGGATTACAAGGATGGTGTACTGGTGTTGGGAGGTGATGGTCGTTACTTCAATCGTGAAGCTGCGCAGGTTCTCGATTAAAGTTTCGTGCTTTATTTGCTTGATAGAATCAATGCTGTATTTGATATTGTATATCCGACTTTCAGTGTTCATGATTATTGTTTTGGAACTTTAATGCAGATTATTATCAAAATCGCGGCCGGAAATGGTGTTGGGAAAATCTTGGTTGGGAAGTAAGTGTCTTGAATAGATGATATTTCAACTGCTTGTAGTGCATCTGTAATAGTTATTTCGGTTTGTGTGAAGGTCTGATACTGATGTGAAGTCTTCTAAATTCTTGTGTATATGAGGCCATGTTGTGATAAAACTTCTATTAATGCAGGGAAGGAATTTTGTCTACACCTGCTGTTTCTGCTGTAATCCGAAAAAGGAAGGTAAGCTAATGCTGCTTGATTCTTCTGTATTTCAGCATCAATGCACACTATTTTAATGTCTACTTATTGGCCTCTTGTTTTCTTCATGATGTATAGGCCAATGGTGGATTTATAATGAGCGCAAGCCATAATCCTGGTGGACCTGATTATGATTGGGGTATAAAGGTAAGTTCTTACAAATGCATAACATTTATTATGAATAGTGCTGTCGAATATAACTGAATTATAGTCCTGGTAGTTACTCATGTATTCATTTCCCTTGAATTCGTTTAGTCTAGTGTTTACTCATTGGAATGTCTATATACTACTTGATAATATCTGATTCAATTTTCATGTCATTTCCAAGTTTAATTACCGTAGTGGACAACCTGCACCCGAGTCCATCACTGACAAGATTTATGGAAACACTCTATCTGTAAGTATCTGTTCCCATATGCATATCTTCATCTCTGTTGAGTTAGGACTATCTTTCAGTACTCTCATGTTTTATTATATCTCACTGTAAAGAAGTACCAGTTATGGTTTGTCTCAGTCAGGTTTTAAACTCAAGACATTTATAGACCTCTTTGTTTCAAAATTAAACTTTGCAATATAGTAAGTCTCTCCTCTAGCAGTTCACGTAGGAGAAGTCCTGACCTCTATATATGAGCTATTTGATGCAAAATTAAACTTTGATGTATAGATTCCAAAACTAAGAACGTTGTATTCACTTTCATGTGCTTTTACTTATACCATTTGTGTGTGATTAAGTTTAGTTCCTGTAAGTGCAATGCAGATATCCAAAATAAAGATGGCAGATATGGCTGATGTTGACCTATCTTCTGTTGGAGTTATAAACTATGGAAACTTCACTGTTGAAGTTATAGATCCGGTTTCGGACTATTTGGAACTAATGAAGGTGCAGAACAAATATCATGCTTTCTAGATATGTCTTTATGACCATTAATTTAGTTCACTTACCACTAAATTGTAAATATTTCCTGCAGGATGTGTTCGATTTCCAGCTTATCAAAAATCTTCTGAAGTTAGACTTTAGGTATATTTACCTGTCCTCTACTAAGGTCTTTACCGTGTTCAGGAATCTAAACACAATTGATTACTCAATTTGGAAGATGAAATTCTCATAATTTTAAAATACTTAATGGCTGGAACTTTCCAGGTTTCTATTTGATGCCATGCATGCTGTTACTGGTGCTTATGCAACACCCATATTTGTGGAGAAACTGGGAGCCAGTCCGGTATGTTTGACAACATGGAAAACCTGGAAGTGATATCTATTTCATATTTGTTTTTCTGATAATAAAATGTTAGATATGTCATGTAGGATTCAATTATAAATGGAGTGCCTCTAGAGGATTTTGGGCATGGTCATCCAGATCCTAATCTTACGTAAGAGTCTAAAGCTATTGGTGATGCTAAGCTGTTATGTGTCATCATAGTGGGGAATGCTAACATGTTATTATGATGTCAAATAGGTATGCCAAGGACCTTGTCAACATTTTGTACAGCAAAAAGGGACCTGACTTTGGAGCTGCAAGTGATGGTATGATAAATGATGTGGCAGAACTTTAGCTGACGACTTTATGACTTTGGAGCCATAAGTTGGAACAGAGATAACAATTTGTTCATTTTTTTTCTCAGGGGATGGTGATAGAAACATGATTCTTGGCAAAAGCTTCTTTGTTACTCCTTCAGATTCTGTTGCAATTATCGCAGCCAATGCTCAAGAAGCTATTCCATATTTTCGGAGTGGCCCCAAGGTGTGCACTAATTTTTTGATTTCCAGTTTCTTAGTTCTCTTCTGTGACTCTTTGTTTAGACCAGCAATATTTAGCTCTGTTTCCCAATAAAATTACTCAGGGATTAGCACGGTCCATGCCAACAAGTGGTGCACTTGATCGTGTTGCTGAAAAGTTAAAGCTTCCTTTCTTTGAGGTTTTGCTCTCTTGTACTTGAAGCATTGATTTATTTCCTAGAGATGCACCTATGCTAACATGTTATGTAACCTCAGGTTCCCACTGGTTGGAAGTTCTTTGGGAATCTTATGGATGCTGGGAAGTTATCAATTTGTGGGGAAGAGAGCTTCGGAACTGGTTCTGATCACATCCGTGAGAAGGATGGCATATGGTAGATGACTGAATCAATATTTTCGGGTTCTCATAGTCTGCACAATTTGCCTAATTGGAATTAAGATTGCTTGTACATTTTTGAAATTGAGTTGCCTATTAACAAAAGCTGTAATCTCTGCTGTAAGATTGCTAGGTTAATTATTTGCTTCCCTAATGTGAATTATTTGATATTTAAGTGAACAGCCTCCAGAAAATTGCATGATGTGTGGAATCATTATGGTTCTTCCCTCCCATTGGCCCACGTTTGTAGTGTAGTTTTTTAGTTTCTTTATCAATCACTACTTGGCAGACCTGATATCCTGCTTTGGATTTACTAAGTAACACTTGTTTTTTAAACTGTGTTATTCTTAGCCTAGAATCAGTATGCCTTGCCTAATGAATGGTCTGATGCTACAAATTTGTAAGTCTCATACAAGCTTTTGCTACTCAAGGGGCATATCAAACTTTTATTAGATTTATTTTCGTTGCTAAATGTACTTTTATCCTCTTTCTCTCACAATAGTTGTCTCTTCCAGTGTGAGATGACTCAGAGTATCTATGATGACAGGGCTGTTTTAGCTTGGCTTTCAATTATTGCATACCGGAACAAAGACAAGAGACCTGGTGAGAAGCTGGTCTCTGTCGCAGATGTTGCGAAGGAACACTGGGCAACCTACGGAAGAAATTTCTTTTCTCGATATGACTATGAAGTAAGCCTCGTAACTGCACACTGATCATACGTTTCACAACAACTCTGTACTTTTAGTTCTGGAGCATTGTGATAGTTTATTATAATAACTTATTTATTATGGAGATAGCAACAAGTTATTAACAAGCCTTTCACCTAGGAATGTGCGTCTGAAGGTGCCAATAAGATGATAGATCATCTTCGAGAACTAATCTCTCGGAGCAAGCCCGGTGAAAAATTTGGTTAGTTTGTACCTCTATTTCCTTTGCTGCTATAACAACCTTTTGATGCTGACTGTATTTTGATTCATGAAACAGGAAACTATGCTCTCAAATTTGCTGATGACTTCACGTATACTGACCCTGTAAGTAACTTAACCCTCATATCATTCGCCAGTTGTGTGACTATACTTAGCATGTTTATTCTAATCTCCTACAATTGTGCAGGTTGATGGAAGTGTGACATCAAAGCAAGGTGTTCGGTTTGTTTTTACAGATGGATCAAGGATCATATATCGATTATCGGTAATAAACTTATCTTCCTTTTGTTTCAGTTTTATTTGTTCTTCTACAGAATTTTAAGTGTCTTTTAAAATTCATATATGCAGGGCACAGGTTCGGCGGGAGCAACTGTTCGAATTTACATTGAACAGTATGAACCAGATACCTCCAAACATGATCAGGACGCCCAAGTGGCTTTGAAACCTTTGATAGGTTTGTCTACTTTTATTCTTTCGGTAACCAAGGACTTACAACTTTATCTTGTAACTTATACAATTCTTTTTCTTGTTTGTTTCACTTTAGATTTGGCATTGTCTGTATCAAAACTGAAGGAGTTCACCGGACGGGAGAAGCCAACAGTCATCACATAGAGCACAAATCCATGACTGGTCTTATTAGTCACAAAATGTAGTTCGCAAGTTAATAATGCCAGAGGCAGTGAGGTCTGGTACATTAGCTATATCCCGGCTCGTTTCCCCATCTGTTCAATTTTGATGTTACGTTAGCTATATCCCGGCTCGTTTCTATCCGGCAAATAAGTCATGATCGTTGTATAATATGTTGAAAAGGAAATATATGAAAGTGAAAAGAGAAATAGTCCAAAAGGTTATGGCATTTACTTATTGTTCTGCACGTGATTGAAATAATACTCTTTGACTGCTAAATGATACACCATTTCTATTGGAAAACCAGGTACGTTACTCTTGGCCATTCTGTCCGAAACCATTTCTCTCGAATTTACTTTGGAATTCAAAGTTGGATGGAAAACTGTTGAAGAGGTTACTCATGTTGACGATTAGTCACTCATGTTTGACAAATATCATATTGGTCACTCATATTTAAAAATTTTGTTCAGATTGGTCACTTTGTCCATTTTAGATGTTAAAAAAAATTACTTTTATTTGTAAAGTGTATATAAATCAATTTATTAACATGACAATGATAAAATGATATATTTAAGTAAATTTATATGTGTTTATATATGATTTTTAACATCTAAAACGAACAAAGTGACTAATCTGAATGAAAATATCAAACATGAGTGATTAATCCGATATTTGTCAAACATGAGTGAGCAATTCGTCTTAACTGTCAAATATGAGTGATCTTTTTAGCAAATTTCTCTTCAAGGATATTACGGAGATCATGCAAAAGAGCTCAAACAGAGGAGCAGAAACATAATAAGTTCTTGAACACCAAAGCGCGTTATGGCACATATGCAGATGAACAGAACTCTAAAACTAATAACATGAATCTTGATTCAGAACATTCATCGAAAGAATTCGACCTTCTAGTAGCGGTATTGATGAATGATGATAATTTACTTGGTAGAATCTATAGTCTCTTTTGGAAGACAGATTAATCCGATAATGTTTCCATATAGAAAAAAGGGAGCTTTGTAACTCTGCTGCTGTGATGGGAAGCATTACTCCCCACTCATCATCACTGCATTTGTTGAGTGGCGTCCCAAACTTAAAAGAGAGGCTGGGGAAAACCTAGTAGCAATTGACTGCTTCAGTGACCCCCATAATCTGATGTCTCCTTTGTTTTGGTGATAGTTGAGATTCCATTGGGTTCTTGTAGACCTGATGAGTTCTCCACCATGAAACAGCATCCAATGGCCGCTTCCCGACCCTTTAACATGAGAGCTGACTGTAAACCTAGTTAAACGCACAAGACCTACACCATATGCATCCCCACGTTCTTGATCGGACTATGCATAGTGACAAGATGAAAAGACTGGGTTTAGAATTAGCTAGATGCATCCTCGCTCCTATCTAATCCGATCCCGGACCTCTCTCAATGCAACACCTTTTGTGAAGCTCAACTTTCACTCACTTTCTAGGGATGTGACTCTTACTTTTCCGACTGCTTCTGCATTTTGTTCTGTCTGACTCTTTCTGATTATCGTGCATTATTGAATTTCATTGCATTTTAAATAAGAGTTTTCTCGCACCTAACTTATTACACTATTTTTTTTTTGCTCCAACTCTATAACACTATGTGCGCTTGTATAACACACAAATGAACATCACAGAGTGTGATGCAATATAGTTAGAACCAATTTTGATTGGGCACTATACAATTGGGTTAGCCTATTCCCATTGGAAGTAGTGTTTTCCATTCCAATTGTCACTAGGGTTTGCTCTGTATGATTTTATCAATAAAACGAACAGCCATATTCTCCCAGGTAAATGATTTTCTTCTACATTTTGCTCTCTGTCTGTCAACCAATGCAACAACAATCCTTGATGGTTTTCCCACTATGCTATTCATTTTATGAATACTAATTAAGGTTCACCATTCTTTTAGATTCCACATTTTCTCGGAACCAATTAAGTAATTGAAGATCGAAGATTGGTTGTTTATGCCATACATTTGAGTGAGGTCGTAGCAGCAGTCAAGAATGAAAGGATTTGGGGTCCTCTTTTCTGTTCTAGTACGTTCTTGCCACTTTTAAATTTTAATGGCTCAATGGGGAAGCTAGTTTCTACTTTAGCCAAAAGTTTCCCGGGAAAGTTCCCATTTCTAGACTTGAAAGATGGGGCACCAAAGTTATTGGTGTTGAAGCTTAAACCGCAACTTCAATTTCTTGAATAATTACCACCAAGCAAACCATGCAGAACTGGCTTTTCTTGTTCAAAAGTCCAAAACCAAGATCAAATACAGATCGTCTTTGCCCCCCATTGTCCATGGTGATCTTAAATCTCGAAGCAGAACAAGACCCACCAGCAAATAATGGTAGAGACAAGTGAGAAAAGAAAGCAACCTTTTAGTGGGTTTATAGTAAGAGATAGAGGCAGGATTGATGGACACTCTGTTATCTTATAAGATTGTGACACTGTTACTATGCTCAGCTCTTTTGAAAGCATTTGAAGCAAAACACTAGTTGTTAATAGATCCAACCTTGTTGGGTCTATCAGCTTCATGGGAGAAGCTAGAGCTTGAACTCCCACCATCATCTTCATCTTCATGTTCACGTCCGTGTTAATGTGCTTCACTCGTGGACATGGACCTTCATGTCGACCCTCCTTCCCACCTACTGTGTCTTCTTCTCAATCTTCGGTCATGCATGCAGATAGGTAGGAGTTTGGGAATGTTTAAATTGTTATTTTTTTTTTTGAAACTAAAATTGTTATTTCTATGATAGGAAGTATTTCAAGATCTTGAGGCAAATGCTTAGTTCGTTAATTATGGTACACAAGTCCACAACAATAATTAGAAAGTCCAATAATTTTGGGCAAGCTTATACCTCAAGGCCACACATGTAAGATATTTAAGGAGTTGAAGAGTTGTGAAATTTCTTAGTGGTAGTATGATATACCCACCCCACCCCCCCCCCCCCCCCCCCCCCACCCCCCATATCATACAGACAATGAATTAAGAGATTCGACACGCATGAAAAATGCTCCATCAATACTATTTCTGCATAATGCCTTTGCTCTGTAACATGCTTTTTAGCATATTGTTTGGCTCCATTTAGTCATTTGATGACTGGAATGTTTCAACATGACAAAAGCATCATCCTAGCTCAGTAGCTTATAACTAAGTAACAAAAACATAGCGGAAGATAATTTCCACAAAAAACCAAGGCAGTGCGGAAGCGGATACAACATACAGAGTCAAAATGACCACATTACGTACTATTCACAATCTATTCGATCAGTAGTCGAAACCCCACTATCATTTAGGACAGACACATCTAATATCTTGCTATGCTTGCTCGAGAGAAGTCGTAGAGATCGAAATTGATCCACTCTATCTTACATTATTTGAAGATCTGCTAGACTGGCCTCCCCACTTATTCAAAATATCCATGAAACTGATAATGGAGGAAGGGATCGATAGACGACATGCAAGTCAACTCGACAAAGAAGCTATGTTAAACACTACGTACTTAGGATGTGATGTGAACTCACTCAACTCAGTGCTCCAACACACCCTTCCATTCACTTCCGCACACAGAAAAGGATTTGAGACTACAAGAAAATTTTGCATGTTATACATGCCAAATTAATTAGGGATCTAGAAGTACTTGAACGAAAACTGCATATTTGCGGTGCTTCACGTTAAATCTAATCCCTAAGGGCTACGGAGCTACGTTCTCGTGCATACATGTCATAACAAAAGTATATATATTAGATCAGACAGCTTTTAGTACTAGCTGAGTTTAAGTTTCATTGAATCTTCAATTCAATTCATATGAATGTGACTTTGTATCTTAGCTTAATAGAATTTCTCCTTGTATAACCATATTCGCGTCGTACGTTTTGGATGAAAAGAACAAGGGTCTGGGGTAAGAATGATAATGCAAATGTTTGTGATAATAGGACAATATGAACGGGCGCATAGATTCATGTACATTGAATTTTTACTATATATATATGCATGTTTAAATTAACGTCCATTTTTGGCATGTTAGCTAGAATTATTGGGGAGCACGTAAGACATAATTTACGTTAGCCGTTGGGACAAAAATAGGCATGTACCATATCACACTTCAATTTATTTTAATTTGCCTACCTATTTTTATGAAGATTCTCGAGTGAATTAGGTTCACTGTGAACTAAATACAAACCCAACACGAAACTTCTTCACCCCCTGTTGTGTCCAGCACGTGATGCTCTTTTCATGAAGAAATTAAATGAGTTTGAGGGTGAATTGGGTTCACTCGGCCGTCCCCTACCGCCGTTTTTATCATCTTAATTAGTGTTTATAAAGTCAAGCACATATTGCTCCCCATTAGGGCATACGTGGATTGTACTCGTGGCTAAAAGAGTAGGTTCATTCTTTGCGTCAGGGGTTCAAGGTGTCTAGGCTCTAGGACATAAGGTCAGTAACTGTTCATTCATTTTTAAAGTTGTTTCTACTAAGGTTAGGTCAAGGTTCGGGTTAGTTTTTTAATTTTATTTTATTTCATACTCTAATATTCAATTGTAATGGGTTGATATTTAAATTGATTAAAATTTTATCTTATATAATTAATTATTCAGAGGTGTCATATAACAACAAGGTTAAGAGAGAGAGTTAACTAGAGATTGATGGAGCGAAATTCTAGCCTAAATACGAATTCATAAGTGAAAATTGCTATTTTGGAATTCTCTACTTTTTGTAAGAGATACATTTTCCCGGCAGTTATTTATTTTAACTACAATTCAATCTGCTTTAGAAGCTTTTCTTTGTGATTTGAGTTCTTCCTCACCGCATACAATATCACAACTCATACATATATATGTGAAGACAGTGACGTTGCTTGTTTCCGTATTATATCACCATATAGATTATATGTGTGGATTTAAACATAAACAAAGTAGTATTTAGAAGAAGAAAAAACTACATGCCTTTTGCCTGTATTGAAATAGTGCTAGGCGTGTAAATATTCTATCTACAATAACTGGCTTTTTTGGTGTATTCCTGTATGAAAACAACAGGTAACACATTGAAAAGGATATCACATACTATCTAGAGAGCCAATATACGTGCGTATGTTTGTAGTAAGCTATACGTTTTATATTTGCCACATCTAACAGAGGTAAAAACAAAGAACAAAGATGAACAGAAACCATGAGAGATTAGATTTCTCTTCGCCACACAACCTTTTGTCCCGTCTTTTGTATGGTACCTTGAAGCTACTTACTGAGTCGACAAATATAAAGTTTGCAGTATGCAGTACGCAGTTCGCAGTTCCCTCCTTATCTTTTCTCCTTTTGAGTTTTTTTTAAGGGCAAACGTGAGACGTCAGTTCTCATATATTTAGGAAGAAGTTTCAAATACAACTATGACTACTCACTTAAGGGCACTGAAAGAAAGAAGCCGTAGTCGAGCTAGATGTAACACTAAATTCCTACACCTAACCAAATATAATAAACCTAGACAATAAGTTCAAAGTTCGTAACCGGTGACGTAATGGATCCTGGGATGGTAGGTCATACCTATTCCAAGGCCAACTGTAAATTCAAAACAAAAAGGTTTATGCCAATACAAGACAAAAAAACCAAAGAAAATTACCAGAGTTCAAGCAAGTTGAAGTAAAAATAGCAATAAATAAGAAGAAGACCAGGGATTCCTAGTCTGAGGAGGAAAGCTCTTCCTCTGCGACCTTTGCTTCCGTGCCCTTCCTCCATTTCTATAGCCGATCCCTCCTGAGCCTCCACCATCTTCTTTGCATCAAAAGCAGCAGTGGATCATCTCCAGGAACTCGACTCCTTTTGTACGTCCGCAGCAGGCATCAGACTAGGACTAGCAACCTGTTCCACCTCTCTAATGACTCCAAGTACCATGCCGCCACCACTTTAGGGCTTTTTCTTAGTACCCGAGATCGCCATTATTCTCCTCTTATTGTCCGGGGACACCTCTAGAAGTAGTGTCTTCTTGGATTTATTCTTTGAACCCGCCGGCCTTCCTTTCCTTGATTTCTTCTCTAGAGACTTTAGGAGGAGACCATTTTTCTCCGGAAGTACAAGGTCATGGCAAGTAGGAAGTAAAGGCTTCTGTTTCGCCCCTAATTTTGGCTTCTTTAGTGAGATAATCAGTTCCTCCGATCCCCCCTTTTCTCTTTGGAGGATCTTCCCAAGGATGGGAAATGACTATGTTACGTAGTGCCGAGTCTATTTCTGCAAACGACTCGGGAGTGATCATCGGAACCCAGAAAATAAGTGGAGTAACCGGTATTGAAGACTGTCCCTGGTTTGGCATAGCTACACGGTGACTAGGACTAGGGTTTGAGTTACTAACCAGATTTGAAGCCAAAGTGGTTGTCTCCAGTTGAGATCGATCGTTCTCCAATAAAAATCGCCACCGATTCCAAAACAATTTGCTTCAACAGATCCGAATGGTCGATACACCCCGTCTTGGGGTGTTCCCGCAAACCATGTCCCAAAGTGTCCTTGCATCCGATCATACTTGAAGGAAAGCTTCATGCTTACCCCGGTATCAAACTAAAAAACCCTAGTTGCAAAGGGCTGCCATACATGCAATAGTGTCGGATGACGCAGCCAGAATTTCGCCACTCCACGTTGGAATCTAGGATCACAGATTCGGATGAAGACTCCCTGGGAATTTTCCACGATACGTATCGCTTTTTTGGTGAACACAATCGGATTCAGGCCATTGATAGTAATCCATATTGGGATAGATGGCAAGAGAACTTTGTTTGGATCCTCACGACCGCTGCATGAAGCCATGGCTAGCATCACCTTGTTAAAAAACCAAGGGCCTCCCTCCATTATTCTTTTTGCTTCCTCAACATTGGTGAACTCGAACAAGAGTCGGTCCTCAACCAATCGAATTTTAGACATCGTCTGAGGCCCTAAAGTTTGCCTAGGGTATTAATCGTAGCTTCATTATTCACCTTGCCCCGCATGCGCATAAGTCTTCTTACGGTGAATGAATGGTTTGATATCCCGACATCACCGTTCGCACCGAAGGAGGTGCGACCATCTCCAGCCAATAATAAAGTGTTACTCATATTCTTGGGTTGGGAAATCGGAGTCGACATCGTACGAGTTGGAGTTGTTCTGAAAACCTTAGGTGGCTAGATTTTTGCTTTAGTCAATGCATTCCTTTTGAAATTAATTGATTGGAACACAGAAGTATAGTTTTAGAATGATTTTGGCATTGGTTGTACTGTTTTCTTCGGGTCATAATTTACAGAAAAGGAATTTGAATACTCTGATTTGTTAGAGGCCAGTTCAAATGATGCATGGCTATTGTGGTGATTGTGGTCTAATTATATAGGCTAAGGCTATGGTGGGGGGGGATTTACTCAAAAAAAATATTTACTTCTAGTTTAACAAAATTATAACTTATTTAACTCGAAATTACTACGTACATTTAGAACAAAATTATGACCATTGTTATATCATTTACATACAATTGAACTAAATTATTACAACGTTGACATTCAATAATTTGTTGCCAAATTTGTAATAATATGCTCGTCAGAATACTTACAAAACACTAAACAAAAATACATAACAATAATCTCATTTTACAACAATAAAAACAAAATTTGAATAAAATTTAGATAGATGCCTCATACCATAGATTTTTTATATAATATAATATATAATTAAACCAACTTCCCCACTCTTGGTCTCCCGATCACTAAATTGTCAAAATGTTAATATGTACGTCATGGGTTTTGTTATTAGCTAAAGAAACCCTAATAAAAAAGGAGATGGTGGCAGGTGAAGACGAAGCAGGAGATTCAAAGAGATATCGGTTTCGAGAATTAGAGGCGTCGGACATGCTGGCAGTTGAAGATGAAGGAGAAACCCTGCAAGACTAAAACCAAGAATTAAATCTATGGAAGACAACGTGCAGGTAATCTCTCTTAAACCAAGAGAAGATATAAAGACTTCTTGAAGAGGTTAACAGTCAAATCGGGATCGGAGTCCAAGATGGAAGAGGAAAAGTTGAGTCATGGTATCCCATAGTAATCATGATAGGAGGATACAGCAACATTTAAGATAGGAAGAATATGACTTAATCTACGTATTTTATACTTGATTCTTAACATCTTTCTCTTTACATTTAGCTTTGTTTTGACCTTAGTAAATATGCTTCTAACTTACTTTATGTTTTTAGGTTGAAAATAAAGGAGGAACAATAAAAGAAGCAAAATGGAGCAAAAACGCAGAAAAAATGAAAAATCATATTTCGACTAGGAATCCTTGTTGGAGTAGAAGTCCTCGGGAGAATAAGAAAGTGTATTCGGAACACATGTGCAAAATATTTCCTAAAGTGAAGAGGAAGTGTTCGGATCTTTCCTAATTGATGAAAGAAACCTTTCATAATTGTGATTGAAGAAGAATTGAAATCCTAGTCTACCTAGAAGAAGAATTTGCCGCGGGCTTGCTTATATATGGAAAATGTCGACCCTATTGCTAAATGGGAGCCCAAATTATTCAAGAATGGACTAAGATTAATGAAGATAAGTCAAAGACCAAGAGCATGTCCAACGAGGCCCAAAGAAAGAAGATGGATTAAAATGAATTATCAGAAATCAGCCATTGTACATCAGCCCACTTTGAAAGACCACTGTGAACAGATCCGGATGAATCTAGACGTGGTTATCATATGGTTGGAAAGATAGAAGTCTAGTTTCCAACTCAACTGAAATCACACGATTTGAAGTCCTAGAACGAGAGAAATTCCTGTTTTCGTGGAGAAGGGTCAGGTTACCCGGGTGGAGTAGTTAGAGTCCTAGAAGGAGTCGAACTAGGCTTTGCTTGGCCTATATAAAGGGAGTTTCGGCCAGAAAAAAAGTATCACTTATTTCCTACGCCTAAGCTCTGTCGAATACTCTTCTTCTCTCCACAAATTAAGCCGACATTCTCAAGAAGCCGACTACGCCATCAAACCGTCGCATCTCTTCTTCCACCGACGCTTAGGGCCGGGGATTTTGAACGTCTTCCACCAAAGAAGTCTAGTGCTCTTGAGTAGCCTTAGGGGATTCCAAAGCTATAAAAGTGTAACTATGATCTCTTTACTCCGTAGTCTCTTTTTGTGTATTAAACTTGATTTTGTGTTTTGGATGATTTTATTTCGGTTTCATGAATTATATGTCTTTCAATAAATCTTTCACGTGTTTTATTACTTTTATTGGAAATTTACAGGTGTATTTGGTTCTTAATGCTTTGATTTTAGACTTAGGGGATTTCGAATCTAAAACCAATGGTGTATAGGGGATTACCGAGCACAAAAATATGAAATATGCATGTGTTTTGAGAATTTAAGTGATAGAATTTCGTAGGTTATTGAGAGATGTATATATGCCATGTTTCAGTGAAGGTAAGGAATAAGATGATCACTTGTAAATAGTAATTAGGTTTTCTTTTTGTCAAAATATGTGGTAGATGTTTTAGGAGTCTTTTGTGTGTTTGCTTGTCAATGAGTCAATGCATATTAGGGTTCTAGAATTATTTGCTATGTGTTTATGGTGTTTTCTAGGTAGTAAATTAGGAAATTAAAAACAACTCTCTTTATCCCCATACATTTACTTTTGTGCTTATAAACATTGTCATGTATTAGTACCCTCAATCCCCAGTTAAGAACGATCCCTACTTATCAATACTACATCTACAAAGAAGGGTTTTAAATTGCATACGTGTAAGATATGTGTTGAGTGTCTACTTTGTGTTAATATCTGATGCATGTTTTACGCGTTATCAATTTTTGGCGCAGTTGCCGAGGATTGAAAAATCTATTGTGTGATTTCGTTTGTGTAAATATGTTCATATCATGTAAATATTATACTTGTGCATAATTTTTTTTCTTCTGTTTTCGGAACTGTGCACTGACCTATTTTGTGAATATTTTTTTTGACATAGCTACAGATATTGGAAAAATCTGAAAATTTTCAGAAGTGTTGCGTCTTGTGTGGTGTCTATGCCGGCCTATAAAATTTTATTTTATTCGGATAAGCCAAAAATGCTGGAAAAATATGACAATCTGTTATGTTCAATTTTGTGCGAATCTAAAAAGTTTCTTGTGTTCTTGAGTTCCAAACATGTTGTAACTTTGTTTTTGTTTTTGCAGGTCAAAGAGTCAATTGTATAAGGTCAAAAAGTCATATTGTTGTAAAGAGATTCTTAATTTTTGTTGTATAATGTGATTATAATTGTTTTAGTTTTAGTATTAATTTCAATTCGGGACTGTGATATGTGCTATTTTGTGAGATTTATCTGACGTGGTTGCAGGTCTTGGAAAATTATGAAAATGTACAGAGTTATGTATATATGCGTCTAGTATCATCTCGTAAATTTTCGTGAAATTCCTACGTGTGATTAAGTCTGCATAAATTCTGCAAGTATCTATGTTCAGTTTTTCTGATTTTGAGCATGTTGTTGTAAAATGTTAAATAATAAGTCTTAGCTATATTTTTATCACTTGGTATTTTGTTGTTAAGTTTTGATTTTGATGAAAAGAGTTGATGTAATATCGTATTGAACTTTTGCTCTTAGTAAGAAATTTTCGGTTATGGTGACTAGAAGGGTTATGACTCGTGACGGGATTTGGATCTAAGAAAGAGAATATTCTCGAAATTAGTCCTACCTCTCACATTACATCTATCCCAACTGGCCATTTCTGAACTTGACCAAAGGAGTGGAACGGATTTCGAGCCATTACACAATTTAATCATCTAAGTCTTAATTTAAATTCTAGATGCATGTGATAATCATATATCTTTGGCAAAAAATCAATTGGGACAATGTTGTAATGAATTTGTAATGAAAGATAAACCTACTTATTGTAAATGTTATTTGAGCTACGTTTATAATTAATTAGTTAAATGATCACTAACTAATGTATCTTTGACTGGATCATGAACCCTAACAAGCTCATAAAGAAGAAGTAGAAGGCCGAGCTAAAGGAGTTAGAGGAGATGACACCAACATATACATGCAAGTGCACATGCAAAGAGAACGTCAAGAATGTTGGAAGTCGCAAGTTAAGAAGAAGCAAAGCAACATGTCTAGGCTGTAAGACGTTAAAAAACAAGCGCTTGTCGGGAGGCAACCCAATGGTGGAGTCTACAAACCAGATTTGCTTTCTCTTCCCTTATTTTTTATTTTTTATTTTCGTAGCTTTAATTTTCTTAATTAGATTTTTTGTAAATCATATTCTTCATGCTGAATTCTATGCTTTACTATGATACATTGAAGACAATGTAGAGTTTAAGTGTGGGGGAGGGGTTTACCATTTATTTGAGTCATAAATTAAAAAATTGGGCGGATAAGAGTTCACTCAAGGATGATGACCTAAAAAAATCGAAGTATTTTGTAGGTTAAAGTCAATAAATTAGTATTTTTGTCTAAGTATTTTCGTGATTTATTTAATATATTAAGTGTGTATTGAGTCTTTGTATTTAACTTAGTATTTTTTTAGAGTCTTGAGGATGACTTTAACTAGTCAATGATGGAAAATTGAGCGAAACAATGAAAAATTACATGGCATTTTCGATGATCACTACTTGAGGATTTCTTGTGTTAATTGAGATATTTTGATTGTCATGACATGTAGTAGATATGGTTTGCATAAACATGGTACAGATTTCGTATGCTAGAATGAGTTTTAAATCATGCAAACCATAAAAGTGAGTTTTTGAGCCTACATTATTCTTTTGAGAGTGAATTTCGTGCATAATGGTTTCAAAAACAAAATATGCCTCATCTAATTACTTGTCATAGGTTTCAATGAAGTAGAGAATACTATAACTTACTCATGTAGATTTGCAAAGCTTTTAAGTTGATAAATGCTCTGATTTTGGATATGATTAAAGACATTTAGGTTTTCCACCACTAAACCAAACAGCCATGTGTCATATATGTGCGCACGAGATGTGACACCCATAGATAGCCAATTTGAGCTCACATTAAGCCTTTCTTTCATTGCCATATATATCTAAACATCTTAGCTTAGTGTAAGACTTCTTTACCCTATGTTCTACAGACTTAGTGTGAAGTAATGTCGACAAAAGGAGAAGATGGCATTTTTGGTGATGTTCCTTAATTGCTATGATGTTTGTATGGGGATAGACTTGTTCAAATAGCTTAAATATGTGTGCAAATTGCTGAGAATAGAAAATAAAAGATAGAAAAAAATTCGAGAGCTAAAAAGAAAAAAGAAGAAGAAGAAAAAAGAAGTTCTCCAGCAATGTGTTTTAGATATCAAAGTTTGGATTAATGTCCCCCATATTTGCGAATTTGGAGTGTACCACGAATTGAAGGCCTAAAAATGAAGAAATATGGTCTTTGTCCTGTCCGTAAAACTCAAGAAAAAATAATTTTAGGGCCCAAAAAGATGAAAATTGGCCACATTTTGAAGTTCGACACATGAGAAATGATGGAGCTCGAATTGCCTAAGAGTTGACTAAGTCTTTTGAATGTTTTTATCACCACATACCTAAATTTCGAATGCCTTAGCCTTAGCCCCATTACAACCTTTCTAAAGTCCTTTATGATCCTTAAGATGAGTAGCCTTCGATTGGTTGAGTAAATGACATGAGTAAGGATATGGTTTAGGTTCATTTATGCAAGTAATTCATCATATTCATGAGGTTTTGATTCAATTCATATACACTTTGAGTGAACCTTTTTTCATGAGTGAAAATATGACGAGTGCATCCATGTGAGATTGATTTAAACTTGTTCGAAACATGCACAGCTTTAACTTCACCATTGTTTTCTTCCAAGTCTTGTTCATGGCATGATCATATCTCTATTATCTCTCAAAATTATTGAGCTTTAAATTCTAAATTCTTGTGATTCCATCGCCATACACTTAAAGAAATTTCTGAGACATTTTAGTTAAGGGCTTAGAAGTGTTTGCATTATTTAAAATTCCTTAGAATCTTCCCAATAAGAAGATTAGCTCCAACGTTGGATTTTTGTGTGTTTTCTTATTTTTAGTCTTTCTTTTATTTAGTTTTTGCTAGGGACTAGTAAAGTCTGAGTGTGGGGGAATTTGATCTACGCATTTTATGCTTGATTCTTAACGTCTTTCTCTTTACATTTAGCTTTGTTTTGACCTTAGTAAATATGCTTCTAACTTACTTTATGTTTTTAGGTTGAAAATAAAGGAGGAACAATAAAGGAGGCAAAATGGAGCAAAAGCGCAGAAAAAATGAAGAATCATATTTCGACTAGGAATCCTTGTTGGAGTAGAAGTCCTCGGGAGAATAAGAAAGTGTATTCGGAAGACATGTGCAAAATATTTCATAAAGTGAAGAGGAAGTATCCAGATCTTTCCTAATTGATGAAGGAAACCTTTCCTAATTGTGATTGAAGAAGAATTGAAATCCTAACCCACCTAGAAGAAGGATTTGTCATGGGCTTGCTTATATATGAAAAATATCGACCCTATTGCTAAATGGGAGCCCAAATTATTCAAGAATGGACCAAGATTAATGAAGATGGGTCAAAAACCAACAGCATGTCCAACGAGGCCCAAAGAAAGAAGATGGATTAAAATGAATTATTAGAAATTGGCCATTGTACATCAGCCCACTTTGAACGACCACTGTGAACAGATCCGGATGAATCTTGAAAGGACCCAACCCCGATTTAGTTTCCTAAACCGGAATCAAACCCCTTCTGAAAACACGAACTTTCGAAAACCATGAAAATTTCGGCAGAGTTTCGTTACTAACGCGGAATTGCCATTAACCTGCACCCGGAAAACACACTTCATCCTATGCCACAAAAATCAAACCGTGGGCACCAATCCCATCCGGATTTCTCAATATCATAACAATAATGTAAAGTAATAAATAAAACTGTACTTTACAGAAATCCGGGGAAAAATCGTATGAAAGTATAACATCAGAGTGCTCAGAGCGACTTCTAGTATATATATACAAATAGTAGGCCAAACTAAGAACCTACCATAAAAGAAATATGGCTCGAACACTAAGCCTCTGACTGCGACGTGCGACATCAAAATCCGAACTGCAAACTGGGCACAGAAACCGAAAAGTCCAGGGGAAAGGCAAATAAAATCTTTAGAGTGAGTGGACGAAGATAAACATATGCCTTTCACCATTTACATATATCATAAAATCAAAGCAAAGCGAGTTCAGAATATAAATGGAGGTGCCAGGCGAATCTCTCAAGCCCGACGGTCAGGCGAATCTCTCATGCCCGACGGTGATAGGCTAGGCGAATCTCTCAAGTCTAGCGGCATAACAGGGGAATCTCTCAACCCTGGATCTGACTACCGGTGATCAGCCGAGTAGCCAATGCATCGATGCTAAATAAATGCCATCACCATATAAAATATAAAACAATACCTCCAAAAGCAATAAATAATCTCAACATCGTATATAAATAAATACGAAAATCACGAACTCGTTACGACAGTGAAAATAGAAAAGTCCACTCACAGATAAGCATAACGCAATACGCGTTAATCCAATGATCCGGCGGAAAATTCCTCGCCAAACGAACGATCACGATCCCCTGGATAATCATAAATTCCACTGCTCAAAATCATAACTCAAAACCTCAAATCACATCTCGAGAAACAACCGTTCCCGGAAACATATATTTCAATATCGACGAAATCGTTAGAAATCCAATAATCACACCATAAAACCTCGCTATAATTTTCGATGCTCAATTCGAAATATAAACCTCACCACTGCGATCGGTGCACTATTCCGAGCAAAACGACACAAAACTTGTCGAAAAACACCTCGGCCAGAAAATCGCCGCCGCACACGGTGGCGCCGCCCCCACCGCCTCTGCCGCTGCCGCCGGCCGCCGGAAAGCTTCATCGTCCTAGAAAAATGTAACCTACACATGGATTTGAAGATCTCAACATTTCCAACAATTTTCTAGTTCAAAATTAAGGCCAATTTTGACCGAAAAAGGTCCAAAACTCACCTCAAAGGTACAAACCCTCGCTGGAATTTAAACTTCTCCGATCTCCCTCCTCCGGCCACGGCAAGTCCTGAAACCACTTCCAATAGCTTCCTCTCTCCAAGGCTAACAAAGCCCCTCAAAGAACCACCACCAACTTGGCCGCCACGCCGTCATCCAAGGCCGCCAAATTCATGCCGAAAATTGCGCAACTTCGCCGCTTCGATTCTCTCTCCTCCGGCCACCTCAAGGGACGATCCACCTACCAAACTGAAGAGGAGCACGAGCCCAACCATTTTCATGAAGAAACCTCGGCCAACCATGGCCGGAATCAAGCTCCACTGCGAAGCAAACCGTTCGGCCAAAACGGGTCGTCCTTGACCCGTTGTCAACACGGGTCAACGACCCAGTTTCCTGATTTGGAAAGTTTCCAAAATCGTCACGTATTCGCCCGTATTTATACCGTACACGTATCGAAACCCAAACGGATAAATACGACAAAATCCAACGGCCGAAAATATCCATAACTTATTCCTCGTATCTCGAAATAATCCTCCGGAAATTCCCACGAGCTCGAAATTAAATTCTCTACAACTTTCGTGAAGGATCTCAAATCAAATTCTTGCCCGAAAATTTAGTCGTTAACGAGGCCGTCATATTAACCAATTATGACGAAATTGCGACTAATCACAAAACTCGCAAATCAAGTCGATAAACATTCCATTTTCGGTTCGGGTTGTCACAAATCTACCCCCTTTACAAAAATTTCGACCTCGAAATTTCCAAGTCTGCCAACTGAAAATTATGGACACTGCCTCCGCATACAGTTCAACTCCCAAGTGGCAATTTCAGCTGAATGACTCTGCCAACAGATTTTCACGTAAGAAATATTTCTGTGTTGTAATCTCTGTACCCTCAAATCCCGAATCTGAACTGGGTCCTCCACAAAAGTCAAGTCTTCCTGTATAAGGAACTGATAGGGTACAAAACATGCAATAAATCTGAAATGTAGTTCCACCACATAGAATACAACATACATACATACTGGCCAACGCTATAAGCAATGCCAAACTATACGGCACAGCACAAACTCGCCCCATGATCACATACAGACCAAAATAACGTGACAAATTCATAACTCAATCTACTCACATCAACATAACTTCACTGTTAAACTCGAGCAATTATCAACCTGTCCATGCCAGTCTGAAGGTCTACAGTAGCGCATTCCACTAAATCAGGATCAAACGCTAGCTCAATCCTAACTCGCTCCAACACAATGGAGTGCAACACAGTTTCTCATAAACGACTTCATACAATGTCATACTGGTCTACAAACTGGTACTGAACGCAATCTCGAACAAATGAAACTGCTGGTCCTAAATCCCTCAGAACTGTAATACACAAGACCAGAACATGCCCTCCAAAGACTGAATAGTCCTCTAAGATCGCCCACCAATCTGAGGATAAGAAACTGTAATCTGGTCCCCAATGCTTACTGCAATGCTTGCCAACACTCTGTTGTAACTGATGATCTCAATCAGGGACCCAGAACACAACCACACCATGTAAATGGAAAACCTCCGTCAAATACAGTTATGCTAATCTGCCCACTGAAATCTTTTCCGGAAGTACAAGGAAAAGAACTGATTTTATCAAATGGTCCACAATGACCCAATAACTGGTATCACTATCCGAAGTACGCGATAACTGATACACAAAATTCACAGTGACAAGCTCCAACTTCTAATCGGAAATCTCCAATGGCTGTAACTTCCCAGCAAGTTTTTGCCTCTCTGCCCTCACCTGCCAACAAATGTGGCATCTGCTCACATAAGCTGTTATATTCTTCTTCATGTTGCGTCACGAGTAGTAAACTCGGAGTATCTGTTACACAACAAACAAGATGTAATCATGGAACTTCAAATATTTGAAAGCATACAACACTCAGAGCATTGATGAGTATCCGTCGGCCGGTCGGGTCATCGCTCCAGACATGCTGTACATTCTCAAATATCCTTAGTAAACATGACTACAGAAGTCTACAGAACCTAAAACCTAATGCTCTGATACCAAGCTGAAAGGACCCAACCCCGATTTAGTTTCTTAAACCGGAATCAAACCCCTTCTGAAAACATGAACTTTTGAAAATCACGAAAATTTCGGCAGAGTTTCGTTACTAACGCGGAATTGTCATTAACCTGCACCCGGAAAACACACTTCATCCTAAGCCACAAAAATCAAATCGTGGGCACCAATCCCATCCAGATTTCTCAATATCATAACAATAATGTAAAGTAATAAATAAAACTGTACTTTACAGAAATCTAGGGAAAAATCGTATAAAAGTATAACATCAGAGTGCTCAGAGCGACTTCTAGTATATATATATACAAATAGTAGGCCAAACTCAGAACCTACCATAAAAGAAATATGGATCGAACACTAAGCCTCTGACTGCGACGTGCGACACCAAAATCCGAACTGCAAACTGGGCACGGAAACCGAAAAGTCCAGGGGAAAGGCAATTAAAATCTTTAGAGTGAGTGGACGAAAATAAACATATGTCTTTCACCATTTACATATATCATAAAATCAAAGCAAAGCGAGTTCGGAATATAAATGGAGGTGCCATGCGAATCTCTCAAGCCCGACGGTCAGGCGAATCACTCAAGTCCGACGGTGATAGGCTAGGCGAATCTCTCAAGCTTAGCGGCATAACAGAGGAATCTTTCAACCCTGCCCAGGGGAATCTCTCAACCCTGGATCTGACTATCGGTGATTAGCCGAGTAGCCAATGCATCGATGCTAAATAAATTCCATCACCATATAAAATATAAAACAATACCTCCAAAAGCAATAAATAATCTCATCATCGTATATAAATAAATACGAAAATCACGAACTCGCTACGACAGTGAAAATAGAAAAGTCCACTCACAAATAAGCATAACGCAATACGCGTTAATCCAGTGATCCAGTGGAAAATCCCTCTCCAAACGAACGATCACGATCCCCTGGATAATCATAAATTCCACTACTCAAAATCATAACTCAAAACCTCGAATCACATCTCGAGAAACAACCGTTCCCGAAAACATATATTTCAATATCGACGAAATCGTCAGAAATCCAATAATCACACCATAAAATCTCGCTATAATTTCCGATGCTCAATTCCGAATATAAACCTCACCACTGCGATCGGTGCACAATTCCGAGCAAAACGACACAAAACTTGTCGAAAAACACCTCGGTCAGAAAATCACCGCCGGAAAACTTCATCGTCCCAGAAAAATACAACCTACACATGGATTTAAAGATCTCGATATTTCCAACAACTTTCTAGTTCAAAGTTAAGGCCAATTTTGACCGGAAAAGGTCCAAAACTCACCTAAAAGGTATAAACCCTCGCCGGAATTTCAACTTCTCCGATCTCCCTCCTCCAGCCACGGCAAGTCTTGAAACCACTTCCAATAGCTTCCTCTCTCCAAGGCTAACAAAACCCCTCAAAGAACCACCACCAACTCGGCCGCCACGCTGTCACCCAAGGCCGTCGAATTCATGCCGGAAATCGCCCAACTTCGCCGCTTCGATTCTCTCTCCTCCGGCCACCTCAAGGGATGATCCACCTACCAAATCGAAGAGGAGCACGAGCCCAACCTTTTTCATGAAGAAACCTCGGCCAACCACGGCCGGAATCAAGCTCCACGGCGAAGCAAACCGTTCGGCCAAAACGGGTCGTCCTTGACCCGTGGTCAACGCGGGTCAACGGCCCAGTTTCCTGATTTGGAAAGTTTCCAAAATCATCAAGTATTCGCCCTTATTTATACCGTATACGTATCGAAACCCAAAAGGATAAATACGACAAAATCCAAAGGTCGAAAATATCCATAACTTATTCCTCGTATCTCGAAATAATCATTTGGAAGTTCCCACGAGCTCGAAATTAAATTCTCTACAACTTTCGTGAAGGATCTCAAATCAAATTCTTACTCAAAAATTTAGTCGTTAACGAGGCCGCCATATTAACCAATTACGACGAAATTGCGACTAATTGCGAAACTCACAAATCAAGTCGATAAACATTCCATTTTTCGATTCGGGTTGTCACAAATCTAGACGCGGTTAGTAAAGGTTGGAAATATCTAGAAGTCTAGTTTCCAACGCAACTGGAATCACACGATTTGGAGTCCTAGAACGAGAGAAATTCCTGTTTTCGTGGAGAAGGGTCAGGTTACCCGGGTGGAGTAGTTAGAGTCCTAGAAGGAGTCGAACTAGGCTTTGCTTGACCTATATAAAGGTAGTTTCAGCCAGAACAAAAGTATCACTTATTTCCTACGCCTAAGCTCTGCCTAATACTCTTCTCCTCTCCACAAATTAAGCCGACATCCTCAAGAAGCCGACTACGCCATCAAACCGCCGCATCTCTTCTTCCACCGACGCTTAGGGGATTCCGAACGTCTTCCACCAAAGAAGTCTAGTGCTCTTGAGTATCCTTAGGGGATTCTGAAGCTATAAAAGTGTAACCATGATCTCTTTACTCTGTAGTCTCTTTTTGTGTATTAAACTTGATTTTGTGTTTTGGATGATTTTATTTCGGTTTCATGAATTATATGTCTTTCAATAAATCTTTCATGTGTTTGATTACTTTTATTGGAAATTTACAGGTGTATTTGGTTCTTAATGCTTTGATTTTAGACTTAGGGGATTCCGAATCTAAAACCAATGGTGTATAGGGGATTACCGAGCACAAAAATATGAAATATGCATGTGTTTTGAGAATTTAAGTGATAGAATTTCGTAGGTTATTGAGAGATGTATATATGCCATGTTTGAGTGAAGGTAAGAAATAAGATGATCACTTTTAAATAGTAATTATGTTTTCTTTTTGTCGAAATATGTGGTAGATGTTTTAGTGGTCTTTTGTGTGTTTGCTTGTCAATGAGTCAATGCATATTAGGGTTCTAGAATTATTTGCTATGTGTTTATGACGTTTTCTAGGTAGTAAATTAGGAAATTAAAAACAACTCTCTTTACCCCAATACATTTACTTTTGTGCTTATAAACATTGTCATGCATTAGTACCCTCAATCCCTGATTAAGAACGATCCCTACTTATTAATGCTACATCTACAAAGAAGAGTTTTAAATTGCATACGTGTAAGATATGTGTTGAGTGTCTACTTTGTGTTAATATTTGATGCATGTTTTACGCGTTATCATGACTCAAGCCAATTTTGAAAAGAAGGAATAATGTTGCAAGAGAGAATTCCTTGTAAACCATAAACAATGTAGCATGTATCAAGCAAGATAAGTAATTCATATCACAGCAGAACATCTAATCAAATGATTATAAGCAGAGTGAAGATCTCCCCCTCAATGGATTTACTCACACAAAAAATGTGCCTCTCACAATCTGTATAGTGGTGGAGAATTTTAAAACGCTCAATCATAAAGGTAAGTTAATCAAGCCATAGTATACCACCTGCAATTCAATGTGTCAGCAAAATTATGAGGACTTAATAAAGGTTGTAATAGGGCTAATGTAGAGGCTGAAGATGAAACAAGAAGGTGAAATGGGCAACCTATCTACATGGACACAGGATCACAACCTTATTTGTTTATCTCTTTAAACAACCAATATCAGCTTAGGACTTGTGATGTAGCACCATCAGCTCAGCTCAAGACAGTAAATAATTGTATTTGACTTAGTCCTTCTTTTTGTCTCTTTCCTTTTTTTCGATCAATACAAATTGCAAAGGGAGTAAGATTTTTCCAAGAGTTATACCTTGAGGAGCAATCAATCGTTGAACAAGAGGCTTAGCTTAGCGCAAAATGGTCCTGATCATTTCTTGTCACATATTGTTGTAAAAGAGTAGTCAAGCAGAGATGAGTACTTCGTGTGATCCGATTTGTGTGAGGAAAACATCCTTTGAATATCAGGTGAAGAAAGAATGGCTACAGGAACAAAATGGTCAACTACAAATGGATGAACTTAGGGGAAACTATGTGTGTATGTATAGGCCATTGGTGGTACAAAAATTGTCCTACTGCCTCAATCATTTATAGTGACACAAAGACAACACATGATGCACAATATATATGAAGGAGATAATGCAAGTTCTAGTGATACAACTATCAAACATGCACTCAAGGCATACTGTAAAATGATGAAGACAGAGAAAGGCTCAAATCCTTATAGGAAACATGAAGATGTCACCAATGTAATTTGATACATAGAATCAGTAGTTTGTTGTGAGTAGGAACTAATTATCTTAAATAACACAAGGAATGAAATTGTTAAGAGAAATCACAAGGAACACACTCCTATAACATTACAAAAACTTTCAAATTTAGCAATGTCAAGTGGCTTAGTAAACTAGTCGTTTTGTGGAAACAAAGTCTAATGCCATAATATGTTTTTCAATAAGATCTCTAATGACTGATAACAAAGTTCAATGTACTTAGTCCTAGAATGTTGGATTGGATTTTTTGAAATATGTATTACACTAGTATTATGACATAAAAGAGTTAACTAACCTTGAAGAATACTATAATCACGCATCATATTCTTCATCCAAAGAATTTGAGTGCAGAAGCTTCCGGCAACAACATATTCAGCTTCAACAGTGGACAAGGATGTACAGTTTTGTTTCTTGTTATACCACGCCATAAGATTATTCCCCACAAACAAACAACCACCAAAAGTACTTCATATATCTTTCAAGTTTCCTCCCCAGTCAACATCACAATATCCTACCATTTCAACATTTGTGTCACAGGTGTGCTATACACCACAAGTAGTAGTTCCAAGCACATATATGATAATGCGTTTTATAGCTCCTAAATGTGACTATTTAGGATATGCTTAAAACCTGGCACACACACTAACACTATAAGCAATACTTGGTTTACTAGTAGTAAGATACAGAAGGCTCCCAATCATACTTTTGTAAAGAGTTGGATCAACTGGTGTTCCAGTTTCATCTTCACAGAGTTTGGTGGTAGTACTCATGGGATTACTTACTGACTTAGTTGATGTTTGACCAAATTTCTTTACAAGATTTTCAGCATACTTCGATTGACTTAAAAACATACCTGAGTCACTTTGTTTGACTTGCAGTCCAAGAAAGTATGTTAACTCAACACAAACACTCATTTCAAACTTATTGTGCATAACATTAGTGAATTCCTGTACCATTTTAGAACAACTGGAACCAAACACCATGTCATCAACATAAACCTGTGTAATCATGATGTGCTTACCAGCTCTTTTTATAAAGAGAGTTTTGTCTACAGCTTCTCTGGTATACCCTTGACTTACCAGATATGTGGAGATTTTTTCATACCAAGGTCTTGGCGCTTGCTTGAGTCCATAAACAGATTTATGTAGGCGATACACATGATTAGAATAATGAGGATCTAAAAATTCTTTTGGCTGCTCTACAATATTTGTTCTTCCAAATCACCATGCAGAAAGGCAGTCTTGATATTCATTTGGTGCTACTTGAATTTTAGGTGGCAAGCAATGGAAATGAGCAACCTGACTGATTCCAGACGTGCAATTGGAGCAAATGTTTCTCCATAGTCAACTCCTTCAACTTGTGAGTAACCTTGAGCCACCAATCTGCCTTTGTTTCTAATAACAGTGCCAAATTCATCATTCTTATTTTGAAACACCCATTTTGTATCAATGATGTTTGAGTCAACAGGCCGAGGGTATAATTCCCAGACTTCGTTCCTTTGAAACTGAGTGAGTTCTTCTTGCGTAACATTAATCTAGTCATCATCAAGAAGAGCTTCTTTAACATTTGTTGGTTCTATCAAGGACACAAAACCATAATAGGCAAATTTATTTATGTCATATTGGTTTTGAGTGAGAAAACTTACCAGAGTTGTATCTGAGATGACTTCATTTCTAAAGATTTTGGATGCTTGTCTCCTTGTTAAAATGCCTTCTGAAGGATCTCTAATTACATCTGCAGGAGAGTGATCTTTCTAAAGTTGCCTAAACCCTAAGACAGGATCATCTCCAAGATTTTGATCACTATTTAGTGGAGTTATCTCTTCTTCTTTTTATTCGGATACATTATCACTTCCATGGGATTTAGGAAAAAAAAAACCATCATCATCAGTGAGTACAAATTCAACCTGTCTGTAAGATGCATCATCAACAAATACATTAAATGACTCCATGACATTCTGTGTTCTTTTATTGTACACTCTATAAGCTCTGTTGTTTCTAGAGTAACCAAGAAATATTCCAATATCACTTCTAGCATCAAATTTTGCTAGTGTTTCTCTATCTCTCAAAATGTAGCAAGGGCTGCCAAAAATGTGGAGGAGACTTACCGTAGGTTCTTACCCTTTCATTGCTCATAGGGTGTAGACTCACTATAAGGTCTAAGGAACACTCTATTCATGGTATAACACCCCATAAATTTGTGTTAACCTCAGATGAGTGAAGCATCACTCCAGCCATATCCAACAAAACCCTATTCTTTCTTTCAATTAGTCCATTTTGCTGAGGTGTGATAGGAGAGGAGAACTCATGGATTACACCAAACTCATTTAAGTAATTAAAAAATGAGACATTCTTAAATTTAGTGCCATTATCAGACTTCACTCTGACAATCTTAAGATCAGAAGCATGTTTTTCAGTCTGAGTTGTTTGCTCAAGTTTTTAAATGACTCAAAGGTTTCATCTTTAGTTTTGAGAAATTCAACCCAAATAAAACAAGAAAAATTATCAACAACTACTAGAATGTATCTTTTGTTACCAATGCTAGATTTTTGTGTTGGTCAAACCAAGTCCATATGAAGTAGTTCAAATGGTTTGGAAGTTGTAGATGAGTTGACTACTTTGTGAGCCTATTTGTTTTATTTTCCCAGTTTGCGTCCAACACATATTTTCTCTGCATTTCCTTTCAACTCAGGTAGACCACGAACACAATTCTACTGAGCAAGTTTCTTGAGATATTGAAAGTTGACATGACCTAGTAATTTGTGCCACAGTACCAGTGCATCATTTGAGGTTGATTTAAGACAATTCTGCACATGAGAAGGTACCTGATAGCAGTTGTTAAGAGACTGAAACCCTTTCATGATGAAGCTTCCAATTTTGTCTAGAACTAGACATCGCTTTTGGTTGAACCAAACATCTTCATACTCATCAGTCAGATAGCTTACACTCATCAGGGTTGCAGATAATCCCTCAACATAGTAGACATTTGTGAGATTAGAAATTTCAGAAGCTTTGACCATTCCTTTTCCTAGAATCTGACATGTCCATCTCCAAAGGCTACACCACCGAAAGTAAATTCTTCATTTAAGAAAGTAAACCCGTTCTTGTTACCTGTCATATGTCACGAGCATCCACTGTGAACATACCACATGCCATGATTTGTTTTCTGAAGTGCAGCAAATGATACTAGAAACTCGAGAGACTCTTACTGCATCAGTGGTTCACCTGAAGAAATTTTATCAAGCTGATCAGTATTTTTACTCATAGTCATTCTGGATAAGAGACATTTCTCAACATGTTTTGCTTTCCGAACATATTTACTAGAACTGTTCAACTTGTGAGTCAATTTCTCAACATTTCTTTTTATTCATTTAATTCACATTTCAGAAGATGAACTTCATCTCCATGTGGAACAATTACAAGGTCTTTCTTTTTAGAACGTAACAAGTTGCATCTAGGTTTAATATGCCCTCTTTACCACAGTGATGACATATTAGAATAAAAGCGTTATTTTGATTTTCATACCTTTGATGCTCAGTAGAGATTGCATGAGCATTCCTTACCTTTGTTGTAGTGAAATAACTGGAATGATGTACTTCACCAAAGAGCCTAGGAATAGTTGTCTTAGGTAAGCTGTTACTTTCCTCATCAGAGCCTTCCTCACAGCTTGAGTTTTTGACAAACTTTGGTACAACAGATGTTACTTGTCCTTTAAAACCAATACCACTTGAGGCTTTGTTACTTTTGCTTAACTTCCACAAATTAGTAAGATTTGAGGAACTTGACTCAAACTTACTAAATTTTTCATTTGTCTTTTTAAGTTATTCCTGCAAAGACTGAACTTCAAGGTTAAAAGACACATTTAACAAGGGGTGTGTGCTTTTACCTCCACCTCCAGACTTGAATCTTCTCAATGAGTTGTGATTTTTCAGCTTCCCATGTCGAGACATTTTCAGGTTCTGAAGAGTTCTCTTGTTTCTCAGCCAATAGACTGGCTATTCTTTGTTGAGCTTCTAAAGGCTCCTGCTCCATTTCATCTATATTTTCCTTGGTTGAGCTTAGTTCATCTTCCAACAGTTTGTTCTTCTTCAGAATAAGGTTAGATGCATTGTAAACTGTTTGCACCTTGCATCAGTCTCATCATCTGATGAACATTCATCGACTTCTGATTGATGAACATTCATCGACTTCTGATTCTTCAGGATCAAAGTGCACTGAGGATACTAGGACAACATTTGCAGTTTTGTCTTCATGAATATCCTCATCATCATCGATCACTCCATATAGTTGAGTTTAGCGCCTTTTGTTTCCTGGAAGCATACTTAAAATTTTCACAGTCAGTCAATAGTTATGTGGTTAATGTCAGCACACTCAAAACACTTTGGTTTATCACTAGAGTTCTTTTTTGAATTTCCAGTTTTTTTAAAACGTTTTTCAGAATTTTAACTATTCTTTGAAGAAGAACCATCACTAGTATCCTTTTTGTTTTTCAAAATTTTTTTTAACTCTTTAGAAATTAAGGCAAGATCACCAGAATTAAGAACATATTTGTTTTAGAACTTTTTTTTTATCCTTTTCAATATAAGAGAAAGCTATGCTCTTTTGTTTCTAAGACCCAAGTCATGTTCCATCTCATAGGTTATGAGATTTTCCACAAGTTCTTCCAAAGGGATTCTTTGCAGATTATAAAGCTCTTCAACAGAAATTTTCTTGGGGTGATAGGATTTGGTAAGAGCTCCCATAAACTTCTTAACAATCTTATCTTCCTCTATAGGCTCACCAAGACCTCTACACTAACCAATAATTCATATGACTCTCGAGTGAAAATCATCAATAGATTCATCCTCACTCATTTTGAAACTCTCAAACTCATTGGTCAACAGTTGCATTTTCTGAGCTTTGACCCTAGAATTACCTTCATACGTCAAGCAATGATTTATCCTACTCCTCTCTCTTTTGGAAAGAGCAGTAAATAGACAGTTTCAGATTACGTTAAATGATGCACAGTTGAATTAATCAACTACATAAAATGAGCTCTTAGCAGGAGTTTTTTCTCTTAAAAAATTCAAATCTTATTTGTTAGGAACTAAAGTTATCATCTTTTCTGACCATGCCGTTTTGAGATATTTGATGACTAAGCAGGATGCTAAACCCAGATTAATTTGATGGATGCTCTTACTTCAGGAGTTTAATATCAAGATCAAAGACAAGAAGAGCACTGAAAACGTTGTGGCGGACCACTTGAGTAGACTCACCCATGGGTCCAAGGCCGAAGATGACACTCTTCCTTTCAAAGATAGCTTTCCAGATGAACAGCTCTTTGCTGTTCAAGCTGTGGAGTCTTAGTATGCTGATATTATTAACTACAAAGTGAGTAAATATATTCCACCAGACTTTACCATAGCGCAGAAGGACAAGCTTGTCAAGGAAGCTAAGTATTATATGTGGGATGAGCCGTATCTGTGGAAACATTGTCCAGATTTGCTGATAAGAAGGTGTGTGCCTGAAACTGCCATTCTATCTTTTTGTCACTCACATGAAGCAGGAGGCTATTTTGCTGGAAAGAAAACTGCGATGAAAGTACTTGAAAGTGGATTCTTCTGGCCAACACTGTTTGGTGATGCACATGAGTTTCATAAATAATGTGCTAGATGCCAACTGACAGGTAACTTAGGTCTTAAAGATCAAATGTACCAGCACCCAATTTTAGTGGTTGAGATTTTTGATGTGTGAGGTATTGACTCATTTTCCTAGCTCTTTTCAGAATAATTATATTCTACTTGCAGTTGATTATGTTTCAAAATGGATGGAGGCAGTGGTCATTCGTACTAACGATGTTGTTGTTGTTTTGAAGTTCTTGAAATCACTGTTTGTGAGATTTGACACTCCTAGATACATAATAAGTGATGGCGGTTCTCACTTTTGCAACAAGCCATTTGCAGCGCTACTCAAGTATCATGTGCATCATAAGGTGGCAACACCTTATCATCCTCAGATGAGCAGGCAAGTAGAAGTATCAAACCGGAAAATCAAGCAAATTCTGGAGATGATTGTCAAACCAACAAGAAAGGATTGGGGCTAATGCTTGAATGAAGCATTGTGGGCATACAAAATAGCTTTCAAAACGCCAATTAGAATGTCTCCTTATCAGATGATTTATGGAAAAGGCTACCATCTTCCAGTGGAGCTTGAACATAAGGCATATTGGGCGGTGAAACGGTTCAATTTTGATATTGATGATGCCGGTGTTCATAGAAAGTTATAGCTGAATGAGCTTACTGAGATTCGAAACAATGCATATGAATCTAGTCACATTTACAAGGAGAAAACAAAAATGTTCCATGACCAGATGATTAAAGGAAAATCATTTGTCATTAGGCAAAAAGTGTTGTTATTCAACTCGTGGCTGAAGTTGTTTCCAGGTAAGCTTCGATCCAGATGGACTGGCCCTTATGTTGTCCGTAATGTGTTTGCTCATGGTGCATTTGAAGTTCTGAATCTAAGAGATGGTAGCATATTTAAGGTGAACAGACATAGACTCAAGCCATTCTATGAGCCGTCTCAAGTGAGAGGCGTGGAAGCAATACCTCTCCAAGATCCTGCACCGAAAGATTGACTCTGGTGTGCACCGGTACCGTATGGCTGAAGACGTTAAACTTAACGTTACTTGAGAGGCAATCCATGTTAATGGAGAATCGTGACAAACCAGATTTGCCAGTCTTAACTCTCTATCTTTCTCCTTTACTTTATTTTTCTCCATGTTTAGTGTGATTTGTGATGTGATATGTGTCTCATTCCATATTTGTTTGATGTATTGCATGCTTTAGTTTTATTTTATATTGAGGACAATGCAAATTTCAAGTGTGGGGTGAGTTTATATCATATACTTGGCGTCTAGATATAGATTTTTATTAAATTTTTCATTTTTGGATGTTAAATCAATACTGTGCTGTGCGCTGTCTTGTGTAATTTATTTGACATGGGCAGATGTCTCGGAAAATTCAGAATTTTTAAAGTAATGTTTATATATGTGTCTAATTTATGCTCATAAAATTTCAGCTCATTCAAATGTGTGATTAATTCTTTGTAAATTATTCAAGTGGATACGCTCAGTTTAGGATGTACAGGTGACCCATTTTGACATGTCGAGGAAAATTTTCGACTTGTCAAAATATTTTTATGTTTTTGTGAATTATCGATATTGGATTTTCGACCCGTCAAAATTTTGTAGATTTTTGGGCAGAAGCATGCATTCGACCCGTTGAGGAATTCCTCGACTCGTCGAATGATGATGAGGCTTTTTCCGACAATTAGTTCGTCGTGGAAGGGTTTTTGCACCAATTTTTTGAATTTTTGAGTCTTTTCTTAGTTCTTATTCTGTGTTTTAGTGTCATTTATGAAAAATAAAATACAAAAATAAGTAGTGTCAAGAAAAACACAAAAAAGAAGAGTCTTAGGAGCCCTTAACAAGTCAATGATGTGCTTATATCTTCCAATTTTGTGACTAAGAGATGATTATGTGACTTGAGTTTCGTTGGTTAATCTAGATATATGATACATATGGGAATATGTAGTGGATGTAGAAACTAGTTAACATGGTACAGATTTTTGAGCATACATAGACTTTATTAAGATTTAATTAACCTGTGAACTTTTGAGCCTTTATGTGATATACATGCTTTGTTTGTTGAGTGTCAATTGCTTGTCACAGATTAAGTTAATAGACTCTAGAAATTACTAGAATTTGCTCTTGTGCTATTCAAAGTTTTTAGTCAATACATGTTTTGATTGAGGAAGTGTTAAAGACATTTAGGGGACACCACCATAGCCATATAAGCTTGTATCCTGATTTTGTGTACACAAGATGTGCACCCCATAGTTAACCACTTTGAGCCTACATGTAAAATTTTATGTCATCACCCACATATCTCTGACTTTAAGCCTTAGAATAGTTATATATTTACCCTGGTTCTAGGACTTAGTAGAGCTATATATACATGAGACCGGTATGTAAAAACGGCGAGAATGTTGAAATGTGATGCAAGGGAACAAGTGTGGGGTATCAAACTAGTGTTTCTAAAAAAAATGAAAAGAAAAGAAATCGACAAGAAAAGAAATAAAGGTTCTTTTGTGATGTCTAGCTTGACACCCGGGGTTAAAGGTTGATGAAAAAATGATGTAAATGCCCAACAAGATGAAATCCGGTTATGATAGTGAAAAAGTTCATAGTTGTAAAGTTTAAAGAAGTCTCTTATTTGTGCTCTACTAGGTTCTAGAATTGTGTTTGCAATCCATACATTTTTATTCTCTAACCTATTAGCCAAGCCCCATTACAACTCATGAAGTTCTTTTGATCCTCAAGATGAGCAAGATGAGCAGCCTTTGATCTATGGAGATTAATCACAAGAGTGAGCATATAGTTTGGTCTATTTGGCAAGTAATCGAATTGAGTGATACCTTAGATATATTTTGAGAGAAACACTTGTGAGAGTATCTATATGAGCTTGAATCTTGATTGGTCTTGTGCATGTTCTAGCTCACTTTCATCTTGATTATGTCTGTGTCCTACATGTTACATGTGTGTTATATGCTGGACTTATCTTCAATAACTTGTAAGTACATATTGATCTTGGTGTTACAAATTTTATGGAAGATTGCTGAGGCAAATTGTTAAGGGCATTAGAGTTTGTGTTTGTAAAGTCTGTTGAGTATTTTCAAAGTCTTAGTTTAGTGTTTTGCTCGAAGACTAGAAAAATACTAAGTGTGAGGTATTTTGATAGTTGCATAAATGTACAACTTTATTGTGTATAATTGTGTGAAAATACTTGGCTTAATTGTTTAGTTTTCGATATTTATTTATGTTTTTATTTATTCAGGTCATATAGAGAAATTTACTAAAAGGAGCAATAAAAAGGAAAATCCCAATGCAATTGGATCAAGAAGTCAAGAGTCCACATGGAAAGAAGTCCAAGCATAGTTTGGAGAGGACAAGGCCCAAGAAACCAACCATATATAAAAGAATTTTCAGGAAATAATCAGGGTTGGAGATTTTAGATAAATACACACACAAGAGAGAGAGAGAGAGACATGCAACCTTGGAGGAAGAGCAGTCAGACAATTTCAACGGGTCGAAACCACCCTGCCAAGTTGACTGGGGTTCTTGGTTCTTCTTCTTTTTTCCATCATATTTTGTTATTGTATAATTTCGACTATGAGTAGCTAAACTCCCTTAATTAGGGGTTGTTTGAAGCCCTAGATATGCTTACGATTTTGAATCCCTTTTGATTCTATTAACTATTTGGATGAGTTTTGTTTCACTATTCTTCCCACCGATGATTTATATGTTCATGTTTCTTTGAGTGCATGCTTAGATGCATGACTTAGGATCTAGAGTCTTGATTGTGTACATGACCACATTATCATTGCATTTTCATTATAGACAAACATATATTTGTGTGAAACAATCCTTAGTGACGTAAGAGTGACCACCTTATCAACCCTTGAAGCTTTGTTATTCTTCAAACATTCTTAAAACGTAATGACTTCAGTTTTCTAAGCTTACATCATCATATGTATAAGTTAGTTAATTGAGGATCAAGATCGAGCGGATTGTCTCTCCTTTCATGCCAAGTAAGAAAGTGTAATATATACACAAGATGACTTAACCAAAGCTCTTGTGTGAGAAATATTCATCCATGGTTAGTTCAATTATATTGGGGAGTCATAAGTATGTTTAGGGTGGAGAGAAGTCTTTAACACTCATATCTCATTGATTCTCTTCAACAATTTACTTTCTGCAATTTACTAATTTCTGTAATAGTTGTAGCTTAGTCGATTTATTTCGGCAATCAAAACAACTTCGATTAACCTGAATTTTTGTGTGGTAGTCCGCCACTGTGTCTAGTCTGTTGTGTTAAAATTTCGTGTCATTTGAGTATGTCTAGAGTAGGTTCGTAGTATCATTAGGATACTGTAGTCGAGTCTATCAGCATTGTTATTTAGGGGGGGGGGGGTTAGAATTTAGTTTCATTAATTCCTTGTGTTCGATAACCCTTATTATTGAGTATTACAATGGTATATCTAACTTGATAATAATGTATCTTTGCATAGGTGGTTTCCGCTTAGCAACTCTGAAGTTGACGCACACATATACGATACATACATAGCAATATAAAGGAACTGAATATGTTGCCGACGGTACGGTACTCATTCACTTTCGCTAGTTATAGCGCGCTTGATTTCCAGTTGATGCATGGTTTCCGAATGCCATCGGTGTTTCGAGGTCTTGAAAATTCGATATGTATGGTACACACGTACAAGCGGGTTTGTACTATATATGGATGATAGTATGTGTTTCAATTCCACCATGCTAGTTGCTTTGATCAGTCGCTTGTGCATTTACTCGTTGCATATATCACTACCAAATGGAAGCTGAAATAATCGGACAAAAAAATTACACAATATGAATGAGGCGAGTACAATTTACGTATAGAGAGCCCTTGCGAAGAACAATATACATAAGTTGATATACTATAGAATTACATGAATGACCCGAAAACTTCTAGTATATTTTAACACCTGACATGTATTAATCTGTAAATTAGTTTTCAAAGTTGTAAATTGAGTATTTTAACTTATAATTTTGTCTTAAATGTTGTAAAAATATTTTTGATCGAGTGATTACTATTAATGAACTAAAATTACAAAAAAGAAACTCATTTTACAACATGTGCTATCTCATCGTGGCCTTCCTTGAATGACCCAAGAACAATAATTTAAAAAAAAAAGAATATAGAGGTAAATGATTACATCAAAGCATCGGAAGCAATAGAAAATAAAAAGCTCAACCCTTCAGTTGAGCGTGACCTTGGCTGTGAGCTATATACCTTATACAGTTCTACGTACTAAATCATTCTGTAGGAAGTGAGAATTCCTAATTAATATATAAATGTAAGTCGCTCATAACTCAAGGGAAGAGCGGCCAATTAAGCAGGAGAAATTGATTTATACTTTGTCTATTGACTCAATTCTCTCTTGCGTAGTCTTAAATTCTACCCTTCTTGATCAAGCATTTCGAGCATACTTATCTAGTTATCTTTAATCTCAAGTAAGTATGCACTCCTTTGCATAAGTAATACTATCAATGAAAATTTTCTAAAGTAGTATACAGATGCACTCCCATACTGTAACAGTGAGTGCAAATAAACACTAGTCTATCAAGTTTCAATAATGTTGTCTCTACGGATCACTTTTCTCTATTGTATTGTCACTTCGATCCAGTCCATGCATATCGAAATGTCCATGTCTAATCTTCTGAAAACCGAGAATACATTATACATACATATATATATGTTTTAACCTTAATTAAACGCCATGTCGTTTCCATCTTTTGAATCACTAACAACTAGCTAGCATTGCAACTACCACGCACGCACGCATGCATTGCCTACTGGTGATTAGCAGCATGCATGCAATTAGCTATTTCTTTGTACAGATGCCATATGCGCGCGCGCTTTGCTTGTTTGATCACTAATCGATCGTGTCCAAAATGGGTTGGCCTTTAGTTCTTGTCCTTTGTCTTTTGAACTGTAATCTTGGTCCTCGATCGGTCTCTTAATTTAGATTTGTGTCCTCTAAAACAAAACACACACAATGGTCATAGGCTTTTCTTTCACTTCGTGTTCGACCATCATCCAAATCTTCGGGTACCCTTCCAAATCGAAATCTACATTCGCTAGCTATCTAGTGATCGAGCTCATATGATCGAGTCAGAGAGGGTGAGATGTAGACATCTGACTGATCTCATATACAATATCTATATCTGTAACAAATAGTCTAGACCCTACTGAATTCACAGATGACGACTGTTGGAACCCCATTGTTTGAATTCGGTTCTTGATTACGTGTTACAGATCCCAGTGACATCTACTATGCAAAAAAACGACCCCCACCCGGCTTTGCCCTCATCCTTAATGCAATTAGCGAGGACATCTCTGTCATTTTACTCCCTGGATAAATCCCTTCAGTTCTTACAGAAGGAAATAGATACTTGTTTGTCTTCTCCTCCTTACGTTGGAATATTTACAATCATGGCCAACATAGCCACCTCATACTCCACAATTCACACGTTCTCATTGGTCATGCCAATTGCCAGGTACTTCGTTCAAAACAACTCCGCTTTCAAGTACTTTGTTGCTGGCTTGCTGCTCCCTCGATGTCACATCTCTCTGCTCTCCTCTCCTCTCCTCTCCTCTCCCTTCCCTTTCGTTTGATCGATGAGAAAATGTGAATTTTCATAGAGAAAGAAAAGTTATATTACTATATTTTTTTCACTCGCCTACATTTTTTTGAGTTATACGAACACCTAATTTTATTAATATACTTCAAAGTAAGTCTTACAACTTATAAGAGTCTAAAGTTTGAACCCTTAACCTCTTACACCATAAAAATAAACTTCAAAGTTATAGTGAAACGGGCCACAATGATTTTTGGTATAAAAATTACTTGATTTATATATATATATATATCACATTAGTTTTAGCCATAAAAAAAATAGAAGTATTAAATTATATTTTAATAATTATTAGCACTTAAAACGTACTAATTCATATATGGGTGGACTTTTAAGCACCAAAAAAATTGAAATTGGTCAAAACCGTACCGAACTGACACCAAATAACCAAAACTGAATATAGCCGAAACACTCGATTTTGGAATTGGCATGAACCGACTAGTGCGGTTTCGATTTTCGGTTCCATGTTTCCTAAAAATCGATTAAACAGAACCGAACCGAACTGAACCGAAATATATTCATTTATATATTAATACTTAATTTTACATTACATGTCATGTTCTTATTGATTATGAGTTATAAATAGTAGGATTCCACAAATATAGTCATTTTTTTAAGTGTTTAAGTCTAGCCTAATTCCCTCTCATGTACTCATGTAGTCTCCCATTTTTTATATATCAATATCAGAGGTTTTAAATGAATGATGTATAAACTTTATTTTTTTCTTTTCCTAACAATTACTTGTTTAAACTCATTCGAATAATTTATTTGAAGTATTGATAGTTTACAACTTTTATATTTTTATTTTTTTATGCTATTTGATTAAGTGTGAAATATATAAAGCATAGTCGGTTTTGTAACCGAAACCACACCGAAACCGAACCGATGTTAGATTAACCGACAAGAGCAGTTCTTATATATTTTTATCGGTTTCGGTTATATTAAATAAAAAATTGCATCTTTGGTTTCGATTATCTGTTATTGTCTAAAAACTGAACCGTTGGGACCGAGTCCACCCCTAAATTTATATATATAGTAATATAGCATTCATGTATTTTAATGTTTGATCAATATTTTCTTTCTACATAATGTATAGAACTGATCATATATATAACAATCTCCAAAAGTTTCATTACAAATTTTCATGTATTTTTATTAGTTTCTATTATTTCCGTTAGAATTTTCACTGGATCGATATTTTCTCCGATATATCCAAATTTTAGACCTTCGATATCTAATATTTTACTTCTGAGTTGTACAACATGGCAAAGTAATCTCAAAATGTTATGTAAATCTCATATCACTTTTTTCCTTGCACAAGAAAAGTGAACTTTATTTTTTATCTCAAAGTTGATCACTTTTACCACCCTCTTACTTACTTGATCAAAGTTATCGTGAATAAATGTTCAATCTCGAGTTAATAAATAACATGAGAAACTAAAATTAACGAAAGAATATGGAACTTGTGATAGATTTTGGAGCCATTTTCAGTATGTTATCAGAAATATGGCATTTGCTATAATATATCTCTTACTTAAACTTGACATACATATCTAAGAAACTTTCAACAAATGTTACGTGAAGATGGAACAAGGTGTGTCGCGGGGAAAATCTAAACCTCATTTACGTGATAGATTTCTTTCCTAATTTACTCAAGCATGCAATGTAGACCTTATGAAGAATGTTGGGTTTTATTGTAGTCTAGTAAGAGGGCTCCACTTTCCACGGCACTGGAAATTTATTGGTCTAAGAACATCGACCGCATGATTTTACTAGATATACCCACCCATATTTACAGACCGCGATACAAAGTTGCGCACCCATCGATTCTGTTTGAAACAAATTTATTAGCTCCAAAGAGATACAGAAACTTTATCATTATTTATTTTGGGGTGCCGTTAGCATTTCTTCCCCAGAAGAAAAGGCCAAAAACCCATTGGGAAACGCTTTCCTGGCACCAACCATAAAGACAAACAATCCCTTAGAATTTGAAGATTTGAGAGTTTTGAAACCCAACTCTTACAATTTTGCTAACTCACAAACCCATATCTGCAATTTCCATCGGCCCTCCTCTGCAAAACCAAGTAGTTTAAATGAGAGAGTGAAGGAGCTATAAGATTCCAATTTTTGTTCACTCCTCTACCCAATAAGCAGCCTTGGCTTTTCTCTCATTTCATCACACTTCTCAAACTTATATCAAACACAGTTTGTTTCCCACTACTTCGAAACTACTCTGTTCTCTCTCTTTCTCACTCTGTTTTCCATCCTCTGTTTTTCTCGTCACACATTTTGTTAATGCCATGGCAATTGAGTGCATGAAAACCCCTCAGCACAAAGAAGACAACCAGAAGCCACTAGTCTTCGACGCCTCGGTGCTCCGGTACGAGTCCGACATACCCAAACAGTTCATTTGGCCCGACGATGAAAAGCCATGCCCCAACACACCAGAGCTCCAAGTCCCACTGATCGACTTGGGTGACTTTCTCTCCGGCAACCCTGACGCAGCGACCAAAGCTTCCAAAGCGGTCGGCGAGGCCTGCGAGAAGCACGGCTTCTTTCTCGTCGTAAATCACGGCGTTAAAGAGAGTCTCATAGCCGATGCACACCAGTACATGGATGACTTCTTCGGCTTGCCTCTCTCTTTAAAACAGAGGTTGCAGAGGAAAGCCGGCGAGCACTGCGGTTATGCCAGTAGCTTCACCGGAAGATTCTCCTCCAAACTACCCTGGAAAGAAACGCTGTCGTTTCGCTACTGCGCCGACCAGACCTCTTCCAACGTCGTTAAGGATTACCTCTGCAATGCCATGGGAGATGACTTCGAAGAATTCGGGTATGTAATACTGAAACAGATCGAGCAGAGCAATGTTATGTTATGATAATCATCTACGTACTAATTAACATGATGTTTGTTTGTGGTTGGTCTACAGGAGAGTGTACCAAGACTATAGCGAGGCCATGAGCACACTATCGATAGGGATCATGGAGCTTTTGGGAATGAGTCTCGGCGTAAACAGAACACATTTTAAGGACTTCTTCGGAGACAACGATTCGATAATGAGGTTGAATTACTATCCGCCGTGCCAGAAACCAGACCAGACTTTAGGCACCGGACCTCATTGTGATCCGACCTCTTTAACAATTCTTCACCAAGACCAAGTCGGTGGACTTCAAGTCTTTGTAGACGACGAATGGCGCGCGATTAGTCCCAACTTAAACGCCTTTGTTGTTAACATTGGTGACACCTTCATGGTAATTTAGCTCGTCCCTACTCTTAAACTATAGACGACTAGCTTCTGATTAATTATCATCATCCTAAACATTGGTGATTAATTTGTTTTGGAAATTGTGTATAACAGGCGCTTTCCAACGGGAGGTACAAGAGTTGCTTGCACAGAGCGGTGGTGAACAGCAAAACGCCGAGGAAATCACTAGCGTTTTTCCTGTGTCCGAAAGATAATAAGGTGGTTAAGCCGCCGAGGGAATTGGTGGATAGTTCGTGCCCGAGAATATACCCGGATTTCACATGGCCGATGTTGCTAGAATTCACACAAAAGCATTACAGAGCTGACATGAAGACACTACAAGCCTTCACAAACTGGCTTCAAGAACAGAGGGCCGGAGCAGCTAGATGATCAAACTTTACCTAAAAACAGAAACTTGGTTTATTCCACATGGGTCTTTCGGCCCTATCTGCCGAACCTAAGAAAATGACATTATCGGATGGAAGTGGTGGTAGGCCTGGGAATTCTGTTTAAACTTCGATGCAGAACAACCGAGACAGAGGCAAAGTTAGAGGAAAGGCCACTTCTTTTCTTTCTCTCTCTTTCTCTATCTCATTTTTTTTGGGGAGGGGGGCGGGGGTGGTAGGTACTGGTTCCGGCTCTGGTAATTAGGTAGCTAGTTCTTAGGAGAAGAACAAAATGCAAGACAAAATGGGACATGAGGAACCAATAAACAAAGAGCTGGCTTCAGTTTTTTTTCCTCTTATTTTGTATTTTACTTTGGTACTGTAGGAAGATAATCTATAGCAATTAGCGTTAATTATTACATTTCCCTCTTTATTACAAGCACAAGTAATGTTGGATCCGTAATGTATAGGTTAATTAGTTTGAAAGCCCTCAATTCTTTGCTCAAATCACCTAACTGCCCTAAGATCAGTGGAGACAGGACTTGGGGAGTTGTCTACATTTGAGGTTCTTTTCATTTCCTTTTTAATTTCTATACCCACATTACCCTCATATAAAATCTTTTAATCATCAAATTTTATGTATACGTGGTTATTAGTTATCAAGATGACACAACAAATCATGTCCATGAGAAGAGTTTAGTCCAAAAAGTTTCCAATTTTAGATTCAAATTAATGGAAGTTTTTCAAAGACGGGATCATCCGAGTGAGATCTTAAAACAAACGAATTAACTAAACCTTCTGACGAACATGCAATCTAAAGATCACTTATGTATATTATATGCATGCATATCTAATAGACATTACTGCTAATCCCATCATTAAGATCTTCAGTAAACCAATTAGCTATTTGCGTATTGGTTAAAAAGTGAAAAACAACAGAAAAATCCAATTGAAGGCCCTGGCCCACCCCAATGGATGATTCAGAGTAATAGGATGCTAGAATCCACGGAGGGATTGACAGAGCTTCTTTTGTCTGCAAGAGAAACTTTAATTTTATATATGAACACTTGGATTTATTCTGGTATTTATTTTATACCTGGAGATTTGGAGGGTTGTGGAATTTATATATAGAAGGGAAAGGAATACTAGCTATCCACTTGTGGTGTTTGTCTTTAAATGCTGCAACATTCTTCTGATCGATCATCATATAAACATTAATCTAAGCAGGGAGTCTTACCCGACGATTGATACAGGGCAAAAACTTCACGTACGATCCCGATTGTAAACGAGGAATTGTTTAATTGATCGAAGTTGTATTATATCGTATTAGCTTCTTTTAGGCCTTGTTAGTGATACTAGAGTTTACCACCAAAATTAATTGACAATAATTAGAGTAGTCTAAATTTTTATAAATTCACTAACAGAACTTTTCATTTTCAATGTGAGATTCACATTTTCTAACAGTCACGTTACGTGTAATTGAAGTACACAATAAGGCGACCACCACAAAATAGACGGAGAACGACGTCGATAATCTCTCTGAAGTCACTAGCTAAAACGTACATGTGGTTTCGTTTCTTCAAGGTTTTATCTGGCGCCAAATCATAGGAGAAGCAAAGGAGCTTATCTACCCCATACATTACAACATACAAGAACAAAAAAAAGAGCTGGATATTTGAGATGAATAAGGTTAACGTACTGGTTTTAGCAAAACTAAAATCAGCTAGGGCTCTCATGCTCAGCCGCCAGAGGTAAGGACAATGACAGTCCCATTCCCCGTACTCACTTCCAAAAGGCCCGCATCACGTGGAAACCATCTGTAGTTTGTTCTGGCCCGGCACAGTGGCACCACCACATACACCACACGCACCACTTCGATCGATCTCTTCCATCTTAAAACATTTCATTTTCCAATCAATATCCCATTTTTCTTTCTTTCTTAGGAGTATAATGCATATTTGTTTCTGTGCGTTGCAACCACAACTGTAATTGAAACTATCCTCTTGCTACCAGTACACGACAATCTTAAGGATTTCTCTCATGGATACCCTCACCTGCTCGTCGCACCATCTATCTGTACCTTTCTCTGTCTTCTCACTCGTACCACCCCACCACCATATATACAACTCAACTATTCTCCGATCCCGGCCCCAAATCTCCCTTCTAACTTCCAACCATTGCTATTTAGGCTAGTCCATTAGAAATATATACATAATTAAATTTAACAAGTTTAATTTCATTGTTTACTCACTCTCTGCTGTCTTCAAGAACCACCTCCCCAATGTCGACATGAAACGGGGCATCGCAAACTTAGACATCTGCCTTTACATGCAAATAAATTACCATTAGCCAGCATCTGCATGACAACCATTCTCATCCTCGATCGAGGGATCTCCTCACATGCATTAGTGCAGCACTCTTCCACAAGACTCCTACCTTCTTAATCAAACTAACACATTATATTACTTGGACCACTAGATTGCATTAGAATTAATGATCCTCTTTCCTAGTTTCAAAGGGCATAAAACCTCTTGTTTGTATTGCCCATTGTCATTATCATATCTCAATTTATTTTCCAAGAAAGTAAATCAGAAATGGGATCCAAAGGCCCTTAAACAAAAGACTAAACATAAACTCTAGCCCTATGGAGGTATCATCCAACAGACAAAATAAGCTACTTTTAGCTCTCCTACTACTGTTATATTTTAAAATGTATAAACTAGTATAATTGCTCTCATTTTCATCGTGCATGCAGAACAAGGACACATTAATTCTTGATTAATTACGTACTATAGTAAAAGTAAGGTAGTAAGAACTGGATCATCTGCATATATTTGTTTAAAAGAAGAATATATATATATATATATATATAGACACACACACACCATGGATTGATAATATTGAATAGCAATCGATCAGTTGGTCAAATTTAAATTTGCTCAACTTTGATGGGCTTGGGAGCTTAGCCGTGTATAACAACCTCTTCAACTCGGCGACAAATTAAGATCATCATATATATGTGTATATGATCAGATCGCACGAGTTGGGATATACTACGTCGTTTCTGGGGAAAAAAAACTAATGAACTGAAAAATTAGAGATGGGATACGGTTGAAAAGTTCCGTGCCAGGATGTCCTACACAGATAATGCATATATTCAATCGCACAAACTCTTATTTCTTCCATTTTGTTGTCTTTGCCATAAGCAATATATGCACTGTGTCGTCGTCGATGTGCGATATATCATTATCTGTATTGAAAGTAAGCATGCAGTTCAGTTAGGAGTGCTCAATATCGACACTTTTTGATACCGATGGGAACGGGGAAGACGACGAAGGAAGCCCTCATGCATTTCTATCACCCCTCAGATTTCTTATCTTCTTAGACTCACTCGGCTAGGCAAAAAGTCGTTTACTACGACACACATGCATGTTACATGTTTATACGTGTGAGATTGTTTTCTTGTGTATTTTCCGCTGCCTTAAGTTTCAACCAGTTTTATCGACCTGTGTCGATCGGATTATTGCAACTAAACCGATCGATTCAGAACTGCGCTTTATGTTTCGATGGTGTTGTAGCTTATGTTCGCTTCATACATGTTACAACGATGTTTAAGAGCCTTAAGTTAACTCGCCTCATCTTTTGCCAAGTTTCCATTCCAAGTCTGCCTAAACGATGTTTAAGAGCCTTCTTGCTCTAAGAGGCTCAAACACATTTTTCGATGGAAGAATCCATGGTGTTGTGTAGACAACCCGGGCCAAGCTTAAGAAATATAGGCAAATAAAAGTTAACGCTCAAGAAAAATCAATAGACAACGGTTATAATTCATTAGTATGGGTTTATAATTCCGTAGGGCATGGATTGTTAAGTGATGGATGTTTAATCACCTATCAAAGTTATCTTATAATGAACTCAATATGTTTGTCAATGCAGTATAATAATATAGGGGTCAATTCACAGAGAAAGATGAGACTTAGTACTCTAAACTACAAACAGATGCGAAAGTCAGAAACCTGACAGTCTCGATAACTGATACTAACGTAATTAATTAAAATATCTAGACTCAACCTAAAATCACGAAAGTAATACAGGACACTATAGACACAGTGATGGACTAACACATAAATTTTCAATGCAATCTGAGTTGGTTTGGTTGCCGAACAAAATTCTACAAAACAGATTACGAAACTGAAACAGTAAACAGATTAAGAGTAAAGTTGACAATCAATGATAAAAATGGTTAAAGGAAGTGTCATCCACCACCGTCACGCCATCTAGACAAAAATTGCAGAACTAAAATAATGTTAATTTCATGAATGAAAGTTCTCAAGAAGATTCAAAGCAATGAACACAACCTATTACCCAATCCTTACGTCTACAACATTAAAGGTCTGCTTATCAATATTATCTATCTCTCAAAGAACCCGAAGTCAAGGACTCGAATTTACTAAGAGAAAAGCATTAGAAATGATTTGAGAATTTACAAGGCTTTACAAGTACACTATAATTATGTCTCGCTAGACCTAGAGTTTCTTATACCAAGCATGTATGTGTTATACGATTGAAACTTGAGGAAGGTAATAATCACCAACAGCCATCAATTTTCTTAGAATTATATTCCTAAACATGCATACTAAGTGTGCACTCAAAGCATACACAAATAAGAATCATTGATGTATAAACAACAAAGAAACTTCATTCGAATAACAAAAAAAATCTTTAGTTAACAAGCATAAGTAATCTAGATGACATAAACGGGGGTTCAAAACAGCTCCTTAATAATGAAGTTTAGCTCCTCATGATAGCCATGAGAGTCTAAGAGAAAAGATAGAAAATTACATAATGAATTGCTCTCCCTTTTTCTTCACGTTTTCCCTCCCTTTATTCTTCTTCTTTTTCACGTCTTCACCTCCTCTTCTCATGGCTTGTGGCTCTCTCCCACTCTTGCTCCACATCTCACGTCTCTCTCCCTTTTTCATGTTAGTTTCAGTTTTTCTCCTCTTTTGTTTGATTGGTCTCTCTTCATTTAACCAAAAATTGATTTGATTTGGGTTATTAATACTAAATGGGCTGAATCCACATTCCATAGGACTTTAGTAATCCATCTTCAAGTTGGACTTGATCCATTTGTCTCTTGACAGCCCATTGTTACTCCTCGTTGGGTTAGAAGAGCTCAATTAATCATCTTTTATTTATTTACTCCAATTACCTACAAAACACATAACAATAATAAGTCGCTTAAAAACGTAACGAAAGAACTAAATATAAGATTCGGTTAAGCACATAAATGTTGCATAAATATGCAACTATCATTAAGTTTAAAACGTAATCTTTATGGATTAAGCAGACTTTGCCTTGTTAATTTGGGTTGGTACTATGGTGATAGTCGCATATTTATGCATCTATTCGGTATTTAATTTGTTCCTTATATTTAGTTTATTGTTATTAATTGAGTGATTTAATTATGTTTATTGTTTTAATAGGTTTTGTGGAGAAATAAAGGAAAAGGAAACAAAAGAGAGATTCCTAGCTCAATACGGAGAAAAGAATGAGTTATGTGCAATTATAGAAGTCTATTCCAACGTGGACTCTAGGAGAGAAATTGGAGTAAGTATATAAACCTATTTTAGGTTTTAAAAAAGGAGAATCAGCATTTTAGAGAGAAGAATTTTGTGCATAAGGAGAGGAAGCCACAAGAGGAGTTCCACCCTGTCTCGGTTCGACCGGTCGAGAATTTCTTCAACCCATCGAATTCTGGCCGGCCAAGAGTCTTCTTCATCTTTTTTGTTTGTTTCAACTCTATGAATTGTTTTGATTCTTTATTTATGACTTTTAGTAGCTAAACTCATTGTTGAGGGATTGCTTGAAGCCCCATACATGAAGTCTTTTTAATGCATACACTTTAACCTAGTTTTGCATATTCTTTGAATGAGGTTTATTTCTCTTAATGATTCACCGTATGAGTTCTTGTATGTTTACTTTGGTGGCCAACTTAGTATGCATGCTAGGATTCTAGTTTAATGAGATATGGGCGACTTGAGATAATTTCTTTCACCGAATTCTCTATAGTGATACACTGATTTTAGCATTAGGAGATTGAAATCCATAGGTCTAGCAGGACACGCCTATAGTGTACCTGTGAACCCTTGTAGCTTCTCAAACATTTTCTAGAGTTTAATGTTTTCTTCTTTGTAAACCTTGGGGTCCATGACTATAGGTTCAATAGAGGGATAAATGTAGGGGAGGTCCATGACAAACTTGCATAGGCATAAGGATTAGGTAATAGGATGTGGTTGTAACGATCAACTCTTCCTGGGAACTTTCATTCATTGGATATGTGCATTAGATTAAGTATGTGTTAGATAGATGGAATGGCGGTGGTAGATTGCATTCCTCTTAACTCATTAATCATATAGTTTAAATTCATTTGCATTCATTAGCATTTTACTTTCAGCATTTATTTTCTGTATTAGATGTAGTTTAGCCGATTTAATTCGGTACCCAAAACTATTCCGAATACCCTCAAATTTTGTGTGGTAATCCACTACTGTGTCTAGTATATTGTGTCAAATTTTCGTAGCATTTGAGTCTGTTTAGAGTAGGTTCGTAATGTCATTAGTGTACTGTAGTCAAGTCTGTCAGCATTTTAATTTTGCGTTGGGATTTAGTGTCACCAACTCTTTGTGTTCGATAACCCTTATAATTAACTACTACAATGATACATCTTGGTTGAAAATAAAATATCTTTTATTAAGTGTTTACCCAACCTATCAAATTGCGTGACCTAGTTTTACTCCAGTTCTTTAAGCTTAGATTGTTTTGCTCTTACTCACATGAATGATCGAACTTGAACGAATTAAGTGACTGAAGTCCATATCTTACACGTCGATAAGTGTATAGAAATACCGTCGTATACCCCAAAACGAGCTATCAACCCCTAATTAAAAAGTAGGGTTTGGAAGGAGTGGACTAATGGAACATATGGTTGGTGGAGGTGTCGAACTCGATTTGGTGAAAGTTTTTTGTTCTTTACAAGCGGTACAATCCTACCATTCATGTCACAGTGACATATGGATCGAGTAAAGCATAGCGTACTGTTACAGAACTCAAACATACCAGTACGTACTATTGGCCAATGCCGGAGGTTTTATAATCGTGTGATGAACACTTATTTGTCATGGTTTGCATGGTTTTTGGCTGCATATGTTCACTTGGGTGTCTGAAATCAAAGAGGTCGATACTGGTTACTTCAAACAAAGGCTTCCTAGTGTCTTTGTTCGAAAATTCTTCGGTGCTCTGTGCACCGGTGCTTGGTAATTGTAGTCTGTTGATCTACTATGAATCAATCTTGGTCCTTCAACTTTCTCCACCGTATGACCTGCATTGCCTTTCAATTGTAGGGAGCAGTGGCCACAAGACAAAATCAGTCAAACATGTTATGGTGGGTTGCAACAGGGAAAAAAACAAAGTAAAAATAGTAAGAAAAGTTCATTATTGCTGATTAATTTCTACCAACTCTTTTGGAAATTGTATAAAAATAAAAAATAAAAACTCCGCAAATTCAACAGTAGAAAGAAATATGAATCAAATAACCCATATTTGTAGGTTAGATGTAGTAAGGTATTGAAGATGTGAATTCTTTCATTTAGTATATACTTGTTATAAAAATATAACATAATTTTTTATTTTGAAAATGATCATTTTCTTTAAGTTTTGCATGTTTAAAAACAACTATCTATTTGTACGCATCAAAAAAATAAAAATTTATTGGTAAATATGAGAGAACCTTTAATTTGACATAACACTCATAATACTGATAATATGCGCTAACAAAAATATATTATAAAATCGAATCTAAATGTCAATTTATTACTATTTTTCTAAAAATTGACTAGCAGCTCGACAGATATTAAAAGTTCTTTGCTAACTCAATATCAACCTCACTCTCCAGAGTTTACAAAATAATACCTAAAACATCAATCCAGGAAACAAATTTGCTTTCACAAAAATATTATGATACTTTGTATTTTTAGAATCAAATTGACTACATCACCATAACAATAACACAATGGGAGAGATAACATACCAAGCCAATTTCAAGATCCTTACAAGCTGGGTTGCACGGAAGCGTGACACACAGAACGTTCTGTGCTTCGGAATCGGAACCGCGAAGCGTGCTTCAGAATTTTTTTCGAATGGAAGCTTGGTGGAAGCGTAGTAATGTATATGAACTGGAGCGCGAGGTAATAATTCAGCTTTACTTGAGGAATCTCAAAACCCAATCAGTATCTTTATTCAGATCGAACCATTTTAATTGACCTTAATTTGCCTCCTTCTGATGTCCAATTCTCTCTACAACAAGTCGAATCCAAATTATACAACGATTTAGGTCTTTTTGTCAATCTAACTCGAATTCAACTGAAATTTGATCTACTCAATCCATTTGCGTCACCGTCTCATGCCTCCTAGCTCAAATGTAGTCTCTTTTATGTTCTCTTACACCATCGGCCTCCTCAATCCATTTTTCAATTTTGTAGCATATAATAGTTGCTTGATTATACAAAGACCTATTTCAATGGTGGATGAGGCACTGCCACAAGTCTCGAGCAAGAGAGTATTCCAGATTTTTATGTGGAAGTGCAGAGAAGAGGATAAGAAAGAACTTGGTTGGGAGTTGAGACTTTTTCTTCTTCTTTTGTTTGGATTAGTAGGCCGCAATGGCAATGTGGCATGGTGTGAGGGCGTGAGACTTTTGTTATGTGGTATTAAACTCAATAGTGCTCTGTGACCTTGGGTTAAGCTAAAAGTATGGCAACTATTTTATTTATTAGTAAATTACATATAAGGTCAATTAGAGACTCTATTTTATACATAAGGTTATTTAAATTTTTTATCCTAATTAATGTCACTTTCTTTAATTCATATTTTCTGTCTTTCTAATTTTGCCCTTTTATATTTACTTTGAAGATCATTTATATTTTTATCTTAATTAAGGTCATTTTTTTATTCATATTTTCTGTCTTTCAAATTTTGTCTCTTTATATTAACTTTTCAGGTCATTTTATATTTTTTATCCTAATTAAGGTCACTTTTTTATCCATATTTTTTATGCATAAAGTTCCAGTAAAGTAGTATTATCTAACAACTAGAGTAGTACTTTCTGAAAACTACAGTAGTACTTTCAACAAAGTTTTAGTTAGAATGCATAAAGTCCCAGTAGAGTAGTACTATCCAACAACTAGAGTAGTACTTTCTGAAAACTACAGTAGTACTTTCAACTAAGTTTTAGTTAGAATGCATAAGTTCCAGTAGAGTAGTACTATCCAACAACTAGAGTAGTATTTTCTGAAAACTACAGTAGTACTTTTAACAAATTGTTGTAGTGCTTTTCATGAAACTGCCAAATGGTATTTTTTGCAGCATCCTCACTGTTTTTGGAAGCAATTTTTTATGAAGTTCACCCATGACTTTGCAAAAGTCTCTTAATGTCGATCTTATTTGGACTTTGGGTTTCTTAGGGTCTTCCATTTGTGCCATTTCTGCAAAACAATAAAATAGACCATCAAAACTACTTACATCAATTCTACATACTACTATAGAGCACACTATATACTATGCACAGCCAACACTACAAACTACTACAGAGGACACTACATACTACTACAAAACACACTACATACTACTCACAGACAACATTACAAACTACTACAGAGCACACTACATACTACTCACAAACAACACTACAAACTACTACAGAGCACACTACAAACTACTACAAAACATACTACAAACTACTACACAGCGGACTACATACTACTCACAGACAACACTGCAACTACTACAGAGCACACTACAAACTACTACAAAACACACTGCAAACTACTACAGAGCGGACTACATACTACCCACATACAATACTGCAAACTACTACAGATCACACTACAGTCTTTACATACTACTACAGAGTAACATATGTACTACCACAGATTATTATAGGCACTACTACGTACGTAACAACCAAAACACAACAATCTGCCTAACAACCAAAGCACTCTACAGTCTGTACATACTACTACAGAGTAACATATGTACTACCACAGATTATTATAGACACTACTACGTACGTAACAACCAAAACACAACAATTTGCCTAACAACCAAAGCACACTTCTGCATACAAATAGATCTCCAACGCTCAGAGAGAGAGAGAGAGAGAGAGAGAGAGAGAGAGAGATTATGGCGGTGGGGTGACAACCTGAGGGAGAGGGAGCGAGGTACCAAGCGATTGATGGAGTATGACGACGAGGGAGAGCTCACGGTGGTGAGGGAGCGATGAGAACAATGGCAACAGTGATGATGACTAGATAAAGTTCACGACGGCGATGAATCGGAGAGGAGAGGAGATGAGCGGTGATGGTATGGAAGTTGGGGTTTTGGAGAGAGAGGGGAAGAGAGAGAGGCTTGATCCAGCAGATTGAAATATGAGATAAGAAAGTAATATGGAATAAGAGGATGGCATGGCTGTAAATAATTAAAATTTTAAGGTTATGTTTGTTATATGGATGACTTGATTTGGGATAAAAATATTGGGTGACCTAATCTAGTATAAATCTTATGTAAATGACCTTATGTATAATTTACCCTTTATTTATAAGGACTAAATATGTTCAATTATTTATTTTATTTTATATTTGGTAACATTATATTTAAATATAATATATATTAATTATTATTTTATTTTTACGCTTTCAAAACGTACCCGCTTTCAAAAATATTTTAAAAAAAAACACTTTCGTGTTTCCAAACGCTGGAAGCGTCCCTGCACTTGATTCTATGCAACGTAGCTTACAAGCATTACAAACAGTATCCCAAAGGATTATAGATTCTCTATTCTAATCTAATTAATTAGGACATCATACACACTCAGAAGATAAAGAATATAATTTCCTTAAACAACACACATACTGAAGAAAATAATTGAATTTTTTTGACTCATTTTGACTTGGATATGTGCATCTAATCCTTGTGACTCTAGTGCCCTTACGAATAAAATGCAATTTTATACTCCGTCTAGAACAATTTAAGACCAAATTCCATGAATACATTCTCATGTCACTATCAGAAAAAACACTTTAGCTAACGAAAAAAATTCGTCAGCCTGTTAGACTTTTTTGTCGGATATAGTAAAAGTTGACGAACTTTTGTCGGCTAAAGTGTCGTCGGCTAAAGGTAGTCGGTCATTACTTTAGCTGACCACTTTTTTAGACTTTTGTCGGCGAAAATCTTTGTATATCGTCAACTAAAGTTTGCACTTTTCTGAAGAAAAAAAACTGCAGATTCTTGATTTCTATTCCCAAAACCTAGGTTCTGGGAATAGAAATCCAAAATCTGTCAATTCCACAATAGCCAACAACACCTAATGAAAACAAAACACATTTTCATTAACAAACACAATTTCACATAAACCCTAAATTCGAAAATAAATCTCAAATTTTAAACTTTACCAGAGGGATTTCTGGCCGGTGGCGGCGACAGGCGGTTGGGCGGGGGACAGAGAAAGAGAGAGGGCGGCGAGTTGGGTGGCGGAGAGAGAGATAGAGAGAGATATTTCTGGGTTTTGAGAGAGACCGAGAGACTGCAACTGGGACGAAACATATCGATTTCAACCTGAGGACTTCAGCCGATGACATAAAAAAATCGTTGGCTAACGTATAGTCGACGAAAATGCATTTAAAAAATTGTTGCCTAAAGTATAGCCGACAACACGTGTCCCAGTCGTCGGCTAAAGTTACATAATTTTCGTCGGCTAAAGTCACACTTTTAGCCGACGATTTTTTTCAACTAAAGCCGACGACATTTTTTTTTTCCGTAGGTTAAAACACTTTAGCCGACGAGTAAAAATGTTAGCTGACAATAACTTTTCTTTGTCGGCTAAAACATAGTATAGCCGACGAAAAAAAAAGTCGTCAACCTGTTTTGATTATTTTCGTCGGCTAAAGTATTTTTTCTGGTAATGTGTGATTCTTAATTATCTTCCAATATCAACAAATTTGACAAAAAAAAAATTCAATTTAGCTACTCCTCTCATTGAAAATTGAGCAAAATCCATCAAAGGTATATAAGTTTTTGCATACAAAATGTTTAATCTCATTGACCAAAGTCTAAACGAACTCTGATGTGACTATTTTTTTTCGCACAATACCTATTACTACTAGGTGGATGCCTATGTATGAACTCTTTTCTTATTCGACCACTTCGATTTCTCATATAGCTAAATTCCCCATATGACTATTAATAGTCACTACTGCCGCAAATACTATAGCCGACGATATATGTAAAACTATAGCCGACGAGATTTTATAGTTTTACATATATCGTCGGCTATAGTATTTGCGGCAGTAGTGAGTGTATACTTTGGTTTTTGGTTATATGGAAATGAAAAGTCTTTGTGAAACTAAGTCACAAAAGAATAATCATTTTACCAATTTAACTATTATATGCAATGATCAGAATAATATATGGACTATGTAAACAAAATTAAAAAATTTTGACTTGATTTTGACTTGGATCTGTGAATCTCACCATTGTGATCCTAGTGCCCTTACAACTAAAACGTGATTTTCATCTCTGTCAATAAAATGAGACCAAATTCCACGTACACATTCTCATGAGGTTCATATCTATCTCCATGTCAAAAAATTTAACAAGAAAAAATTGATATATCTACTCTCCCATAGGATAATGACCAAAATTCATTAAAAGGGTATATAAGTCATTTTGTAATATATATCGTGCTGCATCCATAAAAAGATTGAATTATACGGTGGAATCTCACTGTTGAACAAATATAATTTGAACGGTCAATTTTTATATGAAAATATAACTTTTTTTTCTTATTTATTATAAATGATTTTACTTTGAACAATATGATAAAATAACAAAATTTACTGTTAGATTTGGAGCAAGTTTTTTTGCATGTCCCTACACCAATACACAGTAACCCCAAACCCCTGATCTCTATCTCCTAAGATCATCTCCAACCATCAAAATCTCATCCCTATTATGAAACCTTGAAAAATTATTATTCATTATAAAACCTTTGTATCTCCAACTATCAAGATCTTATACCTCAAAAGGAGATGAGTCTTTATCTGTTTTCATTTTGATTTTTTCTCTTACTTGACCCATCACTTGTTCAAGGTCTCATACCTTATATTGAGTCTCAAAATAAGATTTTGTTTGAGGTATAGAACCTTCATTATAAGGTATAAGACCTAGAATTCTCAACATTGGAGAAGATAATTTTTATCAAAGTTTCATTTTGAGGTATAAACCTTCATGGTTGGAGATGCTCTAAACCCCAAAGTTGTGCAACGCCATTGCTTTGTTAGTGTTGTCGAGTTTCGTTCGAAATTCACTGAAAACCCTTATCTTCCGATCCCAATTTGTCACTTATCTCATTGGAGTAGACACCATACGGCGGATCGACTTGGTATCTAATGTTCGAAGTCGGAGTGACGTCGATGAACTCCAGTGAGAGAGAGGGAAGAGTGCTCGAATTCCAGTAATTTGAAATCGTCGGGTATACGACCCTCCACCCATTTACCCAGAAGGCGAAAACCAAATGAAATTCCAAAAATCCTCTTTGTTTTCTCTTCCACACAATCTATGTTAAAAAATATATATTATAAGTATGGATCGAATCTATGAATTACAATAAATATCACTATTAAATATAGAAATCAATAAAACTAAACAATAGAGAATTAAATCCGATGAACGTTTCGATCAAAACATCAAAATCAAATGGAGAAAGCAATTCGAATTTTACTAACTTGATTATTGAGAGAGGCTTGTAAAGGCAATGTCCAAAGACAGAAATTCGTCTCTACATTTCTGCTTGTAGAATCTTCTTGACGTCTGTCTCCCAGGATACAACTCTCAATCCAAAGTTTGCAGAATGCCTTGAATCTGTACTCGAACTTCAGTATGTGTTTTTCTCCTGTATAGTATGGAAGATGTTGTAAAACGAATTAAGTGATTAAGTTAGATCATCTGCTCCTCTTTTATAGAAGCAAGACACATGTTCGGCGTTTTGAGCGAAACGTCGTCCTTTTCCAGAGATGAAGAGTCGCGTCTCAACTCAAAAAGGTTTCTGTTAAAAAATTAACCCGTTTTTACAAATTATTCATCAAGGTCCAATCTTTGATTATTTAATAATCATGTAAACTCACTAGAAGACCCAAATGAAATTTTAATGAAACCCATTGAAATTCTCACATCCAAACTCACTTCCATTTAATATCTTACATGTAATATCCGTTATTAAAAGTATAAGCCTTTAGACACTTTTCATGTAGGACTAAAGTCCTACAAAATTCCAACCAAGCTCAAACAGCCCATCTTTGTTTACAAATCAAAAGCAATTACCAAAACAATTTAAGGCAAGAGAGAGAGACCCACCGGTTAAACAATTGACGCTAGCTCTATTAGTTTTTCTAGTGGTCAATTCATAGTTTACTGTTGTTATCGATGGAATAAGAATGATGAGCTGAACAAATAAATCAGAGAGAAACCCAGAACAAAGTAAAAGATTCAATGATGCCGCCTTTTTTTCGCCGGTAAAGCTTCTTCCCGTTGTTGCAGTCGAGCGCCAGATATACTCCACCGGCGGCATGGTCGGAGGGGCGATGTTCATGGTGAAGAGACGATAAGTAAATGTTGATGGTTTTAGCTATGTTTTAATATGAGCCTTTCATATTGTTAAGTATAGACTGGACTGTTTAAGTGGTTCCATCCCATTTTCTCCTTCATTTGCTGAGAGCGGGTCTGACATTTTCAATTCGGTAAAAAGTAAGCAACCGGGTGTCTGGTTTGGCCTTTAAACTATAAGAGCGTGCATACGCCTGTGTGGGCCTGAAATACCTGAGCATTTGGTGCACAGAGCACTCTAGGCGTTGCCGTCTTTGTTTTCAAATTAGTCGACCATATAAATTATGATCTGGAGGAGGGCAAGGCAAATAAGTATGTAGGGTGTGGATAGTGTATATAGGTCCACCATGGAAACATGTTGTTGCATTACTTGCATGTGTGGCCAGTGGCAGCGTGCGCAAACGGCGGCCTTGCCTCCCATTTCCCCAGCCAGAGTTTTGGAACCCCTTCCCTACGGTACACTTGGTTCTTTTATCCTAACGTCTTGTACACCTCTGAGGGCCTCATTTCCTTCTACGGCTCTACGTATTAAACAACATACTATTAGTCACAAACTGTTTCTTCATACATAATCCTATCTAGCTAGTTGTCGATCTTCGATCGGTTCGATTTCAGAGGACAACTTGAACTATACGTTGTGCGCCATGCTGAATTCTGTACGTGCAAGAGCTGCAGCCTACAATCAAGCCTATCGGTCTCACATACCTACTTGTACTTGTTGGATTGAGATTCCTTATCGACGTATAGTAGAATAAAATATCAATTATAAGATGTTCCCGTACACAATATCGGTATAACGTGGAGACAATTTATAAGATGTTACACAATTAATAATTTTTTTTAATTATACATTTTTTTTTAAAATAACCGACATCTTAAAGATGACTCATGTCGAGTTGACAATATTAGTTTAATGTCAACCTCATACCACGTTTGTCGTTGTTCAATAACTTTAGCAGAGCCCGCATCACTTCTTGCAAAAATATTAAACTAAATGTATTAATTAAACTCATGAGGTACTCCTCATCTCTTCGTGTAGTTTTCGTCACTCGTCAATTGTATCTTCTATGTACATCTACTCCATCTTTCTTATCAATTTTTGAATTTGGCACAAGTGTGTTTACGTTAATTAGTGCGTTACCATGCAAAGTGAACGAGTTAACCTTGCGAAAATAGAAAAATATGTAAGGATAAGATACATTACATTAATATTAATAACTAAACTAACATATTATTTAGACAACCAAAGACGTGAGCTTCATGCCCAAAATATAATAATGGAAGCCCAAACTGTTAAAACGAACAAAAAAGCAACTTTGCCCTTCTTTATATATTTGAAACCCTAATTGACCACCACTCTCTCTCTCTCTCTCTCTCTCTCTCTCTCTCTCTCCCTCTCCCTCTCCCTCTCCCTCTCCCTCTCCCTCTCCCTCCCCCTCCCCCTCCCCCTCCCTCCCTCCCTCCCTCCTTCCCTCTCACCAAAACACAGTAGCAACCATAGGCTATTGACGCCGTCCAAGCTCTTTCTCTCTAGTGCCACTGCCTCACATCACCGACGTTGTCCAACGGCCTGCCCTCACGCCGCTCATGACTCGATCTCGCCACCTCTCGACTCGTCGCGACTTCGCTGCACCTCACTCCCTGATGACAGGGCCGCCTCGACCCTTACGGAAGCAACGCTTTGACCCTCGAAGGCGGCGCCAGATCACTCCTCCACTGCTGCGCTCGATTTCCAACTGCCGCGATACCTGAACCCAGATTAACGAGTTAATCCTATTTCAACAAAGTTAATCGAGGAAGGTAATTAATTTTTCGTTAGTAATTATCAACGACCTTTCGATTAGAATCTAATTTTTTTTCTTTCTATTTTTCAAGAAATTTTTATTGAAAAAAGTTGGAGAGTTTGTCAAGACAAGTTTGTGGTCATGTCAAGTGTCCAAATCAGAGTTTCGATGAAGAAATTATGGGCAACAAAAATTTATCGAGATTTATGAGTTGGTAATTATGCATGCATATATAAGACATACCAGAAATAGAAAGTGAAAGCTTCCCATTTCCGGTCAACCTCTCTTCTCTTTCCTCTTCCTCGCACCTCTATTCTCTCTTTCCCGACAAAACTGGTCGGCGACACCATGTCGTCGAATGACCACCAAATTGGACAATGTTGGTGTCAATCTCTTTGTCTCACTTCCCTCTTCTAAACCCCTTTAATATCAACCTCCATCTCCAAAAGTTTAAGTTGGGATTTTGAGTTAAAAGGACGAATGACGTGAAGAACCATAACTTTTAGGCACAGTGATTTCCAGCTTGAATTGGTAGTCGAGGCTTACTAGGCTTTGAAGCCCTCATCACCACAAAGCCAACCATATAAAGATGACACTCTAATTTCACCCGAGCAAGGAGAATCGAGGGATTGAAGTTTGTTAGAGATTTCGGTTCAAGGAATTGAAGTGACTCGACACTTCTACATGATTGATCCTCCTGTGTCGAGTTGAGGCTCACTTTCTATGGAGCTTGAATGGTATGGTACGATAATTGGGATCGAATACATGATTCGTCAAATACGATGAAGAGTCACAGCGGTGGCACATGGTTATCAAAGAGGGAATGAGCACCGAGTATGATTTTTTAGTTAGTGGATCGACGAGTGCTTTTCTAATGATCGAGGTGAGTGGACACTTTTTTTTCACAGTCATTTAGCGAGTCTTGATGACTATATTTTTATGCAGCTATAGCTTCCAGTTTTATTTTTTGAGGCTAGATATTCATATATATGATAAGTGTAAAACCACCCTCAAAGATAACTTTATTCTTATGCAAGTATATCAACGTAGTAAATGCTAAATAGGGGTCATTACCCACAAAGAATTTGTGAAACTAAGACATAAAAGACATAAGAAACACAAACTAACGCGGAAGACTGAAATTTGGCAGCCTCAATCACTGAACACAAAAGGAATTATGAACCTACTCTATACTAGACCAAAAGCTACGAAAATTTAACACAATGAACTGAACTCAGTGGCAAACTATCACACAAAAATTGAGGGTATTCGAAGTTTATTTGTCTTAGTAAGCCACATGCTAACTCTAGGAAGTATGCCTTACTTAACACCAAAATAGCTAAAATAATTTTGCAAGGAAATAAACAGGAGCAAACTGGTAAAACTACATACAAAATATACGCTGCACGTGCCTAGCCAGGCCAAACATTGCGAGCGTCACTATGCTTTGTGTACAGAATTGAGTACTGAAAGACCAAAATACCCTCTCTTGCGCAAAAGTCCTACATTGAAGACCACAGAGTGTTGTCAACCTCACCTACCTATATTAAGAAGGCACACACTCCAAGACGAAGGTAATCATACATTTGGATCACTATTCATTCGCTTCTTGTCATATCCCGTACTGATTATAGCGTCGGAGCGTTGAAGGCGGGACAATCCCGTCTCAACTTCCTAATGCCCATTGCTTGTCATTACAGGAAATCAGAGTGGTCGAGGACTTTTTCCCAGATGCTCAGGAGCGATCCCCCCAATATCCATTGCTATTCTGCCTCAGTCTGTTCCGAATTTTGGTAGAAACAATTTGTTTGCCTAAATAATTTGGCCAAGCAATAGCTATTACAGAAAAACGTAAATTTAAAAAAAGAAATATTGATGAAATCAGATAGAGATGAATGTTATGAACTTCTCTCTACCCTAAATATGCTCGATCTACCCCAACCCTTACCCTAAATTTAACAACAATGAATGAATGAATGCTTCCCATGCATGAGCTATGATTAAGTCACATACATATTACATTCTCTCACTTGGCATGTTATTCGGATTGATTACCTGACTTAATGTGATCTTAAACTAGGAGACATGGTACTATGATGAGTCTAAATCTACCTAACTTAAGTCATTAAGATCTGTAAAGTGTCTGAGAAATAACAAGATTTCAAGAGCTACTATGATGGGTGCTTTTACATCACCTAGGAATTACTTCACATAAGTTATCACAACGGGCTTGCTTATCTCTAAAAAATATGCAATGATATGATGGTCATGTACATATCCCAGACACTAGATCCTACCACATTGTAACGACCTGTATTAAAATTATCGCCTAATCTTGTTTTCGATTTTATTAACGAAATAGTTCCACTCTAACACGTTTATCGAGACTCTGTATTTCGTTACGATTTTTTAAATTGACTATTTCAAAGTTTGGGTTTTGGATTTACTTCTTTCTGGAAGCTGTAAGGAAATTAATACGAACTTGTGCGTAATTTTATTTTATTTTTTGAAGTTTCAAGCTAATTTTTAAATCGACTATTTCAAAGTTTGGGTTTTGGATTTACTTTCTTTCTGGAAGCTGTAAGGAAATTAATACGAACTTGTGCGTAATTTTATTTTATTTTTTGAAGTTTCGAGCTAATTTTTATGAATTTTAAAAAATTCAAGAAGAAGAAATTAATATAGAAATATACCCTTGATGATTAATCCTAGCCGTCAAATCAAATAGTAATTATAATATTAGTCGTTGATTACGCATGTTTTATTTGAGAACATTATCGAATGTGCTAGAACCCCAGTCGTGTTCTCTCTCTCGATCTCTCTCTCGAATACCAACTCACCTCGACTCCAACCGTAGCTAGCAACCCATCCGACTTTGCTGGCTATTTTTGTTGCCTTCATGCCATCTCCGGCTAGTGGCCCAGCCTCATTTTCTTCCTCTCTTCATCCTCTTCAATAGCCCTAAACTTCTTACCTCTAGTTCACACCCACAGAAAAAAAACAATCATTGTGAGAAGTTGACTTCGGCTTCTAGCCGGTCCTTGTCTCATGCCAAGACGAGGCCAAACTATCACTCACCCTCATGATTTCAACGACACCAATATTAGCCTCCATCTGGAGAAACCCAAACCACAAAGCCCTCTTTCAAGGTAATTATTTGGCTTGTTCATGTTTAGTTGCTGATTGAGTTAAGCATAATAGATGTGGGGTTTTTTGTTGTAACCGAGTGATATTTTGATACCCTCTTCCATAAGTATTATTGGATTGAATTTCGATTGGATTTGAGAGGGAATGCAAAATCAGATTACGAGTGATGCGGCCATCACATATATTTTTATGTGTGTGTGTGTTGGGGGGGGGGGGGGGGGGGGGGGGGGGGGGGGTTGGGTTTGGGGTTGAATAGGGTCTTTGCCGACTGGGTTTGGATGATTAATATATTTTTTATCATGGGTGTTGGTTGGGTTTGCGTGATAGATGGTTTAAAGTGGATGACAGTGTTGCTTAAGCTTCAGTGCTCTCAAAGTTCAAGGAGGAGCTACTCTATGTTGGCACATGTATGGAGCTTTTGCAATTTGCACTCATTGGCTTCACAAACCAATTGTGAGCTCGACAGGGTAAGTTTGAGTGGTTGAAATTGTACTTAGATGATTTTTAAGCTAGCTAAGGCACCAGGCACCAATACTTTGATGTTATGTTTAATGAGACTTCTTAGATGCTAATCGGGTATTGTGGCCTACTGAGAATAGATATGAGCATGAAAAAAATATAGTAGAAGGAAGGGGGGGGGGGGGTGTGAGCCTTGATTATTTAATTAGTTAGAATTGTACAGTGATCTTGTTTGAAATAATTAGTGTGATCGTACGTAGTTCTTGCATGTTATAATTGTCAGACTCAGGACTGTAATTACATGAGAAGTAGGAAGTAACTGTGGTTTCTTATAATGAGTTATGGATGTTGGGTGGAAGCCTCCAACTAGTGTTCGAGTTGGTAAGTTGGCTAATAAGTTTTTAGTCTTAGATTATTGTACAGAGCACGAGGAGGGTCTTTAAACATCAATGAAATTTTGGTTAGCGGAACTTTGTCTTTCACGGTCACGTATATGAGTAGTACCTTTATATTATATAGTTGATGTTAGTATTTTTGATTGATTATATCTTAAGAATTCGGCTTCCTATTAGAAATTTAATAATTCTATTTTTTTCAATTCATTTCCCTTAATTTTAGCTGGATGTCAGCTTAGTTAATTCAAACTTCTCTTGTCTCACGGTTACGATTTCAAGTACTATTACAATCTATGTCCATGGTTTACATTTTATGTTCCAGTTCTGTTAGCACTTCCACTTGATATGTTAGTTCACTAGTTTATTGCTTGTGTCGTATTTGGAGATGATTTAGTAGTCACAGAGGCTATATATTTGAGGTTTTTTTATTATATGCGCATACATGCTACCAGACTGGACCTCAAGTAGCCATTACAGGGTTATAGTTCACTACTGATGCATTATCTAGGGTTGTAGTTCACTACCAAATAATAGGGATGATTGGGGTTGTAGTTCACGACCAGTCATCATTGCCTCCTTATTTCTTGAGTCACGATAGTTACATGTCATCCTGGATGCTAAGCTCTTAAACGACACTCGATGACTAGAGATGTCAGATACATTAGACATCCTCTTCTGATCTCATCATTTCAGATTTAGTTTCAAGTAAGTGGATTTCAGTTTTTGATAACTAGAGACTTCAGATACCTCAGTCATTCTCCTTTGAGTATTTCATTTCGGATTCAGTTCTCATTCGAACAAACGTCAATTCTAATGCTTAGAGATGCAGATACCTCAACCATCAATATTAGATATTTTAGTGTTAGACTGTCATTTCATATTCTACTTTGAGCCCGTCTATTCTACATCGTACGTTCAGACATTTGAGTTCATAATCAGTTTTGTGGTTGATCTCAGCTATTCTGATTTTTCTTATAATTTAAGTACTCGCATACTAGTTTTTCACTGAAATTCAGCGAAAGGGCATAAATATAAATTTCTACATGCTTATGTTATTACTATTTTTGTCCACTCACTCTAACAGTTTTCTGTTTTTGAAATGTCCTTCTCTGGGTCATTTGGTTTCAAATGCCTAGGTTTGCAGAGTTTGCCAAAGGTTGGGTATGCACGCAGTTTGAAGCATAGCGTAACCCCACCGTAAGATCCACAGTTGATTCTACGGGCTTGTAGCTTAGCTTGTTATTCAGCTTAAATATGTAATAGCTCTTAAGTCAAAACAGTTCTTTTATTTGTGTAGATTCGGAATTATGCATTTTAGAAAAAAATTAGTTTCAGTTTCATTTTCACTATTTTATGAGAAGTTCTTTTAGAGAGTTGATAGAAAATAACAGTTAGTACCGTCATTAGGACTTAATCTCAGTTTAGGCTATTATATCGGGGTTGAGTTCTAACACAAATGCATCTAAGTTTGCCATCAAAGAGACATAGAATAGAAATTATTAATGATCAAGTAGTGAAGTAAAACTCATTCAAAAGTTGTCAAAATCTCAAGGGGTTCAAAATTGAAACATATCTTAGATTTCGAATCCCCTAACTAGAGAAGTTTAACTACATATAGTTGAAAATATACAATAGCAAAACATGATGGAGAATGAAGAATAAATTCTCGGTAGCTTCAGTTTGATGGGTCGAAGATTTACTTCGACAGGTCGAATGCGTACGACTGGAAATCCTTTGGCAACGACGCTTCTTCTCTTCTAAGCTTCTTTCTCAAATTCAACAACCATTATTCCATCAACAAGTTAGGCTTGTATATATATGATCTTGGCCTCCCCTCGTCAATTTAGGCTTAAGTCATCGCCACTTGAACTATCTACATCATCAATTTTTATTCCAATAGAATTCTCCTTTTATTTTGCAATTTTCTCCAAATAATCTGAATAAACAAAAACATAATTAATTACTGAAAATTAAACAAATAAACAAGGCATTTTTGGAATAATTAAGCACAAGAGAGTTGCATATTTATGCAACGATCAATATACAGTTAGTTTTGCATGCATGCATTTAGTCACTCGGCTGATCCCCGAGTAGCTCAGGAATGAGTTAGGTAGTTGTACCCCGACATTCACGTTGTCTTGAGTTGGGTAGTTCTCGACGATTTTAGGTGACTAGGGGTCTAGTTACTCTAGTTACTACTTCACTTAGATTTTTCATCTCGGGTTAGATGTCCCTTGACACCGCCTCCACTGCACGATACTTGAGGAGTGTTAGACAATTTTTTCCCCTCTTTGATGTATCCCCTTTTTATTTTATTTGGACTCGCTAATTATTTTAGTATGGTATCAGTGGACATGTATAAACTATTTGTACTTTTGTGCAAAATTGATCATTAATTTTTGTCTACTCACTCTACAATTTTCTTTTTTTTATATGTCTTTCCTTAGGCCGTTCGTTTTCAAATGCTCAGGTTACAGAGTTTCAGCTGAGGTTAGGTGCGTACCTAGTTTGTGACATAGCAGTATCCACCGTAGGATCCAAGGTCGATCATGCGAGTTAATATTTTAGTTTACATAGATAGCTTAGTATGTCTAGCTGTTTTGATGTCAAAAACAAGTGTTTGTCTTCTATATTTAGTTGTGAACCAATATGTAGAAAAGTTTCTTTTGAGTTATGGATATCAACTTTGGTTTTCAAATAGTATTGTGAAACTGTGTTAGTAAAGTTGTTAGGACCTAATTCCGGTTTGGACAATTAAATCGAGGCCAGGACCATTAACTGTCGCAGCACAAAGCTCAGTTTCCAGTCGTGCGCCGCCTCTGCTGGGCGTCTCGCAGCCTTCATACAAAAGCTTTTGATGTCGGCTGCAATCTCAGTCTGCCATCTGCTCGCACGCATGTAGCCTCCAGCCTCCGATCACGGCTTGCCTTAGCCTCAACTCGCGCGGTTTCTTTCCTGCAGCCGCACTGCTCTCTCCTTTGCATTGAGCCGCCGCATTATTTGCAATAGCAACAACCAACTTTACAACATTAAGTAGCAGTCCACGTAGAGCATTAGTCTGCTCACTTCTCCAATCCCATGCTACATATGTGCTGCTTTGTTTAATTGTATGTGTTATTTTGTTTGTTTGTATGTGCTTATGCTTCACAAGAATAAAGTGTTGTTGCTACAATTTAGAAGAATTTAATTTGTGCTACAGTGTTTTTGTTTTTTTTGTTTTTATTTTTACGACAAAAACAAAGTGTTGTTTGTGTTTATGTACTATAATTACGTGTTTTAATGTACATTAGCACTAGGAGATGTGTTTTTAACAGGAGACTGTGATTTTTGTTTGTTTAGATTTTCCTTGAACAAAATCTGATTTTTTTTTATTCTTCAAAAGTATTTTTTTTGCAGCTGCTACTAATAAATGGTTTTATCTTTTGTCAATGCCAGGATGTAAATTTTGTTAAGGTCATTAAGATTAAAAACAACTTTGGATTTTGTTGGTATTACAGTTTTTTAAACTGCTGGTACTGCGTTTTGCAAACTTCTACTGCATTTTTTTAAATTATTGCTACTGCATTTTTCCAATTAATGCTACTACATTTTTCAACTGCTGCTATTGTGTTATTCAAACTATTGATACTGAATCATTTGTCAAGCTGCTACTAAATTGTTAGTTAAGTTACTACTGCATTGTTTGTCAAAATGCTATTGAAGTTTCGTTCAGATGTTACTAAATCATTCTCGAAGTGCTTCTGAAGCGTTCATCGAGCTACTACTAGAGTTCTTTTAATACTGCTACTACATCGTTTGTCGAGTTGTTACCGCATCGTTTTCGAACTTTTATTGTAGGGATATTGAATTTGATATTGAGTTTTTTTTTTAATACTGTTATTGAAATTTAATGTTATTGAATGTAAAGTACTGAAGTGTTACAAAATTTTGATCGAAAAAATTGTAGTTGATTTTTTATAAAAAAAAAAACTTGTATCAAATTTATTCGAGACTACTACTGAATTTTGAATCAGCCGATACTAGAAATTTGTTTTTGAAAAAATTTCAACGTAATTATTTAAAAAGTTGAGCTGAAAATACGAACAGAAAAAAATTAAACAACAAACTTTTATTTTTTTTAAACAAAAATAAATATTAAACTGAAAAATAATAAGGAAGACAAAAAAATAAATTTGTATCAGCCGCATTGCAGTCTATACATCATTTGTCCTTATATATGAGTACTATTTTGTCATCTCTCACTACCACATTTTTAAGTATTGCCGGCGACTTAAAGTCGTCGGCTTTTGTTTATTAGTCGCCGGTGATAGTCATTACCGGCGACAATACTCTCGCCGGAAGTTAGCCGTCGGTGATAGTATCACCGACGACAAAATGTGGAAGTCGTCGGTGATACCTTGAAGTATCACTGACGACTAAAGTCGCCGGAAATGGCACCGGCATCACCGACGACTAAAGTCGCCTGCAATGACACAAGTCACCGGCAATGGCAACTCTCATCACCAACGAGTTAGTCGCCGGAAATTGTGCTCCGCCGTGGCCGGAAAGTGGGAGTTATTGCCGACGAGATTGGTCCAACTCGTCGGCAATACCCGGTGAAATTTTACAAAAAAAAGCTGGTTCTGGATTGGGCCCAATTCCAGAACCTGCACCGAAAAACAGAACCGTCCAAATACACATTCAATAGTACACACATAATTGTCCAACAGTATAAACAGCAATAATACGAAAATAAAATTCAACTACACTAAGGGTCGACGAAATCCATGTTGACAAAATCATTTGAACTGCGGCGGCTACCCTGGTCTTGCTGCGACGGCGACGGCTGCGGTTGTGGAACACTGTGAAACACAGGTATCGGTGGAGGTGTGGGGAGCGGTTGTCCGGTAGTCTAGCACGCGTACATCGTCTGCATCCATATGAACATTTGTGTCTGCTGCTGGACCATAATTCGGTGTTGCTCGACCATCACCCGGTGCTCGACATCTCTGACTGCCTGCTGCTCGGCCAATTGCCGCATCTCCTCCACCACCCTCCTTTGCTTCTCCAACTCCCTCTGCGTCCATTGAAGCTCCGCTGCTAGGTTAGAGTTCCTAGAAGAAGTTCTTGACCCGCTAGAGTATTCCGAAGTGTTCTTCAATACTCCTTCGCCCGCCGGGCCCATTCCCCTGCAGTAGTGGATATTCTTCCCAGTCCCGCACGCTTTTGCCATGATCTGAGCCGTTATAGGGCGATCAAGCGTATCGATCTGAGAGGCATACTTGGTCACTTCTTCTTCCGAGCAGTTAGGATGGTCGTTTCGAGCTATATTCATGGTGACCTCTGTGATCGCATCCTCCACTCTCACCTAATTGAAAAGCGAATATGAATAACGTATTATTAAAAAAAATTAATAGAGAAAAATAGTTTTATTAACACATGCATATGTGAACTACAAAATAATGAGGCCAAAGACTTACCGCTTCTTCAAGGCACTGCGGATAGAACTTCTGATGAACAAACACCAACGGGTTGACTTCTTGTTGTTTCTACGCCCTAGCCGACCAACCCAAATAGTTGAGTGAACCTGCATGATGGGACTTGGTGTTTTTCAATCTGTTCTCCCTGTTCGTCTTGGAAATCGCCCTGTTTGATAAACATATGTCAAAAAATTAATAACTAACTATTTCAATGTGATACGATACATTAGGGTTGTAAAATATATTCAGGATGCATACCTTCACTTTGGGGTGCTCGAAGTGGGCTACCAGCCACAGCCACTCGTACTCCCTAAACCGGAATTCGCTAGGGGTAGAACCTCGGCCTAGATCCTTGTACTGTGTCCAATGTTTTGAAAGCTCGTTCTTCCACTCTTTATACCTATATTAACACCAGAAACAAATGTTAGAGAGATTAAAACACTTGATAAAGTGAAAATTTAACTCGATATATACTCAAATAACTCGAATCATGTCACCTGATATGTAGTTGACGCTCTGCCCACGTGTGAATAAGGCATTCATCTACGTCAAACCACAGCTGCAAGATGAATATATGAATGGTAAAATTATATCTTTTTGCGTGCTTAATTAATAAATATAAAATTTACGTAATTAAAATACGATTTAACTCACACTCAGTGCATTATGCACTTGCAACTTCACGTAGCGAGGCACACATCCCCCATCTGGCCACAGCATTAGGACCTTGTCCCGCACGACGGCCCCGGCCATGCTGGCATACTTTCGCGTGGTGTTTTCTGTCTCGATCACCTCACTAAGATCATTGGCCTTAATGATCGTTTTTCTTCCCCCGGTGGCTTGCTCAAGATTCTTCCCGGTGCAGGGGCCTCTAGTCTTTCGTTTTCCATTGCCATTAACGATATTTCCTAATAATACAATGTCAAAAAATTGAAATTATTAATTGACACTATTTATAGTCTTAAGTAATAATTAAGTAATCAATTTTGTTAAATAAAATTTACCTGCATCGTCCGTTTGCTGATTTATGCACCTCGCACTCCAAAGATACACGGGGTCGAACGGGAAGAACCTGTACGCTTCCTCCACGGTCAGGAATTCTGGCCGTCCTTCAATATAAATAGCCCTCCCCCTATCATCGAATTCAGGGATCACAGGAATCTCGTCGGGCACGAAGAGACCGAACGACGGAGATAGACGAGGCCTGGACGATGAGGCGCCTGCACCATCTGCCTCAGATGATTCCCGTGAAAGGGGAGTAGGCACCGGGCCAATATGGGGCATTCAGATGGAGGGAGTTTCAGATTCGCTCGTTGAGTGTCGCTCGCCTGAGTGTCTGCTGCCTGAGGGTCGAGGCTGGACATAGGGTTGCACGGATTCGGATCATGCAGCTTCCTCCTCTTCTCGCGCACGTAGCAAAATTTGTATGCGAGCATTCATAATAGGGCCGCTTCGCGTGTTGCTGATTGCGGCTGAGGATGCTTGACTACTGCTCCCTCAACTGGATCTAGTCCCTCTCCGTTTGATGCCCCCAAGCCAATTTGCCGCAAAACCTCCTACATATCATTACCAATATCATTATCAAAATATATACACAAAATATATACACGAAATATCCTACATATCATTACCATTACCATTACCGTCAAAAATATATACACAAAATATATACATGAAATATCCTACATATCATTACCAATATCATTATCAAAAATATCAATTAACCAAATATATTAAGCAAAATATCATTACCAATATAATTATCAAAAATATCAATTAATCCAAATCTTATTGCCCAACACAAAAATAATTTTACCTAAATATATTCTACATATATACATACACATACCAATATAATTATCAAAAATATCAACATCACCCAAATCTTAATTAACCAACTTAATTAAAATTCATACATATATAATTAAATTGCATATATACATAATTATCAAAAATATCAACATCACACAAATCTTAATTAACCAACTTAATTAAAATTCATACATATATAATTAAAATGCATATATACATAATTATCAAAAATATCAACATCTCCCAAATCTGAATTAACCAACTTAATTAAAATGCATACAAATATAATTAAAATGCATGCATATATAAATAATGATGAAAAAACGAGAGAGAGAGAGAGAGAGGGGGGGGGGGGGGAGGGGACCTGTCATGAGCTCGGATTCCGGAGGAGAGAGGTAGGGGAGGAGGTAGAGGAGGAGGGGAGGAAGAGAGGAGGAGGGGAGGAGAGGTAGGGGAGGAGGTGGAGGAGGATGTGAGATTTGGGGTTTTTTTGGGTGGAGAGGGGAGAGGGGAGGAGAGATTTTAGGAGGGATTCGGGCAGGGTGGGTGGCGATGAGGGGAGGAGAGATTTTAGGGTTTAATTGGGGGAGGTCCGTGAAGAAATGAGTACTGCCCGAAGGGGCTAAGATTTAAAGGGACTATCACCGACGAGTTACTCGTCGGTAATACTATTACCGACGAGTTAATAAGCAACTCATCGGTGATACTATCACCGACGAGTTACTTATTGGTAATACTATCACCGACGAGTAGTTACTCGTCGGTGATAGTGTTTCCCATTTTCCGGCATCCACCATTATATATATTCATTTTCCATTGAAGTCTAATGTGGTATAACACCATATATATTCTACATATATGCTCCGTAGTATAAACACCGATCAATATGACGTTGGCCAAATTTTGTTAATTTACGATGTACTATAAACGTGCACGTTTATATAACAAACATACATGCACGTTTATATATACTAAAATAAGTACATCATTAACGTACTAAGGATGATAATCATAATCATCTTCATCACTTGAGTCTGACTCGGTTTCATAGGTAACCTCTGGAAATATGTGCCGCTCCTCGTCATCTGAATTAGCGTCTACTTCATTTGGATTAACATCAAGAAGTTCTGCTCCAGTAATTCGAACCACACTCTCAGATCTCACATTATTAAAGCGAATCATAGATGATTCCGGAATGTTAAAAGCGTTCGGCTCTTGGTATGCAGTAACTTCTTCATCATCTGCGGTCTCACCAAGTGTGGCAACACTGTATATGTTTCTATGAGCAACATGGTTAACCACCTTCCATGGGACTTTATTCAGAAGATCGTCAAGGTAAAACACTTGTTTTACTGATGTGGCAAGAACGAAAGGGTCTTCTTTATACCAGCTTGTAGCAGTATTCACCGAAAATATTCCGTACTGATCGGTCCTTGTGTTGTCCGGGCTAGTATCAAACCATCTACACTTGAACAAGTGCACTTTCATGCGGTTCCCATAAATTAGTTCAACAACTGAATGAAGGACACCGTAATAGTCAACGCCATCTTGCCCACTATGGACCATCACCCCACAATTCTGTGTTTTCAGTCGGTCATCTCTATTTTCACATATAAATTTCACGTCATTGACCTGACACATCGAGTAAACTTTTGAAGCTATCGGTTTCATCGCCAAGAGCCTCAATTCGTTTGACCACTCTGGGTAACCATCATTTGCTACATGGTTCATCTGAAAAAGATAAAAAACCACGCACACAATAAATTATGAACATATATAGCATAATAAAACCACGTACACACATGCTATATAAGGATACAAAATATATATATATACACATATACCTTTACCCATTGACTAAAGTAGTTTGCAAACGTCCTGTTGTGGTAATCAACATTTCCGGCAATAGCAGGGCAGTGAAGATGATAGTTTTTCCAATATTGAACTTCTGGACAGTTAATCAGTACCGACCAGTGGGCAATGGCTACCTCATTTTTATCCAACTTGTACGACTTTGGAAAGCTTCCATGTACTACGACATCATTGGAGATGATAGAAAGGTTGAACTTGGGTTCATTTATCGGCATATGTTGTTGGGGGTCCTCCAACGCTCCCAAATACAAGTTGGTGTACGTTACACACTCGTGCGCAAGATATGCTTCAGCGATACACCCTTCAGGTGCAGATTTATTCTTCACATAGTCCTTGTAGGCTCCCAATTGTCTACAAGTTAACAAGTGCATGTTATGATACTTAAAAAATAAGAATTTACATATAAAAACAGAGGCAAACACAAATGTATGAATCATTTGTACCTTTCCATGGGATACATCCAAGTGTAGTGTACTGGACCGGTAAGCAACAATTGTTCGGGAAGATGGATCATCAGGTGAGGCATGATGTCGAAAAAATTTAGGGGAAATATCCTCTCAGGCTTGCACATGATAAAAATGATGTCATCTTGCATCTCCCTGAGATCTGATATTTTAACTTCTCTGGTGCATAACTTCTGAAAGAATCTTGACAAGGCCACTAACGGCTCCACCACCTCTTTGGGCAGGTACCCTCGAATGAAAATAGGGAAAAGGCATTGAAGCAGTACATGGCAGTCATGACTCTTTAATCCGTACATCTTATTGTCCCGAAAGTTAACACACTTGCTTATATTTTCTGCATAGCCATAAGGATACCTGCATATATAGCGATAAACAACAATTATATTTCTTGCATATAACCATATAGAAGCAAAAATTATATTAATTTCCTGCATAGCCATAAGAATACCTGACATTACTCATCCACCCAAAAATTTCATGCTTCTGCTTCGGCTTGACGGTGTAAGGAGCTTGGGGCATTTTTTTCTTACAATCTCTTAACCACAAATGTTTTCGCAGTCCCATAGCTTTCAGATCATTGCGTGCCTTAGGGATGTCTTTTGTTTTCCCCTCCAAATTCAGAACTGTGCCCACCACACTTTCACACACATTCTTCTCTATGTGCATGACATCTAGGTAGTGTCTAATAGGCAACCTGGGTCAGTAGGGGAGTTCCCATAATATGCTCTTGTGTGTCCAAAACTTATATCTTTCGGGCTTGTCTGGAATTGACGACACTATCTCAGGATGATTGCTCAACTGGCCAAAATCATATTCATTCAGCACTTCCAAAATTTCATCCCCTGTCCATCGCCTGGGTGCCACACCCGTTTCCACAGTCCCATCAAAAGCGTCTTGATCCTGCCTAAATGGGTGATCATATGGAAGCCAACAACGGTGACGCATCTGAACAATTTTACTGTAATGAGGACTGCAACAATCAACAGTCATGCACTCTGAACAAGCCCTGTAACCCCTGGTAACGTTGCCCGACAACATACCGCGGGCTGGAAAATCACTGATGGTCCCAACAAGCATGACATGCATCTGGAACATCTCATTTTTGAACCTATCATAAGTGGGGTGGCCACACTCACTCAGGTACTTAAGCTCCTCAATCAAAGGCCTCAAATACATATCGAGACACTTTCCTGGATAACCCGGGCCCAGAATTAACAGAGTGAGCATATTGTATTCATTCTTCATGCACATCCATGGTGGAAGGTTGTACGATACCAAAATAACTAGCCATATACTGTATTGAAGACTCATGTTGCCAAAAGGGTTGAATCCTTCAGATGAGAGCCCTAGCCAAACATTTCGGACCTCTGCTACAAAATGATCAAACTCCCTGACCATGTGCTTCCAAGCCTCTCCGTCGGCAGGGTGTATAAGGGTGTCATCGTCAGGCAAATTCCTCTCAGCCCACCATCTCATAGCTTCGGCCGTGAAAGCACACATGAACAACCGTTCCAGCCTATCAATCAGCGGGAAATATCGAAGTATCTTCATAGCTTTCTTGTTGCCTACAAGAGTCAACTTATACCTTTCTGTAAAACATACCGGGCAGGCTTCAAGGTTTTCAAGATCTTTTCCCAGAAGAGAATACAATCATATCTGCATGCATGGATTTTGATGTAGGAAAGCCCAAGATCTTTCAGGATATGTCGCACCTTATGATGAGTGGTAGGAAGACGATGACCGGGTGGCAGTAGCGAAGCAGTCCACTTCAACCAAGAATCAACAGCTTTGACAGACATTTTGTTCTCCATTTTAAGCTGCATCACTCCCATGACACTTCCAAGAACAGTCTTACTACAACCGTCGTACAACGGAGTCTGTTGAAATGCAATCAGGTTGTTGTACTTGTCTATATCGCTTATGTTGACATGAGCTCCAGGTAATGGCTTGACTGGCTCAATATCGGGGAAACCCTGCACGACGGGAGGGACATTTGGTGCTTGATCAACAAATACACCGCTCTCATGAGGAAACATATCATTGATCAACATCGATGTTGGATCATAGGATGGACTGGCCCTCTCAGCAAAATGTCCATGATCATAAGATGGACTGGCCCTCTCAGCAAATTGTCCATGATCATGCGGACCCGCTAACGATGTTTCACCGTGATAAATCCAACAAGTGTACTTATCCCAAAACTCATACTTACTCAGGTGCTTCTGGACTTTATCAATGGGAAAACGAAATCGATCGCTGCGACACTTACATTCTTTACACGGGCAATAATGAAGTGTAGTGTCTCTACAATTAGCCTTCACAAAATCCACAAAACTCTTAATTCCATGGTGATATCTCACATCCCATCTTTCAAGGCTCATCCAACTCTTGTCCATCCTGAAAATTCTAACATTATGTACTATAAATATATATATATATATACAATCACTACTAATTAATTAAAAAATCATCATTAATTACATGCATCCGATTAATTAACAAAAGTTGACTCATGCATATAAAAAAATATATATACCAACAATTCACAATTACAAATTAACATGTATATATATACACACATATTAACAATTAATCACAAAATAAATTTATATACATATATATATACACAAACATATTTTCATCGAAATCATCTCAAATCAACTCAAAATCAACAGTCAATCACTCAAAATCAACAATATATCCACTCTATTTGCATATCAAACCATTAATCGATATCTCAACTCTAAATCAACACATGCATATATATATATATATATATATATATATAAATCAACACATACGTACCTAGCTATATAGCTTCCCGAGCGGGTTTTGGACGCCTTTTGACAATATCCAAGGATTTCAGAGCGTTTTCCTTCTTTCTTACCGGATTTTTGTAAAATGATCGAGCTACTGCAGAGTAGATCTGATATAAGAGTTATTGCCGCTGATTCATTAAATCGTCGACAATGGAGTTATTGCCGATGATATTCCGGTCAAATATCGCCGGAACTACAATGACATTATTGCCGGCGATATTCTCCGTCGCCGGCAATAATCTCCCCATTATTACCGACGATATTCCGGCCAATATATCGCCGGCAATGATGGGAAATTATTGTGGACGATATTCTCCGTCGCCGGCAATAATTTCCCACCGTTGCCGGCGATTTTGGGAAATTATTGCCGGCGATGGTCCATCTTGTTGGCAATGCTTATTATTGCCGGCGATGGACCATTTCGTCGGCCTTTCTTTTGCCTAATCGCCGACAATACTCAAAAATGTGGTAGTGTCTATTCAAATAATAGGGCATTGTCCTTAGGTGTATTGACTTCTCTATCTTGCCTTTAAGAATAAATGGGCTAGGTCCAGGCCCAGCAGTTATCGAGTACATTACATATCCAAAGAATAAAGAATATAAAAAAAGAAAGAAGAAGCATAACTATAAGTCTATTTTCATGACAACAAAAATGGACAACTTACCTTTTCTTTATCTTAACCGATCTTATGTAGTACGGCTGGGGTGAACCCAGTTCTTCCTCAACCCACTCTGTTTTCTTCATGAAACGGAGGAGCACGTGCTGGGCACAACAATGGGGAGATGTAATTTTGTGCTAGGTTCACGGTGAACCAAGTTCACCCAAGAACCATCCGATCTTATGCCACATAAAGAAGTTGGTAGCGAACATCATATCCAATACATGGTAATCCTAACTTTTATCTGGAAGTGTTACTAAAAAAAATATTAAAAGAGTAAACATAGTAAGTTAGTAACAATCTCACAGAGAATGAAGCTAAAATAATGAAAATATGATTTTTGATATGATAAATAGAAAGACCAAGTATACAAATTATGAAAAGATGAAATCTTTAACGAGTACAAACACAGTCTTGGCTTTAGAGGGATCAACATCTTGGGCTCCATGGTAACCTCCTTCACTAAACTGACTCACTACTCGTACACCCTTTCTTCCAGCATCTTCGCCACCTCAACTTGGCGGTCGAACAGTGGGTCTCTATCACTGCCGTTCACCAACACCTTCCACCCTTAGGCCTCGTTTGGCTGTTTGGAAAGGAAAAGAAAATTTTTACTTCCCCTTTCCATTCCCTTGGGAAGGGAACAAACATATTTCCATTAACGTGTTTGTTTGTTAACACCAGGAAAGAGAAAGGCAAGTAGCTTTATGTTTCCTCAACTATGTTTGGCATATGTCAAGAAGGGAAAGGAAAAATATGCTTACTTACCAAATTAGCCTCATTTGTTATTCAAGTTTTTTGAGAAACTGGTTTGGTGATCGACCAAATAATCTCCAACTTCTATATGTCTAGAGATGTTATCATAGGCATGAACCAACACTTTGCCACAATAGAAAAATGAGCTACAATGTTACTGTAATATGTGTTTGGGCTCGAAATAAAATATCTTATATTAGGCTTAGAGGGCTGAGTCTGGCGAGCAGTCCGAGTCCCTGTTGGGTTAAGACTATAAGTTAGAATCCATGCGGCTTAGTGATTATCAAGCATTTCCTACATTGGTTAGGTTTCCTTTGAGAAAGGAATTGGGATATCATTGAAAGTATATATAGATAAAACCGTGTGCTGGTAAGCATTTAGAGTTATATTGAGAATCAAAGAGCTGAAGACGTACAAGTGAATCGAAAGACGACTACTGTGCATTATATAAGGAGAGCAATAACATTGTGAATGATCCTCCTTGATCAAATACAAAACTTTGCATAAAAAGTAGATTTGGGCCTAACTCCAGCTGGCCCATGGCCCCCGACTTGTCAAGATGAAAGCCCATAAGAATCCCCCTAGAAAGTACTCAGCTCAGTCAGCTGTATGTTCCACCAAAGGGGGACATGGCTTCAAGCCTTGTGCTGGACTAACATTGGCCGATGATTTTAATTGCAAGAGAGTCAGAAACCACAAACGTGCGTACAGAAGTACTGTAATACATTGGTGTATGTCATGACTCATGAGAACTTAAGAGTGGATAAATATCCAAATGTACCCAGAAAATCTGAAGAGGTATACGAATGTTGGATTTGTATTGGCCTAAATGGGAGACAGAATTGATGCCAGGCAGATCAACTTGAATTTGCAAGCATGTAGTGGAAAAGGTTCTCCCACTAATGAAACACGGTATGTCTGCCTTCATTCTCTAGCTAAAATACAGGTGCAAATGCAAATGCTCTAGTAGTGTAAGAGGTTGGTTTCTTGAATTTATAATATGTTGGACTCATATGTATTCTCACTTTAGTCCATTTCGTAAATGTACATCCAGTCTTTCGTCTTCATAAGGCGATGTTTAGTTGTTTAATATATATATATATATATATATAAGATTATAAGTCCTCGAGTTAAAATTGTATCAAAATTCAATTTTTTTTTTGAAAATAAGAGCGGTATGATAGTCCTCAAGTTTTGATTAATGAGAATGTTGAATACATAGAGGGACATAAAACATAAACTTCATATTATAATATGCTCACATAGAACATCTCGTATAATAGTAAGATATTCTATAATAACTATGTAGACAAACACACACCAAATAACAGATAACAGTTCACTCACGACCATTCTAATTGTTTTAGGTAATGGCAGCAAATTGGAAAGAACAAACAACTTTCCCAGCAATCCAGAAAACAACCTCTCCGACGAAAACGATGCATCAATACTCGGTCTAGAATAGCTTTCCAAATATGCTCCCGACAAACGTTAACACTTTCTATCATTCGACCACTGGGTGGCAGCAATCATTTGAAAACAGTTTGTCACCGACCTAAGATCAACAAAGCACAAAGAATGAACACACGCACACATCGACTTTACCATCCGCCACACCTCCCTAATTGAGAATTTATTTGCAACATAAAAGAAAAAAACAAAAAATAGTAAAATTAGAATTTAAAACAGTTTGGGCCCAGGGTTAAGCCCCAAGCCCACCTACAACAACCTGGCCCAAAAACAGGATTGGTACAGCAAGCCCAGATAAACCACCCTTCGTCCAACGTCGCCTCCATCCTACTAATCGCCGGCAGATCTTCTTTCCGACCACCACCGAATTCCCATTCCACCGCCATGAATCGCCCGGCATAAGCCCACAAGGGGTAGAACACCACCGCGCACTGAAGAGATCTGACCAAATCAGCTCTGACGATGCCCAAATAGAGCGCTCCCATCGTCCACTCACAGTCGACCCAATCCAGACGGCCTTGGAAAGAAAACCCTCGACCTCGCACGCCGACCACACCTTTCTCTATCGTCGTACCATGCCGCCAACTGCCAGAGGAACAAGGTAGAACGTCTGCAACCAAAGCAGTTACGGAACTCGCTCCTGTTTGTCGAAACCCGATCGTTGACACCCGGATACATCTCCATACCGGGTCAGAGTCGCCCGTCCGGCTCACTCGCGAAGTGAGCCATCGGACGAACACACACGAGAAACTCTGGCGACAAACTATTTTCCTCTCGCGTGAGGCGCGTTCTAGTTATTACGTTCTGGTTAGCATCGCTTTTTACCGTTCTACAAGTGCGTTGCAAAGAACAGTTATTCTAATTTATCAAAATTCAATTTATAATGAAGTCCCATGTTTCAGTTCAAAAAAAATAAAGTCCCATAGTGTGTTGTTTTTCTCATTACTAGCAAACACTCACACCTAGGATGTGGGAATATCATTTCTCCATGCTTGACATTTGTTTTTGTTTTTTTGTTTAATTTAAGAGCGGTGTGACAGTCCTTAAATCTTGATTCATGAGAGTGTAGAATATATAGGGGGACATAAAACTTGAACCCTATATTACAATAAACTCACATAAAATATCTCGAATAATAACAAGATATCCTAATAAAACTATGTAAACTAACACTACGCATCACATAACAAAGAACAACTCATCAACGGTCATTATATTTATTTTTTGGCAATGACGGCAAATTGGAAAGATCAAACAATTTTCCTGGCAATTCGGAACGATGAAATTTCTCAGACGAAAATGATGCATCGATATCTGGTCTGGAACAACTTTCTCAACCTGCAGCCGACAAAAGACGACACTTCCTCTCATTCGACCACTAAGTGGGAGCACCCATTCAGACACAGTATGCTCCCAATCTAGAATCAACAAAGCACAAAGAGTGCACACACGGACAGATTGCGAAGATCGCCCGACATACCTCCCTAAACAAGGATTTAATTTCAACATGAAATAAACAAACACAAAATAAAAATTAACAAAACATAAAAGAGATGTGTCATGAACCCAAGCCCATAACCCACATCTCAACTAAAGGCGAAACACAGTAGCTTGCATCGCACTGCCCGAAAGTTTTTCCGACCACTGACCCGCGCAGCCGTCCTTCTGCACCTTCACTTTTCCTACGACATCACTGCCTATCCATCATACCGGTCCTCATTTCCCCACGACGATGCACATATCCACAGACCAAAACTAAATCAAACCTCCCGATCTAGCTGCATCGGTGGTAGCCACTGCAACTGTCGCCAAGCCCAAAGCGTCGGGGCCACACCAACTGCCGCTCGTCCACTTATCATGGGTCGCCGACCACCTCACCAACCTGACCAGATCTCTCTGCACAACGCAGAGCAACTACCGCCTTGGTTTATTAAGGTTTACCCTAACCCGCTCAACGACACAACCATGAAGGCAGGCCACCGGACAAGACCCCTCTTCTCTCTCTATTTTTCTCTTTGTCATCTCTCTCGCGGCTAGGATTTTCTTGTCAACTTGCTACAAACTAAGAAAAGCTTCCGATCCACTTAGCGAAGCGAAAAGAAACTTGACTTTATTATAGTAGAGATACGGTATAAACAATTACAGAGTTTGAATTTGAGTCACGTATCTCAACTAAACTCAAGTTTTGATATGAACGTTTTCAAGGATATTGTATTGGTGGAGTTTGCGGGTTGTGGAACACCCTATAACGAGATGTATTGGTGCTCCAGATTTCACTAAGAATATTGTGCTAGAATTGGCAGCAGCCTTGATCAGGGGAGGTAAAGAGACGCCATGCAGGATGCCGAGCATGAACGATGTTAGGTCATCTGCCCCTAATCCTAACCATAATTCTTCACTGCCAATGCAGGTTAGTACTCAGATTCCTCAAGTATGACCCTTTTTTTAAACAAACCGACAGCTCAAGTATGGCTGAGAAGTTTGTCGTGGTGAACTCTGTGATTCTAAACAAACCGACAGCCCCAGTGCCTCGCGAGGAAATCTAGAAATGAAAGAATGGAAATGATGCTCTGATGTTGGTCAAGCGTTTGCGAACGTCTCAATGAAATAGAACGGGTCCTACTCTAAGCCTAAGCCTAGAACTTGCTATTCCAGAACAAAATGGTCTACTGTTAAAGTCTCCAGCTAAAAAAGCTAAGTATAGACGATCTGTCAATTCCAAGAACAAAGCTAAAAAGCTTGATCTCACCAAAGATGGGGAAGAGAATCCATGGCGGATCATTTATTTGTCTGCACAAAGGAAAAATGCTAAAGCTACTAAGAGCATCTATAATGGTTGGAAATTTTTGGGGAAATCGGAGGAATTCCTGGGTGGTCCCGTCGGCGAGAGGAATTCCCTTCGAAAAAAATTGTGCAGCGGAGCAAATAGAGGAGGAGGACCGATCGTTGACGAAGAGGAAATCCTCTCAACCGATCTGAAATGAGAAGCTGAAGAGGAAGCGTTTTCTGGTGGAGCCCACACACGTGGGTGACGCCAATGCAAGTTGAATTTTTTTTTATTTCGGGAACATGCGTTGTAAAACAGTATTTTTTACGGTAGAGTTACTAGCCAATGACAGTTTACCACATGACGGGGTTGTGTGCCAGCGCCTTTCCAATGTCTCTATCCATCTGGGCCGTTCATTTTGAATCGAAAATTTAATCCGACGGCCCAAATTCAAACAAAATGGCTACTTTTAGATAATAAAGGGTTGATCTCAATTTTTGCTTAAAAGACCCTTAAATTTGTAAAAAAATCCCAAAAAAATTCTAATAACCCCCTACTATTTTTTTATAAATACTATTTTCATTTTCCTAAACACCTCACACCAATTTGCGCACAACAAATTTATTATCCTCCTCCCTCTCTTCTCTCTCTCTCTTCTCTGAATTCTTTTAGTTTTTGCAAAAGATGTCTACCAATTGACTTCTTTTCGAAGATGTATAATTATGCATATCTTATTTGCATCAAAGCGTGTGTCCTATCTCCGGAAAAAAACATAAGGTCGACAAATTATAGAAAAATATTTATGCCGATTACCAACAAAATTGGGAGATGGCTCATTGTGAATCGAGAGTGGAGACTAGGACCCAAAATGCACTTACTTCCCATTTTACTAAGTTGAAGTCAAACTTGACACAATGTACAACTTCGCTTGCATACGCAAAAAGGAATCTGGAATCTGGAATCCGGCGAAAATTTACTAGATGAGGTAAGGATTTAATTATGCTAGTCCTCTCCATTTTATTTGATTTTATGAAATAAAAAATGTCAAACCCATTTTATTTGATATTATTGTGACATATCAATTAGTTATTTTTTTTGTAGTTAAGGAAAGCTCAAACACTTTATGTGGCAAAAAAGAAGAAAGAGTTTACGAACTTTGAGTTTTGGTAAGCGGTCAAGAATCATCCTTCTTTTACACCCGTCGAAACTAGTACTCCACCTTCTTATCATTCCAACTTCTAAGATACTCCTCTCGTTAGTGAAGTGCCTCCTACGGTCAACTTGGATGAGGATGAAGTGATTACAACACCGTAAAGCAACCTTGAAGGTACCTCGAGTCCGACCAGACCTCAAGGAGTGAAGGTGGCCAACAAAGCAAAAAGAAGGGGGAAAAAGGTTATGACACCTACAAATGAAGTACGAGATGAGATTTTGAAAAGCATTGCGACTAATCAAAAAAAATTAGCCGATTGGCAAAAGGCAAGTGATGAAAAGCAACGAATCCTTGATGAGAACAACTACAAATTGAGGGCCCTAGAGGAAGTAACAAAGATCATGACAATGAATTCAGAGGCTATGATCCCAATGTCAAAGAGATATTTCACGAAGAGGTATGTGAAAATCCTTATGCAAGTAAATGACAATGAAGAAGAAGATGGCGATGCGAGATTTACAAATTGTTATCGCCCGCGTCTACTTGATTTTAGTGATTAGTTTAGTTTATCTTAATAATAAATCTATGTTTGACATGTCATTATGTAATTTAAATTTTCAAGAAATAAAAATACACTTTATTTATTTAGATAAAATTTAAACGCACTACATTAAACCATAATAAATTACACTCAAACAATATAAAATGCAAACACACAAAAGACAAACACATAAAATTAAAATACGTTATTTAGAGTTGTTCACTGATTTCAAGAAACCAGTTGTACTTCACTAGGTTCTTTTGAAGCTCTCCATGAAGATAAACTGATTGGGGATCGACGAGACGGTCGCTAAACCGTTGTTGATTTTGATCTCTTATAAAACTGGCTCAAAAGGAATTCAGTTACCATATTGATCTACTGGCTCATCATAAACTATGAAAGTTCTAGCTGAGTTTTGAAGATCTTGTTCTTCGTTCTCCTCAAAATCGTCATCCACAAATTCTTCCTCAATAATCATATTATGCATTATAGTGCAAACCAACATGATCATTTTCCATGACGATGTGTGATGACACATAGCTGAATGATGAATAATTGCCCAACGAGATTACAAGATGTCAAAGCAAATCTCCACATCTTTGAGATATGCCTTTGCGAATAGCTTCTGTTGTAGATACTGGGGATTGAAAATTGTTTTGACAAACGATGAGTACCTCAAATATATTCCATCAGCTAGATAAAGTGTTGCGGTACATCACACCGTTGACTTTGTGATTAAGCACATTAATATTATTTTGTGCTCCAGGCACCCGGAATAAGATGTGCCATATCCAGGTGTCATATAAGGCTACCACCTCTAAGATTATGGTGGGACGAGACTTCCGCCCTGAGTATGACCCTTGTCAAACTGTTGGGCAGTTCTTCCATTCTCGGTGCATGCAGTCAATGCTTCCGATCATACCAGGAAATCCCCCATTTCCTTCACCTTCTTAGTAGTCGAGTGATGTCTGCTATCTGGAGCACGGAGGTAACAGTCTTTATAAAGAAAGTATACTTGTGTGCACCACTTCTTCATGCATTCCAGTATTGTTGATTCCCTCATCCTTGTGATTTCAATACACTGATCTGCAGCTGCGCTGATGAGTGGAAAAATACATCTCAAAGATACTATATTCTCAATTTAGATATATCATTGTAATAATCAATTATAGGGGTTATCAAACACAAGGAATTGGTGAAACTAAATCCTAACACTAAATCACAATGCTGACACACTCGACCACAGTAGACTAACGACACTATGACCCTACTCTAGACAGACTCAAATGACACGAAATTTTAACATAGTAATCTAGACACAGTGGCAGACTATTACACAAAATTTGAGGGTATTCAACCATGTGTTGGGTGCCGAACTAAACCGGCTAAGCTACAGCTACTGCAGAAATATGTAAATTTCAGAAAGTAAATAGTTGAATGTAACAATGAGAGATGAATGTTAAGAACTTCTCTCCACCCTAAACGACTTACGATCCCCTAATTCAATTGAACTAACCATGGATGAATATTTCTCATACAATAGCTATGGTTAAGTCATCTTGTATACTACACTCTCTTACTTGACATGAAAGAAGGAGTTATAATCTGCTCAATCTTGATCCCCAATTAACCGACTTATAAATATGGTGATCTAAATCTAGAAAGCTGAAGTTATTATGTTTTAAGAGTGTTTGAAGAATAACAAAGCTTAAAGGGTTGATTCGGTGGTCACCCTTACGTTACTAAGGAAATTTTCACACAAGTACATGTTTATCTCTAATGAATATGCAATGATAAGGTGGTCATATACACAATAAAACTCTAGATCATAAGCCATGCATCAAAGCTTGCACTCAAAGAAACATGAACATAGAAATCATCGATGTAAAAAACAGTGAAACAAAACTCATCCAAATAGTTATTAAAATAAAAAGAAGTTTAAAATCATAAGCATATATAGGGCTTCGATCAGCCCCTAATACATAGAGTGTAACACTCATAGTCTTGGATAATAACATCAAGAAATACATGAGAGATAAATTAAATTAAAGAGAAGGAATGAACCGTCGTCATTGAAATTGCAAGGATACAATGACGCTTGAAAACTTTTGCTCTCGGCTTGCGCACAACATCTCCTCTTCCTCTTTCTTTCTTTTTGTTCAGTCTGTTTCTTAATCCCAAGTCTCCAAAAGCTGCGCACTATTCTTTTCTTTCAGGTATATATACCTCCTCCTTTATCTAAGTTAATTAACCTAGTTAAATGAGGCTCACGTGCTGCACCTTGACCAAGTTCTTCTTAAATTAGGATTCCTTCGACAGGTACGTACTCCTTCTCCACAATAATATTCCTAATTGTTATATTTAATGTAATTTTTTTTATTTAACTCCAAAATATCTAAAAATAATAAACATAATTAATCCACTCAAATTATAACAATAATCTAAGTATAAGAGTATAATTAAACTCAATACAGACGCATAAATATGCGACTATTAAAATACCTCACACTTAGATATTACTAGTACTCGAGTAATGTACTAGACTAAGACTTTGAAAAGACTCAACAGACTTTACAAATAGACTCGAATGCCCTTAACAATTTGCCTAAGCAATCTTCTACAAAAATATAACACCAAGATTCATATGTAACTACACATTTACCAAAGATAACTCCAACATATAACACACATGTAACACGTAAGACATAGACATAATCAAGGTGAAAAATGAGATAGAACATGCACAAGACCAACCAAGATTCAACTTCACATAAATATGCTTTCAAAAGTGTTTATCTCATAATATATCTAAGGTATCACTTAACTCAATTGCTCGCCAAATGGACCAAACTATATGCTCACTCTTGTGACTATACTCCATATATCAAAGGTTGTCATCTTGAAGATCAAAATGACTTCATGGGTTGTAATGGGGCTTACCTCATAGATTAACGAACAAAATGGACATGAATTTCAACACGATTCTAGAACCTAGTAGAGCACCAAATAAAAGACTTCTTCAACTTTACAACTATGACATCATCACTATTGTGGCTGGATTTCATCTTGTTGGGTCTTCACATTAACTCGGGTATCAACCTAGACATCACAACTTTATTCTCTTTAGTTTTTTTTCTTTTCTAAATTTCTTTTTTTTCATCATTTTTTTATACACAAGCTTGATACCCCACACTTATTTCTTGTTATCACCTTTCAGCCTTGTAGCCGCCTTCATATACTTGTTTCGTGTATAGCTCTACCAAGTCCTAGAATAAAGGTAAAGATATTGCTATTCTAAGGTTCAAGGTCAGAGATATGTGAGTGATGATATAAAGTTTAACACATGTAAGCTCAAAGTGCTCAACTATAGGGTGCACATCTTGTCTACACGAAATCGGGACACAAGCTCGTATGGCAATGGTGGTGTCCTCGAAATACCTTTATCACTTCCACAATCAGAATATGTATAGACTATAAGCTTTTCATAGCACAAGAGAAAGTTCTAGTAATCTTTAGAGTCCATTAACTTAATATGGGGCAATGACACTCAATTAAAGAAAGTATGTATTTCACATAATGGCTCAAAAACTCACAGGTCAAATGAATCTCAATAAGGTTCATGCATACTAAAAAATCTGTACTATATTAACTCGTTTCTACACCCACTACATATTCGAATATGCATCAAATATCAAAATTATCCAAAGAAACTCGAGTCACATAATCATCTCTCAATCACAAAATTGAAAAATATAAGCACATCATTGACTTGTTAAGAGCTCCTAAGACTCTTTGTTTTGGTATTTTTCTTGACACTTATTTTTTTTGTATTTATATATATATGACACTAAAACACATAAGAAAAACTAACAAAAGACAAAAAAAATTCAAAAAATTGGCGTAGAAACCCTTCCAAGACGAACTAGTCGTCGGAAAAGGATTCCACTTTTTTGACGGGTAAAAGATTCTCTCGATGGGTCGAAAGTGACCTACTGTCCGAAAACTGACTCAAAATTCGACGGATCGAAGAAATCATTCGACGTGTCCAAATACACTCCCTAGATAACCAAAAACTCAAAAAAAAAAATAGGAAGAAACTGAGTATACTCACTTGCAGAGTTTATACATAATTAATTACATATCAAAATTAGCTGAAATTTTGTGAGCATACACTAGACACATATATGAAAAATCCCTGAAAATTTTAGAATTTTTTGAGATCTTTAACCATGTAATAAAAATTACACAAAGAAGCACCTTGCACAACTCCGATCTAACACCCAAAAACGAAAAATTTAAAAGAATCTATATCTAGACGCTAAGTATATGATATAGCCCCACCCCACACTTGAAATTTGTATTGTCCTCAATGTAAACACTGAAATTAGACCATACAATACACCAAAAAAGTATGATACCAGACACATCACATACAAAACACACTAATCATGGAGAAACTACAAAAACAAAGGGAGAGTTAAAGATTGCAAATCTGGTTGTCCACGCTTCTCCATCAATATGGGTTGCTTCCCAAGCAGCGCTTAGTTTAACGTCCTCAGCTAGACGATGAATATCAGGTTCATTCCTCTGGTGTAGGATCCTGAAGAGGTATCCTTTCGACTTCTCTCACTTGAGATTGCTCATAAAATGGCTTGAGTCTATGTCTGTTCACCTTGAATGTGCTTCTGTCTCTCGGGTTCATAACTTCCACTACACCATGAGCAAACACATTACAGACAACATACAGACCAGTCCATCTAGACTGAAGCTTACCTAAAAACAACTTCAGCCGTGAGTTGAATAATAACATCTTCTGTCCAATGACAAAAGACTTCCCCTTGATCATCTTGTCATAGAACATCTTTGTCTTCTCCTTGTAAATGAGATTGGATTCATAAGCATTATTTCGAAACTCCGCAAGCGCATTTAACTGCAACTTCCACTGAACACCTGCATCATCAAAATCAAAATTTAACCGTTTTACCGCCCAATATGCCTTGTGTTCAAGCTCCACTGGAAGATGACATCATTTCTCATAAACCATCCGATAAAGAGACATCCCAATCAGTGTTTTAAAAGTTGTTCTATATACCCACAATGCTTATCCAAGCGTTGGCTCCAATCCTTCCTTGTTGGTCCGACAGTCTTCTCCAGAATTTGCTTGATCTGCCAGTTAAATACTTCTACTTGCTCTCTCGTCTGAGGATGATAAGATGTTGCTACCTTATGATGCACATGAAATTTTTTGGGTAGTGCGGCAAATGACTTATTTTAGAAATGGGAGCATCCATTACTTATTATGTACCTGAGAGTGCCAAATCTCACAAATAGTGATTTCAAGAATTTCAAATTAACAGCAGCATCGTTAGTACGAGTGGTCACTGCCTCTACCCATTTTGAACATAATCCATTATAAGTAGAATGTAATTATTCTATTGACAGTTAGGAAAAAGACCCATAAAGTCAATACCTCACACCTCAAAAATCTCAACCACTAAAATTGGGTGCTGGGACATTTGATCTTTAGGACCTATACTACCTTCCAATTGATATCTAGCACATGATTTATGAAACTCATATGCATCTTCGAACAATGTTGGCCAAAAGAAGCCACTCTATAGCACTTTCATTGCGGTATTCTTTCCAGCGAAATGACTTCCTTCTACATGTAAGTGACAAAAAGATAGAATAGAATGAAATTCTGTTTCAGGCACACACATTCTTATATGCAAATATGGGCAATGCTTCCAAAGATATGGCTCGTCCCATATCTTAGCTTCCTTGACAAGTTTGTTCTTTTGCTCTCTGGTGAAGTTAGGTGGGATGTACTTACTGACCTTGTAATTGACAATATCAGCACACTATAGCGCCACATCTTGAATAACAAAGAGTTGTTCATATGGAAAACTATCTTTGAGAGGAAGATTGTACTCTTCGGCATGAGACCCATGAGTGAGTCTACTCAAGTGGTCTGCCACCACATTCTTAGTACCCTTCTTGTCCTTGATCTCAATATCAAATTTCTGAAGTAAGAGCATCCATCGAATCAACCTGGGTTTAACATCCTGCTTAGTCATTAAATATCTCAAAGCAGCATGGTCAGAAAATATGATAACTTTAGTTCCTTACAAGTAAAATCTAAATTTTTGAAGAGAAAAAACTACTGCTAAAAGCTCATTTTCTGTAGTTGAGTAATTCAACTGTGCATCGTTTAAGGTTCTGGAGATGTAGTAGATGACATGAGGTAACCTCTCTGGGAATTAGCCTAGAATTGCTCCAACAGCGTAATCTGAAGCATCACACATGAGCTCAAATGAAAGGCTCCAATATTGTGCCCCAATGATAGGAGTTGTTGTCAACAACTCCTTGATTTTGTTGTATGCTTGCAGACACTCAGCTGTAAAGTCCAATGCTACATTCTTCTGCAGTAATGCACATAACGGTCAGGCTATCTTGGAAAAATCCTTGATGAACCTGCGATAGAAACCTACATGGCCAAGAAAAGATCTCACCTCCTTTATAGTAGAAGGAGGTGGTAAGGTCCACACAATGTCAATTTTAGCCTTGTCTACTTCTATTCCCCTAGCAGATATGACATGCTCTAAAACTATATCCTATTCCACCATAAAGCGACATTTCTCTCAATTAAGCACAAGGTTAGTTTTCACACAACGTTTTAAAAGCATAGATAAATGATGGAGACACATGTCAAAAGAATTACTAAATACTGAAAAATAATCCATAAATACGTTAATGATTTTTTCGACCATATGTCTGAAAATATACTCATCAGGCATCTCCGGAATGTTGTAGGTGCATTACATAGGCCAAAAGGCATTCTCCGATAAGCGAATGTGCCATAGGGGCATGTAAATGTAGTCTTCTTCTTATCATCCTTATGCATGGTTATTTTATTGTACCCTGAATAACCATCCAAGAAATAATAATATTCATGACCTGCCAACCTTTCCAACATCTTATCAATGAATTGGAGTGGAAAGTGATCTTTAGGTGTTGTGGCATTGAGCTCGCGGTAGTCAATATACACTCTCCATCCTGTTTGCACACGTTGAGGCACCAACACATTCTCATAATTCTTTACCATTGTAATACCTGAGCATTTTGTTACTACCTGCACAAGACTAGCCCATTTGATGTCAAAAATAGCATAAATTATACCTGCATCGCTGAGTTTGATCACTTATTTCTTGAAAACTTCCATCGTGGGAGGATTGAGTTGACTTTGAGCTTCTCTTGTTGGCTTAGCTCCCTCCTTTAGATGTATCCTGTGAGTACACAAAGTATGGCATATTCCCTGGATGTCTGCTACTTTTCATCCAATCGCTTGCTTGCACTCTCTAAGAACAATTAGTAGCTTCTCCTCTTGCAACTTTGAGAGCTTTGAAGAAATTATTAGTAGTAGAATCTCACCATTACCAAGAAAAGCATACTTCAAATGCTCGGATAGAGGTTTAAGCGCTAACTTGGGCGCTGTCTGAATAGATTGAGCAAGAACATCAGCTGAAACCAGCAGATAAATGGGTTTAGAGGGCTTACCTTTCATGCTTGGCAATGATTCGAATGCCTCTTCCATTTCATAATACTCTTCCTCTATCTCAAGATCTTTAGCTGAAGCAATTGCAAACACAAGCTCACATTCGACGGGTCGAGAAAACTCTCGATGGGTTGATATAATGCTTCGACGGGTCGAAGTCTCTGGCCTGAAACATCCTTTTTGCCAGCCACCTCAATAACTTTCCATAAAGGGTCCTCCTCCAACGAGTATTAAATGACCTCTTGTACAAAACTTTTAAACACATCAATAGAACAACAAAAGTACATATCATCACCATTAGCATGCTTAAGAGATTCAAAGATATTGAATTGGATCTTCTCCTCCGCCATTTCCATGCTCAATGATCCATTGAAACTATCAATCTTTGTACGCGTTGTTCTCAAGAACGGTCTCCCGAGAATCAATGGTCTTTCTGATGGGATTGGCTCATGCTCCATCTCCAGCACGAAGAAATCTACTGGGAATATCAAGTCTCCCACCTGTATTTAGACATCCTCGATAATACTTCGATGGTAACAATTAGACCGGTCAGCAAGTTTAATGGTGACACCCGTGGGAATAAGTTCTCCCATTTTTAACCTGTCATAAACAGTGTATGGCATTAACTTTATAGATGCACTTAAATCAAGTAGGGCACCTGCAAACCTGTGATCACCAATAGTACATGGGATCGTGAAACATCCTGGATCGACTAACTTAGGTGGAAGATTTCTTTGAAAAATAGCTGATACTCTTTATCCTAAAGCTACAGTCTCGGTTCCATAAAACTTTCTCTTTGTAGTACATAAATCTTTGAGAAACTTTGCATACTGTGGTATCTGTTTAATCACATCCAACAAAGGAGTGTTCACTCCTACTTTCTTGAACACCTCCAGAATCTACTTCTCTTTGTCAACCTTCACCTGCTTCTTCAACTTGCTAGGAAAATGCACATTAGGAATAATCGAAGGAGAGGGAGTAGAGGGTACCTGGCCTTCATTATTCTTTGTTAAGGAGTTAGTTCCAGGTGCATTTTTAACTTGTCGAATTAGGGTTCTTGGGCTATCATTCGATGGTTCTCTTGATGTTGTCGGTTTGGTCACCGATTCTTCCCACTTTCTTTTTGGGCTTTTTGACTTGGGAATTTCTTCTAACACATTATCACTCTTCAAGGTCATACCATGAGCCTTATATTACCCATTGGGATTGGGAAGAGTGTTGCTAGGGAGATCTCCTAGGTTAACTTGAGCGAGTATTTGTTGCATTTGGCTAATTTGTCGCTCTAGCAAGTCAATTGCTTTTCCTTGTTGCTGAGTTGTGGCCTTCAGCTCTTGAGTTGTGGCCTTGATGTTTTGGCAAAAAGCACTACTCTCTTCTCTCTCTTTCTTGTTGTCAAACATCATTTGCTGAACCAGAGCTTCCAAGGTGGAATTCTCCGTTGATGCTTGGGCTGAAGCTTGTTGTTGCTGACAGACACGCCTTTGGCCAAATTGCTGCCCTTCCCCACTGGTTTGTCTTTGCTGAAAATTAGTGGAACCATTAAGGGATTGAGCACATTGTTGCTTTTGTAACTCAGAAATGGATTATTCATGTTCCCACCATATGTATTGGCTGCCGTTAGAAGTAATTTTCTTCCTCCTCTTGATCAACCACCTCGTCTGCTCTATACTAAGGGCATTCTTCTGCTAGATGATCCACTGCTGAACATAGAGTAAACACAACCTGAACTGCAACAACTGTTGTCTTCTTGGCAACCTTCAGGCTACTAGCAATCAAAGCAATATCATTCTCCATGGAACTCAATATCTTCTTCATGGCTCCATAAATAGCAACGCCATTCACTGATCTTCTGCTGGCTCACAATGTTCTATCTCTGGACTGAAACTGCCTTGAATTTTCAGCTTGATTTTCAATGATCTCCTTTGCTTGAGGTCCTGTCATATTCTACCAATTCTCCGACAAGCTGAATCAAGTTTAGACCTATTGAAGGAATCAAGTCCTTCATAAAATAACTCCATTTGAGCATTCAACTCAAACTTGTGGTAAGTACATTGTCTAAGCAGACTCTTGAATTGACTACATGCCTCATGTAATTCATCCCCATCCTTCTGCCTGAAGGTGCTAATCTGCTTCTTCAAGTTCTTGGTTCTAGAAGCTGAGTAAAATTCCTTCATAAAAGCATCACTCATCTTCTCACAAGTATCCATCGATTGAGAAGCTAGAGAATTAAACCATACTTTTGCTTGCTCCTTCAACGAAAAAGAGAACAGTATGAGCTTCACAGTATCTGCATCCACATTTCTGGACCTCTAAATTCTACACAGGGCTACAAACTTATTGAGATGATGTTGAGAGTTTTAGAAGGAGTGCCTTTGTAGTGTGGCTGATTTGAAATGAGTGATGGGGGAATGACATAGTTCCACCGATTCTCTGGTAACACAACGGGTGAACCATCAACACTTGTGCTTGGAACAAAAGACTCTCTAAGTCGAGGGTGGTTAGCCATGGGTGACGACAATGGTGATGGTATATACTGCTCTTCCTGCTCCTCAAATTCAGATTCTGTATCAGACTGCTTTTCAGGCTCAAATTGCTCACCACCACTATTGTTCACCCTCATAAACTGTTGTCTCTGCTGTCTTCTATTTTTCCTTGCCAAACGTTCAATTTTCAGATTAAGTAATAATGGCTCTTCGCTTGTGATGTGCCTAATACGCATACACAATGTCCCTGTACAAAGTAGAAACAATAAAACTTAAAGGAAAGTGAAAATAAATATAAAACAAGACAAAACTGAAATTTAACGACTCTATTATAACTTAGAATTAAGCAATTTCCCGGCAACGGCGCCAAAATTTGATGAATGGAAAACCACCTCTCTAAGATACCTTATTCTCAATTCAGATATATCATTGTAATAATCAAATATAGGAGTTATCGAACACATGAAATTGGTGAAACTAAATCATAACACTAAATCACAATGCTGACAGACTCGACCACAGTACACTAACGACATTACGACCCTACTCTAGACAGACTTAAATGACACCAAGTTTTAAAAAAACAATCTAGACAAAATGACGGACTACCAAACAAAATTTGAAGGTATTCGGAGATGTTTTGGGTACCGAACTAAATTGGCTAAGGTACAGCTACTACAAAAATATGTAAATTTCAGAAAGTAAATAGTTGAATGTAACAATTAGAGATGAATGTTAAGAACTTCTCTCAACCCTAGACTGGTTACGATCCTCCAATTCAATTGAACTAACCATCGATGAATATTCCCCATACAAGAGCTATGCTTAACTCATCTTGCATATTACACTCTCTTACTTGACATGAAAGAGAGAGTTACAATCCGCTCAACCTTGATCCCCAATTAACAGACTTATACATATGGTGATGTAAGCCTAGAAAACTAAAGTCATTATGTTTTAAAAATGTTTGAAGAATAACAAAACTTCAAGGGTTGATTCGGTGGTCACTCTTACATCACTAAGGAACGTTTCACACAAGTACATGTTTGTTTCTAATGAATATGTAATGATAAGGTGGTCATGTACACAATCAAAACTGTATATCCTAAGCAATGCATCTAAGCGTATACTCAAATAAATATGAACATAGAAATCATCGATGTGAAGAACAGTGAAAAAAAAACTCATCCAAATAGTTATTAAAATCAAAAGGAGTTCAAAATTGTAAGCATATCTAGGGCTTCGATCAGCCCCTAATACGGAGAGTTAGCTACTCACAGTGTTGAATAATAACATCAAGAAATACATGAAAGATAAATTAAATGAAGGAGAAAGAATGAACTGTCGCCGCTGGAATTGCAAGGATACAATGACGCATGAACACTTTTGCGCACGACTTCTCCTCTTCCTCTCTCTTTATTTTCGTTATGTCTGTTTCTTAATCCCAAGTCTCCAAAAGTTGCGCACTCCTCTTTTCTTTCAGGTATATGTATACATCCTCCTTTAACTAAGTTAATTAATCTAGTTAAATGATGCTCACGTGATGCACCTCGACTAAGTTCTTAAATTACGATTCCTCCAACACGTACGTACTCCTCCTCCACAATAATATTCCCAATTGTTATATTTAATTTATTTTTTTATTTAACTTCAAAATATCTAAAAATAAGAAACATAATTAATGCACTCAAATTATAACAATAAATCAAGTATAAGAGTATAATTAAACCTAATACAGACACATAAATATGCAACTATTAAGCGTCGTACATCATCATTCGTAGAGCACCAGTCATCTTTTGTTGGGGAAGAAGTCCTTGCAATCCAGTGACATCTGCTCTTTGATGCCAAAATGGGTCGTGGTTGCAAAAAAAATTCATGATCTGGTCGAACAAGTTCTTTCTCATTCGGAACCTCCAGTGAAAATCTTCCTCGTTGAAAACAGGGTGTTCGATGAAGTAATCTCCCTTCAGATTTTGTCCCCTTGCTTCTCTCTACCTTGGTTCGTTTGGACGACGGCGGCGAGGTGGCTCATCATCAAACACTACAACTACCATGACTGCCTCAGTGATGAATGAATTAAAAATTACGGCAGCTTATTGACGTTGTTGTCGCCTCCTCCTCCTATAAGAGTCATCGAAATTAAAAGGATTCATCTTACTGATGAGAGAATGTGAATAAGTGTTTGAACAAATGTGTTTACGAATAGAATATCAAGTGACTTGTAGATGATGTGAGTATACAAGAAGCCATAAATGATACTTTTATAGAAAAATTCATGTAATTTGATATTTGAAGATGAATACACGTGTCACATCCTCATTGGTCGGAAATCTTATCGGAAATCTTCATCAATAATTTAGACGATAACGACACGTGTCACATTATGACTGGCCATGCCAGAAATCTTATCGATAATTTGGATCAATAATTAAGGTGATAATGACACATGTCGTCTTGTTATTAGATGAAAATATTACCAAAAAATAAAAAACTTAATTTTTATAATTAATGAATAGTAATAGAAATTCTTATTTTTTGCACAGCTGCAGAAAAACATGAATAGAACCTCCTATTCGATGAATAGTAATTGCACTTCCTCAAATAGAAATTCTTAGGCCAATAGAAATTGTGGATGCTCTAAAGGTCTAGGTATGGAGGTTGGAGAGATTCGGACTGTGCATGATGAGGGGGACCTTGCACTAGCTATCATACCGAACTGCTTGCCCCATCTTCTACATGGGCATGGCAAACTTCAGTCTTTTATGGCTTTGGAGGGAGGGAGACAGACTCGAGCACAATGGCAATGGAACTCGAGCCAGGTGAAGATGGAAAGGACGAAGTCCTTACTCCTTAGGAGTATGGCAACTTTCTTTGTTATATATATTTTGCTTTGTTTTGCATTTCATTTTAGTTTGATACAGTTTTATTTTTAATCTGGTTTTGTTTTGTTTTGAACTTATAGTTGGCCATGGGGTATGTATTGTTTATCTTCTCATATTCCACTACGTCATCGGTTACTGGTCATGGTGTTTATTACTTGAATACAAATATTTGGGTAGGTTATGTGATTTTGATTGCTTAAATAAGTTATTTAGACTATGATCGACTTTTTTCTTACGTGTCATTCAGTGAGCAGTCATGATTGTATTTGTGTTTAACTTTTCTTTTAAATGAGAACTAACGTCTCACAATTATCCATGAAAAATAATTAAATTTTTTGTTTATGTCCACGATATGTTTATAATGTGATATGTTTGTATTACATAACTAGGGAGAATTTGATTTTCTGAAAGGACCCGACTCTGATTTAGTTTCCTAAACCAAAATCAAATCCCTTCGAAAACATGACCTTAAAAAAAATTCGCCAGAGTTTACTTTGAAATACGTGAGCCAAAATTAGAACCTGCAAAGAGAACCACACTTCGAATATTCCACAAAAACCAAACCGTGGGGCTCCGTTCCCCATCCGGATTTCTCAACATCATATATATAATAAACCACAAGGTTTACAAGAAATTCAGAAAACATTCAGGAGTAAACTCAACTGAAAACATAACATAAGTATTCAGAGCGACTCCTATGTACATCGTATACAACCAGTAAATCGAACTAAGAACCTACTCGAACAGAAGCGTGACTGGAAATCTACGCCTCCATCGTCGATGTGCAACCCTAGAACTCAAACCGCAAACTGGGAAAAGGAAACTGAAAAGCCCAGGGGAAGGCAAATAAAATCGTTAGAGTGAGTTGACGAAAAAAAATAATATGTCTTTTACCAATATAAACATGAAATCATGATGCAAGTCTAAAATCATCAAACTCAGGTAAGGTGGTTGTAATAACCTTCCTGGATACCAAATATAATGTGGAGGCTGTAAATTGAGTACATTTTCCTCAAAGTTACAATCATGCTCAACCAGGTAAGGAGCTTGTCATAACCTTCTTGGGAGCCATATAATCACGGGTCAGACGTTTGTCATAACCCTCCCTCCCCCCAGAGTATCTCGGGGATCGGCCGAAAAGTCATTGCATCGATGCAACCAAGTAAAAATACATAACCGTAAATGCATAATCAGAATTGCATACTCATAAAAGGCATAACATAAAATGCATAATCAAGACTCGCAAATCGACAGTGAAAATCAAAGTATCCACTCACAGTACGAGACTAACTCTGAGATTCGACGGAAGATCCCTCACCAAACCCTCAATCACGATCACCTGAATAATAGGAATACGATCAATACATATTCGATTTCAATATACGGAACAAATACGTCAAGATACACCCCACGTTCTTGAAAAGCGTATCGCTCGAAATATCGACGAGGATAACAAAATTCTCAAAATACACCCAAATAACCCTCGTCTCAACTTAACACATCCAAATCAACTCAAAAACCTCATGACTACGATCGGGGCGCGATTTTAAGCAAAACGATATAAAAATCTCAAAAATCCCCAAAATTCAACCATCGCCAGAGCTCCGCTGTTGACCCCGGCGGCGGCGCGACGCCAACGGTGACCAACTCCGGCAACCCTTACCTCAAAACATTCCTCTCCTTAAGCCTAATACATTTTCCTTCTACCACTAAAGTTAAAATACACCACATCGGCCGAAATTTCGGGAATTCTATAAACTCGCCGGATCTTCCTCTCCGGTCACCACCACGAACCACCTAAAACCTCTTCCTTAACTCAAATTAAACACCCAGAACTCTTTGTGGGGTTTAAGGAAACCAAACCCCCCTCCAACCCGACACCAAAACTCGCCGGAAATCGCCACCGGTTTCTGGCGAAAATCTCAAACTTTACCGAGCTCGAACACCCCAAAAACTCAACCAAATATCTCAAATAAATACATGAACAATAGAAAATCAAGAGAGCTTTCAAACCATACCAAGAACAATAGGAAATATGGAAGAGCATCCGAGGGAAGAAGCTCTTGAGGAAATTTTTCATGAAGAGGTTAAATATGAAATTGCTTATGTAGATATGGTTGTTAATATTCAAGAAACCTTGGAGTCTCAAGCCATTGAAGAATTCAACCTTGAGAGCCAAGAAGAATATGAAGATGAAGATTTACATATGCCTCAAGCGGACCAACTGGAACTCAAAGCCACAATTGAAGAGCAAGAAAAATCTATACAAATTGAGAAAGACTATCATCTTGCATATTATAAACTTATCTATGGTGTTGATTTTTTGGTTATCCCATCAAAGTATGAAGGGTTGATTTTATGGTGCTCCTTAGTTATTTGTCAAATGTCTTGTCAGTACATTATTATTCTTATTTCAAGAGGAACTCGAGGGCGAGTTCTTGTAAAGAATAGGAGACTGATATAAGACAAAGAGGAGGTCAATTTAGCCGAAGAGGAGTAAAATTAGAGAAGAGTAATTAGTTAATTGGTAATTCGCGTTTCATGAGTTTATTAGCTTCTGGGGTATTAAAGAAGTTATGGTATTGGACATTTCGGGTAGCACGAGTAAAACTCGGGTTTGGACTGTTCAGTTGGATGGAAGCAACCTTGGGTCAGATTCTCCATTTTGGACGAATAATACCTTTTTAAGAATGGGAACGACGAGATGTTCAATACTCACTTTTGTGAGCTTTGCGAATATGAGTCATTAAATGTTGTTTACATAATCCGATTTGGGATTTAGTGGTATTAGGTTATTTATTTTCTTTTATGAAAGATTTATTTTCCTAATAGGATAAATTGTTTACTTTCTTTCTAAGTCTTGAGAGTTATTGTTGATTAGGTTTAGAACTCTTTCATGTAGATGCATATATAAGCATCTGTATACCATTGTACGTTAACTTTTGATATTTTTAATAAAAACACATTTGAATTCTTCTCAAAACTCTGATGGATTCCAGTAATTCTCATGGATTCGAGAATTAGTCTAGTGGATTCTAGGCAATCGTGTTTTTCTTAGGTTTAACGCTTGTTAACCTATATACTTTGTTGCCTGATGTAGGACAAAGAGGAGGTCTATTTAGCCAAAGAGGAGTAAAATTAAAGAAGAGTTATTAGTTAATGGGTAATTTACGTTTCATGAGGTTATTAGCTTTTGAGATATTAAAGAAGCTATGGTAATGGTCATTTTATTAAAATATCAAAAATTAACAATACAATGGTTTAAGGATGCTTATATATGCATCTACATGAAAGAATTCTAAACCTAATCAACAATAACTCTCAAGAATTAGAAAGAAAATAAACAATCTATCCTATTAGGAAATTAAATCCATCATAAAAGAAAATAAATAACTTTGAGTCTTGAAGATCTCGTCGTTCCCATTCTGGAAAGGTATTATTCGTCCAAAACGGAGATTCTGGCCCAAAGTTGCTTCTATCCAACTGAACTGTCCAAACTCGAGTTTTACTTATGCTACCCGAAATGTCCAATACCATAACTTCTTTAATGCCCCAAAAACTAATAATCAGTGGCGGAGCCAGGATTCTCGATCTGGAGGGGGGACAAAATTAACTTTAAAAAAAATCCAAATAATTTAATTAGTCTTCAAAATCTTCGAATTATGATTGTAAATATACGTACTATCAATTGTAACATATCCTAAAATTAGTCTTTTTGTAATTAATAACTTCGTCTCCAATAATAACATATACATTGAGAATAGTGATGTCAAACAATCATTCATCAACTTCTCACCTATCTTGCTACGTAAATTATTTATTACAATATTATCAAAGTTAAGATTTTAATATAAAAAAACGCGTAGAGAAAGTAAACATTTACAATATAAGTAACTACATGATCTATTCATAAAGGAAAAACATAAATCATGTTCATAGTAGACATGTAAATAGTTACGTAGAATGCTTAAATCTTAAAATTCTATTTGGTCTCCTGTCTCCAACAAAATATATGAGACTTTATACTTTTACTTTTTATCTAATAATATACTATATGTTTCATATTTTTATAGTTAAGATTATAAATGGCAGTGTACTAAAAAAATTTAAACACAAATGTCGGGTGGAGGAGGGCCTGAGCTCGCCCCTAACTAGCTTTGTCCTAACTAATATCCTGATAAAATGTGAATTACCCATTAACCAATTACTTTTCTTTATTTTAATTTTACTCTTCTTCGACTAGATCAACATTCTCTTTGTCCTATATGATGCCTATTATGCAGTGTTGAATTAATATTCTTTCAACTACAAAAAATTGAATATACCTACAATGAAATAATTCAAACTCAAAACATTTTACGCCGTTGAAAAGTTGAAATGACCTAATACTCGGTACACTCAAGCCTTCACTTGATTGAAACAACAATAATTTGAGGATAATTGGAAACCATAAATGAGTGGGCTAGGTAAAGAAAGAAAAGGAATTGTTGAGCTGTAGTAAACTAAGATTCTGCAATCTAGGTTTTTCCAGACATAAACCCCGTTGCCCATGTCAAACAAAACCATCTTTCCGCCTAGTCCTCCCAACCTACTACCAGTTGCAGACATATCTCCAATCAACACCCACATCAAGCTTTCAATTTTTCCGAACTGCCTCAGCCTGACTGTGATTTGACAGCAGTAGTAGTCGCTATTAAGTATTAACCACCTGCAGTAGCCGCCGCCTGTTCTCCTCCCCAATAAATCAATAAGTCACTCACAATTAACGAACCAGGGCTCCTCCGCCTATTCTCATTTTAAGGTATCAAAGACAAAAAAAAAATTGAAAGAAATAAAGGCGTGGTGTAGGAGAGCCATGTGAAAGCATCTAATATTCTAATATTACCCAACCCCAGAGTCACATCACCACCCCAGCAGCGGTGACAACTGACAGTGACGACTGCAGCTGAAGCAGGTGGTGGTAGCAGTCGGCTGCAGTTGGCCTCTGCTCTGGGTTTTGGTCCAAACACCGATGCTGAAGTTCCCTGAGCATCTTTGGCACAGCTACCAACCCACAGCTCCTAACAAGATGACCCACACCCCACACGTCAACTTTCACCCCATGCAACCCTCTCTCCATCTCCGGCGCGTGTTCCCCACGCTCCGCCGCGGCAACTTGGTATGGGTTCAGCTGTGGTGCCTCGACGGCCTCGTCAAACCCACAAAGGATCCACTCCTTGTCTCTCTCCGTGCTCCTCATCACTTTGTCCCAGCTTATGTCCCTATGCATGAAAAACAAGTCGTGCAAGGCCACCAAAGCTTTGGTCACGTACTTGAGAGCCTCCACCAGCTCGTCGCAGTTTCTCGGCTTGAACTTGCACCCTCTTGGCCAGAAAACCAAAGCCAAATGTGTCTCCAAGGACCTGTGAATGTGCTCTGCATGGGGTATTCTATGGTCAAGGAAGTCATAGATTTCTTTGACCGCTGACCACTTTCTTTTGTTGGAGAAAAATCTCGTCACTGTATTTGGTGTCATCTCCACGGCGTTTCCATTACCGAAGTCGACCCTCACAAAATCGCTGTAAGGACTTGGCATAAACTTGTAGCTTGTACTACCCCCACTGGTAGTACTAGTAGTCCCATTGCTCGTCTTGAAACATGTGTCTGCTAACGATGGCAATAACCCCGCAACTCTGTAACATATGACTAGGGCTTTAAGTCTCTCCGTTGGCAATGATAGATCAATTGTGTGTAGATCTGTCTGAACAACTCGATCTTGTACTGCTTTACTCAAAGCACAAAATGTGACACGACAACCAACAGCGTAGTAACCAAAAATGTAAGGAAGATCACTATAAGTCCAATGAAGCTTCTCCACTAATGATTTGGAAGGATTAATGTGACCGTCTCTTACTTGATCAGCTTCTTCCCCTCTCCATAAACAAAAATTTCTCAAGAACCCTGACACGTTTGGCCATTGATCTTGCAAAGGTTCGGTTGGTGATACAGAAGAAGTAGCCTTTCGAATGAAGACTATCTCCACGGAACAAAATTTGGAAATGATCTTGTTGATGCAGTCGTCCCAAAGGCCAATGAAGGAATCTCTACTAGAGGCAGTGACAGAGGTTAGACCATAGGTGGCTCGAATAATGGGACTTACAATATCATACGTAATGGCTCTGCAATCTAGTAATTGATTTGATGTTGTAAAAAATATCTCTCTTCCTTGGGGCAAGTCCCGGTAAACGTCACTTCGAAGTGGAAACCGGAGTTCCTCCGGCGGTGGCTGGAGTAAGTAGCTTGAAAGCTCGGACAAGAGTGGAAGTGATGGCGGTGGAACTCGAAGACAAGTAATGTAGTGATCACTAGGGTCCTGAAATTCGCATGGCGGCATTGCTGCAACCATTACAAACATGTTGAATTAAAATTCACGTTTTAACGTAAAATGTCATGTATCTAACTACCTAGGTAAATCAAGTCCAATTCATAATATATGCAAGGAAGAATTACATAACATAAAATCATATGAGCCTTTTTTTTTCGATGAACAAACTAGCTATCACTTCAGCAACTTGTGCCTTACTAAATCTAATTCAGTATTGCTTAACGAAGACCCTTTTGGTGTGTGGAAAAACGTACTCATCGTATACGAAAATAATGACTAAAAACAGATACAAATAAAATTAGAAGAAACATCACGTATTCACCTAATTAAGGAAGACTTACATCTCATAGCGGATTCGGCCAAGGGAAACTGGATCTTCTGTGTGAAGCCTTTGACATCAAGTGAAATGAAAAGTCAGCTGAATAACACAAAATTTGGTGACACTGTATGAAAAATTAGTTATAACTTGGACCATAGCTAAACATGCAATCGAACTGCAGAAGTACGTAGATGTGTTTATACCTGAAGAGTTGGACAACGTGTTGGGAGCCTTTCTTCTGCCGAAGACTTTGACTTGTTGACCGGAAACGAATCGGTCAACCGAGAAGCCTCTAAGGGGACCCTCTTCGAGGGCTTCCATGGTGCAAGCCACCATTGTGTCATCAAAGAAAGCAAGCTCATCCGCATTCAAGAAGCTTGAGCAACCGTGAATCTTTACTCTTCCACGGTGGTGCTCCCCTTCTTCAGCCCACAAGGTCACCGATTCTTCCCACGTCATCCGAATCTTTCCAATCCGACGAAGCTCCTTGGTCAAAGAAGAAGAGGAAGAAATCCCCGGAGTTGAAGAAGACTGATGATGATGGCGGTGAATATAATCAAACCCTAACGAACTCCCTGACGTCCTTTCGCTACGGTAAAACGGTACTTCTCCACCACCGCCCATGATCATGAGTTGCCTTGTCCTACCTACAATAGAATACAACATAACGTCATCCACAGTGAAATTACTATTCATTTACTTTTTCACTACGTAATGCAGACATGTATATATGTTCTAGATCAAATACCTGAGAGAGGGAGATCTTCGTCTCTGAAAGATGGGGGTGGTGGCAAGATAGTACTTGTAGTGGCATAAAGAGATGCAGTACGTGTACTATCACCAGCTCTAGTGATCGGAGGAGTCCTCATTCTAGACCCCATGAACTGCGCGAGCTCATCAAACACCTCCTCATCGAAGGAAGCAGGCAATCTATGAAGCTTCCTCTCATAAGGAGAAAGCCTAAAATAGCTCTTGTTCCCAGTTTGCTCTCTCTCGGCTCCTTTCTCCCACTCGTAGACTTTTCTAAACTCACCCAACATGTTGTCCCACTTAGTACCCGCTGTTTTCGCGTCTCGGTTGATCCCATTCTTCTGGAGAAACTCGGCTACTTCCTTGTCCTTGTCGGCCCTAGTTTTGGCTCTGGTGGGTTGACCAGGGATATCAGCTGATGAACCGTAGCCGATATCAGGGCCTTGCTTTTGAAGAACAGCCCTCCAAGCCTTGGCTAACCACAACATCTCGTGGGGATTCCAAACGGGGCTTACGTACTTGCCTTTTCGGAACTGTTGGCGATGAAGGGAAGGGTTTTGTTCCTTTCCTTCTGTCTTTGTTGTGTCTTGGCCCGAAGTTGCCGAGAGAGAAGGGATAGGAGAGTGAGATGGGGAAGAGGCTGTCTCTGAGGAGGAGCCGCCAGTTGTGGTGGTGGTGGTGTGTGATTGCGGTTGTGTTTTAGCAGGTGTTTGCTTTTGTTGAGAAGATGGAGATGGTAGAAGCTTCCATTGGCCGGTACTTGTGTATCTAGGTCTCTTGGGATTCACCGCCTCAAATTGTTGTTGATCAAAGGGTGATGAAGAAGTTGCGCCACCAATTGTAACGTACGAAGGAGCCGGAATGTTGAAAGGAGCAGAAGTACCGGTTACAACCACCGTTAGCGGCGTTGCTTCTTCTTGAGGGTCATTTGGTGAAAAAGTAATTTGTTGTTGTTGCTGCTGCTGAGCTTGTGTTTGTTTCTTGGGGTAGTCTCCTTTGGTTTCGCCCATCCTCTCTAAAAATGGGCCCGGGAAGAAATTTAAGATCGACTTGGGAGGTAAAGAGATGAATCAAAGAATTGGAGCAGAACCAGAACTAGCTAAGGTTCTTGGTTGTTATATTGTTCGAACTTAGAAGGGAGTTTGAATCAAGCGTTAATGGTTTAAAGTCGAAAAGGAAGTACAGGGCTCATAGCTTAACTAGCCCTCGGCCAGTTAGAAAAAAGTAGAACCAGAGAGACAAGCAAGAGAGAGGAAAAAAGTCGTGGTTGTGGAACTGTCATGACTATGACCTTTCAGTCCATAAGTCACTTAACTAAAATTTAAGAAGCTTGGAAAATTTTGATTTGTCACATTGGAAACTTAGGCCCAGTTTGGCACACCATATTATAAAATAATTTATTAATAATAAAGCTGGATTTTATTTATTATTATTAATTTATTTCGATGAATAATAATTATTCTATTTATTAACTAACAATTAATAATGAAATAGAAATTCTAACATAATAAGTAAAATAAAATAGAAGTCCTTCAAAGACTTGACAATCTCAGAGAGTCACATATCCGATCGTCTTCTTTTAAATTTTTTCACATGTCATATTCATCAAACTTAATAACAAGAACGGAGGTAAATTAACTTTCTTCAACGATATCGTTCAAATTCAATTGTTTAACAATTCATCGATTTTCGACTGAAACTTCTAAAGTCCAGAATCTTGAAAACATTCTCTAGCTCGATCTCATATGCTCAAGAACAAGGGCCAATTTAGAATTTCCAGTGTAAAACGATAGCTTCTACTCACAGCTAAGCTTTTATAATCTACATTAGAGATTGTGGAGTTGTCAAAATAAGTAGTCTAACTTCATTTTACCAAACACTTGAACCAGCTTAATTTGACAATTAAGTTACATAACGTGTGTGAACCACGGGACCAAATTGAGCCTTAGCGTGTGAGAGAGAGTGCATAGTTTGTACAATGTGGTAAGATTTGGGCGGAGGGAGGAGGAGGTGGAGGACTGGAGGAGGAATCATGATGATTGTACTCTACTGCGGGCCTGCGGCAGTGCTTTTGTGCTCAGTGCTTTTAATGTTGTGTTGTTGTTGTTGTTACGCGTAAGAGTGAGGGAGTGGAGGACTGTAAGAAAGATTGAAGGTATATTTTTCGGTTCAGAATACAGAAGGAGATGTGGACCAGACGAATCGATGGCTCTGAATATGGCTTCAGTAGCAGAGTGATTGGATTGATATCGTGTCTATGACTCTTTGCAATTCTTCTTGTTCTTGTTCATGAGGCAGCTCACTAGCTTGCATTAGTTGCATTTTTTTCTTTCATAAACTTGTATTAGTGGCAATTGAGGTGCAGATTCTCAGCACTCTATTAACCATTTTCTTTCTCTTTATCATTTGTTCAACGAATTAAGCCGAAGAGATCTAATTTTTAAAGATTACTGTTTTTCCTAGGCAAGTCTTTGAGATGGATGAATAAAAGGGAGATCGACATTAGGTCATACATATATGTGGGTATGTCACGTGTATGCCTTTTGCTAGTTGATAAAAGCCTGCTTGTTACAAGCTATTCGATTCTATGAAAGTCTTGAAGTGATCATCACTTTCAAAAAGATTTGCTTTGCATGAATCGTGTTAAATATGCTTAAAGGATCCATGTATACTGTATAGTTCGAGTATATATCTTGACTAGGCCTTGGATTCCTTGGAATCCTGGAAGGCGCGATATCGATGCTCCGAATAGTTCATTTACATCTATGGTGTAAATCTATCTATGTATCCAGTTATTTCACTTTTTTCCTTTGTCCAAAAGAGTCGGTAAATGAAAGCAACGAAGCCGGAATGATCTAATGATCCGGTAAAGTTGAAGCCAATTATTGAAAGGGGTATTTCTTGTGAATCATGCGCAAGATATATGGCCGAGCTAGGGCTTCATTAGCTAGACTCTTGAGACTCGGCAAACAATACGTACAATCCCATCGACAGTGTTTGTTAAGCCACGTTTATCCCAAATTATTAACTACTTAACTCACCAGCCAAATTCATTGCTACCTCAAGAGGTCGCCCGGCCTCTCCTAATCAATTCAGTTGTGCAATACCGCCAATATAGTTCATTTTTTGTGTATATGATCGAACACTAGCTTTGCTACTCGAGCCATTTGCATGTTTGCGTACTAATATTCCATGGCAAATTCGACTACATGCATGGGGATGACTAATAACTTCAATTGACTATGTGACACGTGTAATATATGTTTGAGTTCTGATCTGTCCCTAAACGTGATGGGTTCATATAAGTTTAGTAGAGTATGCGTTATTTGCAAGATTTATTTGGTTTAATATGATTGAAACCGACAATGTAGTTTTCAAGGTTTGAAATGTGCTAAGCATGCATAATGTTAGAGAACTTTTAAAAATTAAAATATCTTCTAATCAATCATACTACTCACAACTGGTCTCGTAAAAAAAAATGTGTGGAACCTTCTCTATGTACACCTAATTTCAAATCGATCTCTCCAACACTAGTTAGAATGAAATCCGAACATATGTGATAATGGAGGATTAAGCGTTATGACATGATCCACTTCACAAATTGGTGTTTGGCCCAAGAGTTTTTGAGATTCGGTTGAGTTAATTAACTAACAACACCATCCAAGTAGGCAATACACCATAATTGACGAAGTGAGCTAGCTCACTAGGTTAGAACCATCACTACCTAGAAAATATGCTATTAGATCATAGGTTCGAATCACAACAAGGGATAAGAATAATATATTGTAATTCTCTTTGAAAAGAAAAAAACCCCTCCTTAATTAAATGTAATTGTTGTTAATTTCAAAGTTTACTTTCTTTGAAATAAAGAGAAGAAAAAAAGGAAACTGAAGCCCTAATTATTGTTGTGATCAAAAGTGAAGCACTATCCTTATCATGCCGTGCTATGCGACAAGTCAATATATCTAAATGTACATATATCCATACACAAAGAGAGCGCTACACTTCTCTGTTACATGATAGTGATCACTAAATCAACATAAATTTTGGGGTTTTGACCCTATTGAGTATTGCCTGCATGTGTACATTGCCTCTCTCGCTAGCTCGTGATTGTTATAAAGAGAGGGCGCGGAAATAAGAGAAAGAGAGAGACGACAATTGCTTGCCATTTCCGATAATGCTTAATTACTATTCCTCTCTCAAGTCTCTGTTGCAACAAGGCTGCAGCAGAATTGAGAAGCTGCTTTATCAAGCTTAGCTGGACCACCATACGTACCCATTTTCCCTGCAACGCCCACAGCTTCCATTAATCTGATCGAGCAGTGAGTGGTGAGTAGTCGATCTGGGTTGAGCTCGCAAGCTCATTGCCTCCATCTCTGTCGTTTTAAATTTCTCAATCTGTTAAGTTAAAACCCAATTCGGCATGACAAGTACGTAAATGGCATCTGGAGTTTCTGGACACATGCATGGAAGGAAGGGTCGACGTTTGATCGATCCAGGCCATAAGCCATAGCTACTAAAGTACTCCATGAACCCTAGCTCTACATCACAGCTAAAACCTACACACACTGCATGTGTATAATTAGCTTTAGCTAGGACGGCTAATCCAGGCTTCAGCTCATTCAGATGTTCCTTTCAAAGGGTACACACCAAATGCTTTCACAAGCATTATAGTGCTTTTAACATAGATCATACAGTACTGCTTTTTTCTGTACGTGTACGAGCTTGAATGCATCTGCATCCATCACATTTAGACGATTCTATGCACACTTCTGTATATATTAATTTCGATGTGTCTCATTCTGATATGTGTGTGTATATATATATGCATGGATAGTGTTCTCTATATATTTATTTAGACCTCCTAAAGTTGCAAGCGAAAGCCTCGAAGCTCCCTACCCGAATTTTTATATCTCTATGGCTACATGGGTATCCAAGTGAACTAGGTTGCATCCCTTTTAACTACAAAAACATGTTCTGTTGGGATTTGTGTGATGCCAAAAGCTGTTGCACACTTCCATTTTTATTCATTTCTTTTCGTTGTCTCGTATGCATCTGTGAGCACTGGAAATGCAGGTCTTCTCTGTTGGTATTATTTTTGTCTTAGTTAGGTAATTAATCTTGAGTTTACAAGTGCACCACCAGAAAATCACATTTAGACGGTGAATATTTTTTTATTGTCTAGTTATTTTTTTATCGTCTAGTCTAACTTTAGACGACGAAATTTATTTTTATCGTTTAAGAAATGTTTTAGACAATGAAACATTTATTTTCGTCGTCTAAGATCTGACTTAAATGACAAAAATAATTTTTTTCATATAAATACAATATCTTAGACGACGAAAATGTCTTCGTCGTCTAAGACGACGCACTTAGACGACGAAAACAGAATTCGTCGTCTTAATTTGTACATAGACGACGAATATTTTCATTTTATCGTCTAAGAACATATCGTAAACCTAAACCCTTAAACCCTTTCCCCTAAACCCAAAAAATCTTAGGCGATGAAACCCATTTTTCGTCGTTTAAGTAGTACTTAGACGATGAAATTAAACTACTTTCGTCATCTAAGTAGAAAACTCTACAATTTGACCTCTAAGAGCATGACCATGTATACCATATTAAAAAATATATATATTTTGTCGAGGGCATAGACTAAACAATTCTTGGACTGTGAGTGTCGACGGTTCAAAAATCGAAGTTACGAAGAATTGTATATCAACGTTTTCGTTTTGTTGAAATTTCGGTTTTATGGTTTACTACGCCGAACAAACCCTTAACGAACTTCGTTTTAAATTAAAATTCATCTACATACATATTATGTTATGATGAATATATCAAACAATTGTTTTGTCCAAATTCAATTTCGTTAATGTTGATGTGGAGCAAATATAGACATACGAACACTTAAGTTATACAACATTAGTAGATATATAATAAGTTTTTAGTCTTAAATAATTTTTTTATGTCAAATTTTAATTAATTTATATTTAGTTGATAAATTAAGTTTTTATGACAAGACAAACACCCGTAACTTCGAAAACGAGTTTACAAATTATTTTTTACGATAGTTTTAGTTTTTTAACTATTTTTCGATAATCACTAAATTCATTTGATCAAATCCTAAACTAATCTGAATTAGGTTGAATTTTTTTCAACAATATTGTATAAATATAATAGTTACATCTGACAGTTGATTTTTGATGATTCTTAAGCAATTACACAAAATTAATTTGCATATATTTTTAAAAAATGATTCACTTAGACGACAAAAACTAGCTATTAGTTTCATCGTCTAAGTAAATTTTGTAATAAAAAAATTTAAATTTTAAAAAATATCATTTAGACGACGAAACTAATAGTTTTCATCGCCTAAGTGAAATTTATTTTTTAATTTAATTTATTTTTATTTTTAAATTTTTAAGTTTTCGTCGCATGCTAGTTTCGTCGCCTAAGTAAAATTTCTTTTATTTTTTGTAAATAAAATTTTAAAAAAATAAATAAATAATTCGATCACTTAGGTGACCAAATAAATATTTTCGTCGCCCAAGTAAAATTTAATTTTTTTTTAAAATCACTTAATTAGGCGCCTAAGTCCAATATTTTGGCAATTTTTTTCCGCTAAATTTTTTTACCAAAAATTTATATCACTTAAGCGACGAAACTTGTTGCTTTTGCCGCCTAAGTTCAATTTTTTTCCTCTAACTTTGTTCACCAAATTTTTTTACCAAAAATTTGTGTCACTTCAGCGACAAACAATGTAGGTTTCGTCGCTTAAGTGATTCCCTATAAAAAAAATTTCATCCTTTATTTTTTACAATCTCTCTCTCTCTCTCTCTCTCTCTCTCTCAAACCCTACACGTACACCACCACCATGCACCACCACTACACGCTGCCACCACCACCACCTCGGAACCATCACACACCACCACACCACCACCACATACATAAACACCGCTGCCACCATCACTACCATCATTAAATTATCTCATGATTACAATTTTTGGATTAATTAATAATTAATAATTAATTATGATTTAATTACTTTTTATTTATTTTTTATTTTAAAAAAATACTTAGACGATGAAATCAATAGTTCTTCGCCTAAGTTGTTTATTTATTTATTTTAATTAAAATTTACCACTTAGACGACTAAAAATTTTCATCATCTAAGAGCATTATTTATTTATTTATTTTTAAAAAATTTGACACACTTAGGCGACGAAAATTCTAAAATTTTGTCGTCTAAGTAGTAGCATTTAGGCGACGAATTGTGAGTTTCTTCGTCTAAGTGCTCATTAAAACGACAAAATTTTTTGCCTTTTTTTCATTAATTTTCCATTGTCCAAAAACCTAGACGACGAAATTTATTTCACCGTCTAAGTGGCTACCACTACCAAAATTTCTTTGTTAGCAGACGGACTAAATTCGTTGCCTAACAAAGGTTTTCTGTTGCCAAAACTTCTTAGGTAACGCACATTCCGTCACTTAAGATCTGTTGGCTAAGCGATGTCACGAAGCTGGTTAGGAAACAGAAATTACAAATTTCGTTGTCTAACAAACTTGTTGAGAGGTGGATATTATTCCCTTGCTTAACAGAAATATAACGGTATATTTCAGGTTCGCACGACAAAAATATCCGTCGTTTGACAGACTTTCTGGCAGACCGAAATGATTATTTCTGTCGGTAAATGTTTCATCCAAAAGGACAGTTTATGGTGCACGAATCCGTCGTTTAGAGTACTCGTTAACAGACGGAAATTTTTGTTCCATCTATTAACGACTAATCTAAACGACGGAATAATTGTCACCTAATTTATAAACAATTTTGTCGGTTAATAATCATTCCGTCTCTTAACAAAGAATTAATAAAATAAAAATAAACAAAAATTTGATTAAAAATAATATAATACTAATTTTAAATATTCACAATTTCGTTCGATAATTTAATATTGATTTTACGACTTCGTTTGATAATATAATATTGATTTTAAATATTAGATTCCTGTACGGTTTCGATCGATAATATAATATAATATAAATATTATACAAAAGAGATGTCCCGATCGAAAACTACGTAATGTACATGCAAAATGATAGCTAGCTACACTGGTGGTGTGGGTCCTCCGACCCCGCTATCGCCATCATCCGGGCGTGCCTGTTGAGATGGCGTAGTGGAATGAAAGGACCCAACCCCGATTTAGTTACCTAAACCGGAATCGAACCCCTTCGAAAACACGAACCAACAAAAACTTTTCAAAATTTGGGCAGAGTTTCGTTACTAACGTTGAAATATCATTACCTGCACGTGGAAAATACACTTCATCCTATGCCACAAAAAGCAAACCGTGGGCACCAATCCCATCCGGATTTCTCAATATATCAACAGTAAAGTAAAGTAGTAAATATATATATACTTTACTGAAATCCAGTGTAAAATCGTATAACGTATTCAATAGGAAGCTCAGAGTGACATCTAATACATAATCGTATGCGCATACCACAGTAGGTAGAACAATAAACCTACTGGATGAAACAAAGTAGCTCGAGCACTATGCCTCCGACCACGACGTGCGACACCAGAGCTAGAACTGCAAACTGGGCACGGAAACCGAAAAGCCCAGGTGAAAGACAATAAACACGTTAGAGTGAGTGGACGAAAATAAATGTCTTTCACCAAGTAATATATACATATAAAATCATATGCGAGTCAAATGCATGAAAATCAAATGCTACGTGAGGAGACTCTGGCTACCACTCACGTACAGAGCATGCAACGTAAAACATATCGCGGAGACTCTCACGGGCTTCCACGCGATAGCACAGTCTGAATCACGGGATCCCAGACCCACACGTGATTCCTAGCCATAAAGGCCTCGGGTCAGGATATCTGTCCTTCCCGGAGCGTACTCGGGGATCAGCCGAGAAGCCAATGTGTATCGATACCACAACATATACTGAGACTGTACTCTGTGTAAACCAAATCATAAATTCTTTCCATGCACATGCATAAAACATAATATGTACGTATAAATATATTCGTATACGTATATTCGTATATGCATAATCATAAAACACATGCTCGTAAAATCATAATCAATCTGCATGCTCAAGTTCGTAAATCATAAATAAGGACTCGCAATCAATCCGTGAAAATAAAGTGTCCACTCACAGACTGGCGTAACGCGTATCGCGTTAACCCGTGATCCGGCGGAAAGTCCCTCGCCAAAACAACGATCACGAACCCCTGAATAATCACAACGTCCAATATTCAAAATCATAATCCGACAATACAAATCAAACCACGAGAAACAGCCGTTCTCGGAAACATGTGATTCAAAGTCGACGAATCGTCGAAAATCCGTATATGTATACCACAACACCTCGCTTTACGTTCGGACGCTCAACTCGAAAAACGAACCTCCCCACTGCGATCGGGGCGCGATTTCGAGTCAAATGACATGCGACTTGCCGAAAGTCAAAAAGTCAACTCTGACTGTTGACCACCGCCGTTGACCGCCGTCCACGGCGGCGCCGCTGCCGGCCGAAGAATTTCACGGCGGAGCTACCTCTATTCCACTCCAAATCACCCACTGAGCAACTTTGTCAACTACACCGAAGTCCAATTCTCACTCTAACTAGGACAATTTCAAGCAAAACCGAATTGGTTCATAAATTTCAATCCCAAAATTCTCAATCCACAAATCAAATTAGAACACAATGTTTATATGGTTAGAATCACCTTGAAGAGAGCTACAAGACCCAGTCCATTTTGTAGTTCAATTCCACCGGAATCATGGAACCCGAATAGCCCCAAATTTTCTTGTATTTAGGCCGGATTTTCCTCCCTCCACCGTCCACCTCGCCGTGAACGGTGGCCGGAGCCTGCAAGAGGAGACTATGGCGAGTCGAACAAGGCCTGCCCCGAGCCTTGGGGTTGCCGGAAAAGCCTCACCACCGTGAAGACCGCCGTGCACCGTCGAGACCCATCCTCTCAACTCGGTCAAACCGAGTCAACGTGGTCAAAGCAATAAATGAAAATGTTGACTTTCTATAATAGGAAACTCCACTATTTAAACCTTCCCAAAAAGGAAATCCATAATTATCCATTTCGGCAAACTTCAAACGCGCGTAACTTCCTCGTCGTAATTCCGATTCCAATAATTCTCGCGGTCACAAACTCGTCTCGACGTACTCTTCAACAATCACCCGAAGTCAAACACATCGGCCAAATGGATAAAAAGTCAACCCTTTGAACCAACACCCATTTAAATCGACTAATTAATCAACAAACGGAAATAATCACAACTTAATCTTCGTAACTCAAAATCATGCTCCGGAAGTTCCCACAAGCTCGAAATTAAATTCTGAACAACTTCCGTGAAGAAGCCGAAACCAAATTCTTGACCGGTAATTAAGTCGCGAACAAACCCGCCATTTAAATCCATTTTCGTCGAAACTTCAAATATTCATAACTAATTCCTCGGTCGTCCAAATAATGATCCGGAACCGCCCACGAACTCGAAATCACATGTACTACGACTCTTGAGAAGAGACTCAGCTCCAATTTTTGGCCAATAATTAAGTCGTTAACAATCCCTGGCGGTTCAAACCCTGTCGTCAATCTGCGGCTACGCAGTAACTCATGTATACAGCTGATCATACTGCTGATTCTGGTCCGGGTCGTCACATGGAAGTCGACGTAGAGGAAGTAGGCATATGACCGGCGATCATCTGCATAAACTACAACCGCACCTCTACCTGCATCTCTGCTCGTAGACGCGCCTCGAAATCTTGAGCCCGCGCGTCGGTGTTTGCCTGCATCGCGGCTAGAAGCGCCTGGGAGTCTCTAGCCCGGTCCTCAAGCTCGCGGATTCACGCTTCTGATTTCTTCTAGACCTCCTGGATTCTCACCTCGACACCACTAGAACGAGCACACGACGTGGACGTCGATGTCAGAGTCAACTCTCGAACGCCTGCATGTCTGAGACCTCGAATCTATGTACCACGTCGAACTCCGAGCACCTTCTCGAATATCGCAGTCTGTGTGGGCACATCCTAAGGTCTGAGCTGCTAACGCGGAGTGTCCGGATTTTCTGCAGTTTTCTCAGTAAACTCCTCCTCGGCCAACTGCATCAACTTCTCCTACAATAAGATAAACAATTGAAAATTAATATAAAAAAATAGACTAATATGATCGATAATTCTACCGAAAATTTGACATAATTTCTCCTAAAATATAAGGCTACCAAAAACTTGAAAACACATAAAAATTCAACCAATATAGCACAAAAACCATTCCACATTCTCAATATAACAACAGATCACACCACATAACCATTTTTATGCACTACAAGTTTAGATGACATATAAATTTCATCCAGTGACCATCTACTCTAACCTATATGCATACTGGGAAAATGCTTCTAAGGTTTTCTCACATAAACATTCACAGAAAATAGTAAGTTTCTGTTAATTTTGAATTTAGTGGTCACTTACCAGATTCTCAGCCGCCTTCTCATTCCCGGGATGGACATGCACATCTCGGTACGTGTCGTTGAAGGGCACAAGGGAACCCTCCGCCATATGTTTCGCCATCAAGTAACTGATTGGAGTTGACCCGGAGTGGTGGTTCGCATCCTTCTTATCTCGGTTCTTCGCGTTCGCCTCCGACATTAGCTGTTACAAAAAAATAAATATTATATTCAAAATTCCATAAATTTCAGTAAAAATCTACTAATAACAAAAACATAAATATTATATTCGAATTTCCGCAACTTTACGCAAAATTTTGCAAATTTCCACAAAAATTCGCAAAAAATTTCTCAAAATTATGCAAATATCCAACAAATAAATATTATATTCAAAAAAGACATTACCAAAAATTTAGGGCTCTGAAAGTGCGCTACCAACCACTTCCATTGATCTTCCCGATGCGCAAACTCGAAAGGGGTTGGTTCCTCCCCTTGCATCTGATAGAGCACGTGGCACACACTCTTCCACTCCCGATAACGTTTCGTAGCTTTCTTGTCGATATATTTGAACATCTCTAGGGTGTTTGGATAATTAAAGTGGAGCTACAAAAAATGTAATTGACATTAAATCTATATAATATATGTTAATTATTCAATTTCAATGTTAAACATAAATCCGTTGAAATACGCTTACCGAGATAACGTCGTAAACCTTTTTTCACTTGATCTCAAGGAGGTCCTTACATGCCTGTGCAATCATCGCTACCTTCTAATGTATAGTGCCTCTGATGTTATGGACGATCAAACTGTTAAGCTCCTTCGTCTCAGGGCGCTGGTGGAAGAAATCGTAAGGGACTGTGATCTTCTGTTTTGTCACATTCACGATATCACCTGCTTTTGTCCCCTTGCACAACCCTCGTGTGCGTTTGGGGGTAGGTCCTACAAAAAGTTATCCAAAATTCGTCAGTAATTACCATTTATTATAATAATGAAGAAAATGAACATATTACGTTAAATTATAGACATACCCATAGTGCTTTTTCCCTTGTGAGGAGCACTTAACCGTGTTATGACTTCGTTCGCCTCGGGGTCATCTTCTGTTCCGGTCGATGCGGGTAGAATAGTGATAGGAGGTCTTGGCGGCAGTACATCGCCAGGCAGTACCAACTGTCATAACAGTAACCAATTCGAATAAAAATCACAAAATGAAACCAAAATTTTGCAAAATAAATGAAAATCATTAAAAATATCCTAAATCAACCAATAACCAAAAAATTAAAAAAAATCAACAAGATTCACTAAAATTCCTCAAAAATCATCAAAATCAATAAAAATCACCAAAATTCACAAATTAACCAAAAATTACAAAAAAAACATATTATACAAATTTTTTACAATTTAACCAAATAATCCTAAAAAATTAAAAAAATCCTCTCCAATTGCAAAAATTTAACAAATTATCCAACAAAATAACAATTTAACCAAATTAAAAAATATATATATATAATTAACAACCTAACAAACCAAATTATATATAATTATATCAATTAATAATCCAATTATATCATAAAAAAATCACCATTAATAATCCCATATTAATCCAATAATCACAAAATTCAATAATCCAATATTCAACCTATAATCCAATATTAATCCAATATAACCTTAACCAAAAATTACCCAAATTAACAAAAATTCACTCTAATTCACCATAATTCCAAGATAATTAATTCACCAAAATTCCATATAATTAACCATTAAACCTTAAACAAAAATATTAACCAAAACTAAATAAATAACCAATTAAAATAAATTAATAACCATAACCAAATAATTAATCATATCATTAAAAATAATCAATAACTAATTCATCAATTAATATAATGCAATAGCCAAACCAGAAAGAAAAAAAATCAAAACCGTACCTGAAGTTAACGGCGATCAGAGGCCGTTTAGAGTAGGGGTCGACAATGGAGCAGCTTGGCGACGAACTAGGCGAGCAGAGGTCGATAGAAATCCTAGGCGGCGGTGTGGCACGGCGGCGGAGCTAGAGGTAGAAAGGCATCGCCTAAAGTGAGGAGCGACGGATCGAGGTGAGCTAGAGGGAGGAAGGCGGCGTCGTATGGAGGAGGAGCAACGGATTCTAGAAGTTCAAAATTAGGACGGAGACTGGAGAGAAATTGGCCAGAGCTCAGGATCGATCGAATGAAATAATCAATCAAAAATCCCCAATCTGGGGATTGTATCGATAACTTCTAAGAGATGGAACCTGGACGTCTTCTAATAAAATAAATTCCGTCTTCTAACATCTCTTGGCTGACGGACATAGAATCCATCCAATGCCTAAGAATTCTCAAAATATCCTAAAAATAAAGGCGCAAAAATGTGCCACCATAATTTTTTCCCTGGCAGACTGAAATAAGAACGTTCCGTCACTTAAGGGTTTTTAGATATTTACCAAAAAATGGTGCAAAAAAATGTCGCCAAATTTTTTTGTCTTGACCGATGGAAATAAGGACGTTCCCTCTTGAAATTTGTGCTACGACAACAGAACTGTACAATTTCCGTGGGTCAATGCATTTTAATTTTAATTTTAGGAAGAGTATTGAGAATAATTCATATATTTAGGTACTTAAATATGCACCATTTGGACTCATACGTACAACACTATATGTACAATTTGAAATGATCGATTTTTTTTTTGCCTAAAACTACCGATCGAGTTGTACTTAATTATCCCATGCATGCAATGTGAAGACCGTGCCTATTTATAACGAACCATAACTTTTGGATGCAAAAAGATAAAACAGAAGTAATTAATAAATATCGGTACCTTGGTAATTATCTCATGCATGCAATGTCCAAAACTACCAAATTCAGTGATCGAATCATAACGTGGCTTGGTTTATAATCACTTGTAAATATCATATTTAATTATAGGTCGTACAGAATTAATTAAATCAGATTAATTCAAATTTCGATTTGGACCGAAGACACTATATATATGCATTATGTCTTTGAGGAAACAATTATGCATTTTAAAAATATACGTCGTTATTTTTGGGTAGAGTAGCAGTTAACGCTTCACCAGCAGACGGAAATTTGTTTGTTCCGTTGGCTAAGACTTGTTTAGGCAATGAAGACTTGTAATTGTGTTGCCTAACAATACAGGGTTTAGGGTTAATGGGTTTAGGATTTCATGTTAACCGACGGAATATTGACAATTTCGTTGCTAAAGAAAACAAAGTTTAGGGGTTAGGGTATGTGGTTTAGAGGTAGGTTTTAGGGTCTAAGTTTTCTATAAGACAACGGATATGAAATTTTCGTTTGCCTAGTACTTGGTTAACAAACGGAAATGGAGTAATCTGTCAGTTAATGAGTCGGTAAGCAGACCAAATATGAAGCGTCCGTCTGCTAAGTGTTGAGTCAGATTTTAGATGGAGTTTTGGTATTTGGCTGCATCTTCCCCGTTAGTAACTGATCCTGCATAAAACAATCATAATCATTCATATAAATTCAAATCGTGATCGATAAATATATATATATAATTCAAAATTTGGTAGAATTATTACAAATCTAAATAATTCACTTTCATAGTCTGTGTCATCCTCATCCTCTAAGTCTTCATCCTCCTCATATTCATCTTCCTTAGCTTCCTCTTCATCCTTGTCATCAGTGTGATCCTTAATATGTTCTAATTCTTCGAGTTTAGTCGACTTAAGCGGCCTTGTCTGGAGTTGTGTAGTTCTTGGATCTTTGTTCAGGTGTAAAAGAGCCGTTTCTAGGACAGTAGCAATATCAAGCTCTTGATATGGATTGCTGACATCTTTCCTATCATGCACTTCTGTTTCGAACAACCCCTCAAGTGTTGTTGCGTTCCAAATATTACAATGACACATATGGTTAACTACTTTCCATACGATGACATATATGGCACCTCCCTCCTTCAGGTCATCAAGATAGAACACATTTTTAGCTAATGTGGCAAGAGTGAATGACTCATCATCGTACCAGCTTGTGTTACCATTTACCGATAACAAGCCAAGATCTTTCTTCGTACTATTTCTCATGTTCGGGTCAGTGTTGAACCATTTACATTTGAAAAGCACGACAAACATTCAATTTGTGTATATTAACTTGACGACGTTGACAACAACCCTATAGTATAAATCATCATTTTCTCCTATTGCGATGCCACAATCTTGTGTTCTCTTGCCTTCATCTCTGGCTAATGTCCAAAACTTTACCTCATTCACATCACATGCAGAATAAATCTCATTTCTTTGGGGCTTGTTGGCCAAATTGTGCAGGGCTGTTGTGTACCAACCGCAGTGGTCAATTTTTTGAAGACTCGTCATCTGCAAAATTATGAACATAAGCCAGGACAAGCAATATATATTTTGATGCAATATATAATATATAATTTACATAATCACACATACCCATCCTTGAAAATAATCTGGAAATAGCTGCTTTTGTTGTTCTTTCAACTATTCATGAGTAAGTCTTGGAGCTTCTTTATGAAGTGCTTCGAAATATGAAAGCATGAATTGATCGACCTCGGTACAGTCCCGCAACACAACCCAGTATGCCTCAATTAGTTCTTCTCTGCTTAATCTTTCTGAACTCTTGTGTACATGTTTGAAGGCTCATACAATATCTGTGATGACGAAAAGATTGAAGCGATCAAGTGTATTGGAGGAGTCAGAAGGGGGTGGCTCGATGAAGCTTTTGAGATACAAGTTGCAGAAGGTCACACACTCATGTTCAATGTACGTTTTTTCTATAGAACCTTTTGGGTTATAGCGATTTTTGACATATCATTTATATTGTCCAAGTTGTCTGCAAATAATTGTGATGAAATTATTCAATAAGACATTTACATATATATATATATATATATAAAAGTCGGTGATAAGAAGTGATCCATCAATCATGAGTAAGACAATGTACTTTTTCTGGGAATATATCCAAGTGTAGTGTACTAGACCAAAAATCAACACTTGTTCCGAGAGGTGGATCATTAGGTGAATCATGACGTCGAAGAAAGTAGGGGGAAAATCCTCTTTAATTTGCAAAGAATGTACACAATCTCTTATTTCAATTCAACTATATCTGACTTCTTCAACTCTCTTGTACATAACTTTTGTCACCACCTGGACAACGCTACTAACGGTTATATATACCACGTCACGATGCAAATAAGGTCGAATTACCACTGAAAGAAGACGTTGTATTATAACATGGGATTCATGAGTCTTGAGATTTATAAATTTTTTGTCCCCCTCATTTACACAATGAGATATATTTTTTGCATAGTTGGATGGATATCAAACACCTCGGAACCATGCGAACACTTCCTTCTTCTTGTTCGGCTTCACTGTGTAAGGTGTCATAGGGATCTCGGTTTTGCCAGACTTCCTCTTTTTTAACCACAAGTGACAACGTATGTTCATTGTCTGCAAATCTTCACGTGCCTTAAGAGTGTCCTTATTCTTCCAATCAAGGCCCAGAATTGTTTCAAGGACGCTGTCGAATACATTCTTCTCAATGTGCATGATGTCACGATTGTTCCTGAGTTTTAACATTGACCCATAAGGGAGTTCAAAGAAAATACTCATGTGACTCCAATACCCAACTTCGTCGTCAACCACAAGTGAGTTTGAGGCCGTCACACGTGGACACTTGCTCAGTACTCCAAAACTAACGTGTTAGAGCCTTTGGAAAATCTCTTCGTCGGACCACTCTCGGGGTTTCGGATCATCCTCTACCGTCCTGTCAAAACTCGCCGCTTCGGATCTCTATTGGTGATTTTTGAGAAGCCATCTACGGTGTGCCAAGTAACACACATTTCCCGCGTGATAGCTAGAGTTAACGTCGTCTAAGCAGATATGACAACTCTTGTACCCTTTAGTCCTGCAAGATGCCAACAATCTGTAAGCTGGAAAATCGCTAATGGTCCACATAATGGCTGCTCTCATGATGAATGACGTTTTAGTGTAGCTATCCCAAATTCGAACCCCAAATTCCCACACCTCCTTCAACTCATCAATCAAATGTCTCATAAACACATCAAAATACTTTTCAGGGGAATATTTACCCGAAATTATCAGACAAAGGAAATTAAACTTCCTTCTCATACACATCCAAGGATGCAGGTTGTACAGCATCACAATAACAGGCCAAGTGTTGTATTGGTCATCATTAAAAGGATTGAACCCTTCTGTGGAAAGTCCTAGTCTCACATTTTGAACCTCTGATGTGAAGTCTGTAAACGTCATGTCGAAATACTTAAAAGCCTCCCCATCTGGGGAGTGTCTAAGCACACCGTCATCTAACCTTTTTTCACTGTGCCACCTCATTACCTCTGCTGTATATGGAGACATGTACAATCGCTCCAGTCCAGGAATCAATGGCAAATGACGAATATCCTTCCATGGAAATTTTTTCTTCTTCTTGTTCTTCTACTTGACCCGCCATCTTGACTCGTCGCAAACCGGGCAGTACTGGAGGTCTGCGTGTTCTTTATAAAACAAGACATAACTGTTTTTGCACACGTCAATTTTCGTGGAAGAAAGGCCAAGGTCGTTCAATATCTTTTTTACTTTATAATAACTGTCCGGAAGTTTGTGATCATCAGAAAGCAGACTAATTATGAGTCGTTGGACATCGTCGAATGTTGCATTCAACAATTTGTGCTTCACTTTATATCCAATTTCCTCTATTACCGCACTCAAAACAGTCACTTTACCATGTGGGTGCACCGGTGTTTGGGCTTCCAGTAGAAGTCTATTGTACTTGTCATAGTTAGTGGATCCCATGAAGTCGCCTATTGGCGGAACAGTCTCATGGTTGAGAGTATCGTGATGGCCCTCGAAAAACCTATATCCACTTGAACTATAAGGCGGAAATGAATGGTAGACAAGTTCCATAACGGGATTTGGAGCAAGTCCATCAATATTGCTAGATGAGGCAACATGATACCCTAATCCAAACCCTGCCATCACAGTATGAGCATTAACCTCTGGTTCTTCACCGTGTTCAGTCCATGAAGTGTACTCCTACATCATATCGTATTGAGACAAGTGTTGGAACATATCCGTAACTGTATGATACTCTAAGTTACGACATCACCTGCACAAACACTTGAAATTGGATCTTCCTCCACCATGTTGAATTGCAAAACGCATGAAGTCATAAATTCCTTTTAAATACCTTTGATCACCTCTCTCCAACCATAACCAACTTTTGTCTATATTCTGCCTAAATACATAACTTGTAATGAGCGAAATAATAAATTGTGTGGCTAATCACATCTATTACCTTAATTCTTCATATATCAAGCTAGCTAGAACCTATATATACTCTAATCTTTATATCAAGCTAGCTAGCTAGAACCAATAATCTTCCCACACTTTGATTTGTTCAATATATATCTAATCTTCATATATATATATATATATATATATATATCGATCAAGCTAACTAAAATTAGAACCAATAATCTTCATATATATCGATCAAGCTACATACCTAGCTATTAATTAATTTTCCATCCATATATATATATATATATATCATGTACATACGTACATATATAATAATCTAGCTACGTACCTATATATATCGATCAAGAATCTTTCTTACATACACACACACACACACACACACACCCAAAAATCCATAATTTGTCAACATAGCTACTAATCGATCTAACATTTCTGCAAAAGTTAGCATTATACATGCATCAAGAGTGGGATTCTAGCTACCTATCACAAATTTCGCCGGAAAACTATCGCCGGAATTCAATCACCGGTTAACTTCACAATACACCGAAATATTACAAAAAAAATTAGTATATACAAACATTAACCAATATATGAAGCTTCGGGAATGCTTTGAGGGCTATTATCGAAGCTTTTTCGTTGTAGATCGAAAAATCGCCGGAAAGGAGGTGTTAGAACTGTTGTGAAGAGATAAGAGTTCGATCTGGAAATACTATTGATTGTTATAGAAGATACTTCTAGCAGACGGAAAATTTCCCGTTTTCTAACAATCCCTTTGGACAACGGAATTGGCAAGGAGATTAAAATTCTGTCTTTAGAATGTTTCTTAGAGACAAAATTTGCCAACGCAAAAAATCCGTCATGTAAAAACGTTATTGGCTGTCGGATTTTCGACGGAAAGTATTTCCGTTGCCTAACAGGTTGTTAGAAGACAAATATTTTTTTCAAAGCAGACCGTTCACATATCCGTCACCTAAGATTTTGTTAGGCAACGGGCTGAAAAAAATTATGTCTGCTAACGAAGGTATTCTGGTAGTGTACTTAGACGACGAAAAACAAAAATTTCGTCATTTAAGTATTTAGACTACAATTGTTAGGCGACGAAAAAAATCATTTAGACGACGAAAATGGTTCATCGCCTAAGTGTATTTTTCTAGTAGTTGTGATTAAACAAAGCCTTTTTTAGTTCAAAGTCTAGTGACCAGTCTCTTCTTGTCGTTAAAGTTTGAGCATGATTATACATCTATACACATGCTTCTAACATCGATTTAATTCTGATCGATCGTCTTTTTTTTCTTTTCGAATTCCACATGTACACACTCTTCCATAGTTTATGTAATGAATTGGTATTTACTTATTGAGTGTATGTATTTGGGAATAGTGATCATTTGGATGTCATAAATAACCAAGTGATCAAGTTACTATAAGCTTTAATCAGATGTCTGACCACTTGACATTATTATTTGAGAAGGTCAGATGTTCAAATCATTATCATTTAATTATGGTAATTTTTGTGTTTTGGATATAGTGTTTACTTGTGTATATTTTTTGTAATGCTGATGAGCTGATCTTAGTGAGTTGGTTCAAAATAATATTTAAATCACCATAAAAATTAATTTACTGTATATGATCGGTCCCAACCCAACCCGGACGATATTAAATGAAAACAAAATGAAAAGGAAAATTGCAACACCAATACAAGGTGAAGTTTGACAAAAGTGCGTGCAAAGGCCAAGGTCCACGATGCTGTGAAGCCCAAACAAGTATAAGCTGCGGCTCATGTTATTGGGCCTTGTAGCCGACTTACAGTTATTCCCCGCTTGGTTCATCCCTCGTTTTGCCGTTGTTTCTAACCTATCTATCAAATTCTTGTTCTCGTGTTTCCGCCCACCAATCCGCGAGAAATGATGTTCGGCCGGGAGAATGGAGATGAACGATTGGTCCGAATTCCTCTGCTTTCAAAAAGGTAAGCTAGCTCCCTTCTTTGTCCTCCCTCTCTATTTGTTAAACTTTAAACTAGGTAGATGGCTGCGGCAAGACACGGTTGTCGGTTAAACATGGATCGAAATAAGAACAAAAAAAATTTAAATAGTTACATGATTACATTACAAAGATCTAAAAATGATAAAAGCCGTCTAGAAATTCGATTTTTTCATTACATAGATTAAGGCGTAGCATAGTAAAAATTCACAATTTTTTTAGTAAACAAAAAACTAAATTATATGTTCTAAGATTGTATCTTCTCATAACTGAACTGATACATATATTACATAATTAATAGAAGATATGATAGATGCTGACTGAAAATTAAAATAGAATACTCCATCCTTGTCTGCTATGCACAAAAGCTGGTTACCACCTGTTGGAGCGTAAAACATCGGTAAAGACTGGTTACCTCAACAAGAACCAATCAACAAACACCAAACATACCACGTCTTCTACACGTCAGAAGTTGACTCTTCAATGCCAAAATATTGGGGGGGGGGGGGGTACCTGCAAAGACACTCTGACCCTCAAGTCACTAAGAGCTCTTCTCCAGCAGGATTTTGTAATCAGAATGTGAATCCATCAAATGAGGATGCGAACTAGTATTTATAAGCACAAATCTTCCCCTATAATATGAATAATGGCGTGGACCTCAAGGATAGGAATGGCCGCCTGTGAGAACTTCTCGGCGGCATCAACCCTAAACTTTTCAACTGTCGTTGCATGTTCTTCACTATTCCCTTTTTTTCTATTGTATTCGCGCCATATTTTCGTCAACAGCCATGACTGGCCGTCATTACTCACATGTTTTCCACATATCCTTCTGTCACCTGCACTTCCTCGTTGCTAAGCTCATTTATCCTTATTGACCACTTTGGGCCTGCATTTCATTTTCCATCGGTCCTAATCACTCCACTTGGGCCCTAACGACTTCCTTAGCCCATCACTGGTGATACTTCTCTGATAAGATTTTTATGCCCCACAAATTCTCCCAAAATTCTCTTTCGATCCCAAGACCCTTGGCCCAAAGAGAATTTTTCTGTTTCATAGCTTCTACACCTTCATCTTATTCCCGCGTACTCGTTTTCCACATATGGACCACGTCCACTGTACCACCATTCCACTCTTTCCATCTTCCTCTTTTTTCCCTTCATTTTTAATGCTTCGTCTCCCCAAATGTATAACTAGGAGTAACACATACTCTTTTCCTGAAAATGCTTTTTTCCTTGACCATAATCATTGTTTCATGTTAAGTTTCAAGCAATCATACCTTTGGTGCTTTATGGGTTGCTACTCGTAGCCTCTCCCACATGCATTTTTCATACCCTCTTACCTCGTAGAGGGAGTGACATAATCTCATCCCGACTTACTATGGTTTCTCAATGTTACTTAGTCCAACTGGATGTTTCATTTAGCTTTTAGACTTTCTCAATCTTCAACTCTAACAACTTTTTGTGAATTTTCAACTTACTTTGAGATTCAATTTAACTCGATGTTACATGCATCACTTTTTCCTCATCGCATACTCCCGAGTTCCATAACTGCACATTTACCATGCATCTTTCCCAACTCTCTGAGTCAGGTACTTCCTTAATCGTGCACCTTGAGTCACCCTCATCCAATAATCGATATGTTCTTTCTCTTATCCAATGACTTTATTTTGACTCCCATTGGTAATCATATATCACTCAATCCTTAAGGATTAAGATTTGTCCCATCACCCGTGATTACATACTCACCCATTAGGGTCGATATGAATTTTTTTTGTTCAACCACTATAGTTGCTTGTGGCCTTCGACCGTACTTGGTCGCCAGTTATTCAAGCCTCTAGTAGCTTTTTGTCAAGTTACACTTGGCATAAGACATGCATTTCATATCTTTCCTTCTTTAGGGATGTCATCTTCATCGTTGAGTTTTTCTCGGTCTCAACAATGAGATTTTGCTTATGCTAACAGAAGATTTTCAAAAGAGGTCCTTTCACAATTTCACCGCTGAGTTGAGAACTTCACCGCTAAGTTACCATCATTCACAGTTTTGAGACATATCAATGCTATATTTCCCTTGACTTTTACTTATGCCTTTGCCATTTTGCCTTAAATTTTTTGACCATGTTAGTGCCATTTTACCTTAGGATTTTTGACCAAGTTAATGTCATTTTTTCCTTGGCTTTTTTGACTATGTTAGTGTCATTTTGCCCTAGGTTCTTTGGCCATGTCGATGTCATTTTGCCCTTCGATTTTTTGACCATATGGTTATTTCTCAGTTCCATAAGCAATCACTCAATTTTGAGCTGAGATATAATCATTACAATATCACAAGGCCGTATCTTCAAAAGTTTTGGCCGTTCTAAACAAAACAATGTCATCTTTCTAAGAGTTTTGACCATTTTAAAACAAAAAACTGTCATCTCTCTAAAAGTTTTGGCCATATTTTTATCATCTTACCCTTGGATTTCTGGTCATGTCAATGCCATTCCACCATTGATTTTTCATGCTAATGTCATTTTACCCTTGATCCTTTGGCCATGTTTATGCCATTTCACCCTTGATTTTTTTGTCATGCCATTTTACCTTTGGTTCTTTGGCTCATGCCATTTTATTCTTGATATTTTGGTTTATGCCTTTTTATCCTTGTTATTCTAGCATGTGCCTTTTTACCCTCAATATTATGACTTGTGCCTTTTTACCCTTGATATTTTGGCCATACTAACATTATCTCGTCCTCTAGCTTCCCAACCCTTGGGGCCGTGATATATTTATTAAATGATAATGTCATTTCTCCAAGAGTTTTGGCCAATTTGTCAGCTTTGCAACATGAGCTCTCAAGGTCGAGATTCAATCGGCGCACAAAATAAATAATATAAATTTACTTATTCAGAATCAGTCTGTCATTGTTCTAGACTTTTGGCCTTGATAAAAATGGACATACCTCTCTAGGATTATAGGTAATACTCTTTCAAGCATACGTCATTCTAAGGCCTCGGGAAGTGTAGCCTGGTGTTAACTTCCTCTTTCCGACATGTCTTCTGGCTATAAGCCTCGATGATTTTGCACTGGCCCACAAGCTCAAATTTTTTTGTGCCGTTATCACAAACAATTTCTCGTGGTATCCTGAACCTGCATATCATTTGCTTACATAAAAAACTGACCACATCCTTTGAAGAAATGGTCACGTATGGCTCCGCTTCCACTCATTTGATGAAATATATCTGTTGCCACGAGTTTTAACTTCAATCCGCTAGGGGCGGTTGGTAATGTCCATGCAATTTCCATTACCCAAAGAGAAAATGTCCACGGTCTTGACTGTGCAACAAGTTCTTGCGCAGATGCATGGCTCACCAGCGCATGTTTCTAGAAGCGTATGCATTCCTTCACATATCATTCCAACTCTCTCATCATGTATGGCCAGAAGTATTCTTATGTTATTATTCTATTAATTAAGCTCCTACCTCCAATGTGACTTCCACACACTCCCTCATGGACTTCTAGCATTATTTTCTTGGCTTGCCAGGGTCCTATACATCACAACAAAGACCTCAACATATTCCTCAGGCTGAATTTTAAACTTGAGATAATTGACTATTTCTCCCATCCAGTCGCTTGGGATCGAGTCAATTTCCCTAGCTCGGCGCTCAATCTTTTTCTCACACTAAGAGCTTTAAATACATCAACGTAACTGGCAATGGGCTCTTGAGTAAACCCCGAAGCCAATTTCGCCAATTCATCCGCTAGCTGATTTTCTTCTCGTGGTATTTTCACCAACGAGATTTTCTCATACTCCCTGATCATTTTACGCACTAATCCTTGATACTCATACATCTTGAAATCTCTCATTACACAATTATCATTCAACTGCCTGACTACAAGCTGTAAATCTGAATGTTTCTGAACGCGACTGATATGTAGTTACTTGGCCAACTCTTATAGTCAGTCTCCACTTCCCATTCTTTATAAATTTCTATGCCTTTTCCTCGGCCAACTATTCTCCTATCAGAAAAAATCTCTTCTTTTCTCCGTGGAGGAATATATCTCTGCTCCCCTCCATTGTAAGAGACATTGGTTGTTCATCTTCATTTTCTCTATTTTGTGCCCCTAGGCCTTCCTGTAATTCCTATAACGTTGATAGATTGACATTTTCCTTACTCTTTTAGCTTTGATCATGATATTCCTTTTTTATTTCCATTTTGCACAAGTTTTTTGCTTGTGTTTTATCCCCCCGTACCGACACAACTCTTTTGCGTTTCTCAGAGATGAACTTCAGCACTTGGTACCTCGTTGATGCTTCTGCTAACCTCGCCCAAGCATCAAATTATATCCCAAAGTTTTATTAGTGATAACAAAATTCACCTCTACTCTTTTTGCTGTGATTACTGGCAAAGTAACCTCTCCATAGGGCCAAGATTCTGTGTCATCATACTCCAACATAGGGGATTTGCTCATCTTTACCATCCTTGGATCGACTCTCAATTTTTCAAATGCCCTATGATAAATGATATCCTCACTCCTTTTCTTGCATGGTTGATGGTCCCCCGTGTACAATGGGAATTTCTCTCACTTGAGGTTCCTCGTCAACATTTCTTTGTTTCTACTAAATTTATGTTTTCTCTTGCTTGTGCTGCAAAAATTTTCCTTGCCTTATAAGCTTCATTATGGCCGGTTTAATGGCCTCACATCTATTGATAACATGTCTTTTGGCCTTGTTGAGGACATAATAACGTCTTTGCTCAAACATGTTTAATTACTCAGGTTGTGATGATGGCTCTTTGAAAATTCCCTTTGATTCATGCTTTTGAAATATATAAGTAGGTCTACGAGTAAACCATGGTTCTTCATTTGTTGATCCTTTCCCCTTTCCTTGTTTCTCTTGTTGCCTTGCAGACTTGTCTTTGCCCTTAGCCTGAATTTTTGCTCGATACTGCCTCGCCGAAGCTTCTGGCTCCAATTTTTCTTCGACGTTCGTCACCATTCTTTCTCGACAGACACTTCTGACTCTCTCCAACTGATGCCTTCAAAATATATATGCAGGGCAGTGAGTAAACCATGGCTCCTCATTATCTGGACTTTTCTTGCTGCTTCGAGGATTTTTCTCTGCCCCCAGCCTGTGCTCTTCCTTGGACTTTCCCCCTTAAGATTCCGGCTTTGATTTATTCGCGACGTTTTCCGCCATCATACTCCATTGAGCATTTCACACTCTTTCTAACAGTATCTCAACTTCAACCATATCAAGGACGTTGTCCATGTCCTTTAGTGGTCTTTTGGTCAAATCTTCAAAAATATGTGACCCATCTAACAATCCTTCGAGGAATATGATAACTGCCACACTCGATTCATACTTGATGCTTGTCATTTCTTCTTTAAACAGATTAAAATATTTAGCTTCTCACCATGCTTTTGTTTGACATTAAATAATACTGACAAGTCTTTCTTCTACTTCCTTGAGTAGAAATATTGCGCAATAAAGACTTGAGCAAGTTCATCTATGCTGGATATTGAGTTGGTTTTCAATTCCCTGGGCCATTTTATTGCTGAACCTGATAGACTTGTCGAAAATAGTTTACACATGAGCCTCTCATCAATAGTCTCAATTATCATTGCTCTGGTATAATCCTTGATATGATCTACAGGATCAGTTGCGCCTGTATATTTTGTGAGCGCTGTAACAGAAAAATGTCTTGGCTTTCACGCCGTCAGAATGCAATTGGTGAACGCAGACTGAATAATTCTCTTTACAAGTTTAGCGAAGATATCTCGCAGCCTGGTCCCCTTTGCTTCTTTCATGGCCTCTGCTACGAGATCTTTCAAATGATGGCCTGTTCCTAAGAACGTCAAATTGGCAAGGAATAGTTACCTTTGAAAGTAAAAAACTTGGGGACCAGGCTGTGAAGAATTCTCAGAGAAGTGAGTTTGGGTGCTGATAAAAACTTGGGGAATCTGACGTTCTTAGGGACATTAGATGTCATCGTTTTGCACAGACGGCGCCACTTGTTGGAGAGTAAAAAATTGGCAAGGAATAGTTACCTTTCAGAGAATCAAGCAACGAACACCACACGTACCATGTCTTCGACACGTCGGAAGTTGACTATTCAACGTAAAAATATGTGTGTGCGTATGTGTGGGGAAGAGCTCAAGTCACTAAGAGCTCTTCTCTAGCAGAATTTTTGTAATTAGAATGTGAACCATCAAATGAGGATGCGAACTAGTATTTATAGGCACAAATCCTCCCTCATAATTGGGATAATGGCGTGGGCCTCAAAGATAGGAACGACCGTCGTTGAGAACTTATTGACGGAGTCAGCCCCAAGCTTCTCAACAGTCGTAGTGCGTTCTCTAGCATTCCCTCTTTTTCTACTGTATTCGCGTCATATTTTCGTCAATAGCCATGACTGGGTCGTCACATCTCCTTCTGTCACCTGCACTTCCTTGTTGCTGAGCCCATTTATGCTTATTCACCACTTTGGTTCTGCATCCCACTTTTCATCATTCCTAATCACTCCACTTGGGCCATAACGACTTCCTTAGCCCATCACCGGTGATACTTCTCTGACCAAATTTGTATCCCCCACACCACCTAAAATGCAAAAGTTGCTGGTGCAACTCATTACTAACCTAATAAGATGAAAAAGTGAAAAGAAAGAAAAAATGGTCACACATTTCAACGAATCCTAAGATAAAGAAAACAAACCGAGACATCGACACCAGTTTTTTAAATTTTCAGGACATCAATTACCAAGACACACATAGATACCCTGTGGAAATTATATAGCTCATACGGCACCATCACTTTAGAAATAAACCTAGCACATATGAAAACCTAGCAGATTTTGCCCAAATCAGGCAGATTCCACATAAATAAGAAACAAAATAAATACACTTGAAAGAAACTGAATAGTAAACCCTTGGACCAAATTTTGTTATAACCGAAATCTATATCCATATATAAGTTGTATGAGACACTAAGTTGATTTGGATTCAGCCCACAAAATCCATGTTACATTTAATTACTCGGATCCATTGTGTACCATATAATTTTTTGAATTCATTTTAGTAGACCTATTACTTCTAAATAGTGACCACCACATTAAAAACACGACGAATGAAACAAACAAATTTGATTAAGAAAAACAAAAAAATTGTTTAATACAATTAATGACCACCCAATCATATACCTTTGCATTCTTATAAGAATAGGTAACCAATCTTTGGTATGAAACAACAGATTAACAGAGAAAGAATAAATGTAACATAAATAAGAAACAATTGACAAAGAACATAAGGATACACACATTTATACATTTGTCCTTAAATTATTATCCATACAGATACATTTTTCAGTTTGGGCAAACCATACATACCAACTCATACACGCATTAACATTAGATTTACGAATAAACTACAAATCATATGAATCATACACTCATACACGCATTTCCTCTTAACAGTTCATCTTTTCTCTTAAAAACCAAACATTTATCTTTTTGAAGATGAATCATATGAAATGATCAACCAACAATATAAAAAGATTCAAAAAAATGAAAGGAAGAACAACCACTCCCAGAAATATACGTATATTGGCCAACCTCTAGAACAACGAAACAACCCCTAGAAGCAAAATAGTCCCTGCAACCATAAGGCATGTCACAATAGTCAGAAAATGGAAATAAAAGAATAGAAAAAGAGAAAAGGAAAATAAGCTGCAAAACAAAAAAACTTCACACAATCGATAGGAAAGTAAGCATTTCAGACACAAATAGGTCTAAGATAGACACCACAGTTTACCAAAAAAAAAAAAGAGATCGACATATTGAGAGTTGTGAGAGATCCCAAATGATAAAACAAACAAACCGATCAAAGGAAAGATATAGAGATTTACTCTGATGATTTACTTGCTTCGATTCGGTTGGGCTTTATATGCTCAACTAAGCACCACAAAATTCAAAATTCCAATTAAGAGTATAATTGAACACAGACCAATGAAGATAATATATGCATATATCCAGACATTAATTCAAACAGAAGGATGAGAGCAAAAAACAATTTTGAAATGAATCAAACTTCCACCGCCATACATTTACTTTTTTTTTAATTGTATCCTCACAAACCTTAGAACACTGATCTTTCGGTTCCACCAAAACATAAAAAATAAACCAAAAGGATGAGTGAATGTCAAAATCTACATCGTAGATAATCTAAAGTGGGTTTGGGTAAGAATCAACCTACCAATTAGAAACAAAGAAAAGAAGACGACGATCGTTCACTTTGAGGGTTGGGGAGTGCTTTTATATCTGCCCCAACAAAACTGAATCTCAACCCCTGGAGATTTTAAAAAGTGAGATATCATCTTCTTGAAATAAACAACATAATCACTTCTTTTGAAAAAGAAGAAGAAGCATATTCACTATTTACTAGATAATTGAGCAAGCAAACTCAACAAAATAATTAACCAAGAAAGTGTCATGATTCATTTTCATCTCTACTAATCCCTAAATCATGTGTTCAATGAACACCATAGAGTCTATTAACAAAAGATCTCTAACTCGAAGATTGTTATTTAATCATCTTTACATAACTACATATAATTTATCAAACCTTCCAGATCTATATATTTGCTTGAAAAAACATCACTTTAGTCTCTCTCTAAATCTTTCCACTGAGAATCCTAGAAATTATCTATCTTGATTATACATACATATGTTATGTTCGAGTGTTGATAGATTAAAACAAAACTCCACATAGTGAAATCCAATCAAGCAATTGCACCAAGTAATTATATATATCAAGCTCAAGTTGATTTATCCCTAACATAAAATCTATCCCAAATCTATAACCAATCCATACATTTCTCCCCTGATTTTCCTCATTATAGTAAATTCATTTCAGAAAAGAGCAACAACCCAACTGAGAAGAGTAAAAAATCATGAACAATATGAAATCATAAACCAAAACAAAAAAAAATGGAGTTGGATAAGAATGGGAAGAAGAAGAAGAAGAAGATGAAGAAGACCTCGATCGACCTGATGATCTTGGAAAATGAAATTGGCGATGGACCTGTTCCTCGGAAAATCAATCGAATAAGGTAGCAATGACATATATAAATCTGAAATCAATCAAATTAGGTTGAGATATCAAATCTCGTGAGACGGCTGTGATGCTGGGCTTTGGCTGGTTCGATTCAGTTGGGTTTGACGACTGGGAAACTGAGTTCAGAGTTTCTTAGAGAGAGGAGAGGATGGGATCAGAGAGAGGGCCGAGATCCGAGAAAGGAGAGGTTGTGTGTGTGTGTGTGAGAGAGAGAGAGAGAGAGAGAGAGAGAGAGAGAGAGAGAGAGAGAGAGAGAGAGAGAGAGAGAGAGAGGATTATGTTAGGTTTGTCTCACACGTGTCGCACGCTCAAATATTTCGGACGAAAACGCCCCATGAACATGTATGAATAGTAAACCCTATGAACTCAGATTTTTTATATAGTAAATTTCAAAGTATATTCTTGAATACCACAGAATTTAGAATTTTGTATTTGGTGCGCCTTTTATGTCACACATCCAAACACATAATTTTTTTGAAGCATGATAATTGTCACACATCCAAACATAGGCGTGGAAGGGAACAACCGGAGTCGTAGCAAAAACAAGTCTTTATAGGGATATCAAGCGTGGAAGGATTCATTTCAACATGAAATCCAAGGCATAGTTTTGTATAATTAAGATTGACAATGAATCTTATGCATGCCGTATTGCCGTTGCTTTCTTCCTTTCTATTTCTCATTTGGAGGCTAAACTAAATGTTTTAGCTAGCTAGGGGAGGTCAATAATTGTCGATGAATGTGTCAAAAAATTGTAATATATATAGGATACCAAACTTCCATACAAACAATGGTTAACAGTAATTTCGCCCCCAAAAGTTCCTCATTTCGAAATTATTTGAACACAGAGCCTTGATCTTTCAATTTTATCTTTCTTTAAGACTTGCAATTAGAATCTTGTGACTTTTTAAACCAATCTTTTATGTTTAGGCTGGCCAATCTGCTATTAGAAATGAAAGATATATGTAGACCACTTTTAGAAGCGCTATAATACCAAAACAATTGTGGAATAATTGGAGAGAGATGTAGTAAAAATTGTACAATAGTGAAGTTGTACATTCAATTCACATGAGAACAGATGATATATGAAGATCGAAGAGTAGTACTTTATAATCAAACCTATACATGCAAAGACCAAGTCATGTTTACTTAGTTCTCAAGCTACGAACTTATATTTAAAACTGACGATGACTCCCATATAACTAACTAGAAGGTCGGGAAGATACAACAACATACATATAAATCCTCAAAACAAGTACAAATGCCAAAGAGATCCATTTGATCAGTCTCCCAAAATAAAAGAATTTTGATTCATCATCTCCTTTGTGGTTTAGCCCTTGTAATATTCTTTTTCATATCAGCAACCTCCATCCCATATTTTTCAAAATCTGTATTATCGTCGTCGTGTTCATCCTCCTCCTCCATGCCTTCATCATCTGTTATCTCCTTCTTCCTTGATCCCATTTCCCCCTTAAGCCAATCCACCACTTCTGCCATGGTGGGTCGATTCTCGGGATTGCTATCAGTACATTTCATGGCAATCATGACCGTCGACTTCACTTGTTCACGAACAAACTCACCTTTCAACTTTGGATCCGCGATGTGCTTATAAGCACCCTTTTGGACATAAGGGGTTACCCATTGCACAATGTCACGTTTCACTCCGCCTGGGAGTTTTTCTATCGGCTTTCTTCCACTTATTATTTCTAGGAGCAAGATTCCAAAGCTATAAACATCACAACTCTCTGAAACTTTTCCCCACATAGCATATTCAGGAGCTAAATATCCAAGAGTTCCTTTTACTCTAGTTGTCAAATGACTCACACCTTCCGGAATCAGCTTTGCGAATCCAAAATCAGCAACCTTCGCTTGATAATCAATGTCTAGAAGCACATTGCTTGCCTTAATGTCTCTATGAATTATATGAGGATTGGCCTCATGGTGAAGGTACCTTGACAATCCGCGAAAGATATTAATGAACCTCAAAATTAATTACTTGCTTTAACATACATAAAATGTAGAACTAAATCAGACATATATGACATTTGTATAAATGGGGTAGCTCAGTTTCTTCAGTAATATTCTGGTACGGTTGGATGATGGTGTACTTAGTTATGTGGAGTAATTATATCTGGTTCACATTTGAAATGGAGGCCGGAGACCAGACTAATGTTTTCTACCTAGAACTTAATTATATGATAATGAACATACGGCAGCTAGGTTCATTTCATCAAGAACAACTTTAGACTATCAGGAGAGATAACCAAAATGAATCTAGTACTAAAGAAATGCATAGAGGTGACCTAATCAAGGGTTTAATTTTAATTTTTTAAGTCCATTTTAAACTTCTGGTGCAAAATGAAGACTAGCTAGTGTAGAACTTACGATAAGCCATTAGCTGCTCCAATCATGATGCTCAATCTTCTTGGCCAGTCAAGAAGACATTCATTTGCAAGTTGGCCATGTAAATGGGTGATCAAGCTATGATTTGGCATGAAGTCATACACTATTAGTCTTTCATCACCCCCAGCATAGAATCCACGCAGCCCTAACAAATTCCTATGTCTCACCCGCCCAAGTATCTCAACTTCCACTGCAAACTCCATCTCTGCCTTTGCACTCATCGTCTTTAATCGTTTCACTGCTATCTGTATACACAGATCATGACCACAATAGTACTTAAAAGAAAGAGCTAGATGAGTGCCAAGTTCGTACCAAAAGAAATTAAGAGGAGAATGATGAAAATGATTACCTCAACGCCTTTGCTTGTTCGACCCCAATAAACACTTCCAAAACCTCCCTCACCAATCTTGTTGTCATGATGGAAGTTGTGTGTTGCATGAAGAAGATCCTTGAGAGGGTATATATCCCAAGGATAATCTCTATTCTTGGTCACCCTAGTAAATGATCAAAAAACACACAGAAATGATCAACACACTTATATCCCTGAAAAACGTTGGGTCTAGTTTATAGCTATAGATAGTTAAGTGTACGGTTAAAGAAGTACCTGGGGGTCTCTGGATGATCCTCTCCCGGAGAGGCACAACAAAAGCAGTTCCAGGACATTTTACCTGAAAATAAGTCAGAAACCAGAACTGAAATATACGTGAAGCATATATATTATGGATTAATTTATTGTGACTGTGACTGTCTGTGAGGTGGAGAAGAGATGAAAACAAAAAGATTTGATCAAAGCAAAGAAGCCGATAACAAAAGTAGTATTCGGAAACTCTGAAGCAAAAGGGAAGGCGTCTTATGGGGAAGACAAATGAGGCAGCCTTGGAAGTCAAGGAATTTGAAGTTTGATTAACATATTGTTGTTGTTTGTGGTTGGAGTAGAGTATGTGGCGTGGATATCAAAAAAACAAGTTGGGATAAAACCAGCTAAGACGAGGTCACTGTCGATCATCTCTTCATAACTGTAAACATCCAATTCAACGAAGCTAATGCCAAAACACCAATGGTCTATGAGCGAGAAATTGAAATCGGTACGTGGTGCCTCTGCATCATATCCTTTATATAATTAGTTAAGCGTACGTGTAGGCCGGATTGAACCTTACTCAATCATGATCAATTGCCAAGAAATTGCATGAGGGCAATTGTTTTTTCATTGTTGTAGAGGGAATAGAGTTGAGTCTAGACTAGTCATATATTGATTTTTTTTTCCTGAATAAAGAGCATGTAATTATCTAAGTCCCACCTTTTATTTTTCTGTTCTTGTGGTGTTTCTTGGATTTACTCCTGTGTCCGTTACTTCTATTTTGTGTCTTGTTATCTAATTGTGCTGAACACGTAGTTACTCTGGTTAGCTTTCTTCACAACATATTATGCTTTCCTGGTTCCGTGTCTTACATTTCCATTTTGCGAATTGCAACTCTATATATATGCCATTAGCTATTTGCAAACCAGTAGGTGAAAGTTAGCTAAATCTAACGGTGATCACAAAGGTGCAGTTGAGTATAGGAGCATTAGACAAATAATAACTGATGCGACTGAAAAAGAAAAAAGAAAAAATCTCATAGACCTTTTCCCTTTTCCTGACACTATTAGGAAACAATGATGACTTTGGGCTTTTAGCCTTTTGACATATTAAAAAGTATTAGGTATTCAGCCAAATAGGGTGGATGGTCCAATAGATATTGATCGAGCCCAACCCCAACCTTATTCATCGAGTTCAGCTTTAGAGCATATGCACCCATGGGAGGGCTTTGCTCCTCCTATTTGAGGAGGAGCAGACACTATTTGAAGTGGAGCAGACACTATTCATCAAATAAGAGCTGCAGTTCCTGTTTTTTGCGCAGCGGTGAAAAAAAATAGCACCTCTTATTACTGTTCATAAATTAATTTTTTAATAAAAAAATTAATTATTTTTCAATCAATACATAAACAACACGTGACATTGTCGTATGAATAATTGAATAAGATTTCGGGTAAGATTTCCAACCAAAGACCAGTTGACACGTGTCACATCGACATAACGTTATTTTACAAATAATTGTACAAAAATATCGGTAAGATTCCCGATTAATCACTTGGTGACACGTGGCACTTGCATGTATCATTGTCATGTGAATAATTACCGAAGATTTTCGGTGAGATTTCCGACCGGTCAGGAGATGCCACGTGTCGTTATCATCAAATTTCAGATAACCTAAAATCGGCTATAAAAGGATCATCGTGCTTCATATATTCTCACACCATCTACAACTTTCTTGCTATTTCTTCAAACATTTCTTCACATTCCAGCATCAGTAAGATGGATCCTTTTAGTTTAAACACTTTTTTCACGAGGAGACAACAACAACACCGGAAAAATGCAGAAATAACTAAAGCCTTCGTCACTGAAGCGGTCGTGGTAGCTACAGCGTTCGATGATGAACCACCTCACCGCCGTCCAAACCAAGAAAGGTTGAGGGTGCAAAGGGGACAGAATCTTATGGAAGATTACTTCATCGAATGCCCGGTCTTCAACGAGCAAGCATTTCGTCGAAGGTACCGAATGAGTTCGAACTTATTCAACCGTATTTGCACGGATCTCTGCAACAAAGATCCATTTTGGCATCAAAGGGCAGATGTCATTGGATTGCAAGGACTTCTTCCACAACAGAAGATGACCGGTGCTCTTCGAATGTTGGCGTACGGCGCAGCCGCGGATCAATGTGCTGAATACACAAGAATGGGTCACTACTACATTAAGAGACATTGCCGGCGACTTTAAGTCCCCGGCCTTGTTTTTTTTTTCGCCGGAATTGACATTACCGGCGACAAGTCGCCGCAATGCCGTCACCGGAAATTTCCCGTCGGAGATAGCATTGCCGGCGACGGGAAACGCCGTCGCCGGTAATGTCCTAGACATCACCGGTGACTTGAGTCGCCGGCAATGCTATCTCCGCCGTGGCCGGAATGTGAGACATTGCCGGCGACTGAGGTCCATGTCGCCGGCAATGTCTGGAAAAATTTTGAAAAAAAAACGCGGTTTTGGATTGGGCCCAATTCCAGAACCTGCATTGAAAGACATAAACCGTACAATCATACAAGTTCAACAGTACACATAAATGTCCAACGTACAGTACAAATAGCAACGACGATACGAAAATTAACTACAACTACACGTCAGGGTCGAGGAACTTGCAGGTCAGGGTTGAAGTAATCCATGTACTCATTTGAATTCCGGTGGCTACCCTGGTCTTGCTCTGGCGTTGACTGGTGCGGTGGTGGTGGTGGATAACTAGGGAACACAGGGAACTGGTGCGGTGGTGGTGATGGTGGAGGTGTGGCTAACGGTTGTCCGGTAGTCTGAGCCTCGTACATCGTCCGCATCCATGTGAACATCTGTGCCTGACTCTGGACCAGGTTTTGGTACTCGGCATCTCTGATTGCCTGCTGCCGGACCAAGTTTTGGTACTCGGCATCTCTGATTGCCTGCTGCTCGGCTGCTTGCCTCTTTTGGTCCTCCAACTCCCTCCGCGTCCTCTGAAGCTCCGCTACGACGTTACGACTAGAAGTTGAACTTCTTGACCCGGTAGAGTATTATGAAGTGTTTTTCAATACTCCTTCGCCCGCCGAGCCCATTCCTCTACAGTAGTAGGTATTCTTTCCAGTCCCGCACGCTTTTGCCATGATCTGAGCCGCTATCGGGTGATCAAGCGGATCGATCTGAGAGGCATACTGGGTGACTTCTTCCTCGGAGCAGTCAGGATGGTTAGACCGAGCTATACTCATGGTCACTTCTGCGGTCGCGTCCTCCACTCTCGCCTAATTGAAAAGCGAAAATGAATAACGTATTAGCTAACAAAATCTATTAATATCGAAAAATAGTTTTATTAACACATGGAGAGGCGAAAGACTTACCACTTCTTCAGGGCATTGCGGATAGAACTTCTGATGAATATACACCAACGGGTTCACATCTTGTTGTTGCTACGCCTTAGTCGACCAACCCATGTAGTTGAGTGAACCTGCATGATGGGCCCTGGTGTTTTTCAATCTATTCGCCCGGTTCGTCTTCGAAATCGCCTTGTTTGATAAACATATGAAAAAAAATTAGTAACTAACTATTTCAATCTGATACGATACATTAGGCTTGTAAGATATATTCAGGATGCATACCTTCGCTTTGGGGTGCTCGAAGTGGGCTATCAGCCACAGCCACTCGTACTCCCTAAACCGGAATTCGCAAGGGGTAGAACCTCGGCCTAGCTCCTTGTATACAGTGTAATGGGAAGAAAGCTCGTTCTTCCACTCTTTATACCTATATTAAAACAAGGAAAAAAAGTTAGAGATATTAAAACACTTGATAAACAAAAATCTAACTCGATATATATTCAAATAAGTGGAAGCACATCACCTCATATGTAGTTGACGCTCTACCCACGTGTGAATAAGAACTTCATCCATGTCAAACCACACCTGCAATATGAATATATAAAAAGTAAAATTATATATTTATTCAGACTTAATTAATAAATGTAAAATTTACGTAATGAAAATACGATTTTACTCACACCGAGTGCATTATGCACTTGCATCTTCACGTAGATAGGCACAGATTCCCAATCTGGCCAAAGCATTGGGACCTTGTCCCGCACGATCGCACCAGCCATGCTGACATATTTGCGTGTGGTGTCGAATGCCTCGATCACCTCGCCATCCTCATTGGCCCTTATGGGCGTTTTCCTTCCCCCGGTGCAGGTGCCTCTAGCCCCTTTCCGTTTTCCAGTCCCATTAACGAAATTGCCTAATAATACAATGTCAACAAATTGATATCATTAATTGAACCTATCGTAAATCTTAAGTAATAATCAAGTCATTAATCTGATGTTAAATAAAATTTACATGCATCGTCCGTTTGTTGGTTGGTACACCTCACACTCCAAAGATACACGGGGTCGAACGGGATGAAGTTGTACGCTTCCTCCACGCTCAGGAACTCCGGCCGTCCTTCAACATAAACAGGCATCCCCCTATCATCGAATTCAGGGATCACAGGAATCTCGTCGGGTAGGAAGAGACCAGACGGCGGAGATAGACGAGGCATGTACGATGAGGCGCCAGCACCACCATGTGCCTCAGATGATTCCCGTGAAACGGGAGTAGGCACCGGGCGAATATGGGGCATTCGGATTGAGGGAGTTTCTGATGCCCCCGTTGACTGTCGCTCGTCTGAGGCTCTGCCACCGGAGGGACGTCTGCTGATTGAGCGTCCGCTGACTGAGGCTCGAGCCTCGACTTCCGGTTGCACGGCTCTTGATCGTGCAGCTTCCTCCTTAGCTCGAGCCTCTAGCAAGGCTCTCGTGCGAGCACTCATCATTGGCCCACTGGGCGTGTTGTTAACTGCGGGTGAGGAGGAAGCTTGACTACTGCTCCCTCCACTATTTCAGGAACCTCTCCGAAGCTAATTTGCTGCAAAACCTCCTAGACACCGTAATAGTCATAAAGATTCGGTTCTATAACAAATCGGAACCGGAATGGTTTGGAACCGGAACCGTTTGAACCTGGAACCGTTTGGAACTGGAACCGTTATGTTACAAACGGTTCCGGTTACAAACAGTTCCGGTTCCAAACCGTTTTGGTTCTATAACAAATCGGAACCGGAACGGTTTGGAACCTGAACCGTTTGAACCTGGAACCGTTTGGAACTGGAACCGTTCGGTTTCAAACGGTTCCGGTTACAAACAGTTCCGGTTCCAAACCGTTCTGGTTCTAAACCGTTCCGATCCCGATTTCCACCTTAATTTATACGATTAATTAACAACTATATCACCTAAATTAACATATATACATTTTCGATGTGTGTATATATATATATATACATCATGCATCTTAATTAAATTAAATTTTCACATATTCATCCAAATCACACACCCTAATTAATTTTCCACATTTTTCACACACATATATACATCATGCATCTTAATTAGGTTTAATTTTCACATATATATACATCACATATTCATCCAAACCATATATATACATAATTTTCACATATATATACATCACTTAATTTTCACATACGTATATATATATACATCACATATATATACATTGCATATAAATTTACAACTTATCACCCTAATTTTCAACTTAGCACCCTAATTAATTTACACATACACATACACATACACATACACATACACAAAAATAATTAAAAATTGAGAGAGAGAGAGAGAGAGAGAGAGAGAGAGAGAGAGAGAGAGAGAGAGAGAGAGAGAGGGAGAGAGAGAGGATCGGACCTGCCATGGTGGAGTCCGATCTGCTTTGCCGGCGACGGAGGTGAGGGGAGGAGGGGAGGAGGAGAGGATTGGAGGAGGAGAGGAGATGAGAATCGGTGGAGAGGAGGAGAGGATCGGAGGAGGAGAGGATAAGGAGGAGTAGAGGATAAGGATGAGGAGAGGGAGAGGAGGATGATAGGATAAGGAGGAGGAGGTGAGCTAGTTTTCGGATAAGGAGGAGGAGAGAGAGAGGAGGAGGAGGAGGACAAATGAAGCTCGGGCTCGAGCTGGGCAGTTCCTATCCAGACAATATTGCCGGCGAGTTGCTTATAACTCGTTGGTAATGACATTACCAACGACTTCAACTTGTTGGTAATGACATTACCAACGAGTTATAAGCAACTCGTTGGTAATGACATTACCAACGAGTTAACTCGTCGTTGGTAATGTCATTACCAACGAGTTGCTCATAACTCGTTGGTAATGTTGACATTTCCCGAAAAATATCCGACAACAATTTCCGACTACAATTTTCGTCTACGATTTCCGTCTACATTTTCCGACTACATTTTTTGACTACATTTTCCGACTACAATTTCTGTCTACGATTTCTGTCTACATTTTCCGACTACATTTTCCGACTACAATTTCCATTATCAATTTCCGTCTACGATTTCCGACAACAATTTCCGTCTACTATTTCCGACAACAATTTTCCGACTACAATTTCCATTATCAATTTCCGTCTACGATTTCCGACTACAATTTCCGACAACAATTTCCGTCTACAATTTCCGTCTACGATTTCCGACTACATCATATTTCCGACTACATTTTCCGACTACATCATTAACGCACTAAGGATGATAATCGTAATCATCGTCATCACTTGAGTCTGACTCGGTTTCATAGGTAACCTCTGGCAATATGTGCATCTCCTCGTCATCTAAATCAGCGTCAACTTCATATGGATTAACATCGAGTGGATTTGATCAACACACATATATATATATACATATATACACATATACGTATATATACGTACCTATATATATATAGCTTTCCGAGTGATCGAGTTTTCGACGCGTGCCTTAATTTTGATAATACCGAATGATCGATTTCAGAGTGTTTTCCTTCTTTCGATTTCACCGGATTTTTTTCGATCAAAATGAATGAGCTCCTGCGATTTGCATCTAATATAAGAGGCATTGCCGGCAATTCATTAAATAGCCGGAAATGAAGACATTACCGGCGACTTTACGCCGGAAAATCGCCGGTAATGTTTCAAAACATTACCGGCGACTCCAACCGTCGCCGGCAATGTCAAGCCGAACATTTCCGGCGAAATTCTCGCCGGAAAATCGCCGGAAATGTTCGGCTTGACATTGCCGGCGACGGTTGGAGTCGCCGGTAATGATGAACATTACCGGCGACTTTTCCGGTCGCCGGCCTTGTCTCCGGTAATCTCGCCGGTAATGATGACAAATGTGGTAGTGGGTGAATCAACCACACTAGAATGCATGAAGAAGTGGTGCACCCAAGTGCATGAGCTTTACGGTGACATTTACCTCCGCAGTTCAAATGCAGCTGACATCACTCAACTTCTAAGGAGGGCCAGGCATCGGGGATTTCTAGGTATGATCGAAAGCATCGACTACATGCACTGAGAATGAAAGAACTGTCCAACAGCTTGGCAACGGGCATATTCTGGCCGTTCTAAGCGTCCCACTATTATCTTGGAGGCGGTGGCCTCATATGACACGTGGATATGGCACAGCTTCTTTGGGGTACCTGGAGTACATAATGATATCAACGTTCTTCACCAATCGGATATCTTCGATTCGCTCATTGCCGGAAGTAGCCCGCAAAAGAGTTTTAAAGTCAACGATAAGACATACCACAACACTTACTATCTGGCTGACGAAATTTATCCAAGGTACTCGTCATTTGTCAAAACTATTTCCAATCCCCAGACTCTACCACAGAAGTTGTTCTCAAAGAAACAAGAGGCATACCGCAAAGATGTGGAGATGTGCTTCAACATTTTACAATCTCGTTAGGCAATGATTCGTCATGCAGCTCGGTCTCACCACACAGCGGTAATAAAAAGTATAATGTTGGCTTGCATCATTATGCATAACATTATAGTTGAGGAAGAGTTTGATGAGGTAGAATTTGAGGAGAATGAAGAAGAAGATCTACAAAACTCATCAAGTGCTTTCACAAATTATGATGGGCCAGTGGATGAACAAGGTAATCGGATTCTTTTTGAGCCGGTTGGAAGGGATGGACTGGATGAACAACGGTTTCGTGACCGTATTGTCGATCTTCAGTCTTCTTATATCCATAGAGAGCTTCAGAAGGACTTGGTGAAGCATAACTGGTTTCTAGAGACCGGTGAACATATCTAAAAATGTTGTTTGAATTATATGTTTTTGCATTATGTTTGTTTCAATTTGGTGTATTTTAATTTAGTGTATTTGAATTTGGTGTATTTAAATTTGGATTTCATGTAATGTTATTTAATAACGTCTCTAAATAAAAAGTGCATTTTTATTTTTTGAAAATTTAAATTACATAATGACAAGCCAAGCCTAGATTTATTATGAAAACCAAACTATTGAAAAAGTGGGCGATAAAATTTGAAAAGGTTCCCTCGCTATCTTGTTGTTCGTTGTCGTCTCCTTCTCCTTGCTTAAGGATTTCCGCTTTCCTCTTCGTGAAATACCTCTTTGAATTTGGAGTCATTTTCTCCATATCCATTGTCATGATCCTTGTTTCTTCTTATAGAGCTCTCAATTTGAAGTCTTTCTCTTGACGGAGGAGTTGCGCTTTGTGTAAAAAAAATAATTATCCTCACTTGTTTTTTGAGCGGCGGCCCAAATGGCTTGATTGGTCGCAATGGTTTTCAAAGCCTCATCTCTTAGCTCACTTGTAGGAGTCATGGTTTTTTTTCCCTTTTTTTCTTGCTTCGTTTGCCGCCTTCACTCTCGATGGTCTAGGGGGGCTCGAAGGACCTTCGTGGTTACTTGTTGGTGTTGCAATCACCTCATTCTCATCCAAATTGACGGTGAGAGGCATTTCACTAACGGTAGGAGTAGTAGCTTCATAGTTGTAAATACGTGGAGGAGTAGCCGTGGTTTCCCTAAAAAAAGGATGAGTTTTCACCACTACCCAACATTCAACTTCGAAAACTCTTTCTTTGTCTTCGACACAAACCACATTTGAGTTTTTCTTAACTATAAAAAATAACAAATTTCTATGTCACAATTTATTTATGTTTAATGGAGATGATAACATTTAGTTCATAAAATCAAAATAATAGACATGAATAAATTTCTAAGATTTACTTGATCTTGTGGAGAGGTGTCGGATGGTGATGGATTCCTTCATGCATAACTAAGAGCTTCGCCCCAAAGATTGAAAACCGGCTTCAACTTAGTAAAACAAGATGAAATTGCGGTTTGTGTCCGATCTTCCTTTGTTGATTCACCATGACCAATCACCCAATTTTCGATATAATTGGCATAGGCCTTTTCTCACAATTTGTCGACTTTTTGCTTGTTTCCGGTGATACGATCAATGCTAACATGCATATAAGAAATGCACAATTGCAAATCTTCCGAAGCAAGCCAATTCGACATTTTTTTGGAGAAAAAAATGCAAATGAACAAGAGAAGAGATGGATGGAAATGATGAACTTGTTGTGCACAAATTGGTGTAGGAGGCTAGGTTTGTAAAATTGATGTACTATTTATAGGAAAATTGTAGGGTGGTGTTTGTAATTTTTTGGATTTTTTTTGTGCCGAAATTATGCTTTGCCTGTTAGTTTTGCAGAAAATCCCAAAATGGGCATTGCATTTGAATCTGAGCCGTCAGATTCAATTTTGTAATTGAAATGGACGGCTCAGAGAAATTGACCGTTGATGGTGAAGTGGATCTGATTTATGCCACGTGTCGCGCTCGGATTGGCCCGTTCCACACTGTAATTTTTTTTTACTTTTACAGGCACGTGTATTACACGCGCCGTAAAGAAAAAAAAATAACCAGGCAACCTGGCGTCACCCACGTGCGTGGGCTCCGCCAGGCTGCTCGTCCTCTCCCACGAGCAACAACTGCTCTTCACCGTCGTCAACGTCCGGTCGCTTGGAGCAGACGACACCGCTGCACCACGTTTTCCTCCTTGCTTGTGCTATTGCAGCTGGCCCCCACGGATTTCGCTGGTTGCTCGAGCAAAACCGGAGCCCAGTGCATATGCTCTCATAGTGATGCTTAAGTTGGGCCAATCTAAAAACTAATAAGCTGACATCTATTTTTCTCGGTATAGCTGGAGAAAAATAATGGAGTATCTTTTTTTTTTCCGCCAACTAATGGAGTATCTTCTATTTTTTTCTTAAGAGCAAACGTGAGATGTCAGTTCTCGTATATTTGGAAAAAACTTTTAAATACAACTATGACTACCCACTTAAGGGCGCCGAGAGAAAGAAGTCGTAGTCCAGCTAGATGTAACAACTAAGTTCCTACATCTAACCAAATATTCGAAACCTAGACAGTAACCTCAAAGTTCGTAACTGGCGACGTAGCAGATCCTGGGACGGTATGTCATACCTATTCCAGGATTAACAGTAAGTTCAAAACAAAAAGACTTATGCCAGTACAACACAAAACAAACCAAAGCAAACAACCAGAGTTCAAGCAAACCGAAGTAAAAACAGCAATAAATAAGAAGAAGACCAGGGATTCCAAGTCCGAGGACGAAAGCTCTTCCTCTGCGACCTGTGCATCCGTGCCCTTCGACCCTTCCTCCATTACCATAGCCGATCCCTCCTGAGCCTCCGCCATCTTCTCTGCATCAAAAGCAGCAGTGGGATGGAGTATCTTCTTTGTTGATGCGTTATACAGGGAGTAGAAGACAAATAATGAATGATCTCAAGTCGATCAATACGGGCATCCTGAGGAGTACTTTGATCATTTATATTCCAAAAGTTTCACAAGGTATGCGCGCACTATGCACTATTTATGTTATACATAGGATTCTCAAGATTCAGATGGTGATTATCATAATAAAATTGAACGTATTAGGTTCATTATTTGCAAGCTCTCATTATATGCATGCATCTCAATATTACACACACATGCACACATACCTTAATGGCTTAAATCATATATCCTCTCACCACTAATTGAAACAACTCGTATTCTGCAAACCCCAACAAGCACTACAGATCATTTGAGATCCAACTTTTAAGTTAAAATGCCTTGTAAAAGGGCTGCATCATGTAGACATTGCATATATAATAGTACAAGCAGCTAGCTAGAAACTGAGACATAGAAACTAACATGGCTAATTGGCTATCTAGCAACTCCAGATGAGTTGGAAGAAAGCATATGATACATGGATAAATACCGTTGATCAACATGATTACAGCAAACTCGTCTAGCTACATGCATGAATGTTCACAAACAAAGTTAACTTCATCATACTAATAACCGATAATGTACGTACCACCGAGCCACATCAAAGATATATCACAGTCTTTGTAGATTTTTTTTTTCGATGAGCATTCTTTGTAGAAAATTATTTTCATAGGATCATTGGTTTTGAAAAATAATAATAATACTGGCCTAGATGTATATCAAAACAATAATTAAGAAATAAGAAATCATATGATCGAGTTTTGAAGTTGTTGAATAGAAATGTCAACAACTCAATCCAACCATCAGGATTTGCTTCAATTCCTTAATTTATGATATACTCTAATTCAAAGGCAAACAAAAAATCAAACTACAATCTCTAACAACTATAACCTCCATTTTAGGATACATACACATAATAAATTTCATGAAGTAGAACAATAGTACGTAATGAATAAGTTTCTGAACCAGTAATTACTTATCTAAGTTAGCAAGTAACCGATACTTGTAAATTTTTAATTAATCTACTCAACACTCAAATCAAAAGAAATAAGTACAATGGGTGAATTGTGATACCTGACATAAATGAGCACCAAATTAAGGTATACTCGTGCAAACAAATTAAACGTACAACTAATTATCTGTAGCTTGGGGCCTTGGCTACGTACGTACGTTCTGAACACATTACGTGGATTAATGGAGCGAGAAAGTGAAAGGAATACCTAGCCAGAAATGCATAAGAAATTTAGTTTCGTTTGCAGCTCAGATAAATCCATACATGCCAAATCGTCGACCTGTGAATTGAATTTCAAATACTGGAAATTAGTTTTCTTTAATCCAAGTTACCAGGTAGAGAAAGAGAAATGTAGCAATAAAACTAAAAGGAACCAACAACCATACCTCACACTGAATAGTGTGAAACATTCTCTGGTTTACTGTGGTGGAAGAACACTCCTCAATATTAAGACCTTCAGCAAGCAATGCTTTCAGTACTCGTGAAAGAGAAAGCCTTTTCAGCTCACAACTCGTACTCACCACAATCTCCACTCCACCCCAACAAGTTGGACCAACCATGATGTTGCAGTCATTAGTTTTCCGACTGAAGTCTTGTGTAGTACTACTACCGGAATGTCCACATATCCTCCGAACCTCTTCCCTCTTGGCATTCATCTCCTCTATATTCTCCTTTAACTGATTTATGTAACTCACTGCTCCTTCTACGTGCTCCGAGATTGAACGTTTTCCCTGTAAACCACCATAAAAGTAAATGAATTAATTAAACTTGAGGTAGAAACATCTATAAATTGATTAACCATCTAGAACCTAGAAATGTTTAAGCTCAACCACCAGCCCCATAAGAGATAATATCGAGTAATATATCCCCAATATATGCAAACAAATGAGTAAAACAATTCAACAAACACCTTGATTAATTCAAGAGGGAGGAGGGATCGAAGTGTAGCATTGAGAATCGCCATAAGCTGTCTTCTTTGGCGTTCGTTGTCCCTACGCATAATCTTCTTTTCATCTGGATCAGATGGAAGAAGCTTCTCAATACCCTGCATCTCGATCGGATATTTTTCCCTATTATATTCTTGGTGAGGAGTGGAGGTTATTTGGAGTACCAAATCTTTGCTCCGATCATCATATGATGAAAAGGAAAAATGAACAAAGACAATATGAATTAGGGCAATAGAAATATTGAGAAACTAATTTTAAAACATAAAGATTAGATACGGTTGTCGAGATCTTCAAAGATTAAGAAGCTTAAATAAATTGTGTGCTTAAGGTTCATAGTTATTAGTTAAGAGAAGGGTGTTCTGGAAGGCATTGTAATATATGTCAAGTAAAGCTATTTTGAGAATCAGTCGGTATGAATTCTTTTAATTTTGTACTGCACCAATTACTGCCAAATTACTTTCACACGTGGTGGAGTATCTGTCGGAGAATTGGCATTTTGTCGTGTGGGAGTAACCCTCATTGACTCATGGCTATATATTGGTTTAAATGAATCGATATTATACTTATAGGGAAAAAAAGAAGGAGATTGATTAGTCAATTTGTTTTGATCGCTTCTCTCTGAGAAAAAAAAAGGTTCCTTAATTGAGACTTTTATCAATATATACTAGCTAGCAATAGGATTGTTAACTAAGTTAAGCTTTGGATTTTGGAATATGGTCATCATGCACTTGAATTCATAAGCTACAAAATTCTAAAGTTCTCTTGCTAGAATCTGAGTGGATCTCAGAATTAGTCTTTATACGCTAGTAATTCATGCAGCTGTGCAAGTATCCAGAAGCAATATATGGCGCTTCCAATCAAGCCACAACTGCTTCACCAGCCTAGCTGTGCAATTTATCCAAAGTCGAAAGCTAAGTAGGACCAAAACATACTGAAGTGCGTGAAGTATATCTCTTTTTGAGTCACCTTACATATCTAATATAATAGAAGTATGAGCATGTGTTCCTAATAGCTGATACAGATTATTATAAGACCTAAATCACCTAATGATAGCCACAATGGCTACAGTTAGTACAGTATCACGGCAAAGATATGACAGATAATACTTCTATATAATACTACTCATTTCATTATATGATTCACCTAAACCTTCTTCTTCATAAGTACTTGATCAATATTGTTGAAACTCTGGTCTTACACAAAGATTCAAAGTTATATTAAAATGAGTAAATCGATATGTCATATATCGATATCGGATTAGTTAGTTGTAGTGCACATCTAGTATCCTTTTCCTTTGACAAGTTTTTGTTCTAACGTACTCTTCTTGAACACCACATCCAAGATATACGACATTCAGCGCACTGTTTACATACGGTCCAGAGAATTCTCTCAGTGTGATAATCCTTAATTAGTGAAATAAAGTTTTTATAAATAGTGAAGTTGGTCTGACTTTTCCTGTCCTAATTACCTATTGTGTTTGATCAAAGTGTTTATCACACCGAGCTGTGAGATTGAGCCTGACAGCTCATGGATCCTGCTTGATCGTTCACGACTTTCTTTGCCTTATCTTTTTGCATAATTGATGTTAGAATCGGCATAATAATTTTGATGGTTTTGTGCTACGCTAAACCCAAACGTTTGTTGAACACACCAAGTTCATGTTCTTATTTATACTTAGATAGTACACATCTTAATTAGCAATTTACATTTTTTAATGAAGGGTCCATTAACATAGGAAACCACCATATGCAAGGAGCATGGTCGATTAGTCGGCGAGAGTTTGAGCTAACTGAACCGGTGGCTGGTCAGAAACAGGTTGAAACAGAGAGAATATATATGATCGTATAACTGAGGAGTTTTGCTGTGTATATAGTTAATGCAGTGCAAAGATTACAATTCTTGTTTTCATATCTTTACAGGTTAGCAATCTATCATGTATAGGCTTTTCTGGGCTGGAGCAGACTCTCACTAAAGTCATCTCATCATGTATAGCTTTTTCTTTTCTTTTTTGAAACTCATCGTGTATAGCTAATACTTCAAAGGAAAATTTAAGAGATTAAATTTGGTGCAAGTTTCTCTTCTACCAGAATAACAGTAACTTAATCGGATTGGCTGGTGTAGACCATCCTTCTGTTGACCTGGGTAGTAGCACACCTGATTACACCAAGTCCTTTCAAGTAGTATTTGTAGCAATCTTGACAAGATAACACCTAGCTTCTTGCTCCGGTCCCCAGAGGCATCAGTATTAGAGTTGATTACAATCTCCACCCCACCTAAGCAAGGGTTGACCGTAACACGAAAGTCGCCTGATAATAATGACGCAGAGCTTCCACTAGATCCAGTACGATCCCCAGCTAGGCCAAGAGCGGTAGCACTACTCAGATCCGGCGACAAGAATCGTAAGTTTAGGTTATCTCTTTGGGCTTTAAGTTCTTTGATCCTTGTTCTTAGGTGTTTTATATGATTCACAGCCTCGTTCATATGATCTGCCAATGAACGCTTTCCCAGACATAACCATTCGCATATATCATAACCGTCTTCATTGTATAATCTAAATCAGGCGGATAAACCCTATATTGGTGACAAGATTAGTTGAACAAAACCCAGAAAAACTAATGTCCAAAACATTGATCTATTACTTATTGAGAAGACTGAAGACTAACAATTTACCATAATGGATTCAGGAGGTAGTGCGGATCTGAGTGATGCATAAAGGGCGGCCATTTCTCGTCTCCTTTTCCTTTCCATATCTCTGTGCCTGGTGCGGAGCCAGAATATAACCTCAAGGGGGCTCTAATACTCGGACTTATATATACTAGAAAATACCCGCACTCGTTGTGTGCGGAACAACGTGATAACATGGCATCAGACACATAGAAAGCTCAAGAGAATTTGCACAAGAACAGGAAAATTGTACCACAAAGAAAATCTGAGATTGAAATTTTGGAGAGCTTTGCTACAGTACATTCAACATGATTAAGAAATACACAATACACCTATATATAGAGGAGCTAGGACAAAGGAAAATATCTCAGACAAATGTCAGCTGTAACCAACTCATAACCGAATCTATCTGGAAGCGTCTGCTGAGCTGTAGGACACGCTGGATGCTGGACATTCTTACTCTCATGCTATCATGCCCCCTCAATCTCAGCATGGGATACAAGGCTGAGATTGATGCAATGTGCTTTTAACACTGGAGAGTATAATCCTTTGGTGAACACATCTGCAGTCTGAAGAGAAGTAGGGAGATACTAAAGTAACAAGTCACGCTGTTGCACACGTTCTCTCACAAAATGAAAATCATTATCAAGATGCTTGATCTAAGAATGAAAGACAAGATTAGAAGTAAGAGCAAGGGCATATAAGTTGTCACACCTGAGTAATGGAGGTTGAGGAATGTGAATATGAAGATCACACAAAATATGCCTCATCTAGGAGATCTCAGCAGTTGTATTAGCCAATGAACGATACTCAGCCTCTGTAGAGTTGCGTGATACTGAACCCTGCTTCTTGGATTGCCAAGACATAAGACTAGAACCAAGATACACCACAAAATTAGTTGTAGACTTGCGCTCATTCACTTCACCAGCCCAATCGGCGTCACAGAAAGCATTAACAGTAGTGGAAGGATTAGAATGAAGAGATACTATAGGCCCCTTGCGATACATCAAACTCTACTGCCATGTCCCTTGAAGATATCTCAAAATATGCTTGACTGCAGTGAAATGAACATCAGTAGGAGCTGTCAAGAATTGACATACTGTATTAACTGCATAAGCTATATCATGACAAGTGAAAGTAAGATACTGAAGAGCTCCCACAATACTTCTATACTTAGTAGGATCCTGTAGCAATTCACCATCATTCTTCATCATCTGTAAGTAAGGTAAACAAGAAGTACTACATGCCTTTGTATTATCCATACCAACCCTTGCAAGTAAATCTTTAATATACTTACTTTGACACACAAAGATACCTCTGGGAGTAGGAGTATGAGAAACTTCAAATCCCAAAAAATAAGACAAACACCCCATGTTCTTCATGTCAAACACAACACTTAACTTACTAATGACTTCTTGTATATCATGGGAACCAGATCTAGTGATGACTATGTCATCAACGTAGAGCAACAATGCCACTATACTCTTTTTATTTTTTTCTGACAAACAAACTAGGATCACTGTGAGAAAAGAGAAATCCCAAACAAGGCAGGAAGCTTGTGAACTTCTCATTCCATGCACGAGGAGCCTGTTTTAACCCGTAAAGTGACTTCTTCAATAAACACACATGGTCAGGTTTAAGAGGATCCATAAAACCCTGAGGTTGATGCATATAAACCTCTTCCTTTAAGTCTCCATGCAGAAATGTATTTTCTTACATTCAACTGTCATAGTTCCTAGCCAAACATTGCAGCAAGAGCTAGGATCATTCTCACTGTACTATGATGTACAACAGAACTAAAAGTTTCATCATAGTCAAGCCCCTTAGCTTGACTAAACCCTTGTGCAACAAGCCGAGCTTTATATTTAGAGACTGAACCATATGGATTTCTCTTTTTTTATACACTCATTTACTCCCAACAATGTTCTTCCCTTATGGACAAGGAACAAGAGTCCAGGTCCCTTGATTTTGTAAAGCCTCAATTTTCTCAATCATGGCATTATGCCATTTTGTATGACTAGCAGCAGCCTTGTAATGTTTAGGCTCAGTTATCTCCTCAATATCAGTAGATGCAGTAAAATCATTAAAGAAGGTAAATTCATCATACAACTTCTGTTGTGCAATACAAGAAAATGCACAATAATCATCAAACCTTTTTGGCTTGACAATGTCATTCTTTGCCCTATTTAGCATACTATGATCATTATAGTTTTGATCAACTATAAATTGATATTCAAGTAGAAGAACCAATTGTTGACCCGCAACATTAATAAGTATAACACGAGGAGGGTTATGAAGTACCTCATGAACAACAATAGCATCTTCTTCATGAATAGAATCTGCAATAGAACCATCATCATCAATTCCCTCACCACTATCTCCTTCATGAATATTTGCACCACTACTGTGCTTGAGATTGGTGTCATCACTATTGTCATCTATAGTATGCACATGCCCTCATTACTAGAACCAGTAGTGGTTGTAGAAACTGTATCATCTATTAAGAGCATATGCAGCAGTGAAGAGATTTGGGGTTGTTCTCCCCGTGGGCTCGCCGAAATAGGACGCCCGACGTCGATTTTGGGTGTAGCGGTGAAGAAATGGCGCGACAACTGGACGTTGACCGAGGGAATGTCCTCGTCGGCGTCCTGCAATCGATCGAGTAGGAGAACGTTCTCCTTGGTGATCCTCACACACGTGGGTGACGCCAGTGAGGGCTGTAATTTTTTTTCACCAAACCAATAACAAATACTACCTTCATACACTTTTTGCAAATGACCTCATACACTTTTTCTATAAATACTACCTTTATTTCATCTATTTCTCACACCAATTTGTGCACAACAAATTTATTCTCTCCCTCCCTCCATCTCTCCTCTCAATCCTTTGATTTTTTTACAAAAAATGGCTACCAATTGGCTTCTTTCAGAAGATGTACAATTGTGCATCTCTTATTGTCGTTTTAGTGTTGATTCCATCACCGAGAAACAAACAAAAAGGTTTATGTCGATTACAAGGAGAATTGAGAGGTATGTTATGGTGAATCGATGCCAGATGCTAGGACCCAAAATGCATTATCCTCTCGTTTCGCAAAGTTGAAGCCAAATTTAAAACTTTGGGATAGTGCTCTTGCTTTCGCACGAAGGAATACACCATTCGGCTCAAACTTACAAGATGAGGTAAGTTTGTCATCTCCTATTTTTTAAAATTTTGTTCTTATTAAATACAAGTTGTTTATACCATATTGTTTGAAATTAGTATGTCTATTTTAAAAAAAATATTTTATGAAATACGCATTTTTTATACCATGTTATTTAATATTATTATGTCCATTTTATTTTATTTTATTTTATGAAATACTAGTTGTTTATGCCATTTTATTTGATATTATTATGTCATAGAAACTAATTATTTTTATTTTTGGTTAGATAAGATGTGCTCAATTATTTTATGTTGCAAAATAGAAGAAAGAGTTTAGAGACTTTAATTGTTGGGAAGCGGTGAAGAATCATCATTAATTTATCCATGTCGAAGCTAGTACACCTCCGCCTTACTCATCATTTATTCCGCCTTACTCATCATCTACTCCCGCAAGCTCAATGCCTCCCACCGTCGACTTGGACAAGGATGAAGTGATTGCTACAACAATGAGTAACCAAGGTCCCTCTTCTTCGGTTAGACCTATGGGAGTAAAAGCGGCCATGGAAGCCAAAAATAAAGGAAAAAGGTCATGACTCCTACAAATGAGAGAGTCGAAGCTTTGAACAAAATTGTAGCAAATCAACAAATTTTTATGAACAATAAAAAAGAAAGTGATGTTGTTGAGGTTGCCTTTATGGAAAAATAACTCGCCCTTCAAGAGAGAGACTACAAATTGAGGGTTTTGGTGGAGGAAATTAGGATTATGTTAATGGATACCGATACTATGACTCCTAAATCAAAGAGATATTTCACAAAGAGGAAAGCTGAAATCCTCACTCAAGTCGATGGGGTTGAAGAAGAAGCTAGTAAGGAAGTCTTTTCAAATTGTTATCGCCCTATTTTTCCAAGCACTTAAATTATGTAATTTAATTTTTCAGATATTTAAATTATCGTTTATATAATTTAAGTTTCCAAGCATTTAAATTATGTACTATGTAGTTTTCCTTTTCAAGAAATAAAAACGTACCTTCTTTATTTAGATCAAGTTCACACACATTACAATAAGACATGGTCGAATGAAACACACATAATTGAAACACATAGTTAATACAACATATTTATAGTTGTTCATCGGTCGTCTCAAGAAACCAGTTGTGCTTAATTAAGTCCTTCTGAAGCTCTCCATGGATGTAAGCAGATTGGAGATCTATAAAACGTTTATTAAACCGCTGTTCATTTTGTCAATCTCTTCCAACTGGCTCGAAAGGAATCTAATTCCCTTATTGATCCACTAGGTCATCATAAACTGTGAAAGCGGTGGATGAATTTTGGAGATCTTCTTCTTCGTTCTCCTCAAACTCATCCTCCGTGAATTCTTCCTCAACAATCATGTTATGCATTATGATGTAAGCCAACATGATTCTTTTTGATGTCGATAGTTGGTGACACCGAACTGCATGCCAAATAATCCCCCAACGAGCTTGTAAGATGCCAAAACACATCTCCACATCCTTGCGGTATGCCTCTTATTTCTTCGCAAAAAGCTTTTGTGGTAGCTCCCGAGGGATTGGAAATCGTTTTGACAAACGAGGAGTACCTCAGATATATCCCGTCAACAAGATAATAAGTGTTGTGGTATGTCATACCGTTGACTTTATAAGTCGCAGTCGGACTTCTTCCAACAAGTAGGGCATCAAAGACATCTGATTGGTAGAGCACGTTAATGAAAGTCACATAGTATTTATATCCTTCTATATAAGGACAAGGAGCTGGTCCATACATCTGAATGAACCTTGTGAAATGGAACACTAGAATATGACTCTGAAGAATCAAAAAGAAGCCTATGCATCTTGCCCTGTAGACAATAACATCAAACAGACTGTGAAAGACTATCAGTAGATTGAATATGAGCTATAGCTAGCATTCTAGAGACCTCTTCAGCTGCAGGATGACTACACCTAAGATGCCATAGAGGAGACTTAATAGAACCACCAACATAAGCTTGAGGATTCTGCACTTCATTCACACTTCTTGGATTCTTAAAGAGAAACAAGCCTTCTAGACTACTTTTGCCCTGGTAGAGCAGCGGCCTTGTTAGCTTGTCTTGCACAACAATGTCTGTCTCATCAAGAGTTATGAAACATCTATTGTCTTTACATAACTTTGTAAAAGATAATAAATTGACAACCAAGCTAGGTACATGTAACACAGTGTTTAGCTTAAAAGAGTGATCACTAGGATAAATTGCAAAAGAACCAATATGAGCAATATTTAAACTTGATCCATTCCCAATGACAATAATCATGTCTGTAGTATAGGGATGAGCAATGGTAAGGTTTCGTAGATCATAAGTCATGTGGTGAGTGGCTCTTGTGTCTCCAATCTACACCTCATGATGTCCAGAGTTTTGAGAAGATCCACCATGACCAGGATTTGAAGATTGACCATGCTCATATGTACTTTGAGCTGTCATTGCAGTTAAGGACCTTGGATGTTCACTTCCTTGATATGCAAAGTTGGATCTGTGGTGACATTAATCCAAAGCAGAATGACCCTTAGTTCCACAAATCTGACATGCCACAGTAGTCACTGAAGGATTTCCAGACTCAACATTGGTTCTGTAGTAGCAATTGACAATTGTATGACCCTTTTTCATGCAAATCTGACATTCTGGAGCAGGTTCAATGACATTAGAAGTATAAGCACCAATAGACTATTGAGAAGATGGTTTATATGCTAGATTCTTGTAACATTTATCAACAAAATATCCTTGTTTGCCACAAATTTGACACTCATGAAGAGTAAAACAGTTGTCAAGAGTGTGACCACATTTACCACAAGCTGAGCATCAGACACACAGAAAGCTCAAGAGAATTTACACAAGAACAGGAAAATTGTACCTCAAAGAAAATCTGAGATTGAAATTTTGTAGAGCTTCGCTACAGTACATTCAACATGATTATGAAATACACAAGACACCTATTGAAAGGACCCAACCCTGATTTAGTTGCCTAAACCGGAATCGAACCCCTTCTGAAAACGCGAAACAACAAAAACCAATAAAATTTCGGCAGAGTAACGCTACTAACGTGGAATTGCATTAACCTGCACCCTGAAAATAACACTTCATCCTATGCCACAAAAGCCAAACCGTGGGCACAAATCCCATCCGGATTTCTCAATATCATATCATAATCAATAAACAGTAAACATACTGTAATATATAATATATCTGAGAAAATCCGTATAAAACATGTATCAGAATGTATCAGAGCGACATCTAGTGTAAATATATACAATATATACATCAGCAGGCGAAACAAGAACCTACTGGAAAACACAGGTAGCTCGGATCACTAGCCTCCGACTGCGACGTGAAACACCAGAACCTGAACTGCAAACTGGGCAAGGAAACCGAAAAGCCCAGGGGAAAGACATGAAAACTGTTAGAGTGAGTGGACGAAAATAAATGTCTTTCGCCAGATGATATATGTTATAAAAACATATGCGAGTCAAATTATAAATAAATCAAGAAGTACACGAGGAGACGCTGACTCTAACTCGCGTACAGAGCATGCATGGAAAATCTCACGGGGTCACTCATGGACTCATCCGTGCTAGTACAGTCTGAATCACGGGATCCCAGACCCACACGTGATTCTAGCCAGAAAGGCCTCAGTTCCGGGGTACTGCCCCTCCTGGTAGGCATCAATCGGGGATCAGCCGAGATGCAGGTGTATTGATACAACAACGTGAACTGAGACTATACTCTGTGTAAATCAAATCATAAATAGTTCGATGCAAATGCATGAAACAATGTATAAATGCATATACGTAATGTATACTGGTATAGGCATAATCGTATAACACATGCTCATATAAAACATAATCTCGTATGCATGCTCATGCTCGTAAAACGTATGTAATGACTCGCGATTGACAGTGAAAAGAAGTTGTCCACTCACAGGTGAGCGAAACGCGCACTCACGCTAATCTCGTGGTCCGGCGGAAGATCCCTCGCCCGAAGCACGATCACGATCTCGATCCCCTGAATAATCATAAAACATAACTGATCAAAACCATAACCCATAACACTGTACTTAACCACGGAAACCAACTGTTCCCGGAAACATATAAAACTGTATAAATAATCGACTGAATTTCTGAAATCTCCACTCGAAACCTTCGACTGAAAATCTGATACCCAAATCAATACGAAAACCTCAAGGCGATAATCAGGGCGCGATTATGAGAAAAATGACATTAAAAACATCGAAATCCAAAAAGTCAACTTCCTCAACGGTGGAATTCCACGGCAAGGAAGACCCAGACTTGAAGCTTTCCTCAAGCCCAACCTTTTCTTCCACTACCACAAGCATCAATTCTCACCGTAACATCTCCAAATCACCTCGAATCCAAACGGAGCAACACTCCGGCAACCACCACGGGTTCGCCGGAATCCTCCCCCTCTTCCAAAACCAACCACCCAGGAAGCATCACCGAAGCTAGGGGAGTTGAAACCCCAACATCCCCACCTCCACAACTCGCCGGAACACCACGAACCGTCACCGGCGAAATCCGAAACCTAAACCCGATTCGAACTCACCAAATACACAACCAATTTCCACAATTTCAAATACCAAACCATTTAGAAACTCAAGGGGAAGAGATTTATACCCTTCACGTGGCCGGAGGTGGCCGGAAAATGCAAGTCGGCCAGCGAAAACCAAACGGGAAAGTCTCCCTCCTCGGTCAACGGGTCAAACTTCCAAAAATGGAAAGTCAACGCTGGTCAACATTTCAAACAGTGTTTTCGACAATTTTACGACTATTTTCGATATTTATACTCGCGTCTCGGGACGATCAACGGTTCAAAACGAATAACCAAAACGATTCGGATAAATACGAAACAAACGGATAAACTCGTCCATAAACTGAAACTTCAAATAATCATATTATATTCCTTAGTTATCGGAAAATTCATCCGGAACCGCCTACGAGCTCGAAATCACGTACTCTACAACTTCCGTGAAGAAACTCAATTCAAATTCTCGGCCGATATTTAAGTCGCGAGCTAATCCAGCAAACCACACAATTAACGATTAATTGCGATTTAGCATAATCTCGTAAATCGTACTGATTACTCTACTGATTTTGGTTCGGGTCGTCACACCTATATATAGAGGAGTTAGGACAAAGGAAAATATCTCAGACAAATGCCAGAAGCGTCTATTGAGCTGTAGGACACACTGGATGCTGGACCATTCTTACTCTCATGCTAGCACAACGAAAATAGGACCTGGGAGAGAAAATATTTATGGCAGTTATTTTTACTTTTCTGGGTCTTGGTTTTTACTTTTTTTATTATGTATATTTTTGAAAGTTCATATTTTGGTGAGGCTGATAATATCAAAGAAAAGACTTGACTTTGTTAATAAAGATTGCCTTAAGGAAGAAAAAAGAGAGAGACTATAAACCTGAATATATAGCCCAAGGAAGAAAAATAGAGTTAATAGACTCATAACTTGAATATATAGCGCAGAGGAAAAGAAAAAGACTGGAAAATCATGGAAATAACTCCCCAAGGGGAGAAAATAGACCGGGAAGCATAAAAACCTAAAGGAAAAATAATAGACCGGACAGTACAAAAACTAGCGGTTCTTGAGATTGAGATTAGAACCTAAGACCCAACTCATTCATTCCTCTTGATTGATCATTGTGCTAACCTGAAAAGTAATTAATGCACACAACATATAATTAACCAAATCAGGGACCTGAGCCTACCTGACCCCACATGGCTCTTCCCTATTCAACAGGGGATTTCGCAATAGGTTGGTCATTATCCATCAAAATGAAGCCTATATGTGGCAAGATCAGATCTTGTCTGTCGATTCTGTATCATCACTCTGAGAATTAGATAGACGGTGAAGTACGTACATGCAGGACCATGTAGATTCTTTTGATATGAAGTAGACAAATATATGGACAGCACTTCTCTTCGAACTTATTTTTGTTGAGGTCAAACCAAACGTTGGTGTCGTCATTTCATCGATGGAAGGTCTGAAGCATCCTTTTGAGAACCCAACTTGCTCTTATTCAACTCTAATCATCAGTTAATAAATAGTTGGTATCTAATTAAGCACTTCCAGTTGCATAACTCTAGTTGAATATATATTTTGCATCATGACACTCGTGGTTTAGCAGTCTTACAATTATTCCTTGTTATAGCTTACGCACACTTCCCTACCACATTTTGACTCATTGCCGGAGATTTTTAAGTCGCCGGCAATGTTTTTGGACATTATCGGCGATTTTTGCCGGAAAAATCGCCGGTAATGTTTTTTTTTTTAACATTACCGGCGACATACATTTATGTCGCCGGCAATGTTTCGATGGTAATGTAAAAAAAAAAAAAAAGACATTGCCGGCGACTTCATTTATGTCGCCGGTAATGTCTTTTTTTTTTTTGACATTACCGGCGACATAAATGTATGTCGCCGGCAATGTCTTTTTTTTTTTTACATTACCATCGAGATATACATTTATGTCGCCGGTAATGTCCAAAAATATTACCGGCGACCCGGCAATGAGTCAATATGTGGTAGTAATTCGCGTTCTTTCCATCAGTTCATTCTTGCATGTTCCTTCTCCCCATTTTCTGCCACCTTCCTTAAACATAAATATATAGTAATTATTCGATCTCTTCCTCATTAAGAATGGTCGTCTCTGTACCTATTTTCGTGCAGCTCAATTTTATATTTATGTACTTGATACTGCCCTTCAAAATGCATGTCAATATACTCCACTTATTGATGTCCTGGTTCTTGTTCAGCTTTTTCATATATATGCATATTTTTTTAGTTAATAATTAACCAATAAAAGCTTTATTTGATGAAGATTTGCTCATAGTATAGAATCAAATGAAAGATTTATTATTTTGATGCCCAGTTTGGAGAAGTTCACTCCAGAAAATATCAAATAGTAATACTATAATAGCGCATATATATATATATTCTCTTACGATGAACATACTTAGAGCAGATTTCCGGTCAAGTAAGGTCATCTTTAAAAGTGGATTGCATATTAAGATTTCATTTGAAAGTATATCACTATACTAGTTACTATTCAACTAAAAAATAAGTTGTATCATTTAATCATCTCTAATGATAAATATGTAAGTTAGAACAAACATTTCACTTGTGGGCTCCACTAATTAGGCCGGAATGAGATGGGTTGCATAGATTTTTGTAAAAGAGTTGGTTAAATAAAACTCATACTACAACTCATGCAACTCAACCCAAAAAGTTGGATATGTAAATGTACCATAGGAGATAATTTTTAGCCAATAAGTTATAAAACTTAATATGCAACCCGCTAATAGTGGGTGTGCCGGAAAAACATGACTGAATTCTAACTGACTACTCCTAATCACCGTCTTACCATGCAGGAGTCGATGCCAGTTAACCATAGATTTCAACTTCAAGAAACGAAGCGTGATTAAGATTTCAATTAGTTGATGTCAAGGAGTAAAATATCGAATATCGAAAATATATCGAGTGTCCAAAATATAGATATTTCGATGGAAATATCGATGAAATATCGATTCAATAAAAAATCAGCAGAAATTGAAATAAATACATGAAAATTTGTATTTGAACTTTATGAGATTCTTATATGATTAATATGTGTTTTGAAACTTGTAAATTGTGTTTTGTTAATTATTTATAGAGTTTATTTGATTGAGATTTTGAGTTATTAGTGTGGAGGATTTTGTGTTTTTAATTTAGTGCGATCAACATATATGTAAAATTAAAATCTCGGATAAATTTGAAAATGTCGAGGATTTCGGTGATATATCGGACAAAAAATATTGATATGTAGAATTAATATCAGAAAATCTAAAAAACGAAAGTACGTATCGCAAAAATATCGAAGATATTATCGATATTTCATTCCTTGGTTGATGTAACATCAGTGTAAATAAGTAAAACCTAGCTTTCAGCTACATATTTCTTCACAGGGTAATCTCATCTTTAATTATACTTTCCAAAAATGTCAGTACAAAAGAGATGGTTAAAGTCAAACTGATCAAAACCCTACAGCCCCACGATTCCAATAATGCAGGGATTAATAATCTATCTGTAAACACGAGCATATTGGAATTGCAAACCATGGATATCTTTCTGTTTTAGCAAAGTGTGCCCAACCTTCATACAGTCTGCCGGCTTCGCCCAGTGGTCATTATAAAATATAAACTCATAATCTAGGAAGAAATCAATTGGATATTGATAAACACGGCCTGTGTGCTTTCACAATTCCATTTTCTTCCCTCACAAAAATAGTTTAGTTAGCAATTATTAATCACTAACAAATATTATAAGAGATTTGATATCTGATATTGTCAGGAAAAAAAAATTAGGAAGCAGCTAATCTATTTCAATGATCCCTTACAAATCTTCTCTTGATACTGTTGGTGGTTAGCTAAGCTGCTTTATATTATCTGCTCCTTTCAAATCCCTCCCGGACACTTTGTACTATTCCGGTTCTTGCATAGTAATGCTATTGATTAGGTATAACTAAAACAACCACCATATGCATCAACTATTAAGTGTTTGAGTCAGTAAGAACTTCAAGTGTGAAATCCTACACTTGGATCCCAAGGCCATGTAGATGAATTAAGTAGTTAGGCGTTTCGACGTTGACTCTCTCGCATGAATTAGTCTCTGGATCTGAAAAGTTCATGAAGATAACGATCACACGTATGAGCTTAACTGGATTACATATTCAAAATGGATAACAAATAATGAGCTTCCTGTAAATAGCTACCAACACGTTTACCCTACTAATCACCATCGAGTACCATACTAAATATACATGAGTGACAGATACAATTATTAGTTTTATAAATTAATATTTAGACTTGTAGGTATGTGACCACTTGATAATGCATTATGCTGGGGTTCATTTTTGTGCTTAGCCACAGCGTAGAAAAGCATATTAGAAAGTTTAAAGTAACCTTAGGTGAGGTCACTTCTGAGCTCACCCACCTATCTTGTAATGAAGAGACCGATATAAATCTCAAGGAATCTTTAGCATCTTAATTAGTTTGACTAGGTCCATCAAAGATCGTTCATATCTTCATCTTCTCTAAAGTTTGGAGCTAGCCAGCTAGCTGCTGAATCATAATTCTTTGATTTTGTTTTTGCAAAGTTTCCTTTACACAAGGGAAACAAGCTGGTCTTCCAGATCTCAACGTCTACTTCTCACCACCAGAACTCATCAGAAGATAGGAAGCTCGGACATGCTTCGCCAGATGGCTGCACCAGTACTGATTTTAGCAACAACAAAACAAGATGGGAAAAGTCCGGCGGAGGAAACTAGGGGTGGCAACTTTGGATCAGACCATTATTGAGAATTCAAAGGATAACAAGAAGAACAAAATGATTCATAGAGAGAACGAAAGACAAAGAAGGCAAGAAATGGCTACCTTATATTCTTCCCTTAGATCCTTACTCCCTCTTGAATATATCAAGGTAACGCTAGATCTAAAATCCCGAAACCAAATTTTGTTTCATTTGGATCCATATTTTCTTTAATTTAGTAGTAAAATTTAGTCCAAACAGGCAGGATTATTCTAACTTAGGGTTTTTCATTTTGGTGGGAGTTATTTGAGCAGCGAAAGCGTTCGACGTGTGATCACATGAACGAGGCTGTGAACTACATAAAAACACCTCCAGGATAGGATCAAAACACTAGATGCAAAGAGAGATGAACTGAAGAAATTTCCTAAAATAAGCATTTGTACTGTTAGTGACCACAGTAGTGCTACTGGAAGCTCTATAAATTTAGATGAGGCGAAATTTCCAAGCTGTTTAAAGGTCCAGCCAAGTTGTGGTGGACTACAATTTGTGGTAAGCAGTGCCTTTGGGGAAGACGGATTACCACACATCCCTGTCTCACGTGTTTTGGAAATGCTGTTTGAACAAGGGCTTACCGTTGTTAGTTGCGTTTCTTCTAAAGTAAACGAAAAACTCTTTCATACTATCCAGACTGAGGTACATTGGTTTAGCTAGCTAGGTTTTTGTGCGAGTTTTAATCTGTTAGCTAGTTATCTGTGGTCACTACTAGAAAAATCCCTATTAGGGACTATGATCATGGGGACCAACATGGTCTCTTTTGTTATTGGGAACTCTAATAAGTCTCATTGTAGTGAATAGTACATACAAGGTAAATTTGGGACCAAAATTTGTCGCCTAAGAAAAAAAAAAGAAACAAATACATTATATAGCATTCCCGTTATTTACTGATCAGCTTCTATCAAATATCAACTTTTTTTTGTTTACTTTATAATTGGCAACTCTCTTCCGTCCCCTTGTATTGTAACTTATTATTAAAGTACAAGAGTTTATTGAGATGTCACTGTAGTCCACACCTTTCTTTATTTTCACTTTTTCATATAGGATAGAGAGACTCTTGTTAGTCCCGATGTTTATCCCAAAATACTCTTTGGTATTCGGTGGTTCTGAAATTATCGCATTTGTACAAAAGAAAAGAGTAGAAACTAAATATCTCAAAGCTGCCAAGAAAATAAAAACAGTAGAAGGGATAGACAGACCGACAGTTTTCTCTCTGACCCTAAGCAATCTTTGTTCAAGACTTCAAGGATTTGGACACTACCTCAAATCTTATCTGCTTGAGTGCTTTAGAGACACAATTATATTTTTAATCTATCTGGACTCTTTCTCTCTCTCAACTTTATTCAGACTCTCAAGTCTCAAATGGAGAAATCCTCTTCCAAATGAAACAAAGCCTCATCATCCTCGACGATTTCCTCAAGCTCATCTTAGACTCTTAGTCGCCGGCTCCTCTAGGTCATGTTCCTCCTCATCGTCGTTCTCCTCGGAGTACACCATCTTTGCTTTCTCTATCACCAATAAAAGTGTTAGAAATGATCTCTCCGGCAAGGGCTACGTAGGCCTTAGGCTTACAATTACTCACGTGCGACTACTCTCACTAGCTCCAGAAGCATGTGACCAACACCAAGAACTGGAACAAGATTGATATTGCTGCCTCATTGATGACAAGGTCTGCGTCTGTTAGTAACTAAGTATCTAGCTATGAGCTTAGGTGTTGAGATTTTGGATTCAAAGAAATTGGTTGCTGATCGGTGGTCGCACACCAACCAAAAATAATACCCTATTCAGTATATACTTGAGATTAATGCAATATAGTGCGGATATGGATCGATCCACAGGGAAAAGTAGACTCTACACTCTAAACACAAACTAAGACGCGAATATCAGAAATCTGACAGACTCGACCACTGGACGAAAACACAATTAACTAAAATACCTAGACTAAACCAAAAATCACGAAATTTATACAGGACACTGTAGATACAGTGGAGGACTACCACAAAAATTTTCAACTCAATCAGAGTTGGTTTAGTTGCCTAATAAAATCCTTCAAAACAGATTACGAAACTGAAACAGTAACGAAATTCAGAAACCTGACAGCCTCGACAACTGACACTAACGTACTTAATTAAAATAGTTAGACTCAACCTAAAATCATGAAATAAATATTGGACGTACTAGACATAGTGGTGGACAACCACACAAAATTTTAATGTAATCGGAGTTTTTTTTATAGTCGAAATAAATTCTACAAACTAGATTACGAACTGAAAACAGTACAGTAAAACAAAGATTTAATCAAAGTAAGAGATCATTAGACACGACACTTCTCTCCACCCTAGACATTTCCAATCTACCCCAATCAATTCACATAACCTCAAATGAATGTTTCTCATGTATGCTATGATTAAGTCGTATACACCTTACACCCTCGTGCTTTGCATGCTAAGCCGGTTGATGTACCCTAGCTCAACTTGATCTTAACTTAAGAGATATGGTACTTCTTCGATCGGTCCAAAATCAACATAAACTAAGTCATTACGATCTATAGGATGTCTGAGATAACAACAAGACTTCTAGAGCTACTATGGATGAGTGCCCTTGCATCACCTTGGAACTAATTCACACAACGTATTAAGCTGCTTATCTTTACAGAATATGCAGTGATTGATCGTCACCTACACATTCAAGATAATAGATCCTAAAAAATATGCAAGAAGTCATACGGTGAAAAAATAGTGAATAAATTCTCATCAAAAAGTTATGTAAATCACTGGGGTTCAAAATCAAAACATGTCTAAGGCTTCGATCAGCCCCTAACAAATAAAGTTTAGCTCCTCATGCTAACCATGGAAGCTAAAGAAAAATATAGAGGAGAGAAATAAATTACAGTCATAAGGCAATGATGATGGAGTCTTTTTTTTCCTATGAAATTTCTCTCTTCCTCTCCTCTTCAAAACTGCCGAACTGTTTTTTTCTTTTTCTTCCTTCTCTTCTCCCCAAGTGCTAGTCCGTATGCATGTATTAATCTCCAAGTCCAACTCCTCAAAAACTCCTCACTTTCCCTTATATATATACCTCTCCTTTACCTAGGCTAATCAACCGGCCAAACAAAAGTCACGTGCTCCACCCTAATTCCACAAGCATGTGGACTTCTTATTTCTCTAGCCACTCAACCAAGTCCATGTTGCAATAGGAAAGTCCAATTAATTCCATTTTTTTTATTTTCTCCAAAAACCTACAAAACAAATAAATATTAATAAATAAACCGAAAACATAACAAAAGATACTAAATATAAGGTAATATTAGACATAGAAACGTTGCATAAATATGCACCTATTAATTGCTTAATACTATTTGATTTTGATTTGTGTGTTAATGCTATAAGGTTTTGATTTATGTGTTAATGATTATCGCTGCAATTTTGTTCGAGAAGCATCAAAAGAAGTGATTACAACGATCCTAAATCAAGAGAATTTCTACCAAAAATTCGGCATGACCTATTCGTTTATAGTGAAACCAAAACCTGCAAAGTCGACATATTTACACTATACAAATTCCCAAACTCAATAATTACCAACCAATAAGAGTCCATGATATATAGAACATCCTCAGGTACAACTCTAACATAATATACCTGAAAATTGATCATCATCAAACATGATCATGGTACCACAATGACGAATAAGTTTAGTACCCAAAACTCAATTTTTAAACCTTCACTGCAATGATTGAATTGCTGATCATTAACAGAGCCAACCAAAATATGAAACGCTACCAAGACATGGAAAAGAAAAGTCTAGAAGGTAACGTGATAGGATTTAAAAATGGTTACAAAAAGAAATTCTTATCTCAGCAACAGTGAACCATAATCTGTATAGTGTTGGCTTTACTATGACTTGAACGTCTTGATCCAAGAAAGACTTCAATTACATCGACAGCTATGCGAAACTAAGCGAATCGAAATATCACATAGTCGAAGACAACCTTCACAGATAAAGAAGTTACCACATTCTCAACGAACTATATCGAGAGATACAAACATAGCTAAACGGAAGAAGAAAGATAAAAATAATGGAATGAAGCCAGGAAACGAAATTTGTAAAAAGTACACACGACGATTCCACAAAATAAATGTGTGCGATAAACCCAAATCTATTCCCCAAAACTCGATGTAACTGTGACGATACAACTAAGTCTCACAGCTACACTAAAAATAATTAACTAAACCTGTAAAGTTGATGATAAAACTCCTCCACGCACATCATCCAAAGTGTAACGTTTTAGAACATAAGAAAATAAACTAGAACGAGTTATGGCATAATGGAGTGAGTTGTACGAGACACCCACTAGTAGGTGCAAATAACCAAATCATACATCACTAAACTAGGCAGAATGCCTTATTTATTGTTGGACTACCTCGGTTAATCTCCGCTCAAAAATAATCAATTCATTTTCATTACCGCACCTAGCGTAAGAATTATGAAAGTTCACCCAACGTAGGAAACTGAAACTAGATTGATAAGTGAAACTTTGCGACTAAACACAATTCAAAGAATTTGGAAAATTGAACATGACAAAAGGAAGATATTGAGTACAGAGACTCAACCACGCTGATTATTAGGTCTCTCACTCGATAATAATGATCTTGCTGTGACAAACCACATAGCACAAGACTTAGCCAGACATATCAAATTTACGAAAATTTTGTCATAACCTCCCCATAAAATGAGAACCTACAAAAATCATGTACAAGATATTACACTTCAAAAGCATCAACAAACTCACATATAAAACATGATCACCAATGCTATCCGGATTTCTCACAGCCTAACCACGTGAAATTTTGTACTTCAAAGATAACGGAGAATTCATTATAGATAAGATTCTATTGTCGAAGTCTATCTATGATCATATATCCCATGAACTCGCCACAAATTGAAATAAGATCACAAGAGTATAACATGCTCGTTTGACTATTACATATCATATTATAGGTTAGGCGAGCATGCAAATTCAACACATCCTAAGTACGTGAATCTAAAAAGTGCTACTCATGTTCCACAATTTTTATCTTGAACTATTTTGTGAGTTAACTGATCGAGGTCGGCGCATGCAAGGCTTAACGACTAGAGGCATAGACTTACAGGTTAAGGTTGGTACTCAGTCACAATTGCCACGTATTCGACGACGTTCAACACCGTGAATATTTAATGGGGATCTGATGCAGTCGGACCATCACTCTGGAAGTTTTGAGCATAATCAAACATGACAACGAAAGAAACCAAGTGCAGTATACATAACCTATAACCTAATGCTCTGATATTAACCGAAATGACCCGACCCCAATTTAGTTTTCTAAACCGGAATTAAGCCCTGACGACTCTGCTAACTTTAGTTACTACTCACAAATTTGAAAATCCAAGTGGGGATTCAAAACTTAAAAATCAAGAAATAAAGAAATTTTCTACAAAATGGTTCACTACAAAAATATAAAAGATAGACAATTATTTTCGACATCAGTGCAGCTAGACAATTTAAGCTGACTACGCAAACTAAATACTAACTCGCAGAATCAATCTTGGATCCTACGGGAAATACTTCTATGCCATGAACTGCATGCACGTCCGACCTCAGCTGAAACTCTGCAACCAGGGTGGTTGAAAACGAAAGGCCCAAGGAAGGCATATAAAATAATAACCTGTTTGAGTGAGTGGACGAAAATAATATTTCACTTTAAACTGAAAACTACAAATAATAAGCCGTTCACTATAATATACTCAAAATGATGTGAGTCTAAAAAATATGATCATCCAAGTAATCTTGGGTAATATAAAATATATGGCGGCTACGACTTGGGTCGACCAACCTCAAGCCCTAATACTACCTAGGTCAGGTCCCTGACCCTTCTAGGTGTTCTATAAATCCTCGGGTCAGGTCTCTGGCCCTTCTGGAGTGTCTCAGGGATCAACCAAGAAGAAATGCATTGATGCATCAACTGTACTATGCTCTGTATAAAACCAAATTATATGTACCTCCAAATGAAAATGCATAATCGTAAATGCATAACTGTAAACTGTATAATTAAAAAATTCACAACTGCAAATGCATAACTGACGACTTGCAAAACAATAGTGAAATAAAGTGTCCACTCACCTGGATCGTAGGAAAACCAATAGTCGATCCACTAACTTTCAATTTGTACACAGCGTTCCTAAGCCAATCAAAGGTCTAGTTTAAGTAATAAAGTATTCTAATCGAGTGCAACTAGAGCAAATACGGAATATGATATGAATTGTATACCAAATACTCACATTCCATTTTTGATTCTCTAAGGGGAATTATTCTGCCACATCGTGAAAATAAACAATTTTGTCATGCTATGATCCCAACTCTAAAGAAAGGTGGGCATCGACTTGACACACGATGAAAGATCGCGTCGAATGTGTCGAGCCGCATCCGAATCCTAAGCAAGCATAAAAATATTACGTCAGTTATCCAAAATCTATGAAATTACTTAAAAACTAGTACGAATGGAGTAGCGAAACTTCCTATGAAAAATAGCTCTTCGAGGTCGTTGGGGCTCCGCCACACATGACGGCGGATGAGGTCCACGCGCCACTTTCAGCGATGGCCGGAATATAACCATCATGGATGCTTGCAAATAATACATCAAACGAAAGCTCATTCCAAGCCCAACAACATTCATGCACAACACTAAGTCAAAATCAAACTGGAAAATATCAAAAATCACCTTTGAAAGATGGAACCCTTGCCAAAAATTCAAGTCGACCTATTGCCGGCGTCAGGCCATGGCGTGACCCAAAACTGGTCTGGTTCAACTCGTGTTATTGCGGGCTTCAAAACCTCTAGCCTTGTGCCACCCCACTCCGGCAATAGCGTCGTCGCAATCGTCGGCAAAAAATAGACCAAAACCCTTGATATTTGCCATGAATTTTGGGATTAATCGACGAGGAATTGGAGGTTAATATGTTGGGGAAAAAGAAGAGGAGGTAGAGGTGAACATTTTGACACTAAGGCTGACCAATTTTGTGGCCAGCCGATGGTGGTTCGCCGGCGACAACATCACGTTGAAAAATGGGTCAGAGAGAGAGAAATGAAATGGGGTTGACCAAGAGTTGACCTCATCCTGACCAAAAAGGAAAGTCTCTGACTTTCCAAAATCGGAAAGTGAGTATTTATATCTAAAAACTTATCGAAACATAATTTTTTTTGACAAACTCTGATTGACCATAACTTTTTTGTCGTAACTCCAAATTTAATATCTGACCTGTCCATGTACTCAGCTCGAAGAGCTCAAAAATAATTTCATTTTCAACTTCCAAAAAGAATACGAGTCCAAACAGTCAAAACTTATAAAAAGTCGATTTTAATGATGATAAATCTCGATAAACGTAACATATAATGATTAGTTCGATAAATAAATCGACTAACAAAGATTAAGTTGGTAGGGTCGTTACATAATTACCACAACACCCTAGATCTAGGTCTAGATATAGGTTTAAATATTGTGAGTTTTTATATTGCCTCTAGTTCTTATGGATTATTGCAGGTACGAGTGAAAGGAGATTTAATCATCTTCCTTAGTTAAAACAATAGTGTCGGTCCCGGGGGAGTTATGGTCTACATGAAGAAAAAAAAAATCAATATTTTGTGACTCTGAGTTAATCACTGTTTCATGGGGTGTGGTATGAAACTACTGGTTAATGCATCGATATCTGTGACCAAACATTATGGATCATGTTTCTTATTCCCTAAACTTGATATTAGTGATCATGGTTTTTCGATCGGTAAACTAATTTTATCTCTTGTCTTTTGTAGATGAATGAGACAGCAGGGCCAGAATACCACATGTGGGTCTCAGATGTAAGGAATACACTCATCGATAAAAGACTTATGGATACTATACAACCACTACCACCTGGCACTGAAGCCAATAAGGACACCATAGCTTGCAAAGCTCAAGCTCTCATGTTTCTCAGGAGATATATTCACCCGGCTCTGTGACAACAATACTTTTTAAAGGACAATCCCACAGATTTGTGGGTGACTTTGCAAGAACGGTTCAACAATGTGCATGATGCACAACTTCCAGAGCTCATAGAGAGATGAGATTAAATCCAGTTATTGGATTATCCTAAAATCAATGATATCTATCAGGATATGCCAGAGCTACAGTCCGAACTTGCCATTTGTGGTGTTTTCAAGACCGACCAAACAATGGTTGAAAGGACCCAACCCCGATTTAGTTTCCTAAACCGGAATCAAACCCCTTCTGAAAACACGAACTTGCAAAAATCATAGAAATTTCAGCAGAGTTTCACTATATCGCGGAATTACCATTAACCTGCACCCGAAAACACACTTCATCTTATGCCACAAAAGCCAAACCGTGGGCACCAATCCTATCCAGATTTCTCAAAATCATAACATAATATAAAATAATAAGCAAAACTGTAACTTTATAGAAATCCGGGAAAATCATATGAAAATATAAACATCAGAGTATTCAGAGCGACCTCTAGTATATATATACATAAATATACAGCAGTAGGTTAAACAAGAAACCTAATGAGAAAGAAAAGTATCTCGAACACTAAGCCTCCAACTGCGACGTGCGACACCAGAATCCAAACTGCAAACTGGGCATTGAAAACAAAGAGCCCAGGGAAAGACATATAAACCGTTAGAGTGAGTGGATGAAAATAAATGTCTTTCGCCGAATAATATATGTTATAAAAACATATGTAAGTCTAAATGCATGAAAATAATAAGGTACACGAGGGAGACTCCAACTCCTCACGCGTACAGAGCATGCATCGAAAATCCCACGGGGTCACTCATAGACACATCCGTGCTAGTACAGTCCGAATAACGGGATCCCAGAGCCACACGTGATTCTAGCCAAAAAGGCTTCAGGTCAGAGTATCTGTTCCCACCCGGAAATACATCGGCACAAGGAACAGAAATCTGTACCCACCTGGAAATACATCAGCACAAGGTAACAGTTCCCCCCTAGTAAACAACCTCGGGGATCAGCCGGGATGCAAGTGTATCGATACATCCACATATACTAAGATTGTACTCTGTGTAAACCAAATCAAAAATAGTTTCTATGCAAATGTATAAACCATAATGTAAATGCATATTTGTAATACATAATTATAATAACATATTCGTAGATGCTTATTCATAAATGCATAAACGTAAACCACATGCTCGTATAATTCATAATCACATACGCATGCTCATGCTCATAAAACGTAATATAAAGACTCGCAACCAATCAGTGAAAAGAAATGTCCACTCACAGACAAGCACAGCGCGCAAACGCGCAAATCCCGAGATTCGGCGGAAGATCCCTCGCCAAGCATACGATCTCGATCTCCTGAATAATCACAGAATATCACTGATCAAAATCACAATTCAATACTCTGAACCACACCTCGGAAACCAACCATTACCGGAAATATAACTCGGATAACAAAAGAATCATCGAAAATCCCAAAATACTCCACATAAACCCTCGACTTAAAATCCACCACTCAAATCAACTCGAAAACCTCAAGGCGACGATCGGGGCGCGATTACGAGTAAAATGGCATAAAACTGTCAAAATACCAAAAGTCAACGCCTCGCCGGAGCTCCGCAGGCGGCGCGCCGTCACCGGAGAGATTTTCTAGCGAGGAAAGCCCAGATTTCTTCTCCTCCTCGAGCCCAATACTTTTCTCCACTACCTCAACCTCCAATTCCGCCATAATCCGCCGAAAAATAGCCCGAAACCCATGCCGGAATTCTCCCTCCGGTCACCATTCCAATCCACCTCAAACCTCAACCAAAATCAACATTAAATACCCAGAAATCATCATGGAGTTGAGGGGAACCTTTCCCCCCACAACCCCGACACCGAATCTCGCCGGAATTTGCCACCCGATTCCGGCGAAATCCCCCAATTTCAACAGCTCCGTTCACCTTTAATTCACCATCAATTCCAACCAAATCAAGTCCTAATCATTAGTAAATTACAAGGGGAAGCCATACCTACCAAAACCGTGGCCGGAAGTGGCCAGAAACGTCAAGTCTGACTGCGGAATTCAAACCGAGTCAAGTCGACCCACTCGGTCAATGGGTCAACACGGGTCCAATTCGGTCAATGCAAGTCAAGCGGCCCAAATACGGCTTTTCGATAATTTTTACGACTATTCGGCTATTTATACGTCGCGAATCAACTCTATCCACAATTCGAATAACTCAAACTCGAACGGATAAACACGACTAACTCAGTGATAATTTCAAATATTCATTTTATATTCCTCGATTATCCGAAAAATCCTCGGAAAGCTCCCACAAACTCGAAATCAAATTCTCTATATTTCCCACGAACAAACCCAAATCAAATTCGTGTTTGAAAATTAAGTCGTGAACGAAGTTTTATATCCAATTAATTACGATAAACCTCAATTACTCGTAAAACTCGCAGATTAAGCTGATTACTATTCCAATTCCAGTCCGGGTCGTCACAATGGTCGAGAAGTCTTTGACTACCTTTTCTACCTCTATGGATACCCTTGCTTATCAATATCGCATTGATTATGAGCAAGGAAAACTTTGATTATTCAGCGATCTTATAAGTGTGCTGGATAGGAAAGAGAGGCATCAAGAGATCCTTCTCCATAATAATGCTAGGCCAGCCGGTACAAAGAAAGTCAATGAAGCTCATCATTCTGGAAAGGCACGAAAGGATAAGAGGAACAACTGTTCGGAACCTTATCAAACTTGCAGTGGTAGATGATGACGTGGTAGAGGTCGTGGCAGAAGAGGAAACAGTTAGAATAAGACTAGGACTCGCCAAGACAACAACCACAACAACTCCAACAAGAATCCATCTAGTTCTCGTTCTAGGAACAATGGAAATTCTTCAAAGTCTACTCCTTCAGCTTCTAGCTTCGCACCTTGCTATAATTGTGGTTTTGATCTATGCATTTTTGGCATAATATTTAATGTATTTTCTCTATATTTTTACATTTTTAATTGTTTAGTTTTATTATATAGTTTTTACTTATTTTGTTATTTAGGTGTAGGACAAAAGAGACGGAGTAAAACAGTCTACAAACACGCAAAACACAACAAATATTGGAAAGAAGAAATTGATTCGAAATTTCCAAGGAAGAAAGAAGAAAAATTGAAGAGAAAAAGAAATCCTTAGTTGACTAGGAAAACCTTTCCTATGTTGACTAGGATTTGGAAGCTTCCGGAAGGATCTCGAAGAAGAACAAATGAAAATGGACCAAATTAATTAGAAGTCTATTTGAAAAGTTCAAACTTGAAGACCAAGTCAACCAATTTCGTGGAGAACAAGTTATGGGAAGAAAATGATTCCCAAGTTGATTAGGAGAAGGAAATCATGAATAATAAGAAAAGAATAATCTGCCTATACAGGTCAGCCAACTTCAAATAATTATTGGGAACATCTCAGGAGGAGTTAGATGGCGTTCGACCTATGGTTGGAAAGGTTCTTCGAGTCGTCTTTTCAACGAGACTAAAATAGTAATTTTTGGAGGTCTGTAGCTCCCGGAATGTCTATTTTTGTGAGGAAATGTCAAACTAGCCGGGTTACACAAGGAATCCTATTTCTCCTAGAAAAATGACAACATTCTTATCTATAAATACACGAGCTCCTCCAAGGATAAAATCATCTCTTTTTCCAAGCCTCACGCCTTACCAAAAAAACTCTCCAAATCTCTCCAACATCAAGACTCATGCAAGAGCCGAATTGTAGACTAGTTCACCACCACCAAATAAATCCTTTTTCATCTTTAGCTTGTTCTAAATATTTAGTCCATGCAATAAAGCTACTGCACCATAGGATTTCATTATGCATTCTTAGAGTTTGCGGCGTTTAGCGGATCATCAAAAGTCTAACCATGAAACTTTTACTCCGTAGTCTCAATTTAATCTTGTTTGATCTAGGTGCTTTGTTTGTCTTTGTTTTGTCTATTGGAATTTTTAATACTCTTTCTAATATATATTCCATGTGTTTATAGTCTTAATTTTGAATTCATATGCTAGCTTAAAATTTCTTAATGCTTTGAAAACATGTTTTAGAATAGAACTTGATTCTTGTTACGTTTTTTATGCATGTGTCGGTATGTTTTAGAATAGGGCATAATTCTAGTTACGTTTTCTATTGTGTGTTTTGATGATCTCTAAAGGTGAAATTGGTTTAAGGTGTTTATACGTGATCGTTGTATTCTTGATCAATATTAAGCATGTGTGTGTGTGTGTTTTAGATTAGGCTATGAATTTCATAGGTAATTAGGATGAGCAAGAAAATTGACTAGGGTAAATAAAAATATGATCATTTGTATATAATTAATTAGGTTTTATTTTTGTCTCAAGCATGATTTAGAGTTCTTAGAGGTCTTTTATGTGTTGCTTATCTATGAGTTTATACATGCTAGAGTCCTAGGTTATTTTTGTTATGTTTGTGACGTTTTTAGGTAGTAATTTAGGATATTAAAATCAACTTTGATACCCCCTTTTCTTACACACAATTACTGCATGCACCATTCAATCTCCGGTTTAGAACGATATCATACTTATCAATGCTGCATCTACAAAAAATGGGTTTAAATCACATATGATTGAATTATGTGTTAAGTGTCTACTTTGTGTTAATATTTAATGCATGTTTCTAGCGTTATCAGGTTTCAACAAGCATATGCACAAGCAATTTCGTGCATCCAGAGATGTCCAAAATGCATACAAGATATACAAGCAGTACTTGGAACATGAGACCAACTACACTGCGGATCAAGAGATGGATGATGTTATTGAAGCCAACCTTATAATAGCAGATGTCAACAATGCAAGTCTAACGACATCAGATTTTGATTAGTCTATGTATTAGACCCATATCTCTACTATGTAATCAAGTTTAGCTTTGTATTTGACATTATTTTTAGTCATGGTTATTGAATAAGAACAATCCCTTGAAGTAAGTTTTTGATGTTGACAAACCAATAAAAGTTCTTTCTTTTGGTACTTGAAAGTATTAAGGATAGTTATGTTCATACATATTGCTTATAGGATTCAATTCTACATAATTCTATGGCATGATGACACCAAAATACCATAAAGCGAGACAAAAGAGAAGATGGTTATTGATTCTGAGGAACTTTGACCAGTCGGGTTTTTCTCAATTCATTGAATGTCAGACTCTAGAACGGTTTGGCAATTTTTGACCTCTCTAACATTTTGTCTAGTTTTCATTCAACCAGTCGAATGTGGTCCTCCGATACACTAAGCAACATTTTTTGACCCGTCGAAGATATTCTCGATCCGTCAAAAATTTTCTTCAACCCGTCGAGAAAGATATTGGAAAATTGATATTAGTTTTAGGTTTTATTTGACCGGTCGAAGGTTTACCTTGATCCTTCGAAAGCCATCCACGGTGACAAAATTATCCAATTTTTGACCCGTCGCAAAACTTCTCCGACCCGTGAAAAATATTTATCGAAAAATCAAAGTTTATTTTGGGTTTCTTCGACCCGTCGAGTGGTTCTTCTCGACCCATTGAAGACGTCACCTGGTATTGGTGTCTTTGATGTATTTCACATCGGTTTACTTATGTCATATCAACACTCTTTAAGGGTCACAACCCTTTGGTAAATCTTTAAGTTTTTACATAAAGTAGTTAACAAGTCTTAAGGACTAATTAAATCAAATTCTTTTGTCAATGTTTGAATGCGAGATCGAGTGGCTAGCAGACAGTGATATTATCCATACTATATTACGGAATAGGCAATTGCTTATTGATCTTGTGCCATATATATATCATCAATGACAACCATGATCTGTTGAGCGCCAGTTATACAAGGGCGTGGTTCAACACAATTTTTGCTACCACATGGTACTAAAATTCATCACTAATGCATTGTACGTGCATAAGGACAACCAAACCTTGCTAAATTTTAAGGACATTAGAGCCAACGTTTTACACTTGGAAACTTATTGTGAGAATGGAAAAGAATTCGTATGCATAACTTTAGAGGAGTGCGGTAGAAAGCATACCTTGGAAAAATTATGGGAAATTCATAATGGATCATTATGATGACCCCAACCAGAATCAGTATAGTAATCAGCTTAATCCACGAGTTAACGAATAATCGCAGTTTATCGTAAATTAATCGAATTGACGGTTCAGTTCACGACGTAATTATCGGGCGAGAATTTGAGTTGAGTCTCTTCACGAGAATTGTAGTACGCGTGATTTCGAGTCTGTGGGCGGTTTCGGATAATTGTTTCGACGACCGAGGAATATGTTATGAATATTTAAAATCCCTTAATTTCGTCGAGTTTATCCCTTTAGATTTGAGTTGTCCGAAATGTGTTTGTGATTCGATTTGGACCGTCGATCGTATCGAGCCGCGAGTATAAATATCGGAAATAATAAAAAAAAATTCAAAACACTGTTTTGGGAAGTTTGACCGGCGTTGACCAGAATTGGAGGCGTTGACCGCGTTGACCAAGGGAGGAAATAGCACCGCCGTTTGACTCGCTGGCGACCTTTTGTTTCCGGCCACCTCCGGCTTTGATTTTGGTATATTTTGATTCTCCTTGAAATTTGCAACTGTTTAGAACTTGGATTTGTGAAAATTGGTTTTGATTTGTGGGAGAACGAGTGAGTTGAAGTTCTTGATTTTCCGGCCGGAATCGGGTTCGTTTGGAGGCGGCGCTTCGGTGGCTTTCCGGTGAGATTTTTGGGTGGAGTCGACTGGGTTTTGCTCTAGGATGATTTCCCCTTTGGTTTTGAGGGACGAGGTGGCGTGACGGCACTGGAATCGGCCGGGGAAGTTTTCCGGCGATTTTCGGCCGTGAGCTTTTCGAGCTGGTTTTGGGCCAGTTGCCGTCCGATTTGGCCCTTGGTGTAGTTGTGAGATGTGTTGGGCTTGAAGAGGAGAAGCTATGGTGAGCTTGGTCGCCGGAAAATTCCTCCGGTTGACAGCGCGCCGCCCCCGGCGGCCGCGATCAACGGCGAAGCTCCGGCGACCCGTTGACTTTTTGGAATTTGATGAGTTTTATGTCATTTTGCTCGTAATCGCGCCCCGATCATCACCTTGAGGCTTTCAAGTTGATTTGGATGCCAGATTTTTAGTCGAGGGTTTATGTGGAGATTTCGGGAGTTTACGTAGATTATTTTGTATCGAGTTATATGTTTCCGGAAATGGTTATTTTCTGAGGTGTGGTACAGAGTAATGAACTGTGATTTTGATCAGTTATATTTTGTGATGATTCAGGGGATCGAGATCGTACGTTGGGCGAAGGATCTTCCGTCAGATCTCGTGATTAGGGCGTTTGCGCGCTGTGCTATCTTTGAGTGGACCTTTTATTTACATTGTCGTAACGAGTTCTTGATTTCCGTATTTATTTCCAGTACGATGTTGAGATTATTTATTGTTTTTAGAGGTATTGTTTTATATTTTATATGGTGATGACATTTACTTAGCATCGATGCATGGGCTACTCGGCTGATCACCAGTAGTCCAGATCCAGGGTTGAGAGATTCCCCTGATGTGCCCACTAGGCTTGAGAGATTCACCTAGTCTATCATCATCGGGCTTGAGAGATTCGCCTGACACCTCCATTCATTTTTTGAACTCGTTTTGTTTTATGATATATATATATATATAAATGGTGAAAGGCATATGATTATTTTTGTCCACTCACTCTAACGATTTTATTTGCCTTTTCCCCTGGGCTTTTCGGTTTTCGTGCCCAGTTTGTAGTTCAGATTCTGGTGTCTCACGTTGCAGTCGGAGGCTTAGTGTTCGAGCTACCTTTCTTTTCCAGTAGGTTTCTTGTTTTGCCTACTGTTGTATATTTTTGTATATATACACTAGAGGTCGCTCTGATTACCTTTTCGTTATACTTTTATATGATTTTCCCCGGATTTCTGTAAAGTACAGTTTTGATTACTACTTTACATTATTGTTATGATATTGAGAAATCGGGATGGGATTGGTGCCCACGGTTTGGCTTTTGTGGCATAGGATGAAGTGTGTTTTCGGGTGCAGGTTAATGAAAATTCACGTTATAGCGAAACTCTGCCCAAATTTTTGTGGTTTTTGCAAGTTCGTGTTTTCAGAAGAGGTTTGATTCCGGTTTAGGAAACTAAATCGGGGTTGGGTCCTTTCAACTTGGTATCAGAGCATTAGGTTTCAGGTTCTGTAGACTCTTGTAGTTGTGACACTAAGGGTATTTGAGTATGTACAGCATGTCTAGAACGATGACCCGACTGGCCAGCGGTTACTCATCAATGCTTCGGGTGTTGTATATGTTCAAATGTCTGAAGTCTCATGATTACGTTCCTTGTGCTTGTGACTAATGCTTTTCTGGAATCATTAGGATGCCTCCTAGACGTGGTTCCCGTGTCAATATGGATATGGATCTTGATGAGGATCGCCAGACGCATGACTTGCTTATGCGAGTATTGCGTTTGGATGAGCGTTTTGACCCTGTGGTCAAAGCTCGAACTGCTGGAGCGACTGTATTCTTGGGTTCAGCTGATCCAGAGATTTCTGAGGCATGGTTGGTTCAGGTTGAACGCGTTTGTGAGTGTCTGCGTTTCACTCCTGTGCAGATGACAGTGGCAGCAGTTGGTTTACTTGAGTCAGATGCATACTTCTGGTGGGTTAGCACCGATAGAGTTCCGGTTGATACTCCGTGGACTTTGTTTCGAGATTTGTTTATGTGGAGGTACTTCAACCAGGCTACACAGTAGCGGAAGTATGAGGAGTTCACTAATTTGAGACAGGGCAGTATGTCAGTACTTGAGTACCGGGACAGATTTACTCACTTATCTCGGTTTGCTCGTGACATGGTGGGTACTGAGGAAGCCAAGTGCCGTAGATTTGAGCTGGGTTTGAACTTGAAGATCAAGGGGACTCTGACTATGATGACTCGGAACAACTTTGATGAGTTCATGAGTGCAGTACTTCGAGGCGAGGATATTGAGAAGGAAAGGCAGATGAGATTCCAGTCTCGACGATTTGAGGAGGGTGGACCGAGTCAGGGACCTTCCAAGAGGCTGAGTTCTGATACTTCCAGATCTGCATCATCATCGGGCAGTGGACCATATAGACCACTAGGTAACTCAGCTAGACAGAGGCAGAGATGGAGGAGGGATCGACCTCAGAGACAGCAGTATAGTGGGGGTTCTAGCGGATCCAGTTATGCTCGTCGTACCGGTGGCACTTTTGCCGTACTGAGGGAGTACCCATTGCGTAGTCTCTGCAACAGGCATCATCTTGGTCCATGTCAGTGAGGCCCTGTCGTTTGTTATCGTTGTGGCCAGGAGGGTCACTATGCGAGGGAATGTTTCCAGCTTGCTGGTGCCGGTGGAGAGGCAGCCTAGAGTTCTAGAGGAGAGCGAGGTACCACTTCTGGGGCTCCATCAGTACAGTCTTCTGGTTAGGGCGGACAGCAGAGTCACCCTCAGCGTGGACGACCAGCCGGGCAGACCAGTGTTCATGCCATGTCTTTGCGTGAGGGCAAAGCTTCACCGGAGGTTGTTATTGGTACGTTGCATGTTTTTGGCTATCCAGTACTTACATTGCTAGATCCAGGTGCTACACATTCATTCATATCATGTAGATTATTATCTTTAGCTACTATGCATGCATCTCCACTTCCGGAGTTGTGAAGAGTGTTGTATCCGTCCGGTGAGGTTTTGAGTATTGGCTGGGTGTATAGGGATTGTGAGACCCCTTCTCGTCTTCCTTCCCATCCTACACGGTATGACTCAACTCGTGCTTCCTCTCAGTTCAAATTGAATCCAACCATGTGCCTTCATCGCTTACAGCGTGGCCATTGCGCACCACAAGGTCTCGTCATATCATACTTAATCCCCCCACGCATGTCCATACGCCGCTGGCATAAGGGGAGTACAAAGGACCTCACCCACGGCACACATGCCACAATACTGGCCATTCCTTTGGCCAATACTGCCCACGAGGCTTCTTGCCTCGTGGGAACCCATGTCATCCCTTCTAGACTTCATAGGCTTGGCTCCTAGGCCCAGGGGCGCCCAGGAGAGCTCACTTAATGCCTCCTAGAGAGGTGGCACCAGGGGTGGTGGAGAGTTTGACACCATGTACTCCCTTATATATGATAACTGGCATAAATTCACTTGGCAAGAGGAAACATTAAAATGTCTAAGGAGTCATAATGACCCATAACTTCATCATTCGAACTCCAAATGACATACTTTCAAGTGCGTTGTACTACTTTTGTCCTTCCGGACATTTCTTGTGTTTAGACTTTTCTCAAATTCTAAGAAGAATTACTTCAAACCCGAGAACTACTAAGCTGCACTTATACGACTATGCCATTAGATCTTCACCTTCCAACTCGCATTGGCTTCCTTCCAATGCTCGTTGGGACTTACCCATATGTCATGAGCGCACAACTTGTGCAGCTCGTGACACTTGGATAGCCATTCCTACCCACAACCAATAAAAATGTGTCAAGTGTCTTTTTTTATTTTTTTTATCGAGGAAGAAGAAGATTTCAGTTTGCAAAAAAAAAAGACATTTGTCACACTTTTATTGGTTGTGCATAAGAGTGACTACTCATGCATGGCCAGCCAAGACTTGTCCATATTGTGGAGAGTACGTTTCAATTTCAGTTTCAATTTCAGTTTCAGTTTCAGATGAGCATCCTATAGAAGCTTTAGAACTTAGTAGCAATAGAAAGAGCTATGGCAATATACTAATCTAAGGTGCATGTCAACCTTGCAGGCTTGTCGAAGAAATACATATGAGCATGCAGAGCTTAAAGATCATGACTCTTGAGTGAAGATTTAATCTGTTTATTCATCAAAGCACTAAAACCATCTATCAGCATTCAAATCATTTAAAAAAAAAATCCCAGTCATCCAGGCATGATTTAAATCGGAATCGCCCATGTCAGAACAATCGGACTCCTCACCCTATGCGCTCCATCCTTCCACACCAAGCCTCCAGACTCCGGAGTCAACTGCCTCGTCTTGGTAGTGAATGTGACCTTATATGACAGTTTCTGACTAGCCTCGGTGAACTTCAGAATCCGCGGCTCTACTTTCACATAAGCACCCTTGAATGGTGACACTACAGCACGGTAACTGGAAACAGCAGGGCCAACATTAGTGACAGTTCTATGCACTGCCATAACAGAAGAATTGGTAAACACAACTGAAATGGCCGGATAATTCAAGTCTCCTGCATAGGCCATAGTGTGGTGGCATGTCCTGTTGCTAAACACCTTGAGCTGCATTGGGGTTAGACTTTGTGTGCATAGGAACTCAAGATATTCCTGTGGCTGAATGTCGTAAACCAATCCCGGGTCAAGAGCCTTCCTCGGGTTTATGTGTCCCGCTCCATGATCGAAAGGTGTTGACACTAGAGCTTTTGATTCAGCATCTCCCAAAGGCTTGTGTAAGTTGTCATGAACATAAGCAGTTGTCATTAGAGCAGATTTAATCGCGGCTGGACTCCATTCCGGGTGCCTAGACTTGAGCAAAGCAGCAATGCCACTCACATGAGGGCATGACATTGAAGTCCCGGACAAGATATTGAACTTCACTCTCCTCCTATCAGTTACCAAGCTCGACGGACCAAGTGCTCCGGTCCAAGCAGCAAGAATGTTCACCCCCGGCGCAACCAAATCCGGCTTCAAAACCTCAAGCGTCAATATATTAGGCCCTCTTGACGAAAATGCCGCCACAATAGGCGACGGTCTAACCCCAACTCTAGTACCAAGAAAAGCAAGAGTAGCTTTTGGATTCAACCCTGTCAATGCATAATGCTTGATCATTTTCGCCTCATTCGCTCCCACAGCAACCGCTGGAATCAGGTGACAATCGCCAACAAGCTCCTCCCCATTCGCTGCCGTGTTGGCCAAAATCATCCCAATTCCTCCGGCATTCTTCACCACCTCTCCCTTCTGCACTCTAGGACTAATCCCACGGTCACATATCACAATCTTACCCTTCACCTTTCTCGGATTCAAAGCACCCTCCAAGCACAACGAACTCGCATCCGGACTTGTCGAATTCCCACCGGCATACACAACAGGGTACAACTTCTTTTTTTCGAGCTTCATTCTTCCACTGTATAAAGAAACACCGGTAACAGTTCTACCATTTCCCAATTTCACTGTGGCGGGAAAGTCCCTGTCCATAGTGCTAGCACCGACGGTGGTTATCCACGGCGACACGTTCGTCAGACTGACCGGGTCGGGTCCGCCGTTCCCGGCGGAGCAGGAGACGAAAACGCCCTTCTCCATCGCGCCAAACGCCGCAATAGACAAGCTGTCCCGGTAGTACGAGGAAACACCGCCGCCGAGAGAAATAGACAGAACGTCGACGCCGTCCGCAACGGCTCTGTCCACCGCCGCCATTATGTCGGAGCTGAAACATCCGCCGACCCAGCAAACCTTGTAGGCCGCGATTCTCGCCGCCGGCGCCATTCCCCTGGCCGTACCTGAAGCGTACCCGAGCAGATTGGCGCCTTTTACGGGAGACCCGGCGACGGTGGCCGCGGTGTGGGTCCCGTGGCCGTCCTGGTCTCTCGGCGACTTGTACTCCGCCTGCTCGTTCATTTTTCCGGTGGCGGCCTCGTAACCCTTGTAAAAAATTCTTGCACCGACGACTTTTCTGTTGCAGTTTCTCTTGGTGAATCCACGTCCGACCTCGCACGCGCCGCGCCACCGCCTCGGGACGGCGGACATTCCGGTGTCGTTGAAGCTCTGGCTCTCCGGCCACACTCCCGTGTCCAGCACACCCACGATGACGTCATGGTCGGTGACTCGCTTTGGCCACACGTTGTCGTTGGAGGAGGATGACGAGGTGCTGTCGTGCGGCTCGAGGCCGAGAAACAGTGGACTCCGGGTGGTGTGGAGCTGGTACTTTGTCTCCGGGAACAGGGCCAAGACTCCGTCTTGTTGCTCGAGTAGTTGAGCTTCTTGTTTGGTTAACTTGGCTGCGACTCCGTGGAAGGCTGTTTGGTAAGTGTAGATGATTCTGTCTTGATCTGGTTTGGTGAGTACGGAGCTGACTTTGGAAGAGTACCAGTCAAGGTGGTCGGAGAAAGACTCAGGCTTGGCGGACTTGTCCATTTGGATAATGTAAGTTTGGGTGTCGGCAGCAGAAAGGACAATGCTGAAGAATGTAAAGCATGATAGGATCAGAACCAGCCATTTGATCACTGTGTTTCCAACCATTTTCATGCTCAGTGAGGAAGAAGAAGAAGAGGAGCAAGGATATTAAAGAGAGTGTGAACTTTGAAGTGTGAGGAGTGTAGAGGACTTGGAAACTAGTATTTGTGAGAGTTAGGGGATCCTGTGCTACTGTGTTGATCTTGAGCTGGTAATAAAGACGGTGGTTGTTTTCATCAATGCACTATTGTTACCATGGCTAATTTCTTACAGTCCTTAACTGGCATGGTATTATCACTAATATGTGAGGTAGTTCAAGGAGGTTCATATATGTCATTGCAAAATTGACATTTCCATCTACCCAATTTACCTAATTTGATCAGAAGTAGAAGTAAGGTGACAGGTGAAAATGGAATAATATGAGCTTGGCATCACTGGGTAAGAGTATACAATTCCTTCATTTAACATGGTGGGGATTGTGCTGGCGTTGGTTTGTACTAGGGTATGATCAAACTGTCCCAACCTCAAATGATGCTCATACACAAACTTGGCATTGAAACCAAATATGTTGGTGTGATTGAACTCTCTTTTGTTTACAAACAAAACTGACGAGAGATCATTTACAAGAAAAAGAAGAAAAAAACGGACGAGACTTCTCACCGTATGGGTTATGCGTTGTTGAATCTTAGGTTTTGTTTGGCCTGTGATTATCGATTAGAAGTTTTTTTTTTGATACAATCATCGATTAGAAGTTATAATAACTGTTTGAATATATGAAAATGATTCATTTTGAGTGATTTTATATTTTCTTCTCGTGAGAAACTCCGTGTTTATGAATTATGATATATAAAAAGAAAAATTTTAAATCTGAAATTTGTGAACAAACACAAGTAAAGGGAAGATGAAATCATTAGTAACATGGAGAAACATTGTGTGAAAGCATATAGATTAAGATTCAAGTCATTCAACTAATCAGAAAGACCAAGAATTAATGTCACCAACTACGTTCATCATTTTACAGAGCAATCTGATCCTTTACATTATTAGTATAGATGAAACTATAAACTGGTTTTAGAAACATGTTTGTTGGGTATGTCAATTATTGTTGGTTTGTGACTTTGGAGGGGAAGGCAAAGTGTGACAGCTCTATGGCACTGGGTCAGATCAAAGGGGGTAAAGCTACATTTATTCCTTTCTGATAAGAGAGAGAGAGCAGTAAATACACACATGGGCTTCAGCTTTCTGTGTTTTAAAGAGGTACATCCATGTTGGGAACCGCAGCAATGGGGCAAGCTCAATCGGCCACTTGAAGTGTACTGGACGGTGATCTCTTTATGTTGCAAGATTGGCTATGGTGGCGGTGGTTTCCTCAGCTGCAAATGATGATAGCTATCAGTAAGTAAAGATCTCATATTTTTCCTCAGATTTTGGTCAATAGGGTTTATAAGCTTCTGAAAACTAGAATACCCACAAAGAGATCGAGCATAATGAAACGTTGATTCATAATATGTAGCAAGCAGTACCTCAATAAAAATCGCTAGTACTTTCAATTTGGATCTAGCTAGATCATAACAACCAAAACGCACCAAACGTGTACAAAATGATGGGAAACCAAACCAAACACTAATATTTAAGACACTGGTTTCGCCACAGCTTCTGATACTAACTGGCTAAATCAAATTGAACCAAGCCACTACATTATGGACGTTTGATACTTTGATTCACCATTTTTGGCATCCAAAAATGAAAAATGTGTACATTCGTCATGGGCTCCAATTGGATACCGGTGGATGCAATCGGCCCACGGGCCTCTCTCGGACTCACCTTCAATGGGCCTTATACATTTCCAGACCAAACTAGTACACTTAGGCCCAGTCCCCATGCCCAACTGCCAAACCTTGCCACCTTTCTTCACTCTCTCTTTTCCCTCCAAGTAAGCCAATTCATACCACAACGAAGACGACGACTGATTCCCAAACCTATGCAACGTCATCACAGCTGCCTCCATCTCTCTCTCCCCAAGGTTCAACCCTTTTCCGATTTCCCTTATCACCGCTCTCCCGGAAGCCGGCAGACAAAAATGCTCGATCACCCTCTTGAAATTCGGCACGTAAATCTCCGCAGACTTGTCTATAAATCTCTTCCTCACTATCGAAACTCCGTGCCAGAATTTCTCCGACAAAGGGAGAATGGACGACCCCAAAACGGTGACGTTTGCGCGGAGCGTCTCTCCGGCGACTTGCAAGAGGTCGCGTTTGATGGTGACGCCGAGTTTTCCGGCGGAGTCTTCCTCGCGGATGGTGGAGAGGTAAGCTCTGTCGTCGTAGGCTTTCTGGGTTCTGAGAGTTTTGAAGAGCTCGTACTTTGAATTTGAAGACTTTGACTTTTTGTTTGTGAGCAAAACGGCGGCGCTGCCCATTCTGAAGAGGCAGTTGAGGATCAACTTGGGCTTGTCGTGGCCGGCGTACCACCCTGTAGACAAAATCTCTGCGCTGAGAACAATGGCGTTAGAGTTTTTGTGGATTTGGAGGAGGTTTTGTGCGAGAGCGATTCCCAAAGCGCCTGCGCTGCAGCCCATTCCGGAAAGATTGAAGCTTTTAATGTCAGTTCTCATGGAGTAGTGGTTGATGACAATGGAGGCTAGAGAAGGACAAGGGTTGAAGCCGCTGCAGTTGACTATTAAGATGTCAATCTCTTGCGGTGTGATGTTGGTTTTGGCTAAGAGATCGTCCATGATGGGGAAGAGGACCATGTGGACTTCTTTGATGTATTCGTGGTGGTTTGTAAGTGGAGGAATGTGGTGAAGGGATGGAGGGAGATAGGTCTCTTGGCTTTGGCCTGATGAAGTTAGGATGTTGGCCATGAAGGCTATGCTTTCGGTGTCAAAGCCTTCGATCATGGAGGAGTTTTTGAGGAACTTGGAGTAGGGGACCTTGCAGGAGCTTGGTGGCTTCAGACATGAGAAGTCTACTAAGTAGACTTTGTGAGTCTTTTTGGAGAGGTAAGGCTTGAGGATGAAGAAGATGGTGAAGAAAGAGAGGTTGATGAAGTGGAAAATTAGTGGAGTTTTTCGTAGGAAGAACAAGGCTTCAATGGATGTTACAAGTATGAGCACCAAAAGTCTTAGAATTTGGTAGAGAGTTGAGAGAAGGTGATGTGATAGAAGAGTGGAAAAAGGTTTGGAGTCATGGCATTGCTCATAGAATAGTGCGGCCATTGGAGATTGAATTTTTAGACCAGAAAGAGGAAGAAGAACAAAGATTTTGTTGGTAGTGGAAACAATGGATGGGGTCTGAGGCCAAGGTCAAGGTGCTGAACAAGGATATAAATGGAAGGTGTGTAATAGCTCAATGCAGTTGGCAGGTGAGACTAATTGTGTAGCAATTATAACATGAAAAACATATTTCAATGGCCAAATTTTTATATACATTGTGATAGTCAAAGCTGTTTTCTTTTGGTGTCAGAAAGATTCAAGTTACAAAAATTTGTGCTAGAGCAACCATTAATATGTCCATTGGCTTGGACTTTGGAGCTTTGAGACTACCAATACATTTAAAGTGGTGTATAGCTTTTTTGGCTGAAGATGGAGATGATATTGGTGTGTGTTTTGTGTTTGTTAACAGCTGTTTGATTTCTGTGGAGCTTTGTTACTTGCAGATCAGCTGCTGCTGTGACATCTATGTAGTTCATCAGGGACACTTGTTTCAATTTCGAGTTCATCTGCATATCAGGCACCACAGTATTCATGGCGGTACCCCTTGTTACAAGCCAAAGCTGGAAGAAGTCAACGGTCAACGGGAGTTGGAATTGAGGCAACAAATACATGGTAGACCAGATCATGCTTCTGGTTTACTGGCTCATTTCTTCAAAAAGCTTTCTAGGCCTGAAGACTAATCGGTAAGGACAGTATTTCTATGCATTGCATTTATGAGGTTATGTGATTGATCATATCTTGAGGACCGGGACAATGGTAAGTTCATCACCTCTTAGCAAGCTGGATATGTGTCCGGTGGGTAAAGTCTGAATGCCCTAATCATAAATAAGCTTCTTTGAAAAATATCCAGAACAGATAGGAACGGTTCCCTGGTTAGGGTGTAAATTTATTTGTCTTTGTTGGGACGTTGATGATAATTATTAACCTTGTTTTAAAGTATTTGATTCCCCATATGGCCACAGTTTTGTTGTTTGCTTATTGTATATCAAGAATTTCATATCTGATACTGCTAAATTCCTCATCTCTGCAAAGAAAGAAGAAAGGTTCGTACACTTTAAACTACAATTATATCTAATCTAGCACAGAGAATTTTCATGGCTTTTAACAGAAAGAAGACAAATTTAGTAGTTTGTTTTGATGTGATTATCGATTTATGGATCCTTGTTCTTTCAATTAGGGGCATGCTTAATTGGGGAACCTTCTGCTGCCTACAACCTCCTAATTATGTTGAGCTGCAGCTTCCCATTTAACAGGTAAAATTGTGCATTTTTGTGTATTTATAGTTTTGCTGCAATTTCTTGAGCACATGTCTGCATATCTTGTGAAATCATTGTCATATCCTGAAACTGAGAAATCAGATACGGTACAAGTATGTATTGGCACATCAAGTTAATATGAGCATTCATCGATATCAGTAGAAAGTCTTAGCTAGATCAGAACATGAATGCATGCTGCTAGCTTGTACCATATTCAATGGGAAGCTGGTGTGCTGGAGCGCCTCACTTCTTTATTTTACAAATAAGTATCTACGTGATCTTTGCACACGAATCCAGACACTGAAGGTGGCATGGCGCAGTTTACCCTTCCATATATCGATAGGAAGACTACTTACCTCATTCAAGTTTCGATTCATCATGATTGACAATATAAATCCTCTAAAGACATCTTCAAGTATTATTTGACATGTGATTTTCCTTGGCATATAATATCATTAATATGTTCCTCTACGCCGTCTACGGTGAAATTTGAATGTTCAATCACTTTGAATATTTTAGCTAGGGCTAGGAGTCGGGCTAATCGGTTCGGTTTTTACTAAAAACCGAAATCAAATCGAACTTTTTATATGGTTCATTCAGGTCGGTTTTTTCTTTTTTAACAAGTAAACCCGAGACCACCGGTTTGGTTCGGTTCGGATAAACCTTCGGCTTTTTTCGATTTTTTCCGGTTTTTGTTTAATAATATTTGTTTTGAAAAACAAACTTATCGAAAAAAAAAAACCTTCTTAGAAGTGTTTACAGCCACCTATCTATTATAACAGTACACAATAATGGTAAGCTTTAATACACAAACCACCTATATGTTATAATGATATCTATTATGACAATACACAAACCACCTATTGAAGCATATTATAGCAGTAGACTTTGGATGACAAGAAATTCTAAATTTTCAACACATGAAATTAAAATGTCCAAGAGCAATTATTTAAAAAAAGAAGTCCAACTTCAACAATTACTTAAAAAAACAGTCTCCAAGTTCAGCATTTACAACAAAAAATAACAACTAATGCAACATCTTCCTAACATCATCAGCATGACAGTAGCTATCCAACAACAACTACTTCCCAACAGCAGCTTTCTAGCAGCAGTAAAAACAACTCCTGTAAGAGCATCTCAAACTATTAAGAGCTTAAAAATAACACCAATAAACTTTAGAACTCATGAGTATAATGCATAGCTACTCACCAAATATGTCAACCATGAATAGCCAGTTTCAAGCTTGAGTAGCAATTACAATCAAAGATGGCAACTCGTCTCTCCTTGCCAGTTTGAATATTTCTATAAAAAAAATAGTTAACAATAATTCAATCATAAACAATCAAATCAATAGAAAACACTCAAAACAGTATAGTAAAAGTATAAATAGATTCATTTACCATCCTCGATTTCTTCACATTTTTCCTTATCTTGGATGGTTGGCACAATACTCACTGACTTGAGTAATAGTGAGCTAATTTTGTGAACAAATTAGTGCCTCCACCGTTCTAGGACTTAAGGAGCTACTGAATGGATTGATTACCCGGCCACTTGTGCTAAGGGATGTTTCTGAGGCTATAGTTAATATAGGAATAGCAAGAACATCTTGAGACAACTTTAGCTAGAATGGGATACTTGGAAGTCCCATACACTCTCTACCATTGCAAAATATCAAAGTTCTTTGTATCCCCTTCGGTCCTATCGGCTAGATATTTATCAACATCATTATCCACTGTTCTTGCTTCCTCATCTCTCTTTTTTATCTCCTTTTCAGCAAACTTCCTTTCCATATCAATAAGAGCACTAAAGTCTACAAGCTCCATTTGACCACTTTGAGAACTACTGGACACATTTTGTTGTATTTCTTTAATGGCCAAAGCTTCATCCTCATACACTTGATACATCTTATACAACAAACCCTTCACCACCTAGTAACTTTTTTCAACCCTCTCATCAAACTCACTATATAACACTTAAAAGCAAAATTGAAGATTGTTGAGCTTACGACGAGGATCAAGAACAACAACGAGGAGGATTGACATTCTCAAACTTCTCCCAATACTTGTTATATATCTCTTGCATGGGTTCAAAAAGCAACACACTACAAGTTTCTTTCAATAAACCATATATCTTAATCAAATCACGAAATGTAGTATGGACTGTTGGCTTGTTTAAGCAACAAACATTCAAAGTGATCTCATAAAATGGTTTTAAAAAGACGGCAAACTCCTCAGCCAAAAACCAATCATCACTACTAGGTAGATTGCAAATCATTCTGAAAATACCTAAAGAAATGACCATCATCTTCTACCATTCTATCAAAGGCTTTTCTAAACTTTAAGGTAGATTGCAACATTAAGAAAGTAGAATTTCACCTAGTAGAAACATCTATAATCACAAGCCCCTTACTCTCTACTTTTACAAGTTTAATACATTTCTTAAAAACATCTAGCCTTTGAGGAGAAGATCTAACATATTTTACAGAATTTCTAACGACTTGGGTGCAAGTATTCATTACTGTCAACCCCTCACATACAATCAAATTGAGGATGTGAACAACATACTACATATGCAAGTGCTCCCCATTATGTAAAAGAGCATTAGGAACTGTCTAATTACCTATTCTCTTAACTATATCCTTTAAAGCCACATCATTTGAAGAAGCATTGTCTACTGTGATTGTAAGCACATTTTCAATTTCTCATTCAAGTAACTTCTTCTCTATCAACTTAGAAATTCAGTCTCCTTTATGGTTTGAAATAGGGTAGAAATTCAGAATTTTTTTATGCAAATACCAATTTTCATCCACAAAGTGAGCGATGAGAACCATGTAGTTTATATTTTGAAGTGAAGTCCAAGTATCGGTCGTTAAGCTAACCCTCTTCCCCTTCAAGGCAATCATTAAATGGCTCATTTTATAAAGATACTGATTCCACACATACTTAGCTATTGTCTTACGACAATGCCTCTTTCAATAAGGGTTCAATTTTGAAGTAAATCGTCTAAATCCTTCCCCCTCAACATGTCTCAAAGGCAACCCATCTATAACAATCATTTCAGCATAGGCTTCAGTTATCTCTTCTTGAGTATGCCCCAAAAATTTCAACTTTTAAATTCTAGTGTCTTCTGCTCCCCCATCTATAACATGCATGGGGACATCAACCTATGCAAACGGGCAGTTGCTATGGGAGGAGCAACAAGTAGCGCCACTGTGGAGACAAGGCGCGTAGAGGTACCAAAGCCAAAGACATACGGGGGCTCACGGAATGCACGCGAAGTGGACAACTTCTTGTGGGGACTAGATCAATACTTTAGAGCAGTGGGAGTCACGGAGGATGATGCAAAGATCACCACGGCTGCTCTATACCTCACGGACACCGCCATGTTATGGTGGAGGAGAAGAAGGAGCGATGTTGAGAAAGGTATGTGCACCATCTCTACCTTTGATGAGTTCATTAGAGAACGTAAGCGCCAATTCTACCCCGAGAATGCCGAAGATGAGGCAAGAGCTCGCTTACGACGGCTCAAGCATACGGGCACTATCCGAGATTATATCAAGGAGTTTACTAATCTTGTGCTTGAGATCCCCGATTTGCCTGATAAAGATGCCCTCTTCTACTTCATGGACGGATTGCAACCATGGGCAAAGACAGAGCTACGACGGCGCGGGGTTCAAGATCTTGCCGCCGCCATTGCTACCGCCGAGAGCTTGATCGATTACGTTGGCCAAAAGGAGTCCGTTGCCAAGGGAAAGGAGAGGAAGGCCAGCCATGTTAAAAGTGGGGGAGAGAGACCGCAACGTCGTGAGGAGTCTCGACAAGGCAGCAGCTATGCGGGGAAGAACCGATACAAAGGCAAGCAACAAGGAGGTAAGCCTTCTAACCCACCTAATGACAATAAATGCTTCCTTTGTAATGGACCACATTGGGCAAGGCACTGCCCACAAAGGCAAGCCTTAAGTGCGCTTTTGGGAGGACATCAAGGAGAGAAGGTAGCCGAGGGAGGCGACGGTGCACAGATGGGTTCGTTGCAGCGCTTTAATGCCATACAAATTGCCGCTAAACCGCAAGGCAAGGGCCTATTGTTTGCCGACATCACGGTGGCAGGGAAGCCAACGTCGGCAATGCTCGATACGGGTGCAACCCATAACTTCATGTCTTTTGAAGAAGCTCAAAGGCTTGGAGTTAAGAGCAGCGGTGAAGGGGGGACTATGAAGGCAGTGAACTCGCCTGCACGGCCTATACATGGAGTGGCACGAGGAGTTCGAACCACCATTGGAGCGTGGCATGGGAATCTCGACTTCTCAATAGTGCCGATGGACGACTTCAAGGTTGTCCTTGGGATGGAGTTTTACAACCAAGTACGGGCTGTTCCGGTGCCGCATTCAAACAGCTTATATATAATTAATGGAGAGAAGTCGTGCGTAGTACCGACAAGACGGGCCGCAAAGCATGAAGCAAAGACATTGTCGGCATTGCAATTCAAGAAAGGCATCAAGCGGGGTGAGGATAGTTATCTAGCAATCCTTAAGGAGTACGATGATGAGGAGTTAAAGCCGCTCGATGACATGCCAAGAGAGGTAGCGACTGTTTTGGAGGAGTTCAAAGATGTGTCACCGTCCGAGTTGCCAAAGAAGCTACCACCAAGGAGGGAAGTCGACCACCAAATAGAGTTGGAACCGGGAGCAAAGCCACCTGCTATGGCAGCTTATAGGATGGCCCCTCCCGAGCTCGCGGAGCTGAGAAGACAATTGAAAGAGCTATTGGATGCCGGATTCATTCGGCCATCCAAGGCGCCATTCGGTGCTCCGGTCTTGTTCCAAAAGAAGAAGGATGGGTCGCTTCGCATGTGCATCGACTACCGGGCGCTAAACAAGGTAACGGTGAAGAACAAGTACCCCATTCCCCTTATTGCCGACTTGTTTGATCAGTTGGGGCATGCACGCTACTTCTCTAAGTTGGACTTGCGTTCGGGATACTACCAAGTCCGAATCGCCGAAGGGGATGAACCAAAGACGGCATGCATTACAAGGTACGGTTCGTATGAGTTTCTTGTTATGCCCTTTGGTCTAACAAATGCGCCGGCCACCTTTTGTACGTTGATGAATAAGTTATTCCATCCCTACCTCGATCGGTTCGTAGTTGTGTACTTAGACGACATCGTGGTCTATAGCAAGACGTTGGAAGAGCACATTGAACACTTGAGGGAGGTGTTCAAAGCCTTGCGAGAGAACGAGTTGTTCATTAAGAAGGAGAAATGCTCGTTCGCTAAACCGGAGGTGCTGTTCCTTGGACATAAGATCCAAGACGGCAAGCTTATGATGGAGGATTGTAAGATCCAAGCAATCCAACAATGGGAGCCGCCGACAAAGGTACGTGAGCTTCGGTCTTTTCTTGGGCTAGTTAATTACTATCGGCGCTTTATAAAAGGATATTCCGCAAGGGCCGCACCCCTTACCGACCTCCTCAAGAAGGATAAGGCATGGGAGTGGTCATCTAAGTGCCAAGAAGCCTTCGACGACTTGAAAACTGCCATATGTGAAGTCCCCGGTGCTAAGCTTAGTCCAAAACAAGCAAGATGGCAGGATTTCTTGGCCGAGTTCGACTACGTCATGGAGTACAAGCCGGGGAAGGCGAACGTGGTCGCCGATGCACTAAGCAGGAAGGCGGAGTTGGCAAGCATATCGAAGGTGACTAGCTCACTGATGGATAAGATTAAGGAGGGAATTAAGACCGATCCACAAGCTCAAAGCCTATTGTCCTTAATCAAGGAAGGCAAGACACGAAGGTTTTGGCTAGAAGATGAGTTGATCTACACCAGGGGCCGTCGTGTCTACGTACCGAAATGGGCAAACCTACGTCGGGAGTTGACAAAGGAATGCCATGACTCATTGTGGGCGGGACATCCAGGGGTCAGGCGAACCCTTGCACTACTCAAGTCCATCTACTATTGGCCAAGGATGCGCGATGGGGTAGAAGAATATGTTCGGACTTGTCTTGTATGCCAACAAGATAAAGTCTTGCAACAACAGCCAGGGGGCCTTCTTGAACCTCTCCCCACACCCGAGGGACCATGGGAAAGTGTCTCCATGGACTTCATTACTTGCCTGCCGAAATCATAAGGATTCGGGAGCATTATAGTAGTGGTGGACCGATTCAGCAAGTATGCCTCTTTCATGGCTGCTTCGGCTGAATGCACCGCGGAAGAAACGGCCAGACTTTTCCTCCGCAATATTGTGAAGCTTTGGGGCGTGCTGAAGAACATAGTAAGTGATCGTGACCCACGCTTCACGGGGAAGTTCTGGACGGAGTTGTTCAAGTTGCTGGGATCCGACTTGAACTTTTCGACGAGCTTCCATCCGCAAAGCGACGGACAAACGGAGCGCGTCAATGCCTTATTGGAGTTGTACTTGCGACATTACGTGAGTGCAAACCAGCGGGACTGGGCCAAACTGTTGGATGTGGCGCAGTTTTCTTATAACTTGCAGCAAAGTGAGGCTACCGGGAAGAGTCCCTTTGAGGTTGTTTTGGGGCAACAACCTGCTACACCTATCTCTCTTGCCACCCGATATGAAGGAAGAAGTCCAGCAGCATTCAAATTCGCTAAGTCTTGGCACGAACAAGCAGAGTTGGCTCGTGCCGCACTAAACAAAGCATCCAAGCGAATGAAGAAGTGGGCGGACAAGAAGAGAAGGCATGTAGAGTTCAAGGAAGGAGATTTAGTCCTCGTGAAACTCTTACCGCAGCAGTTCAAGTCCTTTAGAAAGGTGCACAAGGGCTTGATACGGAAGTACGAAGGGCCATTTGAAGTAATCAAGCGCATTGGTAAGGTTTCTTACAAACTCAACCTTCCTTCTAAGTTAAAAATTCATCCGGTCTTTCATGTGAGCATGTTAAGGCCATATAATGAAGACGAGGAGGATCCATCAAGGGCGGTATCTACTCGTGCACCCACTGCCGTAGTGACATCCTTTGACAAGGAAGCAGAAGAAATTCTAGCCGACCGAGTCATTCGACGTCATGGAGTGCCGAATTATCAGGAGTACCTCGTCAAGTGGAGAGGTTTGCCTGATATAGAGACAAGTTGGGAGACCGAGGATACGTTGTGGCAATTCAAGGACATGATCCAGCGATATCATGAAGACGACGCGACGAGGGCGTCGCGCGCTTAAGTGGGGGAGAATGTCACGACGCGCCCATTTTTCCCGCAAGTATCTTGACTCCGGCATGACTTGGGGAAGGGCTTGGAAGGATCCGGAGGAGTATAGAAGGTTGGACATAGTTCCAAGAGGTTCCGGCAGCTTATAACAGCTTGGAGAATGCATGGAAGGCTCTAGAAACGCAGCTAGGATGTTCTCGGAACATGGCGGAACCTTCCGGGTAATTCTTGGCATCTCTAGATGCTTGGAACTCTATGGAACTTTGTGGACAGTAGAAGCATGTTCTAGGCAGGCCTAGAAGTCCCTCAAACCAGCAAGCAACATGGAGAAGGATCTAGAAGAAGCCACCATGTTCATGGAGCTTCCTTGAAGGTTTGACTTTTCCAACATGAGGCAAACTTCCTAGAACTTTCTAGGACATATATAGGTCGGTTTACAGCCCTATAAATAGGTGCTTAGAGGTTTGATCAAGGCATCAAGTGGTCATCAAAGCAAAGCCACAAGCCTTATACACACTTGTAAAGGTTTTACTTGTTAATACAAGCTTTCCTTTCTTTAAAGTGTTCCACTCTTCTCTTGCGTGTGGTTCTAGCCATCTTTGGGAGGATCAAGGCTGCTTAGTAAGAGAGGTTACTAAGGCCGCACGAGTGCTTTATCGAGGAAAAAGATAAGCTCGTGACATCTTGCTGTTGTAGAAATAGTTTAGATATGTAAACTGTAACACTCGATGCTGCTCTTGTGGCTTAATCTGATGTGATGCTTTGATTCAAAGATGTATATGCGAGCAAGCGCTGGCTTATCAATGTGTCTACTACTTAGGTCATCCGCACCCATTACAGTTAGAACAAGAGCAAAATTTTGCTAGAGCAAAACAAATTCCTCTTTTGTTTTAGCAAATTGAATTTTACACACACCCATACATCTTTTTGCAAGAGCAAATTCAATTCATCATGTTGTAAAATGTTAAAAAATTATTTATCAGATAGATTTACGACCAGTAATAATGTGACATGTGTCCTTATTGACTAAATAACTATACAAGATTTCCGATAAGATTTTTGACTAATAAAAAAGTGACACGTGTCATTGCCACGTGATGTTATCGGCAAAATAATTGGACTAGATTTTCATTTTTCAATTTCATCTTAATAAATAAATTATTTTTTTATTTCTCGAAAATTTAAATTACATAATGACGAGCCAAATCCAAATTTATTCTTAGTACAGTACTATAACTACTATAGAAAGAGCACGCGACTTGGGTAATAACAATCTGAATATGTTTCATCGGTAGCTTGATTCTGACTAGGTTCTCCTTCATTAAGGAGTGCTAGTTTCCTCTTGGTGAAATACTTTTTCGAGATTGAGGTTATTGCCTTTAAATTCATTGTCATGATCCTTGTGTCGTCCTCTTATTTCTTCAATCGTAACTTTTGGCCGCCCTTGCTTTCTTCCACTTTTAAATTTCTATGTACTCTTTGTAATAATTAAGCTCATTTTCATTATGCATCTTCCTCGCGGTATGCCACGATGCTTGATCACTTGCAATGGTATGCATAACCTCATCTCGTTGCTTAATAGGAGTCTTACCTTATTTCTTTTTCCGTCTGGCTTTCTTTGTCGCCTTGCTTCCAATTGGTCTAGCCGGACTCAAGAGAGCGGCCACGTTACTTTGAGGTGTCTCATTCACTTCTTCGTCGGCCAAATTGATGGTTGGAGATGTTTCGGTTGCGGAAGAAGTACCTTGATAATTACTTGCATATGGAGATGGAGTAGTTGATAGCACCTCAACGAAAGATGGATGATCCTTAACTGCTTCGTAACATGTAAAGTGTGTAAACGGTTTCTTCTTGGCCGCATAGTAAAATGATTGAGCTTGCTTGACCTAATGAAAATAGATATTAGCTATTTCATAATACTACATATTTAAACAAATTAGATATGTAAATTACATAATTTAATAAATATAATCAAATAAAATTTACATCATATATGATAAACTAATAGAAACTTACTTCATCCAATAGCGAAGTGCCGCTAGCTATATATTGTCGTGCCGCATGCAAACACTCACCCCAATTTTGCAAGAGTAGCTTGAACTTGTTGTAGTGAAACGAAAGCGCGATTCGGGTCCTTGGCTCCTTCGGAGGAATCTCACCTTGTGTTGGCTCCCAATTTTTCACATAATCGGCATGAGTTGTCTCTCTTTTGTTTGTTGCCGTCATATTCATCAACGCTATGACAAACAAAAGAGATGCACAATTGTAAATCTTCCGAAGGAAGCCAATGTGTGCCCATTTTTTTGGAAAAATTGCTAAACAAAATGATAGAAGAGATGGAGAGAGATGTGAAATTTGTTGTGCACAAATTGGTGTGAGTTGTGAATTAAATGAAATAGTATTTATAGGAAAAAAGAAATAGGGAGTTTTCTGTAATTTGGGGGAAATTTTGGCAATTTTAATTTTTTTATGCAAATATTATCCAATTTGTCTGTTAAAAAAATGGCCGTTACATTTGAATATGAGTCTTCGGATCAGTTTTGGCTTTCAAAATCAACGGCCCAGATTAGAGGTCCGTTGCTGACTGTTGGGCCTGAAAGTTGTGCCATGTGGCGAGTCGCTATTGGTGCATAACTCGCTAGTTTTATTTAACTTTTCACTGGCGTGTGTTTTATACTTAAAAAAAAAAAGACCACTCGCCTGACGTCACCCACGAGCTGTGGGCTCCGCCAAACAAGCGATCAAACACTGAAGCAAAGATTGCTCGAGTGATTGCTCCCGAAAGAAGTCAAAAAGCAGTCGTCGCTACGTTTTTTCCCGATGTGTCGTCGAAAACCGTTTGCTCGAGAAAAATCCAATCAGCCCCACCACCTTCTCCATATGTAAGTAATTATCAAGGTACTCCTTCCACAACCGAATCATCTCCAACTATCAATTTGGCCGACGAAGAAGTGAATGAGACACCTCAAAGTAACGTGGCCACTCCCTCGAGTCCGGCTAGACCAATAGGAAGCAAGGCGGCAAAAGAAACAAGGTAAGACTCCTATTGAACAACAAGTTGAGATTTTGCATACCATTGCAAGTGATCAAGCATCGTGGCATACCGCAAGGAAGATGCATAATGAAAGTGAGATTCTGATACCAACTGAAAAGACTCGATCCCGATTTAGTTGCCTAAACCAGAATTAAACCCTAACGACACCTGAGTCAACAAAAATTTTGCCAGAGTTATTTCTAGAATCAAGAAACCCAAAAATCTATAGAGAAAACACACTTCTAAAATGTCCACAAAAATAATCCGTGGGCACCAAATATTTATTACAAAGAGTACATAGAAATTCAAAAGCGGAAGGAAGCAAGGGCGGCCAAAGAGTTACGATTGAAGAAACAAGAGGAGAACACAAGGATTATGATTATGAATTTGGAGGCTATGACCCCAATCTCGAAAATGCATTTCACCAAGAGAAAACTAGAAAATCCTTAATGAAGGAGAACATAGTCAGGATCAACCTACCGATGAGACATATTTGGATTGCTATCACCCAAGTCGCGTGCTCTTTCCATAGTAGTTATAGTATTGTACTAAGAATAAATCTGGGCTTAACTCGTCATTATGTAATTTAAATTTTTGAGAAATAAAAAAGTAATTTATTCATTAAGATGAAATTGAAAAGCGGAAATCTAATCCAATTATTTTACCGATAACGCCACATGGCACTGACACGTGTCATTTTTTTATTAGTCAAAAATTTTATCAAATTTTTTTTATAATTATTTAGTCTATAAGGACATATGTCATATTATTATTGGTCTTAAATCTATCCGGTACATTTTACAACATGATGAATTGAATTTGCTCTTACAAAAAGATATATGAGTATGTGTAAAATTCGATTTGGTAGAGCAAAAGAAAGAATTACTTTACACTAACAAAATTTTGTTCTTACTCTGACCGGTGCTCTACATGGGTGCGGATGCCCTTGCCTCTCTACGTGCAAATCCGAAAAGTTATTTGATGATATCGTACTGAATTCATTTGCATGCCACTTTGATGTTGCACCAAATTTCATAAGTGGGTAAAAAGTTGGGACGAATTTGGGTTCAACACTTGAAATAGTTCCCACACACTAAAACATGACTGTAACTCCCACCAGTCCCATATATACATCACTTCTGTTGAGCAAAGAAAAAAAAAGTGGGCATTATGGCTAAATATTGGTGCAGGTCCTTTGTGCATAATCACATTCTTGCAACTACGCATATTCACCGTCTCAAAGCTTGATCAAGTCCCTACACCACCATTACCAATTCTTCCACTTCCCACATATTCTCAACTCCAATGGCAACAAAGGGAGCTCATAATGTTCCTCCACTTCGGAGTCAACACCTTCACCGACTCTGAATGGGGCACCGGCCATGAAAGTCCGGCAATTTTCCACCCGGCCCAGCTCAACGCCAACCAGTGGATCCAAACAGCCTCGGACACAGGCGTATCACTAGTCATACTCACTGCAAAGCACCATGATGGGTTTTGCTTGTGGCCTTCAAAGTACACTAGTCACTCTGTCAAGAGTAGTCCTTGGAAAAGTGGCCATGGTGATGTTGTACAAGCGTTGGTCGATGCTGCCAAAACACGTTGCAGCATGGACGTCGGGCTTTATCTGTCTCCGTGGGATAGGCATGATCGGAGGTACGGTGATGAGGTAGCTTACAACCAGTACTACTTGGCCCAACTACAAGAATTGCTCAGAAGGTAGTTTACAACGTTTGAAAAGTTTAGTACTTTCTTTGGTAAAGTAGAAGTATTTTTAAAGTTTCTTGATTCCTTTTTGTGTACGTGTTCTGTGTTCATGGTTAGGTATGGGGGTGTAAAAGAAATTTGGTTCGATGGAAATAAGGGTCCGAATGCTCCAAACATGTCCTATTACTTTTCAGATTGGTTCTCCATGGTCAGGGAGTTACAGAGCTCCATAAACATATTTTCTGATGCCGGTCCGGATGTTAGATGGGTAGGAAACGGGCATGGTTTTGCTGGAAGCACGAGTTGGTCTACCATTAATCGGAGCTCTTTATCAATTGGGAGTGCAAGCATTGAAGGGTAAGTACCACATGTTTAAACATCACACCATTCAATCTGTTATGGTTTAGTTTGCTATGTGTTACCTTACCTTCCTGATCTGTTTAGTTACTAGCATACTAGTAACAAGTTAGGCAATTTGCAAAGCTAAATTCTTTTCTGGCTGGGAACTACTTGTACTAAAGAATTATGGATGGCTAGCTGTATATCATCAGTTAGCTTAACTTGCAAAGAAGATGATGAATGGTGATTGGTGCTGCTAATTAAAGAAGGAAATGATGTCCATGCAAACACCTAATCAAATTCTTTATCCAAATTAATGAATGCAGCTATCTCAACACTGGAGATTCAGCAGGGACAGATTGGTTGCCTTCGGAGTGCGACGTTTCGATAAGAAACGGATGGTTTTGGCACAAATCAGAATCACCCAAGAAGCTAAGTGAGCTCCTTGAAATTTACTATAATTCAGTGGGAAAAAACTGTGTGCTGCTACTCAATGTGCCTCCTAATTCGACGGGGCTTATATCCGAAGCAGATGTGCAAAGACTCAGAGAATTAAGAGGTGCAATTGACACAATATTTACTAGCAATTTGGCAGATAAATGCCTGTTCAGAGTGAGTAGCCAAAGACGAGGCAAAGGAGGAGGTTTTGGAGCTGAAAATATGCTAGACAGTGACCATTTGTGGACATATTGGGCTCCAAAAGATGGTGACAAAGAGGACCACTGGATTGAATTTATAGGTAGTGAAAAAGGGTTGAGGTTCAATGTGATTAGGATTCAAGGAGCAATTGGGCTTGGTCAAAGGATCAAAAGGCATGTAATATGTGTGGATGGAAAAAGAGTTGCAAATGGAACAGCAATTGGGTACAAGAGGCTTCACAGACTTGAAGGGGGAGTAGTTCATGGCAGAACAGTGACAATTAGAATTGAAGATTCAAAAGGGCTACCTTTGATTTCTTCCATTGGTCTGCATTTTGATCCCTATTGGCACCCAAGTGGGAAGCTATTTTAATTTGTAAACTAAAACTTAAAAAAGCTATAGACAATAAAAATAGAATTTTCGTTATCAGGTTCTTTCGATCTCACTGGCCATCTTCTGCGCGTCTACCTTGTTTCACAAACCCGTATTCTTTTCTTACATAGTTACATCATGTTCATCAAGCCATGTTACTTTTACTGATGAGGCACCTGATCACAACTAGCTAGACAAATTAGTTCACATAGAATTAGAAAAGACTTATTAAAACAGGGGACAAAACAGAGGACATGAAACAGGGGAGGCTTTCCTTTTCCAGAAACAGAATGTTTTGAGATAAAATCACACAAGCTTTGATCGTAAATTATTGGAGTACCTGCTTACAGAGAGTTCGCATTCTACAGAAACACAAGTGCTACACCTAAGCAGTTATTAAAACATAAAAGTTCAGTACTTAAGGTGATGCATGGCATAATCTTGGGGAGGCATTTACATAAAGGCCTCCATCAATTTGGAGGCCAACCATTGTCTTGTAATGTCCTTTCATTTTCTCGTCACTCGTCTTGAACATGTAGCTGCCTAAAAGCACAGCAGAAAAGATCTTCTGCATATAAGCATGTTCCTTCCCTAGACAAATTCTTGGACCCGCCTGTGTATGAACCACAATATTTTAACAGAAATCCCATAACTAAAACTTGAAGTTATTCACAAGTTGTAGGATTATATATATGGCCATCACATTTGGTCACATGATTAAGTAACACATTCGTTAATTGCTTGATTGCTTGATGCTTAAGTAGTAGTATTATTGGACATAATTTGTATAAAGTAATCATTATTACATAAGGACTCGTGTAGTACGTAGAATAGAGATGGAATTCTCTTGTATAAGGATTATTTTCTTTATGGGAGATGTAAGTCTTATACACTATATATATATAGGATTTGGTCCTTGCTCTAGCTATTGTCTAACATTGTATTCTGTCCCATAGAAGAATTGTTAATCAAGGATAGCTAGAGGAGAAGATCATCTAACCATGTCGACTTCGTCAATCTCCAGAATGTGTATGTGTTTTTAACTCCTTGACCTTAACTGACATACATGTTTTGTGTTCTTGTATTAGTATAGTGTTAATATTTATCTAACATTTGGTATCAGAGCATACTATGCCTAATCAAGAATCAAATCATAAGAAAAAAAAATCGATCTTGACTGTTATCTCAGACACTAACTCTTATGGTTTTATGGCTTGGAGCATACGTTGGATCCCTGGTACGACTCTTTCATGTCAAACTATTATGATTTTGAATATGGAGAAGATGAATTACATATAGAAAAGCCAATTTTCCGCATTTAATTTCAGGGTTTTCTTATATGGATGCATCTGCTAGATCAAAAATTATGATTTAAGTCGATCTTGATTTACAATGTTCTTTTAATTTCAATGATTGAAATTTCGTACAAAAATCCAAAACAGTAAAAGAACATTGTAACAAATTTCAAGATTTATATCTTGGTGAATCAAGATAACAATAAAATTCATAGTTTCTTCAATTTCTGGTGCTGCCATAGCAGTCAAGAAACTTTAGGGACATAAAAAATTTAATTTAATTTAATTCACCAAAAACTTGTGGCACATCTTTTAGGCGGTTGTGTTATCGTTCCCATAGGAATATTCATAAATTACAGTCCCTAAGAGGTGTTGTCAGTGTCTGACACAGATTGAGATCACATTCAGAGGTTGTTCAAAGGTTTAGCTATATAAGCATGTCTATGATCTAACCTAACGTTGGTTTCCCCACTGTGGTCATACAATTCAGATTATTAATTAGCCTTTTAAGGCAAAACAGACTTCAGTACCAAAATTTCTTTTTACATTGACTCTAATGAAATTTTAACATGTCCTTTTCAGCTTCCAACATGAATTTTGGGGTCAACCAAATTGAGAAACTTACTGGTTCAAACTTTAGAAAGTGGAAGGAAGACATAGAGATGTGTTTAGGTTTTGCTGGCTATGATCATGTGTTAAGAGAATCTTCACCAGAACTGTCTGAAGAATCAACACCTAAACAGAAAAAGAAAAGTAGGATCTGGCATGAACATGATAGGTTGTCTATAATGATTATGAAGAAGTCAATGTCTGATATAGTTAGGGGAGGTATTGAGGAGGCTGAGTCTGCTAGGAAGTTTTTGGAAAACATAGAGAATAAGTATAAACTAGCAGATAAAGCTGAAATTGGGAACCTTCTGACTATGTTTATCTCTATGAAATTTGATGGGAAAAGCAGTGTTAGAGAGTATATTCTGAAAAGTAGTGATGTTGCTGGTAAACTAAGGGCTTTAAACATTCCAGTAGATGATCAGTTGCTTGTCCATCTTGTTCTGCTTTCATTACCTGATAATTATCACCAGATCCAAAGTAACTACAACACCACCAAAGAAATTTGGAGTTTGAATGACTTAATAGCCTTCTGTGTTCAAGAGGAGTCCAGAATTAAAAAGGGGAAGAGTATTTCGGTAAACTATGTGTCTAAGGGTCAATTTAAGAAGAAACACAAGCCTTTTTAGGGACCTAAGACTAAAACTAGTACTGCTTCTACTTCTAAACCTCATGTTCAAACCACAAATATTTTTAAGAAGGAAAATCAAGTGGAAGGAAAACCTTTTGAGCACAACTGTTATTTCTGTCAAAAGAAGGGTCATGTGAAAAAGGACTGTAGAAGATTTAGGGAATGGTTGGCTAAGAAAGGTAAAAATTCTGGTGTGTTTTACATTGAGTCAAATTTGGTTTCCTTTCCTTTTGGTTCATGGTGTTTTGATACTGCATCACCTATACACATCATTACTTCTATGCAAGACCAAATAAAGATAAAGTCAAAATTTGTTCAGAAAATGGCAATAGAGTGGCAGTCAAGGTAGTAGGAGAAATTAGACTAAAGTTTTCTTCTGGTTATGTTTTAGTTTTGGAAAAGGTGTTTTGTATTCCTTCATTCAAAAGAAATTTGATTTCAGGATCTTCTTTTGTAGCCATTCCAGGGCATACTTTTTCTGGAAGCATTTATAAGATGGATTTCTTTTATAATTCAATTCCGTTTGGAGATGCAACCTTAATTGATGGTTACTGGGTATTAAATTGTTCACTAGATGCTGAGGTTTTTGCAACAGAACGGAGAATTGAGAATAAAAGGAAGAGATTTTCTGAAACTTCATCATTTTTATGGCATAAAAGATTGAGACATATCTCTAAAGAAAGAATGCAATTTTACTCAAAGAAAACCTGCTTCTTGCCTTGAACTTTGATGATTTTGGTGATTGTATAGACTACATAAAAGGAAAATTGACAAATTAGAGAAAGAAATGGTCAATAAGAAGTCAGAATCTATTAGAGCTTATTCATACTGATATCTGTGGTCCCTTTAAGCATCAAACCATCTGTAAAAATCAGTACTTCATCACCTTCATTGATGATTTTTCCATATTTTGTTATATTTTCCTGATTTTAGAAAAGTCTCAAGCCTTGGACTGTTTTAAGATCTTCAAAACAGAAACAGAAAAACAACTTAATAAAGAAATCAAAGTTGTAAGGTCTGATAGGGGTGGAGAGTATTATGGAAGGTACACTGAGTATGGTCAAAGGAAAGGGCCTTTTGCACTGTTTTTAGAGCAATGTGGGATTAAAGCTCAATATACTACTTCTGGCACTCCGGAACAAAATGGAGTTGCTGAGAGAAGAAATAGAACTTTAATTAACATGGTCAGAAGCATGCTTGCTAGGTTTGGTTTGCCAAAAAATTGGTGGGGGGAAGCATTGAGAACTGCTAATTATATTTGTAATAGAACACCTAGCAAGTCAGTGGCCAAAACTCCATATGAACTATGGTTTAATAAAAAAACCAAGTCTCAATCACCTTCACGTATGGGGCTGCAGAGCAGAAGCCAGAATCTATAACCCAAATGAGTTGAAGCTTGACCAGAAAACTATCAGTGTGTTTTTCATAGGTTATCCAGAAAATTCTAAGGGATTTAAATTCTATTCTCCTAAGGGTTCAACAAGAATTCTAGAGACTAACAAGGCCAGATTTATTGATAAAATCAATGATTATGAGGCTGATGCGTCAGATGGGTTAGTACTGGATATTGTAGACTCAGAAAATTTTGAAACATGGTTTACTTACATCCCTGCTTTTAAGAGTGAACAATGGGCCCCTAAGGACTATGAGTCAACTGTTGTTGAACCAGAAAACGTAACTGATCAATTTAATCATGTTGACAATGAGCCTGTCCCTAAAGATATTCTTTTACCACAACCTGAGGCTTTAGAAATTCTTAATGAAGAAAATCTAGAACCTGTCCATAATGAACCTCAAGTCATACTTAGAAGGTCAGAAAGAGTCAGAAAACCTGCCATTCCTGATATATATGAAACTGTTTTTGATATTGAGCAAATTCAGGAACACATGTTAGGTGATGAAAGTGATCCATTGACTTTTAAACAAGTTGTACTATCTGTGAATGCAGATAAATGGCATGAAGCCATGACTGCAGAGTTAAAATCTATGTCTGACAATCAGGTTTGGGACTTAGTGGATAGAGGAGATAACTTCAGACCTATAGGATGCAAATGGGTTTTTAAAACTAAGAGAGATTCACAAGGGAAGATTGTTAGATATAAAGCAAGACTTGTGACTAAAGGGTTCACGCAAAAAGAGGGAGTTGATTATACTGAGACCTTTTCACCTGTGTCAACCAAAGATTCTTTTAGGATTTTAATGGCCTTAGTAGCTCATTTTGACCTTGAACTTCATCAAATGGATGTTAAAACAGCGTTTTTGAATGGAGAATTAAGTGAGGAAATCTACATGAACCAACCAGAAGGGTTTGTGATCACTGGGAATGAAAACAAGGTCTGCAAGTTGAGAAAATCAATCTATGGCCTTAAACAAGCATCAAGACAGTGGTATTTAAATTTTGATTCAGTAATAAGCTCTCATGGTTTTGTGGAAAACAAAGTTGATGAATGCATTTATCTAAATCAGTGGGAGCAGATTTATTTTCTTAATACTATATGTTGATGATATTCTATTGGCTAGTAATGACCAAATTAAATTTATTAAGAGATACCAAAGCCTTCCTGCTTAAGAACTTTGAGATGAAAGATATGGGTGAGGCTAGTTATGTGTTGGGTATTGAAATCAAAAGGAATAGAGAAAGACACTTGCTAGGTTTATCTCAAAGAAATTATATAAACAAAGTGTTGAGTAGATTCTCTATGGAAAGTTGTAAGGGAGGCGTGTCACCTATGTCTAAAGGGGATAAATTTCACCTAGGACAGTGTCCCAAGAATGTGTTGGAGAAAGCTGAAATGGACAAGAAACCTTATGCACGTTTAATAGGCAGCTTAATGTATGTTCAGGTCTGTACTAGACCTGACATAGCATTTGTTGTAGGCATTCTGTCAAGGTTTCAATCTTATCAGATGTCCCCGAAATGGACAAGAAACCTTATGCACGTTTAATAAGCAGCTTAATATATGCTCAAGTCTATACTAGACCTGACATAGCATTTACTGTAGGCATTCTGTCAAGGTTTCAATCAAATCCAGGCCTAGATCATTGAGTAGCTGGTAAAAAGGAGTTGAGATACTTAAAGAAAACATCAGAATACATGTTAACTTACAGGAAAATTCATGATCAAGATTTGGAACTAATAGGATACTGTGATGCATCCTATAAATCAGATCTTGATGATCTTAAATCCACTTCGATCTGGCTATATCTTCATGATGGCAGGAGGTGCCATCTCATGGAGAACTGTTAAGCAAGGCTTAACTGCTACTTCTACTATGCAAGCTGAGTATGTTGCTGTTCATGAGGCGACTGGTCAGGTTTTGTGGCTTAGAAACTTCATCAAGAAAATAAACATAGTAGAATCAATAAAAAGGCCAGTAAGAATTTTCTATGATAATGCAGCTGCAGTTTTCTTTGCTAAAAACAACAAGAAATCTACAGCTTCAAAGAATATAGACATTAAGTATTACTCTGTCAGGGAAAGCATTAGGGATGATGAGATTGAGGTGGTTAAGATTGGAACCTCGTTTCAGCTGGCAGATCTCTTGACAAAGGCATTAGCAGTAGCTCTTTTTCAGGAACATGTCAAGAATATGGGAGTACTTGAAGGTCTTAATTTAGTAAATTAGTGGGAGTGAGTTGAAATCTGTAAAGCTTGTTGAGATAACTACAGTTTTGTAGTATTCAGTTTTCAGTCTTCTCAAATGTATAAGTTTTCATAAGATATTGTAATTCAAAATTTTCATTAATAAAATTGAGTTACTTCATTTAATTTGCTTTGCTGAAAAGTGTATGGTTATATGCTTGATTTGTTTTGACACAACAAAGGGTGTTACAGAAGGTTCAGTTTTCTTCTGTAAATGCCAGTTCAATTCAGTTCAGTTTTGCTGTTAAAGTATGTGTACTTAATTCAGTTTGGAACAGCAAAATGTTATAGAAGGTTCAATTTTCTTCTATAATGTTAATTTAATAATCTGCTTAAGGGCAGACGTTACAGTGGACCTTGTAAGTGTGTATTCCACAGTCTTGGAACACGTTACTTCATTCAGTTCTGTTTGGTCTATGTATTGCATTGTTGTTGTGATCTGTGGTGTATGTGAAGTGATTTTGGAGTGCTGATTCTCTATTGAGAGTCTGTCTTTCTAGAGTTCTTTGCTGAAAAACGCAGGGTTTTGATTGACTGGATGATTACAGTTGCAAGTTATGTTCTTGTGCTTTTGTGCATGATTTAGTTTGCTTAAGACATTGCTAAGTGTTGGTTGTGTGTGTAGTGTGTTCATATGTGTGTCCAAGTGGGAGAATGTAGGATTATATATATGGACATCACATTTGGTCACATGATTAAGTAATACATATTGGTTAATTGCTTGATGCTTAAGCAGTAGTACTATTGGACATAATTTGTATAAAGTAATCATTATTACATAAGGACTGCGTGTAGTACGTAGAATAGAGATGAAATTCTCTTGTATAAGGATTATTTTCTTTATGGGAGATGTAAGTCTTATACACTATATATATATAGGATTTGGTCCCTGCTCTAGCTATTGTCTAACATTGTATTCTGTCCCATAGAAGAATTGTTAATCGAGGATAGCTAGAGGAGAAGATCATATAACCATGTCGACTTCATCAATCTCCGGAATGTGTATGTGTTTTTAACTCCTTGACCTTAATTGACATACATGTTTTGTGTTCTTGTATTAGTAGTGTTAATATTTATCTAACACAAGTTTCATTTTGTTAAACCTGGAATGCTGTGAATTTGAAAGGACTCTCATCCTTGAAAAGGCCATTTTCGTCGAGCCATCTTTCTGGAAACTCATATGCATCATCACCCCATAGAAACTTCATCCTCCCCATTGAATAAGGTTGGTATACCACCATAGCTCCTTTTTTGACACTGAACCCATCTGGCCAGGTATCATCAGAAATACACATCTTCGCATTCTGTGCACATCAAACAAACAAATCAGACTAGAAACAAGAAATTTAATCTTGCAAATATGCTTAGACGTTAAATCCAAGCATTAGTTCCATTAATTCTTTACCAGTGGAAGTGGAGGATAAAGTCTGAGTGTTTCAGTCAAAGCTGCATGGAGATAATGCATTTTGTTAAGGGCTTCATGATCAAGGCTGTCAGCAAGCTCATCAAAACTTGAATCATCTTTCAGATTGATTGCTTCTCTGACTTCCTGCGCAATCTTTTCTTGTATATGAAGATGCTTGCACATCATATAAAGAAACCATGAAAGAGTGGTAGATGTGGTGTCTCTTCCGCCAATAATAAGATTGAGGACCATGTCTCGTAAGTACTTTGGATCATGATCAGTCTCTTTTGATTCCAGAAGTTTTGAAACTAAATCGCCTCTATTTAACTGCCATAAAGTTCCTCTAAATATTAGTAGTAATCTTAAATATACTAAATTTATTAGCTCAATTGAGAACAAACAACTCACAGATAGCTCATCTCCTGAAGTTTTGCTCATTTCCATCTTGATTTTGAGCAATTTATACAGTAATAGATCAACCACTTTGACATTTTTCTTTATCCTTGCTTCCCTACCAATATTTAAGAACCGTTCGATCTTCCAGAAGATATCAACAAACCTTAGCAAGAGAATCTCGTTTGCTTCATCAAAAGCATTGCAAAATCGGGTACCTTCTTCATTTGTTCCACTCATGCTGTCTAGCTCCATACCAAGCAGAATCTTGATGATCGAATCTAAAGACGATTTCATAAACAAGTCCTTCAATACAAAAAAACATCAGAGTTTATATGCTTGCATTAGTACTGAATTCTTTAATAATGCCATTATGTGACTAGTCAAAAATTGCAAAAGTATTTACTTGGGGATCTAGTGCTTGGTTTCGGTTTGTAGCTTCACAAATAATGCGAGATAGTTTAACTGCATTGGCTTTGAAGACTCCACTGCTGACGTCTCTCACTACTTTCGTTGAGAACTCAGAGTTCGATGCCTTCCTCTGATGCCGCCATTTCTCGCCATCAACAGCGAAGATGCCATCACCGAGACTATCTGAGAGAAGGTCCTATAGGTACACCCCCTGCATCAAAGTTCAGATCTATAACTTACTATATGGAAAAGCTACATATTTATCTAATTACATCAACTGTGCATTGCAACTAGTAATTTGTCATACCTTGCCATAGTTATTGAAGTTTGTTTTTAGCACATACTCCACATTTGTAGGATCTGCAGTGTAAACCGCACTTGTAAACAAGTCGAGGACCCTGTAAGTTCTGTACTTGCTTGCAAGCTCAGTCATATAATGGTGTATCCTAGTGATATTCATCAGCTGATTTAAGACAGTTGCAGCAATAGGGTGTAAAGGTCGTAGAGGGGGGGTGAATAGGCCTTTTATCTCTTTTTCGCTTAATCTGTTCTCGGGGATAGCAAGATTGCAACCTATCCCGAAATACAGGATACGAGTGTTTGAAAAGTAAAGACAGTAAGTAAAGAATAGCACAAGATGTTTTCGTTAACACAGAAATCCTACAACCAGTTGCAGCAATAGGGTGTAAAGGTCGTAGAGGGGGGGTGAATATGCCTTTTATCTCTTTTTCGCTTAATCTGTTCTCGGGGATAGCAAGATTGCAACCTATCCCGAAATACAGGATACGAGTGTTTGAAACGTAAAGACAGTAAGTAAAGAATAGCACAAGATGTTTTCGTTAACACAGAAATCCTACAACCAGGATTAAAACTGCGTGCCCCTAACTCTTGAGGGACAAACCTTTCCACTATCAAGTAACACACACAATTACAAGTTTCTCGTACTCTGGGGATACATAGCCTGTATGCTATCCTAACTAGTCTTACACTACTTGACCTTTGTGTTTACACTTTGGAAAATATCCAGAAGCATCAATTCAGATCTTAACTACTTTTAAGTTAAATCTTCTTGATCTACTTCTTTGGGTTGAGCATCTCCATACATATCTCAATGGAATGCACTATGTAATGATGCATATGAGTTTTGAAAAACAGTTTTTATGATTGTGAATCCATGGCTTTTATGCACAGCAAGGGGCAAACAAAAGACACAGAAGGGGAAGAGAAGAGAAGAGAGAAACTACACAGTTTATATGCTCTCAAAGAGTGACCCGGAAAGAATACCACACCAGAAAATATTTTCAACTCAACCAAGGGAGTCAAAACTACTTTAGACTAAACTACTTTAGACTCCCTTATATAGACAAGATGAAACAGCAGCATATGACAGCAAGGAAGCACGTGGTAAACAACTCAAAAGCAACCCTATAGTAGTCCTAAAACTGTCATAGATTTGACAAATCAATTTGATCACAGTGTACAAGGTAAAGGCATGCTTAAGAGACAATATGTAAGGTCAACATCAAATTTCCAGTTTTAGGCAAGAAGTGTTTTAGGAGGGAAAAAGTTTTTCCAAGCCTTATACCAGAAATGGCTAAACTGGTTTCAGCAAGCACGTGAAAGACAAACAATGAGGAAGGCAAAGAAAACTTTCCAGACTGTAAAACACCATACATAAACAGCACACACTCCTAAGAGTCACATGTGAACTTAAAAGCACCATAATTCAAACACATCTTTTGTAAAGTCAACTACCGTAAAACAAAGCACATGTATTCTGAATTAAGGATGAACTAAGCTGCAGTAAATCACATGTATACAGAATCAAAGATAACCTAGGCAACAGAAAAACATTCATGAACACGTTTCCAGAATGACAACAGAAAACCAGGGATGCATGTATCAAGTGCTATCCTAAATGAAAAACATGTTATGTAATGAATGATCAACCTGTTTGTTCATTGAGATAGATAAGTGATGCCAATATCTTCAATCTCTTCATTTGAAGTTCCTTCAATCTATTGTGTTTTGTCCAGTGTAAGGAATAGCCAACATCAAATATGCCTTGTGTGTTTTGCTTGTTCCATGCATGGGGTTTAATCATACATATAGGTAAAAGCACTTGCTAAAGTAGCGAGCGCTGCTACGGAAATGGAAACAAAATCCATGACACTCATAACTCACAAGTATGTTGAAGGAAGCTAGGTTATAGTACAATTTAGGGTTAGCATAACACACACACATATATATAAGTAGCAACGGAAGAGATACATATTGTCCGCTTGTGCCGACTTTGTGAGGTGGTTGAACAGCAGACATGAACTGAACTAGGCTCCAGTGCAATAATAGATGAGCAGAGTATGTACCAATAATCAGGCCGGCCCTAGGTAACATTACTAAAATCAATACTAACCAACAAAGAAGAATTCACTGAAGATAAAAAAGGGGGAAAAAAACCAAAGGTAATGCTATTTTGAACCTTGGTGCCTGAGTCATATAGGCTATGCAAGTATTTATCCGGCCAATTGAGCTACACTCATTTGTTAACATATAATCTTCTTTTTTAGTTACTAACTATCCATATATGAAACAACAACAAAATTGAGCCTTGAAAATTTGGAGCCCTGTGCAATTGAATCCGAGTACTGATTTTGTGGCAATAATGCATATAAAGTATTGTAATCCGAGCCTGGCGTTTTGCTGGAGATTGGAAAATAAATGACATGGTCCAGAGAACTGATTTTGTGCTAAGAATACATGCATGCTTGAAAAGCCATGGCCATTGGACTCAACTACTCAGAAATGCAAAAATTAACATTAGCAAAATAACACTACACTATTTACCAGCTCAAGACAGACAGTTCCTCATTTACAAAATGGACCAAGGTCCAAGGGTATGACATTCCCTCATATACATTCTGCATAAGGTGGTAATATATGTTTTTTGGCACAGAAAAGAGGAGAACCCCGTGTTCTTTCAGATAATGATAGCTGATATCTTATTGTCATAACTTAAACGAACATGCAATGATACATAAATACTGCAACATAACCTTATATAGTGATAGCTAGGCAATAGAGTTTATTGAAAGATAAGACTTAACATCTGATCAAGCCGTCTTCCGTGCTCAAGCTAGTCTCGAATAGGCATGAACATAAAGGCCCTCATAGATATGGAGGGTGATCATTGGCCTGTATTTGACAACTTTTTCCTCATCACTAAGCTTAAATATGTATCTATTCAAAAGCATAGCAGCAAAGATCTTCATTTGCATATAACTGTATTCCTTTCCCAGACAGATCACTGCACTTTCTTCCGTTAATCGGTTGGTTCTGTTCAAATAAACAGTGTTACTGTGTAAATAACAGAAATTACACATTTATCTCTAATTTTGTCCACATTTATCTCTTTCCCACTTGCTGATATTTGTTGCCGGCTGGTGACTAGTTTTGTCCTAAAACTCCTAAAAGACAAAACCATAAATGGACCAAATATATATCCCTCTCGAATATCTACAATAAAGTGAAATCAATGATGACACCCAACTACCATGTCAAAACATCTAAAGATAGAGACCCTATGTTGTCAACTGTTTCACTATAAGTTAGGTAAGCCACAATACAAAAATAAAATTTTCTATTACGGTAGATAAATGATTTCATCCTACCATTGGCTGCAACTATATCCCCCTTTTTATTACACTAATTTATCCAGCCAAAATCATCAGAAAACAAACCTTTCCAGTCTGCAAGTGACATACACAACATTATTTATTTAGTATAACAATCCAAGTTCACAAAGCTCAGGAATGAGCTTCATGTTTATCAGCTTGACAGATGATTTAGTTTTTGCATTATAAAAGCATTGAATGAAGTAAATCTCAAATTACCATTTGAACTGCAGGGTAGAGACCTTGCATTTTGTCAAAGCTGCCGGCAAGCTCATCCACACTTTATTATCATTCATATTGGTTGCTACTCTTAACTTCTCAATGCCACTTCTCTGAAGCCTAGTTGAGCGTCATATGAAAAGTCCAAAAAGTTCTTATTAATATTTACATAGAATTCGACGTTTTCTTACTGAAGGATCACTATCTTTTGTAATCTTTTTATTTTTTCATTTTTTTTTTCTTCTCCACTTCTTCTTTTGCTGCTCTTTTTTTGTTTTTTTGATTTTATATTGCGGACCAACTTATGCCTCTGTCTTTTTTGATTTTTTTTTCTGCTCCACCTTCTACTATTTAATCTCTGACTCTTTCATTTCTATTACTTTTCTTTTTTTTGCTTATCTGATGTTTTTCTGCTTTGTCTATCCATTTTTACAATTTTCCTGCTTCACTCTTTTATTATAGTTCCATCATATTGTCAATATTGTGATCTTCGACATTGCTCATTACATTATTAATGTTATAATCTTCTTCATTACCTATTCTGTCAAAGAGTAAATCCAGTTGTGCTTGTCTTGATGCTACTTCTGCTTGGTCTGCTTCTCTTGTTGCTGCTTCCCAAAATTCTCTTTCTATACTTTCTGTTTCTCTCTCCATTCTTTCTATTTCTTCTTGCTTTTTCCTTTTTAATTCATCAAATGCTTCTTTTGTGATCTCATTCATGGCGGTGCTATATTTTTTACCAGGTCGAGGGAGTCCTTCATATATTTCTGAGGTATAAACGTTTATGGTGCTGGTTTGGTAAACTAAGTACAAATCACTGTCATTCCAATATTCTTCAGTGATCAGTTTTGCTGCTCGAAACTCATGTATATCCTCTAAATTTGGTATTGAAGCAGGGTTTTCTAACATTGCTGGAGGTTCTCTAAAATTTTGGCGAGAGATAAGGATAAGGTGTCTTGCTTTATCTGAATACATACTAGTACTATTTGGTGCTAAATGAATACTGGTAAATTGTAGTTGTATAGTTTCTCTTCTTGCTTCTTTTATCCCCCATATCTCTATGTAATGTTCTATGCCAAACTGAAGTTGGCGAGACAAAGAACTAACATAATTTTTGCTTTTGACATATAGATGAATAAGAAAGCCATGGTTTATTAATAGACTAGGGGTGATTAAAATTCTGCTGTCATCATGCTCTAAATATGTTTCTCTAAATTCTTCTATATTCATGCTGGCAAGTAAAATATGATATTTTGTTTTTTCATTTTCAAGGCTAAGTCTAGAAAGATGAACGGCTCGTAGGACTGATTATGGAGTAGAAATAAGACTGAATAAAAACTTTTGAATAGCTAACTGCAAAGAAAGATGTTTATCATGCTGTAACTTTAATATATGATTTTTTATGTCATCAAGTAAGTGAAAAAATCTTTCTTTTGCTAGAGCTTATAAAAAGTATGGATTTTTTGTTTGTGCTTCTAGCATGGATCGATGTAGAGAAATCTTTGTCTATATCATGCAAATATTCGATCATTTTTTGATGATTAACATTTAATCTACGAAAATATTTAGTAACTATATCATGCTCTTCTTTTAGACTACCATATTGTGTTCTGCCAATATTATGTTGTTCGCGAAGACTATCTAACTGGGAATGAATTCTAGCATAATGTGCTTGGAGTTTATTATATTCTTCTAATGCTATTTCTTTGTCTACTCTATTGCTTAAAAATTCTTGTTCTAAAGCTCTCACTCATTTTTTTTGTCCTCTCCTCATGCCAGAGTTTTGTATTCTAATATGCCAAAGGTTATCTAACAAGACTTTTTTGTTTTGTGGATAGTAAATGTGAGCTAATAAACCTGAGGTACGGTTCACGAATTTCTTGAACCTGAATTCCATTGTAGGAATGAGTGATTGTTGCTAGCTTCCATTGGTGGTAAACTAATTTGTGCTTGATTGTTGCTCGAAGAAGGTCTAAAGGACTGGATACCTGTTTACAAAATGAGACGGAATAAGATATCCGACAATGTATTGTCAACTCCTTTTATGTGTTCAAAGTTTGGCTTAAAGCCATTTCCTGTAATAGAATCAATAAAATTGACCCATCTAAGGGCTGCTTGCTTGTTAGTAGTCATTTTGTTGTAATGTGATACTATGTTTTTGACAATCTGTTCTAATAGTAAAAACTTCATTATGTAAAAATAATGAAAAAGCTTCAAGGGAATTGATTATTCCTAAGATTTCTACATCTGTTGCTGATAATCTAGATTGTATTTCAATGAATTTACCAGAGGCGTATCTACATATTTGCTCTTCTGATTTTGCTAAATATTTACTCTTTTTCTGATAAAGAATACCTATCCATCCTAATGATGATGCCTCTGTTTCGACTATTTTATAATTATTGTCTAATGATTAGGCTTTAAATGAGAAATTTCTTGTTTGATCTGTTGTACTAACTTAATATCTTTTGTATTAAAATATTTTTGACCTATCTTGCTGGTTTTGCTATGTAAAACTACTATTTTCCTGCCAAGATCAGAAATAAAGCTTCTTGCATAATTCAAAAGTCCTAAAAATTCTTGTAATTGCTTTTTATCTTCTAACTTATCCGGAAATTCTACAACTTTTCTTACTATATGTTCCTGCAATTGTATAGTGCCTGACTTGATATAAATTCCTAAGAATTCTATATCTTGCTTTTCCAAATCTATTTTATTCTTGCTGATAATGATGCCATTATTTATAAACTCATTTAGAATGATTTCTAAATGTTTTCGATGCTCATTTCTATTCTTGCTGTGTATTAGTATATCATCAACATATACACTACAAAAACTATCATACTTCTTAAAAATCTGATCCATTTTTCGCTGAAAAATTGAATGTGCATTTTTAAATCCAAATGACATTGCTAACCATTCAAAATGTCCTTCTGGACAAGTGAATGTTGTCCATTCTATAGATTCTTCTGCTAATCTAATTTGCCAAAATCCTGATTTACAATCAAACTTACTTAAATATTTACTTTCTTGAATTTTGTTTATTAGTTCATCCTTATTTGGTAACTTATAACTCTATCTTCATATATATTATCATTTAATCGTCTATAATTATATAATTATAGCTTTTCTTCTTTTAAGTTCTGAATGCTTTCTAATTATAAAGGGTGTTGTTCTATGTCTAGATTTTGAAGGTCCAATTACCTTAAGATTTAATAAAGCTTTTATTTGTTGTTCAAATTCTTGTTTATCTGACAAATTACAATGCATATCTGCTGTTTTAATTGTTAAATCTGGGTTTATAATATCTAACTTAATTAGCTGATATTTTATTTTTATTCCAATGTAATTGTGGGAGAATCGGCGCCCCCGACGAACAATGCTCACCCGTGGAAGAATCGGCGCCCCCGACGAACAATGCTCTGATCCTCCGGAGGATGGAGGAACTGGCGGAGGAGGTCTCGCGCCTGCGCAAGGACAAGCTGGCCGATCAGGGCGGGATGTTCGCCCCCCGGGTCAGTCCATTCTCGGCGCATACACTGGAGAGGGGAAGGGACCCCCACGCGAAGATAACAAAAATCGCTTGATTCGACGGGAGCGGAGATCCACGCGCGCACGTGGACGAGTTTCGATCCACCACGGACGGAACCCGGTATTCGGACCCAACCTTGTGTTTCCAGTTTCAGGAAACGCTGGCGGAGGAAGCGCGGAGCTGGTTTTACGAGATCCCGCCAGGATCCATCCATTCATTCCTCGAGCTGGCGGGGAGCTTTCAGAAGCGCTATCGGCTCCAGGGGAAATACAACACCACGGGTATCCTCCTCAAAATCCGCCAGGGGACGGACGAGAGCATGTCGAGCTACATCAACCGATGGAGGACGCTCACAAGCACGTGCAGGGACCTTGATAAGCGAGTGGCCAAGGTAGCCCTGATGGATAATCTACTCGCCACCCCTTTCGTAGAGAAGCTAGTAAGGAAGGAGCATCTCGACTACGACGAGATCATGGACCTGGTCGTACAGAAGGCGTTGGTGGAGACGCGAGTGTACGGGTCCGCCTCCGAGTCTAGCACCAACAGACCGGAGGAGAACGCCCAGCTTCGTCGACCCTCGGACGACGGAGGGGCACCAGCCGGAGGGCAGAAAAGGAACCGGGATACGCACAGGCAGAACTACCAGAGGCCACCCTCCCGCTACTACGACAACCGCCACAACCGGACGAGGAGACCGGCGCAATATAGAGCTTGTCTACCGCCAACACCACAATATCGACCAGCGGGACAGAATGTCTACGCAGTCGACCAGAAGTCACTCGAGCAGCTTCTTCGCCTGCATCGACACCGGCTCCCACCACCAAGCGACGTGACGGTAGCGATGGCCCCGGTCGGCCGAATCCCGAGCATTTGGTGCAAATACCACAATGCCGCCACCCACCACACCAACAGCTGCCCCATTTTTAAAAAGGCCCTCGAGGATATGAGGAAGGACGATCACCCCGCTCCTCCTAGGACGAAAGGACAACGACGCGAGGCGAACATTGGAACCCGTGGGACTATCAGCACGATATCCGGGGGTAAGCGCAAGGAGGGGACATCAACGCCCGATCGCTCGAGCAGAGAGGTGCTGGCAATCGGTTCGGGGAGAGCACCCAAGGAGGGAATAAAGGAGGCGCCCACCATTAGCATCACAGCAAGAGACGAGGAGAGAAGCCCGAAAGACAGCACCCTGCCATTCGTGATCGACGCGATCATCGACCGATTCCTTGTGAAGAGGGTGCTGATTAACAATGGGGCGTCCGTGAACGTGATCTATTTCGACGCATACAAGGCGCTCGGAAGGCCCGCACGCAAGGTGACGCAGGACCACGAGTGCGTGACCAGTTTCACAGGCGAGACATCGTATCCAATCGAGAGCGACAACGTTCGGGTCAGGATCGGCCCACCCGACTCCCCGAGCAGCGAGATCCGAACGGACGTCATCATCATGGACACCCCCTCCCCCTACAACGCCATACTCGGGAGGCCAGGGATCTACAAGTTGAAGTTAATCGTCTCAGGGTACATGCTCTTGGGACGCTTCCCCACCGAGCACGGAGTCGGATATGTCCGGGGATACAACAGCGAGGAGGCAACGAAACCCCGAGACAAGCATGAGGTCCTCGCCCTGGTACCCGCGCCAGGATCAGAAGTACCCGACGACCCACGCGATGGGCTGATGGCCGTGTCGCCCGTCCCCGAGCGTGAAGAGCTGAGGACGATCCAGCTATCCCCCGAACACCCGGGGAGAACGGTCCAGATCGGAGCATCGTTGGCTCCCACGATAGCCGAACGGCTGATCGCGCTGCTAAAGGAGAAGCAGGAGGTGTTCGCCTGGTCGTATAAGGATATGCCCGGGATCAGCACGGACATCATATCCCATCGGCTGAGCGTCAGCACCAGCGCCCGGATAGTGAAGCAGAAGAGGCGGGCGTACAAGGCGGAGCATTATGCGGCAATGCATGAGGAGGTGGACCGACTACTGGGCATCGGGTTCATCCGGAAGGTGGATTATCCCAAGTGGATTTCCAACACTGTAATGGTGCAGAAGAGCAACAAGAAGTGGAGAATGTGCATCGATTACAGTGATCTCAACAAGGCATGCCCAAAGGACAGCTTCCCGCTACCGAGGATCGATCAGCTAGTGGACGCGACGGCGGGGCATGAACTCCTATCGATGATGGACGCTTACTCAGGCTACAACCAGATCTTCATGGACCCCGCGGACCAGGAGGCGACCACGTTTGTCACGGACAAGGGCCTTTATTGCTACGTTGTCATGCCTTTCGGGCTGAAGAAAGCCGGCTCCACGTACCAGAGGCTCATGAACCCGATGTTTCATGGCCTTATTGGCAACATCGTAGACGTGTACGTGGATGACATACTAGTGAAGAGTGTCCAGGCGATCGACCACGTCCAGAACTTGGGGACTGTGCTCGACGTCCTCATCAAGAACGGTATAAGGCTGAACCCCGCCAAGTGCACATTCGGAGTCACCAACAGAAAGTTTCTGGGGTATATTGTCAACCAGCGGGGGATCAAAGCCGCGCCAGCCAAAGTCAAAGCAATCATCGATATGAAGCCGCCCGTCAAGAGGGTGGACCTGCAGAGCCTCACTGGCAAACTCGCATCCCTGAACCGATTCATCTCCCGGTACTCGGATAGGTGTGCCCCGTTCTTCAAAGCCCTAAGAACCACAAACAAACGCGAGGTTGTGTGGACGCCCGAGTGTGAGGAGTCTTTCATTCAAATCAAGGAGTACTTGGCGTCCATTATGCTCCTCTCCAGGCCCATCTGAGGGGAAGTTTTGTACCTCTACTTAGCTGTTTCCCTCACAGCCGTCAGTTCTTCCCTCGTCCGCAAAGAGGACTGCCCGGAGTTGCCCGTTTTCTTCTCAGGGAAGGGCATGACGGGCGCTGAGACACGATATCCAACAATCGAGAAGATGGCGCTCGCACTCGTAACCGCCGCCCGACGGTTGAAGCCATACTTCCAGGCGCACAGCATCCACGTCCTCACCAACGTACCCTTGTGCCAGATACTCCAATCGCCCGATCACAGCGGCCGCCTGGCGAAATGGGCCATCGAACTTAGCGAGTTCGACCTCGAGTACAAACCCCGCACGGCAATCAAGGGACAGGCCGTGGCGGACTTTATCGCAGAGTATACGGAGGCAGAAGAGGCGTCGGCCCAAGCGCCCGATGATCCGACGGTAGAGGCGTCCAACAACCCGGAGGTCAAGAAACGACCATTGCCAGAGTGGAACCTCTACGTCGACGGGTCCTGCACAAAGAAGGTAAGCGGCGCCGGTATAATCTTTACCGGGCCAGGAGAGGTAAACGCGGAGTACGCCCTCAAGTTCGAATTCAAGGCGACAAACAACGAGGCCGAGTACGAGGCGCTCATCGCGGGCCTGCAACTGGCCAAGAATTCAGAGGCGCCCGACCTCAACATATTTAGTGACTCACAGCTGGTGGTGAGCCAGGTCGGAGGAGAATTCCAGGCAAAGAGGGAGTCCATGATCGCTTATTTAAAGCATGTGCAGGCGCTGATCAAGGGATTAAAATACATCAACATCAACCATATACGCCGAGGATTCAACGCGAAGGCAGACAAGTTGGCCCGACTGGCCATGGCCCCCGTGCACACGGGGCCAGGGCAGCGTATCGTCGAGGTGCTACGACGACCCAGCATCTCAGGAATGGAGCAGGTTCTGGCGATCGAACCGCACGAGCATAGTTACATGGACGCGCTCATTGCTTACAAGACGAGGGGAGAGCTACCAGGGGATAAGCGAGAGGCCAGAACCATCGTCGCACGGGCAGCCAACTTCAGCGTACGGGATGGGGCACTTTATCGACAAGGGAGGACCTGGGCCAGCCTCAAGTACGTCACTCCAACAAAGGGCGGCTCGATCTTAAAAGAGATCCATTCGGGCACGTGCAGCCATCACGCGGGCGCTAGATCAATCACGCACAAGGCCCTTCAGCATGGTTTCTGGTGGCCCACCATCCATGAGGACGCCACGGCACTGACGAGCAAGTGCCACCAGTGCCAGCTGCACGCACATCACCACCATGCGCCCGCCGTCCCGTTGTCCATCCTCTTGTCGCCCATTCCATTCGTGCAGTGGGGACTGGACCTGATCGGAGAGCTTCTGAAGTCGAAAGGGCAGTATAGATATCTAATCGTCATCATCGACTACCACACGAAGTTCATCGAAGCCCAACCCATGGCAAAGATCACCACGGAGAAGGTAGAACGCTTCCTCTGGCGTTTCCTTTTCTGTCGTTATGGGACGCCGATCAGCATCATCACGGACAACGGGCCACGGTTCAACAACCCCAGGCTGATAGCCTTCTGCAAGTGCCAGGGAACGGACCTCATCTTCGCGTTGCCAGCGCACCCCCAGACGAACGGACAGGTGGAAGCAGCAAACAAAATCATCAAGTCTGGCATCAAGAGAAAAATTAAAGATATCGAACCTGGGGATGCGGGTTACGGGCGCTGGCCTGAGGTCATTCCAGAAATTCTGTGGTCCATCCGAACGACAGCCAATGCAGCTACAGGCGAGACCCCGTTCAGCCTGACGTTCGGAACGGAAGCCGTGCTACCCCTAGAAATTACCCATCAGAGCCCACGGATCGAGGGGTACGATCCGCGCACGAACAGTGAGGGGCTGAGGCTCAACAATGATCTGCTGGAGGAACGAAGAGACATGGCGCACCTACACAACGCCGCGAACAAGCAGAGGATCACCCGACTATACAATCAACGCATACGGGCTCGCCCAATCCAACTGGGGGACTAGGTGATGAAGGCAATCCAACAGAAGGTGAAGGCGCTTCGCCCGTTGTGGGAAGGTCCGTACGTCATTGACGAGGTGATAAGCGACAACACTTTCTACCTCAGGGACATGCAGGATCAACGACTGCGCCACCCGTGGAACATCCAGCACTTAAGGAAATATTTTCACTAGATCTTGCTATGTTATACTTTTGCTTTTTTTAAGTACAATTATTGTTGCGTTTGTTTGTCCTTACCCCGCCCGCCCACATACTCGGGGGACTGGGGATAGGCTACTCGCAAAAACGTAACACTTGGGCGAGCCCGTATGCGTTGATTGTATAGTCGGGCATGTCCGCACAAGTTACTCGAAAGATGCCAAACCAAATTCAAAAAAAAGAGACAAGGCACACAAACAGACAGAAAAGAAACTTCATCCATTCGCCCGATTACAAAAGACGGCTGGCGAGAATCAAAGGCACGAAGGCCCGATTACAAAAAGTCTACTCTATTACAAAGGAAAAAAAAGGAGAGAAGGAAAAGAAAAAGCTACTCTACTCCGCCCATGCAGCATCCGCCCCCGCTCCATCGGCCCCGCCCGCCAGACCCGCCTGCTCCTCCAGGAAGGCATTGTACTTCTCTATATCCAGGAAGGGCGCCACCACCTGCTGGAACTGAGTGACCTAAACATCGGTCTCAGCGGCCACCAACTCCTTGAACTCCAGAGAATTCTTGAAGCAGACGAACACCTCCGCTCGCGCCTTCTGGACTTGGGCTTGCGCTTCAGCCATCAGGCGGGACTCCACCTCCGCCACCCGGTTGGCCGCCTCGGCCTTTGCCTCTTCCAGGGCAGCAAGGGTAGTGTCGCGTTCGGCCTTGTGCAGCGCCTCCCGCTCACTCGCCTCCTGGCTTCGTCCCGTGGCCACCCGGACTTCTTGACGCAGGCGTTCCGCCAGCTCTTCGTACTTGGCCAGCTCATACTCGTGATTCTTACTGGCCTCAGTAAGCTTGCGTATCTCCCCCTGCATAGCGCCTGTTGGCGAAGCGCTCGCGCGCCAGGTACATCTTGTGTTGCAGCACAATGCAGAGATTGAAGGCCTTATCCATCTCATCTCTACCGCCCTACAACACCTCCGGTGCCATCCCATTAACAGCTTTTACGCTCAGATCGATGGTCTGCAGCAGCGGCGTACAGAAGGCGAACGGATTGACGGACAGGTCGGCGGACAGATTGGCAGCCGGATTATCCGTCTTGGGATGCTTCGAGGAAGGCTCACCGGCTCCTCCCTGCCCCGATACCCGTGAGGGGCTGGGCGGACGAACGGACGCTTGGGGCGTAGTGGAGGTACGAACGGCTGTCTGGGGCGTGCAAGATGTCTCCCGCCTGTCCCGTTGATCCTCCCGATCCTGCCGACGTTGGTCACGGCTGCCCTGGCGTTTCTCCTTATGCTGCTCAGCACGCTGGTCAGCACGATCGGCCTTGGCCTGCGCCTTCGAACCACCAGCATTGCTTGGCGGCGGGCGAGGGGCATCCGCCCGGATAGCTGGAGAAAAGTCAGCCACATTGGGGATGGGGAGCTTTTGTTGCGTGGTCTCCCCCAACACCAGACCGCCTCTCCCATCATCCGCCACCTTACGTACCTGGGCGGCAGTTTCTCGGATGGCGGCCAAGCGGCGCTTGAGCGCATCATCCATATCGATGTTCTTGCCGGACATCTTCTTAACTGCAAAGACACAACAAGCGGAAGGTTAGCGACAGAAGAACAGTTGGTCAAAAATCTACTCATACTCCTAACCACGTACGCGGCGTCTTGGCAAGGTGCGTTTGCTCGATAAGGTCCCAGTGGCAGGCGGCAAAGAAAGATCTTGCCTCGGGCGCCGGGTCGAATACAAACTTCAGACGGGCGACCCGGGCCTCTTCAACGGGCGTCATCGGATACTCGTTCGTATCGAGAGGATGGAAGGCTTGGGGGACTCGATCAATCCGGTTGGCGTTGGCGGCATACTCGGACGGGAAGGCGCCCAACTCCCAATCACCACCTACCAGACAATTGATCGTGCGCCAGCAGGTTGAAGAACTCGGCGGGTCCGTCAACCACCACTTCACGCGGGGCTCCACGGTGAAGGTCCCCGAGTCCCTCTGGCGCGTAGAGTAACGCAGACGGAAGAAATGCAGGAACTCCGCCCGCGTAGGCTGGTCCATACCGCTCACCTGAAAGATGTTGAACATGGCCACAAACGTACGGGTGAGCGTGGGCCCACATTGCCCAAGAGAGATCTTCAGCAGCGCCAGCATGTACTGGAAGAACGGGTGCAGTGGCAACTTGATCCCGGCCTTAAGGTGAAATTCACTCAGGCAGACGTGGCCAGGCGGTGGGCGAGTGAACATGTCACCCTTGCCAGGTATTCGCAGTTCCACAGAGTTGGGGATGTGGTAGTTTCTCGCCCATCTGGCCATCTCCGAGACAGATGGCGCACGCTCCGGCTCCTGGACAGGCGTCCCATCAGGAAACAACCAGTTGACGGGTCCGCCCTCCGCAAACTGAGGAATTGAATCTCCTCCCTCCGCCCTCTCCTCACCCCATGGATTAGACCCACCCGAGTGCCCGCCCGACGATCCCGACGAGCTCTCCAATCCCGCGTTGGCACGCGCTTGCCTAGAAACCATTGACTGCACGGGAGAGGTGTCAGGCATAATACATTGCAGAGGCGTGACACTCAAAACAGACTCGTATGACGACGTACTCGACGTACTCGACCCACTCGACTCACAACTAATCCACCCCACCCCCGGAATGTAGATCCGCTCACGCGACTGATCGCTCGGTATCTCTATTGGCTCCATCCTAAAGATGAACGCACGCACAAACCAACACTTAGCAAAAAAAATCCCTCCCCAGATAGAAACACCAAAACCCACAAAAAATCACCCACAAACAGATCAAACCCACCCCACTCAAGAACACGCCCTGTTCTTGAGTTCAAAACCACAGAAACAAAAACAAAAACAGAACCAGGGACGAGAACCTCACCAGATTGAGTTTGTAGGGCTAAGTCTGCACGTCGAGCACGTATTCCGGCAACAGAGGACACGAACGAAGAAGAGCTTAACGGATACGGGTCGCAAGGTGATTTCGGCAGAGTTTTGGTAAGTTATGAAAGTGATGAGAAAACGAAAGCCAGGGAAGCCCTATTTATATTACTCGGACGGGGTACGCAAACGAACGCCAGCCGTCCGTTTTCGCGTGTCCACCGTTGGATCGTAACGCATGGCCCAGGGAGGTTTACTTGCCCTCCTAAGTAACCGCGCCAACTCTTCGACTTCCCGCCTCGATTTCGAACCCGAGCACGGTCTCCAACAGCTCAACACGTGGCGCCCATGCTCCACTCCCACGCTCTCACGCGCGTGACGTCTGCCCTTCGAGCAATCATAACAACATCAGCATCTAATGCCCAGGCCACGCCAGCATTAAATACGACGGCTAGCATTTATTACGCACCGGTTCCCAAAGAGAGGTCAAGAGGAATGTCACCTCACAACTCAAAACGTCTCATCAGAGCACCACCAAACCCAAGGCAAGGACAACACGCCACGACATCAACCATTCCTACTGACGCATACACCACCCACATGACCGGGCGCTCAAGAAACACCATTAGGTTAGTACATGTACCACTCGGGCGCCCCGAAAGAGGGCTAACGCCCGAATTCCCTTTTGGCCGTGCCCCGAGTGAAGAGCTTGCGCCGTACGGGACGGGGTTCTTCCTCTACGTACGCGCAAGCATTAGCAAGCCGGATCAGGCGGCAGAGGCATGGGGTCCGCCCCCTCTTTGCGCGCGCTGAGCCCGATGGGCGGCACGGGTATGGGGTCCGCCCTCTCCGTGGGCGCACCGTTACACAATCGAAGAGCAAGCCGGCTGTCATGACAGAGGCATGGGGCCAACTCCTCTCTGGGCGTGCTAAGTCGATGGGCGGCACGGGCGTGGGGTGTTGCCCCTCCGTGTGAGCGCAACATTAACGAACGACCCCGACTCGGAACGACAGGGGCGTGCGGTCCGACCCCTCCCTGCGCGTTCCGGGATTGATGAGCGCGGGCAAAGGTACGCCTTCCCTGGACGCGAAAGCAAGCCGACTGTCATAACGGAGGCATGGGGTTCGTCCCCTCTCTGAGGGTGCTAAGCCGAAGAACGGCACGGGCACGCGGTCCGTCCCATCCGTGCGCGTTAATTGTACGTCGCGGTCTTGATCCCTCCGTTGACGCTACACCATACGCAACGGCATCCCCTTTGATGTACGCGGTGCACCGCGGCATCCCAACGCCGGTGTCACGAAAAACATTTGCATTCATTCACATCATACCATACATTCATACTTGCATACCTATGTCTGTATATCTGTTGCACTTATTTGTGTTTACAAGACCGACCCCATCTGGGCGCGCGGCTCCAAAAAATAGCAAGTCTTGTTTTTGGAGGCCGGGCCCACAGGTACACGAACGCATGCAAGGGCAACATCCCACGGGCGCGCGGCTCCAAACTATCAACATCTGTTTGGACGCCGGGCCCAGAAAACACGTACAGGTACGCATCCGAACATGCAGGAACACCAAACGCAGGTCCCACTCCGTCATGCGAGCCCTTCCTTGACCGGAGAGTTGGGGGAGTTGGGGGTTACAGGATCACGCACCACTGCTCAATCGGATAAGTATTCTTATTAATCGCACGGACCCTTTTTCAACTCCCCAGTCAAGAAAGTTCTCTTTGACTTGGGGACTTGGGGGACTTGTTAGTATTGTATCATCAGTTGTCCGATTAATATACTTATCCACTTAAGCAGGTTAGCAACACCTACCAGACCACCCGTAAGACCGTCAGGAAGGCTTCATCTTCACTCACCAGATCGACCACATCCGGGCGCACACGCGCCCGTGGGGCACACGCCCAAACATGCGGATCACACACCAGCAAGTGCACCAGTCCCACATCGAAAAACACAAGTGAGCCCCAAACTCAACCACCTATATATGTAAGGTATTTATTACAGGTAAGATATATCATCCCATCTGATTCATCCCGATTCATCCCATTCATTCCATCTTAACGAATTCACTCATTCACCCCATCTCAAATTACTCCCCACGCACGTTCGCTTGACTGTTATATCCAATACATCATCTGACTTAGGCATCAGAGCGTTGAAGGCGGGCCACCCTGTCTTGACCCCTGACCGCCTGTTCATTGTTGTATTCTTCTAACAGCCGCATGCGAACACGCACACTCGATCACCCGAGAGAGGAGGAAGCGCCCGAAAGAAGAGTCAACCGTCGGAAGAGAGAGCCCGTACGCCCGAAGAGAGAGAAGAGTGTCCGACCATCCGAACGGCCCCACCGTACGGACGAGAGGAAGAAGAAGGAGAAGGAAGGAGTACTCGTATTGCTTCTGCCCCTTTACGCCCCCGCGCGTAATTCGGTAGAAACACCGAGCATACATATATATATATGGTACGTGTCATGCAGTATTTGTTATAATTAACCAATCAACGTACTCACTTGGATCTCTATGGATTCAGAGCGGGTTACAACTTCAGAAATTATGCCAGCAAGCTTTACGGCATTGGTTCTAAAGAATTCACTGCTATAGTTTCTTAGTACACTGGTTGATAATTGAGAAGCGGACGCCTTCCTCTGATGCAGCCATTTGTACCAATCCACGGTGAAAATCTCATCACCCAAAACATCGGACATAATGTTGTGCAGGAACTTGATAGTCGCATATTTATGCGTTTATTCGGTGTTTAATTCATTCTCTATATTTAGTTTATTGTTATATAATTGAGTATTTTATTAATATTTATTGGTTTATAGATTTTGTGGAGGAACAAAGGAAAGTGAAACAAATGAAGGATTCCTAGCATAATATGGATTTAAGAAAGAGTTTTGTGCAATTAAAGAAATCTATTCCAATGTGGAGTTGAGGAGATCCATTAGGGAACTATATAAACCTATTTTAGGGTTTTTAGAAAGGCTAATCAAAAATCTTGGAAAAAAAAACTCAAGCAAAAAAGAGGAGCAGCCGCAAGAAACCCGGAACCAAGATTCGATCCATCGAAACCCGACCTTCGATCCATCGAAGCCTGACCTTCGATCCATCGAATCTGGACGAACAACTTATGTTCTTCATCCCATCTTGATTTGTAAACTCTATGATTTATTTTGATTCTTTTATTATGACTTTTAGTAGCTAAATTCATTGTTAAGGGGTTGCTTGAAACCCCATAGATGAAGTCTTTCTAATTCATACACTTTAATCTAGTTTCACATATTCAATTTGAATGAGATTTCTTTCTCTATGTGGTTCATTGATGATTTCCTGTATGTATGCTTTGATGGCCAACTTAGTATGCATGTTAGGATTCTATTGTTATGAGATACGGGCGACCAGAGATAATTTCTTCCACCGAATTCTCTAAAGTGACACCCCGAATAGATTAGTTCGTCGGGGAATTGAAACCCTAGGTCTAGCAGGACACGCCTATAGTGTACCTGTGAACCTTTGTAACTTCTCAAACCTATTCTAGATCTTAATGTTTTCTTCTTTGTAAACCTTGGAATCCATGACTATGGGTTCAATAGAAGGATAGATGTGGAGGAGATCCATGAAAAACTCGCATAGGCACAAGGATTAGGTAATAAGATGTGGTTGTAACGATCGGCCCTTCTTGGAAACTTTCATTCATTAGAAACTCCTATCCACAATGCGGAGCATTCCTCTTAACTCATTCATCATATAGTAAATCACCTTGCATTCATTAACATATTTACTTTAAGCATTTATTTTATTACATTTAGCTGTAGTTAGCCGATTTAGTTCGATACCCAAATTAATTTTGAATACCCTCAAATTTTGTGTGGTAGTCCGCCACTGTGTCTCTAATATTTTGTCAAAATTTCGTGTCATTCGATTCTGTCTAGAGTAGGTCCGTAGTGTTATTAGTGTACTCTAGTCGAATCTGTCAACATTGTAGTTTAATGTTAAGATTTAGTTTCACTATTTCCTTATATTCGATAACCCCTATAATTAATTATTACAATAATATATCAAATCTTAGTTGATAATAGTACTGTAGTTCTCCACTCATCAAGTTAAACATATTGTGTAATGAAAATTAAGGGGACCAATTAATATATAAGAACTGTACGCACGTTGAAACAAAGTTAGAGGTTTTGAAGGAATGATGAGGAAATTAAAGTGCAGTTGGTGCTCATTATCCTTGCCATGCATATTACGTACACGTGACTCGGGTGGCTGGGATCGTTCAAACCTACTTGAAGATTCTCTCTTCCAATCCCAATGTGGTGACACACACACATATATATATATCTTATTCAGAACGGAGTTTCGTTTTAAAAAAATGGAGCGAAATTTTGATTTTCCACAAAATTGATAAAGTTGCTTAATAATTGAAACCAATCATGTTTTAGATTATCGAAGGAAGATCACGCTTGCAAAAAATCATCTCAATCGAAGATGATTTGACCATTTGATCATCACATTCAACTTTTGATGAATACAGTTTATCTGATATAACTTAAAATTTAAATGCAATGATCAAACGGTCAAATCATCTCCGATTAGGCTGATTTTTTGTAAGCACGATCGTCTAATAGTAATCTAAATAATGAGTTATTTCAATTTTCAAACAATTTTGTCAATCTTGTGAAAATCGAAACTTCACTCTATTTTTTCAAAGCAGAACTCTGTTCTGGAGAGAGATTGTATATATAAATATCCTATCAAGTGCAAATCTTCACACTGAAACTTCGGTGTGAAGTTCCATTTTACGTAAAATCGATAAAACAATTCGAAGATTGAAACCACTCATCCTTTAAATACTCATGCAATGATCGTGCTTGCAAAATTTTAGCTCAATAGATGAGGCTAGATCGACCCGCCCTAACACGAGGCCGGACTGGACTTCAGTCTCATGGGCCGAACGGGTTAAAACGAGGCTCGAGACTTTGAGGCCAAATTGCGACTCTTGCATCTTATCCCAACAAGGTCTAGTGTGAACAGTCTCCCGCTAAATATTATTATTTAATTATTATATATGACATGATAATGGTACAAATTAGCGTTACATATCCCTTTCAAAAAATAATAATTAGCGTTACATATATATGTTTCAAATTTCAAAAGCCATGGCAATAGAACTTAATAACTTCTCAGGCAGGCAAACCTTAATCGATCACTTAATTAGTCCTATTCAAATAAACAAAATGATACTGGTGTAAATAGTCTAATTAACATGGTCCTCCGATCCCCAGTTAGTACGTCAACATTTATCTCCCCACCCAGGCTCTGATATTTGTTGTCGACAAGGTTTTGTCCGAAAGACAGACTTTTTTTCTTTCGATCTTTTTTTTAAGAGAGCATCTTCAGTATTTTCAGTATACGGGTACACTTGTACTAATTGAAAATTTTCCTTTTTTTAATGAGCTGAAACACCAAAAGACAACCGGTCTTGTTTATTTGGCATAAAAGTGGAAGGAAAAAAAATCATATAAGTGGAAGGAAAAGAAATAAAACTCAAGATTCTAGGCCTCGTTTGGTTCTACTATTTGGGGAAAAAGGAAAGAAATATAAAAATTATAAATCATTTCCGATTCTTTGTTTGGAATGCAAAAGGAAGAGAAAGAGTCTCCCATGAAAAGGAAAAATTGGGAGGAATTATAAGAGTAATACTTCAAGTATGAGACTACAAATGAATCGATAATCTTATTGATAAAGGGAGCTGTTTAAATAGCTCAAAAACATAACAAACAAGTCTTACATAAACTCCACGTACTACATACAGTAACGGGAGTATTGTAACTTAATTGAAACAAACAGATAAATCTCAGGACTTAGTAAACTCCTAAAGTCCTGGCACTTATTCAAACCAACTACTAACAGCTTCAACGTCTCTCAAAGACCCAGTCATCCTAACAGGAATTTGTTTCCTCTCAAAACCTCTATGAATCATTTTCCCTTCTCATCTAAAAATCATTCTACAATCATTACTTACCATAATGGACCATAATATCCTTATTTATACTATTATTAAATTTAAAATAAGGATATAAATGTAAGTTTGCTTTGATTTCCATTCTTTCTTTCTTGATGAAAAACAAACACATGAGAGGAATCACGACTCTATCGTTTGATTACTTTCCAAAATATTTCCAAACACCGGTAAGAAAATTTAGAGTTAACTTTACTTTTTAATGGGAAAAAAAATTACTAAGGAAGCAATTTTTATTCCGACAACCAAACGGTGCAAGTGAGAAGGAAAATAAAGGGAAAGTAATTCTCTCTACTCAACTTGAAACTTGAGATTTTAATTCTTTCTCACTTACTATAATCATTACAACTTAGCAATTCAAAACTTAACCTTGTTAAAAGTTTTAAATCATTGTACATGAGGATAATATTGTAAAATTAATGTAGTTTTATTTTCTTTACATCAATCAAATATAGGTACGAAAACACAAAACAAAGATTTAGTTTTCCTCTCTAAGATAAAGGAAAGGAAAAAGAAGTAAATTACTTTCATTTCTATGTGCCCAAACGAGGCCTTAAAATGAGCAAACGCACACATGCAGAAGGATCACGTTCGCGCTTGCGTAGTTGCGTTTGTGGTATGCATCGTAAATTCTTTATTGTTTCTTTCAGTTGTGCTTCCGAGTGTAAGCGAATATGATCAATTGCAGACTGAAATTTTATCAATATCTTTCTGATGAAATATTTTTTTATCAATTTAGGGTACATAATATAACTCATACCCTTTAGCTCACTGTTCAAAAATAAGAAGAAAAACATTGAGACATGGTGAGACCGTGAGAGTGGCTTTTACAGTCTGTCAATGAGTAGAAATTAATGAAACAATGCACAAAAACAAGGCAAATTCTAATTCGGGACATCCATTTTGGATCACTCATCTGCCTAAGTCCATGTCACTCGATGCTTCTTCATCTTTTTCTTATCATTAATTATGCAGTTCGATACTTTATGTCACTCATCTACCCAATTTTCAGCATCGAATAATTAAGCAAATAAACCTTAAAAGCTAAAAACAAAAGCAAGCCAAGACTTTTGAACCTAGGACATAGGCACATAGCAAGATACAAAAATGAAGAAAACTGAGGAAACTATCTATTCTTGTGGACTTGTAAACCTAAGACCATAGCAAGATACAAAAAAGAAAGAAGAAAATTGGGCATAACTATCTATTCTTGTAAACGGTGTTTATAACACTTTGAAAATTGCTACTCTTGTGGAAGTACACTTTGGTTGCCTTTGAAGGCTTTCTATTCTTGCCGGTGGCTCATTGGGACGGCAACGAAGACAACCTGAACACTAATAATCACAAAGACTTGAGAAAACAGAAACAAATTTAGAACAAGCATAATGGCACATATTTTTTTTTTAAGGCTGGATCAATAATCCACTATACGAAAAATATTGTAGTAATACAAAATTTCACTGGATTACTGGGCACGATAAGAAAAAATCGTAATGTATCCCTACACTAATGATGACGTCATAGACTAACAAACAAGAGTAGCACAAGTAACTGCCAAATTTTTGGGCGCACCACTCGTTAATTAGCTAGAAACTCCCTCTATTGTTTCGCGTTGTGGCGCCCCGCGGATAGCATGATGGCTGATTTCTTGGGGGACACATTCATTCCGCCTCCCCAAGGGATAAGGTTGGATCTATCCTTCTTATTTTGGGGGAGTCGCACAACACTGTTTGGTGCTTCCACGCTCTCCTAGGCAGTCACCATCAAATCCAGACCAGGGACATGAAATGAGACGGTGGAACTTCCACGCACCTCATCGTCCACAACGGACATGATAGTAGCACGTGCAGTCATTGCAGCAAACCCTTCAAAAATATTGAAATATGACGGTGGGACTTCGGTAATGATACTTGATGTCAGGGACTCCGGCACAGATACTTGCAAAATAACCTCATTGTTAATGGTGGACCCACCCAAAGGAGAGGTCGATGCCACTACCGGGTTCAGGCCAACACTTATGGCTCCGACTCGGGTTCGGGAAAATGAGGTTCTTCCTCCACATGTCGTGGATTCAACATGCAAAGGTAGTAGAAGAATTGAAAAAAGACAGGGAAGAAGAATATGAATTCCAATTTGGGATCAAAAAATGGAAAAAGGGATCAGATCGGAAAAAGATAGAAGGTGGCTAAGTTGTTGAGGGAAGACAAGAGAACAAAACTCGGGTTACAAAAAAAAGTCGGGTTACCATAATGGCATATATAGTTTGAAAGCTTTCTCACGTTCTTGCATTCTTCATTTTAATTGTGTAAGGCGTACTTCTCCTAAGACAAACATTTTGGATGGACCATCAAATTTGGCGCGAGATTTATAGTCTTTCCTTTTTAAATGTCAAATGGTGAAACTGGGTGACCATAAATCATTGTAATCGGTATTTTAAAAAACAAATTCTGACTTCTTTATTGAAAGAAAATAATAATCAACAACAACAATATAATTAAGGTCATGGCTAAACATGAGGAGTTGTAGCTATCCTTGGCGTATACTTGAATCTGCCTAGCTCCACAGTACTTGAAGGACCTAGCAAGCAAGTATTCCCTTTGGCAAAAATAACAAGTATTCCTAACAGAAGTAGGAAACCGCCTGCACAAAGAGTCATTGGAGAGTGACATAACTGAATATAAACTTTTCATGCGTGGTTTGATGCTCCTGCTGTTGATGTTAGATTTGAAATGCTAGGCCTGATGATGGCCAAGGACTTTATTGCTGATCCTGAACCAGCTCTGTGTTGAGGGCACCGCCAAGACTTCAAACGTTGCTTCCAGATTTAGTTCCTTGTGGACTAGTTCAACTTGATCTAGCAGCAGTTAGTTGAGGAAACTGATATGTCACATCGACTTCAACATAGTTAATTTACAAAACAGGGGAACCCGAAATAATTTGTAGAATTGTAGTCTTCAAACCAGTCTCTCAGTGTACACAGCAATCGTCTACCTCACCGGAAGATCCATGCAATGACTTGATCGATAATTTTATTTATTTTCATTCCTCAAGTGTGGGAAAGAACAAGAGAAACTCCAAGTGTGTAACATAAAATTAATCATATTCTAGCCAGGAATGAAGCTGTAAAGGTCGATGTGACGATGTCAATTGCATCTAAGCTCTTGCATCCCTCAATCGTGGAGTGGCATGAACATGAAGGCCGCCTTCAATGTGGAGGGTGATCATAATCCTGTAATTAACTATTTTTGCCTCATCACTCAACTTGAATATGTAGCTGCCTAATAGCACAGCACAGAAGACCTTCATCTGCATATAACTAAAATCCTTTCCCAGACATATTCTTGGACCAGCCTATGTAGTCAGAAACCAAATCACATCAGTATTCCCCGAATTATTAAGTAACAGATAAACACACTTTATATTCGCTAGATTTCTTACATTGAAGGTTATATATTTGAAAGGGTTTTCATCCTTGAATATGCCATTTTCATCAAGCCATCTCTCAGGCCGGAACTCTTCTGCATCATTGCCCCATAGAAACTTCATCCTCCCCATTGCATAGGGTAGGTATACCACTACTTCTCCCTTTTTAACACTAAGTCCATCTGGCAAGGTATCATCAGAATAACAGACCCTCGAATCCTAATGAATGAAATCATCAAAAATAGTATGTAAGGAGTGTAAGAGGAAGAGAGATTCAATCTCAAATGCAATGAATATTTAACTTGCAGCAAATATGTGCTCTAGGACATTCAATTGATGTACTTTATGGCCTTTATCTAATATGTGAATTTACCATTGGAACTGAAGGATATAGTCTAAGTGTCTCAGTCAGAGCTGCATGGAGATAATGCATTTTGTTAATGGCTTCTTCAGAAAGGCTAGCTGCAAGTTCATCAGCGGTGGAACTATCACTCAAATATGTAATGTCTCTAACTTCTTGCGCAATCTTTTCTTGTGCGTGGGGATACTTGCACATCGTATAAAGAAACCATGTAAGAGCACTCGCTGTTGTGTCTTTTCCGGCAGCAATGAAACTCAGGACCATATCTCTCAAGTACTTTGGATCAGTCTCTCTAGTTTCCAAAAGCCTTGAAATGAAGTCTCTTTTTCTCTTCGACTGCCATATATCCTCGACAAATCAGAATAGTTATATACTATTTCAATTAAATATATAGAATCAACAGATGGCGTTAACTCACAGATAGCTCATCTTCTGAATTCTGGATTGTGTTAATCTTGCTGTCAATCAATTTGTATATAAATTGGTCCACCACTTTGACATTATTTCTTATAGCTGCTTCTGTTCCGATGTTTAAGAACCGTTTGATCTTCCAGAAGATATCCATAGTACGATAAATGGTAGCTTCATTTGCATGATCAAAAGCATTGGAAAATCGGATACTTTCTTCATTGTTTGACCCATACATGGTGCCTAGATCAATATCAAGTAGAATCTTGACGATTGAATCCAAGGTTGATTTCATAAACAAATCCTTCCAACAAAGAACACCGTTTAGTTGACCTAGACAAACAAAACATATACACAAAATTTCTATGCATACAGTTTGTGACTTCTGAGATATTGCAAACTCACTTGGATCTCTATTGATTCGTTGAGCGTTCCTGCTTCATGGATTATTCCAGCAAGTTTTACTGCATTGGTTTTGAAGATCTCACTGCTGAAGTCGCGTATGAATTTGGTTGAGAATTGAGAGCTTGCAGCCTTCCTCTGATGCCTCCATTTTTCTCCATCCACATTGAAGATCCCATCCCCCAAAACGTCTGCCAGAATGTTGTACAGATGCAATCCCTACACACATTGATTGACTTAGTCCATATTCAAAAACCGATAAATGAGAAAACAAAATTGGAATGAATGAAGATTGATGAAGTGGAGCAGCAGACACTAGCTAGCAGCCTAGTACTTTGCATATTCAGTGCCTTGCTGGCTTGCCATGCATTACATATGACCCAAGTGAGCTCAACTACTACCATGTTACTTTTATAAACTCATACAACTTTTATCTCTTGCAGTGAGCACATAGACGAATATCGAAAAGCTCTATATGAAATAGATTTTGGATCCATCACATATATACCTTGCCGTAGTTTGGCAAGTTTGTTTTGAGAACATATTCGACATTAGCAGGATCTACTGTGTACACCGTATATCTGAAAAAGTCGAGAATTCTGTATGTTTTGTTCTTGCATGCAAGCTCAGTCATGTAGTGGTACAACCCGGGGATGTTTATCAGTTGGTGCAACACAGTTCCAGCAACAGGAGGGTATTTGTACTTCTTCCGCAAGAGAAATAGTGCTGCGAGTATCCCTGCTAATAAACTTAGAGCTATGGGAGGTACAGGAGTGGAAAGAAAATCCATGGCAGTCATGGTATTGATGATTGAACAATATGAAATG